>OU452254.1:8270000-9520000 GCA_911728495.1 Furcula furcula | reverse complement strand
TATTGTCACATAACATATAACCAACAATATTACCTAGTAAAGTAATTAATATCTGTATAAATTATTAGCAAGAAAAATACCTTAGGTAAGTATGTAGTACGTACCTACATTATATTTTAGAAAAACTTACACTTCTAACATCGATAAAGAAATCCAAATCTTAATAACTTCAGACCATTTATAATTTTGTTTGAAATTTCTACATTTTGCGTGTTTAATTACAAGTTTAATTTGTGACACCGAAGGTCAGATAAAAAGTTCTAAAAACTATCAAAGGATAGTCTTGACTCGTCTGAAGCCAAAACATTTCTCGATAAGCCGGTCTAAAAAGGTCACTTTCGGTGAATCAGTGAATCATAATATGAGTAAGTTACGGTTTAATTTCTCTTCGTATGACAGGATTAACACCAAGTATGACTCTGATAATTAGTGCTAATAAATTAATTGAGTATGATTCACCTAAAAAACGGAACGAAAATAGCTGTTAGCTATTTCATATAAATGTATATCGATATATATATATATTCATACATATGGATGTATATATACAGGGTGGAATTTTGTAATGCCACCTGAAGGGGAAGTACTCTTAATACTGTAGATAGAAAATTTTACTCCAAGAAAACTTTCCTTTATTTTTTAAAAGAAAGAAAACTGCATTCGAAGATTTTTAAAAATTCGCTTGCCGCATCCGGTATCGAACCGACTAAAATCTCTAAAAGTTGCACCCTGTACTTTTATTGCATCGATCGTTAGGGTCAATTAATTATAAGGATGATATCTCTCTAACAAACTTCTTAAATTAAATAAAAGGAAAACAATGAAATCTTAAATTATTAATTCAATGGATCAAGTTAAAGCACTTTTACTCAAAGATCCATCTGTTTACTTATGTTATTAATTAATAATTATCATTGACGTCATTTATCCATTAAAATGACGTATTACTATTTAGATAAGACGATTGCAATTTGCACGTGTTTGTAATGCAGACTCCTTTCTTAGATGCGACATAACTCCGTGTGTGTCATAGTTTAAATATGGAATGTTACATTTGAAAATGGATTTTCATCTGTTATTCACATTTGATTGTTTTTACAAATCATTTCATATTTGTGTCACGTTAAAAATGGCTTATCAAGAACAATTTGATTTAATGGAAGCTTATTTTTAACCGACTTCAAAAAAGGAGGAGGTTCTCAATTCGTCTGTATATATATTTTTTTTTTTTTTTTTTTTTATGTATGTTCGCGCATAACTCTGGCAATTATTAACCGATTTGAAAAAATCTTTCTTCCATCCATTCTTCAATCCATTGATTGGGTCCCATAAAAAAATTATTGCTTAGTAATAAGTAGTTCCTAAAAAAACAAGAATGGTGACTGCGCACTGAGAGTTGCAAGAAAGCCTATATAGATGACGTTTTAGTCGCTCGGACTCGCTCGGTCGGACAAAAATGGTCATAACTCTGGCAAATATTTACCAATTTCAATGATTCTTTTTTTATTCGAAAGAAGAAACCACTGTATTGAATCTGTATGAATTTTATTACAACCGGATAAGAACTTCCTGGAGGACCATGAACGATGTGGAGGAATTTATCTGGTAAAAACCATAAAACTGATGTTCTCCATTACATTGCTCTGACAATTATGAACCGATTTCGATGATTCTTTTTTTATTCGAGAGAGTAAACTACTATGATGTTTCCATGCAAATTTCATTACGACCGGATATTATTTTCTGAAGAAACATGAATTATGTAAAACTATGTAGACGATAATGTGATCATAACCTACCTAGATAATTTTTCGGTTTTCGATGGTTCAATCTTTATATATGAAAATATCACTAAAAAGGTTAAAATAAAATCTTTTTAAAAAAAAATTCAACCGACTTCAATATCACTGAAAAGTATAAAATAATTTAAATATTATTGAAGTTGGTGCCAAATATACACAGCAGGTACGCTAACACCAACTTCAATAATATTTAAATTATTTTATACTTTTCAGTGATATTGAAGTCGGTTGAATTTTTTTTTAAAAAGATTTTATTTTTTAAATAACAAAGATGTGAATTGTGCTCTGCGGTGGTATGGAGAGAGATATCGAGATCGACAGGCACCAACTCGGTTTGTACTGAAAAGAATGGTAGAAAATTTAAAGAATACGGGTAGTTTCAAAAAGCGACGGCAAACTCTTCAGCAGAACAACTTCGATTTTGATCTAAATGTTTTAACATACTTCGAAGCTTCGAAACATTTCCGAAGGCTTCAAGCAGAGATGCTGCCGAAGTAATTGGAACAACCCATACTCGCGTACTTAAAGTGCTGAAAAAGTATAAGTTTAAATGTTATCGCGATGGTCGGTTGGTACAAAAATTGCATCCTGGGGATTGTGAGAGACGACTACAATTTTGTCAAGACATGCTAAGAGAAATTGACCGTAACCCTAATTTTTTGAGTAACATTGTATGGTCTGACGAAACCAACTTCGGCAATAACGGCTACAATCGCCGCAATAACCACTATTGGTCTCGAGTGAATCCTCTTCGTGTTCACGAAACTAACAGTCAAGTAAGATTTTCTTTCAACGTTTGGTGCGGAATTATGAGAAATATGGTTGTGTTAGTCCATGTGTACGAAGGTCACTTAAACACTGTCAAGTATTTAGAAATACTGGATTTATTAAGAAATGAGTAAAATGGTTTCCCCGAGGAAGAGTGAAACCAAATAATTCTACCGCAAGATGGTGCTCCAGCCCATAACAGCAGAATCACTACTGCTTACATTAATAACCATTTTAATACCTGGATTGGTACAAACGGCACAATCAGATGGCCTGCGAGATCACCAGATCTCACCCCTTTAGATTTTTTTTTTGTGGGGATATGTAAAAAATCAAATTTACATTAAATCTTATGAGAATGTAAACGATTTGATACGATTTATAACATTCACTACAACACGTTACTAGAAATGAATTCGTTAGAAGAATAAATTTGTGTAACCAAGAAGATGGAGCCCATTTCGAGCAATTAATTAGTTAGTTTACCATTTTTTGTAAATAATTAAAATAATTTAAGATTTCATTGTTTTCCTTTTATTTAATTTATGAAGTTTGTTAGAGAGATTTCGTCCTTATAATTGACTCTAACGATCGATTCAATAAAAGTACAGGGTGCAACTTTTAGAGATTTTAGTCGGTTCGATTACCGGGTGCGGCAAGCGAATTTTTAAAAATCTTCGACTGCAGTTTTCTTTCTTTTAAAAAATAAAGGAATGTTTTCTTTGAGTAAAATTTTCTATCTACAGTAGAGTACTTTCCCTTCAGGTGGCGTTACAAAATTCCACCCTGTATATATATATATATATATATATATATAATTTCCCTGTGCCACTTCCTTAAGTTAAGGTTTCATTCTATTGGTTACTATTATTATGTCGTCATTCATAATAAGGACAGCTAAGGACTGGAACAGTTTGCCTGCGTCAGTTTTTCCGCCCGATTATAACCTGGGTGTCTTCAAAGCTAGAGTGAATAGGCTTTTAATAAGCCAGTGTGCTTTACCATCCTAGATTGCGTCGCCGCTTTCCATCAGGTGGGACTGCAGTCAAGCACTGGCTTACAGAGAGTAAAAAAAAAAATGTATGTACATGATTGACGATTCATAAGCACCCACTGTATGGTTTACATGAATAATAAAATCTTTTTTTAAAAAAAATGAACCGGATTTCAATATCACTGAAAAGTATAAAATAATTTAAATATTATTGAAGTTGGTGTTAGCGTACCTGCTGTGTATATTTGGCACCAACTTCAATAATATTTAAATTATTTTATACTTTTCAGTGATATTGAAGTCGGTTCAATTTTTTTTTAAAAAAGATTTTATTTTATACATTTTAGTGATATTTTCATATATAAAGATTGAACCATCGAAAACCGTAAAATTATCTAGGTAGGTTATGATCACATTATCGTCTACATAGTTTTACATAATTCATGTTTCTTCAGAAAAAAATATCCGGTCGTAATGAAATTTGCATGGAAACATCATAGTAGTTTACTCTCTCGAATAAAAAAAGAATCATCGAAATCGGTTCATAATTGTCAGAGCAATGTAATGGAGAACATCAGTTTTATGGTTTTTACCAGATAAATTCCTCCACATCGTTCATGGTCCTCCAGGAAGTTCTTATCCGGTTGTAATAAAATTCATACAGATTCAATACAGTGGTTTCTTCTTTCGAATAAAAAAAGAATCATTAAAATTGGTAAATATTTGCCAGAGTTATGACCATTTTTGTCCGACCGAGCGAGTCCGAGCGACTAAAACGTCATCTATATAGGCTTTCTTGCAGCTCTCAGTGCGCAGTCACCATTCTTGTTTTTCAGGAACTACTTATTACTAAGCAATAATTTTTTTATGGGACCCAATTAACGGATTAAAGAATGGATGGAAGAAAGATTTTTTCAAATCGGTTCATAATTGCCAGAGTTATGCGCGAACATACATAGAAAAAAAAAAATATATACAGACGAATTGAGAACCTCCTCCTTTTTTGAAGTCGGTTAAAAATAGTTCTGATTCTGACCATTTTTCAAAAACTAGTAGAATTTTTAAGGATAGGTATGCTTGAAATTCGAAACATGAATTTATTTAAGGTGAACTGCTTAATGTGGCATTTTTAGACCCAAAGATACTAACAAAAAGCTAAAACGCCTTGTACATATAGCCAATCATATTTTTTCTCGAGATATTTATTTTTAGTACGTAAGTACTACTACTTACGTACTTACTTTTTTGTGTAAATTACTTACTTATTAATATTTTAATAGATTCTGACGAAGATTATGACTTAGTGCTTGCTTACATCGCGTAGTGGTAAATTACAAACATAAAGTAGGAAATGGCAATGCACACATGAGAGATAAGAGCAAGGAACCCAAACACTTAATTCCATATTAAAGGAAATATTTCATGTGAGATACTTACATAGGTACCACTATTTTATAAACTGCAGCTTTGGTGTATACTGGGGACGTAGTAACTTAAGTATGAGCGGTAAGCTGCTTATCGGCTAATATGAAGGGCACTGACCCCATTAGGTGTCAAACTAATCTAAACCAAAGACATTATATATAGTAGTGAAATATCCTATATCTATGGTCTAAACATAGCATAAGTCAAACCAACGGCATCTAGTTGTGGTGTCCGGCAACAAGGTGTAAATAAAGGCCATCAAAGCGCAAGGTGTAATATGTGGGTTTAATAAGTAGGTATCATGGATTCTATTCTTTTCTATTTGTGGCTGTGAATTGGGCTCGGTGACCACCGGTATACATTTCAACCCTTACTCTGTCACTGACGCATGGAAGAGTTGCTTTAGGTTCGCCGCAATTTCGCCAGCTTGGAGCTGTGCATAATCACCTGGTGTAGGACAGGCTACACCCAGATGATTCAATCTACGTCTTGCAGGAGAGTCACAGCCACACAGTATGTGCAACACTGAATCTTTCATTTTCACAGAATCTACATGTATCCACGGTACCTACTTAGCCTCATTTTGTGTAGATGCTCATTGGTACCAAAATAGCCAGTGAGTGCACCTACTAGGTCTAAATTTGTCTAGGTTTAATAGTTTAACCCCGCACAGTGAACTGTGGGTGTAAAACCCTTTTGCTAGCAAATGTTTTGGAGAGAGGTATCATGGATACTTTTAGTAGGTACTTTTTAAAATGTTTATGTTAGTGGTTCATTTTTTTTTACCGATCACTTAGGAAGTCCTTTATACAGCCGATCAGACCAGGGGATATGCGGTATGCTGGAAGCTTGCTCAAAAGGCTAGCGTGCCAAACCCTATCGAAGGCCTTCGAGACGTCCAGGGAAACGGCGAGCGATTCCCCATTCTTCTCGAGGGCCCCGCCTCATAAATGAATAAACGAGTATTGTCCTACTTCGGTTGATGATTTAACGATTAAAACTAACTTCACTTCTCTCTGATTTTATATTATGAACGCAATCTATTCTGATGGTAAGTAGTGATGTGGTAAACAGTAGCTTAAAATCGGTGCGCTGACAGCAAAATATACAAACCGCTGTCTCTCAGCTGCCAGCAATGCGACTTATAGAGCCTACTGATACACTTACTCATCCCAGGAACAATGCACTGGTGTTATTTTGACTGGTGAGTTATCAAAGTTTTAATTTCTTAGGTCCAGGTAGGTACCACCACAGTTTCAGACATTACGCCGCCAAGCAGCAGTGTGTAAGCATTGCTGTGTTCCGGTGTGAAGAGCATTGTAGCTGGTGAAATTACCAAACACAAAAGACGAAATATCTAATGTCTAAGAAACACTAGCGCGCTGCCGACCCTTAGTCGGCAACGCGCTAGTGTTTCTTCTGGTGTTACTAGCGTCTATATGCTGCGGTAAATAACTGCTTACAATCAGGCGGGCCGCATGATTGCTAGTATAAAAAAAAGTTTTTGAGAGCGAGATCCTATAGGGTCACACAGGACCATTTAGATTTCTGTGCACACAAGTAAGTAGTAGTAAGGAGATAGATCTGCCTCCTCACTTCTCACTAATATCGACAGCGTTTGTTTATTGATAAATAAACGCTGTCTTTGGGCCATGTAGCGCCTGAGTACGTGCACTACTGTGCACTACTGTGTGTGTGTGCTGTGTGTGTGTGCTGTGTGTGTGTGTGCTGTGTACTGTGCTACTACGGTGACTCGAGAAACGATCATACAAATAGAAGAGAATTAATTAACATAATTAGAAGGGTATTTCAAATTGTCTGAAAATGTTTTGAACTTTAGTAAAACAAAAACTAAATGTAGTGTGATTAATTAATATAGAATAGAGTTTATATTTTATTATTAAATGCGTTTAAATTAGGTACCTTAGTTATAAATAAGCAATCACTACTATGCTACGGATTTCACATTGTTTGATTTCTATCGCCTTGATTTCTAATCTAATCTAATAAAAGCTGTATAAATATGTAGTATAATATAACGTGCTATGTTTTTCCAAATAAAAGGTGCATAAAGGACCTAGCAAGTCATTGCACCACACCACACACAAATATTTTTGTCCACGATGCCCTATTAGATAGATATAGCGCTCTTATATCAATGACATTAATCAACCGCCAATTTTGTCTATTATATTTTAAATAAAATAATAAACATCCTATAAACAAGAGTATACACCATAAATTTACTTTGACATTTCCAAGTCGCGACCTTATCTCGTAAAAAATGGCAATTACTCGACCACCCTTGCAATCTGTGGAACCAAGAGTTAGTGAACTCCAACAAACACTAAGAAAGAAGGAATGGGCAATGAAATTAAAAATATGTCTTAAGGGCAATTAGCTTTAACTTTTAAAGCAAGTGCCCCTATCTTGGGGCTCCCCCGCGCTTTTCAATTGTGGGGTAACCGGCCAGCGTTCGGTTACAGTGAATTTTATGAAGTCGCAAAGAGTTGTGACTTTTGAACGAGTTCGCCTACCCCGGCCGTGATAAACTCATTTGGCGTTGTTAAAGTTACTTAATAAGATAATGAAATTAGTTAAATATTTTGACGTCATCATTTTTCATTGCGATCAAGTCGGATTTGTTTCAATAAAATGGTTTCGCCGCTCTCCTCCTTAAAAACAGTCTTATTTTATTTTTACACAAGTCACATACCTTACCTACCTACTGTTAAGCAGAAAGTAGAAAAACACTGAATTAATTCAAAATAATTATTTATTATCACAAACACATATGGCGCGAAAACAAGAAGTGTCACTAGCGTGTTTAGTGCGGGGACACGTCAATCGGTAACAGGGTTAGTGAAGGTGCCCCGACAACATTGATATTGTTGATTTCGATTTTCTTGTCTAACACTACCTTTGCGACAGTGGTTATGCCGTCTCTTCGAGACGGTAAGGTATGCTTATACTTCATTACTGAGCCTACGTGATAATCGATATCACTACTAATAATAATAATATTCTGGGACATTCCACACACGGTCATCTGATCCCAAACTTAATAATAATAATAAATACACTTTATTGTACACCAAAAGTTACATGTAAATAAACTTAACTTAACTTAGTGCAAACTTATATACTTACGTATACTTTTTTAAATTGTCTTCGAGTATCAAAATAAACCTTATTAGGTATTGATATCTATTGATATCAATCGAGTTCTCATCAGATAATTGACACTAATTGTTGCTTGTGAGTGCGGCGACACATTGTTCTTATCGAATGTGATTCAAACAGAACAGTTTTTTACATTTTCGTGACGAGGTAAGGTGGATATTCGCGTGAACGCTGTACTGCACTACTCCCGCTCGTCACCCTAGATGTCATTGTTTATTAAATCTCTTAAGCCAGGTCCCGGTCGCAAACTACAGTACCCTTTACACCGTACTACAGCAATGTGAAGTCTGACACTGTGGCGGTAAATTAGACAGTTCCTTACACCTAGTAAAAAATATTGTTCATTCCATTTATTATTCCCATAATGCCTGTATTACAAGCGAAGTTTTTTTTATGATAGGCAAATTATTATGATAACAATAGGTTCGGGCTAAACCAAGGTTGAAACTAGGTAACAATTGTTAAGGCTTCGCCTCTTCGTCGGCCTGACGAAGTGTTTAACAATAAATTTCCATTTAAAAAGCCGCAAGACGGCCGCGGGGTGGGGGTAGTATGCTGGGGGAGAGGGCCGCAGCTTCCGCCGCTTTTTTCGTTCATTTCCTCGAGCTGGCTAGGGCGCCGCCCTAACTGCCGGCTGAATTAAAACATTCGCTCGTGTTTTTATTTTTCATAATTACGAAATATAATTTAATCCCATGTAAATAAATGATCGCTTATACCAGGATAACGATGGATCAGTCAGGTGATGTAGACAATTAAAAAAAATGTTATAATTTGGAAAAAAAGTTATAGGTAGGCCCCATACAAGTATTTGTATAATAAAATCTTTTTAAAAAAAAATTGAACCGACTTCAATATCACTGAAAAGTATAAAATAATTTAAATATTATTGAAGTTGGTGTTAGCTTACCGGCTGTGTATATTTGGCAGTGCTTTGGCTTTTCAGTGATATTGAAGTCGGTTCAATTTTTTTTTAAAAAGATTTTATTTTAAACTTTTTAGTGATATTTTCATATATAAAGATTGAACCATCGAAAACCGTAAAATTATCTAGATAGGTTATGATCACATTATCGTCTACATAGTTTTACATAATTCATGTTTCTTCAGAAACTCAGAACCTATTTATCCGGTCGTAATGAAATTTGCATGGAATCATCATAGTAGTTTACTCTCTCGAATAAAAAAAGAATCATCGCAATCGGTTCATAATTGTCAGAGCAATGTAATGGAGAACATCAGTTTTATGGTTTTTACCAGATAAATTCCTCCACATCGTTCATGTTCCTCCAGGAAGTTCTTATCCGGTTGTAATAAAATTCATACAGATTTAATAAAGTGGTTTCTTCTTTCGATTAAAAAAAGAATCATTGAAATTGGTAAATATTTGCCAGAGTTATGACCATTTTTGTCCTTAAAAAGCGACATAAAGTCATCGATATAGGCTTTCCTGCAGCTCTCAGTGCGCAGTCACCATTCTTGTTTTTCAGGAACTACTTATTACTACGCAATAATTTTTTTATGGGACCCAATCAATGGATTGAAGAATGGATGGAAGAAAGATTTTTTCAAATCGGTTCATAATTGACAGAGTTATGCGCGAACATACATAAAATAAAAAATAAAAAAAAAAATATATACAGACGAATTGAGAACCTCCTCCTTTTTGAAGTCGGTTAAAAATAAAATATTTCTATATTATGGTCATACGAACTTACTTTTTCATGTACCTTTTTTTCACGGTGAAAAACTTCAAAGGCCCTGTATCTGTGGGGGTCAATCGAGGTATGTGGAATTCTTATCCAGTAAAACCCCCGCGGCTGCCGCATCGGCACATGAGAGGGGAGACCAGGGCTCTCCGATGGGCTATGAGATGGGCAGAGATTTCTGCAGCCGGAAACCCTCATACCCCCCGAGAACCACACACGGTGCTCACGGGGACGGGGGTCGCAACCCCGCCGCCGTCCTCCTCGGAGTCGCCGCCGTACTCAATGGACGTCCTAGGGCCCACACCCTGAACGTCCAACGACTCTGAAGGTTCTCGTAAGCCTATGCTAGTTAAAAAAAAAATTGTGTATTTCCAAAAATAATGTACGCACCATAGGCCAGCACAAAGGTATAGTGTAGGCCGGCCGCATAAAATATCGGCGGGATAATAATTAAAAGAAGCGATAATGTCCTTTGCGCTGTGAAAAACGAGCGCGCCATCCTTTTTATTTGATAAATAAAATTTATACCCCGACGCCATGTCTTCCCCAATTCTTTGTAGGTTTTAACTTCCTATAAACCGCGGGGTTTGTTTGTTTCTAAACTGTCTTTTTTGTATTAGTAGGATTTTTTATAAATCATTGTGTATACAACGTGTATCATATAAAAGTTTGTTCAAAATCATAATTAATGTTGTAAGAAAAAGCATATGCACCATTACTATGATGACGAAAACAAGGAGGTCCGAGGAAGGAAGGAAGGAGGAAAACGTTCAATTAACATTGTTATAGGTAATTACATTACTTTATAATTACAATCAATTCTAGCTAATATAGTAATATTCTTTGTTTAAATAACGTTTGTTAAAGTCCGAGTCTTCAAGTCAGGTAAAAATATTTCGATTCTCCGTGACCGATAAACCTATCCATTATTGAATTCTATTAGAGCACATATAGACCTCGTAAACAGCACCGTAAACTTTAAGATGTATAAAGTGGATGCATCACTTGCATCTCGTTAAACGTCTCCAGGAACCCCTCAACTATATTCCCTCCCCTTGGCCCGCGTCCCGCGGGATCCCAATCGCCCGTTAACTGCGCACTAAATATTCTCCCAGCGACAATTGCGATTATGAAAAGTGCATGGTTATTTATGCCCCAGCAACCATTTATTTTTTGTCGCCCCCTTTCAAGGGCAATTAAATACCGAGTCTTAAAAGCGCTTTGCATTTTCCGTGCGGACTTTATTATCGAACAGCTAATAAAGATAGTAAATGTCGCGGCAAAGTTCGCCAAAAAATATTGCTTTCGTTTAAAAGTCGAGTATCGTTTGGTAAATGTAGAGTTAACTATTATAGTAGTTATGTAATGATTTCTGATATTTACGCGAATATTACACATTGAAATGAAACTAATTTTACGGATTATATCGCGATTTATTTTTGATTTTAATTACCCGACGTTTCGAATACTTTACAGCATTCATGGTCACGGGCGGACTGAGGTGGTAGCTGTCCATATGTCATAGTTGTCTTAGGGTACCCTCAGGTCTTCTAATTATTATTGTTAGTCCGATCTACGCAGAAAGAGCTTACAGTATCTTGAGGTCTTGCAGTGGAATGCTTGTCTTTGGATTTGACTATGTTTATCACGGGATCCCAATCTGACCCCCCCGCCCGTGACCATGAATGCTGTAAAGTATTCGAAACGTCGGGAAATTAAAATCAAAAATAAATCGCGATATAATCCGTAAAATTAGTTTCATTTCAATAGTAGTTATGTTTCAAAGTTTTAACTAGGACTGGAGAATAATCTATTTTTATTTTTTAATAAAAAATTGTTTATTTAACACTTTTTAGTGACTTTTATTTTAGCAAAATAGGTGTGAGAACTATCACGCAACTCGAACGTCTACGTTACAGTAACTTACTGAAAACATAAAAAGTTTATATCTCTTAAACTACTGGACCGATTTTGATGAAACTTGTACTCTACCCTAATTTGAAAAATACTCTAACTATTGCAAAAATAATTTTTGAAATTGGACCTGTAGTTTCTGAGAAATCCGTGGACAAACCTACATACATACATACACTCATAAAATTTGGTAAATATTGTTTAGAAGCCCACATAGACTAACATATATTAATATTACGCATTTTTATTAATATTACATACATACGCGTCGAATAGAGAACCTTCTTTTTGAAGCCGGTTAAAAATATGTTCTTTTCGAATTAGCTATAATAGCTATAATTAAGCCGTTTATTTCAAGTAAGTACTTTTTTTTTTGACGCGGGGGAAATCTTTGGAAGATCCCCGGGAGCTGTGGGGCTCGACCGGGGTATGTGGGATTCTTACCCACTAAAACCCCCGCGGCTGTCGCATCGGCACATGAGAGGAGAGACCCCAGGGCTCTCCGGTGGGATCTGCACCAGGGGCCCCTCAGTGCCTTGCCTTTGAGCCCGCCGCCGGGGGGCGCATTGTAGCCCCCCGGGAACCTGTCACGGTGCTGACGGGGACGGGGGTCGCAACCCCGCCGCCGTCCTCCTCGGAGTCGCCGCCATACTCAATGGACGCTCAAAGGGCCCACACCTCAAGTAAGTACTTAGCCCAACTAGTAGTTCGACGTGATCATTGTGAAATCCTTAAAGAAGGTAAATTGATTAAAATATTATTCTTGTAGGTAATTAACAAATCTACATTTTTTAATTATTAAGACCGCCAATGGAAAATTACACTAGCCTAATAACAAATGAGGCACAACGCGAACGCCCGCCCAAAACAAAAACAGCCCAACTGGGGAAGTACCTTAGAGAAGTTTGCAATCAATTAGTACCTCCGAGTGGTGTTATGTTTCTGCACTAAGTGTTAATTAGAAGTCTATAAGCAAGCTCCTGAATCATTCTTCGTACCTTTTTTAGGTCGGTACAGCGATACTTCTTAACACGCCCTCGTGTCGCCACGTCTATAAAAATATGAAAAATTCATCCCCGAAGGTCCTAAAAATCACAGCTAGTTGTATATAAAAGTTTTGGAATAGTCTAGACTAGATAGAACCAGAGGACTCAGAAGCAATATAAAAATGTGATACTGAAGCTTTAAACAAACACGTACCTACATAACTTACCGGAAAATCGCAACTGCACGTTTATTAAAACAGAACTTTTTAATAAGAGGATTAATGGGATATCCTATTTGAGGGAATCGAACCGCTGCCCCCAGAGACGGGGTATCAAACTCACTACTCGCGCGGCTGTCTGTGCGACAACTTTTAATTACCACCTGTATCAGCCAAATGGGTTTGGGACTGTGCACAACCGACACCATTTAAGCAAACTTCCGTCAAAATAAACGAAGGGATAAGGAATTATTTATGTATATGTGATCACAAGTATTGAGTTAGTGATTGTATAGGACAGAAATTGATTAATAATCCACTGCTGAACTAGAGTTTCATAGTTTCTGTCATAACAAGAAGAAGAAGAATCTTTATTTGGCATTGTAATACAGTACACAGGTTTACAATAACAAAATACAGAATGTATAATTTGCCAAAAAGGACTCCGCTCAGCATAGTCACAGCCGGGGCTGTGACACTGGTTTTCAGCTGGACCCTAAATACTTAAAACAATAAAATAAACCAGTAAACCACTGCTACGTGACATGTTATTATTATTAGTATTATGCACTTAGATGAGTCACTCGTTCGCCTCAATAAAAGTGAGCAGAAATATTAGGCAACGTAATTTACGCAACCTATCGATATACTAATATCGATGACACAACCTATTCAAACGCACGGAGCACGAAATTTCAAAATATTTAAAATAATTAATATAAAAATGGTATCTGTTTTCACGGTAGGTACTACGCGTTATCTTTTTATTTGAATTTGTCAGGTTAATCGCATATACTATACACCGTCATCCTGCTCTAGGTATATGTAAAAAAGTCTTGCTTCGTTCGAAACACGAGAAGTCCAAATCACAAACGGAAGTTCTGTACCGCGCATAATGGGGAACATCGGGCCTTCATCAAGCCCTGATAAGGCAATCTCGACTCACTTCCTGATATCGCCCCTCTCGATGCCGTGCAGCGGCCGCGCCCCGCACCGGAACGAAATTGAACCGTCTTAGATCTGTCTCCTGGTAATCCACGCTCATAATTGATGCGACAATGTCAAACGGAGCTCCGATACAGCCGGGCTAATCGGAAAAATACAAATCCACAACATGATCGATTGTTGTTGCCACGTAAAACAACAAATTGATAGCCGAATAGGTACATCGCTCTTAGATTTATTTAGACTGACAACCTTAACAGAATATTTTATAATGAAGGCTTGTGTAATGTCAAAAAAAATGATCTCATTTATCTCTGACATAAATTGCAAAAATAAGTAATATCTCGTGCGTTTGAAATTTTGAATTTTTACATTTATGCTATTCACACATCATAACGTAATATTTCTCAGTGAAAACCCCTCCTCGGGTAACTTTTCCGTTGCAGCGTAACATTCAAAATGAATGTATGGTAGTTTATCATTTTGGAGGCAGCGTGTGGCACGCGCAATCGCGACAACACTAGCTTTATTATGAAAGTTAGGCCAGTTTTGTTATAAGGCGCGACTTCTCCGTACCACAGCTTTAGGTCGTTTATTTTTTTTCCGGATACTAAACAAGTATCTTCCACAAACCCTAAATGCTAGTAGAGTACCTGCAGCTTTTTTTCGCGGGGGAAACCTTCAGTAGGTCCCCGGGAGCTGTGGGGCTCGACCAGGGTATGTGGGATTCCTACCCACTAAAACGCGGCTGTTGCATCAGCACATGGGATCTGCACCAAGGGCCTCAGTGCCTTGCCTTTGAGCATGCCGCCTTGTACCCCCGGGAACCTGTCACGATGCTGACGGGTATGAGGGTCGCAACCCCGCCGCCGTACTCAATAGACGTCCTAGGGCCCGCACCCCGACTGGACGTTCGACTCCGAAGAGAGTACCTACAGCTATATCAACCCTGCTACTGCTTGCGACCGTTGCTTCTGTGTTTGAACCAAAATTTAGACTTCTAGCCTAACGTTTTAATGCCCTGATCCGTTACATTCATATGTTAAGAAAACCAATTAAACATTGGCAAGCATCCCTCGCGTCGCCATATGTCCGCGGCGGCCACAAATAACGCGACCACAGCATTTAGTCTCGAACCCTCCCTAGCAACCGTCGAACGATCTCTAATGGCATCCAACCACCAACTGGCCACCGCTTAATCCTTTACCGGCTCTTGATTAATTATTTAAAGTTGCCCGAGGGAGACGTGGAGCTCACTTCGCAAATTGTTTGCGACATTGCGACTACTACTTTGTTACATTCACACTGCCTGCGATCATAATTAAAGTCTACTTGTTGCCTAAAAACTAATGTCGTTGGTGCACACACTAATCTCGTTTATACTTAGAAAAAGAGTCATTTGGTTTTCTGGCAATTTGCGATCAAAATTATAGGCAATGCGTATCTGATCTGAGACTACGCATCGAACGGAACACTGTTGAAGGCACTTATAACACACCAAACATAAAATTAATGTTATCATAGAAGACCTTTTCTGAGCTCCAAATTTGAAAGTGATGATAAATAATAGTACTTACTTAAAGCAGAAGGCATCTTGATACATGATTGTACTGAAGCAGCTGTCGGCTGTGCACTTACCTACCTAGGTACTACATATTTACATACCTACTTATCATTAATTTTTGAATCATGAAACGCTTATACTCTTAAGTAAGTAGGCAGATACTTACCTACACGTTTTCTCGAACGCGGGTCATAATTACTGAATTTTAAACTACCGAATGCAGAAACTGCAAAATGTAATAAGACCAGGAAGTATTTCAATTCAAACGTGGGATACAGTGATATTATCAAATTAAGTGCGGACAAGCGAACTCTTGACTTGACCGATGTAGTGACCCCTAATCCGCAGTAAATCTTCGGTCGTACGCACCCCGGAGCCTGTCCGCGAACCAACACACCGGGAGGGTTAAACGACCTACATCGCGATCATTTATTACCAACACTGTGTAGAACAAGACAGGGGATCGTAATAAAGTAATATTTACATTCTTTCATAATTTAATACGGCATTTTAGATTGCCTTGTATGTAAGTAGGTAGAGGTTCTCGGTCGGGTGCGAAAATTTTGATTGAGGGCTCCCACACATAACTGCGAATTCGCAACGCATCGCAAATATCTGCGAGAAACAAATGAATTTTCGATACATGTTCATCGCATCGCAGTTATGTGTGGGAGCCCTATATACCAAACGCGTCTTAATATATTTTTTATGCTCGACCGGTAGGTATAATAAGACATTCCCCTGATTCCATTGCACTGCCACTCGTCACCTCAGACATTAGTTATATTAGGACTTTTGACCTCAGTTATTACTTACTCCAGAGCAATAGTAGCTACTGGGACTAGCAATGTTTACCCACTACTGCTTTGCGTTGCGGCAGAATGTCAGTGACATTGTGATTTAATCTACTTGAACAGTCCCTTTAATAGAGGACACATATAAACGGACATTAAGCTCGACGCAGCTGCGCACTATTCAAAGTGTATTCTGTAGAAAACTGAGAAGCTGATTAACTTGCGTCACATTTCTATGCTATTCACTAAGTCAGAATCACCCAAAAACGCCTCCTAACACACGTCTACCACGGTAATGCAATCTCCTCTATATTTAAATTCATAGCTAGAAGGCATTTTATCAACTCCAGTCGTAGGAATGTGACTAGGTTCACCACTCCACACGAGATCGGACTTGCACTTCATCTAGGTATGTACCTAATATCAGAATTTAATACAGCCGCAGAAAATACTACATTCATTTTGTATCTACATAAATATTCTAAGTTAATTAAACGTTGAATTGACAACACGTTTTTATTTATGAAAATTATTTTAACTGTAAAAAATATTGTCCTTTTAGATTGTCAAGGGAAAACATGGGAATCGGATAATATGTAAGTAACAGGATATCAAGGGAAGTTCGGGCACCATCAAAAAGCATTGTTCAGTGGTCTGGAAGCGTGTACATCGTGATAATGCGAACATTATACGCGGCGCCTCTCAAGCCCGCATAATCGCGTATATTATGCGAGCAAAAACTTACCAACTTGCATCTTTCCCGACTTTGTGCTAGGTACAGGCACGTAGAACTGACGGAATATTTAAGATATTCAAGCGCGCCGTAGCAGGTGCCATAGCACACGAGGCCATAGTGTGTACCTGACAGTACCTACCTGTATTATTATTTAACTACATACCTACGTAGTAGTTATGCTATACCTCATTAACTACCTACTACATACATAATAATAACTTCAACTTCTTATTGAAATGAAACTAATTTTACGGATTATATCGCGGTTTATTGATGATTTTAATTACCCGACGTTTCGAATACTTTACAGCATTCATGGTCACGGGCGGACTGAGGTGGTAGCTGTCCATACGTCATAGTTGTCTTCGGGTACCCTCAGGTGTTCTAATTATTATTGTTAGTCCGATCTACGCAGAAAGAGCTTACAATATCTTGAGGTCTTGCAGTGGAATGCTTGTCTTTGGATTTGATTATATTGTTACGTGCGGGTGGGTATTAAAATGCCGATTAACGTCAAAGAAGATTTTATTCCACGTACACTCACTCTGTATACACTATACACGCAGTATACACACAAGGCACAGTAGTCCGAGTCGCACAGTTCTTCACAGTAGTCCAAAGTCTTCGCAAGGGTCGCTGGTACAATTCTCTTCGATCGCTTCCTTAAGATGTTTCCGCTGTCGCTTGTAAACACAAACTGTCTGGGCGCCTCTATGCGTCGGCTTATATACCTAAATTAACAGAGGGGTGGAACTCTCTCGAATGTAGTCGTAAGTATTTGTATAGTCTAGTACTTTCGAGCCGATACAATAGCGGCGTGACCTTCGAGAATGAACTAACAATAGGCGGGGGCAGTGACCCATGAGCGAGCGAGCGGTAGGTACTTACACAAGTACATGCAAATTGGAGGGACCTACTTTCTATTGAGAATTCGAGATCTTTCGGTACGAATCGATAGTAGACCTATAGACTAACAATGCGTTTTGAGATCATTGCAATTAAGTAATAATTAACGGAGTAATTAACACTTTTATCGCCCGGTCGTAACACTACCCCCCTCTTAGTTATGCTCGTCCCGAGCATCATTATCACCATGATAACGTGCCAATCTGTCCAGGTGAACTATCTTAGGTTTGCCTCGGGGTCCCTTCTTGATGCGGTAGGTGACGTCGTTGATCCTTCTAATAACACTCCTTTACACCACACTAACGTTCCTTCATTGAAGCCGTTGGTATTGGCGTTCCAATCGTCGCTGGTCTTCATCCTTTCCCTGGTCACTAGGCTATTTTCCCGTACCCGGTTGTGCACTTCTTCTGGCCCAACAGTTTGCGACTTAGGTTTTCCTTTACTTCCAGTTTGTGATCTTTTTGCGGCACACACCAAACACTTACGGCACCAGTCTTCGACATCTTTACGGCGTCGCAACCAGTAAAACCACTGTCTCACTTTCACCAGGGTTTTCTTGACTCCAAGATGCTTACCAGATACGCCATCGTGAACGTGCCGTAAAAGAGAAGCCACCATAACTCTTGGTATCACTACTTGCATGACTACTTCTTTTCCATTACTGGTCTCCCATTTCCTGCACAGCAAATGGTCTTCTAAGACTAAGCTGTCCCACTGTGCCCAATAACTTTTAGTAGTTGCACTGCAAACAGATACTTCCTTCCATTGGGGCTTGCTCCCACTTTGCTTCCAGCGTAATATAGGACCAAGGTCATCATCCTCTGCTTGTGCCTTCTTCATATTGGTCCCAGTCCACTCGTCTTCTGAGCCATGCGTCCTTATAATCCTGACTTCTTCTCGGACTTCATTCTTAGAACAGTGCTTGCTGGCACAAGGTCTTCGCATCACATCTTCCACGTTGCTATGTCCATTCCCATTGCGATGTTCCGTTGCATGGTAGACATTCTGCGGTTGCTCTTGCATTCGTACTACTCGACAGTCATCCCCTTGGGGTGCAGCATATAAGGCACTTTTCTTTTTCCGGTTCGGGCACTCCAGCTGTATATGTCCCCTTTTCCCGCAGGTATAACACAGGGGCCCAAAACTCGGACGTCGCGAGATACCGAGTCGACGGACGGCTACAACCTCACTTACCCTATGTGCCTGCGTATCTTGCTTCACAGGTTCGACCTGTATCCCAATACTTGAAAAACTTTTGGTCTTCTCTACAGGGCAACTCTGCTTTATGTGCCCCCTTGCTCCAAAACCATAACAAGTGGGGACATACTGGGGCCTTGTCTCATCCGGCACCACTTCCTGGATCTTATATAGCCGAGTGTCCCGTCGTACGGCTTCCACTTCGAGAGCATGGGCCAGAGCGCTCTTCAAAGTCGAATGATGGCCCAGACGAACAGCAGCTCTGACTTCCGCGTCCCGTATACCGTCGACGAATGCTTGCAACAGCGTCACTTCAATTGTCGCCGGTGCCGAAGAGTACGCACGACGAACCAGCCTTTCCACTTCAAGCGCCCACTGTTGAAGGCTTTCACCACCTTCTGTGTACGCTCGCGGAGTTGTGCTCGGTATACGTGTTCCAGGTGACCCTCACCATAACGCGTATCTAATGCTTCTAACAGAGCTTCCAACGTCCGTCCCTCATGTGGCAGGTTCTCTAATATGAGCAGAGCGTCCCCTCGTAGTGCCAGCACCAGGGCCATGAAGGATTGGTCATCACTCCATCCATTCCACTTGGCCAGTGTCTCGAACTGGTAGCGGAAGGCGGTCCACGACGAAGACCCGTCAAAGTGCGGAAGGTCGAGTTTCGCTGCTGATGGTGAGGGTGAGGCCACGGTTAGTGATTGGCGAGTCTCTAGTTTCGCTAACTTATTGGTTATCACATGGAAACGGTTGTCATGCTCATCAATCCGGCCTTCCAGGTGATCGGTCTTAAGAGTAACCTCTTTGACGTCCGTTTCCAGTTTCGTAACTTTCTCACCGAGTATAGTAATGCCGGCATCAATCTTTCCCAGAACGGCCACTTGGTTGGCCTGGATGTCACGGCGGGTGGCTTCTTGGATAGCTTCTTGGGTAGCCTGGATGTCGCGGCGGGTAGCCTCTTGGTTAGCCTGGATAACCTCCTGGATCTCACGGCGGGAAGCCACCTGGTTTGCCTGAATAGCCTGAATAGCAGCCATCAGGGTTGTCAGGTTCAGCTCAGTTGAGTTTCCCCCCGATGCGGTACCAGACGAGGTAGCGTTCTCAGACTGGACCTCCTCCTCTTGACCACGGAGACGTGCAGCATCCATCTCCACCTGTCTCCTTGTTCGCGGAGTACGCGCTTCTTCTTCTCGCGGCAGAATCGGCATTCCGCTTCTGACACCAATTGTTACGTGCGGGTGGGTATTAAAATGCCGATTAACGTCAAAGAAGATTTTATTCCACGTACACTCACTCTGTATACACTATACACGCAGTATACACAAAAGGCACAGTAGTCCGAGTCGCACAGTTCTTCACAGTAGTCCAAAGTCTTCGCAAGGGTCGCTGGTACAATTCTCTTCGATCGCTTCCTTAAAATGTTTCCGCTGTCGCTTGTAAACACAAACTGTCTGGGCGCCTCTATGCGTCGGCTTATATACCTAAATTAACAGAGGGGTGGAACTCTCTCGAATGTAGTCGTAAGTACTTGTATAGTCTAGTACTTTCGAGCCGATACAATAGCGGCGTGACCTTCGAGAATGAACTAACAATAGGCGGGGGCAGTGACCCATGAGCGAGCGAGCGGTAGGTACTTACACAAGTACATGCAAATTGGAGGGACCTACTTTCTATTGAGAATTCGAGATCTTTCGGTACGAATCGATAGTAGACCTATAGACTAACAATGCGTTTTGAGATCATTGCAATTAAGTAATAATTAACGGAGTAATTAACACTTTTATCGCCCGGTCGTAACAATATTTATGACGGGATCCCAAGCTGGTGGTAGCACCCAGCCATCTTCTCTATTGAAATTTGGATGTTTTTTAATTAGTGTGGGTAGTGTTTTTTTATTTGGATGTATTCAATAGCCTCACGAATCATCCTTGGCAGGAATCGCTGTTCTTTTACGAGGATTTGTGGTTTGTCAAATCTAATATAATGGCGGGAGCGATTCAGAACATGTTCACAGACTGCAGACTTTGTATAGCGTCGATGTTTAACGTCAGCTATATGTTCTTTTACACGGGTTTTTACAGCTCGCTTTGTTTGCTCGATGTATGAGAGCCCACAATCACAATCCAGTTTGTATACTCCTGCATCTTGTAGAGGTACATGGCACTTGATTGATGGTATAAACTGACTAATCTTCTTTGGTGGCTTGAAAAATGTTTTAATTGAAGCTCGTTTTAAGATAAAGCCAATCCTGTCCGTTACCCCTCTAACATATGGCAACACAGCAGGCATACGTTCGACTGTGGATGGCTTGACACGTTCACGTTTCGTAATTAAAATCATAAATAAACCGCGATATAATCCGTAAAATTAGTTTCATTTCAACTTCTTAGTTAGACATTTTCTTTTTGTCTGCCCGTTCTATTAGTAAGTACCTAAGTATTTCTTTTAACCTATGCTATGAATTTTATGATGAAAAATTATTTAGGAAGGTTTATGTGTAGGTATAGACTCTATACTACAATAGCTAGACATATTCCTATACCTGTAGTAGGATTAGTAGGCAGGTAGGTACTTATATAAGAGCAGAACCTTAAAAACGCAGGGCCAATTCGCAGTGAGTCGTTAGTTGCGAGAAAAACACCAACTTATGCTACGGTACCTACCTAATGTATAACATGCTATAGTACATTAAGTAGTAAAATATTATCTGATCACTAATTTAAAGATAAATATAAACGTGAAATAAACAGTTTTGCCGTCAACTATACAATATCATAATAATGGCTGACCAGAGGCTATCGAGTTTCGGCTTCACTTGACCGATAATTTATGCTGTTCAAGTACCTATCTAACTTATGCAAGTTATACGAATTAGTTACGATTTCAGTTCGTTAATAGTTAAACAGTAAGTTAGGAGCTAGCCAGTGGAGATAGCTTACCTATTTATTGCATTCGCTTTGTGCGTTTTTCCTGTTAACTAAGGGTTCATTTTTTTACAAAATAAGCGGGCAATGGCGCATCGCAGTCGTGCATGCAAACCAAGGGACCACAGGAAGGGACGCATGGAGTAAAAAGGGACGTGTTGAGGTTTGATTGACAGCTGCCCTAGTCCAATAGGGAATGCGAGAAACGAGAACTGACGAACACGTCAATCAAACTAGCCCCAAGCAACGAATAAAATAACCCTTGTTTTTTAAGCTGTAAGGACGACGACAACTAAACCACCTATAGACGACATCGCGAACGCGATCGCCCCATTATTTACCGCCCTTTGTAATTTGAATTTCGAATTCCAATTCGTATTTTGTGGTAAAATAAAAAGAACAGCGTTTCGACACAATGGCGTCAAGGGCGGTGCTCTGACATGCGATCAAGTTATTACATTAAAGGAAAGCGCACCGCGGACCCGCCTCACAGCCATATTGGAAGCTTCGAGAAACAGCAATAATATTGAGGAACGATCATTTTATGAACTCTCTTTATAAGTAAAATCGATCGTAAACTACATCCCCTTACTAACTAATCCATCAAATAGGTATAGTTGTTAGAAATCATTCCGATTAAACAAACTTTCAAATAAATAAAAACCGCATTCAATTTTGGTAGCTACCTATGAAGCCACAGATAGCCACAAATACAGTCAGACACAAAGAGGATTTAAAACTAAGTACGTTATAGTTAGACACAGCCTTCAAATAGGTAGGGATAGGTACATTCATCATCATCATCATCATTAGCCGGAAGACGTTCACTGCTGAACATAGAACATAGCCACCCCCCCCCCCCCCCCCTTAGAATGCCACTATGAACGACAATTGGCTGTTTGCATCCAACGGTTACATGCGACGCGCACCATGTCGTCTGTCCACCTAGTGGGAGGCCTGCCTACGCTGCGTCTTCCGGTTCGTGGTCGCCACTCAAGAACCTTTCTTCCCCATCGGTTATCGGTTCTTCGAACGATGTGGCCTGCCCATTGCCACTTCAACTTGCAGATTCTGAGATATATGTCGGTGATCGTAGTTCTTTGGCGAATCTCCACATTTCGGATTCTATCGCGCAAAGAAACTCCGAGCATAGCTCTCTCTATTGCTCGTTCTGTGACTGAGCATTTCTACATTACGCATTAGCAGGATCAAAAAATCAAAACTAAATAGGAGAGGTAATCCTCCTATTTGCGTCGGAGTTAGAATCCAAAGCAGTTGGATTCGCAATCAATTCACTAAAATCATTTTACGTTGTTCCAGAAAATGGTCTGCCAAGAAGACTGCGTACAGCATACACGAACACACAGTTGCTGGAATTGGAGAAGGAGTTCCACTTCAACAAATACTTGTGTCGACCGAGAAGAATCGAGATAGCTGCTTCATTAGACCTCACTGAGAGACAGGTAACAGCATTATAAGCCAAAAAATATAATAATAATATCCTGAAATAATCTACGCACGGTTAGAAAACCGTGATCACAAACGTTTGTGATCAGATGATCACAAACTAGGTAGAGACATTTTTTCTTTTTTTGTTCGCGGGGCAACCTTCAGAAGGTCCCCGGGAGCTGTGGGGCTCGATCGGGTATGTGGGATTACTAAAACCCCCGCGGCGGTCGCCTCAACACATGTTAGGGAACCCCAGGGCTCTCCGGTGGGATTTGCACCAGGGGCCCCTTAGTGCCTTGCCTTTGAGCCCGCCGCCGGGGGGCGCATTGTAGCGCCTCGGGAATCTGTCACGGTGCTCACGGGGCCCACACCCCGAACGCCCAGCGACTCCAAAGAAACTAGGTAGAGTCTGTACTATGGCAAACAGGCAATTGATTAATAATACTAAAGTATACTTTTTTGTAAATACAAGACTTAGATAGATACATAACAATCAGACACAGAGTGGAAATCGAACCCACGACCTATTGGGTAGCGGCCAGGGTGTCTAACCATTAGAGTGACAGGCCTTTAATATGTCATGAAACAATGGAAATACCTACTACATTTTAAGCCCCAATCTACAGCATGTTATAAAACACGTGTCCGATCCGTGAGGGTCTTATTCAGTGTATCAATACAAATAGATGTATGTATGTAAAGAAAAACGAATCCAATCTTATATTTTTGTATTAGAGAAAAAAAAAATTTTGAGATATTCAACAAATGAGTTACGTTTGATTGCATTGACACTGAATAATACCCTCACGGATCGGACACGTGTCTAAACAACCTGTATAACAATTTAAAAGTTTGGCGGATTAACGTTTGTTTACCACATTAAATAATAATGTTTTATTTCAGGTTAAGGTCTGGTTTCAAAATCGACGCATGAAACACAAGAGACAAACCCTAAGTAAAACAGAAGACGGCGATGACAAGGATTCAACAACCTCTGAAGGCGGCAAAAGCTCTAAAACTGGTCTCGACAAATTCTTGGACGATGACGGCCCCCTCTCTGGTAAGAAGAGTTGCCAAGGGTGCGAGTTACCACCCGGCGCGCTCTGCTCCCCAGCAGAAGACCTGCCAGAACTCGCTTCTCGAACTCGGAACAACAACACCCCGAGCGCTACCAACAACAACAGCTTCGCGAGCGATGGAGCTTCGAGCGTCGCCTCATCGTCTTCACTCGACAAATTAGCAGAAGACGACTCACGAGACGGCCATCCCCCCGTAACAGCCATCACATCAGCCCCTAGAAACTTAACGAAACGAATCAAACAGGAGTCGAGGAAGCGTTCCCCATCACTAGACGCTGCAGCGTGTAAAGTGTCTCCGTCTTCTTCAAAAGAAGGCCTCGGCCCCATGTCTGGTCTGCCCGATGGTGCTAAGTTTTCTTCGGTAAACTTGACACCCTCGTCTACACCCGGGACACCGTCGACTATGCATCCAAGTCCGCTCGGCCACTACCCCAGGCCGTCGCCACCAAACGCGCCGCCCGGACCACCACACCCTCAAGCCGTGCCTAATGCCATACCACCTTACGTCATAAGAGGCAATGCGCCTCCCGGTCAGTTCGTCCCACATCCCGACTTCCGCATGGATTCTAAACAATTCATCGGAAAACTGGCTCAATATCCCCAAGGTAATCGGAACTACGAGAGTTACGGGCCAGGATTACAGACACCGGAACAGCACGCGTACGTCAGAAACCAACAGCATGCGAGGCAGGAGGGATCTCCTACAGCGAGACCGGCCAACGGCATAGGGTCGAGACAAGCGTATCCGCATGAAATGTACCAAAACTACGGCTACCCTTACGGCAAGGACCAGGTGGCGTACGGTCATACCGGATACGAACAATCGCAGAACTACAGCGGCGAGCATATGGCGTATCCGAATAGCCACTACGGCTATCATTACCACGAGGGTGCGCAACACGACCACGCACACGGATACTACGCGGGGGAGGGGCAGAAGGGCGCGCACGGGAACGATTACGCGAAGAATTATTATGACGGAGGCGCTTACGGGCCGCAGGCGGGGTACGGACCAAGCGGAGCGGTAGCGAGCGCGAGCGCGGGCGCGGTAGCGGGCGCGACGAGCGACGCGTACAGCGGCGAGTGCGGTGACGGCTATGGCTCCTTCCAGCAATTCTACGAGGCCACCCACGCCGCCCCCGCCGGCGATAACTCCAACTCGTCCTCAGACTTCCACTTCTTGAGCAACCTCGCTAACGACTTCGCACCCGAATACTACACCATTTGAGATAAGGACTTCGCCGAGCAGGCGAGTGATCTGTTCGTGTAAGCTATGTGTATGAAAGATTTGAATTAATAAAGGTTACGGTGGACACTGAACTGCTCGCCCAAGGCGATGAAGTACCTACGTACCTACCTAATCGATATTGGCTAATCCTAATCCAATCTAAGTTCGTTATATTTTAGTGATTAATAATGTTAAATAATAATGTAACAAAATGTAAATAATTATCTTAATTTCAGTAGGTAATATTTTTACTCTGAAGTATTACACAATAAGATATTGCCTACGTGCTGAAATGAATTATTGTAAGAAAAAATATTTAGGAGACCAACACAAAACTAATAACGTCCAAGTGATTGCAATGCGTTCGCATCCACTTATTTGTTCTGTGTTCGTCAGTCACACGCATTATTTTCTTCACATGTAATTTTGCAGTCGCGAAAGTTTGCGAAAGCTACGTTAAAATACGAAATAGTTCGCCGCGCGTTTGACGCTGCGGCTACGCGGACGCAGTTCTGTGCAAACTTTAATAAATAAAACATGACCCGAAATTTGCTTATCGTCAGACTTAGTTTTGCTACTTTACAATGCACTATATGGAGTAATAATGAAATAACTAAACAGTGATAAATCTATCGATTGTAAACTTACTAAATATTTAAATTTTATTGTATCTGAATACCCTTTCACGTGTTCATATTAAAGAATAATATATAAATAAAATCAAAATTTCATTTTTGGACACTAATAGAAATTGTTGACAAATTATGGAATAGTCGTTGCCTTATTTAGTTTGTATTGTTTTGTGACTATAAGACATATTGTAGATACATTACCTATGTAATAGTTTTATTATAAGCCATTATTATTGTAGATATCATCAGCGCTATCATTTTGGCCTAATAAAAGAATAAATCATTTGGTGTCACAAGTCTATTGTCTTTATTTTATTAGTGTATCAATAACCCAAGTTATAGCATTGACATAACGCATACAGTAAGTATAAATTATTATAAGTACCTACTTAAATAAAATAAAAAACTACTACAGAAAGCTAATTCATAATAAACTGCTGAACAGAGTTTCATCAAACATATCTAAGGCTCAATTCATACCAAGATGGCAGCGGCCAGAAGAGGCGCGACGCGGCCGGCAGCGGCGTGAAGCAGCCGCGCGCCCGCCTCGCGCCTTGAGTCTAGATCGTACATTCATTCTACAAGGAAACTCCGCCGCCGGCGGCCGCGCGCAGCCGCTATATTAAGTATCATCTATGGTAGCCGCGCTATTTGAGCAAGCGATAGGTACTGGTCTTTTAGGTATTGTATAAAAATTATTTCACACTTTTCAATGTGCGCGCCGAGCCACTGCCAGCCGCTGCCATCTTGGTGTGAATTGAGCCTAACAACTATTCAATCCTAATTAAAACAGCTTTCAAATGAAAACTACAATCAAATCCATCTAATTTAAAGTGCCAGGCACCTGCAGACGGACATCCCACAAACTGCTGCTATTTCTCTAGCTTCAGGCAAAATGAAATAAAAACATGGATCAATGATATTAATTTATTATTCAAACTAAATAATGCGCAATATAGAGAGATTAACAAACTTGTGATCATTATGTAAAGTTGGACACAAAACCAAATTTCTATAAGTAAACAGAAATGCAATAAAATTGCAAGATATATTAAGCGCAATTAAAGAATAGAATTACATTCATTAAGACAATTGCGAAATATCTGAATTGCACTGTTTATAAAACTTGCCATGAGGTTGAAAACACATTGCATAAAGCCACATACACACCGGGCCAATCTTCATTGACCATAAAACGGGTTTAATTGGTCCTGTCTGGACATTTCAGTAATAGCCAACAATTGTTTGTTGGCTTTCCTGCGTATAGACTGACCATACCATTCATTAGCGTTCAATGGCCCAGTGTGTATGCACCATACCTGCTATGTTTATTTAGTATAATTGTTCAATCTACAACCATTCTTACTTATTTTCACAATTGTGTAAGATATTCTAAAATAAAAAACGTGAATTGTAAATATTACAATAATAACTCTGTTAATATCTTACAATGATTTACAAATCAATGCCTGCATACATTACTCAAATATTAAACATAGCTTAAATAGCAGAG
Source organism: Furcula furcula (assembly GCA_911728495.1). Classification (NCBI taxonomy): domain Eukaryota; kingdom Metazoa; phylum Arthropoda; class Insecta; order Lepidoptera; family Notodontidae; genus Furcula; species Furcula furcula. Next base: position 9,492,034 of record OU452254.1, on the reverse strand, counting down.
TTACCAGGTAATGCATTTTCATCTTCAAGTCCTCATTATGTACTGGAATAACTAAATAAATAAAAACTTTGTTCTTTTAGGATTAAAATAATAGAAGTAAAATTTAATACTTACAAAATGCTTACAAACAATAAATACACAAACATGTTTTTGTAGGTTCTTGTGTGTACCTACAGGAAGCTAATTTAGTTACTGGAAAGCCTCAGGTGGAGTATTGACCACATTAAAATTTATTAGTTTCTAAAATTATACCCATAAAAAAACAGCTACAAATTTTTCATTGAAGGGCAGGCATTATTGTTCGTACATGAGATGGTGGTGCTCCTTCAATACCTACCAGAATGGTAGTTATATGATTGACAAGGTTAATTGTCAACTACTATCCGTTATTGATACATCTCCTAATACAAGTTTTGATCATAGATAGAAATATTTATACTTTCTGATTTCTCTTATACATTTTACTTCTTTATGATAGTTACTGCTAAAGAGAAAAACTAAAAGCTTTAATCAGTTTTGTTAAGTACCTAATTCATACCAGACCCCAGATCAGGACCAGCTTAGAAAATAAATTAATATTGTGTAGCCTGAGCTGACTCACCCTGTAGAAGCTTACATTTGGAGTGTGCATTAATTTTGACTAATTTCAATTATAATAACAGGATTACATGTCCAGAAAACAATATTCCAATATGAGATTGCCAGTTTCTGAAGTACTGTTACCCTGCACTATAATAAATCCAAGGTTCTATGTCACAAGTATAAAGCAAGATGTATTATAGTATAAAACATAATTATTGTTATGAAGAAGCAGCCTTAGTTGCCTGCATCTGAGCCTGTAGTTTCATCTCAATCATCTTGCAGATAGCTTTGTGAACCTTAGATTTCTCTACACCTAACATTTTAATCTTGTCCATCTGTTCTGTTACAAACTGTACTTTCCTTTTAAAGTAGTCTTTAGCACCATCTATGTCCTGAAAAGACATAACTTGTGTTATTTAATAAAACAATTAACAATAGTTAGGTGAAACATTTATATCGGTAAATAATTGACATTATAATATAATATTTTCATCATTATATTGTGAAAGTAAAGGAAATGTGCACTAGTGTACACAAGCACTTGTGCACAATAATATCTCCCAGGTAGATGGTTGATTCACCGCTGTGGTTGTATCAGCCAAGTATCCTACATTATTATTTCCATCATCCTTTATGCCTTTTAAATGCTCTTTTATGGCTCACACCCTTCTAGATCCTGTTAAAGAAATGTAATTAATACTTTAAAACAAAACAGTTTGAGCTTACAGGTACTTACTTTCTGTGCATAATATCCAGTGCCAATGTCAATGAGAACATTGTTTGTGTCCGTTAACGTGCCTGGTACATACATAGATCCAGTCAGTGGCACCAAAATGGTGTTCCCTTCTGAATCGGGTGTAATTTTTTCAACACATTCGCCAGATTCCATAAATTTCCCTTGCGCTATCTTCAGTGTCTGCAGCGAGTCTTGGAATACCGTCATCTCCTGTAAAATAAACCACAAGTGAGTAGCGCAAAAACCCATATAACACCGGAAAAGGTTAACTATTTGAGATACAATACAGATAGATAGATAGATTAACAGTTACGAACAATGATATTATATACAATATCATTGTTCACGAAGCAATACAATAAGTTTAGATACGTCCACTCTGATTTATTTATAACTTACTTGATCCAATTGCTGTTTCAGTTGGGCCAACTGCTGTAAATTTAGCTTAGATAGATCAATCTGGTGCATTCCTGGTGCCGGTGCCGTTGATACAGAAGCCATTATTTTATAAAATATTTATGCCACTGCTAAAACTATAAGAAAAGGTCTCAGATTAAAAGTTATGAAAGATTTTTCAGCATAATTCGTAAAAAGTAACCTCACAATTAATCAGTATTCTCTCAACTAGTGGTGCGTTCCTCACTCATGAGTCGCCTCATTCGAGGTACTCGTGAGGACAAATTGAAAGAGTTCCTCATTTTTCAACGATGAACCACCTCATTTTATCTTTCATTCCTCGTTCTCGGTCGCGAGTTTGAGGTTTGAGGCCGCACGCGTTTACCTCGTCGTGCGAGCGAAAGGCGAGCGAGTGAGGATTACTGAATGAGTGAGCGAACAAATCGACCAAATGAGTGAGGACGATCTGTGTGAGCGTGGTGACTGGTGAGGCGTGAGTTACAATTTTGCGAGTTAGGTTTGTATTTAGATAATCGTATCCTACTAATATTATAAATGTAAAAAATTGTGAGGATATTGGATGATTGACGATGACCTCAGTAGTTTAAACTTTATTTAAATCACGAATTGAAATATCAATATTAATTTCGTGATCTTAATTCTCTTAAATTATTATCTATTTATTTAGTGATGATTGAGTGTTTTTTGTTTATTTTGGACTAAAACACTGAGCGAAAGAAAATGATGTGTGTGAGAGAAATAGCAATAGAGAAGCAGGCTGCAGCTGCAACGGTCCGGCGTCCTCCTCGCTTCCTCGTTTGTGGCGCGTGACTCGCGTGAGTGAGGCCATGAATTGATATCTAAAACCGTCCCCCGTCAAGATATCCTCACCTCAAATGAGGTGTACCTCGCGAGTACCTCACGAACGAAAATGATGTACTCCCTCATCCTCATTTTAAATTTACGAGTTACCCATTACTACTCTCAACAAACCGGGCCGTCTATTTTGATGATTAGACCATAGATAGAGGTTTTTTTTATTATTTCTTTTTACGGTTCTGGGTACAAGCCCTTTTAAGCCTCAATAGATAGAGTAAAGCAAGGTGTTGCAATCATTTGAAAAAATTGCCTCTAAACTCAAGTCAGAATACCCTCTAAAAGCCTCCAAAAACGTTTTCGTTGCAGTAATTTACTCTTCGACATCATATTTCGAAGTTACAAAACAAACTTCGGAATATGCTCTGTTCAAATCTTACAAAGCATTAGAATTACTCCAACGAAAAGGTTTTATTGGGGGCTTCTGACTCGAGTTTAGGGAGAATTATTTCAAATGATTGCAACACCTGGTTTTACTCTATCTATCTATGGGCCAATCCAAGTCCAATCATCAAAATAGTAGACTCGCCAAAACAAGCAAGAAAAAAAATTATAGTGTGAAAGAGGATCTAAGCGATTTGTTTTATGATATCGCGTGCTAAAAAATACCAAATGCTCAAACTAACACAGCTCACAGCAGCACAACATTAATAACTACAATATTTATATTTTTTTAGATTTCGGTAACCTATTATTGACCTCGTCATGTCGGTCACCTATTTGGAAACAATCGAAAACTTTGAGAATTTTATTAGGTGTGTAAGTAAAAATTCTTATTTATTATCGTGTATTTACTATATGATAATAATAATATCATATCGCATATTTATTTATTTGTTTCGAGAATAATATTTTTTTTTCTTTTACACATGCTTTATACACTTGTAATGAAAAATAATAATTACTAAAATAAGATAGTAAAAACGTCATAATTATATAGTACCACTTACTTTTCAATCAAAACCATTTCATTCAATATTGTACGACCTTCGCATTTGGGTCGCATGTAGTAGTGCTTCAGTCATTGCTTTCATTTTAATTATCAATTAAACGTCATAATTTATAAGGTCAGCATTGATAATACCAATCTCAATAATTAGGTATATGATATCATTTATGTAACTAAATAATAATAATCAGTGGATTTATTAAACTATCTTGAGTTGCCCTATAATAATATATTGTATTGAGACTTGCTGCAGCCTCGCCTGCCTTTTACATTTTTTTTAAATGATTGTAGTTAGTAAGTGAGCATACAGACAGATAGGTAGTGACTTGTTTTATACAATTAAATATAGAGAAGAACAATCTTTAGGTGGCACTTTTGTATTAGTCTAACAAAGTCTGTTAGATACAAATATACATTGTATATGTGAGACGGGGGAACTAAACTTTCATTCTAATGAGTTGTTCTATAGATTTTAAGTACATTATTTATGTAATATCATTTTGTCAGACCTTTTATTCTAGATATTTTTATTTAAATTTCAGAGCTCCAGTGCTCACAGTGGTGCACTTCTCTGCCGACTGGGCAGAACAATGTCAACAAGTTACAGAAGTACTAAAAGAATTGTTAAAGCTACCGGCCGTTCAATCTAGTGGTAGCAAAATTGGCATATGTGATGCTGAAAAATTATCTGAAATCTCATTGCAGTATAAGGTGATTTTATAAAAGATTTTTATCAGCCTAATTAATTATTTTACAACAATAACTAACTAAATTACAACTTGAAACACAAATTGGTTTTCTCAAATTAAAAAGTTAGGGGGACGTATGAACAGCTGCATCAAGCATATCTGTGCAAATATGAATTTTTTATTTATGTAAATTTGACTTAAAACTGTTGACATGAATATCTTTAGTAGTCTTAATGGCGCAGTGGAAAACTAGCACAGTTGCTTTGCGGCAAATTGAGTGGTTTTCCACTGTGGGCCAAAATTTGTAGGATTTGATACTGAGCTAAAATGTTGTGTAGTCATTTTTTACCGGACAATGCAGGCCTAACACCTGATTGCCTGAAAAGTAAGAAGATCCATGAGTTGGATGGGCATTGAAAAAATCAGTGCAGTGTTTAAACATTACTGCTTGGCTGCTGAATATCTGGTACTGCAGTGGTACCTACCTAGACAGTCTTGCACAAGGAACCTGCCACCTAGTAAATTTCGGCTAGTAATCCTATTCATAGAGAGAGACTTTACACCATGTTTTTTTTTTCAGATTGATTCTGTGCCTACAGTAATATTATTTAAAAATGGTTCACAAGTTGACAGAATTGATGGGGCTGATGCTGCAAAAATCTCAACTAAAGTAAAGTCTCACAGCGTTAGTAAGACTGGTAGTGGGGATGCCACACCCCAAAAATTAGAAGATAGACTGAAGGCCTTAATCAACAAGCACCATGTTATGGTGTTCATGAAAGGCACTAGGGATGCTCCGAGATGTGGTTTTAGCAGAACATTAATTCAAATCCTGAATGGTACTGGGTAAGGAAACTTTTTTATTGCTAACATAGTTGGGCAAGAGCTTCAGTACAAGCACAGGAGTCAGCTTGAGTAAAAAGACTAGAACATTTTATAGTATTTTGTTAATAGCAAAAAGGTTTTTGCACTATAACATCAGTAATGGTTCTCTATCAATATATTTGTAATAATATTGATGTCTTTGTAGTATCCAATGTCCATGTATTATTATATTAATTAGTAATAATTAATGTGTAAGTTTAGTTAGCTGAGTGAGATATTACGCAGCATGTTGGTACTAATGCATGTTTTTTTTTTCAGTGTTCAATATGATACATTCGATATATTAACTGATGAGGAAGTCCGACAAGGACTCAAAGAATACTCAGATTGGCCCACTTACCCACAATTATATGTGAAGGGAGAATTGGTTGGAGGGCTCGATATTATAAAAGAGTTACAGGCTAACGGAGAACTAGACTCTACCCTTAATCCTTAGTTGCTGATTAATGCATTTGTAGGTACCTATTTTTATTTATTTTATTAAATGATGTGGTCTTATTTAACTTTGTTTCATCTTGACCTTTGACTATACTAGATACAGGATTTAGCTATTTAGCTTTCCATTCTAGGCAGATTTCACAAAGTTATGCTATACTGACCTCAGAGTAATTAGAATGGAGCTAGTATCGCGTCGATTCCCCGAACAAATTTTTCGTGGCACTTTTGCGGGGTGCGGGAGGCGAAGTAAACACACTCAGATACAATTTCACGCATACCCACACTATAATAAACTCGCAACACATTTAAAAAGATACGCACATAAATAAAGAATGACCTGAACATATGAACAAAATTTGGCAGAGAGGTTAGCGCATCATGATCTCTCCAGAGTGGTATCTCCTTTATGATACTGACCTACAAAAAAATGGCTAAATAAAAAAGACGTTTTTATACAAAACACGTCCCGAAACGTCGGGATAGTAGAATAAGCCGCGATAAAATCCGTAAAAATAGTTTGATTGCAATGTGTGTGTAATATTCGCGTAAGTAAAAGACAACATTAAGTAGACGTTTTTATGAGTCCGTTGCGCGCCCCGATCCCGATCGGTCGTGCGCTGCCAGTTCCCGATTAATTCGTGTGCTTGTGTTCCAGATTCCGCCGCGTGGTGTCGACACTAGTCGCTCGCGTGCTGCGGTCTCTGCCCGTCTCCCTCGCACCGTCTACGACGTCTGCGAGTGATCTACGCGTCCGTATTTTGATCTGCGGTTGTCGTTTTCACGACAATTAGCACATCCTCCTGTTTCCGAAAGACTTTAGCTTCACGGGTTGCTAAATCCACCGTTTTACGTGGTCGCCAAGGGTACCCTACGGTGACAACTGCCTTGGCGGAGCGGGACCCGAGCGCTCGCGCGGTTCGTCCCGGAACCGCGCAACTCGGACGGGATCAGGTTCACCGGCCCTGGGAGTGACCCCCTAGTCGACCCTGATCGTCTCCCTCCCACCCTCCTCTTCCTGATCCTATTCTTCGGGTGCTGTTTGGCACCAAGTCGGCTCCGGTCGGCTTGCTGTCTCTGCCCCGGAGCAGCTAGGGCTACTCACCTCTCGCACATTGAGATTGGCGAGAGACGCACGTTAGGGCCTACACGTTAGGCACTCACCCTTCCCCCACCTTCACCCGGTGGGGGGAGCCATTCAGTACACACCGACTGGGGTGTCCCCCCCAGTCGTGCGTTCCCCCCGTACGTACGAGCAGTATGGACCGTCATCCGGGCATGGAGTTCTTTCGCGAATTCTTTGAGTTCGTGAAAGCGCGCTGGCCCGAGATGGTCAACGACTTCGCGTCCCATACCGCGCCCTCCGCGATGCCTTCAGCAGCCGCGCCCTCCACGTCCGCGATCCCCGCGACCGCGTCCTGCCCCGCGTCGACCGCGCCCGCCGCGTCCGCGACTCCGTTGCCGCCCGCCCTCCGTGCGGAGCCCGAGACGGACTCTGAGTCTGCCTCGAGCTCCGACATGGAGGTCGAGCTCATTAACTCGCCGCGTCCCACCACGCCTGCTGACGGTTTCACGGTAGTCAGCAGGAAGAAACGCGCGCTCAAGTCCCGCGACCTTCCACCGACCAAGTACATATGTACTGAGTCGGAAAGCCCGGAGTCACCACCTCGCGTGACCCCCCCGATCCGCTCGACCCCGCCACCGACGTATTTTTCGCCGATGGCTTCTCCGGCCCCCGAGCCCCGCAATTCCCCTCCGCCCACGCGGCCACCGCGTAAGTCCCCCCCGCCCCCGCCCATTGTCGTTCAAGACAAGGCCGCGTGGGAGCGCGTTAGTAAGGCGATCTACGCCCGTAAAATATCTTATACCAAGGCGATGAACACTCCCCTTGGTATTAAGGTTATCATGTCCACCGCGGACCAGCACCGCGAATTGTCTAAGTTTCTCCGAGCCGAGAAGATAGGTTTTCACACCTACACTCTCGACGAGGACCGAATCATCCGCGCCGTAATCCGCGGAGTCCCTACCCAACTCAGTACTGAGTTTATTAAAGACGACCTTCTGTCGCAATCCTTACCGGTGATGGAGGTGCACCGTATGCACCCTGGCAATCGCCCGCTCCAACCGTACGAGATGGTTCTGGTCCATCTCGTGCGCTCCGACGAGGGCAAACAAATCTTCAATTTGAAGACTGTTTGCGGTCTTACAGGCTTCGCCGTAGAAGCCCCCCACAAACGTGGCCTACCCGGGCAGTGTCACAACTGCCAGTTGTACGGCCACTCCTCCCGGAACTGTTTCGCGCGGCCTCGCTGTGTGAAGTGCACAGGAGACCACGCGACGTCTCAATGCGAGCGCAATAGGGAGACGGCGACCGAGCCTCCCGGATGCGTCCTCTGCGGGACCATCGGGCACACCGCGATCTATCGCGGCTGCCCGAGGGCCCCGAGGAGGAACCGCCGGGTGGCGAGGCGCAACAATCTCCGCGCTCCCCCCCGCCCCTCGGTGCCCTATGCACCAAGGGCCTCCGCCCCTCCACCCTTGGAGTCCTACCCGCCCGCGCCTTCAGCGCCTCAGGCCCCGGCGCCCTCAGCGCCTCTTACGCAGCCGCTTCCGGCCCCCCGCGTCCCCGCGCCCTCTGCGCCGCGACCGCTCTCATCGTCCCAGCCCGCAGTGCGTCCACCGAACGCGTGGGATAAGACACTGCCATACGTCCGCCCCGCCGCTGCTCCTAAAGCAACGAGCGTCCCCGCCAAGCAACCGGCCGCGCCTGCGCCTTCAGCGCACGCGTCCAGCCTCGCTTCGGACTTCGAATTGGTCCGACGCTCTATCGATGGTATTAACATCGATAGAATCCGCCTTTTCGCGAGCCGCCTTCGGTGCGCACAGAACCCCTGCGATAGAGTACAAGCTATCGCCGAATTCGAGGACGTGTACTACGCCCTGTCCCCCGTAAACTCAAATGTAGGCCCGTAAATGGATTTACACCAGAGTAGACAAAAACCCCATTCCCTTTCCCTCGCATTTTTCAATGCGCATGGCCTCTCCCGACAAAGGGATCAGGTTGCTGACTTCCTGCGAAGTCACCAAGTTGATGTCTTGCTGGTGCAGGAGACCCTCCTGAAACCCTCTCATAGGAGTCCGAATATCGCCAACTACCATCTTGTGCGAAATGACCGTGACACCTCCCTCGGAGGTGGCACTGCCATCTATTACAGAAGGGCCCTGCACTGCATCCCTATCGATCCCCCTGCGCTCACTAATATAGAGGCCTCGGTTTGCCGCCTCTCTCTTTCCGGCCATTCGGCTGTCACTATCGCCTCTATCTATCTTCCACCTGATAAGCGGCCCCTCAGGAGTGATATCGAGTCACTCCTTGACCTGGACAACGCGGTCATTCTGGCCGGCGACTTCAACTGCAAGCATGTCAGGTGGAATTGTAACGTCACCACCGGCAACGGCAGGTGCCTCGACGGCTTGGTCGACGTTCTCGACTTTGACGTCATCGCACCTATGCGCCCGACCCATTATCCCAATAATGTCAATCACCGCCCCGATATCTTAGACATGGCCCTCCTGAAGGGCGTGACCCTCCGGTTGCGCTCCTTAGAGGTTCTCCATGAGCTAGATTCTGACCACCGACCGGTCCTAATGGAACTAGGTCCGCCACCCATTTCCCAGCCGGTCACTAGGACCGTTCTGGACTGGCATCAGCTAAACACCTGTTTGGCCGATGCCGACTCTCCGAATCTTGCCCGCTTCCCGGCGCAAATCTCGTCCCCTCAGGACACCGACCAAGCGATCGGCGCTTTCACCGATCATCTCAAATCGGCCATCAGCCAGTCCTCCCGGCAAGTTGAAGCGGACAACTTTTACGCTGTGCGCTTCAAGCTGCCCGATGACATTAGGGAATTAGTCCGCGCTAAAAACGCGGCTATTCGCGCGTACGACTCCTACCCCACCGATGCCAATCGGGTCCGCATGCGTGCTTTGCAGAGGGACGTGAAGCGCAGCATCGCGGAACTCAGGGAGGCTCGATGGGGAGGGTTTCTAGAGGAGATCTCGCCGTCACACCAGGCTTACTGGCGGCTCGCGAGATCCCTCAAAACCGACACCGTAGCTACCATGCCCCCCTTGACCCGCCCTTCAGGCGACCCACCCGCGTTCGAGGACGACGAGAAGGCTGAGGTTCTCGCTGACTCTCTAGAGAGTCAGTGCACACCCAGCTCCGCTCCCGTCGATCCGGCGCACCTCGATCTTGTGGATAGGGAAGTAGAGCGCAGGTCCTCACTCCCTCCCACCGAATCCCTCTCCCCGGTCACGCAAACCGAGGTGGAAGACCTGATCAAAGGCCTTAAGCCGAAGAAAGCACCGGGCTCCGACGGCATCTCCAATCGCGTTCTCAAGGTTCTCCCTGTCCATCTGATATGTCTTTTAGTGACTATCTTCAACGCAGCCATGTCCCACTGCGTCTTTCCTGTCGAATGGAAAGACGCGGATGTAGTAGGTATCCCTAAGCCGGGTAAGCCTCGCAGCAGCCCTGCGAGCTACCGGCCTATCAGTCTTCTCAAGTCTCTCGGCAAACTCTATGAGCGCTTGCTATTAGCGAGACTCAAAGACTTTGTCAGTTCTAATAATATCCTTATTGACGAGCAGTTTGGCTTTCGAACCAGACACTCTTGCGTCCACCAGGTGCACCGCCTCACGGAGCACATCCTGACCGGGCTCAACCAGCCCAAGCCCGTCTACACAGGCGCCCTATTCTTCGATGTTGCCAAGGCCTTCGACAAGGTCTGGCACAACGGCTTGATATACAAGCTCTTCCAGTTAGGAGTCCCCGATAGGCTCGTACTCATCATACGAGACTTTCTCTCGAATCGTACCTTTCGATACCGGGTCGAAGGTACGTTTTCTTCGCCCCATCCTATACAGGCCGGAGTCCCTCAGGGCTCCGTGCTCTCTCCCCTCTTGTTCAGCCTGTTCACGAACGACATTCCTCGTTCGAGCAGAGTCCAACTCGCCCTTTACGCGGATGACACCGCTCTCTACTATTGCCATAGGAACATGTCCTTTTTAACGCGTGCTCTTCAAGCCGCAGTCGACGCCCTGGGTCAATGGTTCCGTACGTGGCGCATAGAGGTGAACCCGGAGAAGAGTGCCGCGGTGGTCTTCTCCCGGGGACCCGCCAATATGTTCTCCGCGCGGAGCCTTCGGCCCAACAGACGACTAGCTCCAATATCCCTATTCAATCGCCCTATCCCTTGGACTAGGAAGGTTAAGTACCTCGGAGTCACCTTGGACTCCCGCATGACTTTCGGCCCGCACATTAGGTCCGTCCGCAATCGAGCGGCTTTCGTATTAGGTCGCCTGTATCCCCTTCTCTGCAAGCGGAGTAAAATGTCGCTTAGAAATAAGTTGACATTATACAAAGCTTGCATTCGCCCTATCATGACTTACGCGAGTGTAGTTTTCGCGCACGCCGCCCGCACCCATATCGATAGCCTCCAGGTTATCCAGAATCGTTTCCTCCGTCGCGCCGTCGGTGCCCCGTGGTACATGCGGAACGTAGATCTGCATTCCGATTTCAAATTAGATCCCCTTCGTAAGTTCCTCAAAGAAGCGTCGAAACGCTACTTTGAATCCGCGTCCCGTCACGCGAACAGTTTAATCCGCGCCGCCGCCGATTACGCCGCTAGTCCTTCTGACTCGCGCCGCAGACCACGGCACGTACTGCTCGACCCTCCTGACCCCATGACGGTCCTATTGGACCGGGATGCGCCGACCCCTCCCCGACAACCGTATGCTGGGCGCGTTGTGAACCGGTGGTAAACTCAGCCCTCTCTTAAGCGACAGCCCAAGCCGAGGCCGTGCCTCCCTGAGGTGCCCTTGTGCTCGTCGCTACTTCTGCCGTAAAGGCTAGAGCGCTTCAAGCGCTCGCCTCCTATTGTCCGGTGAAGCTGCAATAGCCATCTGCGGTTAACAGCGTCTATCATTCCCAAAAAAAAAAAAAAAAAAAAAAGACGTTTTTATAGTTTATTTCAAAAATAGTACCTACTTAAGTGATAAATATACCCTTAAACTTTGATAATATATACGTCTAGACTAAATCGTTATGCCGGCTGTACAAGTCACAGCGTGCTAAACGCCTAGCGTCTGGGCGGGCGACGCTGACGAAGCTTTCGTCAGCGTTCATAGAATAGTTATGCGCTCGCGTCCGGTGCGTGGGCGCACATAGGATTTGTTTAGTCTATATTCATTTACCTTAGCCCTAAGATAGCCTGTAATAATTTAGTTCTCAATAAATGTTCGTTTGGTGAACAAGTCTTGTATCTTTTTAAAAACCCTCGGTGCTGCCCTGGAAATTTAAGTGGCGCAGCGGCGGTAGGATGCCTATAGTGTAACTCTCGTTTAAAGGACACTAAAATAGGTCTGTGCGCGAGTGCTAGGCATCTTCGAACCAATACAAATTTCTTAAATCCGGGCTCCGGGGGTTCCTGCTCATATCGGTGCAGCTCTACGTGAAGGCATGGGATCGAGTGGACTGTAAGTAGACCTTTTTACTATCCCTCACCCCTGTTATTTCCTGTGGTTGTATCCGTAGAGCCGTATATTTATTGCGAATTCAACCGTGACTTTCGAACTAAAATTGTTGAAAGTCATTTGACTTATTATTTAAAATCTTTATAATATTAATTGTTTAATTTAAGATACCAATCAATTTAATAAATTTAATTTTCTAGATTAAATAATAATATTAAAAATAAGTATGAATATTGACTTTTGAACTAAAATTGTCGAAAGTTATTTTTCTTCTTATTAGATGATATAAATAGGTAACTTTTGAACAAAAATTGTCGAAAGTTATCCCTTTTCTTTATAGCTAATTATGTAATAATATTTTAATAATTGACTTTTGAAAGGAAACTATCGAAAGTTATTTGACTTCTGCACGTAATTTGGCGGATTAATTTTAAACGGTATATTATATCAATTAATTTAAACAAATCAATCATTTAAATTCATTTACAGCGTATTTAATTTTCTGGAATTATTAAAATTATTCATAAACATTTTATACGAAATTATATTTTAATAATTTATAATTTTGTATTTTATATATTTTTTTTTTATAATAAAAACATCACAGGTCATGGAACAAGTTGCTGCGCAGCTGTTTCCGAAGGATTCATTAAGCAGCATTTGTTAAATTTATCTATTACAAAAATCGAATACATTCTTCAAAATTTTAATGGGTCTAACAATCCGGTACATTGTACATATATTTTTAATTATATTATAAGTATATTATGTGGTAAAGCTGTCGCTTTATTAAAAGAAATGGCAGATTTATTAACTTGGAAACAACTAAAGCCGTGTATTTATTCAACATTTTGGGGATCCATGTACCGTAGAGTGCGTGACGATGGAATCAAATAATTTAAAAACGGTAGTTGGTAAATGTTTTTCAAAATTCAGTAACATATCACATAAAAACTTAATTAAAGGCACTTTTGCTAATATACTCATACAATTTACTTTTGATAAATTTCTAATTAGGAACTCTACATTTGATGGAATGAAATTAAAACTTCAATCACATCTAATAAACTGAATATGTTAGTTATATAAGTCCCGTAAATTAAGAAAAATATTTAAGTTGATAGAATAATCTAACAAATTGGATTATCCAACAACTAGGATAGTTTGGTTAAAATAGAGCAACTTGTAGAAGTTAAAGCTTTTGCCAAAGGAAGTCAAATAACATTCATTTTAAATGTACCAATAGTAAGAGATGAAATTTATAATTATTATAGAGCTCTTCCAATTCCTATCACTAATCCTTTTAATAAAATTACCTTGATTATACCTAAATACCTATCCTTAACCGTTAGTAAAAGGTCGAAAACAGTATCGCTCTCCCAGCCATGCAGCGAACTCTACGAAGCTACATAATATGTTCTTGTGCAACGAGAACGTATCACCGCTCCTGGAAGAAGATCCCTGCATAACTGTATTGATGACTGATGACACCAGATCCTGCCAACCTGTTCCAATAGAGGTTAACAATCCGATGATACAACCAGTGGGCCAAGACGTGGTCAAGACCGATGGACTCTATACATATAGCAAACCAGAAATACTGACCTCGAACATTTGCGAGAATAATCAAATAACCAGATATAACAAACCGAAGTATGGTTTACATTAGATGACCACTGCGATACAGATTGATGAATGGACCCTGCGATTTCATCATGTTCTTACCTGGAACTGTGGATTCTACAAAGCCGCAATCTACCCCACACAAATACTCTCTACTACTGTGGAAGCCTATTAGCCTGGATAGCAGTGAGCGAATAAATATGCAAAAGTTAAATAACTTACTAAAAAGTGAGAGTGAGTTAAAAGAAAGTGAATGTGAAAAGTTAGCGTCGGCACTATATACTTTTATATGTAATATGTAAACTAAATCATTTTTGTAACCTTAGCTTTTAAATATTATTTCAAAACGTCTCAAATTTCAAAATAATCCGAGTGAAAACTGTCCCTCGGATAATTTTGAACCTGTGGGGGGAGGCGTTATGCCGGCTGTACAAGTCACAGCGTGCTAAACGCCTAGCGTCTGGGCGGGCGACGCTGACGAAGCTTTCGTCAGCGTTCATAGAATAGTTATGCGCTCGCGTCCGGTGCGTGGGCGCACATAGGATTTGTTTAGTCTATATTCATTTACCTTAGCCCTAAGATAGCCTGTAATAATTTAGTTCTCAATAAATGTTCGTTTGGTGAACAAGTCTTGTATCTTTTTAAAAACCCTCGGTGCTGCCCTGGAAATTTAAGTAAATAGCACGTTCGATGTTCAAACACTTGAGTACACCAAAACATAAAATTGGTAGACTTGGTTGTTTAGTGTCACTTGAACTGTATCGATGGTTTGTGCTCGCAAAAAAAAATCATTATATTATGCCGAATTGTGTAATCAGATCGTGAAAATATTAACTAAGTAAAATTAAGATCCTAACTTAATTTTCCATTATTAAGTCTTATGATTCTGTGAAGGATTATTATAAAAACTCGATTGTTTTTTACGATAATTTGTTAGACCTATAATGATGAAGTTTAATTTATTGATTTTTCAAATGATTGCAACATTTTGCTTTACTCTATGGTTCAATTCAATCATTAAAATAGACACGGCGACAAAGCGACAAATTATGACAGTTTTTGTTTACGTATAGTTACGTGCGTGTTTATTGAAAAATCTCAAATAATTAATACCGTAATTACCAATTAATTACATTATCTTTGATTAAATCCAAAGTGGATATAACACCACATTTATATAAAATATCGAATCCAAGATTGATATTGATTTTCCTTGATTTGGATAGTGAAGAAATGGTCTACCTATTTGGTTTCGCTTAAAGCACGGAATTTTATGTATTGGGAATATAAAAAATAGGTACAATATTCGTCCTTAAATCTGTATAACTATAGAGTATCCCGCGTATCTCATTGCATCCGACACACAGAATAATACTATTAAAAAAGGGTGGACAGATATGGACAAACATTCTTCATTTCAACCAAGTATGCATTCATTTTTATCAATCTTGCAGTCGTGTATGTACACGGTGGACTGGCCCTCGTTGGCAGTCAGCTTTACTCAGTCACGTTACAGTATTTAATTATAATTATTCTCAATTTTTTATTTTCTTTTAGAAATAATGAGTAAAACAAGGACAGCAGGGGATGGAATGGAATGTGATGAAAGCACATCGGAGGCTGCAAAGTCTAATGACACAAAAAGTTGTGGAAAAATATATAGAAAAGAGAGCCTTCTCCCAGGGCGCCTTGTTCAAGTGTACCCTACTAATACAATAAAACCAGAAAAGCGGAGTTCAATTAGTTTAAAAACTCCTAAGTTTGTGCCTTATGAACCTTATGCAGCTGCAGTGAAGCCAATGACGCCTCAATCGGCATCCAAGGGTACCAAAAAGTCAAAAAACAACATGGACATTAATACACTAATCAGTCAAATGTCTCAAATGAACACAAATTTAAATGAGTTCAAACCGAGACCTAAGTTAAACTCTACAAGTGAAAAAAGTGCAGTAGAAAGTGATAAGCCAAGCCCAGAGAAGGTAGAGATGCAGAAAAAAATTGATGAACTACTACTAGATAATGATTCATTGAAAGAACAACTGAAACAACAAGTTCAGGTAAGCAGGAAAGGATTTTATTACCTGGTATTCATTTTTTTGATGGACGATATATAACTGTCTTGTTTTTTTCTTACATAGTTAATTAAATTCCGATAAAAACAAATAAACAATGTTCTTCCTGTTTTTTTTTTATGGACATAGTATTCAATGTCAGGAAAAACAACACCACTAATACTTTAATACTTTTCATATGTATCTTAAGTTAACAAATGTTTATTAAACCAAAGTTATTTGTCAAACACCAGAAAATTGAATTTCCCTTTTCTTCAAATCCCTTTTTTGATCTTATTATTTGCGATCTTAACAGACCTTTAGTAAAATATTTGACAAATATTTTCACCTTCTTTGAAATAGATTTGAAAAACATGAAATTTGTATATATATTGGATATTGTCATCAAATATTACATTATGTGGCGTGGGGTGTCCGATAAGAATAGCACCCATATCCTGCTGTTGGGTTGAGGCGACTAAGGGAAAACAAGATGATGGGCAGTAGCATTATTTCTATTGGATTACCTATGACCTATACTGCAATCCCCAAGATGTCTGCCAAGCATGGGGATTATGGCAACCCCTCTCTTCTAAGGGGGAGGCCTTTGTGCAGCAGTAGATGTATTTCGGCTGCTGATGCTAATGAGGCAACAAAATATCATAGTGATATAGAAATGAAAATTAACAACAGTTAAGCATTTTGTAGTATTACATCCTTGCTAACGACATGGTATTTAGCACATTAAAAATATTCTTATCTTATCAGCCTACACTGTCCCACTGCTGGGCAAAGGCCTCCTGTGCGCTTACGTACGCGGGTTTAGTCTGGGTGACTAAGAAAAGATGCTATGAGGATGAACCGATTTATTCTATAAAGCTATAAGATAATTTACGCTAATGATATGTGGCTAGATGCTAAATGAATGCACACCGGTTGCTGTCCGACTATGCACTGGCTAAGTCACGCGATTACCCGTGTGACCTAGATTAATATTGCACCTTCAGCAATAGGTGTTCGATGTGCATCGAACACCTCCCTTCCGTTCTTCCATTCACCCCTATTTCTTTTCCAATCCCCACAAAACGCCCCCTTTATTTTTTTTTTAATATTCACCAGTGATAATTATCTATGCTCATCAGTAAGTAATACTTTCATAGTCCAACAATCACAATTTAATATAATCCTAATAATAATCAGTGTTTTTCTTTAAGTTGTGATAAAGTGTTGGTGATAAAATTTGCTTATCAGGGTAAATTATGGCTCCTAGTTTGAATCTTTGCTATTATTATTTTTGATATTATTATGCACTTACCTCATATTTCATAATCCAGCCTATGCTATGTAGGTATATATGGCTGATTTACCTTTCCTTTTGTCCGCCTGACGCCACTGTAGACTATGGCCTAAGCCTGTTTATCTTGAGGGGAGTTCCATGCCTAACAGTGGGACAAAAACAAGGGCAGTTTAAAAAAGATCTTGCCTTTTGTTACATAACATAAGTGTAGCTAAGGGAACTGTTACATGTCAACAACAGAGTAAGGGCCAGGACATGCACAATGGGTTCAAAGTGCATTCCAGCGGTTACCAGCTCCAATTCATGGCAACCAAGAAAAGAATAGAAGACATACATAAAAGACTACTGTGAAACCCCACAATAGATATTGTGGTTCATTTTGTCATTTCCAATGTGTCACAAATGGTTTTTTTTAATAGTAGGTAAACTAAAAAAACGCATAGTAAAATGGGCCAAAGAGCAAACAACTAAAAACTAGCATTATCTAAGCTACTTCTTGATTATCAATACGGGACAATGAAGAGTCCACCATAAATCTCATGCTATTTTATAAGATATCTAATTCCTGTTATTACTCTTCTGTTTCACAGCCATGATTGAGAGTGCACCATTGCATTTAATTGGCGAGATAATGTTTCGTTAACTGACTGTGTGTGCGGCTGAAACTGTAGGTAGGCTGCCATAAAATACTGTCACATCAATTATGTTTATAAACATTAATTAATGTTATCTACAGGTCAATAAAGAATTGAAAACAATGTTAGTGGCATCAATGGGAGAGGACCTTGAGACTCAAGTGCAATCACTGAACGAAGATAAGAAACATTTGGCAGATGCATTGCTCAATTCTGCGCAACATTTATCAACACATCAGGTACTTAAATTAATATACATTGTATAGCTTAAATACATCGATCGTATAGCGGCGCCGCAGCGTTAATTGCAATCAATATAATCTTGCCGGACAGAGCTAATTTTGTACATAGTGTACCTGTAGGGAACTCTGGAAAATGTCAATCGAAATTAGAATCATTTTTTTTTATAACGAAGCCGTTCATGTTGGCAGGTCGACAGCGCGAATGGTCCGTTTCAGAGCCACTCGCTTGTTCGAAAACTAGATTGGAATGAAATCGGTTTACAGGGTAACCCTACAGGACCCACCCTAAAGCGTGTTCAAGTAGAAAGACGGCAGCCGCCTAATCGGTGTGAGCTAGCACCTATTAGCGCTAATACCGCTACTCAATCGAAGCTTGTCGATACTCGATACTTTGAACTTAGTGGTGGTCAAAAGCGGACGACGCGAAAACGTCTGGATAGATATGGCCAAATTAGTAGGCGCGCTAACGCTTAATTCGTAGTATAGGAATTGCCTGCGCCGACTTGTTTTCGGCAGGTGTTTACGGCTGTCTTTCTAGCTGAAGACGCCCTTTCAAACTTATTCATATGGGACAGGACCTAAGGACAGGACAAGAGGTGAAACCTCCTTAAGTCCTAACACTTACTGATATTAATATATTAGATTCATATTATACTTAGTAAATAATTAATTATATTCTTATTTTCGTCTTGATATGATTTGATAATCATTCCCACGGAAATAAGCTTATCATTGTGGAAGCTTGTCTCTTTCGGCGCATTCCTTAATATTGTTTGTGTATTCGTTTTGCAGGAACAAACTGAATGGTTGGCTGGACAATGCGAAGTATGGAGAAGCAAATTTTTAGCGAGCAGGTAATTCTTCATCAGTTAAAGAATATATATTAACCGCTCAAACCACTCATACATTTAGATAGGCTAAATGCGATCGATTGTTGATCCATTGAAGTAAAAATGTATGAAAGACGATTTTGTTTTCCAGCTTGATGGTCGAAGAACTAGCACAATGTAAGAAACTACTTAACGAAAAGACTGAGAACTTAAACCAGGCGATAAAACAATTACTAGATGAAAGGTGCCGTGCGCGAGACATGATGCTCTGCACATACAAGAATTTATACAGCCTTCACGAGAAATGGCTTGAAAACATCGCCATATCCGAGTATACCAGCAGTAAAATATACAACAGGCCTATAGGGAACCTAAACTTCAATGCCACCATGCCACATTCCACGAATATTTTAGACATGTCTTCGGTGAACTTGAAGTTATCGGAGAATATTAGCAGCACAATGGAGAAACAGGATATCAGTCATTTAAACAATTTGCCGAGTATCACCGACGGAGAGAGGCATGCGGAAAATGTGAGTTTTACACTGTCCATTTTATCACTTATAGTTATTCCCCCGCGTAAAATTAGTATGTAATGATGAGAGTAGTTTTTTAGGTACAGGCACTGATGCGTTATAAAATATTTTTGAAAAAAAAAAACGAACCGACTTCAATAACACTGAAAAGTATAAAAGAATTTAAATATTATAGAAGTTGGCGTACCTGCTGTGTATCTTTGGCACCAACTTCAATAATATTAAAATTATTTTATACTTTTCAGTGTTATTGAAGTCGGTTCGATTTTTTTTTCAAAAATATTTTATTTTATCCTTTTTAGTGATATTTTCATACTAAAAGATTGAAATTAATTAACTAAAATGGCGGCGATGTGGTTCGCCACCCATCACGTCTCGTTTCTCACGGAGGCGAAAAGCGGCCCTTGGGCTCTGCCTACCCCTACGGGAAAAAGGCGTGATCTTATGTATGTATGTAAAAGATTGAACCATTCAAGACGGTGAAATGATCTAGGTAGGTTATGATCACATTATTGTCTACATAGTTTTACATAATTCATCTTTCTTCAGAAACAATTTATCCGGTCATAATGAAATTTGCATGGAATCATCACAGTAGTTTACTCTCTCGAATAAAAAAAGAATCATCGAAATTGGTTCATATTTGTCAGAGCAATGTAATGGAGAACATCAGTTTTATGGTGTTTACCAGATAAATTCTTCCACATCGTTTATAGTCCTCCAGGAAGTTCTTATCCGGTTGTGATAAAATTCATACAGATTCATTACAGTGGTTCTTTCTTTCGAATAAAAAAAGAATCATTACAATTGATAAATACTTGCCAGAGTTATGACCATTTTTGTCCTTAAAAAGCGACGAAAACGTCATCTTATAGGCATTCCTGCAGGTTTCCTGCGCGGTCTTCATTCTTGTTTTTTCAGGAACTACTTATTCGTAAGCAATAATTTTTTTTGGACCCAATCAACGGATTAAAGAATGGATAGAAGAAAGATTTTTTGAAATCGGTTCATAATTGCCAGTTATGCGCGAACATACAATCTAATATATAAAATTCTCGTGTCACAGTTTTCGTTGCCATACTCCTCCGAAACGGCTTGACCGATTTTGATGAAATTTTTTGTGCTTATCCGGTATCTATGAGAATCGGCCAACATCTATTTTTCATCCCCCTAAATGTTAGGAGTAGTCCACCCCTAATTTTATTTTTTTATTTTTTAGACAAAATTTTTATTTTCTATTTTTTTATGATACAACATACAAAAATACATACAATCCTCAATTTTCACCCTTCTACGATCAACCCTTATTTTTTAATTATTCATATAATAAAAATAATAATAATAATAATAAAATCATTTATTTGCAGCCAATAAGCCATATCAAAAAATATAAATATAAATCAGTAAAAGGTAAAAGGTAAAATTGAACATTATAAATTTTAACGTCAAACTAAAAATAATGTAAATATAAAATTAAACTTAAAATTAACCACCGATCCAATAGGACCTAAAGTCTAAGGTAAAGTCATTTTCGGTTTGCGCACTGATGCACGGTTATCCAATATTTGTAAATACTACTATCATAGTCCGCACTCACTGCCTTAAGGATGCTGTTACTTGAGCATTGTAACCGCTCCCAAAAGGAAGCAATACGCGCCCTCATGACGGCGTAGAAGTCGGGCACCCCGAACTCGGCAAACATGCCCGAGGCACTACAGTAACGCGGCAGGCCCATGAGAATACGAAATGCGTCATTATATTGCACTCTCATTGTGTTGTAAGACTTAAGTGTGAAGTCGGTCCAGAGTTGACAGGTGTAGAAACACTGGCAATAGGCATTAAATAATGTCAGCTTAACCGGCTTACTACACCTGCCAAATCTTCTCGCAAGCATGTTACACCGAATCGATAGCGCACGTCTCTCACGCTCTATGTCTTGTTCATCTCTGAGGTCCGAGGTAAGCATGTGACCTAAATATCGGAACTTTTGCACAACCTGAACCACTGAGCCGTCAACTTTAACCTCGGGTACGTAATCCGGTCCTCTTGCCGATCTAAATACCAGCATTTCAGTTTTTTTAGCATTATATCTTAGGCCGTGAGTGTTAGCATAACGCTCACAGACTAAAAGCAGCTTCTTCAAACCTTTGATCGAGGGACTGAGAAGCACCATATCATCCGCATAGCTGAGGTTGTTCACACAAACGTCCCCAACATGACAGCCCACACCGGTGCCTCTCAGTTCCTCAATCAAACCGTTGATATAAACGTTGAAAAGGTCCGGAGACGTTAATCCACCTTGACGAACCCCGCATTCTAACCTATAGTTGTTAGACGTCGCGTCGCCCCATTTAACATAGTTAGTTTGACCTCCGTACCAGCACCTCAACAGATCTACAATGTTTGCTGATACACCTGAGTCGAGCAATTTGGTCCAGAGTATTTCATAATTCACCAGGTCAAATGCTCGACTCAAATCAAGAAAACAAGCGTAAACAGACGTGTTGCGTTTTTTGTAATAATCAACAGTGTATTTAAGACTCATGATTGCAGAGTCCGTTGACAGACCGGCACGGAAGCCAAACTGTGCGTCGTCAATCTGTACTTTTCTCAGTAGTTCAGGCAGCAGTAATCTCTCAAAGACCTTACCTATCACAGTACCAAGAGAGATGGGACGATAGTTTTCAGACGTAGTCAGATCACCAGTTTTGTTTTTGGGCACAGGAACCACCACAGTCATTACGAGATCAGGAGGAAGGTATGTGTATCTGAGGCAAAGAGTAAATAGATTGGCCAACTTAGAAAATAAGGTACAACCACCACTGCGTATATGCTCGAGGCTCAAACCGTCATGGCCCGGTGACTTACCGCGCTTCATTTTGTGTACCGCCTGCTCAACGTCTAGACGTGTAAATATGATGCTGTCCTGACAAAAGCAAGAACTAGATACACCTGCGCCCTGAGGCATAGAACCTATTGTCGGTAGAGGATCGGTCTTAAACCGGTCAGCGAATAACTTAGCAATATCTTTAGCGGTATGTATGCCATCCACGCTGGCAGGTAATTTAGCTCTGTAACTCATGTTTTTAGTGTCTTTCCAGAACTTGACAAAATTCTTTTCCTTGCGACTAGTAGCAAGTATATCCAATTTTATTTTTTCTTGATTGGATTGACACCATTTTAATTTGTTTTTAAAGATTTTGCGGCTATTGACCATGGCGTCATAAAGCACTCCTGTAGGTGGTTTACCAGCCATATTCCAGGTATTAAATTGAGTTCTATAGTAATAGTGGGATTCTCTTACATGAAAATTCCACCCTGTTACTTCTTTATTAGGCCGCTTATTGCTCCGTTGAGCACGCAAACCGAAACTGACAATTGAACCTACTTTCAAAACATCAACAATGTCACTATATAATTTGTTAATAAATATATGATGCTCGTTAAGATAAGGACATTCTTTAAAATTATTATTGGAGTCACATGTCTTGCAATTAATCACATCAATTACATTTGATAAATGTAGATTACAGTAATTAAAATACATTTCAGTTTGAAAAGAATTACGTATACCCCAATGTACACCTGTCTTATTAGGCTCATGTGACATTTCTGTACCTACTGCAATACAAGACATTTTAACCTTAATGTTGACGGGGAAATGGTCGGACCATGTGACGTCATTAATTACACTCACAGAGACTACGGTGCGGGTAGCTGCTTCTGTTGTTATGCAGTGATCCAGCCAGCTTTGTGAGCCCCAATTACTAATAAATGTGTAAGCACCCGAATTAATTCCTAATAAGTCAATATCTATACAATGCCACTTTTGCTCGGAACAAAAACTAAGTAACTCACGTCCAAATCTCTTGCTAGGATGTGCATTGTAGTCACCAACCACGTATACAGTTTCAATGTCACATTCGTCAATAATTGCACTCACCCGTGCCAAAATATTGGTGAACTCGGGGAGATTGTCAGGTTCATCATTAGGCATGTAAACGCTTATTACAAGAAATGAGCGCAAACCAATGGTCACCCTTATAGATATAATCCTGTCACATAAACTTTCAACCAATGATACATTGGTAAATTTTGATTTCCTCCATAGAAGCGCTAGACCACCATAGGGCCTCCCACGCAGTATCCCAGCCGAGGTGTCCACTGCAGACGACGCAACGCATGCGAAGCGGTTGTCTACAGAGTGCACAAAACCTAGATCATGCGGAAGGAGCCAGGTCTCCTGTAGCGCAACAATGTCTGCATTATTGCATATATCCTGTACGTGTTTAATCGACCTTTTAATACTTTTACAGTTAAAAGTCACTAAATTAATAATATATGGCAAAACAACGTTTGCCGGGTCAGCTAGTATATATATATATATACAGACGAATTGAGAACCTCCTCCTTTTTTGAAGTCGGTTAAAAAGGGTTATATTATTCAAGTTCGAGCTTAACTTCAACATACATTTTCCCGTGGGTAGGAGATATTTTCCCACTGGAAGAGTTTGTCCATGTTCAAAAGGAAAGTACGTAAACAAACTGGCTATCTAAATAATTAGTAGAGTCAACCATACCAACAGGACCCCCAGGGGGTCTAGCATGGGTTCGGATAGCTGAGCAGATAGTTTTCGAGCTCGATCAAACTGTCAGTTTTCTCCATACATTTCAAACCAGCCAGCGCCCCTAGCGGTAACTATCAAAAACTAGTAAAATGTACGGGAGAAAACTGACATTTTGGAATCTTAAATGCAGGACTAAAGATTCCATTAATGAATCTCTACAATTAATTATCTCGACAAATTTTAGACTAGCTAACCCGCGCAGCTCCGCCCGCGCTTTTATTACATTTTACTGCCCTTTTCTCCTTCCTCCCTTGATTTATTTCTCTCTCCATCTCTCTCTTATAAGAAAAATCGAATTATATGCTCTCTCTCTCTCCTTTCTCTTTCCCCTTTCCCCGCTTCGTTCCCCGTCACTCTCCCTCTCTTCCTCTCCCCATTGTCCCCTCTCTGAACCCCCACCCCCTATCTCTTCTCCCACCTCTCGTAAGCGCAAAAAATGTGTTTATTTACGACATCACATTAGAAACCTCTAAAATCATCAGTGTTTCTCTACTATATTATGTATGTATTATACACATAAACCTTCCTCTTGAATCACTCTATCTATTAAGAAAAACCGCATCAAAATCCATTGCGTAGTTTTAAAGATCTAAGCATACATAGGGACAGACAGACACGGCGGAAGACTTTGTTTATAATATGTATAGATATAGATATTAAAGTTCTATAGTGATTGTATGTTCAATTTCACCGATAGATGGCGCTGTTCATAATGTAAATCACGCTAGCATCGTAAATTACTGTCTAATGATATTCGATAATGAAAGTTCTAGGTTTTTCGCATCTTTTATTGTTGCGACTGTAAAACATAACAGTACCTATACACTACCTGGACTTGGGGAGTTTCATTAAAATTTCATGAATTTACAGATTTTAACTTTTCAAAGATATAATTTGCTATCAGCAAAGTACTTAGAACAATACAGAAATCTAATGAAAATGTCCTGGGTGTACCGGACCGGCTTACAAAAATTGACCCTTCGCCACTGCCATATCTTATGCAAACTAAATGTCTGCTCATTCCCTATTGTATATAGCGTAATAATACATATCTTAATGATTAATTGATCAGTCTATAATTACCTTATTCACATACAAAGGAAATTACGTGGTAATATGTGCAGGTAATGTTTCACTGCTTAGCCCCTATGAAACATAGCGTGATGTTTTATATACCAATTTATACCCTGACGTCTACACAACACATCAGTGAAAGTCCTATCAAAATCCATCCACGGGTTTTCAAATGATACCTGGACAAACAGAACGACAGACAGGCAGACAATAATTCCAAAAAAAATTGTTTTGGCCTCTATGTCGATAGTATAGTATCCCCACATAGAAATTTTGGAAAAATATTCAATGTACAGAAAAAGTGCTCTTTGAGTTTTATTATAGTAATAGATTTCAATCAATATAAAATCTATACTAAGTCTCTGAAGATCTCAGTTAACTGTTCATTAGCTATTGGTTCAATAAAGTTATGTATAAGATAAAGTTAGTGTAACTGTCGCTGAGTTTCTGAGTACTCCGAAAGGCATTCAATAACTATGAGACCGATAAGCAGTGCAATAATTCGACGCTAGATGGGTCTTTTTCTCTGATCAAATTTAAAATTGATTTTAAAGTTTTATATAGCCAATATTACCAGTTCTTATTTTTATTAACATTGTTCTGGTATAAATAAGTGCTTAAAAATGATATTAATTAAGTAATAATCAATTAAATTCACCGTAAGTAGTGTCACTAAACGCCGTTAATTCTCGTAGCGCTAGTGCTGCGTAAACAAAGTGACATACAAAAATTTAATTTTCTGCAGGCTCCCTGCGCGCGCACGCTGCAGCAGCGTCAACCTCAAAAACGTCAGTTTTGGTGTTGAAAACAATAATATCATTGGTTGAAATCGTCATGAAATCGTCAAATAAAGTTATCGAACCAATAAACTGCACAAATTGGTCAGTTAAATTGAGCCAAGTTTAAACGGACTTTATGTGACAATGTGTGGTTCGGAAACGCAATGTGTCAAGTTATCGAACCAATAGCGCTAATGAATAGATAAACTATCGATAAAAGTACCTCAGAAACCGGCCATGAGTGCTGCAGGTAGTATCGAGACAAGCAGGACTTTGGCCTGAAAGTAAGCAATACCTATGTATTAGTCTTTTGAAGCTTGGTAATTTCACCAGCTATAGTGTGTTTTTCACGGGCCCGTCGGTCTCTTGGTTAGACTTACTGGCCACTCGCTACCCAATACAGTGTGGGTTCAGACCGGTTCAGCGAGGTTGGTAGTTCTTTTTGGTGGCTAGGGTAAATTTGCCGCCGTAGGCTATAGCATAGCTAGCCTATTAGTAAATCCGCCACCACCACTAGTAAAACGTCGTGTCTGATCAGTCATCATGATTTAAAAATG
The DNA here is from genome assembly GCA_911728495.1 of Furcula furcula. Classification (NCBI taxonomy): domain Eukaryota; kingdom Metazoa; phylum Arthropoda; class Insecta; order Lepidoptera; family Notodontidae; genus Furcula; species Furcula furcula. Next base: position 9,465,697 of record OU452254.1, on the reverse strand, counting down.
ATTTCCTTTCCACAGATAATGGCCATGCCTCTGGATGTGAAGAAGGTGAGCGAAGAACCGGTGAACGCATTGGTTCACCACGCGTACAGTAGCAGTGGGAATACTGTGCGACCGGTGGCTTCGTGTGTTCATTGCCACGGGAAGGTCCAATTATTGTAAATTTTTATATAAACTATTAATATCTTCCATGGTTGTCTTTGCAGGGTTTAAGTTAGTTTACTTAATTGTGGTGATTGGATGGAATGGATGTGGAGGGAGTCGCAGTTTTAAGGGTTGCCAAATTTAGGTTAATTTCCTGAGACCCGAGTGTATTCGTTTTATAAACAATGCATACCAATCGCTTAAATGAGACGTCCATATAAGTGAATGGGGAAACACTAACGTGGTTACGTATTGTTTTTAAAAATGAATACACTATGGACTCTGGACTTTTCTAAACTAAATAATTACTGGAGTTCGGAATTAAAGTTCCGACTAGTTTACGACTATTAGGTCTGTAATTTCTGAAGACGGGATCGGGCGCATTGAGTCTTTCCCGGATTGCCCGCGTATCTGTCAACCCAAGTTAGGTCGTAATTATGTTTGTAACTTTTATTGATTTGGTAATTGTTATTATCCGTATAGTTAAGTCTTCTTATAACGCACAATGGAATATGACTTAATTGTAATGAAATAAGGTGCTTAAAAAGTAATAAAACGTGTTGAGCCAGTCAATAACTAACCTAATTAGCAAGAAAAGGCTCTTTTTTAAAATTGTTGTAATTTATTGGTAGCACAAAATGCGATATTAATAAAACATACTCATAGTTCTTTGTTAATAAATAATTCTTATCAATAAATAGAGGCAAATACTTGTTTTTCCTATAACAGGAAACTTGCATGGAATGTAAACCAATAATGTCTCATTTAATATCCCATATTGTTAATACATTATAATTAATGGTTTCGTTGTAACATATTGTGTAAATAAATTAAACAAACAGAAGAAGAAATGCACTGAACTCGCAGTCTCCGCTCTCAGTAACAATCCAACCGATTGATTCAACCAATGGTTGAATTCTCTGTGCTATGCTCAATATACTGCGCTATCCTGACTTCAAATAGGTATTTGTAGTCAAAATAAATTTTAACTAGACTTAAAACGTTAATTCTAAGTTAGCCCTTTTATAAATCTGATTATTTTAACTATGAGCTGTTTAAGCTTATGCTTATTCATTAACTAACACTCAATAACATAATAAAAAGTATTAATTTTCAGTTTTGAAATAATCCTATTCCAAAAATTAGATTATTGATAGTTAACACTGATTAACGTTTTAAGTTAAGTTAAAGTTTGTTATGCATATAGATTATAAATTAGTGACACTAATCCGATGTACCTATTTTATTTAAAAAATCAATGAGTATTTGATTTGTATAATATAATTTATCGTAGCCATACAACTTTTATCATACATACATTTATAAAAAAATCCATTCCAACGTTAACATCTTGTAAAATATGTACATACTAAATAAAACTATTTATTGTTAACTCATTAGTTTATTTCTAAAAAAATGTACAAAATTCTTATCACATCCGTGACTGTTACACGACCAATGGAATCGTGATAAATTTTAATTGCAAATTTATCAACAGTTACCAAGTAGGTATACCTATTATAAACATTTTTCCCTATTCATTAAGGAATAGTCGCCCTCTGTATGTGTTGATTGAAGTATTGCAGAATTTCTGTTCCAGTGTAATTGTATGCGAGGTATTCGCGCACAGGGATGTACTTTGCACCCCCGAACCAGTCGATCATTGCGATTTGAGCGATCTTCAGTTTCGCAACAAACCAATTGTGGTCTGAAAAATGTAGTTTATATATCACTCTCTATAGGAAATCTGGAGCCTATGAAACAAATTGCTCGAAACCCGTCTGAGAACGAAATTAATTAAAACTTAGTAAAATGTAGGTAATTTTAACACACTTATACGTATTCCTACAACATAGGTATAAATCAATCAACGTATGTTTTAAGCCAACATAGCTAAGTACTTATTAATTTATTAAAATTTAACCGAGTGACGGCGTCTCTAGTTTAGACTTAAACTATGCCGACACGACGTTATTATGTTAAAATCCATGATGTTAATGACATGTATGCTACAGAATTAGACATACACGATAGTACACATTATTATATACTTCTAGCGTAATCAGACAAAAAAGCTGAAATTCACAGAACAAGTCCAACCGAAGCCAAATACCATATAGATTCTAGATTGATGCCAAATACGGACGATTATTTAAAGATAGCGCCATTCAGTCAATAATCACTGCCAATACGTAACATCCAATGCATGGCCCAGGCCAGGCATGGGCATCCATTGCACAGGCAAGTGACAAAAATAAAAGTTGCCAAGCTTATTGTCAGTAACATCAAGGATTTGATGAATAGGCATGATGACTAATTTTGAAAAAATACTCTATAATGTACTTACGGGTCTATTATTGCCGAAAATAATCATATTTTTGTATTAAATTTACAATTAATAGCAATATTATCAATTTTTAAAATAGAGTTTGAATTTCGTTCCAAAACGATGGCCGGTGCATGGCGCCATGTTGTGACGTCACTACGGCGGTGTAAATAAACATCTGTCTAGGTATAAAAGTTAAAAGTGAATCATTGTATGAAAGAAAAAAGTTGAGATGACAGTTTGACAGTTGCTTATTTACACAGGATTGACGTCATTCACTCTGAGCAGCGTTTATTACAAAATGGCGATTAGCTGTATTTGAGTAATTTATTTGCTTAAATATCACGAAAATCTCTCTATTATTATGAAAATGAGATGCATTTTTGGAATCAGTGCAATCTGTTCTGATATTTAAAACCACAGATTTATTGGTATTGTGTTACAGTCATCATGCCTATTATATGTCAAGGATTTAATAAGTACAAACCTGCAGGGAAGTTAGCCATAGCCGGATGCCTTTCAAATAATGCAGCCTTTGCGAACGTATACTCCGGAGTATCCTCCCTGACCTAGAACAAACGCATTTGTTATAACTAAATAGAGCTCTCACACAAGCTTCCCGATTCACAATTCCTTTTATTGTTCGAGTAATGAGGACACAAATATCTTAACATCATGTGCCAATTAATAATATTGATTATATTATGTAATGAAAATAATATGGAAATACATGATAAGATAGCATACTGCACGTTTACCTAAACGCGCATTTTTTTTTTAATGATCCACGACGAATGTGTCTGACCTAAGAGGTTAAATGCATAATATGCATATAACTAACACAAATATGATGACATAATATGTCATCATATTTATGTTAAATTTATGTTTAACTGTTAATAGCATGGTTCATATATGTATACGCACTGAGGTCCGTGGGGTCAAAGATGGCTTTACACATGGTGACAAATTATAATAAGTATACAAACTAGTTAAACCATGGTTTAGGCCACGTCTAACTGCCGCACTCACAAACAGCAATTAACTTTAATTATAATTAAGTCATTTTGGTAATCTATTTTGACTCTCGGAGCCTGTTATGATTATTTTTAATCATTAATTAAGAGATTATTGATATATCTCACTATTAACGTGTTAAGTATTAGTTGGCATCGAGTGTCGAAATAATTTAATTTCAAAAAATAGCTTAATGATTATTAACTATAATAGACGTTTGTAAGTGCGGCAGTAAGTATCTAATCCAAGCCCAAGTCCCTAGGCTACAAATACACATATATGTATAGTTTGACCTCATATGCGAAGTGGAAACCGCAGTTTCCAAAATATATTGTTATAATGCAGAAATGATTGTGAAACTAAGTATATCATCATCAGCCGGAACTGGCCGTAAGACTTCCACTACTGAATGTGGTCGGTCCCTTAGAGCACTAAGCGTCGGTCCACCTAGTGAGAGGCCGTGTGTATGTCTTCCAGTTCGTGATCGCTATTCGAGACAGTGGTGGTCCGAGAGTGGCGGTCGTAGGGGGTCATGCCCCCCCCCCCCCCCCATAATCTCAAAGTTATTCACATCAAATTGACAAACTTAACTTGTTTCTGTAAATCGTCTAAACAATTTTATCCAAAATAGGTTACGCACTTGAAACACTCAGACGCAAGGTGGGAATCGAACCCACGACCTATTGGCTAGCGGCCAGGGCACTAGACCAACGGGCCCGTCAACTATTATTTACCATCATGTGAATGCTCCAACCGCGCGGCCATATAAACTTAGCCTTAATACCTATAAGTACTTGAAAATGGCATGGGTGTGTTTCTTTGGGAAAACCTCAGATCATTATAGGGTTTGGCGCTCTTGTAGTAGATACGGCGATATGGAACTACTGTAGGTATGATAAAATATCAAGTTCGTAATTATTTGCTAGTTATTTAAGAATGATATGAAGCAAAATACCTTCTTCATCTTGCCTGACAACATCAGCCGCGTGCACCTCGGGTCTTCGGCGTCTATCTTCTGATTCTCACAGTATCTCGTCTCTTCGAGTGATACCAGAACGGTAGCACGACTGTTTTTCTGATTAACCCAAACGTAGAGCATCTTAATATAATGTTACAGCTAAAGGTATGTAAGTAATTAAATTGAATAAAAAAGCAGCTTAGGTAGGTATAACAAATACGAAAAAAATATTCAGTTAAAAAAATAGAACTAAAATAAAATAGATTGACTGTACTACTTATCTCGCACAATCAAATTCTATTTGTTGTTTGTTACATATTATGTAGGTAAGTACATACGTACTTATCTTAGTTATGATGGTTATTATTACTTACATATAAATCCTTTGCGCTGAAGTCTAAAGGCGACATATAAAAGTACGGAACGCCAGTGGAGTTAGCAAGGGACCCATCCACAATTGATTTTACATTGGAGAAGGGGAATCCTTCTATCGCCGGCAAAACTGATATCGTTGCCAACGACGCCCAATCTACGGAAATAAAGCACCATTTGAAGCGTGTTTTACCACTGATAGATAGTCTGATAGTGATAAACTGCATCAATTCTTCTTGATGCCAAATTAGCGTACCTAAGGCTAGCCACACACCTTCAATAGTATTGTCAATAACTAAAACCCACCCGACTTAACTGTGCACCTCGCTGGAATGCGACGTCACAGCGCCATCCAGGTCACAGAATACATGCTAGGTGCACACTTAAGTCGCACGGGTTGTATTTAGAATATTGACAATATTATTAAAGGTGTGCGGCTAGCCTAACAATATTGTGGGATAATTCACACAATACAATGTCATCTGCTAAAAATAAGCACAGCCTGTGCAAATTTATACTTTTTTTTCAAAATACCTACTCTCGCGGTCACGAACGGTGTACCACCGTTAGGACAACAATGGCTTGCGCGAGCCGCTCCAAACTACGAGCGAGCGAAGAAAGCGCACGTAACATTGTTCAAACGATTTGAACTGGTACACCGTTTGTGTCCGCGATAGTACATAGATAAAGACCGCTCAGTCACAAAGACAACTCCTGAGTGGAAATCGAACCTAAAACACAGTGTCAAACCACTACACTTACGGGGCATCCGCAAATTACTGCAGTTTTACCACAGAATAGTAAGTAGGTATATTATGCTCTGTGGTTTTTATCCTCTAAGGAGTAAGGTAGTTGCAACATTTAAATAGATCGTCTTCCACGGTACGATCCAATTTTATCGAATATAAATCACGCGAATAGGTACCTATTACTTGTACGTAGGTACAATAACTACGCTAGCACCAGTTGGCAGCATTGTGTATTGGGTACAGTCAGCGACGAAAGTACCTAAGATTTAGATTTCTTATTACTCGTTATTATTTATTAGACGAATATTACGTACTATAGTAAACGAATGACGATTAAATGTATCCATAATGCTTGACAAGGTGTGGTGAGGATCTAGGTGCTGCTATCAATATATTTACTATCACTCACCCGAATTGTGCAGTACATATCTAGCCATCGCTATTAGCTTGGTGTGGTCTGGAGGGTCGGGCATGGTCCTGCGGTAAGATTCTCTCGTGATCTCGTTGGCGCTCTCTCGCCAACGCGGACCATGCTTCCATTTGCATTCAGCGTAGAAATTCAACAAACACAACGACACTAATAATACTGCTTGCAACTTCATTTTGCCTAAAATAATATTTTAAATCGTTATATTAAAATACTAAAAATGTACTAGGTAAAATATTCCCGAAATGATAATTTATTAGCGTATGCTAACAAAGTATGCTAATTCAATGCCAAAACCGCAATGTCACAGCTCTTCTACTTATATATAAATATTAGTTGAGAAACACGCAAAATAATTCTAATCACCTTCGGACGTCTGTCCTTAGTCACAGACAAACAACGAATGAATTGGAATGAATGGATGGATAAAATGAAGTTGCAGAAATAATGAACGGCTGCTAATTATACACAAACAAATATTACGATACCTACTTACTGGAACCATGACGTTACTGAATAAATCAACATTTATAACAAAATGATCCTAAAACGCCGATAGTATGCTCCCCGACTTAGGCTAAATTAACAAGACTGCAAATACTGCGCACTTCATTCGACCCAATGTTATTTGTTTACAAGAGCAGTGTGATTTGACATTTTGAGATTCATCGTAATGTAATGTGTTAATTACATCCGACGAGACGGCGACGGAACGATTCGCTTACGACATTGGTCCATCGGTACCTACCGAAGGAACTTTTTTATTGTACATAAATAATGGGATCAAACACACGACCTTTTGACTGTGCCCGGTTGTCTAACCACTACACAGTCAAATAAAAGGTCGGCATTTGGCAACACGCAAGTGACACTTTTGGCACTGCTAGCGTTATTGCTTACCATGAGTCAGATCTCACGCTTAAGGTAACTGCAGCAGGTATAAACAAATGTTAAACCTACCTTGTGTATGCAGACCCAATGCTGATCCCAGAATGACGATGTCTCAGAGCTTACGGTATCTAAACAAACGTTGTAGATAACAACAGCACGTACGCGATATGTGCGATCAATTTCACCCGTTAATCGGCAGATAGCAGCGTTATCTCGCTATAATTAATCATATTAACAAGAGATCTTTCTAAGCACTACATCAAGGATAAGGGAATAACTTATAGACAATAAAATAACAGTTCATATCACAAAACATTTTATTTGTATATAACCAAGAGGATTTAAATTCTGCATGATCCCACCCTGCTGGTTAAAAAAAGCCAAGTACCTAAGTGGTATTGTCAGGGTCACACCAGTGCCGGATTAGCTTTATAGCAGGAGTCAGCAAATGCTACGGGCCCCGCACGGCCACATTATACCTCTAAACTTTAATACCTAATACAAGTCAAGCCTTGCGGGAGGCCTCAATATATGACCTGCTATGGGGCCCCGCGCTAGCTTAATCTGGCACTGGGTCACACCTTAAAATACAGACCGGAAATCAACCGACAAAATGGGAACATATTTTACAATACATAGGTTATATTTACTGTTGGATGTTGCCACACACATGTGGTTGTGATCACAGTGTCATTGTAATATTAACGTTGTTGTGTGCTCTTGGCGATTTGCTCCTTCAGCATGAGAATACTGGCGCGTTGTTCCGGCGGCAACAACGCGATCTGTTCGTCGGAGAGCTGCAGTACTTGCATGATTAACGCCGCCTGAGAAAGGTATAAATACGAATATGTATTATTGCGCCACTTGAGGAAGGTTCCCGCACATACTTCGGTAAGAAAGTGAATAGAACGGAAGGGAATAGTCTTCCCTTAGCCTTCGATGAATATGGCCAGTTTGGACGCCTGATGAAATCCCTTTTTTATGAATTTTACTAAAAACCTTTACACCACTGAACCTTATAACAGAAAAAAAAATTAGAAAAATGACTCCCGGCGATAAGGTTGCAGTTTTCTTTATCCAGATTTAAATCATTCCGGAATTACGTGCGCATTGCAAAGTTCGCATATTTGAATTTTTGTAGTCAACTAATCTGTACCGTAGTTTAGTTTTAATACATCTTACCTTCTCTTGGTCGGAAGCGCCAGACGGAATGCCCTGGATTGTTCTAGCCTGCGCGGCGCTCGGCATGCCAGGCGGCATTTCTGAAAACAAATATACTGAATTGTGGGTTCCACACACGGTCATCCTAAACTAGGAAAAGCCGTTACTATGTCAACCAAACAACTGAAACAAACACATTCATACTTATACACTTTTTTCAATGAAGTATTTATTCATATAGATAAATAACACCTAGACATGACAAATACCACACAAATATTTTTCCTGGGTGGTGATCGTATCCACAAACACCACCACCATCAGATATTTACTATTTAGTGTCTGTAAGCGACGGGAGACATATTTTCTAGCTAGAGTGCTTTAATGATAAATCTGCATGAGGGAGTAATCGGAACCAAAGTAAACTACACTAACCTATACTATAGCTTAGAGATTTGTTAAGCCCTCTATTTTCTATTTTAACTGCGTGCCAATCCTAGAGGACGCCAGAAAATTGATTGCACATGGGCACTAGATGGGCTAGAGCCGGCTCTGTTCACTCCCGTCTCTTGCATATTGTTATTCTATTCGTCCATTCATTCTCTAAATATGATCATTTTCGTATTTCTCTTTTACATCCTTGGCTATAGCCACATAATGGATAGGTCCATGAAGAGTAGTTAGACAGATCAATAGTACATACGTTGCATTTTCTGTTGGTTGCGGGGGTCGTTGGGACGCACGCGTGGGTCCGGGTTGAACGGCTGCGTCTGCATGCCCGCCAGACGGGGGTCGCGAGGGAAACCACTGAATAAACGTTTGCAATTAATTAATTCAAATAAATCAAATATTTATTCTTAAAAGTGGCAAAAAAAGTAAGTTAATAGTAAGTACTATCTTCTGCAGAAATAATAATTAAATTAACAACATAAAAGTTACGCCGGGTCTAACTCTTCTTTACAAATCAGTAATTTCGGGATGCTAAAAGTATTTTTAGCTAATTTTCAGACAACAGAGTTCCTGATAATTAGCCTACACGGTGGACCTCGACCAATGTGAAGTTAGTGCCGCTATGTTTCTCGAATGACAGTGAGTCTCTGCTCCGTCGGAGAACCTGTTTTCAGAACAGTCAAGAATAGTCAAGGTCCACAGAGTTATAGTTAGATATTAAATATTGCTAAAATGAATATAATAATAACCCAATAAATTTGATATGCGGTTATCAATAAAATTTTGGTGCATTGTAGTATGTTTAATTTGTATTAGGTAAATATCTAAGAATAGAAACAAGAAAGGGGAGTACATAATAGGTGGAAAAATAATACATAATAAGAGATATGATTTCAATGTTACTTACATATCTAGTATCTCCGTAGAGGAAGTACTTGGGGAGAAATATTAGAATCGAATATTTATTATTCCACTAAAAGCATTTTACTTATTTGGCTAAAAGCAGTAGTGTGTTGCTGTGTCCAACCAACAAGGAGCTAGCTTCGCTCACAAAAAACGCCTAAACCGACTTTCGTAGCGATACTGACACTGTGCGTTTTTGTTTAAAATAACTTCAATTGCCATTTTTATTTATTGTTAAAGCGTTGTTTTTTTTAAAATAGGTATACATACGCCCATAAAAAAACATTTTGATGTTGTACTAATAATAAACTATAAATATTACGAACAATAATAATTTTCAGCTATTTAAATGTAAAAAAACTTTATTTACTTACTAGAAAATTTACTAGTCTTACATAAACTTTAATATAAATTTTAAAAATGGTTGCCAAATCCTGCACTAGCATGACGGTGCACTAGATTTGTTTACATTTGGTATCGCTTTTCGCTGGCCTTCAACCAACATAGATTTATTATTTGTACTAGATTAAGCGTGACAACTCACAAAATAGTCACATAAAAGGTAATCATCTATCTATTATTTATTCTAAAGATCAATCAATCAGCCTTCTAATATGTATCTTAAATTCATTGAAAAGTAAAACTTAAACACTAAAAATAAGGTTCAAAGCATTTGCAGATAATTTAAAATAAGAATTTGAATATATCGCATTAGTTTTGTAACGGTTTTTCGAGTCGTCACACTTAATCTAGACCAAATACTAGATTAATTGATAGGTAGACTGTTGATATAAATATTATGTTAGGTATAGCGTATGCGGGTACGTACGTGTCCTGGTGGGGATGCATCTGCGGCGGGGGTACAGGGTGCGGCGCGGGGGGTGGCAGGCTGCGCATGTCCTGGTCGAGGGGAGCATTCCCCGCGCTCCCCGCCGTCCCCGAGCCCCCGCGACTACTCCGCAGATCCACGTCACCCATGCCGCCCATGTTTGGTCGCGTCGCTACACCATTTGATCAGTTGTTAATCGATTTCAAACAACAAACGCAGTAATGTTGCCTTTTATTTATAAATAAAACTACTTTACGGATTATACGCGGTTTATTTTAGATTTTACCAACAATAATAACTAAGAAGACCTGAGGGTACACCGGTACCTATATTTGTGACATAAGGAAGTTCAACATCTCAGTCCTCCCATGACCATAACATAAGTACTGTAAAGCATTCGAAACTTCGGGAAAGTAAAATCTTTAGATTTTAAACCATCCGTAAAAGTAGTTTTATTTCAACAAACGCAGTGCCACATATTCTACCACCAAGTAGCAGTGTGTGAACGTTGCTGCTTTCCAGTTTGAAGGGAGAAAGGCAGCTGGCGAAATAACCGGCCTCCATAGACTTAATAACCAATATCTTGGGGGGGGTGGGGGGTGGGGGCGAGTGACAGCTGCAATAAAGCTGGCGTTTTTGTTTCAAAAGTGGCCTAGCGTTCGTAATCACGGCAGTACATATAAAAATTAGCATACAATAAATCTGATGTAGTCTGAGACATTGTGCTTGAAAGCATCACTAAAAGAAGTAATGAAAATGTGTGAATCTACAAATAAAGCTGTATTCTCTCCTGTCAAAATATGTGTCTGCCTAAACTGCATATTACTGTATAAATAAACAATACTATTTATTGTGATTCTAGTGTAACTAGTGCATACTTACGTGTATACTGACTCGGCGGTGGCACAGGATTACTAAGCAATGGTATCGGTGGCTGTTGAGCTACAAAAAAAATACCATTAAGATAATACCTACATACTACTTTGTTCAAATATGTATGGTACAAATCTTAGAACATATCATACAAAGAATTATCTAGATTACATATGTACATACCATTGTTTAGATTAATCACCAGTTTCTATAATACTCAGTGCTAAATACAACTACAGTAATTATTTGGCTATACTCCGTTTCAAATAAACTTGACAACGATCACAACTTTATTATGCGGTCGTAAAACACTCCTGCCGTATATTGCAATACGGCAACAAAAACGGCATGCTAACATAATGATGTATACTAAGTAGTTGAAATATGAGATGTCGAGAGACTAAGATAATCAGAGTGTAAATGTTACCTGGTTGTGAATTACTTGGTATGTATGCACTGGGCGGTGGTGGTTTGTCACCAGGCTGTAGAACCGGTGGCACTGGATTAGTAGGATGCAGCATCGTCTGAAAATAGCAATTTGAGCCTCAGCACACAAAATGCTTTTAGCGTCAGTAACAAACAATTTAGTTGCTATAATTAGCGACTTTTATACGTTGCTAATATACAGCGAGACGTCAAAACGCGACTATACCGCTATAATATGAAGTGAACCATCAAAACGGTTTGCTGAAGCTGATGTTTCATCATCATCATCATCATCAGCCGGAAGACGTCCACTGCTGAACATAGGCCTCCCCCTTAGAACGCCACAATGAACGACAATTGGCTATTTGCATCCACCGGTTACCTGCGACGCGCACAATGTCGTCTGTCCACCTAGTGGGAGGCCTGCCAACGCTGCGTCTTCCGGTTCGTGGTCGCCACTCGAGAACCTTTCTTCCCCAACGGTTATCGATTCTTCGAGCGATCTGGCCTGCCCATTGCCACTTCAACTTGCAGATTCTGAGAGCTATGTCGGTGACCTTAGTTCTTCGGCGAATCTCCACATTTCGGATTCTGTCGCGCAAAGAAACTCCGAGCATAGCTCTCTCCATGGCTCGTTGTGTGACTCTGAACTTTTCTAAAAGGCCAGCCGTTAGAGACCACGTCTCAGTACCATATGTCATCACTGGCAACACACACTGGATAAAAACCTTCGTCTTCAGGCACTGCCGTATTTTGGACGAGAAGATATCGCGTAGTTTCCCGAACGCTGCCCATCCGAGTTGGATTCTTCGGGCGACCTCTTTGTCAAAGTTGATGTTTATACTATGCGATTTAAAAATGAGTTGCTGTTTTATATTACTCAACTCAAAACTACTCCACCTGTAGCCAAGTTGTCATTTAGAAAAATTATGTATGCAAATGACATTATGTCTGCTAACTCACATGACGTCATATGTCCTTTTCACATAGAATTGTTTTCTTCTCTAGCGTTTCATATTGTAGAATGAGAACTTGGTTAAGGGGGCAGTAGTTTTATGAAAGCAGAGAATATTACTGTGATGGCATCATTGCACTGCCCTATAGTCATTTATATATCCTGTGCCTGTATATAAAGATATGTGTGTATGATAGTTACTCACAACTGCTGTAGCCGGATCCACAATCCTCATAATGACTTGAGCCTGCAATAAGGCATACGCCAATTGAGGATTCTGAAGCAGCATATTTCTGGCTTCATTGGGGTTATTCTGTGGATAAACACACATACATTATTAGAAACATTCTATATGTTAAGAACTTTTTTTTTTCTTCAATATCAATTTTGTCTATGTATTTCTTATTCCTAAATGGATGCTTCATATGTCCAGTAAAAGCATAATGATTAGTGGAACCATTTTAGAAAGATATAATGGCAAGCCCTAGGTAATGCACATTCGAAGAAAAAAACAATATTAAGATTACTGCCAGTTAGCTGCCATAAAAATGTATTATAACTAACTAACTGGCCAGTTATCATTAAAATGAATAAACCAATATTTTTCTCATTTTTTTTTTAAGAAAATATACATAATGAAAAATTATTTTGTGTAGGTAGTATACACACTATACCTGAATACAAAGTTTCATTTGCTTCATCAGCTCAAACATCTGTTCCGGTGGTAGTGTGGCCACTGCCTTGCTAATTGCCTCAGGAGCTTTCTCTGGCTCACATGGATCCCCATATGGATTCTCTATCTATTGATTTGTAAACATGTTAATAAAATAATGATTTGAGTAATAACACACAAATATTCAACTGAGGATGAGTTTGATTCACCTGTGGTCCCTGCATCAAAGCTTGCATCTCCATTCTAGACTTCTCCGTACAAGCATTGTCCACTCTCAGTGAACGTCCACCAATTTCATAACCATTGAGATTTCGCATCGCACTGAGAGCAGTTTCCTGGTCCTTGTACTCGCAAAACCCATATCCCTTGGGTTTGCCGGTCTCACGGTCAAAAACTAATTTAAACGACAGTACAGGCCCGACTTCACTGAATATATCCTTCAATTTCTCCTCTGTAGCTTCGTATGGTATATTTCCCACTGAAAGCAGCACGGTTTATTTCATTACATTACTGTCTCGACCACTACCAAAAATTTCGGCATTTTGATATTGGTCGTCTAACTTACCGAATACAGATCTCATGGATTTATCCATGATACTTTGCTCTTCTTTTTCTTTACTTTTATCCATGTTTAATGTTTTTCTTGATACAGTCAGATCAATTTAAAAATTACTGAAAAATTGAACTACTGTTACTGAGAGAATAATCCAACAATCAAATGAAAAAAAATTATGGCCGTCCGGAGCGAATCAAACGGAATCAAATCAAGTACTCTGTGATCAAATCTATCTATGGAATGGATGGCCGGCCGATCCTATTTCAATGATGGAACCACAGATTAGATAGTTGTGAATATAGCACCATAGAGTAAAGAAAGGTGTTGCATTTATTTGAAAAAAAATCCCCCTAAACTCAAGTTGGAATAAAAGCCTACAAGCACAGAACAAAAATCAGTACAAGTACTATAGAATGCCTAAATGTAAGTAAGAACCGTAGGCACAGGTAAGAACATCAAAATACATTAGTAAATTAGTTCATATCTAAATTATTCGAATGAGGAATGTGCGTCGCTTGGACAAACCCATGGTGGTTAATGAGCGCCAAGCTCATAATTGTGTTCATGAATTATTTAGTAAATAAATGAAAAAAGAAAACATAAATATCAGATGCCTTTTTTTCTTTTTTATCGTGACGTCGTTGTCGGTGTTGGTGTTGTGTCATGGTCCAGGAGGACGGACATCGGGTCGGGTGGGTCGAGCAGTACATGCCGCGGACGGCGGCGATGTACGGCAGTTCGACGATCTGCAGGGTTATTGCGTATCTTTAGCCACCCAAGTGACTATCAAGCTTCAGTTGTCCATCGAAATTTGATGTCAACCGAAAGTGTGATAACATTGGTATTACGTATGGCTTTCGGTGGACATCAACCTACGGTGTACTACGGTGCTCATCACTTGTCTTTTAGCCATCTCTACTTTTTTATCGACATTATGCGACCAAGTTGAATTTCCCCCCGAACCATTATACAAAGAACATTTAGTGGTACTTTTTAATTTGCAGGTATTTTCGCCTAGTGGATATTGGGAGCATAGACAACAAAAGTAAAAAAAACCCAAAGATATTGTGAAAAATCCTAATTCTATGAAAAAAAACAAACTCACTAAATTAAAATAAAGTTTTCAAGAAATTCGAGGTGTTTTACATCTTTTCATGCAATTTGCCGCTAAACTATAAGTCAGTGACAAGAGAAAGGCAGCATCCGAAATTAATCAAAAATAACTATGTACCTACTTCAGTACATTATAGCTCAATGTATTATCGCGGACAAGAATGCTGTACCAGTTTACAATCAAAATGGTTTGAACGTCGTTACCTACGTGCGCTTACCCAGCCCGCATGCATTTTGGGCCAGCTCGCGCAAGCATTTATCATCATAAAGGTGGTACACCGTTCGTACCGCGAGAGTAGTAGGTACACTCGCGGCACGAAAAAAAATCTTCAACGATTCATCTAAATCTCAACTTCACAGCGCCCCCACCATAGCCCCCAAGGATACACTCCAACCAAATACTTTCTTTAGGTCACAAAAAAAGTTATAATCCTGCGAAAATAGTTGTCATATTTTTACCTACGTTGATAATGCTTCTAGTCAACGTTTCAAATAGCCGGCTTATAGTGACGATCACCTTCACCTGTATAAAACACTGCTTCTTATTAGTTGCTTTCACGATGGTCATCGCAACTTGGGTGACCATCAGTTTGATGTACACTTTACTTACATAATACCAATTATAGGTTATCGATACAGAAACATCTGTCAAATATTGTCTACGGTGATCATCACCGAGAATCGGTGCTCATGACGTCATTTCAGTTGGTCACTCAAGTTAGGCAATACCGAATGCATCATTTGACAGTTATTTGATAGCCACTTAGCTTTGGTGATCATCACTTTAGTTGTCAAACGAGATACGTAATAGCCCCGCTGAGGGACCAGCAGGGTTATTGCGTATCTTTAGCCACCCAAGTGACTATCAAGCTTCAGTTGTCCACCGAAATTTGATGTCAACCGAAAGTGTGATAACATTGGTATTACGTATGGCTTTCGGTGGACATCAACCTACGGTGTACTACGGTGCTCATCACTTGTCTTTTAGCCATCTCTACTTTTTTATCGACATTATGCGACCAAGTTGAATTTCCCCCCGAACCATTATACAAAGAACATTTAGTGGTACTTTTTAATTTGCAGGTATTTTCACCTAGTGGATATTGGGAGCATAGACAACAAAAGTTTAATAAAAAAAACCCAAAGATATTGTGAAAAATCACTAAATTAAAATAAAGTTTTCAAGAAATTCGAGGTGTTTTACATCTTTTCATGCCATTTGCCGCTAAACTATAAGTCAGTGACAAGAGAAAGGCAGCATCCGAAATTAATCAAAAATAACTATGTACCTACTTCAGTACATTATAGCTCAATGTATTATCGCGGACAAGAATGCTGTACCAGTTTACAATCAAAATGGTTTGAACGTCGTTACCTACGTGCGCTTACCCCGCCCGCATGCATTTTGGGCCAGCTCGTGCAAGCATTTATCATCATAAAGGTGGTACACCGTTCGTACCGCGAGAGTAGTAGGTACACTCGCGGCACGAAAAAAAATCTTCAACGATTCATCTAAATCTCAACTTCACAGCGCCCCCACCATAGCCCCCAAGGATACACTCCAACCAAATACTTTCTTTAGGTCACAAAAAAAAGTTATAATCCTGCGAAAATAGTTGTCACATTTTTACCTACGTTGATAATGCTTCTAGTCAACGTTTCAAATAGCCGGCTTATAGTGACGATCACCTTCAACAGCATAAAACACTGCTTCTTATTAGTTGCTTTCACGATGGTCATCGCAACTTGGGTGACCATCAGTTTGATGTACACTTTACTTACATAATATAATGTTTTACCTGAAAATAAAACAATTATTATATGTATGAACCTTATTCGAGACCTATAGAGTGAGACAGCACTACTTCCGATCGGTAGACACGCCCCTTCCTTCCCCCTCTCCGCGTCCCTCCCCGACTGTGGACGCGGGTGGGGGCCATTGCTTGCCAGCGGCTCTAGGCGATTTTGTTCCTCACATTGTATCTCACTTTTGGTGTCCTTTGATGATGAGGCACCAGGCAGAAATTAAAGTATAGGTCTCGAATAAGGTTCATACATATAATAATTGTTTTATTTTCAGGTAAAACATTATATTATATGCCTGGAACCGTTATTCGAGACCTATAGAGTGAGATGTGTTTGTTATCGCCTGGTGGCAAGCTGAAGTGTATAATATGCCAATGTGTGATAGCTTAAAAATTCTCTGGAAAATACACAAGGAAATTATTTTCATAAATGTAAAATGAAATAACAAATGTGATAAATTATATGAGAATAATAAAACGTTATATATATAATATATACCGTTTAAGTATATAACTAAGCAATGAGCTGTATATGTGTTACACATAACACATAACAGTTACTATTTTCTATTGTTGATCACAATTAGATACCCTGAAATGTGCATAACAAATTGTTTCTAGTGTTAGGCTTACGCCAGTATCTCTAGCTATAATAGCCTCTATAACCATTATTTCTCAAGCCAGTTGAGCGAGACGCAGCCTTCACGATGGCTTGTTTCAACAGACACCTGACCCAGCCGCCAATAGATAGCTCATGACGCCGCCGGTCTCGCTGCATCGTTATTAGATAAATAATAGCGATGGCTAGCTGAAACATTAATTTTCCTATCAACTTAATAGGGCATGAGTTAGAAATAGTCTTAAGCAAACAATTTCCATGAGGAATCTCTGAACACAATTATCTGTACTGGAGCTAAACAACAAGGTTAATAATAATGTGGTCTACATTATCTTCATAATAAATGTTGGGAATATGTAATAATGTCAGTATATGCATCCAGCGGCTAGATGCGAGGAATAAAATCAAAGCAGTACAGATTGACAAACTTATCTGTGTGGGTGGTGGAAATAGAATCTAACATAATTCTCTTGAAAATGATGATTCTTCTTCTATTAAAAGAAAAAAGAAAATATATGGTTTTCATCAATAATCATTGATGATTCCTCCAGTTTCAAGTAATTAAATAGCAATTGTAAAATAAATTACAGTATGGAAAATTTTCGTTCACGGTCGTTACCACCAAGATGGCGGCCGCGAACCAAATCCAAAAATTACGATTACTTTGAAGTATTTGCATAAATCGTAGTGACAGTGACACTGACAACTCACAGATAAGTTCGGTAAACTATAAGCAGAGATCCTTCAAAAAGATAATAGTTTGTAGGATGGTTAGGTTTAAGCCATTCTACGACTGTTCTTGCATCCCTTATTATAGGTATAATTGACCCTACATTTGCAAGTGATATTGCTTTCTACCAGTTTCAGCATTCTCTGAAGAATAGCTTTACCGTGATAGAGATAGCAGACTTCTGCACTAAAATTGAACTCTATAACAATCCTAAGAACGTTTACTAAATACTTTAAAAATTAAACTGCTGTAGGTATTGACCTAGTATTATTTGCACTAACACCAGTGTCGCCATTTTGACTACAAACAGGTGTAAATTAGTTTAGTGGATGACATCCAACTAAAGTAAATAAACCGCGTTATCTGATCTCCCCACTAAGAGCTTTCCTACCCTTCGCTAATCATACCTTAACTTGAATTTGGTCGACGTGGTATGGTGGTTTCTAGGTGGATACACGGACCCAGCCAGCAGCCGGTGTAGAGGATTGGTTATTCTAAATGGTACACTCACCCCTCTCCGCTCGAGGTCCGGGCGCCAGAACACCTTGTGCCACCATGGTGCTATTATTATATACACACCTGCGCAGACATTGAGATATGA
Organism: Furcula furcula; assembly: GCA_911728495.1. Taxonomy (NCBI): domain Eukaryota; kingdom Metazoa; phylum Arthropoda; class Insecta; order Lepidoptera; family Notodontidae; genus Furcula; species Furcula furcula. The sequence goes on along the minus strand of OU452254.1, from coordinate 9,447,122 downwards.
CAGTACGCGTGGCATTAGAGGTGGGGGTGGACGAGCCTGATGTGGATCGCCACACCAGGCCCGTCCACCTCCTGCTGAAAGTATCGTGAGATTTTACGCTCGAGTGGTTGCAGTGTCATGACACGTAGCACGTAAGCAAGTTCCCGTTTTGAGGTGAAAAGTCAACCACAGGCGTGCCGAAATGATTGAATGCGGCTTAGTACACCTTCTGAGTTAGCCACCACTGTCCGGGAGGCTTTTGCCTCTACATTGGGTCTGCGTCTGCGTTGGATTGACCCGGGATGAGTTGTGGTATCACATATATGTTGTGCTGGTCCAGAACCTAGTAACGATCCTGGGTCAATTAGCAAAAGTTGCTTGATAAAAGACCCCTCTCGTTCCCCATGCAACAGAGTACACTCTGTTACAAATAAGGAACGAGGGGGGTCCACAGTACACTCCATTACGGTGTACTACACACTAACACATACACTCTTGTTGTCCGACTGAATCCGGACTGATGAGCATCACAACGGATGTATGTTATATAGCATACCTTGTATAATTGCCCAATTTCCTTCAGATTGCCGTGCTAACTGTATTGCTCCGAAGTCCAGGGTCCACTGATCGACTTACTGCATATATAGGCTCCCCAACCCCTTGCTGATGCGCATGTAGTTAGGTACTATTTTACGGAGACCATATGGGTAGCTGTGCTAGCTGAGAGTGCGTTCAGCCACAAAAACCAGTTTATCAAGGCCTCTGGATAGCGAGAGTGCTTAAGAAATGTAAATCTCGGTAAGCTGCAACATTGGGAATAACGTAAGACCAAAATTTAGTAGCCCTAACAGTTCAAGTGACCTTGAGGCTCCACTGATTCGACTATGAGTGGTCGAACCATAGTAAAAACCTTCGTTTACATGTCGGGTAGACATTTGAATTCACATTGAGACTCCGAGTAGGCTATCTCGAAGTCTCAATCGGATCAGGGTCAGGATAGACTTAAGAGTTGATCATCCAGCCCAAAGTTGTAAGGAGACTTATGGCTTCCGCAGCCTGGTCTTTCAATACCCGGAGGATTTGATGTGCAATCAGGAAATCGTCCAGGTACCATTACAAGCTCTTGTCACCGAGTACTTGTGCCACCCAGTTCGAAATTGTTGCGAACGTTTTGGGTGCTGATGACAGGCTGAAAGCCAGATAGGTCATCCTAAGTAACTCCGGTTTAGAGTCTTTCAGATTGGTAAAGAACTCTGAGATAGGCTTGGTGTTTCCGAGCAAGAGCAATGTGCAGATAAAGTTGTGTCAGATCTATTTTGAAGACCAAGTAGTTTGCCTTTAAAAAATCTGGTCTGTGCTGCTTGAATTTGAAACTAACCAATCGATCGTTCAGATGTTTTAAATTGACGGCTACGCAAGGTTCTACGGTCTAAGACTTAAAACACGTTTTAGAATGCCTCTCTTTTCAGACATTTTCAAATTGGAGTTTTATACTGAACTATTATTTTGGGTTTAGATGTGGGCCCCCACCCAAAACTTACAAAAAGGAATTAGAAACCCGGTCGGTTCACAAAACGCCCTCCGTAAAAAGGTACTAGTAAATAGAAATTTTTAAAAAAGATTTGAACGATCGATATGGTTGTTGTAAAATCTTTTCATTACCTCAACATTACCTCTGCGCACAGGACCAGATTTGTTATTGGCAAAACACTTACATTTTAAATCAGGTGTATAAAAAAATATTAAGGCTCTATAATCGAAAGCAGGCTCCGCGGCTTGAAGCGACTTAAGAGATTGTTTAGCATGTGGAAGCTCCAGTCGCAGTCCGTTAAGCATGTGGAAGCTCAAGTCGCAGTCCAGATTACGCATAGACATAGGCTCTTACGCAGAGCGTTATGCAGAAAATAATTAATTCGCACCTGCTGCATTTTTGAAAAAACTGCTAAGAGAATCAGGATTAAAAAGATTAGTAGGTACTAGTAAAGTATTTTTCTAAAATTTTCCGACACTTTCATATAAGAAGCAATTTTAATGAAAAGTGACTCGGGTGTAAAGTCAGAACCCGGAGGATGGTACCATTCAATCAGTTGTTGAATATTGCTTCTAACCAATTCATTCTGTTGAAAAACAGCATCGATCCACTAAACGAGTAAGGGTCACAATATCTTAACATGAGGTTTATGAAAGCCTGGATTAGGGGTATATTTCTTCTCAGTTTTGACGTAATCTGACCCTCACCCGTTTATTAGTATCAACATCTTATATATCACTTCTTAAGCAACAGCAAACAAGACACAGGAGTAGTTTTAACGTTATGATCTTACAAACTACCAACATCAAAATCACATTTAATTGTTTATTCAAAAACATGTTTTGGACAAAGGAAAAAATCAAATAGATTATTTATGTATTGATTTGAAATCCCACGTAGTACGTGCACAAATCGTTACTTGTTTAAAGAAAGAAAAATAATAATACATGGCTTACTTGACTGGACAGCATGTCCAAACTTCGATGATTTGCCGGGACCGTCTGCGTGTTCCGCCGCCGCCGATTCGCTCGATGACGATGATGATGAAGCGAGAGGGCTGGAACATTACCACCCGGCCTGCTCTGCGATTTCTCTGAAGAGTTACTAAAACACAAACTAAAATATTATATTACGAATAATATATATATTTTTTAATAATATAATAAATCAAAATGAAAGAAATTAACGAACAGCAAAGCTGTTAACTGAAAGGGGTGTTACTGCATCGAAAGTTAATGCCAATGTGAGGAACAAAATCGCCTAGAGCCGCTGGCAAGCAATGGCCCCCACCCGCGTCCACAGTCGGGGAGGGACGCGGAGAGGGGGAAGGAAGGGGCGTGTCTACCGATCGGAAGTAGTGCTGTCTCACTCTATAGGTCTCGAATAACGGTTCCAGGCATATAATACCAATTATAGGTTATCGATACAGAAACATCTGTCAAATATTGTCTACGGTGATCATCACCGAGAATCGGTGCTAATGACGTCATTTCAGTTGGTCACTCAAGTTAGGCAATACCGAATGCATCATTTGACAGTTATTTGATAGCCACTTAGCTTTGGTGATCATCACTTTAGTTGTCAAACGAGATACGTAATAGCCCCGCTGGGTCGGGGTCGGGGATATAGTCGGCAGCGGCGCCGATTAGCGGGTTTGGGTGGACGCACGCTATTTCAAAGTAATGTTCGGACATTTCTTTGAAAAATTTGCGGATTGGGACTAGACCGAAGTCGGAATGTAGGTCGACATTCCGCATGTACCACGGGGCACCGACGGCATGTCGAAGGAATCGGTTTTGAATAACCTGGAGGCTATTAATGTGAGCGGGAGCCGCGTGTGCGAATACGGCACTGGCATAAGCTAGGATGGGACGGATGCAGGTTTTGTAAAGTGTCAACTTATTTCTAAGCGACAGTTTACTCCGCCTGCAGATCATGGGATAGAGTCGACCGAGGACGAAGGCCGCTCGGTTGCGTACTGACCGTATATGCGGTCCAAATGACATATGGGAGTTTAGGGTGACGCCTAGAAATTTGACCTTTCTGGTCCAGGGAACGGGATGCCCATAGAGGGTGATTGGACCTAAACGACGACTGGGATGGCCCGCAGTGTGGGATCTGATGGTATCCCGGGAGAAGAACACCGCGGCGCTCTTTTCCGGGTTCACAACAATGAGCCACTTTCGGAACCATTCGCTTAGGGCGTTGACAGTGACTTGAAGAGTGCGCGTCAGGTGAGCCTTATTTCTGTGTGAGAAATATAGTGCGGTGTCGTCCGCATATAGGGCTAGTTGCACCCTGTCCGAACGAGGGATGTCGTTCGTGAACAGGCTGAACAGGAGTGGAGCCTTGAGGGACTCCGGCCTGAATAGGGTGGGGAGTGGATCGCGTACCTTCGACTCGATATCGAAAAGTACGATTCCTGAGAAGATCTCGTATAATGTGAACGAGACGGTCTGGCACGCCCATGAGGTAGAGCTTGTGAAGCAAGCCATTGTGCCAGACCTTATCGAATGCCTTAGTGACATCGAAGAATAAGGCTTCGGTGTATATAGGTCTGGGCTGGTTGAGCCCGGAGAGGACATGCTCCGTGATGCGGTGCACTTGATGGACGCAAGAGTGTCCAGCCCTAAAGCCGAACTGCTCTTGTATGAGTATGTAGTGGCTGCGGTGCACTCTAATTTAGCGTATGAAGGTTGCACATTTGTCAAGCGCATCAACTATACTCCTCGGCGCCCGCGCCCTGCAGCCCCTGTAGAGGGGCGTGCTACGGCTCCATCGGCTATCGCTCGGTCACCGGTGGCAGAGAGGAACCTGTATTACGATAAGTTGTGATTATAAAGGTGTTAAGTTATTTTGGGTTTCATTCATCGCTATATTCTAGTGACTCCAAGTACTAACGGCAAGAAGATGCAGAGTAGTGAAAAATCCAGTGAGAACAGGACCCCTGATGGAGACTTGGGTAACCCTTGTCGAGTCGGGGTACGTATACCGCCTTTTTATGCCAAAGACCCTGAGCTTTGGTTTTCTCAATTGGAGGGACAGTTTATATTATCAAATATCACAAATGACACGACCAAATTCTATTACGCAGTGTCACAGTTAGATCAGACTTTTGCAGCGCAAGTAAAAGATATTCTGTGGGCGCCACCCTAAGTATTACGAATTAGAGGTGCGAGGGAAGAAGGTCACCGTAAGCATAGACCGTGTGAAACCCGCTTACTTCATACAGTAACCGTCTCAGAGGGGGAGTACTGTAGTGGCTGCGGTGCACTCTAATTTAGCGTATGAAGGTTGCACATTTGTCAAGCGCATCAACTATACTCCTCGGCGCCCGCGCACTGCAGCCCCTGTAGAGGGGCGTGCCACGGCTCCATCGGCTATCGCTCAGTCACCGGCGGCAGAGAGGAACCTACTCCGACGGCGAATGCATGCGCGCGCTCTGTTTGATAAATCGCTCTGTATTACGATAAGTTGTGATTATAAAGGTGTTAAGTTATTTTGCCTTTCATTCATCGCTATAAGTATGCCCTTCGAGATTACAAATTCTTTGTGTCTTGCAAGAAGCAAGCGCTCATAGAGTTTGCCCAGGGCGCTAACGAGACTTATGGGGCGGTAGCTCGTGGGCTCGTCACGTGGCTTACCGGGTTTGTGAATGCCGATGACGTCTGCTTCTTTCCACTCCGAAGGGAAGATAGCGTGCGTCATGGCGGCATTGAAGATGGCTACCAAGAGATTTTTAGTACGCGGTTCGAAATGCCGTCAGGGCCGGGGGCTTTCTTAGGCTTAAGGCCTTTGATGAGATCTTCTACCTCGGAATGGGTGACCAGGGTGAGCGTGTCAGATGGCGGGGCAGAAACCCTGCGCTCTACTTCCCTATCTACGTGATCGCGATGGGGTGGGTCGGAAATTGTGACACTAGGAGAACATTGTCTCTCTAAAGAGTCTGCTAGGACCTCGGCTTTTTCCTCGTCGTCAAAAGCTGGAGGGGCGCCTGAAGGGCGGGTCAGGGGAGACATGGTGGCTACCGTGTCGGACTTTACAGCCCTCGCTAGCCGCCAGTAAGCTTGATGAGAGGGAGTGATACCCTCGAGAAAACCGTCCCACCGCACCGGTCCCCCGGAGTTTCGCGATGCGGAGCTTTACATCCCTCTGTAAAGTGCGCATACGGATCCGGTTGGCATCGGTAGGGTAGGAGTCGTGAGCGCGGATAGCGGCGTTTTTGGCTCGGTCCAATTTTTTGACGTCGGCCGGCAGTTTGAAGCTTTGGACATATGGGTCCACCGCTTCAACCTGCCGGGAAGATTGGCTGATGGCCGATTGGAGGTTGTCAGTGAAAGCACTAACGGCTTGTTCGGTGTCCTGAGGGGACGAGAGGTGAACTGGGATACGAGAGAGCTGTGGTGTGTCGGCATTGGCCAAGCATGTGCTCAGCCGCTGCCAGTCCACCACGGTCTTCATGACCGGTTCCGGTGAGGGAGGTGGTCCGAGCTCTATGAGAACGGGACGGTGGTCGGAGTCTAGTTCATGGAGCACTTCTAAGGAGCGCAGCCGAAGCGTTACGTTCTTCAGAAGTGCCATGTCTAGGATATCGGGACGGTGGTCGATGTTGTGGGGAAAATGGGTGGGGCGCATCGGTGCAATGACGTCAAAGTCGAGAATATCGACTAGAGCGTTGAGGCGCACGCCGTTGTAATTGGTGGTGTGACAGTTCCACCTGACGTGTTTGCAATTAAAGTAACCGCCAAGGATGACGGCGCTATCCATGTCAAGAAGTGCTTCGATGTCACTTCTGAGATGTTGCTTGTCTGGTGGAAGGTACACCGCATGAAGAAATAGGGTCAAAGTGGAGAAAACACTCCCAAATACATGTCTGAGGTCAACGCTATCCCTTTCATTGAGGTCGAATCTCCCTTTCTAAGAGGGTAACCTTGATGTTTCATGAAAAATCAGGACATCTTTTTAACTTCGTCGCTTAATACGACTTACTTGGCTTGTTTAAGCTTTAAGTTTAAACCGATTAAATATGTCTAGTTGCTTCCGGTTACCTCTCAAAATACGACGGGACGAAAAACCGACACGACCGTTGAGAGACCAGGCTCAACATTTTACATACCTATCTGACGCATGGAGCATCTTACTTTACCTTAGAGGAGATACCACTGGAGTTAGCATGATGCGCTAACCCCTCTGCCTAATTTTGTTCATATGGTCAGGTCATTCTTTATTTGTGTGCGTATCTTTTTGAATATGTTGCGAGTTTATTATAGTGTGGTTATGCGTGAAATTGTATCTGTGTGTGTTTACTTCGCCTCCCGCACCCCTCAAAAGTGCCACGAAAAATTTGTTCGGTGAATCGACGCGATACTAGCTCCATTCTAATTACTCTGAGTACTTTACAGACAATCAAGTAATAAATAAATAATAAGTTAATGGTTGTGAAAATAAAAGCATATGAAGTTATGATAAAAATAAATTGTATTACAAGATCATTTATTCAGTACGTTTAACGATTTCTGATTAATCACAAGATATTGAATAGCAATTTCCATTATATGCAAACAACTAAAACACCTTGTAACCCACACATTAGACGATAGAAAAAGCATTTGCAGTAAATTTAGGTTTCCATTGGACCAACTGCAGATCATTGCAGCTTCATAAAATTTCTTTTCGAATGGGACAATGGATAGTCATAATATTCCTTCGCTCAATATCTTTAGGAAATCTACAAGAAAATAAAAAATGTATTAATATTGACCACGGGTAAATAAAACAATATATATATTGACAGGTGACAGGTATAGTGACAGGTTAAGAAATAGTGACATAAGGAAACGTTGTGGTATGAAAGAAGATGTTGTGACAAAAATTGAGGTATGCTGAGATGGTTTGGCCATGTCGAGAGAATGAATGAGGAACGATTGACGAAAATAGTGTATAAGGCGAGTGTGAATGAAAGTGTTGGAAGGGGTAGACTTAGGCGGACGTTTCAAGACCAAATCAGGGACGTCTTGAAAAAAGGCCAGGTCAAGAGTACCCTAAACCGAAGAGCATGTATGAAGGGAATAATGAAAGTGGACGAAGCGAAACAAGTATGTAAGGATCGTAGCAAGTGGAAAGAAGTGGTCTCTGCCTACCCCTACGGGAAAGAGGCGTGATTATATGTATATTTATAGAATGATATAGGTACTCTCGCCGATACGACCACAGTGGCCAATCTTTCGCAAGATCAGCCATCAGCCAGTGCACAAATGCTTGCGTAGCCACAAGTGCACTCTTTCTTCCTTTTACCTCTCACAGTTTAGTGATACGAAAGATCAACACGACCGGGGAGAGGTCAGGCGCAGGACCGACTTTTTATATGCCTATCCGACGCATGGATCATCTTACTTTACAGACAATCAGATGACCAGCCTGCATTGTCCTAGCCAGTAAGGAACAAATATACAAAGTTGTTGCTCCCCGCAGGATTCGAACCTGCGACCCCCGGTACGCAAGCAAGCAGTTTCCCACTGCGCCACGGAGGCTACTAGACGCGACAGGACTAGGAGGCGACAAGAATAAATATGATTTTAATAATATGTTTAAAACTACATACACACTTGAACATACAATATTTTTTCCATATCAATCCTTGAACTAAATACCTACATCGTATATTTTTTATCATAAAGTGGCGGTAAAAAAATCCCCAAAACGGAAAGTCTTCAAAAAATCTTTACCATGGTTACTCTATGAAAACAATGTAAAATATTTTAAATTAGATAATTCAACTACAAATTAATAGAAAGTTAAACCCAATACTAACAAACGAACTGAAAACGTGTTATATGCCTATCGAAAGAAGAACTGATCGAAAATATGGTGCATAATCCAAAGGGATCATCGGTAGGTACATTATTGAACAAATCGGACTTACGAGTGATATTCGGTATCATCTAAGGGGTACAACATATTTTTGCAACTAAGTACTACACATTTTATCACCATTCTTATTAGTTTAATTCACTTTATCGTGAAATTATGGTATTTAAATGTTGGATCGATTTAAATGACAGACAGTTTCATGCTGACAATAAGCGCCAGTGTTGCCACAAAATATGAACCCTTAAAATCGGTATTTAAAATTGCATTTGAGTACAATTGGCGAAAACACAATATAGCATTATCCTAATCGTACTCGCAGAACAATACCAAAAAAAAAATTATTAGACATGATTGTCATCGTATTTTATGTTTTCGGGTGGAAAACAATCTTTTGATGTTGAAGTAGAGCATTTCTATATTAGGGTATCCATTTCTCGGGTAATTTAAATTATTACATGGACCACACATTGGACCACTTAGAAAGAGAGATCCGGCCTCAATGAAAGGGATAGCGTATGCCTCAATCAACTATTTGGAGTTTGGACTCCACTTTGACCCTATTTCTTCATGGTACACCGAGACAAGAGTGTCAGGGGGATGACCCGAGAGAGAAAGAGGCGGCAAGCCGAGGCCTCGATATTGGTGAGCGCAGGGGTATCCAGTGGAATGCAGTGCAAGGATTTCCTATAATAGATGACAGTGCCGCTTCCACGGGAGGTAGTTCTGCAAAATAATGTTAATAAATAATGTTCTGTAATTTTCTGTCATTTCGCACGAGATGGTAGAAATATCAGGTACACTACAATAGGTACTATACTGTCAGTTGTCGTTATCGACATTTGCGCTTGTGACAGGTCAAACCTATTACTACTTATCACTTACATATCAATATAACTCTTGTAATATAATTTTGAATAGTTCAAATCACCTGCCTGGTAGAGGAAAATCTGCCTACGCTTTGTTTAATGGGACCATAGACAAACACGTACTCTATTCTTAATAATATATAAACTCTATGCCTACAAGCTACAAGAGCTACCAAAAACATTTTCGTTGGAGTAATTTTTATATACTTTGCAAGATTTAAACAGACCTCCGAAGTTACTACCTAACACATAAATAATATAATTTCATAAAAATCGGTCGAGTCGTTTCGGAGGAGCGCTCGAGTGCGACTACAAACACCAAGTTGCGAGATTTTTATATAGATACGAAAACGAAGAAAATTATCGTATGTAAAAAAATATTGGAATGTGCTCTGTTCAAATCTTGCAGAGTATTAAAATTATTCCAACAAAAATGTTTTTGTGTGGGCTTCCACAGACCCAATAGGATTGCTTCTGACTTCTGACCTCAACTTAGGGGAAAAAATTCAAATGATTTGCAACACCTTGCTTTACTCTATATTTCAATCATCAAAATAGACTCTACACTACAATAAAGATAAAAAAAAATTGAAACCAGCCATCCCAGCAGGGTAGCCAACTTAGGGGTTTTCCCCCCAAATTTAGGGGGAAAAATGTGGGATGGGATATTTTTAGGGGTGTTAAATTCTTAGGGGTATTTTTAGGGATTTTTATAACTTCAATTAACTAAGTAATAAACAGTGGGCAAATGTTTCTAGTTGAAGATTTCGATTATTTATAAATAAAAAAATTGGAAAAATGGGGTTTCTGAATGAAATTATTTATTGATTGTTTAAAATTTATTGTTCTTTTATTGAATATAATAAATATTATATCATTTTTAATGTATTATTTATTTAAAAATATTTAATTATTTATTTTATAACCAATAAATTTTTTTAGGGGGAATCTCTAGAAATTGTGGTGGTTTTATAGGGGTTTTTGATTGGAGCTTAGGGGGATAAGTTTTTGAGAGTTTGCAACACTGCATCCCAGCCATTTTCTGTCAAATTGCTTGTTGCTTGATTGTATTCTATCCCTGATTTCAATAATTCTATACTTTTATTCTATATAATCGGTGTCTCTAAAAATACGAATTAATTAGATGAATGTGACAATATTTACGGTGTATTTCGAAATGTGTTACTAACTAACGATCTATAAACGCTTTGTGAAATTTGTCCGGGGATCTCAATCGTATCGCTGAATTCTGAATTGGTATTGATTTGTTTTGCGATGAGATGACAAACCCAGTGATGTCAAGTGTGTTTTAGTAAATAGACTGTCGTGTGGAGATAAAGCATCGCAGTGCGAAGTTTAGTTTTTTTAATACGGCATGAATCTCGATAATTCATCGAGAGAAAATTCTGAAGCGCTGGATTCTATTGGCACTGTTAGTCCGAGAGAGAAATATCACAGTATGAGGGAAAAGAAGTTGTCTACTGCGTCTTTGACGAACACTGAAGGTGCTAGACCCAAGGTAGTCACAGTGAAACATCCAGAATCCAATAAACCAAAACCAACAGCTAAGAAGAACAAGCCTATCCAAGCAGACCTTGATGTCATCAAGGAATTCCTGAGGTGTCGCGATGAAGGCGTCAAACGTTTGGATCTGAGCAAATCTTCCATCACTTCACTTCCACCAAATGTTAGAGATTTGACACACCTAGTAGAATTTTATTTGTATGGAAATAAGTTGGCCGCATTGCCAGCAGAATTTGGATGTTTGACAAACCTGCAAACATTAGCACTCAATGAGAACTCATTGACCAGTTTGCCTGACTCACTTGCGAACTTGCGATGCCTAAAAGTGTTAGACTTGCGACACAACAAACTGAGTGACATTCCAGAAGTGGTCTACAAGCTGACATCACTGACCACATTGTTTTTGAGGTTCAACCGGATCAGGGTAGTTGGAGATGGCATAGCCAATCTTACAAACTTGACAATGTTAAGTCTGAGAGAGAATAAAATAAAGGAGCTGTCGTCTGGAATAGGCAAGTTGGTGAATTTGGTTACATTTGATGTATCACACAACCACTTGGAACACTTGCCAAAAGAGATTGGTTATTGTGTTAATCTATCAACTCTGGACTTGCAGCACAATGAGCTTCTTGATATACCTGAGACTATTGGAAATATGCAAGCACTGACGAGATTAGGCCTCAGATACAACAGGTTGACGGCCATACCACCAACCTTAAGCAACTGTAAGCATATGGATGAGTTCAATGTTGAGGGAAATTCAATATCCCAGTTGCCAGATGGCCTGCTCGCCAGTTTAAATGAATTGACCAGCATCACACTATCCCGCAATTCATTCATGAGCTATCCATCTGGAGGACCTGCACAGTTTACAAATGTATTCTCCATTAACTTGGAACACAACCAAATAGATAAAATTCCATATGGTATATTTTCAAGGGCAAAGAATTTAACCAAGTTAAATATGAAAGAAAATTTGCTCACATCACTACCACTGGATATTGGAACCTGGCTGAATATGGTGGAACTCAACTTAGGAACTAATCAACTGACCAAACTGCCTGATGATGTACAATGCTTGCAAAATTTGGAAGTACTGATTTTATCTAACAACCTATTGAAGCGTGTCCCACCAAGTATTGGGAGCCTCAGAAAACTTAGGGTTTTAGATTTGGAGGAAAATAAGTTAGAAGTTTTACCAAATGAGATAGGATTCTTACATGATCTTCAAAAATTAATAGTGCAATCGAATCAGTTGACCTCACTGCCTCGATCTATTGGTCATCTGACTAATCTCACATATCTGGGAGTGGGTGAGAACAACTTGCAATATTTGCCTGAGGAAATAGGCACATTGGAGAATTTAGAGTCACTGTATCTGAATGACAATCTCAACTTGTGCAACCTGCCTTTTGAGTTGGCACTTTGTGTTAGCTTACAAATTATGAGTATTGAAAATTGTCCATTGACTGCAATCCCACCTGAAGTGGTTTCTTCAGGCCCATCCTTAGTTATTCAATATTTGAAATCTCAGGGACCATACAGAGCTATGTGATATCAGGAAGATGACTACTTACCGGGCAGCGAAGGCACATAAGTTTTATAGATGCTTGAATGTGCAGGCTTCCTCAGATATAACATGTATACTCAAGAAAATTGTTGTTATTTAAAAGAAATATGTACCCATTATCTGCTACAAGTATTTTTAGTATAAGACTTCCTAATTGTGGATTATACTGCTTTCTGTGATCCCATCCAACATTATTCTTTGTTAAAACAGTTTTGTGTCCAATTTCATATAATGTAACTTCCATTATGCTATAGATGTTTTCATTGCTAAAATATTTATCAATCAATAACAATGTTTAACATAAAATAAAAAAATATATAATATTAATTAGTGTTACTAGATAAACTGTATAATGCTGTATATAATGTAAATCCACAATAACCATAACATTTTGCAGATCAAAACTATACATATCGCATAGATATGACTTGTGAGATTATGAACAATGTTTTCCAAGTAGTGATTAAAGCTAACTAAAAACTCAATCAATAATCCATCCAAATCAAGCATGTGCAATTTGTTGAGCTTATAGCATCCATAAAAAAAGTTACACTATGTTGAATTGTTTGGACAATACATAACTAGGAGTAAAAAAATAAAATTTTCTTTTTAATATTTATATTAATGGATTAAAGTCCATTAATTAGTATGAAACCAGTATTTTGTGTACTCTGAACAAAATAATAATAGACAGCGCACATAGTACAAGTAAGTAAAGCCAAGCAAAGTCAGTAGCAGTAATCATCACACACAAACAACAGTTTGTTCAAAGTGTCTCTACTGTATTATTTATACTGTGGTGGGCACTTTGCGATGCGGTGTTACTTGGCGTCATTTAATGGTACTGTGTTCTCTATCTACTCTTATGCTCTTGGTCTGAGTTGTGTATATGAATATTAATTTTACTGTGGTTAAAAGATAAATGTTGTTCTAGATAAATGGGTTGTTGCATCAATCTATTGTTTTTACATGTATGTGCGTGTTCTTATAATTTTATCTCAAATTGTCTGGAAATATTTTGAACCTTATATTATAGCGGTTAAGTTATGTTTTTTAATGTACTAGGTACTGGTCGCAAATATAAAATTTATCATGTTTTGAATACTTACCACTGTTAATGATTGTTAATCTATTAATAGATCGATGTATTGTCGTTTTTATTATCTGGAATATCACCCACAACTCTGAAAACGCATATTTTAAATGTGACCTTTATTTTTAGGTTTCCTATTGTGTTGCATTTATTGACTTTATTATTTACCTAATAAATAAGAGTAATTTAGCGATTAGTTTTTAATCATGGTTATTTTAACTATTGTATGCATACCATACTACATTGCAATGTAGTTTACTACCTAATTTTGATTGTGTGTTGTAACGCGCACAGTTGTTTATAATAATTCTTTACAATTTTTACATCTAGCTCTAAAATCGATGATAATATTTTATACGGTAAACGATAGTTTTCTAGTCACACGAAAATTGTTTTCTGGAAGTAGATAAACAATTAATGTTATCCATGACAACGTTTTATTGATATCAATGTGACTTTAGTTAAGTGTTGAGTAAAATCGCCGTTTTAAGACTTGTGCTAAGCGCTCTGGGAATACCTATTATAATATTTTAATGTTGATCCGTGTGTAGGTATTTGTTTATAATCAATGTTTCAATGACATGTAAACGTGTTATATGAAATAAATTAATTGTAAATTGATAATTGTTTTATTAGCCGACTTCAAAAATTAGGAGGTTCTCATTTGTATACGCCGACCGGAATTACATTACTTATATATCATGAGAATGAGTGATGCTGCATGCAGTGCAGTTGTACTATGCGTTTCAACTAAGAATGTGGCCGCCATGATGACCGCGTCTGCGGAACTTCGCTCGTTTTTTACGATTTTTGTACCGGCAGCAGAGTAAACACAAAATGAAATTTCGCTCCGGTTTTGATTATTTATTGTATAATGTCACAGTTTGCTATCTATTTTTGTTAAAACAACATTTTTAGTAATTTTATATTTGAAATGGCAAGATGGCGGCCACCTTCTTAGTTGAAACGCATAGTACATGTCTATGAACAAATATGTCCCTATCGTCGTACATCCTGATCTCTTGAGTATTTAGGCAGGCTTGTCTCTCATCACTATGATCAACGAGTAATCATTCAACTATGATGTTTTAAATGAAGAAAAAACCAAAATCGGTCGTCGGAACAGTCGGCGTTTAGGCACTGTGCTGGTCGTAGCTGAACCGCGCCAGCACACTGCTTTCAAATAAGAATAGTAGTGATGTATGTATTCAAGTCGCGAATAGCGGTCCTAATGTAATGACCAGCACCAGAACAATACTGCAAGGACCACCACTACTCGCGAGAAAGCTTGACATGTTACCAGTTACACATTCCACCATAGCACTCTCTGAAATTCTGCAAGAAACTATGGCTCAACATGCTAGACCTCTGCAATTAACTAAATCATTTCGACTGGAAAAAAAAACGCTGTACGTATGTACAGAAATTTGCCGAGAATACTTTCCATACATTTTACACCAGCGTCCTTAGCGGAATGCGGTACAAACCAAGAAGGTTTATACCTAGGTTTGTACTATAATGAGTAAAGTTGTGATTTTTCCATGCATATTTCCCAGTACATTCCGCTAGGGGCGCTGGTGTGAAATGTATGGAAAATAATCACGACCAATTTCTCCAGCATAACATAAAAACCAGTTCATGTCGACACAAAAAAAAATGAGGTTTGGAAAGGGCAGGCAAAGGTTCGTAAATTACACTACACTAAAGGCGTCAATAATAAGACCAAGATAAAGTTCAATAATTTATGAAGTGCATATTACACAAGTTTCATTTTGGGTCTTACATAAATAGTTATATACACGAGTTATTTTGAAGCTTTACATGTAAATCAAAGCAGTCTACAAATAATATCATTAATCGATGGTGTGCATAATTATCAACACGCATTCCAAAATACTTGCGGTTCGCGAATTACGAGTAGCAAAGTTAAACATGCGTTCTTGGACTATATCCCCGCCCAATTATAATGAGTGAGTGAGACACTACTTTACGTGTCGTGTTTTCTGCCTGTCGTTGCGGAATCAATACATATTTAAATGCATTATTATACTTAAATCTAAGATTTTCACATACAAAAATATTTTGCCCTAATAAATCACTATAAACACACTTTGTCTAATCACAAATATTATTCGAAATAAAATCATTAAATTATTATTAATAGAGATTGAACGAAAACTATAAACAAACACCAAGAAAATAAATCACTTTACTAAAGCTTACAACAGTCATCTCAGCTGCCGCAAGTTATCAAATTGTGGTTATTAAAATAATAAGTAAAACAAAATTATCTATAAAACAAAACATAATTATTTTCATTATTGCCTTTACAACGTTAGCTTGCAGAAAAAATATGCTCCAATACTATTAGTGCCGGATTAAGCTAGCGCGAGGTATAAACGTCATCTATTGGAAAAATAACTGCCGAAATTACAGCACGTTTATCGTTTATGGCTCAATTTACACCAAGACGGCAGCGGCCGGCAGCGCACTTTCAGTGTGAAACAATTTTAAACTTTATCTACAATATGTAAAAGACCAGAATCGCTTGAAAATCGGGCCGCAGCGGGCGCCGCCCACGCACCTTGCATTTCAAGCAATGCTGGTCTTTTACGCATTGTAGATAAAGTTTAAAATTCTTTCACACTGAAAGTGCGCTGCCGGCCGCTGCCATCTTGGTATGAATTGAGCCTATGAGTCTTCGTTATTATTACAACACCACTTACTGCCGCACTTACAAACTTCAATTAGTATTCAATATCATTCATCCATTTTAAATTATTTCGATACTCGAAGCCAATTACCTAATACATTATACTCTGTTAGTGAGTAGGGGTAATCATCTTGTACTCAATAATTGAAAATGATCAAAAACGGCACCAAGAATCGAAATAATCAGATTTAATGAGGAAGCTTTTAAGAAATTGACAATTCAAAAGTTAAGTCGTTAAGTCTATTTGAAATATTGAATTTAGAAGGAATGAGAATTGCCACTAATTCACATTTGTGAGTGCTGCAGTAAGAATAGATTTTGTGTTGAAATCTACAATTAAGCTAAGAGATAATGATTCATTAACAGAATCGTGCGGCAGTAAAATGTTCATACTTTTAGTTTTCTCTCATACATTTTACTGGTTTCCGATAGTTCCCGCTTGAGGCGCTCACGAGAAATGTATGAAGGCAAACTGAAAGTATCAACGTTTTGTTAGCCATCAAAACTCGTAAATATTACGGTCAACACTCCTATTCTTACCTTGCCAAATTATAGGTTGATAATAGTGTCTATAAGGTCCCTTTTCGAATCATGCTAAAATGAAATAGAATCAGAAAAAAAAATGAAGCTGTGTATACCACCTACATATGATTGCATTTGCTACCTCTTGCTACTAATCCGGCACTGAATATTATACTTAATTCACCAAGAAGAAAGTACAAACTACAGTTACAAGCTTGGATATCCAATACGTAATACCTAAATTAAATACCGCTTAACAAATACGTCATTCACATGATAATAAATGCTCATTGTTCGGATTATCGAGTATGTAAGACACTAGCATCTACGGTCAGTCGTTATTCACAAGTTGCATAAGAATATATTCCAAAACTTCGAATATTGAGGTCCAGTTGCATATACAAAAATAACATTATTGTTATTTCACATAACAGTAACAATTTGTTTCTAACCATTGAAGATTTACTTCAATATAACAAATATTAAATTATATTTTGAATCTTATATCTATCCATAAAATCTTTGGCATTTTCATATGCTTAAACATAAGCAGAAAAAAGAAGTAAGTATAATAAATGTGTGATGATCCAGATACAAAACTATAAAAAAAAACCAGTTTAAGTAAGTGTTACAAATAAAACATTGTACGGTATGGCACTTATCTGCTTTCGGTAATTTTGATAGAAAACACAATGTTTCAATTGTGTATTGGTATAGAAACACATTATTACTGTCGTCGAGAGATTCCTGCAGTACATTATGTCATATTTGTCATGAATTTTATTTACATAATTAAACATTTCCTCTGATGTCTCTTTTGTGGTTCAGGTCTTAATACTGCGCGTACGGCTTCGTCAAATACCTGTGGATATTAAAATACATTTAGGTATAATAAGATCTTGGAGCACTGTCTTAGGGTCTGCTGAGTTTGATTGCTGTATCGCGTGTTTAAGCGATAGCAGCCAGGCACCGTCATCACTGCGTTTGATCGAGCGTTTGTTTTATTGTCTTTGTTGCATCACTGATGTTAACTAAGCGGTAACATTTAGAATTTTGATTTGACCATACTCTGGCACTCTATAGAGGAGAAAAGTGACTAAATCGCTGTTGGGGCTAAAAGCATTGTGTGTTTCAATAATCCTATTTCTATCATGATCATCGATTTATTATTGGTAGGAAACTAGGTTAATGAACCAAGTCAAGTCAAATCTAAATATAAGCAGTTGCTATAATTTCAGTTAGTGCCATTGCTGTGATTAATCATGGTGTTTTTCTGTATAATCATTAGTTAAATAGTATATAATTTGATTAGTACTTATGTATGACTCAGACAAAATGGAAATAGCAATGGCCCAGAATTGTTCTAGCCCATGCCTATAGAAGTGGTCAACTAAATGTTAGTCACAGAATAATTAATTAATATAATTTTACACGGAATGGGCTGCCACAAAATGTAAATTTAATTATAAAGTAAGTAGCAACATATTAACATTGTCTATACTCATATTCTGTAATGAAAAATAATTTATGTTCATATGTGAATAGACTGTAAGGTGAATAGACCAGACATTGACATTTCATTGAGACCAATACCATTTCTCTCAAAAACCACCAGACATTTTTATTTATTCTTCTTTTACAAAATTATGGCTTCCATCAATTATAATTATTAATTAATTATCAATGATTATAAGTTGGTCTTTTTGGGGATGGCTCTTTGTTAATGATGAAACCAACTTCCATTATAATTTATTATTTTTCCTAATATAACCCAGATAAACCATTGCAGGTCTGTTAATTTTTGCACTTTTTATAGTAATTAGACCCATACACAATGCTTAATTGCATGGGATATGTGTTGGCACCTCATAACCGATTTCCCTGTGGAATGTAGACTTAAAATAACCTTATACAAAAAAAAAAACCACAAACCTGCTTTAGCCCACGTTGAGTCAAAGCAGAGCATTCCATATACTTCACGGCTCTTATTTTATTTGCCAGCTTTTGTCCCTGTTCTCTCTTCAAAGGAGACATGCCTTGTTCAGACAGTAAGCTCAGGGTCTCACGATCATCTCTCAAGTCAATCTTTGTTCCTGGAATAAATGTTCATTCTCTGTATGATTCATTTGCAAGACAGCAAACATTTTGAAATTTATATATAATAAACTCCTTTGGTTGTTTTGTCTGATACGTAGGAAACAAATAAGAGAAACTTTCAACTTCTGGCAACATAATACATAAAAATTTTGTTTGTCAAATACATAATTTCCAGGTAAGTGCAGAACAACAAATGCAGAAACCACTACCTACAATAAGTTGGCAAATTCTGTACTTACCAACCAATATAATTGGGGCATCTGGGCAATGGTGCTTTATTTCTGGATACCACTTTGATGTTACATTCTCATAAGATGAAGGGCTGAAATATTATTACTTTTATAAATTAGGTACTCATTTTAAAGCAACTTAAAAAAGGAAGAGATTTTTAATTCATAGCAAATGTATTTTCATTATAACAGAATGTATAAAAACAAATTTAAATACCTTGTCACACTAAAGCATATAAGGAAGACATCTGTTTGTGGGTAACTTAATGGCCTGAGTCTGTCATAGTCCTCTTGACCCGCAGTATCCCACAGACCCAGGGAAACTGCCACCCCATCCACAACCATTGGCGCAGAGTAGTTGTCAAAACTAGGAACAACATAGACGGTTAAGTGACACTGGTACAAAGTAAATTTAATAAAAAACATTTGGATTTATAAGACATTAGTGGAAGATACATTTAAATTTACTATATATTTCCATTAATATTCTTTCAAACAGCAAGTAGAGGTACTGGACTTATGCCACATTAAATCAGAAGTAATTTTTAGTACATACAGTGGAGACTTGATTAACCATGCTATTGTAAGTCATTAGGATATGGAAAATATGAATAACTTAATGTAGGATTATATATTAACTCGGTCAATAGATAGATAAATACTTTATTGCACACATTTTGTTAACCTAATACACGAAACAGTAACTTAAGTTAATGTGAGCAAAGGCGGTCTTATCGCTCAAAGCGATCTCTTCCAGACAACCTCAATACAATTCAATGTCACTAATACAATTTTTTTTAAACCATTATATATTTTGTTTGTAAAGCTACAAATACTTTCACATCAGATAATCCTGCAGTGTTTTTGCATCTATGTTTACTTCTGTTTTATCTTGCTGCATCTTACAAAATATACAATAAACACAATACATGTTCTTGTGGTTGGCCAATGCCAGATTAGCCATATAGCAGGAGTCAGCAAATGCTACGGGCCGCACGGCCACATTATACCTCTAAACTTTAATACCCAATACAAGTCAAGAGCCTTACGGGAGGCCTCAATATATGATATGCTATGGGCCCCGCACTGGCTTAATCTGGCACTGTGGTTGGCAATCCAGATAATCAAGTCTCTAGTGTACAGACTGTAGTTATTGTGACAGAAATACACAAAACTGCTAAAATTATTGCTGAAAATCTGCATGCACATGTAAATGGCTCATGATCAATCTATAACAATATATGGACAATTTTATCAATGTATTTAAAATAAACTGCTTACTGTAGACAATAATAGTGAAGTACATCAGACATTGTGTAGGCCCCATTGACGTATTAAGTACATAATACCCCAATAGTAGGTCCTCTGAATAATTAGCAGGCTCTTGTCTAAATGTCACTTTTACATATTATGTGTTGTATGAAGAATATCTACTTTTAAACTAATCACACAAATTTAATATCTTATATATGCACTAAGCTTCATTCTTATTCTTTTAGTGCCTTTAGCAAATCTGTGACTTGAACACTAAAGAAAATGAGATTTATTTATGTAGTAATGTAGTGGACAACTTACACCGTAGGGACATATTCACCAGGAAAACTGTCTGTGGTGTATGATATTAACATACAAGTTTTTCCAACTGTACCATCACCTACGACCACGCACTTAATCGGCCTTCCAGATGACATCTATTGAAGAGAATATTATTGATAAATAATGGTAAACCTATGACTCATTGTAAAACCGAAACGTATGTTATAAACAAACATATTTTATTACCTTCTGAATATAAATTATCACTTGATCTGAATTATAGACACTATATTAAAAGTTAAGGGTTAAAACGCTGCTAGACTTTATGAATAAGAAGCAATCCTTTATAAAATTCTACTTCAAACTTCAAATTGGAAACGCATTGAAAAATGGATGAAGACAAGAAGACATTAAGGCGGATACTATTTTAATGATTGAACCATAGAGTCTTAACGAGTCTAAAGCAAAAGAGCAAGGTGCTGCAACATAGAGTTTATATATTAAGAATAGAGTACGCGTTTGTCTATGGTCCCATTAAACAAAGCGTAGGCAGATTTTCCTCTACGAGGCAGTTGAATTGAACTATTTAAAGTTATATTACTAGAGTTATATTGATATGTAAGTGATAAGTAGTTATAGGTTTGATCTGTCACAAGCGCAAATGTCGATAAATACAGCTGATGCTTTAATACCTATTGTCGTGTACCTGATATTTACGTATTTTGATGTTCTTACCTGTGCCTACGGTTCTCACTTGCATTTAAGCATTCTATAGTACTTGTACTGATTTTTGTTCTGTGTGCTGCAATCATTTGTAAAAATCCCCCTAAACTCAAGTCAGGATACCCCTATTCTATTCTATTCTATTCTTGGTGGCTATAAATTTGGGCCCGGTATTCCCGGAACGCACTTCGACCCAGTTGGATCCATTGTGCATGCCCTAGCCCTTACTCTGTTGCTGGCGTATCGAAGAGCTCCCTCAGGTACGCAACGATCGCGCCAGCTTGGAGCTGTACATAATCATTTGGTGTAGGATAGGCTACTCCCAGATGATGCAACCTACGTCTCGCAAGAGCGTCGCAGCCACACAATATGTGTCGCATTGACTCTTTTTCATCTTCGCAGAATCTGCAAATGTCACTAGTACTTAGCCTCATTCTGTGTAGATGCTCGTTGGTACCAAAATGTCCCGTAAGTGCCTTATTCATCAGGTGCCTTATTTGTGATCTGTTTAGGTTTAATAATTTGACCCCACAGTCCACCCTTCCGCTAGAGAACGCTTTGGAGTGGTTAAGGCCTGACGCTGCCCTCCATTCCTTCATGTGTTCGTTTCTAGCATGTGCATACAATGCTTGGTGATATGTTCCATACGGAATCCCCACAAAAATGTCTCTGTGAGCCGGCCCTCGCTAATCTATCTGCCTTCTCATTGCCCTCGATGCCTTCATGTCCAGGTACCCAGATAAGGCTGACATTGTTGTGTCTTCCCAGGTTGTTCAAGCCTGTAACACCTTCTTTGACCACAGGATACCCCTAAAACCCAAAAAATATATATAAAATAAATATTTTGGTTGGAGTACCTACTCTGCAGGATTTGAGCAGGGCACAGGGCAAAGTTTATTTTCATAGTATAATTTTCATATATAAACGCCGCGTTATAAAAGGGCCATGAGTAACATAAGCCCAAATTTAGACTATTGCGATCAATCAAATATACTGGACATATTTTTTTTTTATAATTTCATAGTTAGTTAACATTTTTAGGTATCCACAATACCATGAAGCTAATACTAATAGCTTCATGCACAATACCCATAAAGTATTATAATTCCAAGAATGAAGAAAACCCCATTCAACTTCTTTTTCCTAAATCTATGTGTAAAACCCTGTTGGAAACTCTGATTTCTGAGCTTATGTTGTTGAGAAATTGAATTGACAGAAGATATTTTTTTTTTCTTTCAGATTTATTTTGCATAAGTACGTTGTAAGTATCAGTGAGGGACAAAATATGTGCTCTGTTTCATGCTATATACGAGCTTGCTACCACATAAACTATATATTTTCTTGTGCGAATGAGAAATAAAATGTCTATTGAGATTTCTCCATGGCCTTCATTGAATTTATGTTATGGTTATAATTATAATTATAACGATTATACGGTTTACGGGCGTTATTAAGGCGTTATATTTATTTTACGTTATTTGGAGCTTATGCCTGATTTACACGTATTAAGTGGCAAGTTGGTAACTAAATCTTTACTAAAGTTTAAGTAAATTATTGCGTGTAAACAAACACTTTAGTAGTAAGTTCCAAGTTAAAATTTAGTGAATAAGTAAAATTTTTCGTTTACACGTATTAAGTTGGTAACTAAATCTTTACTAAATTTTAGTAAATTATTACGTGTAAACAATCACTTTAGTAGAAAGTCCCAAGTTAAAATTTAGTACTCAAGTTATGAAGTAGAATAGAAACTTTTCTATTTTTCGGGTAAGTAGGTGGGCGTGGTTTATTCTTGATACGTTTGGACACACACATGTATAATGCAGGTTTGCAGGTGTGCGTGCAAAGGTATAGCCATAGATCATACCATAGATAATATACAAATATATTATGAGCGAAGTCGTTTTCGTCACGTTTTCGTTGTGCCAACATATATTTAGGGTTGCCAGAAATACGGGATTGTTCCAGAATTTGTATTGTCCTAGAATTTTTAAATACCTACTACGCTGGCTGTAGGTATTAATATTTGCAATCAAATGTTTTTTTTTTTACTTTTCCTAGTTTACTGCCGTATAATTAAGTGATTCGAGAGCCATTTGGCTAATAGTCTCAGGATTTTTTAGATCAACGGAGAAATTTTGGGGTAATTTAAGCCTGTATCTCGCATCCTTTTTTTTCTAGCGGCGAATTGTTCAATGGGTCCCAGGACCTGTGTAGGTCAACCGGGGTAAATGGGATTCTTTCCCACTAAATCCTCGTGGTTGTCACATCGACACATGAGGGGAAACCTGGGCTCTCCTGTGGAATCTGCACCAGGAGTCCTTCAGAGCATTTCCTTTGAAGCCTGCCACTGGGGGTGCATTGTAGTCCCCCGGAAACCAGACATGGTGCTTACGGAGATGGAAGGCAATAAACAAGTAAAATTTTTAAATATTTACATCAAACACAAATTGAGTAATCAAGAAAGACACGAAGTCATTTTTTTTCTATATCTAATATTATAATTATAGTACCTATATATATTATAAAAAAGAAATTTTAATATAATAATCTGTATTAGTTGTCTATATAATTTAATCCTAAAAGTAAATTAGTTGTCCGTCGCTACAAAGTACTATGAAATCGTCACGGATCGTGCGACCGTCCATTGGGGCGAACTAAAGAACTAAAGATTTTTACTAAAATTTAGTAAAAACGACGTGTAAACGCATACTTAAAATTAAGTCACTTAAAATTTAGTTACCTAGGTACTTGACAAATTAATACGTGTAAATAAGGCATTAGGCTTGGAGGAGGGAAAAATATTTCAAATGGTTGGCAACCCTATTGTTAAAAAATAATCTTGTTTCGCTTCCTTTAAATTTTATTAATTTTAATATTAATTTAAACTGAATTGGTAGTTGTTTATAACAGTGAGTGTGCCTTTTGTACCTACCCAATGCATGCCTCCGGCAACACAAAGGTAGTAAAATTTGGTGGTACCTATTTATTTCATTGTTATTCTCACCGTCACCAATAATCACAAAAGATAACAGCGATAAAGTTGAAATACGCCTTGCAGATGATGAGTGGCTCGTGCGTGGAGACTCCAGAAGCTCCGGCTTGGTTGTCCAAGCTCGAGAGTCAAAGGGAAAAACTAAGCAAAGCCCGATTAGGTCATGACAGCGGTGCCGGCGCTCCTTGTAATTCTTGCGGTAAGTATTGCGTTTTTTCTCCTTTACAAAGATCTTATTATTACTAGGGCTATTCGAATTTGAAACGCTCTGCCAACTTAACATATTGCTAAAAGTCTTGAGGATAAAAAAAAAATGTAAATTTTAAAAATATGTTAATCACTAGACGGAATACTTACATAGATTCTGAGTTTAAAAAGTTATTGTGTTTCACATGCCTACTAAATCATAACAATGTATTGTTTATCATTATTAGTCATAAATGAATATAACATTCAATGGAATTCTATTAAAATAATAAATTGATTTATATAAATAATATAGTTGGTTACTGAATGATTCATAATGTTTATTAGTAGTATTCAATTATGTACATAGATCAACTGTTATTAAATTAATCATAATGATTCATTATAAGCTGTAGTTTCCTTGTCATCCTTAAATTTACAAATATTTTTTTTATATTCTGCTGCATTCGGTTTCCTTTACCAAATTATTATCATCACATAGTGTATATTTTAATACAAATCTATATGGGATGTCATGAAATAAGGGAATCATTAAAGGGCTCATCATCATCATCCTCACATCTTAAAAACAATGTCATTCCGCACTTTGCGGTTTCAAAGAAGTTTTCTTCGCCGCACTTTGAAGTTGTGGAATTAATTGCCTGCCGAGGTTTTCCCGAATAATTACAGCATGGGGTTTTTTAAAAAGGGAGTTAACGAATTTTTACGGGGTCGGCAACTCTAGTGATCCTACTGGTGTTGCTAGCGTCCATAGGCTGCGGTGACTGCTTACCATCAGGCGGGCCGCATGCTTGTTTGCCACCTTCTTCTTCTTCATCAGAAAAAAAAGGGCTTAATAATGCAATGAATAGGTATCCTACATCTAAATCGAGTGCAATACCTACTTATTGTGTTTCTATAGGTGCTCCCACACAGCAGTTATATAATGTTATAAAACATCAAATTAAACAACTTAAAACATACACACATCAAAAGTGTCTAGGGATCAAGCATTTTTAAGCGGATTTCTTGAGATTGAGATGTGGCTTTGTAATAAATTTATGATTTTATAAATTTATATGGATCCTTTTTGGTGCATTTCATAATTTGAATCAGGAACTGTGAATCAAATTCGAGTAAAAGATGAAAATCAGCTGTCAATATTTTCCCTATAAAAACATACAACGCATTGAAGACATTATTAGTGCTACTGTTTCCCTACTACTGATTAAAACCAACGTTATTATGGAGCGGCGACGTCATTTAAGCAGGGAAGAAATGCTCAGAGCCGTGGGAATGATAGAAGCTGGTTCCCGGCAACGTACTGTGGCTTTAGCTCTGAATACAAGTCAGAGTGTTATCAGTCGACTTTGGACACGTTACCGAAGCACTGGTACCGTGGCTGAGCGCCATGGAGGACGGTATCGCTGCACCACACGGAGACAAGACCGATATATTCAAATCTTAACTCGAAGAGCTCCAACAATAACTGCCATGATGTTAGCCGTGAGGCTTCATCACTCTTCAGGGAACTTAATTAGCGACCAAACAGTCAGAAACCGCTTGCATGAAGTGAACCTTCATTCCCGAAGACCGCTACGGGTACCACCTATAGCAATGCACAATCGTAGGATTCGATATCAATGGGCTCTTGAACACAGAAATTGGGCAGAAGAACAATGGCGTTTCGTGTGCTTTTCTGATGAGTCTCGTTTTGGTATGAGACCGGATACAAGACGTATACGACACTGGAGAACCCCTGGACGCCAACAGCGATTAAAATCCTGCCAGGAAGTCCATCCTTATAGTGGTGGAACCATCATGGTATGGGCGGGTATTTGGATCGGCGGAAGAACTGAGTTGATTTGGATCAGAGGCAACCTCAACGCTCAAATTTATGCTGAGACGATTGTATCAGACGTCATCGTTCCTCTACAAGTGCAAATCGGTCCCTTATTTCAGTTAATGCATGATAATGCACGACCGCACACCGCAAGAGTTGTAAGACAGACTCTCGCCGCAGCTAACATCAATGTCCTGCCCTGGCCTGCTCAGTCGCCAGACTTGAACCCGATTGAGCATGCATGGGATATGCTACAGAGAAGAGCTCTGCCGAATATGGAGGGTATCCAGTCGCAAGAAGACCTTTTTTTGTTGTTGCAACGAACATGGGCGGCCATTCCACAGCGTGATTTGGATGAACTCATTTTGAGTATGCCAAACCGATGTTCTTGTGTTGTTAGTGTTCGCGGTAGAAACACGGATTATTAATTGTTTAAGTTACCCAATAAAATTTTAAAGAAAACTGTTATTTCAGTCTTTTTTTCGAACTTTTGTGTTAGTGGTTCAAATGTCAAAAATCCCTTTATTAGGAAAATGGCAAATTTCTTTATTAATGCAAAGGTGACTTGGTTTATCGTTACTGTGACAAACGAAAACACTTTATTTGATGAATCCTTAAAGAAAATTTTAATTAATATCAATCAGGAGAAAAGTTATTGCAAAAATATATGTTGATCCCTAGACACTTTTGATGTGTGTATTTCGAGGAAGCTGGTAGTGGATGATGTTATACAACATAAGTTATAATTTGTTATATCATGTTGTATAACATTTTGTTCCATGAAGCTGTAACATCACTAACAAATGATACCTTGTTACAATTTGTTAAAAATGTTATGCAACATTCTCTAACATTATATAGTGTTCGAGAATGTAGATAACTGCTGTGTTTGAGCACCCTATGCTCAATGTAAAATAGTTCATTCAATATCTACATAAAAATAAAGTTGTTTTTACGTTACTTCATGTTGTATATGTTATTGGTTTATAGGTCCTACATGCCCAGGCTTAGATTTACACTTTTGGCGAAAGGTATGCCGTGCATGCCACTGCAGCAAAGATGTGCATGATGTGCAAGATGATGATCTATCAGGATGGGCTCAATTTGAGCTTCTGGGTACAGCTAAACCTAAAAAGGGTACATGTAAGTATCAATAAATGTTGAATTTTGGACTAAAGTACAAAAAACCTAACTATAAATATGACCTAATGTGAACCAAACAAATGTAATAATGACATAATACATGTACACATGTATACAGAGTGTTAAAAACCCTGTTTGATTAGTGTATTATTTATTGAACCCTGAGGGTTTCATTCAGTGTTGCAATGTGATTAGTAAAAATAATTTTTTGATAATTTTTTATATATTTATGTGAATATTTCCCCTTTCAGATTAGACAATTTAACACTGTATATTTCACTGCTGATAATGTTTTAGATAATTGAAACATATTTTATCTTAAATATTTATTTATTCTTTATGTACACATAAACAAAGATAACAGAAAGAGTTTTAGAATAGACAAAAAAACAAAATTAATTTGTAAAAAATATCTAATACTGACAAAAGAACATCTTAAAAATCCATTAGAGGTATGATGTAGGTTTGTAAAGTATGTATTTGAATTACTTTTCCAGTACCCCTGATAAAAATTCGCGGTGTCACTGATAAGCCGGTCAAATTAGATTGGGTCCCACCAAATGCATCTACAGAATTGGTAAGTAACAACCATGCAGAATTTTAATATTTAAAGTTGTTGAGTTGTAACTCATTTAAATTTGACATTAGTAACCAAGTTGATTTAACAAAGAAAACTTGTTAAGGCAGTGCTAGATACTTTGTCATTGAATTTACATATCGTAATTTTGATAAGATAATTTGAATTATCCCAAACTTATCTGATATGTTTTTCATAACAAGTTCTTATTTCGTCATGATTTAAAGCCTCCTTACTGTATGATTTATTGCAGCCCTTTAGTGAATTATTATCTGATGACAGGTGATTATGATCCAATGTATTTTTTTACTACAGTCCTACCGCCGAGAGAATGCTTTCCTGACAGGTCATGATGAAACGGACGATGTAACTTTGACGGGGCGTTGCATTTACAGTAAAAAAATGTTATTGTTTATTTGCCCTGCTAACGAACAAATATCATAAGAAAATAATTAATTGTGTCAACTAAAAATAAATGTTATTGCTTTGCGCTAAATTTCATGTAAAAAAAATAAAACTTTGTCCAGAACACCCACAAGAAAATCCATAATACGCTGTTACAAGGATACCCCAACTGTCTATTTTTGAAGTGTTGTGCCAAAAATATCGGACAATTGTAACGTTATTTCTAGTTATGCTGGAAATATGTAGAATACGTTTTTCTTTCTTATTTTTAATAGAATGTAATAATAAAGTTAATAATATCAAGCCTGCGAACGAAACTAACGCGCGAAGGTAAGTAGCGTATAATAATAATAATAATACCAGCCCTTGTTTATGTCCCACTGCTGGGCACGGGCCTCCCTTCAAGTTGAAGGGGCTTAGGCCATAGTCCACCACGCTGGCCAAGTGCGGGTTGGCGGACTTCACACGTCTTTCGAAAGCTAGTTAGGCTTTCTCAGACATGCAGGTTTCATCACGATGTTTTCCTTCACCGAAAGCTAGTAACAATCGCACAAAGACGATTCGCACATGATTAATTAAATAAATCAGAGGTGCGAGCCGGGGTTCGAACTTGTGCACCTTGTTACCAAGGCAAGCGTTCGCCCACTGAGCTGTTACAGCATGTCTGAGCTGTTATAGCTGTTATAAGTAGCGTATATCAGTAGTTATTTTATATTTCTGGTATCAGAATGGATACTATCTTTAATAATAATATAATAATACATGGAGGCGAAGATGAGGACGAAGACGGCACCTCCTCAAGCGAATCGGAATCTGATTAAAGTTTGTTTGCCAGTCACAAATATTTTTCTGATATGGTAATCAATATCGCTGATGATAATAATTATCGCATTTTTAATTTCTTTATTAAATTCACAAATTAGAATCCAAACAAACAATTATGTTACTTTTCTCTTCGATAAGGAAATAATAGCGTTAATTATTTCCCATCACTAGTCATGACCAACTGACAGATGTCAGGAACGCATTCTCTCGGCGGCTGGACTATAAATTGAATTTATCTGGCCGCTCCATGCTCTTTTGTGCTCATTTGAGATGTCGTTGGTGTGCATTTATTTTATATAATGTTTATAAAAAGGCAAAACCTTAGACAAATCAATTTATTTTAATTCAAAATAATAATAAAGCACACTATTATTTATTTTCATAACAAAAATATTATTTTTTAATTCGTCATAATGACTCAGTTTATGGGTGCCGTATATGCTCGCTCGAGGTTAACCTCTAAACGTTTTCGTTTTGAGTAGGCAGCCTATGTTTTAGACACTGCATAAAAAATAAATAGTATAGTAAATATTAACTATATTTTCGTTATGCCCATCCTACGCATGGATCATCTTACTTTACAGACAATGATCGGCCTGCATTTTCCTAGCCAGTAAGGACCAACTACAGAAAGTTGTTGCCCGCGACCTCCGGTTTGCAAAGGAAGCGGTTTCCCACCAGGTGCGGTCACAGCCAACGATTTGGGGGGGGGGGGGTCGTAATTGACGGGCCCGTTGGTCTAGTGCCCTGGCCGCTAGCCAATAGGTCGTGGGTTCGATTCCCACCTTGCGACTGAGAATTTCAAGTGCATAACCTATTTCAAAGCAAGAATGTCAATTTGACGTACATGAGTTTGAGATTTTGGGGGGGTCATGACTCCTACGACCCCCCCTCTCGGACCGCCACTGTTTCCCACTGCGCCAAGCAGGCTACAAACAACAAAGGAGGATACAGGATACAACCCTTAATATTCGTATGTCAGGTGTCAGAGTACATGTCGTGCCTGGGCCCGCTGGCGCCGGTGTCGGGGTCGGCGGCGGCGCGGCGGCGGCGCGCGCAGCTCCGCACGCAGCTGCCGCCGCACGACGTGGCGCCCGCCGTCAGACAACACGCCAACGAACACGAGAAGTCCGAGCACACGGTCAGCTATACACATTTATCTATACATATAAAATTACTTGTCCTGACTGACTGATTCGTCAACGCACAGGCCAAACCGCTGGACCTAGAAAGCTGAAATTTGGACAGTAGGTTCTTCTTATGATGTAAGCATCCACTAAGAAAGGGTTTTTGAAAATTCCACTTCTAAAGTGGTTAAATGGGGTGGAAAAAATAATAGCGGGCGTAGCCGCAGGGAATTGCTGGTTTTTATACAAAATTTCATCGCCTTATAACACTGTTCCAGAACTTACACTATTAGGTTTGTTGACTATTTTCAGAAACCTATTTTTATTAAAGTATCTGCCCAATAACTGCTAGCGAAACGACATT
Source organism: Furcula furcula (assembly GCA_911728495.1). NCBI lineage: Eukaryota > Metazoa > Arthropoda > Insecta > Lepidoptera > Notodontidae > Furcula > Furcula furcula. The sequence continues at coordinate 9,416,406 of OU452254.1, read as the reverse complement.
TTTTTAATTTTGACAGGGTCTTCTAATCTTTCGACTTGTAGTTCGATACCTTCACATATGCACAGATGCGTTTCTTAACCCAAAACTATGGTATAGATACCATTGGCTAGCAACGCATCAGTGTTCTACCTAGTCTGAATCATCATTAACATCCGTAAGACGTCCACTGCTGAACGAAGCTTCCCTTAGGGAATGCCATAATCCCCACGCTTGGCAGGCGTTTTGGGGCGTTAGTCTTAAGGATAGACTAACTAATCAAAAATTTTTTCTCCAATTCAAGTCACATTTCATCATGCCTCTTTTTTCCTCCAGGAATACATCACTCGCATCAAGGACCATGTGGTGGGAATGGGTAACGTAGTGAGGGTCGCTCCACTCCAAAACGGAGATGTTTATTCAGTCGAAAGTAGCAAATCGCACACCACTCCTAAATCGTACGCTCTTCCATTGAAGATATCCAACATATCTCGAGGTGTCAAATACAACATCGTGCCTAAAAATGCTTCCGATAAGAAACTTGTGTTAGACTCGCAAGGGAATGTCGTTAGTAGTGCCGCTAATCTGCCAGACTACAAGTCAAGTCCAATATTAAGTCGAATCGTGAAGGACAAACTCCATGTTATGCACATAGAATCTGACAGGATAAAGAGCGCTGTAGAACATGGCCCGGTCTATGATAAACTGCTTAAGAACCTAGACGATTTGAACATGCCTGTCGCAAACGATGTTTATCTTCAACCGATCAAGCTTTTTAGGGAAGAATACAATACTAATCCTCAGTTTAAAGAAGAAACTAACGAGTTCTGTAAGGCGCTTGGAGCTCAAATAATGCCAGACTTGTGGTCGACCAGCAATAATAATGTGATGGGTACAGCCAAGGTCATGGATAGTAGAGTTCAGAAGGGAACAATTTTTGCTCCTAACGGGGAAATATGGAGTTGGAAACATGAGCCATTGACCCCTGAACACAGTGGAACTCTTTGTTCTACAAAAATTAACCCACAGTATTCAACTACAACAAAACCGATTAATCAGGTCGAACCACAGCAAACTGCGCCGCTGAGAGACTACATTAGAAGCCATTCGGAAGATGAGCTTCCTCCACCTCCATTGCCTAACTATAGCACATACCCTGGCGGAGTTGCTCCGACTAGTGATGACTGGAACAACCAATCAATTGATAATCTTCAAGCTCCTGATAATTCAGGATATGCGGTGCATTTGCAAACCTATGGAGATAATCCTGATCAAATTATTGACCAACTAGCAGACTTATCTTTGAGTCCTGCTGAATTGGAGTTCAATAGGAAGCTACACAATGAAGGTGTGCCATGTCAACGTTGTAAGAAGTCTATGTTCGCTGGCGAAGTAGCCGTCAAGGCGGAGAGAGCTGGGCAAGAAGCGATATGGCACCCGCAATGTTTCACTTGTAGCAAATGTGGGGAATTACTTGCGGATCTTGTTTATTTCTTCTACAAGGGCGAGATATACTGTGCCCGAGATTTGGCGAATGTGTTGGAGATACCCCGTTGCGCTGGTTGCGACGAACTGATATTCACACGCCCCTATACAGCCGCTGAAGGCAGAGCGTTCCACGTCCAACACTTCTGTTGCTACCACTGTGATGCACCATTGGGTGGCAAAAAATATGTTCCCGATGATAAAACTGGTCTGCCCATATGTTTGTCTTGCTATGATCAGTTCCATGCCGAGAGATGTCGCGCTTGCGGCGGTATCATTGGCCCAGAACAGCAAGGAGTGTCTTGGGGCAACATGCATTGGCATGCAGATTGCTTTATATGCTCTGGTAGAATGTGCGGCAAAAGTTTGCTAAGCGGACGTTTCGTCGTAAAACAAGAGATGCCATTTTGTAGTGTGCCTTGTGTTCAGAGCAGAATTAAGTAAATACGTAAATGAAAAGATGTCCTTATATGTATAGAATTTATAATTATTATTATATAAGATTGTGTATTTTGGAGACTATATTTTATGGTAGACATAAAAACATTTTTGAAGATTTCCTATACTCGAGTTTATGAACATTATATTTTTATAATGTTAGTATAATATTTCATACTACAAAAATATAACTACATTAGATTTCTATACCTTTAAGCCGACAACTCTATTATACTTTTATTATGGTTTTCAGAAGGTCAGGAAAAATAAAAAAGTAATGACAAATACATACACATGGTAATGAAAAATTACGCCCGGCAGCATCGATATACTATAAACAAGATAAGTAGTCACGAACAAAATGACATCGAAAATGTGGTCGCGGTTACGTATACTTAGGCCGCGCGCACTTTGGACACGAATTTGTATCGTACGTAAACGTATGATCGTGGTCGTACGAATTAGATGCGCACATTGAATACGTTTACGTACGTACGTACCACATTTATGCAAATAAATTGAATTGAATTTTTTCCGGTTATATCGTACTCGTGAAGTCCTCTTTGGAGCGCCATGAATAACCTGTATCTGGTAATTCTCTTATAACTCGCAGAATGCGGCAGCGTCATCGCTGTCGTAGAAAAATATATCTATCGGTGCATGAAATATATTTAAAAAGACGTGAATTCAGTGAATACCATCATATTATGAAAGATATATAATGACCACATACTGTTTCACGTTCGTAAACCAAGTTAATAATTTTTTCTCCAACCACTTTTAATTTTTAACGTACGAACGTGTTTGAAATCCCAACAAGTTCGGATTGTATTCGGACGTCTGAACTACACGTACGCACGATTAACTCGCACCCAGTCTGCGCGCTCCCATAGTACTTGGAATGTCGGCATCGTTCGTACATGTTCGTATGTGTCCGCACGAGTAAAATTCGTACGAAAACGTGTCCAAAGTGCGCGCGGCCTTACACAACTATACATGTAGCTAGAAATTGTAGAAAATAGTTTTAAATAATTCGCAACGTTGGACTAATAGAAGCCTTCACATGTAGTAATAAAGTCTAATTCTGTATGCAGTAATGTTGGCACATATAACGTTTACATCGGAGACAAAGTAAACGCAATAAAATCGACAACGTGATACGAAAATAAGAAGCTGTTTTGACTAAACAAAAATTATATTAATTTAAAAGGAAATCTTAACCACTATAAAATAAGGTTCTAAACAATTTGCAGACAATTTGGCACTTACACAGTTTTGGAGATGAGAGATGTATGCTTCCATTGTGTGTGTACTGACTTACCAACTTATCCGTGCTGGTGGCAAAAATGAGAACTAACTTTTTATTATGGTATGTAGTTTGACAGTTTCGTATAGACAGGTGCGACACTATATCCGTGACAGCAAATCTAGTTGGTATAGTATATCGATGCCCGGCAGCGAGGCGGGGTGTGCATGAGAAAAGATTATTACGTAACAATGCCAAAATACATGTTTCTGAGATAAAATATAAGTATAAAAACAATGTGATTGTTATATTATTGATTCTGATCATAGTTTGATCAGAATTCGGCTTTAGGGTATACCCAAAATCAAGTTGTATATTATTAGACTAGATTACAAATAGTCAGATTGTGACAGCTTATGATTAGGGGCCATTACTTGTGTATGTAACTAAGGGACCACATAGGTATATTTATTATATTATCTTTGGATAAGTAAGATTGAGTCGTAAAGTCAGATTCTTTTTAAACGCTCCAGCTGTGACATCATAGGATAAAATGCCAACTTAATATTGTAATTTTATAGGCTGGTCTGTAATACCAATATGGTATACATACAGATGTATTTTTTACTATTATTATGTTGTATAATGCTATTATGTAATGTGATTATACCAACTTTGTAATTAACACAGTATTTGTAAAAATAGGATTGGTGATATTTGTCAATAATAAATAGCGTATCATTCCATTATTGTAAGTTTACTATGAAGGTTTATGACTAGCATGTGCCTTTGTAGTTATAGACAAATGAGCCTAAAAATGTGATATAACAACGAAAATGCTGTTGCATGATATAAATAAACAATGGTCACAAAGAGCAGTTTAATATTTATAAGTAAATACAATCATATAATTAAGTGCCATTATATATGTGAAATAAAGTGAGAAAAAGATGAAGTTTTTTATTATTTCTTAGTCAATTCATAATCTATACATATTGTCTATATATATAAAAATTAACCTCTATTTCTCCTAGTCACGCTATAACTTGAGAATGGCTTTACTGATTTCATTAATATTTTTTTTAAATGTTTTCTAATACTTCGTAGAAGGTTCTTAACTAAAAAAAAAGAAAGTTGTGCAGAAAATTGCGCAAGTGGAGCTGCGCGGGACAGCTAGTTTATAATAGATTGGCTGTTACCATGGATTAATGAATCTTGCCGCTTGCTTAAAAATAAGGTATTGGAACTTTTTACAATCAGTATCAAAATTGGTTTAGCTGCTGAGTCTTGATTCTAAACACATCTGGTCATTTATACTTAAGCAGGTTCAGTGACCTGATCACCTAAAAAATTTAAATGCAACACAGTGCAATTTCATCCTAACTGACAGCACTTCAATCCAGCTTGTTGGAACCTCTTTATGCTTTTAATTTGTTGAGGAAAGGTAAACAGAACATGCATGCATTACCAAGATGTGGGACTCTCTATGCAATAACCAATTCATTACCATTCTGGGCACATTTACATGCATTGAAGGTGTTATCATAGTGTTCCCATTATAAATGAGAAAAATAGATCCACATTTGGGCATGATTCATAGAAACTCATCAATAGATATAATTAGTATATTTAGTTACAGTAGAAAACGCAAATTATTAATATTAAACTTAAAGCCAGGGATAGTTGTGTTACATCTTAAGCCTTTATCTTGAGTTTATTCATATCATTCTTTAGTTTGTTTAAGTTCTCTTGAAGCGCTTCTTGTTTGTTTTCTAAAGCGGATATGTGGTCGTCTGCTCTTTTTATTTCTTTGCTAATGTATTCCATTCGTTTTGTTACATTCTGAGTTGCTTCCTCTAGATCTTGTTTGACCAACACCGGCCCTATGAGTTTATATACTTCTGCGTCTTGCTTTAATAGTGCCAGTTCTTCTTTTACAGCTTTATTTTCATTTAATTGACCATCTAATAGCTGCTTCTGAGTTACAGCCTTACGATACTCTTTTTGGATGCCACTTAGAACCTCGAGTTCCTTTTGCATTTTCTTTTGAATTTCCTCACTCATTGTGATGAAAGTTTTAAACGTTTACTATGATCTTTTATAAAAATATATAGCGTTATTAAAACTGTATCAAGTCACTGCAATATTTTTCTTGATATTTTAGAGATTAGAGGTTAAGTTGGGACTTGGGTTAAGTTTTTGACATTGACATGCTAAAGATGCGCGACTATGAATGATATCATTCGAATTATTCGAATATAAAAATCATTCGACTTATTCGAATGATTTACGAAGTTAGTAACTAATTTGGTACTTGCTCAACTTTGATTATTCGCTCTTTATTCGGCGGATAGAATGATGTGATTTGATAGGCACTTTGACATTATTCGTTCCGTGACCGGAACGGCAAATAATTCATTCATATTTCATTCCAAAAACTGTCGACTGACTCGCAAAAAATCTAGTTCAAACGCCATTAGTAATTACTAATTAGTAGTGGTTATTCGACTATGAACATTAGTATATTACTAATATTCAAGTCGAATGCGTACATTAGTAGTTGTAGATTATTCGAATCGTCGAATTAGTAACAGTCGCGCATCTTTATGACATGCAATGTATTGACATCTTCAATCAAAGATTGGACTGAATTTGACAGACTGAAGTGACATGTAATTGACAATGACAGATAGTGTAAAGGTTTTTTTTTTTTTGAATGGCAATTGTTTTGAACATTATGCCAATGTCAAGTTAAGTAATCAAAGGTTAAAATATAATATCAACCTGAGACAGCCTGAGATACCATACCAACAACGTTACCTACCTTAGTGTCTATACGTTACCTACCCTCAACTCTGAGTACTTATCTGTGGTACTTATCATACCCACATATAATCAAAGATACGTACCATACCAAGTTTAGTACCAACGAATGGAAGCCATAATTTTGTAAAAGAAAAAAACCAAGACAGAAATCTGAGTCGCTAGGCTGAATAAAGGGGGTGATCCATTTGCGAAATGGCGAGCCAACGGTTTAAATCGTTGGCTCGCCGACTCTTTGGCTTTCTTTGGTGATCCATTATTTATCGAGCAAAACAGTCTACTCTCATGGTTGGCGAAGTCATGGCGGAGTAACTTTGATACTTGGGTATACTGTTACATCAGAAGCCACCATTTCGGGAAAATACAGTCGGCTTGGTCGGCTCCACTGATCCACCGGCAGTTTTTTGCACCGCTGGCTGACTTAGAATTTCAAGCATGCACAAAGAGCCAGCGAGAAAATCCGTCGGTTTTTAAGTCGGCAGACTTTTTAATCGACTTCAAAAAAGGAGGAGGTTTTCAATTAGTCTCATAGATATAAAATTTTTCACTACGATTGGTCTGTATACAAGGTGTAAGGGACTACGTACCGAAAACTTCTAAGATTTCTCATATTGTTCGTTACAACATCACAGAAACCATTTAAGTATATGGAAAATGACAAATGACTAACTTTTTAATTTTTGAGCATGTAATGAATACGTTCGGAGTAATATTTATTTTTCAAATTACATTGCTAATTTCAAACAAGCCGCTTGCCAAACGTGGAGATTATGGCAACCCCTCCCTTCTAAGGGAGAGACATTTGTTCAGCAGTGGACTTTCCGGCTAATGATAATTGCTAATTTTGCACAAATAAATACGTTATTGTTTTTAAATTGAAATTAGGCTTTTAATAAAATACCAATAATCAGTGGCGTGCACACACTTTTATGACAGGGCAAAAAAGCAAATTTCTTCTTACTATATTAAGGTCATTCAGAGAAGTCGTAGGGTAGGCAAAGTCTTTTTGTCTGTATGGACTGCACGCCACTGCCAATAATGATATTATCCTAATTTTATTTAAAAAAACGGCATTCTTTTTTTGGAAATTCATGATAAAGCCGATGAAAAATTTCAAAACTAGAATGTTCAGAATCATGTACTGGATCCCTGGTATCGGTTTTCGGTACGATGTCCCTTACACCCCGTATACACCCTTTTTCGAAGTGAAAACTTCTTTAGCGGCGTTGTGCACTTTTTTGTGATGGGGAAAAAATGTTAAGCTCGCGTCAGGACACGTGACCTGATCGAAAATTCGTAAGACCTGATCGAAAATTAACGTAGGCGGTGCAGGGCGCTTGCGCGAATGTTCGTGTGTGTTTGTGTTACAGCGTGCCACGCGCATCCATTGATGGTGATCGCTGATGGCTCGACCGTCTATGTAGTTAAAGAGGATGTAATTTAGACACTATATAGATATTCGATTGTTGAATGTAGTTATTGACATCCTAAAATAATTGAAAACTTTAATTTCGCACTTTTGAATTCTGTTATGTTCCCAAACGAAATTTTTCCATCAGGATTGGGTGCACCCAATATTTTCTTTCCTTAGCTGTCTTTATTCGTTTTCTTCGCAAATAATAATACATCAAAGCGACGTCGACATCCATCGTGTACAGTCGCTAAAAATTGGCACCAGCTCCGACCGTGGCCACCCGTGGCCGACAATCGGTTTCGGTCGATTCGATCGATCGATTGTGAACAGCAGCGACACGACACCCGAATTAAATCCGGGCCGTCGGGCCCGGACAATATAGAATACTTATAAAAAATTCTTCTAATTCTCAGCGTGTCGATGGCAAAATGAAGTCGGTTAAAAACTAACAGCTCGTTCCCTCTTGTTGGCTGTCGGGCCTGAGGTCGCTCAGGCCCGACAGAATATGCTATAGAAGGCTATTTAGAGGGTTATATAAAAATAAACGTGACTAAAAGGTAGCCAATTATCATTTATTAAATTAATTTAGTCTATTTACAAGTTATAAATTAACATTAACAGGTAATAATAATAATAATAATAATCTAGGACAATTACACTCATCTGATCCAACAGCCTGTACTAAGGTAACCAGACTGATATAAGTACTTATATAATTTTTTGTTAATACACACTCACATAGATAAACATCCAGACACTAGGTGGAAATCGAACCCACAACCTATTGGGTAGCGACTAGTGTGTCTAACCACTACCACCGGGCCCGACTATAAATAATGATTCATTTACACCATTTGTTATTTAATGAAATATATTCCATCTGTGCCATTTTCTGAGTCAGTTCTCAGGTTCATGATTTAGTATCATTATCAGCCTATAATAAAATAACTCCTATGAGTAACACTAGAACAAGCTTAAGCTATGTAAACCAACAATTTGGCGGACAATGTTAATAGATGGATGGGATAGGGCCAGATATACCTACTACAAGTTCTCTCCGTATTCTAAAGTCCACATGTATCCAGCATTGGGATCACCACTGGTTTCAGCTTGTTTTTCAATTTCTGCTGTTTTATTTAAAATGCTTTGAATTGTTTGATGTAGTTTAGGGTTAAGTGGCGATTTGCTAGCATCACGCAATTGTTCAGACCTTTTTTCAAATGTGCCTTGTTTACCAAATCTCTCTCGCACAAATTTCTCATACAAGTCCTCTTCTTCTTCTTCTTCTTCTTCTTCATTATCGCTCTCCTTTTCTGCTTCGTCCTTTTTATAGTCTTGACTTTTCTTGGTATCATCGTAGTACGGTTTGTAGTATTCTTGCACGGGTTCATCGATAACTTCTCCGCTATCATTTTTATTACTACTGTTGGTGTCAGGATTTTTTTGTCTATGGTCACTACTATACCGATTATTATTATTTTTATGCTGGCGGTAGTCCTTTTTTTCATTATTGTAATGATAGAGTGGTTGTTTAATTGGTTCTTCATTATCATCCAATTCATCTTTATATGGAGAGTTTTCACGAGCATATGCCAAAATATCGTCTGGCAATTTAATTTCAGGAAGTGTGACAGTTACATCATCAAATTTAATATTTAGGTTTTCGTCATATCGAACATTATTTGGCGCAAACACATCAAGTGTCCCATCATGTTTTGGTAAATCTATACTTTCATCTTTAGGATTTTCATTATTGATGGATTCTTTCTTTTGTATTTGTTTTTTGTTATTGTCATGCTTATAATTTATTGGAATTCTTTCAAATTGTTGTTTCAGATCTCCTCTGTGTGCATCTTTTTCAATCGGATCATATTTATCAATTTCCTTTGCACGAAAAATTGATTCTAAGTCATCGTATCCACTGTTAGTTTTATAAAGTTCTTTACTATTTTCCTCATTACTGCCACTTTCAGAACTTATTTCTACCACAGGCTTCACTTCTTCATCATGTATATTAGCAGGCTCATTACTGTAGTTATTATTTTTAGCAATGTTATCTTTATGCGTTTTTTCAAGTGTATCATACTGTTGTTGTTCAAGATCGGGCCTAACTGTAGTGCTAGGCAATAACTCTACTGCAGATTTAGGATCAGCACCTTCGTAACTTTCAGTAGAAGGAATCCCAGAGATTTTTTCATTCAATATTTTTTCATAGCTAAAATCATCGAAATCTATTTTTTGATTAGGCCGAAGATAATTTATACTACTATTATTCTGATCATTACTATAATCATTTTTGAAACTAGTGTTTGGTTTGAGTTCTGTAGTAATTTCATCATTGTTTTTAGCTAAGGATTCCAATTGTGGTATATTTCTGATATTACTTTCTCGTGATTTTTGTTGTGCCCGAGGCTCGTACGAGTTACTATGTTGTCTATGATTGTCTATTTCATGACTATCATGCTTACGGTCGCGAAGCTTAGAGTTTTCTTCTGTGTAATATCCTTTCGAAGGACGATCTATATTTTCTTTGCTTTCGGCACTATTAGAGTAAAATTTATTATTTTCATTACTTTCACGACTTTCTCCACTATCCTCAGGCGGGGTCGAGTATTTACTGTTAGCCCTTATGCGGTGATCATTGTACTCACGACTACTCTCTCGGTTGTTTGAATAATTTCTATCATTCCTTTCTTTATGTTCATCTTTCTCATCAATTTCTTTGTTATATTTCTTATTGACATTGTTATCTTTATAAAATTCTGTTCTCCCATTGTTTATTTGGTAGTCTTTACCTTCTTTTTCTCTATATCTATCATTTTCATTGCTTTCATCACTTTTTTTACTGTAGTGTCTACCGTTTTGATTATCTTTATATTCTTCTCTTTTTTCTGTGTTTATTGGATAATCTCTGTCCCCCCTTGCTCTAAATCTATCTTGTTCATTGCTTTCTTCACGTTCTTGATTATAGGATCGACTTCTTTTATTCTCTTTATATTGCTCTCTCTCTTCATTTATGGGATAATTTCTATCACCTGTTTCCCTGGATCTGTTATGTTCATTGCTGTCATCATTTTCTTTATTGTAGTTTCCATTGTTTTTAATATTTGTATACTGCTCTTTCTCTTTTTTTATAGGATCATCTTTTTCTCCTCTTTCCCTGTATTTGCTACGTTCATCAATTTCATCATTTTGTACGTTATAGTTTTTACTGTCATTATTTTCTTTATAATGTTCTTTTCTATTGTTGCTTTCATTGAGGTGTTCGGCTTCAGTTGCATGATGACCAGTGTTCGGTAAATAATTTTGATTTTTATTTAAGCTTTCATGAAGTGTTTCAATATTAAAGTCCGCTAAGTCAGATCCTCTAATAATGTTTGGGTTTTCATGTGATGTCGACCATGTAATTCTTCCTCGAGGTCTATGTGTAGTTTCAAAGTCAACAATTAAAGGAGAATTTTTGATAGAACTAGAACTACTGTCTACATCAACATTTCCGTCAGTATCCGGATGAGTTATTATGCCATCTTTTTGATCACTTGATAGATTTTCATCGCTTTCAATACTTGAAGAACGTTTCCTTCTCTTTAGGCTATTTTTAAAATGACCTTTAGTTTTGTTATGCGATTCATCTTTTTCATCCTTTTTGTATACATATTTCAATACTGAATCATTATCAGGTATTTCATTGGTCTTAATATCATGTTCATTATTATTTGCAACATTACTAGTATTGCAATCTCCTGGCAATGAAGTATTGTCACTTTTACAATCAGAATTTAAGGGTAAGGTGACATTGCAATCCTTTACTATATCTGTATTGTTGCAATTGTTATTCGTTTTAGCCTCCAATAAAGTATCCTGTTCTTGTTTATTGATGTGTTCGTTGTTGCTTGTTATATTTTTTTCATCAATCATGGCGTCGGTTATCTGTAAGAGATGGTAATAACTCAGAATAACGTATGTAGGAAGATAAACCAAAATTGCTATGCACTTTTTAAATAAATAAAAGCTTACCTTATTTTTAAACTTACAATTTATTTTTTCTAGTAAGTATAGGTATGTTACGACAATAAAACGAGTGCTGTATGCTAATATTTATTACATTGTAGGTAGGTACTTGTATTTACACAATCCACTATAACTAAATCATGCAAAGTTGTTACATAATAAACTTACTTTGACTGCATATACATAAAATAAATAAAAAGTAACAAAATTACGAAAGTGCATTAACTGACTTTTAACGAAGGAAGGTAGTTAAATAATACGATTGTGTCTAATAATTTGATGAAAAATAATATTTTACTGGTAAGTAATTATTTTTTTAATTGCCTTCATAAAAGCCGTTTATCAATAGACAAAAAAACAATATAAAACTCGTACGTTCAAAGGACCGACTTAATTCTTATTCATGTGTGTTTGACGATTTAATAATGTGAATAAAAATTAAGTTGCTTACTAACCTTTGATCAAATATTTCTTGATTAGGATTTAAATTACTTTTACACTCATATCTGTGTTGATTTCTTAATAAAATACCTTTTTGGAACATACAAATTTTACATGAAAGTGACAACATCTACACGTAGGAATAAACGACTACAGTACAAGGTGCATTATTTGCTAGATACCCTGGTAATACCATAGTATAAATAATATGCGAATCCGGAGATTAGACCATGTGAGATGACTCATTTATATTTTATACTGTGGAAATACTTTAATGCAACAGATGATAAAATATTTTGCTCATCTACTTATTTGTATGTAGATACTACGTGCATTAGGTACCGCAAGCTAGGCAGACAAATAATGTAGATATTATGTTATTGTATATTTTCTCCTTTACAAGTAAAGAGAAGTTTATGACAAAGAATTAAGTATGTATGGATATATTACGTAGTTAAACAACATCTAGTTTCTTCTCTATAACGGACCGGGTTAAAACAAAGTTGCTATAGCTGCGTCTGTCTTTCTGTTTTCAGAACCTTTCCTTTTTTTATTTAAAAGTTATTTTGTGAGGATTATTCATAGCAATGCTTGGTGAAAATCTGTTCAGCCGCATTCTATAATATAAATTTTAATAAGCATATATTTAGGCGTTAATTACTGTATACGTTCTTATGCAAGTCAGGTCATGGCCAGAACCAATGATAGGTATTAGAAGAACTTCTAATATTATTGAACAGAACTATTTTGAATTAGTTTTGTATTTAATTAATAGTTTAGGTACATTGAGACTCTTTATTTTGTCTGCCCGTAGAACTTTGTTGTAAATCATACTGTGCACCAACCCCCAGTCAAGTTTTCTACTTCTACATTTAACCTTAAACCATGATGTATTTATAATTCACGGTTGAGAGTAGAGTAAGCTATGTAAATATGGCAATTAAGCATTTTGGCTTCAAGCCATCTAATACTACTTACGTGAATTTTGTACAAAATTTCGTATTCTAGTTATGTCCATTTCAACCATCCTTGTAAAAGCACTGTCCTTAAAATAAATGTTTTGCTTTATTTTGAAGATAATGCTTGTACAAGTTTAGACAAATTGGTCTTTATAAATAATTTCTCTTAAATTACACCATGCATTACATCAATTCTATTCGACCACAGAGGAATATATGCAAAAAATGTCGATAGATTTTGTAGGTTCTTCATCCATTTGATGTGACCAAGTGATACCAAATTTTATTTTAACTGTCTATCCACGAACGAATAGAATTGAAGTTAAAATCTCTTATAGTGACTTGATAACATAATTCAAAATATAAACACGTTATATTTATTTAATTTTATTAGTTGCATAATTGATATGATCTTTATTTGGATATTTACACAGAATTTAAAATACATTACAAGCACTTGCTTGTAAAAAAGCAAATAAATTTATTTCCTTGATAAAATTGCTTTCGCAGATAACTTTCATTAGGTATAGTTGTTTTTAAATAAATATACGTGTATCTACATTAATGGTACATATAAACATCTTGCTAACGTACCCCTCTAATAACAAGGGAACCATAAACCAATCAAGATTACCATATCAATGAATTTAAATCCAAGCCAAATACACTTACACAAATCAGTATTAAATTTGGCGGAATACGATTATAAAACGTCAGAGTTATTATTTAGCTTGAACAATTCACAGGTACACTGTTGACTTATAACGTTAAAGTTTATGCAAAGAGTTACTAAGTGCTGCAACTACTTCTTGCCTAAATACGGATTGTACGAGAAGCTACTCACGAATTGCTTGGCAGAGCCATGGAATGGAACGGGCTCAGCCCATTTGCTGAAGTCTATTGATGGAATAATACCACTTCTGCATGGTACACGAGGATTTCTGAAACAAAAGGCAGGTTATACGAAATACTTCCACACATCACCGCATTTCTGATAATGATAAGTCTACGTACAATTCATGATCTGGCAAGACCATTGGGTATAATTGGACGGTGTCAATAATATCCGTGTTGTCGCAAATGACACGAGCTAAGCGCGCCTTTCTGAGCTCTACGAGCTGTTCTGGTGTGAATGAAGAGGGCTGGTTGGGCAATTCAAACCTGTAACAGAAATATGAATTTGGTTAATATTAGAATTCAACATGATAACTATCTAAATGAAAATTTTTGTTTGAAGCTATAACTTACCAGAATCTATCACCGCGCCTCGAATATGAGAATTGGGTGGCAATGATACATGCAAAAGTTGGCCCTAACATAGAACCAGGAAGTGGTCTCTCAGACACGCCACCAGACCACAAGTCTACATCAATGGGATGCTCGAAGATCGTTTCATATTTGTGAACAGTCTGATTGCTCATAGAACCAAATAAATCCTGGAAGGTGTTGGCTCCAGGCAGTCCACAGAACTTTCTGAACTCCATGTAGCCCGGCAGACCGAATTCTCGGCCTCTTTGCATATTGAACGACACCAAGTCCATTCCGAAACGAGCGCCGACTTTCTTGAACAAGTGGTTTGTAACCTCCTGTGTGATTGAATCGTCCATAGCTTGAGCGACTTGATTCATCAATCCCATAATATATTCGTCTAAAACTCCTGCTCTATATAAATCGTATGGTCTTCTAATTAAATCCGAAAGTCTCTTCGATGCTGAAACGAACGAAGGTTATGGGAGATATTAAATTAAAAGTGTGATAACAAATTTCATTTAAATATCGGACTGGTTGCCCTGTTAAATGAGATAAATGTGAAGTCTCCTGAATTATATTCAGTCATTAGCGTAACGAGCCTGATAACTTACCGATGAATTTGTGCGCCTTAGACCATCTCTCTACAGCAGTAGGCAATAGTGAGTGTCCGAATCGGTATGCAGCAGCAGCGAACGATGCCAGTACGTCTGGGTTTACTTCAGGGTCGTAGCCTTCCCAGTAGCCCTAAAATTGAAGCAAATTCTAGACTTCTGTATGGGGGTTTCTATATGCTTTATGAAATAGGAAATTCAGTCATTTTTTTAACCATAACCACACAAGAATTAAGACTGTCTCCAGCAGCTATCAATCACTAGAATGTGAATTTATTACAATTCATTTTCAAGAAACATAATTGGTCATGGAAACTGTACTGAAAATACTCACCTCTTTTTCCAAAACCAAACCGAACTTCGTCATAACATCTTTGCCCAGTAAGATGGGCAAGAACTCGTTATAGGTTATGTGTTGTATTTCTGCTATGATTATGCGTCTTGCTTCTTGGTAAAGAGTTTCGTCATCCCAATGGGGGTTGACTTCAGCTAGAGCAATCGCCGCTCGATTGTGTTCACGGGCCATTAGTGTATGCATGACAGTCAGCACTAGTTGTTCATTCACACGAATCTCACCTAAAAGGTGCCATTTACAATTAAATTTAGAAAAATAATCAGACACCAGTTATCATTAAAAAAAAAAGATTGTAAACAGTATTAAACGTTGCAGTAGTGTGTGAAATAATTAGACAGGACATTATTTTCTTTTTTGACAAATCTAATATAAAATAGAAAGAAATAACACAACAGCACTACTTCACACAGACTAGCGTGGACGGGAAGTATGGCTGTAAACATTGTTACCAGCAACTTTGATTTGAAAATTTTTGGTGTTGCGCAACAAATGTTTACAGTTAATACGGGGCTTCTAGTAATCTTTCTTTTTGTACTTACCAGCTTCGAAGCAGTACATGTTTTTGTTAGGCCGCGTGCATCCCTCGTCCGGGATATCAAGTTTTAGTGGCAACAAGTCTTTAAGGCCGTACTCTTTGAATACTGGGTTCATACGCAATAAACCACCGTAGCCTGTCCGCAACTTTCTGTAAATGAGATTATTATCTAATGTAATTTTTTTTCAACTTAAACGATTGGTCATCTCTATTAATGAATGAAATAGCAATTCGATCAAACGTTACTATGCAATACGATTCGTAATCTAGTTGCCTAACAAAATCATGTCACTCATGTTTCTCGAAAAGACCAGCACTGCCCGGTCTTTTCGACAAATTCTGGATTCAATTGGGTGTTCAAGTCATTGTGTTTCGGTTTGTAAGCATAACTTTATGCTTAAAGTTAAATTTTGCAATATACATGACTGTAGCTATTTTATACCTTATAAAGCGTTGTTATTACCTTGCAAATTTCTCAGTAACACCATATACCGTATTACCATCAATAACTCCAGTTAATGTGTTGAATGGTGTCCTTGATCCTAAAAAACAAATTTTTAAATACAGGCATTGATTGCGGAATATATGTATAAGTATATACCAAATGTACCAGGCAAGTACTTCCATTAGGTTTGGCTGTGGACTTTTATACAACTAAGAAATGACATTCACACGTGCTCTGTATAACGGTAGACAAGATGTATGTACGACTCTACACCACATCTACATAAATAATCATCCAACTAGTTGATCAATTTGTATGTAAACGCCAATTTATAGCTAGACTATCAACATTGAATTATACTGTTAATTCCAACGATAGTGAAGGTAAAACGAGAAGAGCGTATGGATTAAAACGTGTGCAGGTCTACCGCTGTTATGCACTTAATGACGCAATGTGGGAAGCTCCGCCAATCACTTTCCCCGCAGGGGCGCGACTGGTTACAGAGATCTGGTTTTCAGTCTGACAGTGGTCATAGGTCATGAAATGCTCACCAGTTATAGTGCATCAAAATGTTAAGTTTCTATAAACATGTGGGTTACGTCCGTGTTTCAAGTTTATTACTACTGGCGGTTTATTTCCATAGAATTGTATCTATTATAATAATGTTCTCCAGGCCGTATCCGGCCACGCTGGACAACCTTTTTTCTCTTTTTAACACGAACGTATACTAGCCTGGTGAAACTAATAAATACTATTTATTTTGCAATTAGTAAATCTACCATGGTTTCCTAATTGCAAAATGAATAGTATTTATTAATAACCCCAAGATTATTAGAAGATTTCAAGACGCTTGCCAAGCGTGGGATTATGGCAACCCCTTCCTTCTGAGGCCTTTTGTCCAGCAGTGGACGTGTTTTGGCTGCTGATGATAATAACGAATCCAATTTAAACTAATTTGAATAATTTGAACAAAAGATCAGAAAAGTGTTTGGAAAAATTTACATGCTTAAAAGTTACTTCACAGATCGACAAATCTAATAGTATCTATATTGTATGAGGGCGGGTGAGGGTCTATAGTTCATCTCTTCTGCTGCCAGCACAGCAATACCCCTGAGGCAGAGGTATCGCTTCCATATATCTTTTTTGTCGATGTCTATAACTCTATATGAGAGTGTCAAACAGCCAAATGCTATTTTAGAATAATAAGTCCGAAGATACCTACCACTATAATTTAAAGAAGACGGATCTTGGTCTCTATAATTTTAGCATTGTTGGTTTTTCAATTATATGAAATTACATAATACGTTCACATATGTGTGTAGCAATGTAAATTGTTCATTGTGAATCATTTCTCACTCAATTTCTATTGTTATGCGTTAACAGATTACGCCATGAATACCATAGTTTATACAAATAGCTTTAAAGTTGTACTGTTGAGGCTACATACATTATGTATATATGTATAATCATTGTTTATTATAAAACATGCAGGGATGTATTTTTCTTATTTACCTATTCAAAGAGGTTGTCAACTGTTTTAATTATAATTATTAACTGATTTTGTACGGAAATGGTTTCATACCCAAACGGCAGCTGGGTCTAGGCGACGGGAAGGCACGCACAAAGTCGATGCACTTGACTCCAAACAAACGGTAGAAGTAATCATCGTCGGGAATACGGATTTCATTGCAGTACGGATGTTTCAGGTGCGGTGGACGCTTGCAGCATTCTTCAGGGTCGTTGCGGTTGATAGGATCTGTATGATAAACGATATTGTGTTGAAGATACTGTTTTATTCAGAACCGCCAAGTCGCAGCACTATGTTATTTCATAAAGTGTTCTGGCCGCTAGTGTCGTTTGAAAAGTTAGAATATTAGCGTACTTTCTGGATTCGGTTCTAGGTTAGTTTGTTTGGACTTAAAATACCGGCCAAATGGTTTTTTTTCAGATTTCTTGGCTTAACTCAGGACTTTTAGTCAAATATTTTGTTAAACACCCTCTTATTGCGAATTTTCAAACTAAAGAAACCTAATTGAAAGAACCAAAAAATCCCAAAATAAAATCTTTGAAAGAAACTTGAAACTCACAACACCAGCTATATTTTTTGGATCATCGAGGTAGTTTACTAATCAAGTTCTAACCAAATACAGCAAATACAGAATTTACTCTAAAAGTGAGCAGATTCTTTGCATTTTTTCTAAAAATACCGTTATCACTTACCAAGGGGTGTACCGGTCAAGGTGTAATCGTGGTCCATGAACTGTCCCCACGCGATAACCATGACGGTTCCTGCGTGGTCGTGGAACCCATCATCGGGATGCATGGTCCTGGAGACCACACGGGAAAGTGGCAGGTCGCGACCGGTGTGCGCGATACGAGGCGCGTTGATGCCGTCCGCAAATAGTGGACCTATTAATCTGGATTCAGGAAATAGTTTACTTAGCATATGTAATAAGTCATATGATTATATCACTTTCTCGTACGAGTTATGCGAGTGCTCTTATGTGTTGTGTTTAAAGTTTACTGGATTTTAATGGGTTGGTCCTTGCGCAATAGATCGCCCAAGTAGGTACCACGCACGGTATCCAGGTAAATATTTTGCGTGCAAGCAAGTGTCAACATTTTGGTTCCGGTAGGAAGGCCACTGGAGAGGGTTTAGTGCGGTATTCCCACATGACACGACCTCTACCCCCTCGGAGAACGGGTATTTTTTTAAAGTATTCCTCTTCATCAACAAGTTGAATAGGGTCTAAGGTGTTCTCAGATAGTGTAAGTCACACACAGTTGAATCGAACAATCACAAACAAACGTCAATTATACAATTAATAATCATTAACCCATTTTTGATATCGGATTAATTCGACACTCGCAGCTAATTAATACTTAATACGCTGACAGTGAGTAAAGATACCAAAATTTGTTATTCAATTTTCGAAACTAATCATAAACAGCTCCGAGTGTCGAAATAATTAAATTTTAAAAAATGTCTTAGATAGAATTAACGCTAATTGACGTTTGTGAGTGCGACAGTTAGTGCCTTGAATATTTTAGTGTACCTTTGGAATGGAGCCATAGTAGCGCCCCATGTTGGGTGCTGCAGGTTGTTGCACAGGCCGTCCAGGCGCCTGTACTTGCCGGCCCGGCACTCCACGTGCGAGAACACAGGCGGACACACCTCCCTGATTAGGGTGCGTGACGTGTCGATCAGCGGGAGACCCTTCTCTATTTCCTCGTATGTTAGGCCGTACCTGGGAAACAAAGCAATTAAATATTAAATACCATGGTAACTTGATTGCTATGGGACCTGACTGAGGCATGGTAAGGGGTCAGTTTTAACATTTGTGGTAAACAGTGGCCTGACAGCCAGTTACTTAGGAAATGTTACGTTCATCTTCTTTTCGGGTTAACATGTATGTTATATAAACCTTTCAGGCTATTCATGTCGTAATAATAATATCATAATATCATGGGACAATTCCACACACGGTCATCTGATCCCAAACTAAGCAGAACCAGTACTATGGAAACCAGACAACTGATACTAATACTTCAATTTTTTTTTTGTAAATTCATACTTAAATAGATAAATAACACCCAGACACTTGGTGGGAACCCACGACCCATCCGGTAACAGCCAGAGTGTCTATCCACAACAACGGGCCCGTCGCCGTAATGGAAAGACTTATCATTTCGAAAGATCTTCGAGGGCTGATTGTACAACATAAATTAGTGAGCGAACAACCAGTCTCTTTCTGAACACCGATACCCCTTACACCCTAATTTATATTTCAATTTTACAAACAACTAAAAATAATTGTATAAAGAAAACTATATATGTATAAAATACCTACCCCTTTTCTCTTAAGATGTTGGTAGAGATAGAAGCTCCTGCTTCGCCAAATGTCTCTTGCCTTATACATTATAAAAGAAAGTTATGAAATAGACCCTATTAGGTACACAGTTCCTAAATCTGAGCTGCTACTACTACTACTATTTCCTATTAACTGTGGATCCAGGTCACAAAAGCCGCACTTGTGTCTGGACCAAATAATAATAATTAAAATGACTGCTGTAAATATAAAACCTAGAAACTCGATGAAAAGGTTAGGACTGATTTACAACTAGCGGAATTATTATGACATAAATCTCAAATATATTGTGTTTTATTTGACAGTTTTATTACAGGATACGATAGGTGATAATTACTGCCTGTTGTATTAATAATTATTACATATGTATGTATGGGCACTTTTTCATTCATTTTGTAATATTTTTTGTATATATATGTACCTAGGTATTTGTTTAGAAGCTTTATGTCGGTATTTCATTTCGACACACCTATTTGCGAGCGATTTGCACCGCAATTTCCATAAGGCTATCAATTCTGTAAGTGTATGGTAAGCTTTCAAAGGTTAGCCCAGATTTATTACTAACTGTAGGAAGTAATAGGCGTATAGATTTCGTATGTAATCGTGTGATACACTTCACAACACTTTATTGCAAGCAATTCGGTAACGGATATACCAAATGCCAAGGTTTATTGCACATATAACGAGACGTTTTAAAGCGCAATTAGTTTTAGTCATACTTTAATTATTAATGAAGTACCTATTTGAGAATGAGATCATTGGATATCCGTTAAACTGTTTTTAAGATTTATTTTATTTACCTACGTATGCATAGCTAATTTTCTGTCATGTGACATTCAGGGGCGCTATTAAGTATTTAATATTATTTCGTCATTTTTGTTGACTTTACACAGGTGGCGACAGATAGAAGTTTAGACATTTCTTTTTCTTTTTCTGAGTTTTCTTGCACGCGATCCCAACTGATGATGTGTGAACTTATTAACAAAACAAGGAAAGGGACTGTTTCGCCAGAAGTCAGAGGTATAGCTATGATATTAACAAAAGCGACGCGCGATGGTATACGTATAGACTGTATTCTACGTCTTTGTGTCTTTGTAGACACAAACACCTTAAATACAGGCGTTGGTTGATAGGGCTTTTCGTAAGGTAAAGGTACGCATATCCTCAATCAAACAGTTCTAATATAAAGTGGCCAATCTTGATGTGCTCTACATTGCTCTACCCCAGTTTGCCTACTACTAGCACATGGGTAACTAATTGTAGTATGCAGATAGGTACCCTCTCAGTGCCGTATCTACTGTATGTACATACACACTAAGCTTTATACAATGAACGCTTTAGCCTAAATTATAAACGGTACGCTCTGATGGCATGACGAGTTGATAAAATGTGTGAGGTGCACCAGGCACTTCATTACACCTAATTGGCTGTGCCCACAAAACAATTCGATTGCAATGGACATCTTGTCAGATTCGATATCTCATCTCAAACAATTGGTCCAGATCAACAAATCGAACAAGTTGCTATATGTCATTGCGGACGACAGTGTGAGTACACACATGATACATGTTCCAATAGAGGTCGAAGACAAACTGAATTTAGTTCAAGGCGCCCATATAATTGAAATTAATGTTAGACAATATGTTCTAGGTCAAAGTAGTATTACTAATATGTTCGTTTTACACGAAGATTTGGTAGACAGGGAGAGATTAACCATTTTGGTTGTTAAAAACACGATAAAAAGCACGTAAATACTAAGCGTTAGACTGAACTGAATGAACTCGTATGTAGTAATTCTTTTCTCTGGCAAAATCACTTTCGGTGAAGAATGACGAGCTGCATTGTTAATTCGGTTGAAGCAACAGTCAAATTTTTTATTTTATTTGTACAGTTGTTGACAAATGCGTAACGATCACATGTAATTAGTACTTAATAAAAACGCTTCCTTAGTAAGGCAAGTTGATAGGCTTGAGATATAAATAAAATAGCGTTGTTCTTGATATCATTAGAAACAAACCCCGCGGCTTATTTTTTTCACTCAAATATATACAAAGACGAAACCCTGAAACTAGTCGACTTTAGACTCTCTCTCGATATATAGAGTCCCTTTTTAGCAGACGGGTAATGAGACAGGAAATTCTGACCATCTTCTTCTAGTGCTTACTGCACTTCGTCAGAGAAGTATGCATTAAATAACTAAAATATATTGAAGTCGGTGCCAGCCGGTGCTGGTGTTAGATATGAATATTACGCATTTTTATTTATATTATATATTGTCCTCCAGTTGGAAGTGCGTTAATGAAGCCGGTTAATAACTAAATTACTGTCAATATAATAATACCATTATGTTGTTTTCCTCTCTAGTCCGGATAGTAGTATATATATTGAATATACTAAACAAAAAGCGATTTTATGCGAATATGATATTGTTATATAGTCGTTCGTTGCGTAATACACCGTCCATATTAGAAAGCGTCACAATAAAATTAAGCTCATCATTACACAATCGCTTTATGTTTTCCCTATACCTAGTCTTGTTTTTATGCATAGCATAGGTAAGCGTCAGTGCATATTAATATATAATAATAAAAAAAATAACCCACTCAGTTTGGTGGTCATAAAAATAAGCATAAAGGCTCTACCAGATAGCTAGGATGATGCGTTCGATAGTATAACATGGCGTTATTGCGATATCTGTTCTTAGTACATTTTATGCCGTCTTATACACATATCATCATCAACAGCATTTGTCAACAAGTGTTCAAGACGCTGGACTGGGAGAGGTCTGGCATAAATATCAATGGCAGGTCCATCTCTCACTTACGATTTGCGGACGATATCGTCATTATGGCCGAGACGCTGCAAGACCTACAACGAATGCTGAATGGCCTGGCTGATTCTTCTCATCGCATCGGTCTCCGGATGAATTTGTATAAAACCAAAGTCATGATAAACGAGCACGTTGTTCCGGGACCGGTTGCCGTCAATGGGGTTCCTCTCGAAGTTGTCCAGGAGTATACCAACACTGTTGTCCAGGAGTATACTTAGGGCAGACGCTACAACTAGGTAAAGACAACTTCGAGAAGGAAGTCAAAAGAAGAATACAGCTAGGCTGGGCAGCATTCGGAAAACTTCGTCGAGTCTTCTCGTCGCCTATACCGCAATGTTTAAAGACAAAAGTCTTTAATCAGTGCGTCCTACCCGTGATGACATACGCAGCCGAGACGTGGCCACTCACGGTACGACTAGTTCACCGATTCAGGGTCGCTCAGCGGGCTATGGAGAGGGCTATGCTGGGTGTTTCTCTGAGGGACCGAATACGGAATGAAGTAGTTCGCCAGAGAACCAAAGTGACCGACATAGCCCAAAGGATTAGCCAGCTGAAGTGGCAGTGGACTGGTCATATTTGCCGAAGAACCGAAGACCGTTGGGGTAAATTGGTTCTGGAGTGGAGACCGCGAATCGGGAAGCGTAGTGATATCCGCAAAGCGGATGGCAGAGACTGGATGAGGAGAGCCGAAGATCGGGCTCAGTGGCGTGCCTTGGGGGAGGCCTATGTCCAGCAGTGGACTGATGTGGGCTGATCAACAGCAGATGAAACACGTCCACTGCTGAACAAAAGGAGAAGGGAGCGTTTGCCATAATCCCCACGCTTGCACGCACAAGGGTCTTATACAGACTCGATAGGAGTAGGACGCTCACGTTCTTAAGTCTTGCGATATAACATTTATAAATGATACACCTTATAATGCATTTCTTCTTTTTTTATATTTTTGAACTTATCTCAAATTCACGCGGTCGGAGCGTGGTCGCATCCGTGGTCAGGCTGGCAGCTTTGTTATGTAATATGTTGTTCACACTCTGTGATATGCATGACTTTTTTGTTGTTTATTGTATACACTTGTGACGAGACCAGCGGGACGTTTTGATGTTTACTGAACTATAGAAAGTTGCATTGCAATGCCACTCCCCAAAGTCACTTAGACCCATTCTCGCCGGTTGTCCTCCAAATATCAATCAGATAAGTACACAGGACACTTCTCAGTTCTTTCTATTAAGACATATCTTTGTTAACAATTTATGAAGAGAAACGTTGAAACTATCCCGACTTAACGATTTGCGACAATAGATATTTATAAGCTCCGTACACCGACCGTCACCGCGTCATAGTCGCATGTTTTCAATTATCATCATCCAAGCAATCCTATGATGCCGCTATAACTAAGGTACGAAATACCAACCATTAAAAATCATAGGTACTTTTTGAACATGTTTTATATAATTGTTACTACTAGTTCTAACCGTGTTTTAAGTTAATGTCATCATGTAGTAGCCACTTTGTATGTAGGTACAGAGTTCGAAGTTTGTCCTATTTTAAAGTCAATAAATAGTGTTAGAAACAATCGTAAATGAATTAAATGCCATCCACCGGTTTTATGACCGATGCGTAACTTCGCGTAATTTTAAGACGACCCACGCACGACCATCTGATCGCAAACTATGCGAAGCCTGTACGAGTACTACGATAAAACCAGAAACTGTTACGTAAAGGCATATACATGTATACTTTTACATATACACATGTATAGTTAACTTTGTATCTGGGCACAAGATATACATGTTTAGCAGATAAACGTACCTATGTACCTATGTCTTGTTACCTATGTCTTGGTTGAGAATCTATCACACGGTCTTTTGGGTATCAGTTAGGGTATTTAAGCTCAACAACGAGCATTTCTATCTAGTTAAAATGATTTACTGACGAATCGTCAGTAATGATCATCATTATGAAGATCAAAGAAACCCGCTTAAATAGCCAAACATCGTAAACTTAATAACATCACTAAAATTAATAAATTACTGCATTAAACTGCTATTAACATTTAAATATCAGTCTCAATAATTTTATAATGGTCAATTAAATTCGTATCTGCAGCCAGAGTCGCGTGACAAGCCACATTTGAAACAATGCGAGTACACAGTGTCGTGGCCTAGATCCGTCTGTCAAGCAAGATATATGAAATTAATTAAACCAACTCTATGTGAGTCAACCTTCGAGAGGAAGCTTAATGATAACAAAACTAATTAGTTTTCTTTAAGAAAGGTAGGGCGAAGTGGCAATAACTGATCAAAAATCAAACAACCTGTCTGGACAAATACCGTACATCCCTTACCGTACAAATACATACGTATCTAATCTTCTGTATGGGGCCTTATACCCTTATAGTATTAGGTTTCAGGAGTCCAGAACTTGAGAATTAACTACAATACGAGTTCTGACTTCTCTAGATTCAAAATAACTACAGTACTTTAAACTTTAAAATCTTTAAGTGTTATGCGTCGTTTTTGGTTTGATTATATTACATTAATGAAATATTTATTTATTCTTGGTAGGACTCGGTGTTGTGTTGTGAATCGTCAAATCTGATATAACTAATTTAATTCAATATTATCTACCTATATGGTAATAATAAGCCTAGATTCACTTAACCTTGAATCGATGCAATAATTTTGTATACACATGCAATCGTATTTCGTAACATAATTAACAAATGTAAGTAATAAAGTTTTTAAAACTACTCATAACGAGCCACTTCCAAATGATAATGCAACATTTGAATTTAAAAAAATCATTTAAACCAAATATAGCATGGATAAATTTGTAATAGATAAAAAGATAATTGAATGTTGTACGAGACCCGAGGTTAATTAAATAAATATTAAACATGCAAATTTGAATGAGCAATAGTGTAAAATCGAGCCTTATTAGGAGTTATTGTGCAATGTTGATAGTGCTATTAAATATTGGTGACTAAATATAGAAAATGTTACAATAATTACGACGACGTAAATTTTGGTAGGTTTTACCTTTTCGTATTCCATTCAATCGATTTTGAGATATATATACGTACCTACACAATATCTCAAAATCGAGATGATCAATTCCCATCACGGACATAATTATGCAAATTCCTTGTTCCCTCATACTTAATATTTAACGAGGATTTAAATGTTGTCATTTATAGAATCTATTGTTATGTTTCTGTCCGTTTTAGCTTATTGGCCCTTGGCCCTGATGGGAAGTGACATTTCGCAATGTTTTGAAGTGTCATATCATTATTGTCCTAATCGATTCAATAGATCGATTTGATAGTTCGATGCTTAAAATCGATGGTCGGAAACAAGAATGTGACAGGCCCGGCCGTTTGCATCGATGATCAGCCTTATTTAAGAATCTTGGACCGCAGTGACGCATGCACAGTCAACTAAGCGATACGCTCCGGTTTTTAATAAGATGACATTTAAACATACCACTTACATTCACTGTAAAGGTCGTTTGTAGGCGACAGTTGGGTAAGATCAAGGACCGCCACAATTTGCAACCGGAGAAAGATGGATGGATAAAGTATTATCAGATCAGTCTCTAGACCGCATTAAAAAAAAACAAATTTATGTTACTGAATATTCATAATCCTGGTGCTGATATGGTAAATAGGTAGGGGACGTAGAAGGCTGTGTGTGTGAGAGAGAGAGAGAGAGAGTTTAGTAAAGCGCTTTCCTTCTGTTTAATTACCTTTTCGTATTGTGTGTGAATTATTATTATTTGCATTAAGATAAAAAAAGAAAAGAAATAGATAGAATAGATAGAAGAATAGATTATAAATAAGAAAAGGCACTTGTGCCCTTGTGCACACACCCAGGCACTATGCTTCGAAGGGGAACGTTAAAATTCGGTCCCGGCTATTGTCACACAGACAGCAGTCGTTAAGCTAAGGGCTCCCACACATAACTGCGAATTCACATCGCATCGCAAATATCTGCGAGAAACAAATGAATTTTCGATACAAACTCCTGCGATGCGACGCCGCATCGCAGAAGCCTAAGTCAGAGGCCTAAGCGCAGCTTTAAACTTGACGAACAGGTTGGCCACTAACCATACGACAAAAAAGCACTATGCAGTATTTAATGTCTGCATAGGTTCCTAACAAAGATTAGGTCAAAAGGATCATTTAATTAATTGTCCATCTATTCAAACTACTCAGACCAGAATAAACACGTACCTATTGTGGTTTTGATCTTAAATTAAACGATCATTTTACAAACCGCCTGTGTGCTATTATGTTCGCTCGAATAACACAATGTGAATCGGCTCCGCGACAGAACAAATGCCTCGATAATGATATCTTTGAACAACGCCACAACAGACATGTATGTACGTAGTAGCATCGATTCTGTTCCGCGTCGTGAGTGAGTGGACCACGGCCACAAACACAAAAGACTACTTTTGAAAGAAGATCAGCCTTGAAATGTTTATTGTTATTAATTAAATAGTCGTGTAAGGTATATCTTGTTAGGGTTACGGGTAGTGGATGATGTCGTGCGAAGCTGCACTGGAAAATTATGTTAATTACGCATTTTTCCATAAAAGGCCAGTACTGAAATGGAATATTTATTTCAAATAGGCTTAGCACTGACACTTTTGAATGGTAATTTTTTTTTTAAATCTACTACCGGATCACAACGCTGCTAAGCAGATTCGGTAAAAAACTCAGCGAGTCTGTAGTGTGTTTTGACATTCAGAAGAAAAAGAAAAACAAAATGCAAGGAAAATGCAGCAAACCAAAAACCCAAAGGGATAGGGGTCGGACAAGCCACCTCAAGCAGCATCTGCGCACGAATATGAGACGAGCAGCAGCCATCACTCCCTTCAGCTTTATTTGAGGGAAGCGGCTGACCCTTCACAACCGCCGCAAAGACATTTAGATGGCGAGACATTTTATTGACCGATCCAAAATCCCATTGGCTCATTTAACTTCTGCTGTTCAGCAGTTCAAGCAAGACACACAGCACTCTAACATAATTATTTATGTCATCAATTAAATATATACTTAGGTAAGTATAAATTAAAAAATATAACAATACATCTACCACGATTAGTATATTGTGATCGGAATGTAGATAGACTGTAACACTTTATCGCAGTTTTGCTAGCTATATTAGATCTTACGTAAAATTAGGGCGAGCTGATCCTTCTTCAATGTACTGGGAATTTTTTTCAACTTTAGGTTTGCTGCAAGAATTTCCTGATTGAAAATAATAATATACCTGACTTTTCAATTAAACTTAGGACCACGTCATCAGCGGTCGCACTTGTTGCGGATTTATTTTCCTAAGGTCAAATTGTCAAAACGAGAAACTCACAAAGAGGCAAAATAACAGTATTTCTCCAAATTATGACTACCGAAAGCGGTGGCACTGAACTCTGCCTACGTAGGTCAAGGCATTGCTAGCGTACTCCAATGGCGTGAATGGTGATAATTAAGAAAAAAAGCCAAACAACACGAAGATATTTACAAGCATCGTGACGCCTTGGATATTAATCTACATGAGTGTAACAAAATTGAATTTTGCAGATTTAGCCTCACACCACCCATCAAATAAAGTGAACAATATTCAAATATCCTAACAATATTTTTTGCACTCAGAATGAAGCATCTCCAAATGAGATAAATGTCAGCTTAACATATTTGTTAAGCTAACATTTATCTCATTTTCCTTGTTATTATAAGTAAACTAAATAGACAAAATGGGACAGTTTCTACTAGGACCTAGAGGACTCTCGGTTCAAAATACCAAATTACAAATTCCGAATGTGCAACACTAGTGAAATATTAAAGTTCAACATAACTTAATCCCAAGTGCCAGAAACCCTTGGACGCATTATGGAGTGCGGACATCAACATAGTGTTAAAGTACAAAGTTGGTTCTGACTACGCTAATGATTTAGATAACAGTGTTAAACTTACCTCCTGGCCAAATTGATCGAGATATCGAGCATCAGTTCGCCGACGCTTCCAAAGTCTTCTGCCTTCCAGTCCCCTTTCGGTTGGGAAACCACTACGAAAAATTAAAAAAAGTTTGATAAATAAGCTATTTAAAAATTCCGCTATGTATTCTTACCACTGTGCCTGTTATAATTACATAAATCAGAATCTTAACCATCAGAATTAATAAGAAGTAATGTTGTCTTTTACTTACGCGAATATTACACATTGAAATCAAACTACTTTCACGGATTTTATCACAAAAGTAAAAAAAAAACCGTAAAAGATAAAATCCGTAGAAGTAGTTTGATTTCAATTAATAAGAAGTCCTAGATTTGATCCTTTGCTGATTACATCATTAAATAGGAGGTCAGCCTATTTAAAACTGTCGGAATGTTCCGTTTTCGAATCCGATGAAACCATTTCCGGTGATATTTTGTAGACGCTATATCTGATAATTTCTATGGAATAATATGATCATCTCAAATAGAATTGGTAAAACATATCGATGATGATTTCGTAAATATCGCTTGGATACAGGTTATTACGATTCGGCTATGGAAATTTTAGACAGAATAGCGTGAGACAAATAATGTTTTAGGGCAGCACCACTTTGGACTCACTTAAGTAGAAGCTGAAAAATGTCCCCTTGCAAGGTAAGGTACCGTTGCTGCTAGCTGCTATCATACTAAAAATACCTATTTAATTTTCCACATATCCTCCCTACAGTAGGTATTTAAGGTGTGGCGGAAAATGTGTTTTTAAATATGTCTTTTCCTTATCTTTTAGAAAGTATTATGTGGTATAAATGTGATAAAACGTTCTGGTCCCAGAATTACCTATTACTCGCACACCTATTGACATTATAAACTATGATTTGCATGTCTTTATGTTTACTTATTTTTCTTTTTAATATGAAAAAAAATTGAGCTATAGCCCAGTTCATAATTATACAGCTTAAGGTCATGGACATCTTATTTATCATCAAGTGTGACATTTTACAATAAATCCTTGTAAAAGATATTTCTAGAATGCTTTAAATTCAAAACATTGTTTTTTGGTCTAACTTGCTACATAATTATAGAGTTGAATACAAATTATGAACCTTCAAAACAATTTGCTTTGACTAAACACCAATTGCATACAACGTGATATACTTACAGATTCTGTTTCTTGCCTCCAAATAAGCTTGATTGACTGCTTCATAAGTGATGCAATTCCGTTGTCCCTCGTATCCGCTGAAACAAAACGAACAACTCTATTAAGGCATGGTTACGCCACAAACTTAGCTGTTATTGTTATACTCCAGCAATTCAGACACAATTTTATTGAATGGTACAATAATACTCTGATTCCTATCGAAATCGTTTTAGATCCACTAAATGTTCCATGAAATTTAAGTGCATAGATCGTAGTAGAAATAAAAATTTAAAAACCGATTTATTCAATTATCCATACAATACATTATCCAGCCTACATTGTTTTGATGTTACTGTTATTTAGTAACTAGCTGACCCGCGCAGCTCCGCTCGCGCTCTTTTAATTTGCTGAAGATCATGACATGATCAAATGCATAGTTTACGATTCTATAAATTACATACAAACATTAATTTTTATATATATAGATAGACGCGTATCTAAAGCTGGTCACGCACGTTCAGGTATACCTGACAGGTTTGCGTGTACAGGGCCTGTACCATCACTTCTAATAGGAATATTATTTTGACTTTACTTTCTCGAAATAAAGTGACAGAGCTATAAACTACGTATATTGACGTCTGTATCTCATGTAGATGATAACAATACTGCTAATAGAGGTGGTGGTAGGGCCCCAGTAAAGTACAGGTAAACCGGAGCATGTAAGTCGCACAGTCATCGTAACTGTACAGGCAAACCTGTCAGGTATATCTGAACGTGTATGGCCAGCTTTAGGGCCATAGTACATAAAGCCCACACACCCTTAGGCTGAACCCACATTGGCGTGCGCGTTGCTTGAGACGAACTAAGCGA
This sequence comes from Furcula furcula, assembly GCA_911728495.1. Classification (NCBI taxonomy): domain Eukaryota; kingdom Metazoa; phylum Arthropoda; class Insecta; order Lepidoptera; family Notodontidae; genus Furcula; species Furcula furcula. The sequence goes on along the minus strand of OU452254.1, from coordinate 9,385,712 downwards.
TTTGCTTCGTTATTTACGGACAGCTAGGACTGGAAGAGTTTGCCTGCCTGTGCCAGTTTTTCCACCCATTTATAATGATTATCTCCCTTTCTATACAGTCAGGTGATCGGCCTGCTTTGTTCTAACTAGAAAGGGACAATTACACAAAAAAATTCGGTTCTCTTCAGAGGATTTGAACCCGTGACCTTTAGTTTGCAAAGCAGGCTGTTTCCTGCTGCGCCGCGAAGGATATAAGATCAGGTACAAATAATATTTTTATAACTTCCGTACAAAGGTAAAAACTATAAAAATGTTGACGTAACCGTATTGGTAAAAATCAATTGAATAATTAAATTAAAACCATAATACGAATCACAAATATCGACCTCTTGGCCCACAAAGAAACGACGGGCGTATCTAAGTCTCATCTTACTTAACGCGATAGAGATCGTTATTTAACAATTTAAGTGTTTTCACGTGATTCTACAATTTGGCAACAACTGATGCTGCCGAGATAACATTACCTTTCTAGACGTAAATAGCCAGTTACGTGAATCGAGAATGTGAATTCGTGTTGAATAATGTTTAGACGGGAGCGAAAGTAATTCAAAACGATTGTATCTAGTAGAGTTCAGAGTATACTAAATTTATAAACACATTTGATGTTATTAAGCATCTGTTATGTGATTGTGGTGCTGATATAATGAACTTCCTTGGTAATTAAATATTATCATTTATTTTTTGTTATCAAGAGCAAATTTTACGTTGTTAGTGGTCGTTTATATAATGTGAATTCGCACCGCTTCGCATTAAGGATTGTGTGTTAGCTCTTAGGGCTCCCACACATAACTGCTATGCGATGCGGCGCCGCATCGCAGGAATTTGTATGGAAATATTCATTTGTTTCTCGCAGATATTTGCGATGCGATGCGAATTCGCAGTTATGTGTCCCTTACTGACGCTCTCTGTCCGCTATTACGCTAGCTATAGACTAAATTACTATACCTAGGCGCTGGTATACAGAGTAAATTTTCAACTTTAATCACCCAGGAGATCAAAGTAGAATAAATAATATACTATTAATTATTTTGCTATTCGTTTTTAACCGACTTCAAAAAAGGGGGAGGTTCTCAAGTCTGTATGTTTATACATGTTTTTTTTAATGTCGATGACTCCTGCCAATGCAAAATGATTATTTAGTTTGCTATCAGTTTCCGTAACATAAAAGTACCTAAGTAGTATAGTAAGAACCTTGTTGAACACAACTTTAGATAGAGATGCAGCAGACATTACCTATTAATATTCATAGCATCATGTATGATCAGTGGATTCTCAAGATCCCGATGTTATTAAAATTCAGTTGACCACTCACATGGTAGTAAGCGAAGATGTGATCTAGGATGGACCGCGCTTATCCATAAGATACCTGTTCACTCTAGACTTGATAAAACGCAATTTATATTTACCTGTGTAAATGATATCATCATTATCTGCTGAACACCCCTTAGAACCCCTTCCGGTTGCCATAACCCCCAGGCATGGCAGGTGTCTTGGGGATCGCAGTATAGGTAATCCAATAGAGAGACGCTGCTGGCCGTCTTCAGGGTTGGGCAGTATTTGAATTACTTGTAATTGAAATACAAATACGTATTTGGTATTTGTATTTAAATTACTTTTTTTATTTACTCGCATCGCATCGCAAATATCTGCGAGAAACAAATGAATTTTCAATACAATAATTCATTTGTTTCTCGCAGATATTTGCGATGCGATGCGTGTTCGCAGTTATGCGTGGGAGCCCAAAATGTAATTTGTAATTCAAGAAGAATTGATTGATAATTCGTATTTCAAATACCTGACGTCGAGGTATTTTGTAATTAGTATTTCAAATACTTGAGGCTTCAAAATACATTTTAACATTAAAATACATTTAACCTTCATTTAGCGATTATGAGTGTGTATCATACGCTATGAATGGACGTCAAAATTGGCCAATAAAACGCAAAAAAAATATCCAAATATAAAAAGTTTGTTCATAAAATTTAACACAAGTTTGTGCTCGCTCATCAGTCATCAGGACCTGTAGAAAGATTGTTTTCTTTAGCAGGTTTTATTCACTCTCCAACAAGAGGCTGTTTGTCTGACAGTACATTTAAAAATCTAGTGTTCATGAAAGGAAACTGGTTTTACTGATTAATTAATATTGTTTTCCTCTACTTTTCAGCCCGTGCTGGTCTAGAGTATTATGTAATTTGTATTTTGTATGTCAATTAAAAATAGCTAAAATACTGTATTTTGTATTTTATATTTAAAATACCTTACTTAAAGATATTTTGTATTTCGTATTTTGCGATACAGTATTTTTTTATTTGTATTTAATTTAAAGCAAAGCATGTATTTTGCCCAGCCCTGGCCGACTTCTTGTTTTCCCTTACGGATACCCAACGGTAGGAGATGGGAGGGTGCTATTCTTATCTATATAGTATACTTTTCTTTGAAACAATTTCTTAACTAACTGGGTCGCAAAACACATTGCGAAGTGCTAATCAAGTATTGAAATATTTGCGGAAGCGGGACACGCAAACACATTATGTACATAAAATTGCATAAATATTATTATAATGTCAGTGGACCAATGAGCGTCGAATCGAATACAATTCGTCTAGCTTAGGCAACTGCACCCACGTATTTAGGATTCCTTATCGGAAACAAATCCCTAGATTTAATCAAAATAAAGGCACAATATTACCTTAAGATACAATAGTTTGAAAATTAAAAGTACTTACAGGTAGGTATTTGATGAATAATAATATACAATCTGTATATAGAAATATACTAAGACTTTTTTTAATGATCTTACAAATTGAAAGTCATGGTAGTTATCATTATGCCATACACACATGGTACTAAACCTTGTTATGTATACGTTCTGTACAATATCAAAATCGTAGCAATAAATTTATGAATATAGGAGTGATGGTTCACCGGTGGCCAGCCAAAAGCAATTGGTTGGTAAACCCAACTCGTCATATTTAACCCTATGATTTTGATCTTGTAAAGAAAAACAGGGTAAGTATATACGTTGATATATTTTTATAAAAGTATATTTTTGGAGAACAAATGTATTTTTAATGTGCGTAACTATACTGAACCACACAGATTAAAATATACATATGGAATATCGAAATCGTACATTTTTAAACATTTAAATTTCGTTCCGGTTGTTTAGTCACATGACTAAACCACTTTGCATAAATATCCTATAAACATACTTACTACATCTCACTAAATTATTGGGTTTATTAGAATTAACTTTCGCTTCTAATCAATACAACGGAATGGTAACACGAAAATCTATTGTTGGAAAGCTTCTCGTTATGTGTTAGGTACTAATATTGAGCAGAATAATAAATATCCGGCATATTTATTTTATTGATAAGCGGACTGCGGAACTTCACTCGTTTTTTACGATTTTTGTACCGGCAGCAGAGTAAACACAAAATGAAAAATTCGCCCCGGTTTTGATTATTTATTGTAATGTCTTATTTTGTTATCCATTTTTGTTAAACATTTTTAGTAATTATATATTTGAAGTGGCAAGATGACGGCCACATTCTTAGTTGAAACGCATAGTATTTTTGTTGGAGAACTTGATGAAATAACTTGATTCAACCATCCCGCTTCGATCATCGGACGACAAGAAGCACGGCACATTCACACCCTTATGTGGTGAACGTGCATTCAGTCTAGCGTTTTGCTTCTTCGTTTATAATAAGGACAGCTAAGGATTTTAACAGTTAGCCTGCGTCAGCCCGATTATAATAAAAAAAGCATAATTCTTTACTATGTGTAGGCCTCAAGGGGGCTCTTACATATTGTATTTTTTTACAACTACCACCGGATCGTAACGCGGCCTCCACTGAGAAGATCCGGCAAGAAACTCAACGGGCTTGTCTTTTTTCATTTATATACTTAATAAGACGTTTTTTTAATGTGAGGTGTCTTCAAGGCGAGAGTGAATAGGCTTTTAATAAGCTAGTGTGTGTGTAGCTTTATCTTCAATTGCGTCGCCGCTTTCCGCTTATATGAAGTTAAAAAAAAGAATTTCTCAAGATCGCCATGCGCAGATGTCGCTGTAATTTCGCTTGGTTATGTTTTATCAAATCACTAGACCAACAGCTTCGTCAACTACCTAGATTGCTAATCTGAACGAATCTAGCTCCTTAATTGTTAGTTATCGATTACATAATTCAGTATTCTGGTCAGTTGCCAAACATCCTGTTCTCACGTCCGCGAGTCGGCTAAGGATAGTTTTCGATTCACACGATTAACTTTTTCTAGTTAAGCGTTGTTGCATCAACCAAGTGCAGTTTGTTACGCCGCGTACATACTCAAACTCAAACTCAAACTCAAAAATCTTTATTTCAAATAGGCTTAACGCTAGCACTTTTGAATCGTCATTTACCATCCAGTATGCGGTAATCAAGATGTATAAATAATATGATAATGATATTTAATGTTTAAATTACCTACCTGTAAAGGCAGATTTGATAATAATGATTTGAACATTCCTTTAGATTACAATTTTAAAGCAAAGCGAATTAAATACAACCAAATGATAAAAAAATATTTTAACATATTTATACAGCAAGTATTAATTATAAAATCACAAAAAGCCAACAATCAAAATGGGCTTAAATTACATTACTTATAAAACGTATACATATCTTCTTTATATATATTATTTTATTATATACTAGCTGACCCACGCAGCTCCGCCTGCGCTATTTTTACGTTAGCTAAACTTTTAATAACAGACATTTTCATCGAATACATAACCTCCTTTTTTATAGTCGGTTAAAAACTGGGACCCACTTTTTACTTGCTCTCCGAAGCACGGACCCGTTTAGTTCAAATGATGTTAAACGGTCACCCATCTATTTAATGACCTTACCTAACGTTGCTTAACCCGATCGATTACAAAACCATGATAACAACTCTTTATAAGTGTTCCCTTACTAATATTTATTATATTATAAAGAATAAAGAAATATTGATAAAATCGGACCAAGCGTATAACCAAGTACCCATTTTGACTTTAATCCCCTCTGCCAAAAGGACCGTGCTAGATTACGGGATAAAAAGTATCCTATGTCCTACCTCGTAGTAAGATCTCAAATCATGCCAAGTTTCATTTGAATCCATTCAGTAGTTTCGGCGTGATGCTCAGCCGTGATACAGACAGACAGACAGACAGACAGACAGACAGACAAAAATTAAAAAAAATACATTTTCGGCCTTAGTATCGGTTATAGAATGCCTTCCAAATATAATTTTCAAAATACCTTCAATGTACAGAATTGGACCTGTTACAGTTTTATTATAATTATAGATTATAGATATAGATAATTCTACTGTGCGTGTGTATGTCGCTGAACTCCTAAACGGCTGGACCGATGTTGATGAAATTTTTGGTGTGTGTTCAAGGGGATTCGAGAATGGTTTAGATTCACAAAGCGCGGGCGGAGCTGCACGGGTCAGCTAGTGTATATATATATTTCAACGCGTCTCGTTAAGACCTTTCATTTGAAACCTATATTGATGGTTTTGGAAGTAAAAATAATACAAAACCTATTTTTTTTTTGGATATATAGCCTCTGTCACTCTCACAACTAAGACAAATCTAACGACATATTATAAGTCACAGTCCATCAAGCCGGTTAGACTGTAGGCCGTGTCAAAGAAATAGAAATACATAAGTACATACTTACTTAACATACATAAAAAAAACATACATACTCTCGAAAACAGCCCTCTTCCTGGGTCATTCGGGCAAAAAATACTGATTTTGTCTACATTTTGATTTAATTAGTGACTATTAACCGATCAAATAAAGACGAAATTGGAGATTTTCATAATTATCCCGTATTCAAGATGCAAGATAATTGCACAGTTTTTAATTGAATGTAACGGACAGAATTATTGTTTTTGACACACATTTTTCACGTTCCACTCATTCCAAAACGATGAATTCCATTATTTCGCTGAATACCAGGTGCTAATAAGCCACGAACGGTCGTATAGCAAATATCTTTGTACAAAGATTAGATATCACGTTGACCAGTGTACCGGTTCACCTCAATATCTATTGTAGGAAGACGTGTCGCGTTAATGCCTGACAAACGATGCGAGAAGGTCTCTATGTCTGCTGAGACAGACCGTTATACAGAGATACTGCTATAGCATAATATTTGTCATACTGTGTTGTTTGGGACAGTCGCGCTCACTCGTAGTTGTTCAGTAAATATTTATTTTTATGCATCGTAAGCTGTTTTGTTTCAGATAAAAAGTTCAATAGAAGGTTTAGTTATACGAGTGAACATTTAAATTTAACTAGTTATTTTTTTAAAGGCATGGTTTCTATTTTCTAAATAAGATTTTTGTTATTTTTTTAACAGTATAAGTGCCACACTCACAAACGCCAATTAACTTTAAATCTAATTAAGTCACTTTTTCAAATTTAATTTTTTCGACTTTTGGAGCTGTTTATATTTTCGGATCTTGAATACGAGATAATTGATAGCTCTACTCACTATGTGCGTATTAAGGATTAATTAGCTTCGAGTATCGAAATAATCCAATTTCAAAAAATGCCTTAATGATAATTAACTATAATTGACGTTTGTAGGTGCGGCAGTAAGTATCTATGTAGTAGTTATTCCATGGTCCCTTGTAGAAGAGACCGATAAGAGTGGTTATTCTGTAAGAAGATTTAACAAACTCGACAGGTGAATGCGCGTTGAGATATGAAATTCCTTCAACGAAACAGAATATGGTAGATATTCTGTTTCTACAGGTACATACCACCGCAGTAGTGCTGAATCCGGCCGCCAAGCAGCAATGCGTGAACATTGCTATGTTACGGTGTGAAGGGCACTGTAGCGGGCTCCTCGGGTGACGAGTGGTAATGCAGTGCAGCTGTCAATGCCAAGGGCGTGTTGTCAGCCATCAGGTTATTTTACTTGTATTGACATTTAGTTGATTTTAAAAAAAACTTTTGCTGGAGAATGTAAATTCGGGATCGACATGTCCTGTCAACCTTGTTAGCTAAGTTATTCTACATACATAGTAGGTACCGTAACCGATGTTGAAAATGAAGATGTATCGACATGATTGTATTATAAGTAGTTGTAAATAAAGCGAAAGGATTTTGAAAGTGAACGTTCGTTGGCTAATAGATACGCGTTGGAGATGAAAGCAATGTGGACCTATGGTTACAAAATCTCATTGAGAGGTCACTACCGAGTGAGGGGAGAATGTGATGGATGTAACAATACTGTTACTATAATTATTGAGCTTTATGAGGTTCACCATGTTATATAAAATAAAAAAATATACAGTAAAATTAAATAATATCACGATATTGCGCTTTCCCGTAATTTAGTATAAGTACAAGTCTAATGTTACTAATAATACTAAACAGAGGTTAATGCTCAGTAGACAGAAATACAAAGTTCGTGTATGCATATAATAAATAGATGAGCCATTTTTAAATAGATGGTTATGATGTACAAATGTATGTATGTGTATTTTCCGAAGGTCCAGCACTGGTTTCAAAAGTGTGTTTTGTGCGGTTTAAAACAATAATTGAAGGCCGGTCATTGGCACTTATTTTTGAAATGTGCACATGTTGTTTGCATACCGTTTACCAATCGCCAGCGATGTAAAAAATGTGAAAGATCGGTTCGTGTGGCGAGCGTGACAATTTTGTGTGGGACTACAATGATAATGGATAATGGCAATGATGAGAGTAATAATTAAATACGTTACCTGCTACGCAATCGACGAGTAAAAGTGGCACAGCATTGATTTATACTAACGAATGGAACGATTTATTGATTTCTAGAAAATTTGTTTGTGTATTTGGATAATTTACATAATAGTATTTTCGATTATTTTGATGCGATTATTCAATCAAACTCAAACTAAATGACACTGTAAATGCTTCCGTAGGTGGTGTGCTACTGATTAAGTTGTGTTAATTAGCTCCCTTTTTTCGCCGCTGTCGGATCGCCTATAACCTGTCTACCTCTTTTAACTTATAATATCATTGTCTATAGGTACATAAAGTTTGGAGTTGTGAATTTACAGTAGTCTTAAACTAAAAGTAAAGTCAGACTAGGCGTTGTTTTTCCTTCGAATAATTTCCAACAGGGCTCGAACAGCTTCCATCATAGTTTCGCTTATGTTATATACAGCTAAGAATGACATGACTTGCATGCCATACTTGTAAGCATCGATATAATATATAAACTAGATTTGGTGTCACGGTTCAAAAAGTGGTAGCGAGAAATAGCGCGCTTGTGTCGCTATTTCTTTACAATCCACATCCTGACAAATTTATTTTTGCCGTTAGGAGTGTCGCTACTGTCTGTATGAAACTGTCAAACTACAAGTCATTATCATTATACAATCGTTAGTTCACGTTTCCGCCACCAGCACAGATAAGTTTGCAACCTCCGCGACCACATTTTAGATGTCATTTTGTTCGTGAATGTTTATCTAGTTTATATATTAATATCGATGCTTGTAAGCGAATAAAATCATTCCACTTACTAAGGAAACCGGATTTCTTCGTGTTTAAAGTTACCTATGTATTATCTATATCTATCTATCTATACTTATAATAAAACTGTAACAGGTCCAATTCTGTACATTGAAGATATTTTGAAAATTATATTTGGAGGGCAATCTATAACCGATACTGAGGCCGAAAATGTAATTTTTTTAATTTTTGTCTGTCTGTCTGTCTGTCTGTCTGTCTGTCTGTCTGTCTGTCTGTATCACGGCTGAGCATCACGCCGAAACTACTGAATGGATTCAAATGAAACTTGGCATGATTTGAGATCTTACTACGAGGTTGGACATAGGATACTTTTTATCCCGTAATCTAGCACGGTTCTTTTGGGAGAGGGGATTAAAGTCAAAACGGGTACTTGGTTATACGCTTGGTCCGATTTTATCAATTTTTCTATAAAATATAATAAATATTAGTAAGGGAACACTCATAGAGAGTATTTATCAAGGTTTTGTAATCGATCGGGTTAAGCAACGTTAGGTAAGGTCATTATATAGATGGGTGACCGTTTAACGCCATTTGAACTAAACGGGTCCGTGCTTCGGAGAGCAACTAAAAAGTGGGTCCCAGTTTTTAACCGACTATAAAAAAATGAGGTTATGTATTCGATGCGAATGTCTGTTATTCAAAGTTTAGTTAACGTAAAAATAGCGCAGGCGGAGCTGCGTGGGTCAGCTAGTACTTATAATAAAACTGTAACAGGTCCAATTCTGTACATTGAAGATATTTTGAAAATTATGTTTGGAGGGCATTCTATAACCGATACTAGAGCCAAAAATATATTTATTTTTATTTTTGTCTGTCTGTCTGTATCTCGGCTGAGCATCACGCCGAAACTACAGGATGGATTGAAACGAAACTTGGCATGATTTGAGTTAATACTCCGAGGTAGGACATAGTATACTTTTTATCCCGACATTCGGCACGGTTCCCTTGGGAGAGGGGACTAAAGTCAAAATGCGTACTTGGTTATACGCTTGCTCCGATTTTAACAATTTTTCAATATAATTATAATAAATATTTGTAAGGGAACACTCATAGACAGTTGTTAACAATGTTTGGAAATCGATCAGGTTAAGCAACGTTAGGTAAGGTCATTAAATAGATGGGTGACCGTTTAACGCCATTTGAACTAAACGTCTCCGTGCTTCGGAGGGCAAGTACAAAGTGGGTCCAAGTTTTTAACCGACTTTAAAGAAGGAGGTTTTGTATTCTATGCGAATGTATATTATTGAGAGTTTAGTTAACGTAAACACAGTGCCGGCGAAGCTGCGTGGGTCAGCTAGTTTAAGTATAAGAAAGAAATATTTCCATTTATATTTTTAGGGCAGCATAATCATCGTGTTAATATTAAACTTGTTACGACTCGAATACACCTACTTCGGCCATAATTATACAGGAAGTTTAATGGAGTTGTATTCACGTTTCGTCTTGATTGAAGTGCCCGTTAAGGTGACCGTATTTTCACCAGAATTCAAAAAGAGGAGATTCTCAATTCATCGCATATGTATTTTTTAAGGGCTAAACTAATTAAGTTATTTTTACTGTCTGTACTCCTTTACTCCAACACAACGACTTCTCATATAGCACTGCCAATATTACTCAGCACAGGAACAGAAACCCACACCCCCGACAGTGGTGTAGTTTGAAGACTGACAGGTGCCACCACTGTGCACCTGGTGGTGTTCAATTATGAACCCTAAATCTTTTTACAGTTAAGCTTAGTTTTGTAGAACTTACAAGTTTCCTTTCAGTAGGTTGATAGTGTAGTCGTACGACGAGCTGCGTCCCGGGCCGTTGATGTGCAGTGCGCAATCGCCGTCGTCGCCAGCGGTCAGCTGCGCCAGTGGGGACAACGCGGCGGCGTACGTGCATAGCGCTAACAATAGCGCCCTGGAAACAAATTAATAATAATAATAAATATCATAGAACAATATGCACACGGCCAGATATCCCTGGGAATGGGATCAGATATCCCAAACTAAACAAATACAGATAGCCAGGGCTTCTAATAACGTTAAAAAATCGTATCGTTACAGCAATATATCTACCACCTTCTTTTCAGTAATAGGTTATTTTTGCTACATCATAATAATCGGTAATCTTCATTACCGACAGCTAATCTTAACGTTAATTTTATCGTTAGGTACTCGATATCGGGTACTGTGTCATTTAAATTGTAGAGATTAAAGTGATGAGATTTTATGGTGTTGTCGGCACCTAGAATATGGCAACCGCAGAAATTAACGTTACTTTATAGTCCTGTGTGAGAATCGAACCCACAATCTTTCGAGTAGCAGCCAGCTAGGTGGCTCCATATCAAACGGAGGATCTAGCAAAATGACGGAACCTTAGAATTTTAAAAAGACTTTGTGGAAATAATACCGCATACCCGAAATGACCTACTAGTAAAGCGTTGATTGATCGACTTTATCGATCGATTAATAACGACTCTTACAACTATTGCAGGATATTACATTATCGAGGTTTTATTTATTTTTTAAAGCAAAGAAATATTGAAAAAGTGGGGTAAAAATGAGAACGTTAAAGTAGGCTTCGCCGAATTATTACGGTAAAAGTTAAATTCTACTGTGACATACCTTTCACATAATGTAACTTATCATATAATAGGAAAGCGTTAAGATATGTGTCTAGCTAGGCTTCACATTACAATACCGTTAGATTCGATTGAACGAGCGACTGTAAACTTTAACTGATATCTACGTATTCATTACGATGTACGATTTATTGAGGTAAAAGAGCGTTCTCACGATTCGTTTTAATGATAGAGTTACTTTCTAGATATTCATATACGCGGTCATTATATAAACTTTTTAATTTATTGCGACTATAGTTATGATATGGCGGTCATAGTGGTTTAGTGGAATCTGACAGATCTTTGCAATCAACTAAATCCTACATACACCACAGCTGTTTTATGTAACTTCTACAACTTCTACAAGGCCCCTCGTGTAAGGAGACCATCTGGATGGGTACCGCCACAATCTCGGATATTATGCTATTGCATAAGCAAATTAATAAAGCAATATTGTATTGGTAAGCAGTTTGAAAAAAATCCTGTGAAGAATGGGTAGTATAGCTCAAGAGACTTAATAACGAACGTGGGTATCGAGCGTCAGTGCAATGCAACTGTCCACAGGCAGGCATATCATAGGAAGAAGTTCTATTTATCGCGTCTGGGTAAACAATGTGTGACGAGACGAGCAAGACAGTCACCGGTCCAATCGAAATCTCTGCCAGTTCAATCAATTCTTTGGCAATTCTATTGCACTGCCGCTCTTCAGTTGAGACATTATTTATCTAAGCAAGTTAAGTCTATTCTGCCCAATAATTTATTCAGCTACAGTGCACAGTCTGTTGATGGTGCTTGCGGCAAAATTATCAGACACGATTGTATTTTTCTATGCACATTGGCAGTTTTTTTACCCTCGCGGGGAAACCTTCAAAAGTTCCCCGGGACCCCGTGGGATCAACTAACTAGGGCATTTGAGATTTTTACCTACTAAAACCAGGTGAGGTGACGGGGGACGTAACCCCGCCGCCGACCTCCACGGAGTAGCCACCGTACTCGACGTGTCTTGGGCAAATACCCCAAACAGCCAACGACTCTAAACGATGCACTAGGGGCCTAGAACTACTTAACAGTCCCCTGCAGTACGAATTGTAGCAGTATGAATGCTTATTTTTCGCTCATACTATGTACTAACTTCCACGTGAAAATAACGACGAAGCGAAAAGACAAATGTCAAAACGGCCAGATACTGCCACTATGCAATAGGTGGTACTGGACTAAACTAGAGCATTGCATCCGGCTACGTTCCCCTATAGCTAAGTAAGTGTGCAGTACTCAAATATTTTTTTTAATATTAAGTTTCTCGAATACTATGGGTCTTTTGACTGCCGCAGTGCCTAGATTGTAAAGGCCTCTTTAATGTCATATATTTTTTTAATAATCTATGTACACACAATAACATTAAAGGAAACATGAAATATAGGAAATAAGTCTTTAGTAATGTTGACTTAAAGCGCGAAACCGTCAATAACTTAATTGGTCACGGGCTGTCGAGCCCACACTGGAACTGGGTCGTTGAGACCGTCCTAGAGCGGTTATAAATCGCACAATTGTTGCCTAACATGGTATCTAAAGCTTAGTAAGTGTGTGTAAACCCTTTGCTTGTCTTGCATCTGGTTATTTGTATCAGTTATCTAGTTGCAATAGTACAAGGTCTACTGAATTTGGATTCTGAGAGCCGTATATGAAATTACGCAAGAATATTAAGTTCTAGTACTTAACTAAAAAAATTAGTTTAGTAGGATCTTATAACAAACAGCCAATAGCTGATCGTAGTGTGTTATATTTTGTTATAGAACTGCGGTCATGTTTTTATTATGTCACAGTTAAATATAGAAATTATAGACTATTAGTTTATTGCACTATGCATAATGTAGTTTTTACATAGAACTAAGAATAATATTCACTGCAACACAAAGTGATTATGCCCACAAAATTTTCTGGTGGTCTTTGCCCTTTTGTAAGCAGCCAGTGTGGGCATGCACAATGGATCGAACTGGGTCGAAGTGCGTTCCGGTGGTTACCGGGCCCAATTTACAGCCACCAATAGAATAAGCAGCCAGTGTCCGCGCCCCACTAACTGGCCCGTCAAAGACACACACCACGACACCACGCCAGCAACACGACTCCGCATACTACAGAAAAATACGGTTGCTAAGCAAACAATGTGTGGGACAAACCTGATATTGGATAGTTTATCGAGAAGAGACGGACACTTAACCGCATTTTTGGACATCCGCACTATGATAAGAAGTTTTGTTGTCTCTATAAAGATACCATACATTGATAATTTACGTTAATCGACATTTCTCCGAATAATATCTACTCCCTACAGTTTTATATCCATTGTCAATGGATCATGAAATATTGCTATAATGCCGATCTGTTTGTGGAACATATATCTAGGCGTGGCATAAAAAATGAACAATTTCACAGATCAAGATATATATAAATAATCATGACCAAATACCAGGTGATTTACGACTGTGTATTTTGCAATTACAGGATGTTATTGACACAGATAATATTAGGTACAGGCATACTAGACCAGTCTGTAGAAATTATTTGTCCTTAATTATTATTTTTCCTCAACTCGTTGAGAAGACTTTCGCATCGTTGGCCTAATGATGTCTTTCTAACTAACTCATACGGCCTCAGCAGCCAATTTTTCACAAGATCAGCCAAATACGCAGGAGATGTATCAAGGTGCATGAGATAGTGCACCAGTGCTTGCGATGACGCAGGTGTACACTCTGTTCCTTGACTCTTACGAAATTCGATGGAACTGACGTGACCAGGAAGGGGTCATGCGGAGCTCTGACTCTAGGTCTGGTACATTGCCAATGGATAGTTGAAAATTACGAACGCTAGTCACTAGACACTACTTATTAATTTTCCTGTAGTTTTTCGAGATACAATGCTCTTCTTATTGGAACATAGCAATTGTTGCAGAATAACAGATACTGCCACAGCGGACAGATTATTTCAAACTTAAAAAAATTGCGTCAGTATTTAGACCAAATAAAGATACACCCACGACTAAATAAGGTTGACCAAATAATGGTGCAAAAATACCATGTCACGCCAAAGCTAGAAATCTCAATGATATCTACGCTATAGACGACAGTCAAGAAGCTTATTAAGAAATAAGGATCAAAATGTCGTTATTTGTTAATTTATTTGAATTATGATACTATCCTTACATCTTTATTTCATGAATAGCAACGGGATTTAGGGTGGTCCATATAATGAGACCACACGTGCCTATAAAAATTCCAAACAATGGAATTTATCAATAGATTGCAAAAAACACATCCAATAAATAGCTTCAACTTGCCATCGAATAGAAATATGAAGTTATTAATGAGGTTTGTGCAATTATAGATCTTGCCTTATGTGAAGGGTCTAATTGAAAACGTTTTAAAGTTTTGCAATATAACCTCATTAAATTGTTGCGGTTTTTCATTACAATCACAGGTATGTAGGTGTAAGAATTATAAATAAATAATTTACATTTTAATTTTCTTTATTTTTAAACAACGACCCATTCATTAGTGCTACAATCTTTACAGTCTTTGCTACAATATAGCTGATCAAGACAATTATTTTCATCGTATTGCGAAAATAGTACACTACTAGTAGTATACGATAAATACTAGATATTATTATTGTGTACGCTATGGAAGTCTACGTCTAGGTTAAACGTTAAGCTAGCCTGCACAGGTTCTATTCCGTGATCTCATAGATAACATTAACTCTTATTTATATAATTAGTTGCCTGCAAATGGGTTCTTAGAATTCACCTAACCTTAAATAGATAGATCCATTATAGACAAAGTATATTGACAGAACCTTAATGCTAGATATGTGATGTGTGTGTGGTGCAGTCCTAAATAATAAAGCACTAGAGTCAGAGTAGCGAAATGGAAGAAGCCAGGTCACTTAGTTGGTAAAGCGACTGCTCATAGCACTGGCAACCTCACTCAACTTAATAAAAACAGTACAAAAATATACATATATAGATGTAGCCAGGATGCGTTTGCTAAATCATTCGAAACCATCATAATCATAGTCAAGAAAAGATGAACAATATTTCTAATAACTTACGTACCTTAACGCACAACAAAACTTGCGTAACGATTGCCGATATAACTCTCTTTATCTGTTATTTTAATTACAAGTATGCCGACTTGTATTTGTGTATGCTTGATTGGCACGATGATTTTCTTATTTTCATACTTTCTAGAACTTTCTGCCTTCAAGCGATGCTTGTTATTTTCTATTATTTAAAAGTTTATCGATTGAGTTTGTATGCTCCTCTTCAGATAAAAGTGAGAAGGATCTATGTCTACAACTTGAATGGCTGGATGTTCCACATTAAGATATGCTACATAGGCTTCTTATTATTTAACTATAAAGCCGAAAACATCACATAAATTTACTAGAACAAAATAGTTAAAACAGTTCAAAAACTTTTTTTCCTTACTTTTTACTTTTTTTATCATCTTGAGTTGTAATAATTTTAAATAAAATGATTGAATGCATTAAAGAAATTGATAAATATTAAAGTATTTGTTTAGTTTAATAATAACCTACATCCATATAAACATTGAATGCGGTAACAGCTCAGTGGGCGAGCGCTTGCCTTGGAAACAAGGTGCGCAGGTTCGAACCCCGGCTCGCACCTCTGATTTCTTCAATGAATCATGTGCGAATCGTCTTTGTGCGATTGCTTTCGGTGAAGGAAAACATCGTGATGAAACCTGCATGTCTGAGAAAGCCTAACTAGCTCTCGGATGACGTGTGAAGTCCTCCAACCCGCACTTGGCCAGCGTGGTGGACTATGGCCTAAGCCCCCTCATCTTGAGGGGAGGCCCGTGCCCAGCAGTGGGACATAAAACAAGGGCTGGTATTATTATTATATAAACATTTACGTCAGTAATTAACTTAATAGATAGAGTTCGAAGTATTAATCAAAGGTTTAGGTTATCATTACGCAAGCCATCTATGTATAATACTTATACAGATAAAAATTCTAACCGATAAACAGCTACCATTTAGGACAGTACCCGTACCATGCCAGAAAAAATACTACTCTCAAAATACAACCTATTCTTCGAACTTGTCCGAAATCCGTATTGTCATTTCAATAATATCTACTTAACCAAGAGTGTAATTCACTTAATAGTTGCCAAAATTTTAAAAACAAATATAACAATAATAAAATAGAAAATTAGCTGTTCCGTCATTGGCAATCATAAAAATCATATTTAAACCGTGATAAATTCATAGTATTTGTAATTTCTGAACGTATTTTTTGTTGTGAGCTTTTATTAATGACTTTGTTCACGCATAAAAGTTAAAGAATATACACATGTATACTTTGCAATACAGTATTACATACAGTCTTCGATGTTACTCTATGTTTTCTTTGTCATAAGTAGGGCTGGTAAGCGTACTTGAAATGGACATGTGATTTATAAAAACTGTCCGTTTCCGTTAGCCGACTGGACCCGATGGCCTCGCTGCAATAAATACCATCAGTTGGTGCCGATCGTTGATCCTCTCACTGAATTTATCGACTGGTTATATGGACGATATCCTTGGTGTTGTACATACGTGAGATTCAGTCTCTTTACACAATAATATTTTAAATAAAAATTATGTTAATTTTTATGTAGTTATGTAGCTTCGCTGCCTAACAGGATTTCCCACTATTTCTAGAGTAATTTTTGTCTGTTCTTCCTAATCAAATCTCTACTATGTCTTATGTTGTTTACGAGTAGTTTCTCTGTTCAATAACATTAAAATGATTAGCCCTATCGAATATATGAACCACGGTTGAGAAACCGAGTATTCGACTTGTAACAATAAGTACATGAAAATTGCGACACTTCTCACTATTTGACCATTAGGTATTAAAAATAATATGAATTATTTTTTTATCAAATACATACACATCCGTGTAACGCTTCTTGCTTAGGGTTCCGCACCTAAAGGTGAAAAAGAAACCTTATAGTGTGACTTCGGATGACTGCCTGTCATACCGATATATATATCAGAAACCATTAATGCTATCGATTTGTAATAGATATAAGTATTGCTTACCTAATCTCATCGAAAATGAAAGAAAAAATATTTTAACCTCTCCAGTTTGTGGAGGAAACGATTTGAAATAATTAGTATGTGCATTTTACAGGGAAAATAAAACGAAGTTTTTAAGCAGCACAGTCTTTTTCTGGAAATCGTAAAAAAACGTTGACAAACAAACTTAGTTATGCAGTTCGTTTTTATATACTTACCTGAGGTGTTAGGTGAATAGCAAACTAACTTTTACACGTCCACAGAACGTACGGAACCCTCGGTGCGCGAATTCCATACACACTGGACCAGTTTTTTTAGTATTATGTAACTCGTAAATGGCGAAAAAGATGCCCCAGTGACCGGCGAGCGAGCGGCGCCGCGCATCTTGCGTGACCAACATGATAATAGCAAAAAACTCGGACAGTTCGTTGTCATGTTTATTTAATAATCAGTTTAAGCGTCATAAGATTACAGTATGTTTTTCACTATCGTTACGTAGTTTTCAAAAGCTCTACATAGGCCTAAAATGTAACAGGAAAGTTAAATACATTACTATGAAGTTACGTACTTACTTCTTATGTCCTAATAATAATATACTTATGATTCGAATTATCATCTTCTCATTCTAACTGACACAAAAACTGTCTCATCGAATCTTCTGTTTTTCTTTAATCTTGTAGCAACTCAAATACAATTACCATTTTATTAGTGCAAATAAAGTCCGGATAAAGCTTTTAACATGTTAATAAATCAAATTGCGTAACACAAACATAAGATACTTTTACGAGATACTTTTTTATGTTTCATGTTAGAAGCACGAGCACATTACATTCAAGTTATGTCACCCGTACGCGGTAAAGAAGAATATAAATCGCGTACTTCTCTTCAACAAGTCGTAATACAGTTCAGTGTTGTGAAAGCGGTCATCTCGAGATGAGCTATTACGTCATCGACCCCTCACCCTTCACTGGCGACAGGCATGCGACATTTGAAAGGGAATTTATACACTTGAAGTTTTATTGCTAATTGTATACACAATTGTACACGTATTTGTAGCCTGCGTGGCGCAGCGGGAAACCGGGAACTCGCTTTGCAAACAGGAGGTTGTGGTTCTAAATCCTGCGGAGAACAATGGCCGATCACCTGTTTATCTGAAAAGTAAGATGATCCTTTTGTCGGATGGGCATGTAAAAATTCGCTCCTGTCATGTCGGTCTTCCATTCCATCGGATTGTGAGATGAAAAGAATAGAGAGTACTCAGTGCCTGCGCATGTATGCACTATCATATCTCTTGTATGGCTGATCGTTTAAAAAAACATTTTCTGTCGTGGCCGGTTACGGCCCGGAATATGAGTATATATGTATTATTATAGCATGTAAGTATACCATACGTATTCAAAAGTGCATTATTTATCTTGCAATTTTATTTGCACTAAAAATGCGTGTTACATGACTAAGAATATAATGTGTTCATACCATAAAGAAAAGACAAATACTGCAAAACGGGAATTTGGAGTTAATTTAAAAATAATATTCTCGAGTTACGTGGGTGATAGTCGGAACAAGATGTTAGAAATTCCGGTTATATATTATGTAGAAAGTGGAGAATTTGCGACTATAAACCGGTTGAAGTTTTGATCATCCAATTATGAATCAATTTTCGGTTCGTGCAGCCTACGTTACTATCACCTCAAACAAAGTAAATTCTGCATTTTAATGTCTATTTGTGATGTAAATACCAAAAATTGTATATGGTATTATTTAAATCTAGTATTCCGTGAAAAGCTTTAAATTAGTATATATAGTATATATAAAGTAATTAAAAGTCACACTCAAAATTCGACATTGGCGCGTCACAGGTCATGCATTCGTCATCGCTTTATGCTTATCTTTCGTAACCACCTTGACCTTCACTTTTGTAATATTCGCAATATTATAATAATATTTCGCGGTACCTATATTTAATACTAGCTGACCCATGCAGCTCCGCCTGCGCTATTTTTACGTTAGCTAAACTTTTAATAACAGACATTTGCATCGAATACATAACCTCCTTTTTTATAGTCGGTTAAAAACTGGGACCCACTTTTTGCTTGCTCTCCGAATCATGGACCCGTTTAGTTCAAATGGCGTTAAACGGTCACCCATCTATTTATTGACCTTACCTAACGTTGCTTAACGCGATCGATTACAAAACCTTGATAACAACTCTCTATGAGTGTTCCCGTACTAATATTTATTATATTATAAAGAAAAATTTATAAAATCGGACCAAGCGTATAACCAAGTACCCATTTTGACTTTAATCCCCTCTCCCAAAAGAACCGTGCTAGATTACGGGATAAAAAGTATCCTATGTCCTACCTCGTAGTAAGATCTCAAATCATGCCAAGTTTCATTTGAATCCATTCTGTAGTTTCGGCGTGATGCGCAGCCGTGATACAGACAGACAGACAGAAAAAATTAAAAAAAAATACATTTTTGGCCTCAGTATCGGTTATAGAATGCCCTCCAAATATAATTTTCAAAATATCTTCAATGTACAGAATTGGACCTGTTACAGTTTTATTGTAAGTATAGATTTTTTTGGTAAGTATTTAAATTCTTAACTATCTAATTACATTTAGATATCTTAATATCAAATAACTTCGACAAAAAAATGCTGCTTCGTGTTACATTCTATTATTATGTAAAACACTAGTAGTCTCCTGTGACTTCGTCTGAGTATAGATAGGTAGTTAGCAATTTTCCCGGAAAGTTCAGCAGAGATGTAATCCTTCACTCATCATTTTGCCAGATTTGTTTTTAAGTATCATGTACAAATTCCCGTTTACCAGATACATTTACAAAATCCGGGCTATTACTAAGAATTAACCGCGGCTCATCCCTACGTCGCATTTATTTGGGATGCACAGAGCCTCACACCCTATGCGTCCGCGACCTACGAGTCCCCCCGTAAAAGGCATACCATACCTTGTCACATTTCTATTGGGCCCCTGACGATGGGACCGGAGCCCATGTCAACATCATAAAGCAAAATCTATAAAGCCTCTTGGACCGTAGGCCGTGTCCAAAAATATATTCATATACACACAACATAAAGCCCCCTTTCGTGCTGTCGGATAAAAATAATAATCAATTAATAAAAACTTGTGGTAAACATTTGTCAATCTCATATTGTACATCGTCATAACTGGAATGTGAGTGATGTAAGTATCTAAATTACTTGGACCACTGAACTTTCGCTTTCAATGGAGAGATGTAGAGTTGTATTATAGCTATGAATAGTGTGACGTCACTCGACATTCTGACCGTTATAAATGTTGACGGAGTGAAGATGACAAATTGGACCATTGTTTAATAGCAGACCAATGATATTTTATAATAGATATGCCATTAGGGCAAGAAAAGTGAAACAACGAAATTCACCCAAATTCGGTGAACTAGCAGTAAGTCACGAGTTGCGGTAAAATATAACGAACGTGGCGTGTGCCTTTGAAAATCAAAATGCCTTCATGCGTATTTAGAAAATACACAAAGTATTGTACAAAAGTAAATAATAAGGAAAGGATATCATACCTTTACTTTAAATGAGAAATTATTGTAATTACATGAGTCACAATTTTTGGTAGGGATATAACATATCTATGGTTTATAATATCATTGCAGCAGACTGAATAATGCCAATTTGAATTACATCATCATCAGGCGGAAGACGTCCACTGCTGAATATAGGCCTCCCCCCTAGGGAGGGTTTTTCCCTAATCCCCACGCTTGGCAAGTATCTTGGGGATCGCAGTAGTTGGATATCACACACAAGGCGCTGCTAATTGTCTTATAGCTTTTCTACTTATGGTTATTTACCTCTTACGACACCCAACGAGAAGAGATCCCACGGGGATTATGAGTAATTATATATTATTCTGAAGGACAATAAGTTCCGATATTTTAATTTTATTTGTAATACATAATTTATTAGGTTATTAAAAAGAATACACTTTTCTTGATAGCAGGCATGTCCAAGGCCCATAGTTTGCTCTATATTGAAGTAGCCTGATCAGGAAGTAACTCCACCTTGCAGAAGATCATAGCCGATTTACACAGCTTCGAGTGACGTAGTTTACTGCGGCTAGTAAGCTTGACAGTGTATAATAATAGCAATAATAACACAAGGTATTTTTTGTAGTGTTATAAATAAGCTAGTGCACTTCAATCCTCGCTTGCATCACTACTCACTCACTCATGATCAACCAATGATTTTCATTGATTAAAAATACTTTAGCGTGTTGATCGGCTGAGCTGATTTTCTACCGGTCTGATTGTGCGATGCGGGGAACAGCTTTGCAAGTTCTTATCAGATGGAAGTCTGGACGAGTCTGGTTCCCTTTAGCTTTTATATCCAAATTTGGTCACTATTTATGACACTAATAATCTACATAAAATTTCCTAGGCCATTGTTGCTTTACAATTATTGATCCTCAGAAACTAAGGTGGCCAAAGAAATCATTACATGTATTAATAGATGCGGGATTCCATCTTGGGATTTCACCGTTCGACGTATTTTTGGGACGAATATGAAAATGTATTTAAACAGCGCATAACGGTTTGTGGTAATGGTATGTTTATTTTTATTAGTGTGCGCGTGGTAGCAGGCGACCGCAGAGCGGCGCGTGCGCCGGTTTCACTCGCTTTAAACTATTTTTAGAACTAACATTTTAATAATCGATGACTTTAGACTTCGATTGCGCAACAAGGGCCGAGCCACTCAATAGAAATTGTTTATAGAAGCGTATAACTTAATATTGCACGGTGAAGTGATATTGGTCATTATTTGTCTATTAAAAACTATGTCAATGGCCATACAGTCTTTTCAGCGGAAAGAAGATGAAGCGGAAGATGTGACTTCTATTGGATTCATAAGGTGAATTAGATTCGACTTCGGCGTCGGTCTTGACGTGATCGAAAATACCTCCGATAAATCATTGAAAGGATTAAAACATTTCATATGATATTTATGAATTCTAGCTTAAAAAATCTCCCCAATTTTACATGAAATAAGAAAAGGGGGGCTAAAAGGCCACTTTCGGTGAATCATAATATTATTATAATACTCATATGAGTAAGTTACAGTTTATTTTTTATTCGTACAAATATGAGTCTGCTAATTAGTGCTAATAAATGAATTGATTATGATTGACCTAAAATGTGTGATTATTTTATGAAAATTACAGGAATTGCGAAGAACATGCTGGAAATACAAAATATGAATTCCTTTTAGAAGAAATTTTTAACGCCTTTTTAGGCCCGCAGAATCAACAGAAAGCAAAAGTTTTCTCTATTGTCCTAAAATATTGGACACAGATACGTGACACTTAAGAATGTAATTTTGAGACTATTTCATATTAAAATCGATAGAAAACGAATTAAAAAGTTGATAATTTAACAAAAAATTAAATATACAACAAAGCCTCCATATTAATACCTCCTATTCTGATCGTAAAGGTAGTTTCACGTGATGCTATTATTAAAATTAATTAATGCTAATATATTTATGTATACAACTTAATGTTGAAGACAGACATACCCATCTATGCAAATGTGCATACATAATGTATGTTCACGATTGTCAACTAATTTCTATCTTAGGAATAATTTCTATTCGATTAACAAACAGAAAATTAAATACTACTACATCCAATGACTTTATCTGATTATTTATTAGATGTAATTTAAACCATTAAAGAATATTCTAAAATAATATTCGTTGGCACCATGGGTGCTGCAAAGCATCTGAACTGTCTGACATGTGCGATATGAACTAAGAGCGATATAGTCCATAAAAATAGTTTAATTTCAATGTATAATATATGTATTATTGGCCTGTACTTTGAAATTCCTTCATTTTCTTTATCTTTCTTAATAATAAAATAATAATAATACCAGCCCTTGTTTATGTCCCACTGCTGGGCACGGGCTTCCCCTCAAGATGAGGGGAAGCCATAGTCCACCACGCTGGCCAAGTGCGGGTTGGCGGACTTCACACGTCATTCGAGAGCTAGTTAGGCTTTCTCAGACATGCAGGTTTCCTCACGATGTTTTCCTTCACCGAAAGCTAGTAACAATCGCACAAAGACGATTCGCACATGATTCCTTGAAGTAATAGAGGTGCGAGCCGGGGTTCGAACCTGCGCACCTTGTTTCCAAGGCAAGCGCTCGCCCACTGAGCTGTTACCGCTTATCCGCTTATCTCTCTTATTCCAATAAAAATCTTAAACGTGTAAATGCTATACTCTGTTTTTCATAATAATTCCCAACCAAATTGCTTCAGAACATAAGTATATCCCTTTCTGTATTATACAAAAATTCAATCGTAATGAATCGAAATTAATCTAAAAATATAATAATGCTTTATCGCAAGTTACGTGCGGCACGCTACGATCACGTAGTCAGTCACAAAAAGCTCGTAGCTGCTACGGTCGATAGAAAAGACATCAACGAGTTTCAAACACTACTGTTACATTATACCATAATATTAGATATATCACCTGGCACCCCACTTAGGTTCTAAGTATATTCAAATGTAAGCATTATACATGTTCCATTCAAATTTCCTAACGTTTCGAGAAATCACAATATGAGATTCGGCAAAAAAAGATAACATCAAATCAATAAATAATATCATTACCTTCGTATCATCGTATCAAACTCCACACTGTCCAAATGTAATGTCCGAACACTTCCACACTTATACCATGGGCACAACAGTCGGGCACAGAACCAGTTCAGTTAAACGAGGTTAGAGTCATAACTGTTGGTATAGTGTTTTAGACGCGTGCTTACAGTGGTGCGCCTTTGACAGCACTGGAGAGGTGCGCAGACGCCGTCGAGTTGAAACCTGCGATGAAAGTACGCCACGACGCAACGCGCCCTCCGACTGCCCGAGCCGCCGGCCAAGCGTCGCTCCCACGGAAGGACGAGGCACACACGTTGCGGTTAATATTGCACACGCATTCTGCTTTTAGCCTGTGCTGTCCTCTAAGGACAGATACTGAGTGCTGTGTGTTAGTGACACGTTTTCTGTTCAGTCTTATCTTTGCCTAATCATTAAAATCAGGATGCATTATTGTTAGCGATATATGTATGTATAGATAGCTATATTTCTTTATTGCGCACAAAATACAAATATTAGAAATGAAATAATTAAATATTCTGAAAAAGGTTCGAAAAGTTTAGATACGATGTCAATTAGAAACAGATTAAACAGACAAACTACATTAGTAATTAAATTAATATTTAGCAAGAAGTTTGGTATTTTCTGCCAGTAACATCATAACGAAGGCTAACAAGATTGATGAGCCAACATCACTAACTATTACAGTATGTATGTATATGTTTTTAGCTCGTATGATCTTGCAAAAGTAGCTAAGGCGCACCCCCGACGCAAATTTTGAAACACTTAGATTTCCTTTATAAAAATTACTTGATATTTCTACAAGGTTTCTTTGCGAAATTTACTGTAGTAGTATGCGGCTTATTATTGCATATAATTTTATAGTTAGAGGTATAATATACTATTAATTAGTAGCCTCCGCGTGAACATAAAACGTTAAAACACGAAACTGTGAAAACTGGCTGGGCAGCGAGCGCTCATAAGAAGAGGAGATTCTCTTGTGGAAATGGAGTTGGCTGGGATATTTACAAATTTTTGAAAGATAACCCACCAAATACACACATCAAAAGTGTCTAGGGATCAACATATATTTTTGCAATAACTTTTCTCCTGATTGATATTAATTAAAATTTTCTTTAAGGATTCATCAAATAAAGTGTTTTCGTTTGTCACAGTAACGATAAACCAAGTCACCTTTGCATTAATAAAGAAATTTGCCATTTTCCTAATAAAGGGATTTTTGACATTTGAACCACTAACACAAAAGTTCGAAAAAAAGACTGAAATAACAGTTTTCTTTAAAATTTTATTGGGTAACTTAAACAATTAATAATCCGTGTTTCTACCGCGAACACTAACAACACAAGAACATCGGTTTGGCATACTCAAAATGAGTTCATCCAAATCACGCTGTGGAATGGCCGCCCATGTTCGTTGCAACAACAAAAAAAGGTCTTCTTGCGACTGGATACCCTCCATATTTCGGCAGAGCTCTTCTCTGTAGCATATCCCATGCATGCTCAATCGGGTTCAAGTCTGGCGACTGAGCAGGCCAGGGCAGGACATTGATGTTAGCTGCGGCGAGAGTCTGTCTTACAACTCTTGCGGTGTGCGGTCGTGCATTATCATGCATTAACTGAAATAAGGGACCGATTTGCACTTGTAGAGGAACGATGACGTCTGATACAATCGTCTCAGCATAAATTTGAGCGTTGAGGTTGCCTCTGATCCAAATCAACTCAGTTCTTCCGCCGATCCAAATACCCGCCCATACCATGATGGTTCCACCACTATAAGGATGGACTTCCTGGCAGGATTTTAATCGCTGTTGGCGTCCAGGGGTTCTCCAGTGTCGTATACGTCTTGTATCCGGTCTCATACCAAAACGAGACTCATCAGAAAAGCACACGAAACGCCATTGTTCTTCTGCCCAATTTCTGTGTTCAAGAGCCCATTGATATCGAATCCTACGATTGTGCATTGCTATAGGTGGTACCCGTAGCGGTCTTCGGGAATGAAGGTTCACTTCATGCAAGCGGTTTCTGACTGTTTGGTCGCTAATTAAGTTCCCTGAAGAGTGATGAAGCCTCACGGCTAACATCATGGCAGTTATTGTTGGAGCTCTTCGAGTTAAGATTTGAATATATCGGTCTTGTCTCCGTGTGGTGCAGCGATACCGTCCTCCATGGCGCTCAGCCACGGTACCAGTGCTTCGGTAACGTGTCCAAAGTCGACTGATAACACTCTGACTTGTATTCAGAGCTAAAGCCACAGTACGTTGCCGGGAACCAGCTTCTATCATTCCCACGGCTCTGAGCATTTCTTCCCTGCTTAAATGACGTCGCCGCTCCATAATAACGTTGGTTTTAATCAGTAGTAGGGAAACAGTAGCACTAATAATGTCTTCAATGCGTTGTATGTTTTTATAGGGAAAATATTGACAGCTGATTTTCATCTTTTACTCGAATTTGATTCACAGTTCCTGATTCAAATTATGAAATGCACCAAAAAGGATCCATATAAATTTATAAAATCATAAATTTATTACAAAGCCACATCTCAATCTCAAGAAATCCGCTTAAAAATGCTTGATCCCTAGACACTTTTGATGTGTGTAGAACCTTAAAATGCCATATGACAAAAGCCCTATACCCCGGCAGAAGGTAACGAGGATGGAGAGAGAGAGAGAGAGAGAGGCGCAAGAAGCCCATCGCTTCACAATCCAGAGGTCGAAGGTTCGAATCCGTTGGGAACATAACTTTGTACATTCGTTTCTTGCGGTTAGGAAAATGCAGGCTGATCGATCACCTGATTGTTTGAAAAGTTAGACAATTGAGTCATGCCGATTTACCATTCCATCGAACTAAGAGAACTCATAACCAAATCTGGCTTGTTCTTTTATATACATATGTATTTAAAAGTATATGTTTGTATATTATCTGAAGTATATGTTTGTATATTATCAGAATTTGGGTTACTTTTTTTTTTGTTAATAGTTAGTATATAATTATGTATACATCAATTAATGTTTATACAATTAGGAATTCATTTAATTAAACTAAGCCTATTTGAGAAAACATGTATAATCGAAGTCAACCTGCAGAGCTTATCATTCTGTAATAAATTATATTGCATAATTTTCTGTCGCTGTATAAATATTCCATTCATGGAGCCAGGTGACATGACACCACGAATCTCAATAATTGGTAGTTTTTTCCTTCTAATCGAATAAATTATGTAAGCTATCTATACTGTATTTTTTTACTAAATTCACAAGCAACAATTTCCGTGATCTGGGGCAACCGAAGCAGTTCAGTGAGCAATTGCATTTAATGACTAAGAAGCACCATAAAGTTATCGGATCGAGAAATGAATTAAGCAAGATATTCAAAATCCGCGTAGTCTCAAATGACAAATAGAACGAATATTATGTTTTTTTAGCCGATAATTATGAACCTATAAAACTCCTCGTGCTTTGAGATAAATGTTGTTAGCCTCACAGCTAGGCCATCCTTGCATGTGAAGCTGTGACCACCCAAGTTCTATTGTACACTCATGTGATTTTCGTCCGAGTTTGTGACTGTTTTTATTTTAGTACTCATATCATATTGGTATAGTTTTGTGCATTTAAACTATAATTTTAATCTTGTGGTACTGCGCGTAATATGTACTGTTGTTGTGTCGAATAAACGACTAATTACTATTATTTTGCTATAATTATAGTAACTTGAAATGAAAATAGTATCGCGCTAAAAACTATTAAGTATATTAAATGGGAATAACATATATTAAATCGGTCTGTTAACATTTGACACTATTTCTAACCACTACAGTACCCACCTAACTCATTATAACAATAAACCATTAGTTTGCGAGTGAATTATATGAGCCGACCACTTGCCATGGAATTAATTACGAAAGCATCGAAACGGTGGTACTTACTCGATGTATTTATACAACGATATTCGAAGATGCAACGTCGGTTTTCGCAACAGCAGATACAACTTTGTTTAATTTTTTTTTATCCCGCTTGGGTTCTGATTGTTGTACGAAATTATCGGTAAGCTGTGTTATCTGTGTCAATTATGAACGTTAGTTCAACCACTTATTTGTGGTGGGATAATTGAATGCAGAATATCTTGAATATAGAATTAATTGAAAATAACGGTATTAATAGAATTAAGGTAAGTATACGAAGAATGCTCGCTATGCCTAGGGAAAAACTTCCGCCTTATTTATTTATTATTCTTTATGCATATTTATAATTTGCGTACGGGCAGACATAATGTCTAAGGCATTTCCTGCCGGCCTACTTTAGGCACAGAATATATATAGTAACAGAAGAAGCACTGCTTTGATGTTGAGAGAATGCCGCCGTTATAATAGTCTACAAAATTTACAGAGCACTGCGTTCATTCTAAATTGTACCTTACCGCCACGCGCAATAGAGCGCTATTTCTTTGTGTTCCGAATTCACCTACACGTTCGTTCAATCGTCAGGGTTTTCAAGCAAAGTAAAATAAAATACCAACAAAATTATTACAAACATTTATTATATTTAGTACAATTGTTGTACTTTTATGTAGTGTTTTATATATTTTTTACCATCTCTGAAATATCTAATAATACCTATACTTTAGGATGGCGAAAATTCGAAACCGCACAAATAATTTAAAATTGTTTTAAAAGGTAAACTTAGGCATGGTTCAGTGAACTCAATGTTTTTTAGCTTTGTTATTAATACATTAATTGCCGGATTTGTTGTAATAAGTAGTAAAAAAGACAGTTTAGAAGTCTGTTGTTTATTGCGACAACCGTCCACACAACAATTATTATTGTTACGATTCTACATTATAATTATTTTAACAAAATGCGGTGATATTAATGCAACATACACACAAATACGTAAATCCTTTCGCGTTTTGATTTTCGTTCTGCACGAAGTATTCAATAACGTGAGCTCGCAAGCGCGTGGCAGCCGCGAGTGATAGGCTACCCCGGGTAGTCGAGCTTTGTAGGCATTTATCACTGTAGGTATTGGCGAGTGACGGAGGTCTGCTTTAGGGCAGTAGTAGTAGAGAAAAACGAGGTTGATGTAATAAAATGAAACAAAAAACTCTAAAAAACAGAATACCTAGGTACTTATAACAATTTTATACCATTAACTCTACTAGCATTCAACAACGTCAACATAAAAACAAGAGTTACCTAGATAAATAAAATGTTTAAAATTTAGTTAACGACTAGCTGACCCACGCAGCTCCGCCCGCGTTATTTTTACGTCAACTGAACTATATAACCTCCTTTTTTAAAGTCGGTTAAAAACTGGGACCCACTTTTACTTGCCCTCCGAAGCACGGAGACGTTTTGTTCAAATGGCGTTAAACGTTCACCCATCTATTTAATGACCTTACCTAACGTTGCTTAACCTGCTCGATTGCCAAACATTGACAAAAACTGTCTATAATTGTTCCATTACTAATATTTATTATAATTGTAATGAAAAATTTATAAAATCGGACCAAGCGTATAACTAAGTACATATTTTGACTTTGATCCCCTCTCCCAAGAGAACCGTGCTAGATTACGGGATAAAAAGTATCCTATATAACCTACCTACGTAGTATCGACTCAAATCATGCCAAGTTTCATTTGAATCCATTCAGTAGTTTCGGCGTGATGCGCGGCCGTGATACAGACAGACAGACAGACAAAAATGAAAAAAATACAGTTTTGGCTTTAGTATCGATTATAGAATGCCCTCCAAATATAATTTTCTAAATATCTTCAATGTACAATGTACAGAAACGGACCTGTTACAGATTTATTATAAGTATAGATAGATAACAGTTCAAATATTACGGACAATGTCGTATTACGGACATTGCACAAGACACGGAAAATGTATTTTTGGAGTTGTTGACAAGCAAGTGCAATTCGGTGAAGGAAAACATCGTGTGAAGTCCGCCAACCCGCACTTGGCCAGCGTGGTAAACTTTGGCCTAAGCCCCTTCATCTTGAGAGGAGGCCCGTGCCCAGCAGTGGGACATAAACAAGGGCTGTTAAAAGAACTGCAATTCCATATATGTAGGTATACTGCTACATCACCTCTTATATATCATCAGGTGAGATCACAGTTATTATAAGGTTATTTTGCGTAAAATAGAAACTTTTACATGAATCGGAACTAATCGAACTAATTGACCGGGCATATAAATATCTTGGATGGCCTGCCATATACTATCATTTCTCTCCTTGTTACCAAAACATTATCTGTATAAATATGAATACATAACTGGACATTAACCTTATATTTAAGACGATTTCGATTACTAGTTATCGAAATATATTTTATCCATATTTTAACATTATAAACAGAAGAGTAGAGTTAGACTCGTTTAGAGCAACATTAAATGGTATCTATAAGATTTTTTCACGCATGCATTACAGACATACGATAAAGGATCACAGTTGCAGAAGGGAACGTGGTGAGCTTTCCTCTTATTCCTTAACACGGTGTCGTGAAAAACGATTATAAATCTTAGATACCATAGGAAAATAATGGCACAGTATCATCATTCTGGCTGCCATCTTCAACAGTTTGGAGGCATGTACTCTCGTAGTCACAAACGGTGTATCAGCTTTAGAACGATAGTCGCTTGCACGTGCCGGCCCAAAATACATGCGAGCGGTGTTAGCGCACGATTTTGATTAAAAACTGGTACAGCGTTCGTTTCCGTGATAATACATCCTCAGACTGGCTGGTATAAATAGAGCAAACGCGTGCTCTGTTTCTATCAATCAAATGTTATTTAGGCATTCAATAATGCCCAAATACATTAATAAAACAATACACAACAATGTGTCCGAAAATCTGAGTTTTAAATGTGCCTATATTAAAATATTCGCATCGAAGATTTCACTCTTATGTATGAGATCTGCGACTTTCACGACGATCACGTGCGCGCCGAGCGCCCTCTCTGTCTACTAATTTGTATATTAATACACTTTATACGTAGATATTTTATTATTTATTAGGTGTTGTGTTACTATATGTGTGCGTTAAAGGCGAAAGTGCTTCATTTACTCGCACGCTGGGTGCAGCTAACTCAATCAAAGTCGGTGTATAAACTGGACGGTCAACTTTATGCTTCATATAGGCACACGAAGCGAATAAGTTGAAAATAATTAGATACTCGTACGTAATACCTTCAGATATATAGTATACATTTATGTATACAAACATAGTATGAAAATGGCGTAATCGGTGATTTGCGAAAAGTCACGTATAGTTCAGTTCATTACACCATAATAGAATTTCATGTGTGTACCTACAGCCAATCAGCTTTTACAAGATAAATTGAAAAAAAAAATGTTTTTAAACAAATGTAGAGTAGTTATTTTCGTTATTTCCCAACTGCCCCATGGATGTTAGTGTGTATGTATAAACACATACATATGTCGTTAGATTTGTTTTACTTGTAGAAGTGACATATATTTTAAAAAAATATAGCGCTTGGTATTTGTATATTGTAGCAAATCATATCAAAGTATTTATTGCTTTCATGTACCTGTACAATAAAGGTGTTACAAGTTAGTAGTAGTAGAGACATGAAACCCTGATAGGGCACAGACAATTTATAATTGAGTTTATTTTATATTAATTATTATTATTTAGAATTATACATTCTTGCATTCGTAATTATATTATATATATATAAATAATATATTATATATTATATTATATATATAATTAGTATATTTAGAATATTAAATAATTTAATGAAGAAAGTAGGTAATAATAATACACACTAACAATAGAACAATTTTTCTATTGTTTTTTATTTATTCTGAATTTTAAATTTTCAGGAAAAGAATTAAAGATTATTTCCTTTCACTATGATAAGTATGTATATGTATGTGATAACAATATGTTTTATGTATTTGAGTATTTATTTTATTTGAGTATTAATTTTATTTATGTTCATGTGTTTAAAAATTTAATTTAGTTTTATGTATTTTATGTTTATAAGGTTTTTTTCCATTTGTACACTTGTTGTCCTCATTTGTATTTTTAAATAATTCTATCGCACGGGTTTGCTGGTAGAAAACTTATTTTTGAGTTAAGCTCGCCTTTGTGCATTAATTTACTATTTTATGTATTGCTGTAGCTGTTTTGTGTACAATAAAGTATTAATTATTATTATTATGAAATGATCGCCTGCACATTCTTAATACTTACCCTCTTACATATATCTATGTAATAAAATAGATACATATACGATAAAAACGAAATAAACAAGTATAAATACAATTTTAATGAATCTATTTTTAACAGATTGAAACCTAACAGATACCGAACAGATTTTGAACGGATACTTACCTAAATACGGTTTAAGAAATGGGCAATAAATAATTAAGTAGAAATGTTTGAAAAGAGAATAGATTAAAATATTAGTAGGCATTTATATTATCGTTAATGCATGAGTATCCTCGTTCCTTTCTATAAAATAGTGAAAGCCTACATTCAATTGTTTATCGTTTGGTTTGTGGCGAACCTAGTGCCAGAATTGACTACTATAACTCAGACTTGGTTCAACGACTGCTGTCTAGAGTGTTGAAATTATTAGTGAATTAGATTCGAAAACAAAATTAGTCTTAATTAACACTATCTTCCTTTTATATGTAATCCGTTAGAATAGTTTTATTAACCGGCTTCAAAAAGAAGGTTCTCTATTCGACGCGTATGTATGTAATATTGATAAAAATGCGTAATATTAATATATGTTAGTCTATGTGGGCTTCTAAACAAATTTACCAAATTTTATGAGTGTATGAATGTATTTATGTATGTATGTATGTATGTATGTAGGTATGTATGTAGGTTTGTCCACGGATTTCTCAGAAACTACAAGTCCTATTTTGAAAATTCTTTTTGCAATAGTTAGAGTATTTTTCAACTTAGGGTAGAGTACAAGTTTCATCAAAATCGGTTCAGTAGTTTAAGAGATATAAACTTTTTATGTTTTCAGTAAGTTACCGTAACGTATAGACGTTCGAGTTGCGTGATAGTGCTGATACCTATTTTGGTAAAATAAGTCACTAAAAAGTGTTAAATAAACTATTTTAAAAAAAATAAAAACCGACTTCAAAGTAAATTATCTAAAAAGCATAAAATAACGAAAATATATTGAAGTCGGTGTCAGCTGGTGCTAGTGTTAGTTAACATGATGTGCTAGCACCGACTTCAATATATTTTCGTTATTTTATGCTTTTTAGATAATTTACTTTGAAGTCGGTTTTTTTTTTTTTTTTAAATAGTTTATTTTTTCAATTTCATTCCTTGGTCGATGGGCATACGTATGTAAAAGTAATTAAAAATTTTGAGGTCTTGTTTTTTTTTTACTTATAATATAAGCCAGGGCTTGATTGCAGTCCCATCTAATGGAAAGCGGCGACACAATCGGCAATGGTTATTGGTTAAGCACACTTTAATTTATAGGTATTTTATTATTTCCTTACATTCATCCAATCTAAAGTAGGTACTATATATTTTACATCGTCCAAGGTATCATTGACTCATCGTCACTAGGCACAATTGTTTGTTAATATATGTTATTAAAACTTTTCAGTTTTGAATACAATTTAATTAATGTTTAAAGTGTGTAGTAACATTTTGGTACTTTACAGAAGGTGTAAACAATTTCCAACATAATTAATACATAATTTACATAGATTAACATATATTTAAATTAATTATCATGTTTTTTTTTGTATATTTTATTACAGTTATTAATTAGTTAGAATTATTTCTACAGACGCGTGTCATAAAAAACCATTTGCATTATATTAAATTAAGAAATAATTCACAGATATTCTGTTTAACAATATTTATATTCAATAACTTTTTTTAGTATGATTTTTGATTAAAATAACGAAATAGTGTAAAAGTAATGCAATTCTTGACCTCAATATTTAATTTAGCGTATATTCGTACTTACATGTAGTAATAAATTTTAAAGCTTACTGAAAAGTTAAATAATAGTTTAAGAGTTTTATAGTTTACCTACTGAATTGTGATAAGTAACAGTAGATAGGTACAGCTAAAATGTGCTAGTTCGACCACTGGAATAAACTTTATCCATATATAGGTTTTTTTCTACTGAGACTAACTTGAGATAGGCTACCCCTCTTCCCTTCGGAGTCGCTGGACGTTCGGGGTGTGGGCCCTTTGAACGTCCATTGAGTACGGCGGCGACTCCGAGGAGGACGGTGGCGGGGTTGTGACCCCCGTTCCTGTGAGCACCGTGTCTGATTCCCGGGAGGCTATATTATTACGGTCCCGGGGACCTTTTGAAAGTTTCCTCTCGAGAATAAAAAAATACCGAAAACGGCAACCCCACGGTCACACTCCTCAGTATCAGCGCCATACTCGATGAACATTCAGGGCCTATACCCTAAACGTCCAACGACTCCAAAGCGTTATCATAAACCCTTTTTTTGTAGTCAGTCGCATCGGCACATGAGAGGGAATGGGCTCTCCTGTAGAATTGGCACCAGGTACCCCTAGGTCGGGGAATAGCGGTATATAGGGGTCGCAACCTCGCTGTCGTCCTCCTCGGAGTCACCACCGTACTTGATGGTCGTCCTGGGCACACAACCCAAACGTCCAACGACTCCGAAGCGTTATAATACACCTGCGCTAAACCACGAGGTTCGTGGGAAATGTGCGGAAAATATCATGTATTTAAATACATGCTAAATAATCTCACAGTAACGGTGTGTCTAGACTATTACACAGACTATTACACCTCGTTTTCATTTCATTAAGTATTACATGGTTAAACTGGTTTCACTTGTGACTCTTCAATTAATCTCCGATTACGCAAGTAGCATTGTCTCAATGGGTAGAGCTGCCAGTGGTTTTAATAACAATAGAGCGATATTATCTTCTTGTGGATTAAGAAGGCACGTAATAATAAATTCGGTTGTCGAAAATTGTAATGTTTCTTTTCCGGTAGATTTTTTAATTCAACGTTATTGTATCTTTTTAAAAAACCTAAAAGAAATAACATCGAAAAATAAAAAAATCTTTTAAACTACCGAAGCTTGATACCGCGACTGAGCTCAAATTGCGCACGCTATAAGCATAAGCCATTAGCGAACTAGCCGCTAGAATAAGCGTCTTGTTAATAAAATGACGGATTTTGATGGCATAAGCAGCGAGGCGCTAACGCGCGATGTGGCATCAATGGAGTCGCAAGTCAATGATTGTTGATGAGAAAATATAAACGCATAAGCTAAATATGGATCTAATTTGTTGAACTAAACAAAAATAACACAAGGTGTCTTATTGCCATCGATAAGTATTATTGCCAAAAATAAGCTAAAATAATGATTGCCTAAAACAAAAGTCATGGTCATACAAAAATCCATAGCTGTCCTCAATCAATTATTACCTTCACCGGCCCTGAGGCAAATAAGCTTAAAATACAAAAGAGCAAACTTTAGACCAACTACATAATTCAATTATACAAGTGCACAGATTTAGAGGTTACTCTAAATTCGTCCTCGATTTTGTAGATTATTTTTATTTATTTCATTTCATTTGGTATTGACATCATTGGTGCCCGGTTTTTTGGATAGGTACTTTATTATTCATGAGTTTGTTATCGTTAAATAGTATAAAACAAAGTCGCTATTCACATC
Organism: Furcula furcula; assembly: GCA_911728495.1. Taxonomy (NCBI): domain Eukaryota; kingdom Metazoa; phylum Arthropoda; class Insecta; order Lepidoptera; family Notodontidae; genus Furcula; species Furcula furcula. Next base: position 9,350,039 of record OU452254.1, on the reverse strand, counting down.
TGTCTGACTTTCGCTTACTTCTTCTAATAGATACCTATATACTTAATGTCATTTAGTAGCGAATTTATTTCGGTAGGTATAGCACATATCTCTCTTCTCAGTCGCTCCCTAATTGTTGAGTTTCGCTTCTTTACTAAGTCTTTTCAGTACTTTTCTCCACTTATTTCGGTCTTCAGTTTCGTGAAGCACAAACTAGACAAACATTTCTAAAAAGCTTCGCCTTAACAGGAGCCAGTTCGACTTCTTATGGAATACTACCAACCATTTTTTCCACAGGAACTCGTATCACGCGGACATCAGGGTCCTGTATAACGAGGTAATTATCATTCGAATAGCTTTATTATTTTTTTGAGTAAGCATTGCCACTGTGCTCTAGTGCTGTTAAACTTTTTCTTTTGAGAAAAGGATTTATAGCATGTTGAAATCTCAAAACCGGTGTGTCAGTATCTGTTACCATATCTAATGCTTAACGTTTTGCAATTAGATATTAATCACAATCAAGTTGACGATTTATAGCTGACTTGACAGTCAACAACGACAAATGATTGTCATTGGCAGCGTCATGTTGACCTTCGAAGTAGATTTTAGACGCAGTACAAATACGTTGGAAAGTTATTTTAGATCTAAAGCCTATTGCGGACAGATCATGTTGGAGAAGACCTCGAAACTTCGGATAATTATGTACTTAGTTATCAAGTTAATTGCAGCAAAGTATGTCACGATACACCTACTGACACTGGTTAACCTACCTGCACAAAGGATTATAGAAATGTACATATGGCATTAACATCTTAAAATTCAATAAAGACGTATGAATAAACGTAGACAAACAATTTAGCACTAAAATCCACATACTGACAAAATATGCATACTATGTACTTCCATATGCACTTTGGCTAAAGCTACAGACAGGACATTTCTTCAAACATTTTTGCCGAATCCTTACAACAAGACGGGATCTGTGGGTTTGCAGTAAAACATTATTTTCAATGACGTCATTGATTAATATGTATTACTGTATCAGGGAGTTGTCCGGATAGTCTCGGGGCGGCGTTGCGACACACCACTCGATACTAATGAGGAATCGACCTCGAACTACATTACTTTTGATTGTGTGCGAAGTACCTATTACATACGCGCTTTCAATGAAGGCTGCTTTGAAGATCGCGGATGCACGCGCACCTTGCAATTGCTAACTCGTGATCGGGTGCGGTATAAATCAATTTGAAACATTGATATATGATTTCGTAATCGAATAAAAATGTGTATCTGATTACCATTTAGAATGGTAGAACTATCTGTACATACCATCATAATCAGCCTACAGTCATCCACTGCTGGACTACGATCCTCGGCTTTCCTCATCCAATTTCTGCCCGCCACTCTACGTATAATATCTTCACTCCATCTCGCTTGCGGACGTCCCACGCTACGTTTGCCGACTCACGGTATCTTTACATAAAAATATCTATATATTTATTTTAATCTATAAACACGCCTAAATATACATATAATAAATTTATAACATATAGTATAAGCCTCAGGTGTACCTCATGACCACAAAAACCTGCTCCACCCGGAACAGTCAAAAGTTATTTGAGTCTAAAGTAAAAATATAATCTAAAGTACTTACTTCTACTTTATTAAAATTCCATAAAAAATATTACACAATATTGGTACGTGATTAAAGATTAACGGGCGCGGCTGCACTTGCCGGCTTTGTGCGATCAATTTGTTGCTGACATTGGCCTTCTTTGATCGTACTATTTTAAACCAATTAGCGGCCGCTTCATTGAAATTCGGTAGTGTCCTACCTATTACAATCTAAATTTTATAACCCAGCATATATCTATGTTTGTCACAAGTCCTTTGAAATGTATACGATACGAATATCAATTACACCGAGTAAGGCTGATCTAATGAACGTATTACCTGTTTACGCCATAGTATATGATGTTTGCATCAGTTTTTTTTCCTACACTTGAGTTATATCTTTAAACTATATATGAATCTGATGCTAAATCTGTTGTTCTGCTATTACGTACTATTACTATTATTAATTATATTATTTTTGAATAAGTAATAAGATTTTATCGAAATAAATGAATAGGTACAGTGACTACATTTTAACCCTTATAGCCCCGCACTAATTATTTTAATTCTAACATCCATATTATTATTTTTAAATGATTATGATTATGTGACTGAAAACTGGAAGCATTGTAATTAAAAAGCTTTCTGTGATCATAGATTTCATTTCAGTTTAACTGAAATACAACTCACGGTTTATCTGTAGGAGCAAATGAGGTTTCACCTATAATGACAATTATCGAAGGAGTAATTTTTATGACTTCCAGTCCTTGGATTGGAAGTTGAAAACTTTACCTCCGCCATCCAAGGCTGTAGCAACGACGACCATAACCTTCGTGCCCTAACTGCCCTTTCCTTCTTATCACTGCACGCGGTAAAATCTATGGAATGCCTAAGACAGTACCGTTGATACCAATTACTCGGGCCGTGCCAATATCCCTCGTTCTGTTGTGGAGGAAAGCCGTGGACGCCTTGTGTCTGAAATCGAGAGTACTCTCGACAAGATTTCTGATTGGGGACGACTTAATTTAGTCCAGTTTAACCCCACTAAGACGCAAGTCTGTGCGTTCACCACTAAGAAAACTCCGTTCGCTGTAATACCTCAATTCCAGAACACAGCCCTCGGTATATCAAAGAGCATCGGGATCTTAGGTGTCAATATATCCTTTGATGTGCCGTTCCGAGAGCTCCTTGAGGACAAGGTCAAGCTGGCGTCTAGAAAGCTAGGTGTCATTTGGTGTTTGGTGGCCTTTGATGGCTTTAGGTGTGCTTAATAGGGCGAAGAAGTACTTCACCTCGCGCAATAGGTTGTTACTTTATAAGTCGCAAGTTCAGCCGCATATAGAGTACTGCTGTCACCTTTGGGCGAGAGCGCCTGAATACCAACTTGGACCACTTGACTCGGTGCAGAGACGAGCCATCAGGATTGTCGACGATCCTGAACTCTCAAACGGTCTAGAATCACTACGGGTGAGAAAAGATTTTGCTTCCCTGTGTGTTTTCCCTGTGTGTGGACAGTGTTCTGAAGAATTGTTTGACATGATGCCCACTATTGCCCACGGCCACTTTTTACCATCGCACCTCTCGCCATCGGCAGGGAGTTCATCCTCACATCTTAAAACCAATGTCATCCCGCACTTTGCAGTTTCAAAGAAGTTTTCTTCCCCGCACCTTGAAGTTGTGGAATGAATTGCCTGCTGAGGTTTTCCCGAATAATTACAGCATGGGGTTTTTTAAAAAGGGAGTTAACAAATTTTTACGGGGTCGGCAACGCGCTAGTGATCCTACTGGTGTTGCTAGCATCCATAGGCTCCGGTGACTGCTTATATAGGACCAACATAAGACTGTTTTAACATTTACTATTAGGTTAGATCGCAGTCAAATCTGGTGTATATTGCGTAAATTAAAAATTCGTCATTATTTTCAAGCACCTATAAATTAGACTATAAATTATACATAAATATACACACGTCATAAAACGATTAAGATCACTTGTAAGACGTTGTAAATCTAGACATTTTATATCTTTAACATTGAGCCTATTAAATAAAATTTCATTAATTAGTAATTAAATCACTAGTAATTAAATACACATTTTGAAATAAGTTTCAAAATGTGTATGTATGGTATGGACATATAAAAACAACTTTCGAATATATGGGTAACCTAGAAATTATGCTCCTAATACAAAATGAAAATAGGTTAAAAAAATATAGTTTTCAGTCCATATATTTCATACGAGTCGTCGCTACTATATGACAATACACCTATCAAGTACCTGGTGACTAAACCAGTTGAGTAGGGGGTAAAAATTACATTAAATGATTCCATCGGTGCTATACAGTAGATATAATGATTCTTAATAAAAATATTTTTTACAAAAAAAAGAACCGCCTTCAAAATGCAACTAAAAAGCCTGAAATAATTTCTAAGAATTAGTGGTTTTTACATCTACATTGTTGGATTTGGCCTACAACAATTAGAAATATATATTACTATCAAAGACGGCGCCAAACTGGAAAACAGTTAGGTACCTACTGCCCTTGTAAGTATTTGCTAGACGTTAGGCGCCGACTTCGATAGTAATATGTATTTATAATATGTTGTAGTCCAAGTCCAACAATGTAGATGTAAAAACAACTAATTCTTAGAAATTATTTCAGGCTTTTTAGTTGCATTTTGAAGCCGGTTCTTTTTTTTGTAAAAATATTTTTATTTTATCTTTTTAGTGGTTCCCTTGGTGTATTATTGGGTTTACTTTTATTCTGACAAACAGCCAGTTTAATATTTATTTTAAAAACACCCACTACATAACACAACTATGGACCATCACTAAAATATAAGCTTACCAAAAATTTTAAAAAATGTAGATGACAATCTATACTATAATAAAACTCAAAGAGCACTTTTTCTGTACATTGAATATTTTTCCAAAATTTCTATGTGGGATACTATACTATCGACATAGAGGCCAAAACAACTTTTTTTGGAATTATTGTCTGTCTGTCTGTCTGTCTGTCTGTCTGTCGTTATGTTTGTCCAGGTATCATTTGAAAACCCGTGGATGGATTCTGATAAGACTTTCACTGATGTGTTGTGTAGAAGTAGGGGTATAAATTGGTATATAAAACATCACGCTATGTTTTAAAGGGGCTAAGCAGTGAAACATTACTTGCACATATTACCACGTAATTTCCTTTGTATGTGAATAGGGTAATTATAGACTGATCAGTTAATCATTAAGATATGTATTATTACGCTATATACAATAGGGACTGAGCAGATATTTAGTTTGCATAAGATATGGCAGTGGCGAAGGGTCAATTTTTGTAAGGGGTAAGCCGGTCCGGTACACCCAGGACATTTTCATTAGATTTCTGTATTGTTCTAAGTACTTTGCTGATAGCAATATGACATTATATCTTTGAAAAGTTAAAATCTGTAAATCCCGAGCGAGTCCAAACTAGATTAGGAAAGAAATTGAGAATACGAAATTGTAAAAAAAACGCTTCAAGGTCAGGGCTCAGGAGGGGGGGGGGGGATTGCGTTCATGAAATTTTAATGAAACTCCCCAAGTCCAGGTAGTGTCTAAATAGGTATTGTATTACAGTCGCAACAATAAAAGATGCGGAAAACGGGAAAACTTAGAACTTTCACTATCGAATATCATTAGACAGTAATTTACGATGTTAGCGTGATTTACATTATGAACAGCGCCATCTATCGGTGAAATTGAACATACAATCACTATAGAACTTTATATATTACTAGCTGACCCACGCAGCTCCGCCTGCGCTATTTTTACGTTAACTAAACTTTTAATAACAGACATTCGCATCGAATACATAACCTCCTTTTTTATAGTCGGTTAAAAACTGGGATCCACTTTTTACTTGCTCTCCGAAGCACGGACCCGTTTAGTTCAAATGGCGTTAAACGGTCACCCATCTATTTAATGACCTTACCTAACGTTGCTTAACCCGATCGATTACAAAACCTTGATAACAACTCTCTATGAGTGTTTCCTTACTAATATTTATTATATTATAAAGAAAAATTGATAAAATCGGACCAAGCGTATAACCAAGTACCCATTTTGACTTTAATCCCCTCTCCCAAAAGAACCGTGCTAGATTACGGGATAAAAAGTATCCTATGTCCTACCTCGTAGTAAGATCTCAAATCATGCCAAGTTTCATTTGAATCCATTCAGTAGTTTCGGCGTGATGCTCAGCCGTGATACAGACAGACAGACAGACAGACAGACAGACAGACAGACAGACAGACAGACAAAAATTAAAAAAGATACATTTTCGGCCTCAGTATCGGTTATAGAATGCCCTCCAAATATAATTTTCAAAATATCTTCAATGTACAGATTTGGACCTGTTACAGTTTTATTATAAGTATAAGTATAGATAGATAGATATCAAAGAAATACGTGTTAGTTAGGTACACTATTTATAACTCAAGAACGGCCTAACCGATTTGGCTGAAAATGGGTGGGGAGGTAGCTTAGAACCAGGAAACGGACATAGGATACTTTTTATACCGGTAGGTTAAGGTTAAGCAACGTTAGGTAAGGTCATTAAATAGATGGGTGAACCGATTTGTATGAAAGTGTGCATATCGCGTAGGTCTGAGAATAGGTCATACAGTATGTTTCATACCGCTAGGTTAAGGTTAAGCTACATAAGGCAAGGTCATTAAATAGATGGGTGAACCGATTTGTATGAAATTTTGTGTGCATATCGGGTAGGTCTGAGAATAGGCCGTAAAGTATATTTCATGCCACTAGGTTAAGGTTAAGCAATATAAGGAAAGGTCATTAAATAGATGGGTGAACCGATATGTATGAAATTTTGTGTGCATATCGGGGAGGTCTGAGAATAGGTCATAAAGTATATTTAATGCCGCTGATACCATGATTGACGAGGATATATAGAACGAGAGGAGGGTGCAAGTGAGGAGAAAGAGGGAGAAGGGATTCGAGGAGGGGGTGATGGGGTGAGGGATCGGGGGAGTTAGGTGGAGTAAGGGGGGAGTGAGAAGGAGAAAGTTCGTAGAAGAGAGAGGGGGAGAGGGTTCAGAGAGGGGATAACAGGGAGAGGAAGAGGGGGAGTGTGACGGAAACCGAAGCGGGAGGGGGAAAGAGAGAGAGGAGAGAAAGAGCATATAATTAGATTTTTTTTATAAGAGAGAGAGAGATATGGAGAGAGATAAATCTAGGGAGGAGGGAGAAAAGGGGAGCAAAACGTAAAAAAAGCGCGGGCGGAGCTGCACGGGTCAGCTAGTATCTTAATAAAACTAACCAATTGCCATAAACCGAAGATATCTAGGTGTTATACTCGTAGTTCTCGAGAACCATGGACTGCAAGCTCGGTGGGTCTACATTTATTTGTGCCGAGAACCCGTGTCCACCTTCTTGCTCCATCGTCAGACCCTATCACCATTTTTCTAGCAACTACTCATCGAGAGCTACCCAACGAGCCCAAACTCGGCGGATCTACGTTTATTGGTGCAGTGATCCCGTGACGACCTTCCTGCTCCATCGTCAGACTCTGATCTCCATTTTTCTAGCAACTACTCGTCGAGACCTATCCAACGAGTCCAAATTCGGTAGATCTACGTTTGTTGGTGCCGAGATACCGTGACGACCTTCCTGCTCCATTATCAGACCTTGATCACTATTGTTCTAGCAACTACTCGTCGAGAGCTACCCAACGAACCCAAACTCGGTGGGTCTATGTTTATTGGTGCAGAGATCCCGTGACAACCTTCCTGCTCCACCATCAGACCCTGATCTCCATTTTTCTAGCAACTGCTCGTCGAGAACTATCCATCGAGTCCAAATTCGGTGGTTCTACGTTTAGTAGGCACGGCTAGGATAGGATGGATTGTTAATTTTATTACAGAGTTCCGATGGCCATCTATGGCCTTCTTCATCAGATCCACTTCACCAAATGATACTTTCTGAATGTAAATGCTTAACTAGTTTCTAAAAATACCAAAAACGCTATAAGTATGCCTATAATATTTAAGGAGTTTAACTTATGGTTCCCATCATCAGAACTTAATTTTGAAAAAATGGGACCAATCTGAAACCATACCCTTTCAATTAAAAAAATAATTTTCCAAATCGGTTCGTAAACGACAGAGTTCTGAGGTAACAAACATAAAAAAAAAACACAACCGAATTGATAACCTCCTCCTTTTTTTGAAGTCGGTTAAAAACACCGGTGTTGCCAATAAATGTGTTTTAAAAAGCCCTTAGACTCCTAATAAATATATTTTAATTTCGGAATCAAGACATGCTAATACCTGGATACTATAAAAACCTAAAAATACATAAGATGTGTGTTAAATATACTTCACTTACAGAACTAAAGGACAATTATTCCTTGTTATAGTTATTCTTCACGATTAAGAATTTCTATTAGTCTTATTTTAACCGGAAGCCAATACATTTAAAACACAAACAAACCATACAAACAATTAATTCAGAAGCCGATTGCAAAATGTATTATAACAATAAACTATATCAGGCTTAATCTCATGACGGCTATATCCGATAACTTATTCATGTTTTGACGCCTGTATGTGTAGGCATGTAGAAAGTGCTCAAAAACGTAACGTTATCACAGTATGCATCGCTGATAATATGCGGAGATCAAGATCCAGTATCCACGCTTATTGAATAACACGACGTATATCATTATTACTTTCTGCCGGACTCGGAGATAGTTAATGTGTCATTACATTTTTCTCATCGTTAATATAGATGTTGTATTAGAACCTTTAATGTCGAGATAACGATTCATTGAGGTTTTCAAGCGGAGGTAGTAAATATTTAATTTTCAATACAAAAAGTAGGAACTGCTTGAAGTGGGAAAATGGGTCTTCAGTTCGGTGGACTACATTTTAAAATTAAATTACACTGTGGTCTTTAATTTTTTCTACCATGTCACTAGTCTCCATCAGGGGGTCTAGTACGAGTTCCGATAGTTTACGAGTTCGATCAAACTGACAGTTTGTACGGTAAACTGTACGGTAACTATCAAAAACTAGTAAAATGTACGGGAAAAAACTGTCAGTTTCATCGAGCTCGTAAACTATCGGAACTCGTACTAGACCCCCAGTATGAATGGAAGTTCTAAGGTATTGCCATATATAAATAGTAATTACGCTTTTTTTTTGTATGTTGCCATCATTGGCGGTTGCGATGATCATGACGGCTCCGTTACAGCATGGATAGGTATTTCGCTGGAGATCGAACCAATGAAAACGTGCTTATCTCGTCTTCTCTTCTTCTTATATCGTCTAGAGACCATGCATGTGGTTGAGTGAGTGGGAGAGATGCAACCATGCATGTGGTTATGACTATGAATAACAAGACGTGTATGTGATGCAGTAAAATTCTTATAGCGATTAGAAAATATAGAAAGTATGAATATACCGATATGTTTGTCGTATTACCGGACAGTTTTCCGGTCTGGCTCAATTTATTGGGTTCTTTTCCGCAATCAGTTTCGGTAAGCATGCCTCAGTTTCGAAACAGATCAATGTACAAACAGTAGTCTGAGACGGACGGAGTTATGCAAGATGTTCCAAGCGTCGCGCCGCCAGGCTTGTCTTTGTCTGTCTGCTACCCCTATATTACTTCATCGAAGTGTGTTGTTAAGTAGTCGAGTCGCGTGCTATTTTTTTGTAACTCCAAAAGAAAAACGGATGTATTTATTAAGTTTAACACCATATCTCTCTGTGGCATTATAGAATATTGATACATGATGTGTTTAGGCACGCCAAGAATAACGGCAAACCCCAATACTACAGTATGTTCCCAGCTCTAAACCTACTAAGCAAAAGTTGGAAAAGGAAGTTTTTTGTGCTGCATTCGTGTCCATATCTCTAATAATCTTGCATTTAACATAAATAAATAATAAATGGGCGTACCTATGCTTGAGTGGCATGCAAACCATGTTTGTAGATTACCGAACACTCGGTTCGTACCGACAGCAACATCCGTTTCGGATATGCGACCTTCGAGCGAGTTCACTTTGTAAATGAAAATATATCTTATCTGCATTACGCAAGCAATAAATTTACGTCCACTTAACAAGAATATCACGGTTTCGTAATTAAGTTTTCATTATTCTTGTTAATTTAGCGCGGGATGCCTTTGTTGCAATCTAAAATTACTAATTTTATGTTAGTTATCCAAAAGACCTTACAATTAGGTCGCAATGTAGCAATGTACATATATACATTAATAAGAATCATCATCATCATCATCATCATCATCATCATCATCATCATCATCATCATCATCATCATCTTCATCATCAGCAGCAGCCGAAACACGTACACTGTTGAACAATAAGCTTCCTCCTTTAGAAGGGTTGCCATAATCGCTTATAATATATAAGATCACAGTATAGGTGATAGGTAATTCAATAGAAAGACGCTGCTGCCCGTGTTCTTATTTCCTTTAGTCGCATATTACGAACACCCAACGGGATAAGATGGGAGGGGTGATAAGAATATCCTGGGACAAACCACAGTAATCCACACACGATCATCTGATCCCAAACTGGGAAAAGCCGAAACATATACCATGGTAACCGGCCAATTGAAACAAATACTTACATACTTTCACCGAGAAGACCGCTTCACATCTTTTTTGGTGCCAGCGCAGCGATTCCTCTGACATAAGGATTCCGAGTTTTTAATAAACAACTGTGCTTTACCATCTACGAATGCGTCACGACTTACCAACTGTGATTGCGGTCATCCAAATTAAGCAAAAAAATATTTGAGTTCGTTTTTTAATGCTTTAGTTAGTCGAGTCTAGAGATGACAGGTGTGAGTAATATAATAGTTACTTATAGGTCAATCAGCTAACATCTCAAATTACGTAACATACCGTAAGTGATTTGCAGAAAAACTTTCAACGATGACTTGCGAATTACATGGTAGAATTGGACTGACGTTCGAGTATGCACATAATGCGTTCGCGTTAAAAATACATTTTAACAATTCTGATTACATTATGAATAACACTTTACTGTAACATAATTCATCATTAAATAAGTGGTCACTGAGAGGAATATATTCGTGTGGTTGCTCCTAAATGGTAAGCACAATGCAGCGGACTGAAATAAATCGGATTTTATCGCGGTTTAGGTACTTATCTACCTACTTTCGTACCCTACAGCATCCATGGTCCCAAAAGGGCCGAGACGTTAGACGTCTATATGATACCGTTGTCTCAGAATACTCTCATTACTGATCTTAGTTAGATCTACGCAAAAAAAGCTTATACTATCTTGGTCTTGTAGTGGAATGCGTGGATGAAATTTCATTATATTTATCACGGGGTCCTAAGCAAATGGTAACTGTCTCTCGTCTGAAAAAGTAGTATATAGCTATTACTACGTATATTGACGTCTCTACCTCATGTCAAGTAAGATGATAATAATAATGCTAATAGAGGTGGTGGTGGGGCCCCAGGGGCCCTACGTACTTTAAAGCTCTGTCACTTTCTATCGAGAAAGTAAGGTGAAAATAATATTGCTATTAGCGGTGATGGTACAGACCCTGGCTTGATTTGCCTGATGATAAACGAAATGCCTCCCCGTTAACAGTTGCATCGCATTGCCGCTTGTCACATGAGACTCACTTATTTGCTATTAGGTGTTCTTTACACCGGAACACAAATAATACTATACACACATGGTCATCTGATCCCAAACTAGGCAGAACCTTTATGGTAACCCAAACGCTGATACACAAATAACACCCAGACACAAGGTGCGGAGTCAAACCCACGAGGTTGGCTAGGATTTTTAACCACTAGCCCAACAGGCCGTCGATATAATGTTTATACAATGCTGCTTTGCGGCAGACACTATTGTGGTATTTGGGTCGTCCCTTGCACAAGAAACCTGAGTGGTATACCGAGTAAAAAGCAAATGTTTGGCAAAGTAACCGATGAATAGAGAAACGATTTTCATCACCATAGTAGTGATGAAAACTAAAAGCCCTTAAAGTGTATCGACATCAGCTGCAATCGGACACAGGCTGGTTCACATCATCGTTCCGCTTCAGACCTCGAGCAAAACAGTTGCATCACCCGTACCAACTAATATTGTGACGAAAATCTGTGAAAAAGACAAAATTAGATTCGCAATACAAAGCGATACATTGTCAGTGATAATGGCGGACGGTTGCCGGTTCATTTCACGAATGTTAAGTTTTTATTATAAGTGCAACGGTCTTTTGAAGCAAAAAGAATAGATATTGTAAACTGTTTCCTATAGTGATTCTTATACATGTAAGACGGAAGCCCGAACCTTATAAACGTAAGAAGTATTTGACAGGTTTCGTCGCGCAATGCCTACTTTCGCACTTTGGTAACTTTTTAATATTTCAATGTAATCGGTAGCACAATGCCAACTTTTTAAATCCACCACACGTTAGATCGTGGTATACCTACTTTCGCATAGGGACAACTTTTTTCCTAACACAATATTCTTATCGCAGCATGCCTACTTTTAGTATCGGCAGTACATTAAATATGTATGTTGCCTACAAATTGTACAGTCACCACAAAATTTGTTATATTGTGGATCTGTGGCTGTTTAGTAAACTTTGGAAAAACAGATGGGCCAAAGTTATTACGCAATGGATGCCGAAGGATAGACGCCGTCGCCGGGGAAGGCCTAAGAAACGTTCGTGATGAGATGCATTCACGAAGAATTGATCTGATGTGGCCCACGACAAGGACGTAATTGGATACATCGTTGGTTTGTTTTTTATGTAATCTATTTAAAGTTTAAATATTTTGGGTTAAAAAAAAAACCAAAAAAAAAAAATCAAAAATCGGAAATAATTTTATCGACGCTTCCGTTGGTGAATGAAATGTCACGATGGTGTAGGTATCTATTAATTTTCGTGTTATTAAATTACAACCAAAAATTTTACAACTTCCGGTACTACTTATAGCAACCAACTCCAAATTATGTTTGTCACAGTAATGTTAAAAACCAATAAAATAAAAAATACGAGAAAAATATAATCTATTTGTTACAATACATGGATTAATCAGGGCGGCATGTTTTTCAAAATAAATATTTTTAACGTAACTGTACTAAAATAGGCGATACGCGATCGATAGATTTGAATTTCTAAAAAGTTGGCGAATTGCGATGTAACTGTCGCAAAAATAAAAAAGTAGGCAAGGAGCGATCTAACGTATGGTGATTTTAAAAAGTTGGCATTATGCTACCGATTACATTAAAATACTAAAAAGTTACCAAAGTGCGAAAGTAGGCAGCGCGCGACGATACCATTTGACAAGTTATTGAGCCGTGACGTCTCCTTAATAATGTTGAGGTGTGGTTTTATTTTGATGTTTTGAGTAAGTATATAATTATTCGTGTAAATTAATAGATTAATTTGTTTTTTTTTATTTGTTAACACTAATCGTTTTATCGGCATATTAAATTTCGTAGTTGATTTATTATTTGCGATTTTTTTAGTAAAACACTAAATCAAGTCTTTGCGCGGATACGAGTGTATTCTCTCTTCCTTTACTCTCACAATTCCTTTACTCTCACAGACTGGGAACCGACACGAGAAATATCATCCTCAATACTTTCTACATGCCCATCCGACACGGCGACGCATGGATTATTTCACTCTTCAGATAATCCGGTAATCAACCTATATTGTCCTAACCGCTGACAAAGACTACACAAATTGGTTCCACAGGATTAAAACCCGCAACCCGCGACCTCATGTTAGCAAAACTAGCGGCTTTTCGCTGCGCCACGGCTTCTGGAATGATATTATTATATGTATGTTAAGAAAATAGGTAAGTAAATATACAGATAGTTTTAGTGGCAAAAACACCTGACCAGAATTATCTACCTTTTTTCGATGTCTTACCAAGTTAATCGTATTTCAAATTAGCTCAGTCAAAATGCAACATTAAGTGCAAGTTATAAGACCGTAAAATGGAAAGTAAACGATTGTGAAAATTAAATGCAATGATATAATATTTGTAAACCTCACGGATTGTTGCGAATTATTTGTATAACGAGTTTTGTTTTGATTTAAACAAATACAATTGTGATTTTCTAGTGCAAATAATAGACGAAAGAGCATGAAATTGGCAAATTTTGCTTAAGTATTTCTACTGCTCTTGCGGAGGCTAGACTTTTCTAGATTTTATTTATGCAAGCTGTGAGATTTTGAGCAACTGTATTCGTGATGATAACAAGATTTACTTTAAGTAGTAGGTATCTATACCAAAGTAAGTGCAATACAATACAAATATTCTTTATTGTACACCAAAAGAGAAGATACAGTTTAAAGGGAAAAGAAAAATTGCAGTGTGACAATTTAAGGCGGTCTTATCGCTGAAGGGATATCTTCCAGACAACCTTGGGGTACAGGACAGTATGTTGAAGGGCAGGTGTAATTACAACATTAGATAGGTATAAATATATAAATAAGTTATAATAACATAAAATATACAAATAATAAGTATATAAATTAACAAATAATAAAATCCATGATGTAGCACTATGACTTTATACAAGTATCTACTACAACATACTATTATAATTAGAGAAAGAATAGATTTACGGCAGAGAAATATAGTAAGTAGTAAAGTAGCACAGGTAAATAAAGTATAATACTGGATACTACTGGGAAGCACATCATCTTAAGTAACACTAGCACCAGCTGGCAAATATTTCCGTTATTTCATGCTTTTTAGATAATTTTCTTTGAAGTGAGATTTTTTCCTAATAAAAATATTTTCTACAAAAAAAAAGAACCGCCTTCAAAATGCAACTAAAAAGCCTGAAATAATTTCTAAGAATTAGTGGTTTTTACATCTACATTGTTGGACTTGGACTACAACAATTATAAATACATATTACTATCAAAGACGGCGCCAAACTGAAAAACAGTTAGGTACCTACTGCCCTTGTAAGTATTTGCTAGACGTTAGGCGCCGACTTTGATAGTAATATGTATTTATAATATGTTGTAGTCCAAGTCCAACAATGTAGATGTAAAAACCACTAATTCTTAGAAATTATTTCAGGCTTTTTAGTTGCATTTTGAAGGCGGTTCTTTTTTTTGTAAAAGTTATTTTTATTTTATTCTTTTTAGTGGTTCCCTTGGTGTATTATTAGGTTAACTTTTAACAACTTATATTTTATTCTAACAAACAGACAGTTTAATATTTATTTTAAAAACACCCACTACATAACACAACTATGGACCATCACTAAAATATAAGCTTAAGCAAATTTAAAAAAAAATGTAGATGTGACAATATCAACTAACCAATTGCCATAAACCGAAGATATCTAGGTGTTATACTCGTAGTTCTCGAGAACAATGGACTGCAAGGTCGGTGGGTCTACATTTATTTGTGCCGAGAACCCGTGTCCACCTTCTTGCTCCATCGTCAGACCCTGATCACCATTTTTCCAGCAACTACTCATCGAGACCAATCCAACGAGTCCAAATTCGGTAGGTCTACGTTTGTTGGTGCCGAGATACCGTGACGACCTTCCTGCTCCATTATCAGACCTTGATCACCATTGTTCTAGCAACTACTCGTCGAGAGCTACCCAACGGACCCAAACTCGGTGGGTCTATCTTTATTGGTGCCGAGATCCCGTGACGACCTTCTTTCTGCATCATCAGACGCTTATCACCGTTTTTCTAGCAACTACTCATCGAGAGCTACCCAACGAGCCCAAACTCGGCGGATCTACGTTTATTGGTGAAGAGATCCCGTGACAACCTTCATGCTCCACCATCAGACCCTGATCACCATTTTTCTAGCAACTACTCATCGAGAGCTACCCAACGAGCCCAAATTCGGCGGATCTACGTTTATTGGTGCAGAGATCCCGTGACAACCTTCCTGCTCCACTATCAGACCCTGATCTCCATTTTTCTAGTAACTACTCGTCAAGAACTATCCTTCGAGTCCAAATTCGGTAGTTCTACGTTTAGTAGGCACGGCTAGGATAGGATGGATTGTTAATTTTATTACAGAGTTCCGGTGGCCATGTATGGCCTTCTTCATCAGATCCACTTCACCAAATGATACTTTCTGAATGTAAATGCTTAACTAGTTTCTAAAAATACCAAAAACGCTATAAGTATGCCTATAATATTTAAGGAGTTCCCTCAGTTACTTATGGTTCCCATCATCAGAACTTAATTTTGAAAAAATGGGACCAATCTGTAAGCATATCCTTTCAATTAAAAAAATAATTTTCCAAATCGGTTCGTAAACGACAGAGTTCTGAGGTAACAAACATAAAAAAAGAAAAAAAAACTTACAACCGAATTGATAACCTCCTCCTTTTTTTTGAAGTCGGTTAAAAATAGTTTATTTAAGTAAGTATAAATTTTTAGTGACTTTTATTTTACCAAGATAAGTTTCAGTAGTATCACGCAACTCGCACGTCTACGTTAGAGTTCTTACTGAAAATATAATAAAATCTTTTTAAAAAAAATTGATCCGACTTCAATATCACTGAAAAGTATAAAATAATTTAAATATTATTGAAGTTGGTGTTAGCTTACCGGCTGTGTATATTTGGCACCAACTTCAATAATATTTAAATTATTTTATACTTTTCAGTGATATTGAAGTCGGATCAATTTTTTTTTAAAAGATTTTATTTTAAACTTTTTAGTGATATTTTCATAAAGATTGAACCATCGAAGACCGTAAAATGATCTAGGTAGGTTATGATCACATTATCGTCTACATAGTTTTACATAATTCATGTTTCTTCGGAAAAAAATATTCGGTCGTAATGAAATTTGCATGGAATCATCATAGTAGTTTAATCTCTCGAATAAAAAAAGAATCATCGAAATCGGTTCATAATTGTCAGAGCAAGATAAATTCCTCCTCATCGTTCATGGTCTTCCAGGAAGTTCTTATCCGGTTGTGATAAATTTCATACAGATTCATTACAGTGGTTTCTTCTTTCGAATAAAAAAAGAATCATTGAAATTGGTAAATATTTGCCAGAGTTATGACCATTTTTGTCCTTAAAAAGCGACCAAAAAGTCATCTATATAGGCTTTCCGGCAAGCAATAATTTTTTTATGGGACCCAACTAACGGATTAAAGAATGGATGGAAGAAAGATTTTTGCAAATCGGTTCATAATTGCCAGAGTTATGCGCGAACATACATAGAAAAAAAATTATATACAGACGAATTGAGAACCTCCTCCTTTTTTTGAAGTCGGTTAAAAAGTCTATCTTTTAAACTACTGAACTTATTTTGATAAAACTTATTTTCTTTTCTAAGTTGAGAAATATTCAAACTATTGTAAAAAGAATTATCGCAATCGGATTTGTAATTTCTGAGAAATCCGTGCACAAATCTACATACATAAAGACATATATACATACAAACATACATAAAAACATACATACTTACTTACACTCGTGCAATTTGGTACATTTGTTGGAATAATGGATATTACGCGTTTTATTAATATTACATACATACGCGTCGAATATAGAACCACCTTTTTGAAGTCTGATAAAAATTAAACGAAATCAATATACCGAACCAATTCTTTGTCCAAATAATTACGATTTCTTTACGCCCACAACCCTTTTGACATTTACACCGGTCACTTGTTCAAGAAATGATTTATTATGAATATCAATTGGCAGTGCAATCATAACTCACCTAACCATCTAAGTGCTAAGCGAAAAAGCTTTAAATCACTTGTACATGCTGCTTAAGTTATTCTAGATAAGCATCTACAGCGGGTACAAATTAAAGCTCTATTTAAGATCATATCGTCCGCAATTGCTTATAAAAAAATATAATGACTGCTATTAAATCCTAATGTGCATCATGCTGCATGATACTAAATGTCAGCAAGTTTTTTTTTTATATATTGGTATACAGAATTTTGTCGCTGAATGCCGTTACTGAGAGGTTTGTTATCTATATCTATAAAAATCAATGCCACTTTTCGTTGTAATTTTATAACTCAAGAACTGTCTTACCTATTCAAACCAAATGTTTAGGCTTTGTTCGGACTATTTAGTAGATGGTTTATGTGAAGTTTGCACAAAATCGGTAGAGCGGTTCTTCATTTATCACATTTTTTGTAACAAATTAATTCAATAAATGGCGGATCATTTTGTAAATGGGGATTTTGCTGTCAAATTGAACCTTTTGTCAGAATTAAAACTTTTTTTAGTGTTGACAGTAAAAGCATGTTGTTATGTCATTCATGCGGTCATTTTGTTTTGGACGTGCTTCGAATAAAGTAAATTGTCAGCGATAATTATTGATTTGTGTTTATATTTTTTGTTCAAATGTACTGCAATGTATATAATGTGTGCGTGTACTTTTCCCAGTTTTTGCGAGCCGTCGGTGTTTCATATCGTTTACAGGCTTTATTTGAATTAAATTGTCAAAAGCATTTACACAAACGGTAAGTTTTGAACTGTTGAAGTGAATAACATGTATATGCATGTGTGTTTCTTCATTTGAAAAAACATATTGTGTACTCGTACACTATTAATGTAGCAATATGTTTTTAATTTGATTTATTGAAGTTTTTAATTGAAGGAAAAATGCCATTTTTTGTTTGAATAAATGAATTTGATGTTCCAATTAAATATTTCACTTTATACGTAGCGAAGCACGTACCGGGCCGCTAGTTAGGTATAAAAAATTACCGCAAAGTATTAATTTATTAAAATTAAGGTTGATTTAATAAGACAATATTGGATTTATAAGTTAATATCTACTGATTTACAGAGCGAAGTTCTTTAATTTTAGTTGTATAGTAAGATGATATTCAGAAGGAGAAATTGCAAATTAGTGTTATAGTATGTACAGGTCTTGCTTCATAGATGATATTCAGGAAGAAAAATTACAAATTAAAAATCAGTTTTTTTTCTTCAAGTAAAAACTGCTATTCAGAAAGATAACAGATTTTTCTTATGTAAGTACAGTTGTCTTATGGTAGGTATGTATAGATTTTGAGTTTAGAATTATACAGAACGTTAATACTTACTATAATAAATGTTTGTCTCATAAGTATGTACAGGTTTTAGTTATATGTATCTATTTTTTTTATTTTTTTTTAAATTACTAAACTTGTCTTATGGTATGTACAGGTCTTTCTTCAAAGATGCTATTTAGAAAGATTACAGATTTGCCTTATGTACAGTAGTCTTATATTAAGTATGTACAGGTCTTTTTTCAAAGTTGCAATTCAGAAAGACTACATCTATCTTGTAGTGTACTGGCAAATTGTGTAAAGTTGTGGGTAGACAAGTTTATCGTCTCAAGCGGGCACACTACGCACGCACTGAGTGGGGATGCGAGAAAGACATAAAAGCCCCTCTAGTATAGGAGGGGAGTTGAGTCGAGTGTCAACCACTGTGCGGGTCAGACGTGGTGTGTGCGTTAACGAGCCGATATAGTGTAGTGTTAACATTAACAAATATAGTGAACTCTACATGGCGACGAGGTGAAAACCGTGAGAAATTATATATTTTTTTGATTAATTAATCAAAGTGCAATTAAAAAAAAAGAAAAACATGAGTGGCGTGAACGAAATACCTTATTACGTGATAAGTGAATAAAATAATCATAATAAACTTTTTGCAAATAATTGAGTGACAAAATAAGTGTTTGATCATAGACATACAATTAAAATATTTTCAAGTTTTGGAATATAATATTAAGTGTAATAAGAGAACATAATTAAAAAAATACAGAAGTGTGAAATCAAACTATTATCTCAATTCTTAAGTCGTCTCGTATGTCTTAACGAAGGATGGTGACCATTTTGTAATAATACGTTTCTCTCCAAATACAGAGTATTTAGAAATATCTCAGTACTTTGGAATTGCTTGGTTAAAAAATAAAATAATAATGTCAAATATACCTGCAAAGCTAGTACGTACAATAGGTGGTTTTAAACAAAAAAAAATCTTCCATTAAAGATTAAAAATTTAGAGGTTAGCTTGTGCTTCTTTATAAAAATACCGTGATACCGAAAATGATGCTAAAAACGCTTTCAAACAAATATATTAACCACAGATCTTTGTGCCCTTTCTGCAGTTAAAAGAAGCTATTGTATGTGCCTTCTCAGACAGATATCATAGCTAATAATCGACTGACCCAAAGCCGTGTAGATGGTTTTATTAATAAGTCTATGTCCACAATGTTTCTAAAGTTTTTAAGAATGGCACCTGTCCTCCTGATAAGCACAGCTAAACAACAAATTTAAACTCGAAAATTTATATGTATATATTTGCATATTATAATATCAACGAGTTGGGTTCCGGGGGCAATTATATCTTCCAGGTTAAATTTTCCCACAAGATTTGCTTGAGGTTATGATTACAACACGTATTTATTTTAACATTAACCTAATAAAATGTAATGGCATATAGGAGTGATTAATGGTTATAGATTGAACACAAATTCAGTGATCACTCTTTAATTGTTATAAGACCAATAATACTTATAAGCAACTAGTCCCAATAAAAGAAATTATTCAGTTATAATGTGTAGGTATAGAAGGTTAGCAAACCTATTCTGATCTGTAATGTAAGGGTTGTTTTAAAATACCTGAGTGCTATTTATTCTAGTATTTAATTTGCAGTACCTAACCTAAATGGTATTATTTACTTATATTAAATTTTGTTAAGGACATTCAATAAATTTTGTAGGGCGGTATCAAATTTCTAATGGGTGTTTGAATACCGTGCATTCATTTGGGATGGTTCAAATACCACGCATTAAATTGCGAAGGTACCATACAAAAAGTGGTTCACATTAAATTGTGAACAGGCATTAAATTGCGCATGGTGGTTTAAATACCGTGCATTAAATTGCGAGGGTTTAACAAACGTGCATTAAATTGCGCAGGGATGGTTTAGATATCGTACGAAAAGTGGTTCTCATTGGATTGTGAACGGGCATTAAATTGCGAAAGAGTTCAAAATACCGTACAATAAAGTGTATGGTGGAGGCCAATCTGGAGGTAGCAATGTCAAGTATTACTGATCCTGATCTGATGGTCACCCTGGTAGGGCAAAGGTTGTTGAAGGACTATAGTGTCGGTCACGGCATGGGGCATTCATCGGTATACCAAGCGGAAACCTATGTCATAATTGCCAGCATCAAAGAAATGCAAAGGAGAAATGTCAAAGGAAAAACCATTTGCATTCTCAGCGACAGTCAGGCAGTACTGAAGGCTCTGAATTCCTTCAGAGTTGCTTCTAAACTGATCAAAGAACGTGTTACATGCTTCAACAACTTGGGAAAACAACAATGTCGGCTTTATCAGGGTACCTGGACACGAAAGCGTCGAGGGCATTGAGAAGGCAGATAGACTAGCGAAGGCCAGCTCTTAGACATTTGATTGGCCCCGAACCATTTGTGGGGTTCCATATGGAATATATCACCAAGCATTTTATGCACATGCTAGAGACAAACACATGAAGGAATGGAGGGCAGCGTCAGGCCTAAACCACTCCAAAACATTCTCTAGCACAAGGGTGGACTGAGGGATTAAATTATTAAACCTAAACAAATCACAAATATGGCACCTAGTAGGTGCACTCACAGGACATTTTGGTATCAACGAGCATCTACACAGAATGAGGCTGAACTGGTAACCCCGCACTGAACATCGACGCAGCCTTCGAATCGGACAACAGCACAGCTTCGCCATCGCTCTCTCCTGCAACAACCAGCGAGTCACAAGTCGGCCAGTATCCCGGCGTCATCGGATGACCAACGCATTGCGACTGTGGATGCAAGCCTGGTCGACCTTCGGCCACAACATGACACAACACCCCTGCACTACGGTCGGTCCTTGTAAGAAGAGCGCATACCTCTCACCGGTACGCCTAGCAGCCGTCAGCCATACCCACTGCACACCTCGACTCACTGAAGACGTAGCAGCATCAGCTTCGACTCACTGGAACTGCATCCATTGGCACAGCGACTGGAACGCAAGGACGAGCTGGCAAATGAAGACGTTCATCGACTTCCAGTCTTCGGGCAGAGTGATGTGGCGACTCAAAATAACCAGATGGCGCCACATGTGGTACAGCGACGCGATGAAAAGCAAGCAGCATCACATACAACGCGATACATGGCGACACCTCCGAATCCTGAATCTCGCAAGTGAAGTTTCTCAAACGTTGAGAATATATACAACATCCCGACATCAACTGTAAGGAAGGGACTTCGGCCCTGACTGAGCATCACACCTCGCTCGGTCGGAGGATTCTCCCTTTGGTACGTCGTTGCATCGCTAAAATTTTAAAGCGGGTTTCATTTTAATGAACCTTCAGTTTCCTTGAACCTCTTTCGGAACTCGGGTGATACCGTAAGGCGAAAAGTTTGTGTGACTAAAAGGTCTAATAATCTGCTCTGTTAATTTTATAAAAGTTTAATTTAATAATACTAAGTTTTTCGACAGCAAGACTCGCGGAGTAGTTGGGAGGTTTCTTCTTATCGAAGTTAACTACAAGGGCGTGTTGGCTTAGGCATCTCTTATCTGATCAGTGGGTAATCTTGATCCGGATGCGTTAGAGTTAGAACTGATTGGCTGTCGTAAGCAGATTTAAATTTGATCTCACATTGAATGTTAACAGTCTAATTAGTTCCTAGTTTTGGCTTTATTTCACTAGAGTCCATCAACTCTGTCAAGACTGACCGAGCAAATAAAGCTATGTGAGTATATTCCTCTATAGATCCACACACGGGGAGGTAGTGTCTGGTAGGATGGACGTCCTAGCTATGTCATTGATACGGGTACTGACAGCGAAATACGGTGGTCTAATTTGAACTTTTCGGTGGAGGATACAATTGTTATTTTTATCAATATTACCTATCGATGAGTCTATTATAATAATCGCTAATTATCTGGGGAGCAATGGTAGTGAATCTATTGTAAAGATCCAATGCGACCAATGGATATTACGAGCCTTGTTGTTGTTGTTGTTGTTATTGCCGCTGTACTTTCTTATTACTCGGGAATGTTCTCTGGTGATATTTCATGTAGTGCGGTTCGTATCACAGGGTCTTACTAGCTTGTGTTATCAAATCATATAATAGTTATGATCAACACTCTAGTGACTTTAATTCCTAGGCCGTTGGAAAGTCAGAATAGGAACTGGTCAGCTAGGGTTGGCTGTGAGGGAAAGAATAAGATTGGTGTACGCGCGGGTGAACTATTTCCCGCGTCGATGGCTGGTCTTGTGGGGGATTGGCCGGTGTGGCAGGATATTATTTATTGCGTTAAACGCAAGCATCGGTGAGTCAACCATGAGTGCAGTTGACCACAGACGGTACATTTAGAATGTCTGGCGAAATGCTTAAGAGTGCTTCTAACTTCCTTTGAAGAGCACGCCAACTTGCGGGCTAATATATCCTTGCCGAGTGACCCCGCACTCCATCTCAATACAAGCCTTATCCTTGAGGTCCCCTGGGACCTGGTGTTTGGTAGAAACTCATTTCAGGGGCACTCCACTAAGCCACACTGGCAGGAGTAACGAAACGTGCTTTTGATACTCCGAGAATATATAATAAAATAGGTATTTACCTAGTGTAATAAAATGTAATAAATGCTTCTATGTAAAGAATTTAAAAAAGATATTATTTCAGAAATGCTATTGTGAAGTAGATAGTCTTACATTTCTAACTAGGTAATTAAATTACGATGAATGTCTAGTTTTGACATTAATATTATTATAAATTTCAAAAAAAAAAAGAAAGAGAGGTATAAAGGACAGTGTATAATAAGATCAGATAATGAACATTATTCATTTTATGATAGTTACATACTTGTTATTTTGAGAAACGATTATTAATTTACATTTAAATAAAAAAATAAATTTTCTATAAAAAGGAAGGGATGTAGTGTACTGGCAAATTGTGTAAAGTTGTGGGTAGACAAGTTTATCGTCTCAAGCGGGCACACTACGCACGCACTGAGTGGGGATGCGAGAAAGACATAAAAGCCCCTCTAGTATAGGAGGGGAGTTGAGTCGAGTGTCAACCACTGTGCGGGTCAGACGTGGTGTGTGCGTTAACGAGCCGATATAGTGTAGTGTTAACATTAACAAATATAGTGAACTCTACATATCTTATGTACAGTTGTCATATACTCGTGGTATTATACAGAACGTCAATACTAAAAATGAATGCTTGTCTTATAGTAGGTACAGGTTTTAAGTTTAGAATTATACAGAACACTAGCGGCCCGCTCCGGCTTCGCACGGGTAAAAAAATATGATATCTATTTAAAATAAGATTAACAATCTTTCCATAACTACTAAATGGCTTTTTTTTAACATCCTCAGAAATTGAATTATAACGTATTGTAAATTACGAGTTTAATAATTTTGTTGAAGAATTTAACTGAAATTATTAGCTTAGTTTCAAGTTCATAAATTCGACAAAATGCAAACTTTCCTTCTCCATTTTGCCTCTTAGGAGAACAAATCCAAAAAAAATATACACCCTGGCGACGGATGATATACTCGTTCACAAACTATAGCAAGAAACTTTTTTTTTACAATATAACGGTTTTACAATAGAACCCTATTACAACAGAACCCTATTACTAACATAACCCTATTACTAACATAAAAATTTTACATAAAAAAATCACAACAGTAAAATAACTGAATACACGACCTTTTTTGTTCCAATTAGAGTTCATCAAGATGTACTTACTGGATTTCAGCATGCATGCATGTATGCATGTCTACTCTGAAGAGACCAAATATAGCACTCTATGGGAAAAATATTCTTCTCGTAGATCAACTAAATCTGTAGGGATTTTAGGTATGCGAGGAATGTGCGCAGTTTGACCAGCTGCTGGTCCAATGAGGATAAAGGCGTTATGTTATAAATGCATTTGAATCTTTTTAGTCATAAATTATACGTTTAATATTCGGGCAATTATGAAATATGAGTACCGTCGCGGCAGCAACGCGGCACAAGTGGCACGCAATATCAATGGCGTTTACGGAGCTAGCAGTACGAAATAACGCTGCAAATGTTATTGGTTTGCCCGTTTCCGTTCTGGAAATTTTGACCTGAAAAATAAAACCCGTGGACGTCCGAAAAGATTGGTCGACAATGACGAATTAAATGTGATTGTAGAAGCTGATGATACTCAATCTGCGGCTGAATTAGCAGCAGCTGTCGACGTTAGCATCAAAACAATATTGGTCCATTTGCGTCAAATTGGCCAATATTGTTTTGCCAATATTGGTACTTAACTTAACAAATGTGCCCCACGAACTTAAAATCGCCAGCGCGAATTACGCGTCGAGACTCAAAAGGCACACAAACGAAGGAATTTTGTACCGCATTGTTACAACGACAAAAAATGGATTCTGTTTGACAATGGAAAACGCGATCCTGGTTCAGCACCTAAAAATGCCCTAAACGAAAAGTTACCCCTACAAAAGTAATGGTCACTGTTAGGTGGTCTTGGGCCGGTGTGTTTCATCACAGCTTATTACCAAACGGGATGAGCATTACTGCAGTTATGGTGTACTGTGAAGAACTGAACACAATGAAGAAGCTCGCACGCGTCCAACCTGCTTTCTACTTCCCGACTTCTACTTTTACCAAAATTTTAATAACTTCTTGACGGAAAAAATCAATACCCGAGAGGCAGTACAAAATGCCCTTGAAGAATTTGTTGCCTCCCGTCCAGCTGATTTCTTCAAGAAGGGCATCATTAAACTGCCGATGCATTGGAAAAGATGCATCGAAAGCATGGGTTATTACATTAATTAATAGAAATAAAATATATATTAAAAATGTTAACTCAATTTAATAAAAAAACGGCAATTTTAGGTAAAAAGTTTAAAAGTACTAAAAGATAAACCCGAAAGTGAGATTTAAACCCGGGCTCTACAGTGTTACGTGGAGGCGTCTGTATCTCCTGACCACGGAACTTTTAATCTATGGATCGAATTACCTTATCTTATTCTTGTTATTTGTCTGCTCAGTACCTGCGTGATATTTTACCTTATGTATTAAAGTTATCCGTGTACAGTACCTAATTCACGTACTAAGGAATTTAAATGCTGCGTGGGCTTGAACTGCTCAACTCATGCAAGCTTAGAAGTTTAAGGCTGACTTATGTATAATTTGTAAAACTGTTTTTAAAAAAATGACAAAAAAAGACAAGCCCGCTGAGTTTCTTGCCAGATCTTCTCAGTAGCGGCCGCGTTACGATCCGGTGGTAGTTTGTAAAAATGATTTTTGTGTAAGTGCCTCCGTGGGGCCTATACATAAAGATATTTTGATTTTGACTTTGAATGAAAATATTTGTACAGTCACAAGCATAAATATATTACCATGGACAGTTCGCCAAAAATATCTAATTTCATGATTCATTCATTAATTTCTGATCTCGACATGACGGAAAAAATATGTGATCATTTATAAAAGCATATACATGTAGCAGCAGATATATCTGACATCAAAGTAACACCAAAACTATCTGCCAACACATGCGATGCAAAAATATAGAATGCCGCATTGACTTCAAAAATATGAGCCACCTATTAGAATGCAAAAATATCTGACATTTCTTGCGTTATAAACATCACGCTGACGCTGACAGCATAAACATCTGACAAAATGTTTCGAGCCATATTTCTTCTATATCGGAATAAGTTCCGCTCATTTTGCAAAAAGATGTGATGTAGCACTGGCTGCATAAATATATGACACCTGACCATAATAATTTGAGTTATTTTATTATTAATAAGTGCATTTGTATATAATTACTATGATTTTATTTACTATACTCGCACAATTTTCAAGAAGTGTCGCTGTGTCGCTATTACGTAAACGTAAATGATAAGTACGGTAGGTAGCGAGAACTAATCAAAGTGAACAAATATCGAAATACCCACTAAATGAAACGTTTTAGTTAAATTCTTGTTATTGTATGTATTGTGTGTTTGTGTTCTTATTATTGTTGTTGTTGGCGGGCCTGTTGATGTAGTGGTTAGACACCCTATCCGCTGACTAATAGGTCGTGGGTTCGATTCCCACCAAGTATCTGGGTGTTTTATCTATATAAGTATGTATTTACAAAAAAAAAGTATATTAAGTATTAGTATCAGTTGTCTGGTATATCCATAGTATTGCATAGTACAGGCTCTGCCTAGTTTGGGATCAGATGACCGTGTGTGGATTTTCCCATAATATTATTATTATTTACCACGTAGAAGCCAATCTACAAAGCCTAGAGCACAGGCGTAAAGTAGCTAGCCTCTCGGTATACTACAGGATGCGTTTTGGAGAGTGTGCGCAGGAATTGCATGACTTGATTCCACCAATCCCCTTCTATCATCGGACGTCGAGACGCACTGCGCATGCACACCCTTTTGTGGTGAAAGTACCTTCAGTCCGGACTAAACGATTTACCTCTTCGTTTATAATAAGGATTGGAACAGTTTGCCTGCGTCGGTTTTCCGCCAGATTATAATGTGGGTGTCTTCAAGGCTAGAGTGAATAGGCTTTTAAAAAGCCAGTGTGCTTTACAATCTTCGATTGCGTGGCCACTTTCCATCAGGTGGGTCTGCAGTCGAGCACTAGCTTATGTTGAATAAAAAAAGTAAAAAAAAATATATTTTTCTGCTAGTGTGAATTAATAAATCTTCCATTTATATTGATTAACATGGATCGTTTTTTTTTAATAAAGAAAATTATTACTAGATTGCTTATTATTTCCAAATTCCTGTATTGAGATTCAAATTCTGAACCTGTACTTAATCCCTATCTTAATCACAAATATTCTTAAATCGGTTCTGTTAGTTTCTGAAAATTGCGCGAGTATAGTAAATAAAAATAAAATAATTATATACAAATGAACTTATTATTAATAAAGAACAGAACAAAATAACTCAAATTATTAGGGTCAGGTGTCAGATATTTATGCTGCCAAGTGCTACATCACATGTTTTTGCAAAATGAGCGGAACTTATTGCGATATAGAAGAAAAATGACTCGAAACATTTTGTCAGATGTTTATGCTGCCAGTGCTACATCACATGTTTTTTGTAAAATGAGCGGAACTTATTGCGATATAGAAGAAAAATGACTCGGAAACATTTTGTCAGATGTTTATGCTGCCAGTGCTACATCACATGTTTTTTGCAAAATGAGCGGAACTTATTGCGATATAGAAGAAAAATTACTCGAAACATTTTGTCAGATGTTTATGCTGCCAGTGCTACATCACAAGTTTTTGCAAAATGAGCGGAACTTATTGCGATATAGAAGAAAAATGTCTCGAAACATTATGTCAGATGTTTATGCTGTAAGCGTCAGCGTGATGTTTATAACGCAAGACATGCCAGATATTTTTGCATTCTAAAAGGTGGCTCATATTTTTGCATCGCATGTGTTGTCAGATAGTTTTGGTGTTCCTTTGATGTCAGATATATCTGCTGCTACATGTATATGCTTTTATAAATGATCACATATTTTTGCCGTCATGTTGAGATCAGAAATTAATGAATGAATCATGAAATTAGATATTTTTGGCGAACTGTCCATGGTAATATATTTATGCTTGTGACTGTACCTCCATCGATCGAGCAATAATACTCCTTTTTAACGCTGTTAAGACATACATTTTAAAAAATACGAAGCACGTATACAATTAATTTTGTGAAAGAAAGTCTGTGCAAAATTTCAAGTCAATAGGCCCAAGGAATCGCTTTCTCCCATACACATGTTGCCAACATGTTTCACCCCCTTAGGGTTGAATTTAGCAAAATCCCGTCTTAGTGAGCACCTACGTCCTAAAAGGAACCCCCAAGCAAAATTTGAGACTCCTAGCACTTGTAGTTTCTAAGATTTCGTGAAGAAGATAGAAGTCTAGGTATCTATATCTTACAGGAAAATAAAATGTTGTTTCTAAGTAGGTAATACAGTTTTTTGGTAATCCTAAAAAAACCTCGACAAACAAACTTAGTTTTGAGGTCGGGTTTTTACTATCTAAGGTATTACTGGAAAATATCGTTTTCCTACTGGTATTAGAGGAATAGTAAAATAACATTTTGAACATTAATATATGCAAAGAAGGTATAGAACCCTCGCCTCGGTGCGCGTGTCCTACTCGCACGTGACCACTTTTTGTTTTTGTTTCATTCGGTACCTAGCTCCGAACCGGAGTATCTTACCCAATAAAACGCCCCGTACTCAATGGACATCTGGGGCCCACAACCCAAACGTCCAGCGACTCCGAAGGTGGCCCGTTATTTGCCCGGGCTTATGGCTGAGGAGAGAGACGTTAGGCCTCCGTAAATGAACGCGTCAAGCGGCTCCTTAGGCCTCATTTACGGAGACGCGGGGCGTCGCGCGTCGCGTGTGGCGGCGCGGCCCGCACTAAATTCAAATGTAGGGCGTTGTATGAGTGTGTTTACGGAGAAGCGATTTTACACGCGTTTGCGCGTGTTTTACGGCGGCGCCCGCGGATGGCATCGCCGCGTCTCACGCGGCGTTCATCGCGGCGGCGCACGCAGCGGTGATTCTCGATGAAGCGATGCCTGTGGCGGAACCTTCTGCCAGTCTATTTGGTAATCGTGCAACACAGACGTAGTCACCATCGCAATGGAGTATGATATGATCGATTTTTTTTTTAGAAGAAAATTGTATGTTAAAAAGTGAGTTGCACCGCCGTTGCACGCGGCGGTGCCCGCCGCGGGCGCAGCGGCGGGCACCGCCACTCTTCCCGCCCCGCGTCTCTATAAACAGCATCATATATTGCTATAAGTTTGTGTTTACGCGTGCGATGATACGCGCCGCTACACGCGCCGCCGCTACGTAAACAGTAAAAACGTCCGACGCGCCGCGAGACGCCACGCCACACGCGACGCGCGACGCCCCGCGTTTCCGTAAACGAGGCCTTAGGCAGCCGCTTGACGCGTTTCCGTAGATTGTTTACATTTGTGCAATTGTATGGCAATTAGACACCCTGGCTGTCACCCAAAAGGGGTTGGATTCCGACCAAAGACAATCATATGTGTGTATGTGTATTATTACAGTATAAATGTACCTACCTAGAAAAAAATGTACTTATTTGTATTAGTTATCTTATTTGCATCAGATGCTCGTCTGTAATTATCCCATGATATTTGTATGGGGTGCCGGGTTAGAATTGCATCTCCATCTCCTCTCGTCGGGTGTCGTAAGAGGCGACTAAGCCAGAACGGGAAGACGGGAAGCAGCGTCTTTCTTTTGGATTTATATTCTGCGATCCCTAAGCCGCCTGCCAAGCGTGGGGATTATGGCAACCCCTCCCTTATAAGGGGAGGCCTTTTGTCCAGCAGTGGACGTGTTCCGGCTGCTGATGATGATGATTATTCTTTTATTACATCGTACTGTAGATTACGGCCTGTCGTTATCCAAAAACATCCACAGTTATGTCAAAAAATGTTAATTGAGTTGATTTCTCCTACCTGAATACCTGCTACCATTGCGAACAACCGCAAAAGATGGCCATTTACGTCACCATCGAACGGTTTATTTCATAACGATTCGGTGTAAAAACTCGATGACGTTTGCGGTTAACAAACATAATGGCGCCGGCTGAACATTCCCTTCATGTAACATTAATCTCTTATCTGTGCGCGTCGTTATAAAAGATTAGTTGTACGATTAATGCGCGTTGAAGGGCAACGTTGCGTATGTCTGCGAGAATGAAAAGTGGATCAATACACGGAGCTGCAGTCATGTGACTGCGAAGGTCGCAGCCGCATCACGAGTCCCACGAGGGGGGGATGCCACTACACAGACCTCAAGCCTCTCATTCGCCAAATCTAATACTACTAACTAAAACGAAGTTGCAATTATGAAAGCGATATTCGCTGCACACGTTCATGATTTGCACATCAAATTCCTGCGATAATAATTTTATTGCTAAATTGTTAATTGTCGAATTAAGTAATTCCTTGTGACATTATAATATAAATCGGTTATTTATCTTTGATAATTACTGTGCAAATTGAATTTATTATTAAACGAAATAATTATTTTGCTATTAGCCAATCGGACGGGCAAACAACTAAAGCTATGCTGTGCTATCGATAGTAACATCTACATAAATACTCGTAATATTTGTTGTAACAGATGTTCAATTAATGGATAT
Organism: Furcula furcula; assembly: GCA_911728495.1. Taxonomy (NCBI): domain Eukaryota; kingdom Metazoa; phylum Arthropoda; class Insecta; order Lepidoptera; family Notodontidae; genus Furcula; species Furcula furcula. Next base: position 9,319,201 of record OU452254.1, on the reverse strand, counting down.
ACACACTAGCATCGATATCATCAGAAACCTTGTACTGCATTAAGCTAATGAACTGAATCCTCGATACAAGACGAAATGGAAGGCATTACATACTTAATTGAATAGTTGAAGTGTTCCGTATTACAAGTCTTACCAATTATACCGCAGACCAGTTTCGGATTTTCGGTAACTTGTACAAGAAATAAGGAAATTCTTATTTATTAATTCAACTATTTGGGTGTCATTGCCAATGTCTATCTGGTTAAGTAACATACTTAAATCGTATATTATGTATATGGAAGTTATGTACTTAGATACTCCAGATAAAAGAGTTGTTACATATAATTGACTACTAACTAGTCGTTTTTAAAGTAAATGCGGGTTTTCTGGAAGAGAACTCACGTTTTTGAGCTCACGTTAAGCTCGCCCTTTGTGATACCTTTATCTTAATTTAATTAGCTAAATAATGTAAATCCGTTCTTGGCTTTTTGTATAAGAAATATGTTCTGACTGTGTTATTTTATGAGCTGTGGATTTTGTTTCAAAATAAAATAAAATCTTTTGTTATGTGTTTTGTACTGTTTTCTGTTTACATGTGTACCCAATAGGTAAAGTATAATAATAAATTATCGCATTCGCTGCCCTGCGAGTTAAAGGTAATTACTGTGACATACATATCACTGTCTGAGATGTCAGGGTCAGATAATGAGATTTTGGGGACTATACTTGACTTACTATGACGTCTCGCGCAAAAACTTTCTACGTCAGAATATTTTTTACTGATTCCGTACAGGTTCCGGATGTACATTTGGAGCTATAAGGAAAGAAGAAGTAAAAAGTACCCAAAAAACTACACATATATCAGTATTCATTTAGCCATTCATTTAAACCAAAGCGGTTTTATTTTAATAATAGTAGATCATTTGTCCATTCAACCTACATAGTACGAAACATATGTGTGTAGGTACCAGTACCACACGTGGTCCGAACAAGATAGTAAGATTGACAGTGCCCGTAGGCGGCCCTGCTAGGTACATTTCGCAAGTACTGGTCACGAGCGACTACGGGACTAACCAAGACTAATTGCCTAATAAGATAATATTCGTGTTATTAATGACTGCGACAATGGCGAAGTAGCGAGCATGAAAAATTATTGGGCCGCGTGCTGGGTATTCAATGAATGCAAATATTTTGATTAATTATTGTGTTTCACTCCGCAAGATACTGTCAAGACAAAGTAATTATACTGTCTACAACTTTTTTTGCTATACTCAGCGCGCTTGAAATTGAGATTTTTTTTCATCCAACTTCATTCCACAACCATGATTAGGTCGCCAAACCAGCTGGCTAGTAGTCTACCGATGCTTCTTTCTGTCCCCTTTCCCGTCCCTCGTCCTGTCTGAGACATATTTGCCACACTCACGTCATTTTCCTATGAGTCACGAGTTTAACAAGACGAGGCCTTAGTTATCAAATCTTGAACCAGATAATTCAACCAGCTACAAAGTTTTTTTTACACCGGATCTCAGCATTACATTGCTGCTTAGCGTTAGAACTTTTGACACTATGGTAGTGCCCACCTAGATGATTCCTTGCAGTAGGGACCTACCACCTAGGAGGTCAATCAATCTTGCCCTTCAGATTTCCGTTTTAGTAACTTTTTTTTTGACGCGGGGTTAATCTTCGAAAGATCCCCGGGAGCTGTGGGGCTCGACCGTGGTATGTGGGATTCTTACCCACTAAAACCCCCGCATCTGTCGCATCGGCACATGAGAGGGGATCCAGGTCTCTCCGGTCGGATCCGCACCAGGGTCCCCTCAGTTCAACCTTTGAGCCCGCCGCTGGGGGGCGCATTGTAGCCCCCGGGAACCAGTCACGGTGCTCACGGGGACGGGGGTCGCAGCCCCGCCGCCGTCCTCCTCGGAGTCGCCGCCGTACTCAATGGACGTAGTAAGGGCCCACACCCCGTACGTCCAGCGACTCCGAAGGAACTCTAACCTAGCCCGTTCCAACCACTTTCGGTGACTTGTAGTCTGGTTATCAATTATTTGGTAAGTGTCCAGGTTTCGTACAACTGAAAGATTCTGCGTGCAATAAGAACATTCCTTTTGAATCACCACGTGCAACTGAGTGAGATTGCAGTTAAGGCAATCAGGCTCATATTGAGTAAGAAAATGTGAGGTGATAATGATACCAGTGTTTCTAATTTTAAACTATGCAAAATTGAATATTACGCCAAATTATATACAAACATCTTTATTGCTTATACGAGTATGCACTATAAAACTTCGTAACCCACTAACCCACATTGCAAATCATAAGCATTACGTTTTCCCCACCCCGTCCGAGTAGCTATTGGCGCTCCGCTACAAATCTGTTGTAATCTGCACTCCATCTCACTAATGTATGCAATTAATCATAAAAAATGTATTTATGAGCCATTATGTTATCCTAAATTGATCTTAGATTGTTGAAAATATTCATATAAGAATAGGAAGTACATTACGTTCTTCCGTATATAGTAGTGTTTCATCTTTGACATTCACGTTATGGTTTTAAAAAAGCGACGAAGCTTTTACTGATTACCATTGCACGTAGTATGTATGTACCAAACCTAATTATTTAGACCTTAAACTAAATTATACCTACATACTTAGGTACTTACATGGGAGGGAAAAGCCCGCTGCCTGTCTTGCGACTCCCGCATCTTCTCTGTTTATAACGGAAACCTGCATAGGTACATATCTACAAACATTGTTTAAATAATAATAATGATGTTTAAATTCTTTCAAGTAACATACCTACCTACCCAGATGACAATTTTAATGTTGGCGTTTTCTGAATATAGTGAATGAGGTATTAATAAGCTAGTCCTTTATCATCATCCATCATCCTTGACTGCATCGCCGCTTTCTATCAGGTGGAATTGCAGCTAAGCATTAACTTATATTGAAAAAAAAAATATAGACATGTAGATGTCCTAAACTACTCAAAATTTTGTAGAGTCGATTTAAGTGCCTTTTAAGTACAGCCAACTAAAGACATTACGTACATTTCATTCTGGGTTAATGGAGTACATGCACACGACACATGAAATATCTAGTTGTGATATACTTATATACGTACCCTCTATAGATACAGATACGATCAGCGCATGATCGTTTGTCAAATTGCCGCTGCTTGCCAAGGCCGCGCCAGAACGTGCCGATACGTCGATGTGATAAATTTATTTTTACACCATTGCCTTAGGGATAACATCTACTTAAGTACGTACTAATCTTTGAAACAGTTGGTATATAAATTCGATTTGCGTAATATACTACGTGGCCTATGTCCTTGAATCCACATTCATAACTGACGATGGGTAAAACCGAAGTAGCGATAATACCATGTGGGTAGCGTGCAGTTCTGCTTTCTCCGGGTCGTACTTTAACGAGTGTCCGACGCTGGAGAGAATCTGGCAAGGTTCAAACGCAGTGCCTAGCCGCTCGACAGAGTCATTAAAGGCGACCGGAGAAGTTTTACAGGGTAAAAACTCACTTAACCCTCCTCCGCTACGGAGAACGGGTAGCGTTAGAATATTTCCAACCAGACAGCAAAAAAAATAACACAGAAGTGTGCGACATTGGCGTGTTTCGGTGAGCAGGATACGGTATCTGGAGAAATTCCTGAGATCAACAGACTTGGTTACTGATGTCTCGCCTTGTCGTCATTAGTCACAGTTATCAAGTAACTACTAACGAGGCGCCACTCAGTATTCCTCAAAATTTCACATCAAACGTACGTAGTTCACGTGAAAATTTTACGTCAACTAAGTAAGAAAAAAAAATATGACAAATAAAAAAATGAAAATAGAAAATAAAAACGTGGTAGAAAATGTTACTGCTCGTTATTAAAACGACTCGTTTGTAGATATAGGCTTATAGAAATCAGGCATTAGTGACTAGCGGCTGTGCAATGAAAGGCCTATCATCCTACCATGAAGCAAATGTATCGCTAGTCTGGTCACTAAGTTTTATCCAAATGTAAATGATTAACTTTTCTCTATTTTCTAGCTTTCTTCTTCTAAAGTACCTATACCGTAGAGTAGAGTTCAATAAGGATCTGGATCTGGTAAGACACATATTGCTTCGGAAGATTGCTAGACAACTATACAGATTAACGCAATACACACCTATCAATCAAACACGACAATACCTTTGAGATCTAGTCTAGACGCGTTGTGTAATCCGCAAGAGTTCTAGATTGCCGCTGGCCTAAAATGTGAAACTAATAACATATCGGGCTTAGCGAGTGGCCCTTAATATTTTTTTTTATATTTCCACAACAACATTGGTCAATAATTTTGCTAATTCAACTGTAAAGTGGTTGAAAAGCATTTATCATAGGTTATTTTTGCGTAGTATTTTGTAAATAAATAATGAGTAATAACTCTTAATAATATAATTACGCGTTATTTTTGCGTAGAAATACTATATTTTGTAAATAAATAATGAATTACGTTTACGTATTATAAGCTCGTATTTTTCAACTCAAAGGCTAAGATTGCCTACCATCCTCTTCTATTTTAGGGTTATTTTCCTTTAACTCTTTAACTTTAACATTCATGGGTTGTGACCGGAATTACTGGGATAGATCAATACCGGGAATTCCCGGAAGCCAATCCTAGTTATGTCCATCTATGCAGTGTCTTGTTCATTCCGCATATCCTATATATCTTACTGCCGAACCTATAAACGTTATTAATAATTAATGATTACTAACCCATTTTTTTAAATCGGATTATTTCGACACTCGAAGCCAGACAGTGAGACGAAGACGAACGACTCCAACAGTCGAAATAAATAGATTTTTAAAAGTTAATTGGCGTTTGTGAGTGCGGCAGTTATTTCATAGAAGTTTAGTGTTATTAGCACTCATTCTGTGACAAATTTTGGCCACAAATCATCTGACAAAGCTAGTCGTATACCCTTCGTTTTTGTTAGTGCAAAAAGTTACAAAAGTAGGTACCTAATACGTAACTTTCCACTAAAATAAAGGAAGTCACGAGCCTTGGCGCATCGTGCCACGATTGTGTGCTTTAAAAATGCGTGATCATTTATACAATGCGTTTATACCTACACTAATTAATCACTAGTACGAGATCATACAAAAGCAAATTACTATACGCACGGAGTGTACACAACGTAATAACTGAGTACAGTTTACGTTGAAAATTTACGCTTATACAAAAGTGTAAACCTACCTTTATCTAGCTTAGGTATTGAAACTTCTATCAATCACCAAAATATTGTAAGAGCAGTGGTGTGCAGTCCATACCTACAGGAAAAAATACTTTACTCTAGGACTTCTCTGAATGATGATAAATAATGTTACATACGAGTATTTATATCGATTTATATAAATAACTAGCTGACCCACGCAGCTCCGCCTGCGCTATTTTTACGTTAACTAAACTTTTAATAACAGACATTCGCATCGAATACATAACCTCCTTTTTTATAGTCGGTTAAGAACTGGGACCCACTTTTTACGTGCTCTCCGAAGCACGGACCCGTTTAGTTCAAATGGCGTTAAACGGTCACCCATCTATTTAATGACCTTACCTAACGTTGCTTAACCCGATCGATTACAAAACCTTGATAACAACTCTCTATGAATGTTCCCTTACTAATATTTATTATATTATAAAGAAAAATTGATACAATCTGACCAAGCGTATAACCAAGTACCCATTTTGACTTTAATCCCCTCTCCCAAACGAACCGTGCTAGATTACGGGATAAAAAGTATCCTATGTCCTACCTCGTGCTAAGATCTCAAATCATGCCAAGTTTCATTTGAATCCATTCAGTAGTTTAGGCGTGATGCTCAGCCGTGATACAGACAGACAGACAGACAGACAGACAGACAGACAGACAGACAGACAAAAATTTTAAAAATTACATTTTCGGCCTCAGTATCGGTTATAGAATGCCCTCCAAAAATAATTTTCAAAATATCTTCAATGTACAGAATTGGACCTGTTACAGTTTTATTATAAGTATAGATATAAATAATGCTTTTCTGTCTACCCTGTCGTATACTTAAGTGCGCGCACTCTACTTACTCTCTTAGAGCACTTTGTAAGATCGCGACATTACGAACAGCGATCATGCAGCATATTTATAGTTATTTCATATAAACTTAGTACTTTTAGTTCTATTATTGGTGACTACGAATTGAGCACTTCAACTTACTTGGATCCATTGTCCTTGCGCTAGCCCTTACTCTGTTGCCGACATAATTATCGGTATACTTATAGGTAATACTTACTGTTTATTCAAACTTTTTTTTCTCACGAGAAGGTACTACCACTACCAATTACCAATCATAAACTAGAGACTTCGTTGACAATATTTTTAAATACGTGGCCAGAGTAATTTCCTTTCAATATTTATGTAATGATATCATAAATAATTAATTAATAGTCTTCCGGTGGCATGCCAACGTCCAACCTTAACATGTTTATGTAGATTATAAAAAAAAATCTAAGTTAAGGAAGTTTTACCTGCAAAATGAGGATTCTTTACAGCAATGTCTCATTGTTTATTTGTTAACGTTTGCATCATACTCTACAACACGACTTCTCAACCAGGAGGAGGGGGGTGCTTAGAGAGAACGCAGGGAGGGGGTGGGACGATTGACGGTTTAAAAAATAAAATACATAGTCATAATTAAAGCGTCACTAAACGCAAAAATTGCTAAGTGGAGTACAAAGCTATATATGGGTCCAAACTAAAAGGGGGGCGACGAAATTTAAGCTATAGTCCAGGGAGGCATGGTATAAAAAAGTTGAGAACCCCTGCTCTACAATAACCGAATGCTTACAACAATTGTATATAAATCTGACTGTACTGCTGCTCGATCTATTTTAAAAACTGTCTGACGTAACATTACGTGTTGTGTATCATATGGACGTAAGAAAAGGCCTTACTTTTATTTATATTTGCATTGGAACTGTGCATTGAATTGTAAATCGAGCCACGATTTTATTATAGTGCTAGTTGATGGCAATTTAACACAAGGATACCTAATTCATATGATTTAACAAATAGTCGGTTACGGATTAGGACTCTAATTAATGTTATTCTATCCACTTATTAAAAGTATACCATATTACAGTACAGGCCTTGAAGGTATCAATAAATGTTCGAAGAATATTTTGTTTATTATACTTAATTCATTTTGTTTTCAGTATTTGTTTCTCTTTTTTGAATGGGTGATACTTACTATGGGTAGGTACATACATACGAAGTCTGATCTTGCCGTAGATCTGCCTGCCTCTTACAAAATGTTCATAACATTCACTGGGTCTTGTAATGACACAAAAATTTAGATTAGAATTTAAAAAGTTCAGTTTTAAAAGAAACTTACATTCATGATGAGAAAAAAGTGACTGCAAATGAACAACTAATCCAAGCTTACAACTCCGATTGCATAGAATATGACTGACTCCCCATTATAATTTCTTCTTTTTATAAGTACACTGGAGGTTTTCTTAATAATAAAAACTGCATTAAAGTCCTTTCAGCCTTTTTAACGCAACACGCCAAAAAAATGCGACAAAGAGCCAGACTTTACTGTTTTAATAATATCTAATAAATAAAAATCTTGGGACAATCCACACACGGTCATCCGATCCCAAACTAGGCAGAGCCTGTACTGTGGAAACCAGACAACTGATACTAATACTTCTTCTACTTTCTTGTAAATACTTACATAAATAAATTACACCCAGACACTTGGTGGGAATCGAACCCAGGGTAGCTACCAGGGTGTCTAACCACTAGACCAACGGGCTCGTCATATATAAGGATATATATACGTTCTCTCTTTTTTTATATAAGCTGCTCTGCTGAAATTTGTTTATACAAACCACATAATACATTAGACTTAATTAGCATTACCCATAAAGTAAACGAAATAGTACAACTGCCAACACACATGTCGCAAAACTAGACTACAGATCGTAAATGGCGATAGGCAGAAATAGTGAATGGATTGCACAGATAGCCCAGGGCCCGGCGCTGTGGTGATCGATGGCCACATTCCAATGTACCGAGACACATTATGAAAGTTTATGGCTTTTCGCACTTATGCACCTAGCACCTATATTACCAGTCTACAATACAAAACGCTAGAGAATACAAAACATAAGTATGAAGATAACATCTCTCTTCGCCAAGTCACGTGAGGAGGTAGGTACCTATGTCATCTCCTCCCAGTAATAACAGCTAACTGTCTCCTCCATAGATTAATCTCTAATGTTTCATATTGTAGAATGACAACTTGGCTAAGGGGGCAGGTACCTACTTATAAAGCGTATGATATAGAATAATAAAACAAGTATAAATTATAAAAGCATAAAAAGCCCGACTGCGAAAAAACAAAATGGGCTTAAATTTCATTATATATCTATACTTATAATAAAACTGTAACAGGTCCAATTCTGTACATTGAAGATATTTTGAAAATTATATTTGGAGGGCATTCTATAACCGATACCGAGGCCGAAAATGTAATTTTTTTAATTTTTGTCTGTCTGTCTGTCTGTCTGTCTGTCTGTCTGTCTGTCTGTCTGTCTGTCTGTCTGTCTGTATCTCGGCTGAGCATCACGCCGAAACTACTGGATGGATTGAAACGAAACTTGGCATAATTTGAGATCTTACTACGAGGTAGGACATAGGATACTTTTTATCCCGTAATCTAGCACGGTTCTTTTGGGAGAGAGGATTAAAGTCAAAATGGGTACTTGGTTATACGCTTGGTCCGATTTTATCATTTTTTCTTTATAATTATAATAAATATTTGTAAGGGAACACTCATAGACAGTTGTTAACAATTTTTGGAAATCGATCAGGTTAAGCAACGTTAGCTAAGGTCATTAAATAGATGGGTGACCGTTTAACGCCATTTGAACTAAACGTCTCCGTGCTTTCGGAGGGCATGTACAAAGTGGGTCCAAGTTTTTAACCGACTTTAAAAAAGGAGGTTTTGTATTCTATGCGAATGTATTATGGAAAGTTTAGTTAACGTAAACACAGCGCGGGCGGAGCTGCGTGGGTCAGCTAGTACATAATATATATACACATGTATATATTTTAAACTCTTCTCTTTAAGACTTTTTATTTGATAACCATATTGATGTTTTTTCGAAGTAAAAAAATACAAAATGCCGACTCTAACTGCCGCTATATTAACTTTTTTGGAAAAATATTTATAGCCACTACCACAACTGAGACGAATGGAAAAATAATTATAGCCACTCCCACAACTGAGACGAATCTAAAGACGTAAATCCATCAAGCCATTTAGACTGTAGGCCGTGCCAAAGAAATAGACATACATACATACTCTCGAAAAACATAACGCTTCTTCTGGGGCTGTCGGGCAATAACCGGTAAAGTTCGAGTTGACCTCACACACTGAGGGTTTCGTACCTTCTTTAGACGTAGGTATATAAGTATAATAGTTAGTTCGCTATACATCTCAGGTAGCAAAAAGACCAATCCACATAACCACAAAATATAGAGAGTAACATAACTAAGTAAGTAAGTTTGTCACAGACTTTTCAAGGTTTAAATATAAAATTCAGTTGTGATGGAAGGTTTTACTATAAGTAGGTGTGCTCAATATAAAGCCTGAAAATTTTTGTGTTTCTCAATTCCTATATCTCTTCTTTCCTTCGTGTTAGGTACTTACTGCGTGTACAAAAATTATAAACTCAATAAATACTTACATTTATTAAATTATATAACAATGTCCAACGTGGAAATGCTGTCGATGTTGGGCACCTTGTCACTCGGTAATAAGGAAATGTTTATAGATTTCGAGGAAGTTTTTTTACTTATTTGTTAATAAAAATATATTTTATACTTACTTACATAATTGAATGTAGTAATTAATTTGGAAGTCGGAGGCTAGTCTCCCACTACGTGGACTAACGATAATGTGCTAGTCGCAATACATAATACCTCAATGTTCGCAAGCAAGGGGTGCGGTGTCGATCATTATGGCGTTAAAATGCGGAGGCCTATGTTCAGTAGTTACGTGTTCTGACTGATGATAAGATGAATTTGGAAGTTTTGTTTCATTTTGTTACACTACATGCCCATCAGACGAAAGTTGTGAAAATTTAATCATGTTTCTTTATTTCACATTCATGTGCTTAAAAGTATGTTTCTAACAGGCAGACAATTTATTTTAAACAACAAATCTATTACAGCATACGCAGCGCATGGCGCGGGCCGCCCGAATACACCTATAGGTACAGGACCAGCCATTCCAACACGCTGCCTTTCGATTATAAGTACCTACCCACCACAGAAGTACCTAAGTACTTTGAATAAATTATGCACACACCGTGTTCATTAATCTGCACGTTTGAACCATGTTCTTGGTCTTACACAATAAATAATCATTGACTCTCAATTATAACTTCTAAATTGTGCCTACGTGTTACGAGTGATTATGACGTCGTTGCTTACAGGATTAGGTCGCGATTTATTTTAGGTTTTATCCTAATATCCGACGTTATATATCTAAAACCGTAAGGTTTTAAATACTTTGCAGTAATCCCATGCTTGCTCAAGGAAGGAATAAGACGTTAGATGTCCTTTTTTTTAAAAAGCCCTTGGTTTTGTCCTTCTGTTGGGCACGGGTCTCCACCACCAAGTGCCGGTTGGCGGACTTCACACGTCATTCGAAATTTAGGCTTTCTTAGTCATACAAGTTTTCAAAGTATACGCTTTTATAACAAACTGCCACAGGATATCCGAGATCTTCCAATAAAGAAATTTAAACCTTTGATAAAAAGCCGATTGTCAAAAAAGGCTTATTATTAAATCTCGGATTACCTGGAGGATAAAGCGGCGTGGGCTTGAACTGCTCAATTCATGCAAGCTTAGAAGTTTAAGGCTGACATAAGTAATATAATTTGTAAAACTGTTTAAAAAAAATAACAAAAAAAGACAAGCCCGCTGAGTTTCTTGCCGGCTCTTCTCAGTAGCGGCCGCGTTACGATCCGGTGGTAGTTTGTAAAAATGATTTTTGTGTAAGTAAGTGCCTCCGTGGGGCCTATACATAATAAAGATATTTTGAATTTTGACTTTGATGTTTTCCTTCATCCAGTTGTACTTACCCAAGTCATAAGTATCTCAGTATACCCTGAGGTATCGTTAACTATCAACAATAATCCAAAAACACTTATTACACTTATCAAACAAAATCTGACCCCCTTGAACTGCAAACAAAAACACATGCATTTAACAACAAACACAATACGTTCCTAATGAATGAAATTATATTTTACAACGCTTACAATCATGATATGAACACTGGCTATACAAATACTACCATGGAATAAAATATGAGTTGAAATTGCAAGTGTTGCATTATCGCAGACTTACGCTACTTAGGAATAGAGCGGCCTAAGAAAGCATAATTTTGATCAAAAACTTGTTACACGTGTAATAAGTCAGTAGAAACGTGGTTACCTACTCTTTAAGTCGACAAAAATATTTGCTTAGGTCAGTGATTGTGTTGTGAAATTGTAAATCTCACTATGAAAAAATTATTACATGTTTAAGGAAGACCAGGCTCCGAGGAGAAGAATAGAAGATATCACAGAATATAAATCACTTTTATTAAAACACAATTTGTTTCCATACTAATACACTGAATATACGCTGACTAATATAAATTAGATAAATTAAATTCACAATAAACGGTTCGTTCCAACTCTTTACAGTCTCGTGGTTGACACTCCAATCTGCTCACAATACCACCGACCATGCTTTTATCGGAAAAATCCCTACCCGAAAACGAAACCCCCCAAACGTCTCGCAACGACCAATCACAGTCCGCATCAGTTCTCTTTAATGCGGCTCCGTGATTGGCCGGCGCTAGGAATCAATTGAATAACTTCCATTTCTGTCAGAACTCGAAAAGTAGTTGCCAGTATATTAAAATATTAAACAATTAAAATAAAGAATTAAATGTTGCGGTAAAAATCTACAAAATTGCAAACCCTAACACATGCGACTACAGTTTGTTTTCATATCATCAGCAGCCAACCGCTAAATAAAGGTCTGACACTCAGAAGGTAGGATTTGTCATAATCACCACGCTTGGTAGGTGTCTTGGGTATCGCATTATAGGTGAACGTAATCTAATAAAATTCGCTGCTGCCCGTCCTCTTGCTTTCCTTTGTCGCCTCTTGCGACACCCAACGGGAGGAGATGGATTAGTGTTATTCTTACCCGGATACCCCACGGACATACATATGTATTTTGTAGTATATTTACTAACTTAATATACGTTATGGTGAAAAGCAATAATAGACTTTTTCTCAATACTTTCCTAAAGGCCGCTCTATGACCTATATTATTTAATCTCTTTGCAGTATCGCAATTAACGCTCTAGCAACAGGCAAGGGTCAACTAGACCGCTCGCATCTGTTCCGCAGGTGCGTATGATGCAAGTAGAATAGATTAAATGCTTCATATCGCCAGTACATGGCCTTAATGCACCTAAATAAATGCTTAGAATAACACAACATCTTAACGACTCAAATGTTCGAGTGATTTCGACGTCAGTAGGCTAGATCATTAATTATTATTTCTAACAATTGCTTACTAAAACAATTAATAGTAAGGCTTCATTTTCAAACGAGATTAGAAACGTAAAGTGCTAACACGATACGTACTTAATGTACCTACTTAAGTGATTGGTGATGAGTCAAATCTTCATAATTGGTTGTCTTCCTCTTTACTCAGCGTTAAAATAAGTATTTCGCTATTGGCCATTGAGAAAAGCAGTCTTGGAGCTACTGATGGTGGCAATTTGTCTAGTAATTTGCATGCAAACAAAGAGACTTAGGTACACATAATTTACATAATCGAGATGTCTCTAAAATTGCAAAATAATTCTAGTTGCGTAACCGAAAGAATCTATGCGAAATAAAATTATGAAAGACATTGCGAAAGTGCCCCATTAATTATGGCGACTGCCTACTTGGCCGAATCTAATGCTAATTTTCAACAGTGTTATCCGAAGATAAACAAAACGCAGTAAGCGGTAACTGTTGGTATTCGGATGATGGAACAAATCTCAATGAAACTAGTGGTAATTATTCCAAGGGCAAAATGAATATATGAACTAATCTAAAATCTTTGGATTTAGCCTTTTATTGCACATGTCAATCTTATAAAAATAATATTATAAATACCACTATTTATTTCTGACAAAAAAAAAATTCTAGGGGTTGACCAAAGTTTTTGCATGTGTGTGGGTCATGAAAACACATCACTAGAAGTTTACCAGGCGAAAATATTTCTTACTAGCTGACCCGTGCAGCTCCGCCCGCGCTTTTATTACATTTTGCTCCCCTTTTCTCCCTCCTCCCTAGATTTATCTCTCTCCATATCTCTCTCTCTAATAAAAAAATCTAATTATATGCTCTTTCTCTCCTCTCTCTTTCCCCCTCTCCCCTCTCTCTTCTACGAACTTGCTCCTTCTCACTCCCCCCTTAGGAGTTAGGTGGAGACCTAACTCCCCCGATCCCTCACCCCATCACCCCCTCCTCGAATCCCCTCTCCCTCTTTCTCCTCTCTTGCACCCTCCTCTCGTTCTATATATCCTCGTCAATCATGGTATCAGCGGCATTAAATATACTTTATGACCTATTCTCAGACCTCGATATGCACACAAAATTTCATACAAATCGGTTCACCCATCTATTTAATGACCTTGCCTTATGTAGCTTAACCTTAACCTAGCGGTATGAAATATACTGTATGACCTATTCTCAGACCTACCCGATATGCACACTTTCATACAAATCGGTTCACCCATCTATTTAATTACCTTACCTAACGTTGCTTAACCTACCGGGATAAAAAGTATCCTATGTCCGTTTCCTGGTTCTAAGCTACCTCTCCACCAATTTTCAGCCGAATCGGTTAGGCCGTTCTTGAGTTATAAATAGTGTAACTAACACGACTTTCTTTGATATAATAAATACATTAAAGTTCTATAGTGATTGTATGTTCAATTTCACCGATAGATGGCGCTGTTCATAATGTAAATCACGCTAACATCGTAAATTACTGTCTAATGATATTCGATAATGAAAGTTTTAAGTTTTTCGCATCTTTTATTGTTGTGACTGTAATACAATACCTATCTATACACTACCTGGACTTGGGGAGTTTCATTAAAATTTCATGAATTATATAGCGTAATAATACATATCTTAATGATTAACTGATCAGTCTATAATTACCCTATTCACATACAAAGGAAATTACGTGGTAATATGTGCAAGTAATGTTTCACTGCTTAGCCCCTATGAAACATAGCGTGATGTTTTATATACCAACTTATACCTTGACTTCTACACAACACATCAGTGAAAGTCCTATCAAAATCCATCCACGGGTTTTCAAATGATACCTGGACGAACAGAACGTCAGACAGACAGACAGACAATAATCGCAAAAAAAAAATGTTTTGGCCTCTATGTCGATAGTAAAGTATCCCCACATAGAAATTTTGGAAAAATATTCAATGTACAGAAAAAGTGCTCTTTGAGTTTTATTATACTATAGATTACTGTTAAACAAGCCATTACTGACATGATCGATACCTTAATTAATATAATAAACAAAATAATACGTAAACGCAAAACACAGAAAAGGTGGCCTCCAGAGATTTTATTACTAAACCCGTTCGAAACAGGCGAGCATGCATACCTAGATTAATATAAGTACTTACATTATTATAATAAATAAATAAATGGGATAATAATAATATCTTAAGACAGTCCACACATGGTCATCTGATCCCAAACTAGGCAGAGCCTGTACAGTACATACTATGGTAGCCAGGCAACTGATACTAGGTAATACTTATATAGATATACTAGCTGACCCGCGCAGCTCCGCCCGCGCTTTAATTACATTTTGCTCCCCTTTTCTGCCTACTCCCTTGATTTATCTCTCTCCATCTATCTCTCTTATAATAAAAATCTAATTCTATGCTATTTCTCTCCCCTCCCGCTTCGGTCCCCGTCACACTTCCCCTCTTCCTCTGCCCGTTGTCCTTTCTGAACCCTCTCCCTCCTCTCTCTTCTCCCAACTTGCTCACTCTCACTCCCCCCCCCCTTGCTCCACCTAACTCCTCCGATCACTCACTCCATCACCCTCCCCTCTCCCTCTCTTGCACCCTCCTCTCGTTCTATATACTTCTACTACGTATTAGCGGCATAAAATATACTTTATAACCTATTATCGACGGGCCCGTTGGTCTAGTGGTTAGTCACCCTGTCCGCTAACCGATGGGTCGTGGGTTCGATTCTCACCAAGTGTCTGGGTGTTATTTATCTATTTAAGTATGTATTTAAAAAAAATGTATATAAGTATTAGTATCAGTTGTCTGGTTTCCATAGTACAGGCTCGGCCTAATTTGGGATCAGATGACCGTGTGTGGATTGTCCCAAGGTATTATTATTATTATCAGACCTACCCGCAAAATTTCATACATATCGGTTCACCCGACTCTCGTGCACGTAACTCAGAGGTTCTCAGATTTTGTTGTGCAAGGCGTTGCGAACGTTCGACACTCGACTCTCGTGCGCGTACCTGAGAGTTTCTCTGATTTTGTTCAGCGTTGTGAACGTTCAGGTGAAGATTCTCCCATACGACGTTTTCTTGCTGCCCGTGCTTGAGAACTATGTTTAGAAAGTTGAGACCTGGCTCTCTTAGGCATTTTCAAATGTTTAAGAAAATGCTAACAGCCTGTAATATTCTGGCGCTGAAAATAACTGTTGTTTTGCCCTGAAAAGAACTGTTGGTTAGCCCTGAAAAGAACTGTTGGTTACCCCTGAAAAAATCTGTTGGTTAGCCCTGAAAAGAACTGTTGATTCGCTCTGAGAAGAACTTTTGCGAAGGTGTATTTTTAAGAAAGAAATCTAAAAAAAATCGAGAGGGAGCCGGCCTCGCGTCTGACCCGCGCGGGTACCTTACTCATAGATCTAAACTCCCCTCCCGCATGCGCACCCCCGCCTTGGTGACGCTCACTTCGCAACGGGCCGTGCAGCAGAAATCGTAATATTTTAATTTCGCCATAACTTCAAAACCAAATGTCCAATTTTAATCATTCAAAGACCAAATATTATCTACATAAACTATACTTAATGATGAAATAATTTATTTTGATAAGGATTAATAGTAGGAGTAAAATAAATGCGTTTAAATGTAGTCCAAACAAAATTCAAGATTTTTAAATAAAAAAATGTTTGTTGGGCCTCGACATAGACAGTGTGCCGCGGACTTTTTTGTAGATATTTATAAGATCTACAATTAATTAGAACATTTTATGGTTCTATCTTTTATAGTTTAGGCAGCGTACGCAAAATAAGTAACTTTTCTGGTTGATTTTTTACACCTTGTGTCCGAAAAAACCCGAATATCTTACGGAACCCTATTTTTTTTTCAAAATAAAATTTAGCCTATGTTACTCGTGGATAATGTAGCTTTCGAATGGTGAAAGAATTTTTAAAAACGGTCCAGTAGTATTTGAGCCTATTCATTACAACCAAACAAACAAAGTTTTCCTCTTTATAATATTAGTGTAGATAACACCCAGGCACTTGATGGGAATCGAATCCACAACTCATCGAGTAGCGGCCAAGGTGTCTAACCACCTGACCAACGGACCTATGATAATACCCTTCCAAGCACGGTGTGATGAAAATTTATAAAAATAATATTGTTCCTTCTTTTCTAAAAGCAGACTAGCGAATAGTTCACTTAGAAGAAAAATTTATTAGGTAACTCAGAGACATAATAATTATAAACATTCATACAATCAATTTTATATTATTTAAAGTCATGACTAAAAGGTCGCAAGCTCAGCATTATGTCAGGTGGCAAGCACAATTGCATACTTTCTGAGCTGACACTGCCTCCAGAGTTTTAGGACAATTACTTACCCAACTACCTGTAATCTTTGTAGTATTCATCGAATCTTTAAAACAAAGTTCGGTTTCACCGGACGTGTTGGCTCTAATGCCAGATTCGTTATCAGACAGGGTGTCACTGTCGACGTATACCTACGTCTTGAAGCATCTTATCAATAAAGGATATGGCTTTCAAATTTTTAACGTACAACAATACGTTCTTCTTTTCGGATAATACATACACAGGTGGGTATATAAGGTTACCTATTCATGTGGGTAGATAATAATACTATAAGATTACGTATTCATGTTGTGATTTAAAGTTTGATCAATTAGTTAGATCTTCCAGAGCGAATTGCCCAGGTTGCGCCTGACGGACTTAACCTACGAGTAGGTATATTAGATATTTTGCCATTCGAGGGTCAATCACAACTCCTTTACTTTTGTAATATCGATGACTTTAGAACATCGATGGCCTTGATGGTTAAATAATTAATAGATTGTTAGGAATTCCATTTGAATTGTATCAAATGTGAACACGGGCTGTGGTGCGAAGGACGGAGCGAGCAATAAAATGCATGTCGAAACTGCAAACACGCTTTGTACATAGATAGTAAGTAGGTAAGTAGGTACATTGGAAAATACGTATACGTATTTACAAAACAATTCAGGTACTTGCACAATAATATAGTAAGTCTACTTGCTGTGCTTTTGACATATTTGTAGTTCTTGCAGTAAATAGCTTAGTAGGGCTACAATTACATAAAATATTGTAATACTGTGGTAGTTAGGCTAGTGGACACTGACATTTTTAATACCAGGTTCGTAGCTAAAACACGTATTTCCTAGTGTCCCACCAAAGAGGAAAACCTTCGCATTGCCAGAGATCCCGACGCAAAACATGACTGTGTCAATATTTTTGCATTCCGGTGTAAAGGACTTTACTGGAGTAGTTACTAGGCTTTAACCAGAAGGCAGATGCCCTTGCCTACACAAAACCGGACGCGTTTAGACAAAGCAGTCTGCACCAGTTTTCGGTCCCCATGGCCACAATTCCCTCGTATCATCTACCTAACATTACTTTCAGGTTTTTACTAGGTGGTAAGACCCTTGTGAGAGAGAGAGAGAGAGAGAGAGAGAGAGAGAGAGAGAGAGAGAGATCGTCCAGGTATCCAGAAGTGGGTAAACATTACAGGAGGCCTGCGTGCCTGGTGTAAAGGGCACTGTAACAGGTGAAATTACCGCA
Source organism: Furcula furcula (assembly GCA_911728495.1). NCBI lineage: Eukaryota > Metazoa > Arthropoda > Insecta > Lepidoptera > Notodontidae > Furcula > Furcula furcula. Next base: position 9,300,974 of record OU452254.1, on the reverse strand, counting down.
ACTTATATGTTTCGCGAAGTGCAATACAACCGTCTATAGGCAGGCGTGTCGCTTACTATCTGGCGTACGTCTTACTTGATTCGTCACTAGATGGAATAAAAAAAGACTTGTTCAACAAATTTGGAGTTCGTTATTCACTAATTCCAATTACAAACAGTTACGTTTTGGGTTAGTGTTGCCGAATTAAAAACGTTAGTAAACTTCGAATAACATGGTCAAATATGCTGCACTTTAAAGGCGCATTGGAACTTATAAGGGGAGGTAACGGCATATTCGAGTCCGTGAGAGACTGGGAGGAATTCTTTTCATACCTAAATTGAATAATGAAATAGGTCCTAATACAGAACACCAATAAATAAATAATTGTATCGAGATTGGTTCGTTTAAATTTTGAACACTATCATTTACTCGTAAGTAGGTACCTATTTATATAAGTAGATAATTATGACTTCTAGCAACTATTTTAGTATAGTAACCGCTGTATTAGGTTTGCACATACCTACCTATTATTGCGTAGGTACCTAATATGTTAAACGTACCTACCTACCGTAAAACGTGGTGAACAGGGACGATTACTAGGTTTGGACGCAATGTTAAGCATCTTATCCTTAAAATCTCCTATTTTGTATTTTACGATTGTACTTTGTATATTACGTACCGGTAGGTATGTATAGTCTCATTCGGTGTTCTGTGAGTATGCACAAAGGTAACATTGCCTATAGACTTGACGTCGATAGGCATTATGAGACTATTTAAATAGGATACGTATGAGTACAACATACCTATACTAGGGTACCTACAACAAGGATAAGGGCACGGGGGACGGGTAGGATAAGGTAGGCCTTGTTCTACCTGCATCTTCATAACCAGATCGCAAGCATCTTCACTATATTAACAAATTTTTAAATGTATTTAAATTAAGTATTTTTACCGAAATTGGATATAATGAGAGCATATTTGTAAATTGCACTAGGTATTCATTAATGCATTATAGACTAGTGAAGCAACTGTGCGCTCAGCAGTTCGCCACCGTGAAATTGGTTTACTCTTTCGTTGGTTACCAATAGCTTGCCAATGAACTATTCAAAATGGATCACAGATTGATTTTTTTTTTGTAAAAAACACTTCCACGTTTGACGGTTCGTCAATTTTGTAATGGTATTGCAGGAGTCCTACCGTGAGAGTCGTTAACCAAGTGAATCGGTAGTTTTTACATCGTCTAAAGTAAGTGTTTTTGTAAGTAGATTAAAAAAAGTAGTAAGTAGGTAACACGAGGTGAAATAATTTCATTGACTGTGATTATTAGTTCATTAAACCTCGCCACCATAATATTTCTTTTGGTGCGGCTGAATCAGATAATCGGGCTAAACAATTATTTAAATATAATATGAACAACGAAAACATAAAAAAAGTTTCTGAAATTCCGTCTGTAAGAATCGGATCGAAGATGTGACTTGCAAGTGCTAGTCACATCTTCTTAATTTACTAAGTCCCCTAAATGGGGCAGACCTCTGCCGCAGAGGGCTTCCACAGTGCTTCGCCATGTAGACCTGTTTTGGGCTGCACGTTTCATCTCGCTCCACAACATTCCGATGCGTTTGGCTCACAGAACAATACTACAAGGATTGGCTTCGTCGACTGCGGAGCGCCGCCAGGTTTGTTTGGCCCGCTCCGCGCGAGTTCGGCGCTTCCGTTTCCCTTGAGGTCCAGTCCAGAGTTTGTTTAGGGATATGACTGGTGTGTCTACGGAGAGTGTGGCCGATCCAGTTCCACTTGCGGCGTTTGAACTGTTGGTCGGTCGAGTCTTCATGGCATCGTTCTAATAGGTCGTTAGATATTTTTTTGGACCAGTATATTCCAAGGATTCGACGAAAGTATTTATTTTATTTATTTTTATGGATGTGACAGAAAGGCGGAAAGAAAAACCAATAAACTCAATAAAAAATTTATAATTTAAGAAGGCACATTGTTTCAGGAACATCTTTTGTAGAAATAATACTTTCCATTACAATCTTAATAGTATTCCATTTTACTAGATTTTTTTTTAATACTTCTCACCTAACACAATAATATACTTGATAATCTTATTCAATAAAAATTCAATCTAAAATAGGACAGATTATTTTTTCTGCAATTTAAGTTAATAGCTTAAGATAATAAGATATTATATTAAAATAAGGTTCATAATGCTCATTAAAGTCCACAATGCATACAGTAGTCACAATGGATCTTAGTGTGTCTGAAGTTGGCAGCAAGTCGCTGCGCAGTAGCTATTTTTGTGTTTTTGTATTGACAACTAACGACTGTAGTTGCGCAATGGTTCGCCAAACCCAACTTCAGATACATAAAGATCCGTTGTGAGTATTGTACTGTGTTTATATTTATAAATTTTGTAAGATATTCTTTCGAGCATTGAATACGTTTTTATCTAACTAAAAATAAATAGAAAATCTAGTATAATAGTGAAAAACTTATATATATTAGTAGCCTCCATAACACAGCGGGAAACCATGTTGTTTTATAAACCAGAGGTTGTCGACTGTTCAAATGACTTACAATACTAACAGTACCTACATAATATGTCACTGCGTTAAGTACTTCAACTGTTTCCTCACATTTAACTGTTGTAGCGTTAGTTTTACTATATATAATCATCACACATTACATATTGCTTGGTAAACTTCCAGGTGGCTTCCGTCAGTCGGTGTAAGGGTCAGCTGTCTGTTGGCCTTGAGGAAGATGACGACGCCCGGCCTGGCTTGAATAGGCTCAGTATCACAAGCCTCTCCAGACCCAGACGTCACGATGATGAGGCTCGGACTTGGCCTGATTCTAGTGTTGTACGAGTCCCCGTTTTCAACCTGAACATAATGTAAAGAAAAGTTGTACTTATGGTATCCAATTCTTATTGCTCGCCGCGGAATAAGGATAGATAGATAACTCTTTATAGCACATCAAAAAGGGACCAGGAAATACCATCATTAGCATCTAAAAGACGTCCACTGCTGAGCAAAAGGCCTCCCCCTTAGATGGGAGGGGTTGCCATAATCCCCACGCTTGGCAGGCGTCTTGGGGATCGCATAGGTGGTATTTGATGCAATAGAAAGACGATGCTGCTCGTCTTCTTGTTTTTCCTTAGTCGCCTCTTACGGACACCCGGAGGAGATGGGATAACTGGCACACCAAAAGGGACCAGGAAATACCAATTGGAATAATTTTATACGATGGCATATGGTGGCGGCGGTCTTATAGCTGCGATTTCTTCCGGACCTCCTGTCCTCTAAATAAAGAGGATCTCACAGACCGTATCTACTACTGTTATTATTATTCGGAACTTATTAACAAAACAGAGATTATAACAAAAGGGAAGAAGCGGTATCCTTCAGGCACCAGCAAAATGACGAGGAAATGATCTAGGACTGTCCATCCAGATTAGATTCGATTTTGGGCATGAAGTTCATGCACAATCTCGAAAGGATACTGCACGAGACGAGGGATACGTTTGCGTCAAAATGCGTTTATTCTTTGACCTACGTTATTCTTTTTGATCTTTTTCCTTTCTTCAATTTAATGGTTGACCTTTTAGAAAACAGTGACTTTAGGAATGGAGATACCTATTTGATATGTCACTACACACTAAATTCATTAAGCTGGTTTGGCTGGTTTGGTTTAGTAAATCACAATAGTGAGAATTTCCCGTTCACGAATCCGAAATACAATAGTATGTATTAGATTATCCTCATCCAGTTCAAATAGAAATATCAAAACTTTACAAACATTGATCTCTAAATACTGGTGGTAGCAGTAAAAAAGATGACACTATGTAAGAGCCACCGTATGGCTCAATAATTAACAATAATGTATTATAAAGAAATTTTAAATTTATTTCCAGGATATGACCGGAAATTTATATCGCATTCCAAAATTCCAAAACGAGAATGTCCGACAGTTATGAATACCCCTATAGGTAGATTACATATATAACAGCTATGTCAGATATTCTGACTATAAGGGTTAAAACCCAAATCAATTGTAACTACCACACTTACAAAGGTGAGTTAGAGTTAATGATCATTAATCCAGTTCTTGAAATCAGATTATTTTGGCACTCGCAGCTAATCAATACTATATACGCCAGTGGCGTGCACACACTTTTATGACAGGGTAGGCAAAAAGTGCTCTTTCTAGATTATTTATCTTATTATAGCCATTGAGAGGAATCCTAGGGTAGGCAGTTTGGCCTGTATGGACTGTACGCCACTGTATACTCTGATAGTAAGTGGAGATCTTGATTCAATCAGAGTGGCACTCGCATCCAATTAATACTATAATACAGGGTGTAAGGGACTACATACCGAAAACTTTTATATACACACATCAAAAGTGTCTAGGGATCAAGCATTTTTAAGCGGATTTCTTGAGATTGAGATGTGGCTTTGTAATAAATTTATGATTTTATAAATTTATATGGATCCTTTTTGGTGCATTTCATAATTTGAATCAGGAACTGTGAATCAAATTCGAGGAAAAGATGAAAATCAGCTGTCAATATTTTCCCTATAAAAACATACAACGCATTGAAGACATTATTAGTGCTACTGTTTCCCTACTACTGATTAAAACCAACGTTATTATGGAGCGGCGACGTCATTTAAGCAGGGAAGAAATGCTCAGAGCCGTGGGAATGATAGAAGCTGGTTCCCGGCAACGTACTGTGGCTTTAGCTCTGAATACAAGTCAGAGTGTTATCAGTCGACTTTGGACACGTTACCGAAGCACTGGTACCGTGGCTGAGCGCCATGGAGGACGGTATCGCTGCACCACACGGAGACAAGACCGATATATTCAAATCTTAACTCGAAGAGCTCCAACAATAACTGCCATGATGTTAGCCGTGAGGCTTCATCACTCTTCAGGGAACTTAATTAGCGACCAAACAGTCAGAAACCGCTTGCATGAAGTGAACCTTCATTCCCGAAGACCGCTACGGGTACCACCTATAGCAATGCACAATCGTAGGATTCGATATCAATGGGCTCTTGAACACAGAAATTGGGCAGAAGAACAATGGCGTTTCGTGTGCTTTTCTGATGAGTCTCGTTTTGGTATGAGACCGGATACAAGACGTATACGACACTGGAGAACCCCTGGACGCCAACAGCGATTAAAATCCTGCCAGGAAGTCCATCCTTATAGTGGTGGAACCATCATGGTATGGGCGGGTATTTGGATCGGCGGAAGAACTGAGTTGATTTGGATCAGAGGCAACCTCAACGCTCAAATTTATGCTGAGACGATTGTATCAGACGTCATCGTTCCTCTACAAGTGCAAATCGGTCCCTTATTTCAGTTAATGCATGATAATGCACGACCGCACACCGCAAGAGTTGTAAGACAGACTCTCGCCGCAGCTAACATCAATGTCCTGCCCTGGCCTGCTCAGTCGCCAGACTTGAACCCGATTGAGCATGCATGGGATATGCTACAGAGAAGAGCTCTGCCGAATATGGAGGGTATCCAGTCGCAAGAAGACCTTTTTTTGTTGTTGCAACGAACATGGGCGGCCATTCCACAGCGTGATTTGGATGAACTCATTTTGAGTATGCCAAACCGATGTTCTTGTGTTGTTAGTGTTCGCGGTAGAAACACGGATTATTAATTGTTTAAGTTACCCAATAAAATTTTAAAGAAAACTGTTATTTCAGTCTTTTTTTCGAACTTTTGTGTTAGTGGTTCAAATGTCAAAAATCCCTTTATTAGGAAAATGGCAAATTTCTTTATTAATGCAAAGGTGACTTGGTTTATCGTTACTGTGACAAACGAAAACACTTTATTTGATGAATCCTTAAAGAACATTTTAATTAATATCAATCAGGAGAAAAGTTATTGCAAAAATATATGTTGATCCCTAGACACTTTTGATGTGTGTAGATTTCTCATATTGTCCGTTACAACATTACAGAAACCATATTATATGGAAAATGACAAATGACTAACCTGTTAATTTTTTAGCATGTAATGAATACGTGCGGAATAATATTTATTTTTCAAATTACATTGCTAATTTCAATCAAGCCGCCTGCCAAGCGTGGATATCGTGGCAACCCCTCCCTTCTAAGGGAGAGGCTATTAGCGCCAAAGATTTATATTTGACACTGCGGGACGCGTTATGTGCCCTAAGGCTTTATGGCGGGAATGAAAACATTAAAAAGGGTGGACTGTAGTTTTTAAATCGCTAGGATCGACTGGTATCACACGGTATTACAGCGGGATGATGTATATTGGTAAAGAAATAAAAGGAAATAAAAGGAATTCCACACACCTGACGTTCAGCTGCAGCTTAGCTCGTCCCGGGACTCCAACCACACGGCACAGGCTTCACAAAGTCACTGATCACTGCTGAGCTATTGAGAGTCTGATATTACAATAGAATGTGCGTATTATATGAATTATATCACGTATTCGCGGGAATGTCTTTGTGCAGTAATTACACAGCGACGCGTTATTCGCGGGGTGTATTGCCAATCAATTAGGACGACGACCGTGTCCTACCGATGACAGATGCGTAGTGGAAGGGTAGCGGATCAGTGTTGCCAACTCTATTTTTAAAAGATAGCCAGAACAGCAATAAAAAAAAGCTAAAAAATAGCTGTATATTTAAAAAATATATAGCCAAAAGGTTTTAATGGCTTTTTATCAGTTAAACATAAAAAAAACCCGGTCAAGTGAGTCGGATTCGCGCACCAAGGGGTCCATACCATCTTTGGACATAGCATAGTTTGTTTGTGACACATAACGAAGTTTGTTTGTGGAGGTTTTTTTAGAATTACCTACTAAAATACTTTACTATTTAGAAAGATTATTTTATTTTTTATATTACTAATACAACGTGTTACAAAATTAAAAATTAAATTATCAAAAATGTTGTCAACCCTAATAAGGTTAGTCTATTAAAAAATTTGTCGTTCCACGAATTAGGTAGAAATGTAGGTACATTCTGTGTAGTTTACTCTTTAATTTTACTGAAATAGGGTTTGCACATCAGTGAAAATAATATTCCTTTTTCTTTTACGGGGTATTTTGTTATAACACGTTGTATATGTCTATCTATATTATACAGGATACAGACTGTATAAGACTGTATATGTATATGACTGTATGTATAAATATTTAAATATAATTAACACATCTGAATGAATGAATGTATGTAAGGTCGACATTTATAAATTTTGATTTAGAGAAAAAAAGGAGCTTGAGAAAATTGAACGAGATTTGTCATTAGATAGTTGTGTGCGTGGAGGTCGTGTGGTAAACTTCTTGTTGTGTGGTCAGGGTCACTGTAGTGTCGAAGACAATTCGGAGGGGGTGTTGGCTTTTCCTTTTTAGAGGACATGTTAACCAAAAAAAGCTAAAAAATGTAGTTAAAAATAGCTTAATAGCTAGATCGATTTTTTTGTAGCTGATGAAGTTGATTTATAGCTAAATCTAGCTATAAAACACTGAATTGGCAACACTGTAGCGGATTCACAATGGCGGGAAAGAGAGGGTATGTATACCTGTCATACCGTGCGTACTTATAACAAAGATAAATTAGAATATTGCAATTAAATGCATAGAATGCGTATGGCGGTAACATTTCCCTCCGGCCTTAAAGGGTTGCCTTTAAGAAAAAATAAATAAAATAATTATATACTCATAAATACATGAGAAATACATGTAGAGAGTCGCGGTAGAGTATGAAATATATGTGCGGTAGAGTATAAGATACATGCGCGGTAGAGTATGTGCGGTAATAAATATAGCATAGGTGCGGAAAAATAATATTACTTATAACTAGTTGCGGTTAATTATTTAACTTAAACTACTGATTGGGAAGGGGACATAACTTTACTACAGGACGAAGGTAACTCCCCTTTGAAGTTCTTATAGTAACAACTCGCGTCGTGCCATCCTTAGACGGGTGAACCTTCTCCACGACACCCAAAGGCCAAGCGAATGGTGGAGCATTGTCCGTTTTGACAATGACTACCGTTCCTTCATGTATGGGAACAGAAGGGACATTCCATTTAGCTCGCGATTGTAACTGGTGTAAATATTCATTACGCCAGCGTTTCCAAAAGGCCTGAACTATACTATCTAATAGATGATGTCTCTGTACTAAGTCCTTCGGTTCAACCTCAGGCGCGGGAAGTGACGAAAGTGGCACGGTTTGCAAAAAATGAGCTGGTGTAAGAGCGAAAGGCTCTGCGGGATCACAACTCATCGTAGTCAGCGGGCGTGAATTAATAAGAGATTCTACTTGCGCGAGTATAGTAAGAAGCTCATCATATGATACGATTTGATGTCCAATAGACTTAAACAAGTGCGTTTTTACAATTTTAACCATGCTTTCCCAGCATGCACCCCAATGAGGCGCAGCGGGTGGAATAAATTTCCAATCTATGCGGTTTTCGGAAAGCTCTACCTCTAGATGAGGACGAAACTCATCCAAGAATTTATAAAGGTCGCGTAGATACGAACGTGCTCCAACGAAACATGTTCCATTGTCAGAGTACATGCATTCGACAGGTCCGCGTCTAGAAAGAAAGCGTTTGAACGCATTTAAGAAGCTAACAGTACTTAGGTCTGTAGCTATCTCAATGTGAGTGGCACGGGTTGTAAGGCAAGTGAAGATGCATAGCCAAGCTTTGCGGCTCTTCACCCCCCGGCCACGAGCGGGTGTGTATAACAGAGGACCTGCGTAATCGCATCCGACGTGCGTGAAAGCTTTATCAACCTGATTAACACGTTGGCTGGGTAAATCAGCCATAAGCGGAAATAAAGGGCGCGGTTTCGACCTAAAACACACATTGCATTTATGAATGCGATGGCGTATAATACGTCGTGCAGCTAAGATCCAAAATCTACGTCTCAATAAAGACATAAGAAGTTCTGGACCAGCATGCAAATATTTGCGGTGATAGTAATCAACTATCAAATTGACCACTTGGTCATGGCGCGGTAGTATGCAAGGATGCTTATGCGTATATTCCTCGGCGGAATTTGACAAGCGACCTCCGACACGGATAAGACCGTTATTGTCGAGAAAAGGCCTGAGCTTGTTTAATGCGGGAGAACAAATTTTATTTTCAATTAAATTAGTTTTATCGACAGAGAAATGAACATCCTGAACGGCAATAATTAATTTATTTTCTGCGAAATCTAAGTCTGCGGCTGATACGGAATTACCACGAGGTAATATTTTCATAAAGCGGTAGATATAAACAATTGTGCGTAATAATTTAGAGTATGACGAATGTCGCTGAGCGAGCTCGTATAGCGGGGAATTTTCTACATTAGTCGTAAGGACGTGCGCCTGGGTCCGCTGCTCCGGCGCGTTTGCGTATTCACTATTATCTACATTACTTAAGGGCCATTCACTTGGGTCGCGAGTGAACCACGATGGTCCACTGTACCACAAAGGATGGTCAACTAGCTTGTCCGGGGTAATGCCACGAGACAGGCAATCTGCGGGATTTTCAGAGCCAGAAACGTGAAAGAATCGACTCGCGGGGATATTTTCTAATAATTTTACGACTCGATTGGCGACAAAAGTCTGCCAACGATGCGGAGATGCGTTTAACCAACAAAGTACAACTTTTGAATCGCTGAAGGCGAAAACATTACTAACGGTATAGCGTGAATTTAAAATATCTAAAACTTTACGAAGTAGCTGTGACAGTAATAAAGCGGCGCAGAGTTCCAATCGTGCAACAGAAACTACCTTAACTGGTGACACCTTAGACTTTGCGCACACTAATTGTACAGTATAATTATTGTCTACGCGGATTTGTACATATACTACGCCACCGAAGGCGCGTACTTGCGTCAGCGAATCCAATAATGTTGACCTCACAATTTTGCACAATACCCAGATGTCGAGGAATGCACAGTTTGTTAAGCGAGGGAAGCTCATTACAAAACTGCATCCAGCGGTTGACAATATGGCGGGGTGGTTCGGCATCCCAATCACACTTTGCAAGCCAAAGCTCTTTAATAAGAAGCTTGGCGTACAAAATGGCCGGAGCCACAAAGCCCATGATGTCCCAAAGCCTTGCTATCGCGGACAATATCGTGCGCTTAGTGCACTTATCGTCAGGAGCGGCGACAACAAATCGGAAACAATCACTAGATCTATCGAAATATAGGCCTAAGATTTTATGCGGAACAGACTCATCGAACATTTTGTCCTGAGTGTCTTTATGCGTATCTGGTATGTGTGCGAGAACAGCATCAGAATTGCTTGACCACTTAACTAGGTCAAATTGACCCAACTTGAAAAGTTGAATTAACTCACTACTAAGCGTAATTGCTTGAGTAGTAGACGCGACAGAAAGAACGATATCATCCATGTAAAGGAATGATGAAGCTGCGGCGGCTGCCGCGGGGAACTTATCTCCCTCATCGGCTATAAGCTGGCGGACCACGCGCAGTGCGTGATATGGACTGGACTTGAGTCCGAAACAGACGCGGTGAAATTCGTATACAGTAACTGGATCGTCAGTACTGAACCGATATAAGATTCGCTGAAACCTGCGGTCAGGCTCGCGAACTGCTATTTGAAGGAACATTTGACGGATGTCTGCGGAAAGTGTCACTTCAAATAGGCGGTAATTTATAAGAATGCTAAACAAGTCTCCTTGTAAATTAGCACCTGCGTGGAGAAGATCATTAAGCGAGTGACCAGACGAAGTCTTACAACTAGCATCTAGAACGCAACGAAGCTTGGTCGAAGACTTATCTTCTCTGAATACACCGTGGTGCGGGATTGTATATGAGGGTCGAGTGACGTCATCATAATTTATATCGATAGGACTTAGGTAGCCCTTATTTAAATAATCGCGTATTACATTATTATAAGCGGCGCGGGTTTCGAGCGATGCATCTAACTTACGCTCTAAACATTTGAGACGTCGAAGCGCGGCGGTGTAGGAATCACCTAACAAACATGGGTCATTACGAAAAGGTAAGGCGACCACGTATCTACCACTTTCTTCCCGAACGGTGGTAGCGCGGAAATATTCTTCACACTCAAAATCATCAGGACTTTGAGCGGGCGGCGCGGATATCTCTTCAAGCTCCCAAAACTTCTTGAAGAGTGTGTCCATTGCGTCATGAACGACGTTACAACACAAGGTCGAAAGATTGTTTTGAACGATCTGTGACGTAGGCGCGGAGCCCATAATCACATATCCTAAAACAGTTTCAATTGCGGGCGGAACATTACTGTTATTACTACGAACTACTCCGGGCAGTATTAAATGCGAAAAGACGGTCGCACCGACCAAACAGTCTACGAATCCTGGAGTAGCGAAGTCCTCATCCGAGAGCGGGAGGGACTCGAGATGTGTGAACGAGGCTTTATCTACTGCTACCGATGGCAGCGAGTCGCTTATGCGGTCAATCACGAGCGAGGCGAGATCAAAATTAATATTTGAATTAAAACGCGAATGTATTTTTAAATTTACTGAACCCTTAACTTGTTTCTCTGAACCACCAATTCCCTTAACCACTATGCTCGACGGCGTCATCTGACTTAATAGTCCAATGCGTTTACAACAATCATAAGTTATGAAATTACTCTGAGACGCACTATCTAACAAACAACGAATTGTATGCGGTCTATTATTCGTATCGTACACTATCACTTGAGCCGTGGCCAGCAAGACAGTCGAATGCTAGCTGTACATTGCCGGTTATCATCGGTCAGTGTACCGATGCGCGTAGGAAGTGATGCAGCAATAGAAGTCGTGCATAGCGATAGGTCGCCGCGTTGTACTAACTGCGGGCGCGGCGACTCGGTAGCGGCTGGAACCGGTTCCCGAGGCGCAGTGGCTGAGCGCGCTGATACGACAGCACGCGGAGTAGGTTCGGTGCGCGGTTTATCATTATTGAAATGCAACATAGAATGATGTCGCTGATTACAAGTGCGACATTTTAATTTAGATGAGCAATTACCACTCTTATGTGTACGACTTAAGCAGTTTACACACGCGTTATTATTTTTTATATGTATAAATCGTTCAACAGGCGAAAGTTTTTCGAATGCGGTACATTTATAATAATGATCATGATTCGCGTGATTACACAGTGTACATTTGTCAGTAGCCGAAGTTGTTATGTATGACTGTGGATTCGGCGGGTTAGTCTTAGCACGAGGCTTAAAATTAGACTTATTTATGTTACTGCTAGCTGCAACTGCGGGCTGAGTATTCCCATAAATGCGACACTGACTCTTAATAAAATCAATAAAGTTATCGAGCGTATGCGTTTTCGTGTCACGAGAGTACATTTGAAAAGCACGAATTGTGTCTTTATCGAATTTTTGCGTAGCTAAATGCAGTAATACGAAATCCAACAGATCATCTATATTTAATGATTTTAATGAGTTAATGGCAACAACAAACCTATCAATAAACAATTGATAGTTAGATGCAGAAGGAGATCCATTTAATTTAAGGTTAAGAGCTTGTTCTAAGTAAGTGGTTCCTAATAACCTGACATCTTGATATTTATCGAGAAGCGACTGATAAATTACATTATAATTTTCGGCACTTGGTATGATACCTGCAAATGTAGACTGGGCGGATGGTGACAGTTTACCTATTAGATAGTACAGTTTGTCTGCGTCTGTAAGCGAAGGGTTATTATGCACTGTGGCGTTAAAACTAGCGTAAAACAACGGCCAGTTATTTAAATTACCGTCGAAAGACATGAGCTGAATTTCAGGCAAACGCGGCTTAGCTTTGAGCGATGAAGAAGGTTCTGATGTGGAAGCGGACCTCGTTAACTTCGACTGAACCTGCTTGATATAACAATATAGGTCTTCGAACGAAGAATAACACTGATACGAGGGTATAGCTTTAGGGTCAGTCTTCAGAAGAGTCTCGTTATAATCATCGAGCACTTTATGAAAACTCGAACGTATATTTTCAATTGTCACGCAAGAATTCAAAAATGATTCTTGAGATTCTTCTGAAGTATGAGCCACCTTCGCTAAATTATAAACAGTATTGATCCGTTCATAAAGAGCGTTTCGCTTAGCTTCTAAAACGGTTAAGCGCGGGGAACAAGGAGAAGCAACCTTCTGTTCGCGAGACATAATGATATAAGTATTATTACTTTATCACAGATGCACTATACCACACAACAAACTAATACTTAAAAGTGTGTTTTCTGAGATATGAACACACCTTTAAATAATGTATAAGTACGTAGGTAACTGCCTAATAATATTAAGTAATAATTTATATGTTTAATGTTTATGACAAAGAAAATAGTGTGAAGTTATAAACACCACGATAATGCAATGAACGGGGCGCGGCGCGGTTAAGTATTCGTATTTAAAACAGGTTATCAATGCGTTATGCTTATGCAGTATCGTTGGGATACAGACGCGGTAATGATTAAATATGTTATAATCTTAGATCATATGTTATAATTAATAAATGTGTTCGTGAATTCATAAATACGCAAATATAAAATAAATATCACTTATAAGTGTAAGTACCTAAGGGGCGCGGGAGTATATAATGAATATATAATATAATTTAAATCCAAAGGCAAACACCTATAAGAGCGGCGCGTAGTTATAATTATATAGACAGTATGCAAATAGCATGTATAGAAAGTGCTAGAATATCACTTTTTAAATGAAGGTAGGAGGCGCGTAATTATCGCGTATCTCGTACTTGTATGGTGAAAAACCAATTATTTACCAATTAAATGAACAATGAAAGATGCCAAATGATGGCAAAATGATTCACAAAATTTAACCAAAATGATACGACGAGGGGATCAAAATGATCCGTTAAGTGGGACCGAAATAGTCCGGTAAAGGGATCAAATAATGATCTGGCGAAAGGGATTAAAAGATAATCCGGCTCGAAGGACCAAAAGATATTAGCGCCAAAGATTTATATTTGACACTGCGGGACGCGTTATGTGCCCTAAGGCTTTATGGCGGGAATGAAAACATTAAAAAGGGTGGACTGTAGTTTTTAAATCGCTAGGATCGACTGGTATCACACGGTATTACAGCGGGATGATGTATATTGGTAAAGAAATAAAAGGAAATAAAAGGAATTCCACACACTTGACGTTCAGCTGCAGCTTAGCTCGTCCCGGGACTCCAACCACACGGCACAGGCTTCACAAAGTCACTGATCACTGCTGAGCTATTGAGAGTCTGATATTACAATAGAATGTGCGTATTATATGAATTATATCACGTATTCGCGGGAATGTCTTTGTGCAGTAATTACACAGCGACGCGTTATTCGCGGGGTGTATTGCCAATCAATTAGGACGACGACCGTGTCCTACCGATGACAGATGCGTAGTGGAAGGGTAGCGGATTCACAATGGCGGGAAAGAGAGGGTATGTATACCTGTCATACCGTGCGTACTTATAACAAAGATAAATTAGAATATTGCAATTAAATGCATAGAATGCGTATGGCGGTAACAGAGGCCTTTGTTCAGCAGTGGACTTTTCGGCTGCTGATGATTGCTAATTTTGAACAAATAAGTAATTTATTGTTTTTAAATTGATATTAGGCTTTTATTTTATTATTATACCAATAATGATGTTATGCTAATTTTATAAAAAATAGCAGCATTTTTTTTTAATTCATGAAAAAGCCGACGAAAAATTTCAACACTAGAATGTTCAGAATCATGTACTGCCCCCCTAGACAATGTAACATTCTACAAGAGTTATCGCTAATAGAAAGTATATAAATGTATGAGAATGACATAAGTCATCGAAAAATTACGTGACACATTATATGTAATTGACACCGTTAGCGAATGAAGAAATAGATTCGCTATGAAGCGATTGCATCTTGTCTAGGCCCTCTGGATCCCTGGTATCGGTTTTCGGTACGATATAGTCTTATAGAGTATAGTCTGATAGTTCTTGAGATCTTGGAGATGAAGATCTTGATTATCTCATACTCAATAGCTCTGAGAGTCAAAATAATTAGATTAAATATGGCTTAATTAGAATTAACGATAACTGACGTTTGTCAGTGCGGCAGTTGGTCTATATAATCATAATACTTACCCTAATCTTGACGACTGCGAAGTCCGGTACAGGCGGTCGCCAAATGCAGCTATTGGCATCTTCAAGCTGCGGATTGAAGAGCAGCTGGTCGTGCGTGTAGCTACCGTAATCCAGCATGTTCACGAGGGTCGGAACATCTATATGCTTCGGCGTTAAACCCGCACGGACCACGTTGTCTGAGCACGCCATGCACTCAACACAATCTAATAAAAGAAAACCGCACTGAAATCCGTCCACTCCTTAGGCAGGCCGCTGGAATGTGACGTCACAGGTGCATAGTCAAGTATTATTGACCGTGCGAGGACTACGTAAGAGAGCTACAATGCCAGAGACATAGGCGTGAAACTTATAACACCCCTCGTTTTTGGTTGGGGGTTAAAAAAGACCCGACTGCATAAGAAGGTTGCAGGTTTTTTTTATTTAATTTCCAAGAGTTCGCCTGGTGGCAATACCCCTTTTTTGTCCCCGCGGGGGAACCTTAAATAGGTCCCTGGGACCCTGTGGTTATCAACCAGGGCTTATAGGATTCTTAACCTTTTTTTTTTTTTTTGACGCGGGGGAAATCTTCGAAAGATCCCCGGGAGCTGTGGGGCTCGACCGGGGTATGTGGGATTCTTACCCACTAAAACCCCCGCGCCTGTCGCATCGGCACATGAGAGGGGGGACCCCAGGGCTCTCCGGTGGGATCTGCACCAGGGGCCCCTCAGTGCCTTGCCTTTGAGCCCGCCGCCGGGGGGCGCATTGTAGCCCCCCGGGAACCTGACACGGTGCTCAATGGACGCTCAAAGGGCCCACACCCCGAGCGTCCAGCGACTCCGAAGGAGGATTCTTACCCACTACAACCCTGTGCGACTATCAGATCAGCATATGAGGTGACCTGCAGGGTTATTGCGTATCTTTAGCCACCCAAGTGACTATCAAGCTTCAGTTGTCCACCGAACTTTGATGTCAACCGAAAATGTGATAACATTGGTATTACGTATGGCTTTCGGTGGATATCAACCTACGGTGTACTACGGTGCTCATCACTTGTCTTTTAGCCATCTCTACTTTTTTATCGACATTATGCGACCAAGTTGAATATCCCCCCGAACCATTATACAAAGAACCATGAAGCTAGTAGGTCAACAATGGAGCCCAAACTCCAAATACTTGATTGAGGCATACGCTATCCCTTTCATTGAGGTCTGATGTGTGGTCCATGTTATAATTGAAATTACCCGAGAAATGGATACCCTAATATAGAAATGCTTTACTTACACATCAAAAGAATGTTTTCCACCCGAAAACTTAAAATACGATGACAATCATGTCTAATAAAAAAATTATTGGTACTATTCTGCGAGTTCGATTAGAATAATGCTCTATTGTGTTTTCGCCAATTATACTCAAATGCAATTTTAATTACCGATTTTAAGGGTTCGTATTTTGTGGCAACACTGTCGCTTATTGTCAGCATGAAACTGTCTGTCATATAAATCGATCAAACATTTAAATACCATAATTTCACGATAAAGTGAATTAAAATCATAAAAATGGTGATAAAATGTGCAGTACTTGGTTGCAAAAATATGTTGTATCCAGTATTTAATACCGAATATCACTCGTAAGTGCGATTTTGTTCAATAATTACCTACCGATGATCCCTGTGCATTATGCACCATATTTTCGATCAGTTCTTCTTTCGATAGGCACATAACACGTTTTCAGTTCGTTTGTTAGTATTGGGTTGAAGTTTATATTAATTTGTACTTGAATTATTTAATTTTAAAATATTTCACATTATTTTAATAGAGTAACCATGGTAAAGATTTTTTGAAGACTTTCCGTTTTGGGGATTTTTTACCGCCACTTTATGATCAAAAAATAAACGATGTATTTAGTTCAAAGGATTGATATTGAAAACATATTGTATGTTCATTAATTTTACAAGTGTGTAGGTATGTAGGTTAAGTTTAGGTACAGTTAGTTTTGTAACTTATTATATACATATTATTAAAATCATATTTATTCTTGTCGCCTCCTAGTCCTGTCGCGTCTAGTAGCCTCCGTGGCGCAGTGGGAAACCGCTTGCTTGCATACCGGGGGTCGCAGGTTCGAATCCTGCGGGGAGCAACAACTATGTGTAGTTGTTCCTCACTGGCTAGGATAATGCAGGCCGGTCATTGTCTGTAAAGTAAGATGATCCATGCGTCGGATAGGCATGTAAAGTACACTTGTGCACTTGTGTCTACGCAAGCATTTGTGCACTGGATGATGGCTGATCTTGCGAAAGATTAGCCGCTGTGGTTGGATTGGCCGTATCGGCGAGAGTACCTATATCATTCCATAAATATACATACTGTTTTATTTACCCCTGGTCAATATTAATACATTTTTTATTTTCTTGTAGATTTCCTAAAAATATTGAGTGAAGGAATGTACCTATGACTATCCATTGTCCCATTGGAAAATAAATTTGATGAAGCTGCAATGATCTGCTGTTGGTCCAATGGAAAACTAAATTTACCGCGAATGCTTTTTCTATCGTCTAATGTGTTGGTTAAAAGGTGTTTTAGTTGTTTGCATATAATGCTAATTGCTATTCAGTATCTTGTGATTAATCGGAGATCGTTAAACGTACTGAATAAATGATTTTATAGCACAATATTTTTTTTAATCATAACTTCATATGCTTTTATTTTCACAACCATTAGCTTATTATTTATCCCTTGATTTTCTGTAAAGTAAGATGCTCCATGCGTAAGATGGGCATGTAAAATGTTGATCCTGCACCTGGTCTCTCCCCGGTCGTGTCGGTTTTTCATCCCATCGTATTTTGAGAGGTAAACGGAAGAGAGAGAGAGAGAGTGCAGTTGTGTCTACGCAAGCACTTGCGCTCTATAATATATTTTGCGTAGACTGAGATCTTTCAAAATACCCACTGTGGTCATATCGGCCAGAAGGAGGTCCTTATTTATTTATCATCTGTTTCCCTATCAATCACAGTTTGTTCTTCTTGTACACAGTTCTTCCGTATTTGGGCTGCTCCAACCCATAATCAGACTGATTAAGCAACTAGACATATTTAATCGGTTTAAACTTAAAGCATAATAATAATATAATAATATCCTGGGACAATTCACACACGGTCATCTGATCCCAAACTAGGCAGAGCCTGTACTATGGAAACCAGACAACTGATACTAATACTTATATACTTTTTTTTTTTGTAAATACATACTTATATAGATAAAACACCCAGACACTTGGTAAACAAGCCAAGTAAGTCGTATTATGCGACGAAGTTAAAAAGATGTCCTGATTTTTCATGAAACATTAAGGTTGCCCTCTTAGAAAGAGAGATCCGACCTCAATGAAAGGGATAGCGTTGACCTCAGGCATGTATTTGGGAGTGTTTCCTCCACTTTGACCCTAATAGCTTCATGCAAAGAACATTTAGTGGTACTTTTTAATTTGCTAGTATTTTCACCTTGGGAGCATAGACAACAAAAGTTTACTAAAAAAACCAAAGATATTGTGCAAAATCCTAAATCTATGAAAATAAAGTTTTCAAGAAATTCGTAGGCATTTTACATCTTTTCATACCATTTGCCGCTAAACTATAAGAAAGTGGCAAGAGAAAGGCAGTATCCGAAATTAATCAAAAATAAGTATGCACCTACTTCAGTGCAATATAGCTCAATGTATTATCGCGGACACGAACGCTGTACCAGTTTACAATCAAAATGGTTTGAACGTCATGACCTACGTGCGCTTACCCCGCCCGCATGCATTTTGGGCCAGGTCGTACAAGCGTTTATCGTCCTAAAGGTGTTACATCGTTCGTACCGCGAGAGTACCTACATCACGAAAAAATCTCTCCAACGATTCGTCTATAATTTTCAACTTCACAGCGCCCCCACCATAGCCCCCAAGGATACACTCCAACCAAATACTTTATTTAAGTCACAAAAAAAAAGTTATAATCCTTCGAAAATAGTTGACACATTTTTACCTACGTTGATAATGCTTATAATCAATATTTCAAATAACCGGCTAATAGTGTCGATCACCTTCAACAATATAAAACACTGCTCCTTATTAGTTGCTTTCACGATGGTCATCGCAACTTGGGTGACCATCAGTTTGATGTACACTTTACTTACATAATACCAATTATAGGTTATCGATACAGAAACATCTGTCAAATAAGGTTTACGGTGATCATCACTGAGAATTAGTGCTCATGACGTCATTTCAGTTGGTCACTCAAGTTAGGCAATACCGAATGCATCATTTGACAGTTATTTGATAGCCACTTAGCTGTGGTGATCATCACTTTAGTTGTCAAACGAGATACGTAATAGCCCCGCTGGGCTCTTCGATGGGATCTACACCATACAATGCGCCCCCGGTAACCTGTCCAGATGCTCACGGGGACGGGGGTCGCAACCCCGCCACCGTCCGCCCCGATGTTGATTAACTATAGTGCTCTTTACACTGGAACACGACAATGTTACATGGCTGCTTGGCGGCAGAATATCTGACGCTTCGATAGAGCCTGACACCGAGTGACTGTCTACAAACTAGTATAATTTGATATAATTAGTAAATAAATGATTGAATAATATTACCTCCACTTAAATAAGCGTGCGGCAAATTAGGTTTTAAAAAGATAGCTTGACCGGGCCGCAACTCCATGTAGTTCATGAAGTATGGTGCCCAACAGCCAACATCCCCAGGAAAATCAGCATGCAACCGCTGTAATAGTGGGTATAGCAGTGACTTTTGGGTTTCTTTATCTAGAACAATTATAAATTAAGCAATCAGATAAAAATCTGGTACATGCCATTAAACTATATTTAGTGCTCTTCAACTCGAAATTAAATAGGTAAACTGATAAACTTAAATTTGGAGATAAAACTACTGATATTACAGTACTTAATGCAATTATGATAAACGGTTTCAGTTACAGTACAAATTATGAATTAACAATTGATGCCATACAACAACAATTTTTTTAAATTACCAGAAATATGTAATAGCTATAATAGCGATAATTTGAGTAAAAAACAAGCACTCATTCAATGAATGACATAAAATATTTTAATTCTTTTGGTAATTCTTTTGGCTTTTCATAAATAAACTAGACACAATTGTGTTTTTATTTTAATAAGTATCCAAATTTATTGGATGTATTGTACCCATGGATATAAATCAAAATATTGGTAGTCTAAAGTAACAGAACATCAGTAATATACCTTCTTTGTCTAATCTCTCTATCACAGTGAGCAAGCTTCCAGCAACAATATCTTTGTCACATGTCATCAGTGATTGGAATACTGTTTTGAGGGCAATCCCACTGTCCTCACCCCGTTCATTGTTAGACAATAGAGCATTCAAACTCTCTTGGCTTAAAATTTGGGCAAGCTCTGGCAATTCTGAAACACATTAATTAAACTCAATAATATAATAGACTATAAACTACAATACATTTAATTTTACTGTGAAAGAAGCAATGCATGCTAAAGCTTCATAATTTAAAACTGAATTGGATGAAATTGTAACAGTGAGCGTCTGCTCAAAGCTACAATTTCATCCAATTCAGTACAGTAGTTATTTCAATTCTCCATTACAGGGTTATTTATTCAATCTTAATTCTTATATTTACACACATCAAAAGTGTCTAGGGATCAAGCATTTTTAAGCGGATTTCTTGAGATTGAGATGTGGCTTTGTAATAAATTTATGATTTTATAAATTTATATGGATTCTTTTTGGTGCATTTCATAATTTGAATCAGGAACTGTGAATCAAATTCGAGTAAAAGATGAAAATCAGCTGTCAATATTTTCCCTATAAAAACATACAACGCATTGAAGACATTATTAGTGCTACTGTTTCCCTACTACTGATTAAAACCAACGTTATTATGGAGCGGCGACGTCATTTAAGCAGGGAAGAAATGCTCAGAGCCGTGGGAATGATAGAAGCTGGTTCCCGGCAACGTACTGTGGCTTTAGCTCTGAATACAAGTCAGAGTGTTATCAGTCGACTTTGGACACGTTACCGAAGCACTGGTACCGTGGCTGAGCGCCATGGAGGACGGTATCGCTGCACCACACGGAGACAAGACCGATATATTCAAATCTTAACTCGAAGAGCTCCAACAATAACTGCCATGATGTTAGCCGTGAGGCTTCATCACTCTTCAGGGAACTTAATTAGCGACCAAACAGTCAGAAACCGCTTGCATGAAGTGAACCTTCATTCCCGAAGACCGCTACGGGTACCACCTATAGCAATGCACAATCGTAGGATTCGATATCAATGGGCTCTTGAACACAGAAATTGGGCAGAAGAACAATGGCGTTTCGTGTGCTTTTCTGATGAGTCTCGTTTTGGTATGAGACCGGATACAAGACGTATACGACACTGGAGAACCCCTGGACGCCAACAGCGATTAAAATCCTGCCAGGAAGTCCATCCTTATAGTGGTGGAACCATCATGGTATGGGCGGGTATTTGGATCGGCGGAAGAACTGAGTTGATTTGGATCAGAGGCAACCTCAACGCTCAAATTTATGCTGAGACGATTGTATCAGACGTCATCGTTCCTCTACAAGTGCAAATCGGTCCCTTATTTCAGTTAATGCATGATAATGCACGACCGCACACCGCAAGAGTTGTAAGACAGACTCTCGCCGCAGCTAACATCAATGTCCTGCCCTGGCCTGCTCAGTCGCCAGACTTGAACCCGATTGAGCATGCATGGGATATGCTACAGAGAAGAGCTCTGCCGAATATGGAGGGTATCCAGTCGCAAGAAGACCTTTTTTTGTTGTTGCAACGAACATGGGCGGCCATTCCACAGCGTGATTTGGATGAACTCATTTTGAGTATGCCAAACCGATGTTCTTGTGTTGTTAGTGTTCGCGGTAGAAACACGGATTATTAATTGTTTAAGTTACCCAATAAAATTTTAAAGAAAACTGTTATTTCAGTCTTTTTTTCGAACTTTTGTGTTAGTGGTTCAAATGTCAAAAATCCCTTTATTAGGAAAATGCCAAATTTCTTTATTAATGCAAAGGTGACTTGGTTTATCGTTACTGTGACAAACGAAAACACTTTATTTGATGAATCCTTAAAGAAAATTTTAATTAATATCAATCAGGAGAAAAGTTATTGCAAAAATATATGTTGATCCCTAGACACTTTTGATGTGTGTATCTTATTGTTATACATATTTGGAATATAATTTTGATCGAAGATTAGAATTAAGATTGAATAAATAACCCCATAATGGAGAATTGAAATAACTATGTGACAGTCTTAATTTAACTCAAAAAGCAAGGAAAATCATGCTTGTGAGATGGATTTGCAAGAAAATACTTACTGTTAATAAAAGCTTGTATCTGTTGCAGAGGCCTGAATCCACAGAGTGCCTCAAATGGTGTCAATGCGATAGCAAGTTCTGGCTTATGATTAGGATCCTTGTACATATCTGGGAAACTTTTGTGAAGCTCTGCAGCATGCTCCTGTAATAAATAGCCATTATACAACTATAGATTTTTATTGTAATAAACTATGAGATGGTGATTAAGTATTATTTACTGTATTTTTTACAGATGATATTTTGCTGCATTAGATTTGGTATATTAAAGTTAAAACTGTTTAAAGGTAGGTGCAAATTAAAATCAATATCTTTTAAGTTTATGCTTTAGTGAAATAAATAAATAGCTAGAGGTTACCACATGTTAGTTTCTAATCTTAAATATATTTAAGTTCTCATCCTAATAGGTTAAACCAATTATTTGTGAACTAATAATATAAAAAGCAAATCTGCTTTGTCAATGCATTCGAGAACTTCTACAACTATAGGAACAAACCATAATAATAATATAACTGGACCAATAGACTGGTTACAGTCAGACTGCATCTTTTAGGATACAAAATATAAAAAAATCTTAGTGTTTACTTATTTTACATAAAACTGGAATAAGTTGCATTTAACTATCAATTATTGTGAAAAAATTAATAATACCTTGGTAGGATGAGCTTGAATGGATAAAGCTTTCCTTATAGACAATATCTTCAAAAGAAAAGGGACATCCACACCAAAACTCTTCTTCACTGTTGGTCCTATTGCATCAAGGTTGTCTTTTAGGTACTCAGACAACAAAACACCTCTGTCCACAATCAGTGCAGGTCCATTTGGATGTGTTCCCATCCACAATTCCGCATACGGCTTGGAGGAGTCTACTGAGGTGCTTGGATTTGCACTCGACAGTAGTTTAGCCACCATACTTTCAGATCCCAATTTACCCCAATCATAGTTTTGTACTTTGCACTGCAACTCCATATTGTGAGTCTTAAAAATATGGTATTATTATCAGAATTGCTAGATATCCAAACATATTATGAGTAATGTTGTATACACAATGGATTTGGTTACAAATTTTAAGGATAAAACTTTGTTTATCAACATTTGCAGCAAAGCTAATAACCAAAAGGTAACAAGTACATTTTGATTGTCTTACTTCATTGCAAACTGAATATAATTACAATATAATACATGAAAGATATATTGTGATGTGGTACAATAAAAAGGTACCCTAAACATGTTTTTCATATTTTAGGATAATCATCCTATATACTCTAACAATCTGGTACAAAACTGGTTCATTTTTCATGCTACGATGAATACTGTTTTAGGTTGTTATTAATTTAATCTTAATACTCTAGTTAGACATAACAAATAGATTTGAATCTGTGTATATAAAAGCATAAACTTACTTCTTAACCAAATCTGATCAATAGCGAATTGTAGTTTTTGTTAGTTAATTGATCTTGTATTGTATTCACTCACTGCTCCACCGCGCCGTTCAATAAGTAAACGGTTATAAACGTACGTGTTTTTCCGGAGATTTAATTTAAGCTAATTAAATACTATTGATCTCCACGTTACTGGAGCCAATTCGTCACCAATCACTACGTATCACACATAGTACGAGCAGTTTACAGTTTAGTTTTTTAGTAACGTAACGGACGGCATATATGTAATAACACCACGTTTGTAGTTGTAGTTTGAATAGAAAAAAAGAATCTAACTGAATCCAACCAGCAAAAGCAAGCAATTTATTTATTATAGTACTTTTTTTAGCTTTTGATTGAAACTTCTCTTCTAATTTGACTGACTGACAGACTGACATTGACATTTTGACATTAAGGCCGCGTTCCACTTGGCGCCCACAACGAACGATCAAAACTGCGTCCTCATGCCTGATTTACACGTATTAAGTTACAAGTTGGTAACTAAATCTTTACTAAAGTTTAAGTAAATTATTGCGTGTAAACAAACACTTTAGTAGTAAGTTCCAAGTTAAAATTTAGTACTTAAAGTGAATAAGTAAAATTTTTCGTTTACCTGTATTATGTTGGTAACTAAATCTTTACTAAATTTTAGTAAATTATTACGTGTAAACAATCACTTTAGTAGAAAGTCCCAAGTTAAAATTTAGTACGCAAGTTATGAAGTAGAATAGAAACTTTTCTATTTTTCGGGTAAGTAGGTGGGCGTGGTTTATTCTTGATACGTTTGGACACACACATGTATAATGCACGTTTGCAGGTGTGCGTGCAAAGGTATAGCCCTTGGAGGAAGGAATAAAATGGAGTGGTTCTAGGAATTCGAAATCAACCACTTAGTATCCATCCTCTTTCCCCATATAGGACATGCATCAAGACAAACAAGGACACCTATATATTTCTTAATGCGTCATTTAGAAAGGTTGAACACACTTTTAGATTTAAAAAATAAAAGTTAGTGGTGTCCATGCAAGGATACGCATATCGATATTTAGACAATGTCATCGAAACCATTTTTAATGCAGCGTTTCAGTACTTTAATGTCTTGAATCAATATATTTTGTTAGTATGTTTAATTAATGAAAGTTATAATTTATTTCAAATAGGGTAAAATTACCACTTTCGTATTGTTATATTTTTCTGTAAAAGCTACTACTGGATCATAACGCGGCCTCAATGTAGAAGATCTGGCAAGAAACTTAGCGGGCTTGTCTTTTTCTTTTATTATTAGTAAGTAAAAAAAATAGCGCATACCCACGCTTGTCTACATGACCCATCACAATGTGACTTCAAATGCCCTATCATTGATAATGTTGACACCCATGTTTACCTTGGTCTAATCATAGATAGTAAATTTAATTGGGGCCCGCACATTGAAAGAGTATGCGAGAAGCTTCGTGCGATTCTAGCCAAGTTCTATGTCATAAATAACCGACTACCCTTTAAAAGTAGACTCTTACTGTACAATGCTCTCGTGGATTCGGTCGTGGGATATGGTCTATCAAGTTATGGTCGTTCTTATAAAACATATCTTGAATCAATATATAGGTTGCAGCTTAGAATACTAAAGTTAATTGTTGTTCCAAAAGTCAGGTCTAATATTTCAGATGATTCTAAGCTTTTTGAAATCTGTAAAACCTTGCCAATCTTTGACAAGGTAAAACTTAACATACTTAAAGAACAGTTCTTTAACCAATAATATCAAAAAAAAATTGATCATCCCGTATATACACGCCAAGTCGCTCAAAGCAAACTGGTTACCGTGGCGGCAAAAAATTGCTACGGCGAACGAACGAGCGCGTACATGCTTCCGAGACTAATTAACTCTTTGCCTAGTTCATTGCGAGAAAATATTAATGTAAGTAATATTAAAACTAAATTAAAATCGTACTTTTTAACACAATTATAAACTTCCGTAAAAATGCAATATACGAAATTATGAATTATTAACCTTTAAGTAATAACTTAGATATATAATACTATGTAATATTTAACAAAAATCCAATGCTGATGACGAATGTTGTGAAGTAACACACACAAGCCCAAGAGGCTTAAGTGTTACTATTTTATTTATGTTTTTGTATATTTTTTTCTTATAATGATAATAAATAAAAAAAAAAAAAAAAATTAAGTTTTATCTATGTTGATGGAAAATAAAACTTTTTTTGTTATTATTTTTATCTAAGAAAATAAATATGCAATACAGGCAAAAAGGTGACGGTGGCCAGGTATTTAAAAATTTCAATAGCCAGATTAATAGTGAAGCATATTAAAAATAATTATTGGTACCCGTGGGGTGTCAGAATAGCAACTATCCATCTCCTACCGTTGGGTATTCGTAACAGGTGACTAAGGGAAAACAAGAAGCCGGACAAGCAGCGTCTTTCTATTGGATTACCTACCACCTATACTGCGATCTCCAAGCCGCCTGCCAAGCGTGGGGATTATAGCAAGCGATTATGAGAGGCATAAAGGAAGAGCGAGCGTACTTGTGTCTACGCAAGCGCTAGTGCACTATAATATCTCCTGCGTATATGGCTGATCTTGTGAAAGATTGGCCGCTGTGGTCGTTTCGGCCAGGGAGGCATTTTTTTATCTAACATACATAAATTATAGGAAAATGTAGTGATAAATAAAAACAAACTTATATTAAACTATTTAATATAATAATATATTGGCCTTTTCGATAACATTTGTACCCATCCTGTAGTGCCAAACAACTGTTGCAGAACGTACTCGCAGAGGAAACACATTTTCATTGATGTCCATGGGTTCCGCACTGGTAAACTGGCAACAAAGTATACACTTATTAGACTTATGAATTGCAGTACCTACGTACCATTCTATGATAGACATTATCAATTGATGTTTGACAGGCCTTATTAACATTTTTCGAAAAGTGTATACTTCGCCTATGTCAGAATCCGTCAAGCCATTTAGGCTATAGACCGTACTAAAGAAATGTGTAGACATACATACATCCACACTCTCGAAAAATATAGCTCTCCTCCTTAGGCAGTGAAGGCAAAAACGTATACAGGTATTCGTATCAGTTGATTTGATACCATGGTACAGGCTCTGCATAGTTTAGGATTAGATGGCCGTGTGTGGCTCTCCCAGAGTATAACTGTAAACAATTTATAAGTACTTTAATTCCTAAATTTGGATTCATTCCATATAACTTTAGTTCGTAATAAACATTTTAACTTTAAATTAATACATAATGTTAATTAAGCTCACAACGGACGGTGATTCCGTTCTGCACCATGTTTAACACGGGATCCGCTTAAGCACGATCACGCGTCGACCGTCGACGGATTAATAAGTATCGATAAAAAAAAATCCATCACTACGATAAAATTTTATAACCTAAAAGGTTAACTATTCTGATCGAAATATCTCAAAATATTGCGCATTTCGCAAATATGCTTCATCCTTCGATGATAATTAATGTAGTTAAAGAGTTTTAATGAAGTTATAACGCTTTGTTATTAGCACTTTTATTGTAAAATCATGAAATGTACTTACCGATGAAAACTTACATATTCAACTTCATTTCGCTTTCGCCCCGTAAGGAATCGACATCCACGCACAACACACGACATATACAAGTTGTTTTTATATGAATACTAATGTAATTATTATAATAAACACATTTTTTTTTCAAATCAAAACATCATCGAGAAAGTAAACAATGCTGTCAATTTATGTGACTAAATTAAAAAGTCTATCACTATAAGTTCCACCATAGACAAATATTGACTTTTAAATTTTGTAGTATTCGAAAGTAGTATTGTGGTCCCCATGGGTCCATTGACGTTTAAAAAAAGTGTACGGCTGAAAAAGTGGGACGTGAGAAATATTATCTGTCTCTTTTTTTCTAATGCTCAATCCCCATAAGAGTAAACGAGATAAATATTCATTTTAGTTAACGCTTTTAGCTTATTTTTGAGACCCTCTCTGTATTACTCTGTGGTATAGCCATAGATCATACCATAGATAATATACAAATATATTATGAGCGAAGTCGTTTTCGTCACGTTTTCGTTGTACCAACGTATATTTAGGGTTGCCAGAAATACGGAATTGTTCCAGAATTTGTATTGTCCTGGAATTTTTAAATACCTACTATGCTGTAGATATTAATATTTGCAATCAAATGTTTTTTTTTTACTTTTCCTAGTATACTGCCGTATAATTAAGTGATTCGAGAGATATTTGGCTAATAGTCTCGGGATTTTTTAAATCAACGGAGAAATTTTGGGGTAATTTAAGCCTGTATCTCGCATCCTTTTTTTTTTCTAGCGGCGAATTGTTCAATGGGTCCCAGGACCTGTGTAGGTCAACCGGGGTAAATGGGATTCATTCCCACTAAATCCTCGTTGTTGTCACATCGACACATGAGGGGAAACCTGGGCTCTTCTGTGGAATCTGCACCAGGAGTCCTTCAGAGCGTTTCCTTCGGAGCTTGCCACTGGGGGTGCATTGTAGTCCCCCGGAAACCAGACACGGTGCTTACGGGGATGGAAGGCAATAAACAAGTAAAATGGTTAAATATTTACATCAAACACAAATTCAGTAATCAAGAAAGACACGAAGTTATTTACTTTTCTATATCTAATATTATAATTATAGTACCTATATATATTATAAAAAAAAATAATATAATAATCTGTATTAGTTGTCTATATAATTTAATCCTAAAAATATATTAGTTGTCCGTCGCTACAAAGTACTGTGAAATCTACACGGATCGTGCGACCGTCCATTGAGGCGAACTAAAGAACTAAAGATTTTAACTAAAATTTAGTAAAAACGACGTGTAAACGCATACTTAAAATTAAGTCACTTAAAATTTACTTACCTACTTGACAACTTAATACGTGTAAATCAGGCATTAGTGATCGTCCGGCTATTAGGCTCCCCACACATAAGGGATCCCACACATAACTGCGAATTCGCATCGCATCGCAAATATCTGCGAGAAATAAATGAATTTTTATATGGAAAATTCATTTGTTTCTCGCAGATATTTGCGATGCGATGCGAGTTCGCAGTTATGTGTGGGAGCCCTTAGGCCTCGTTTACGGAGGCGCGGGGCGTCGCGCGTCCCGTGTGGCATGGCGTCTCGCATCTCTCTCTCACTCCTACAACGCCATATGTTTTAACTCACTGCGGGCCGCGCCGCCCATCGCGACGCGTGACGCCCCGCGCCTCCGTAAACGAGGCCTTAGTCGGGTGATCTTATGTTTCAGGGCCCACTCAATATTCGCTCGCGACCCACCAGTGGGTCGCGACCCATACTGGGAACTCCTGATCTAACTATAACTGGCGGGCTACACTATACGGTAAGCTGACAGCATCCGACTATTTTTTGACCATTTTTTCACGGTCAAGTGCGAGTCGGACTTGTGCACCAAGGGTTCTGTACCTTCTTTGGACGTGTATTTAGTTAGCTATTAATAAGGGGTGCACTATTCTACATCCAAAGTATCTGGTTGTTATTAAAATGTATATTTATATTATGTTGTCCTATTCCATGGTAACTATAAATACCACATCAATACCACTACCTACTTAATTATTAATGGCAAAAGCAGTTTGATGTAACTTATTTTTCTCTTCTCGTCTACGTGCCTCATATTCCTTTATACCATCCTGGAGACCGCCTAAAACATCCGCCTTTGTCAATTTAACAGGTTTAAGCTGACCGTTGCCTGCTTCTTTCTCATTAAACTTTGTTTTAGTATCCAAAATGCTAGCAACTTTTGAAATTTTAGCAGGTATTGCGAATCCTGTTAGTCCTCTGTTGATTATTTCTACACTCGGTCCGTCTTCGATAGATTCACAAATACCGGAGTCACCGGCTATGTTTGTTCCACCGTCAAATTTGAGACTCTGTCTAACGTGTTTACCTTGGGATGGACTTAATTTTATTTCCAATTCTCTGAGGTCTAAATATGGATTCTTTTTCATTATAACGAGTTGTTCGTACTGCCGTAAGTCATCCTCACTAAATGAGTTCTTTAATTTCTTTGCACGGTCAGCTATATTTGCACGAGACTTGGATGCATCACAAATTGGTGTATCTGGAAGAAAATTAATTCGTATTTACATAGGCTCCGTAAATTACAGCACAAAGGTCGGGGGTTACCTGCTTGGAGTAACAACTTTTACTTAAAAACTTTGTCTGAAAAGTAAGATGTTCCATGCATCAGGCATGGTATGGTATGTTAAGTAAAAGTTGATCCTGTGTCTCATAATCTCTCCCCAGTCATGTCGGCTTTCTGCCACTTCTGATTAACGAGTAAAGGAACAGAAAATACAGCTGTGTTTTGTCAAAGTGGAATGGTTTGAACAATAACAGCAATGGAATGTAGAACCAGTAGGTAGCTGTAATAATACGTAAGCTGTAAGTTGGTATTTTTAGTAACCCGTAGTGCCTATTCCAGTGCTGGCCTAGGGTCTCCTCTCCACCTTGGCACGAGCGTAAAAGAGCTTCGACTATATCGACTACATGGGTCCTGTACAGATTGTTGGATAAGAAACACCTTCCAATAGTTTGTGTGGACTTCCCTGGCGTTAAAGAATGTAAACTTATCGATTACTGCAATACGTAGGTAGATAGTAGGTATCATCGCGGTCACGAACGCGGTATACCTACTAGTTTTCAATCAAAATGGTTTGAACGACGTTACGCGTGCATACCCATTGCAATTGATTTATTATTTACTAGCTGACCCGTGCAGCTCCGCCCGCGCTTTTATTACATTTTGCTCCCCTTTTCTCCCTCCTCCCTAGATTTATCTCTCTCCATATTTCTCTCTCTTATATAAAAAATCTAATTATATGCTCTTTCTCTCCTCTCTCTTTCCCCCTCCCGCTTCGGTTTCCGTCACACTCCCCCTCTTCCTACCCTGTTATCCCCTCTTCCTACCCTGTTATCCCCTCTCTGAACCCTCTCCCCCTCTCTCTTCTACGAACTTGCTCCTTCTCACTCCCCCCTTACTCCACCTAACTCCCCCGATCCCTCACCCCATCGCCCCCTTCTCGAATCCCCTCTCCCTCTTTCTCCTCTCGTGCACCCTCCTCTCGTTCTATATATCCTCGTCAATCATGGTAACAGCGGCATTAAATATACTTTATGACCTTTTCTCAGACCTCCCCGATATGCACACATAATTTCATACATATCGGTTCACCCATCTATTTAATGACCTTGCCTTATGTGGCTTAACCTTAACCTAGCGGTATGAAATATACTGTATGACCTATTCTCAGACCTACCCGATATGCACACTTTCATACAAATCGGTTCACCCATCTATTTAATGACCTTACCTAACGTTGCTTAACCTTAACCTACCGGGATAAAAAGTATCCTATGTCCGTTTACTGATTCTAAGCTACCTCCCCACCAATTTTCAGCCGAATCGGTTAGGCGGTTCTTGAGTTATAAATAGTGTAACTAACACGACTTTCTTTGATATAATATTATATAGATTAAAGTTCTATAGTTATTGTATGTTCAATTTCACCGATAGATGGCGCTGTTCATAATGTAAATCACGCTAACATCGTAAATTACTGTCTAATGATATTCGATAATGAAAGTTTTAAGTTTTCCGCATCTTTTATTGTTGCGACTGTAATACATACATAATCTAGTTTGGATCCGCTCGGGATTTACAGATTTTAACTTTTCAAAGATATAATGTCATATTGCTATCAGCAAAGTACTTAGAACAATACAGAAATCTAATGAAAATGTCCTGGGTGTACCGGACCGGCTTACCCCTTACAAAAATTGACCCTTCGCCAATGCCATGTCTTATGCAAACTAAATGTCTGCTCAGTCCTTATTGTATATAGCGTAATAATACATATCTTAATTATTAACTGATCAGTCTATAATTACCCTATTCTCATACAAAGGAAATTACGTGGTAATATGTGCAAGTAATGTTTCACTGCTTAGCCCCTATGAAACATAGCGTGATGTTTTATATACCAATTTATACCTCGACTTCTACACAACACATGAGTGAAAGTCCTATCAAAATCCATCCACGGGTTTTCAAATGATACCTGGACAAACAGAACGACAGACAGACAGACAGACAGACAATAATTCCATAGCCCGAGTCCGTTGCGCGCCCCGATCCCGATCGGTCGTGCGCTGCCAGTTCCCGATTAATTCGTGTGCTTGTGTTCCAGATTCCGCCGCGTGGTGTCGACACTAGTCGCTCGCGTGCTGCGGTCTCTACCCGTCTCCCTCGCACCGTCTACGACGTCTGCGAGTGATCTACGCGTCCGTATTTTGATCTGCGGTTGTCGTTTTCACGACAATTTGCACATCCTCCTGTTTCTGTATTGACAGACCGTCTTTTAGCTTCACGGGTTGCTAAATCCACCGTTTTACGTGGTCGCCAAGGGTACCCTACGGTGACAACTGCCTTGGCGGAGCGGGCCCCGAGCGCTCGCGCGGTTCGTCCCGGAGCCGCGCAACTCGGACGGGATCAGGTTCACCGGCCCTGGGAGTGACCCCCTAGTCGACCCTGATCGTCTCCCTCCCACCCTCCTCTTCCTGATCCTATTCTTCGGGTGCTGTTTGGCACCAAGTCGGCTCCGGTCGGCTTGCTGTCTCTGCCCCGGAGCAGCTAGGGCTACTCACCTCTCGCACATTGAGATTGGCGAGAGACGCACGGTAGGGCCTACACGTTAGGCACTCACCCTTCCCCCACCTTCACCCGGTGGGGGGAGCCATTCAGTACACACCGACTGGGGTGTCCCCCCCAGTCGTGCGTTCCCCCCGTACGTACGAGCAGTATGGACCGTCATCCGGGCATGGAGTTCTTTCGCGAATTCTTTGAGTTCGTGAAAGCGCGCTGGCCCGAGATGGTCAACGACTTTGCGTCCCATACCGCGCCCTCCGCGATGCCTTCAGCAGCCGCGCCCTCCGTATCCGCGATCCCCGCGACCGCGTCCTGCCCCGCGTCGACCGCGCCCGCCGCGTCCGCGACTCCGTTGCCGCCCGCCCTCCGTGCGGAGCCCGAGACGGACTCTGAGTCTGCCTCGAGCTCCGACATGGAGGTCGAGCTCATTAACTCGCCGCGTCCCACCACGCCTGCTGACGGTTTCACCGTAGTCAGCAGGAAGAAACGCGCGCTCAAGTCCCGCGACCTTCCACCGACCAAGTACATATGTACTGAGTCGGAAAGCCCGGAGTCACCACCTCGCGTGACCCCCCCGATCCGCTCGACCCCGCCACCGACGTATTTTTCGCCGATGGCTTCTCCGGCCCCCGAGCCCCGCAATTCCCCTCCGCCCACGCGGCCACCGCGTAAGTCCCCCCCGCCCCCGCCCATTGTCGTTCAAGACAAGGCCGCGTGGGAGCGCGTTAGTAAGGCGATCTACGCCCGTAAAATATCTTATACCAAGGCGATGAACACTCCCCTTGGTATTAAGGTTATCATGTCCACCGCGGACCAGCACCGCGAATTGTCTAAGTTTCTCCGAGCCGAGAAGATAGGTTTTCACACCTACACTCTCGACGAGGACCGAATCATCCGCGCCGTAATCCGCGGAGTCCCTACCCAACTCAGTACTGAGTTTATTAAAGACGACCTTCTGTCGCAATCCTTACCGGTGATGGAGGTGCACCGTATGCACCCTGGCAATCGCCCGCTCCAACCGTACGAGATGGTTCTGGTCCATCTCGTGCGCTCCGACGAGGGCAAACAAATCTTCAATTTGAAGACTGTTTGCGGTCTTACCGGCTTCGCCGTAGAAGCCCCTCACAAACGTGGCCTACCCGGGCAGTGTCACAACTGCCAGCTGTATGGCCACTCCTCCCGCAACTGTTTCGCGAGGCCTCGCTGTGTGAAGTGCACAGGAGACCACGCGACGTCTCAATGCGAGCGCAATAGGGAGACGGCGACCGAGCCTCCCGGATGCGTCCTCTGCGGGACCATCGGGCACACCGCGAACTATCGCGGCTGCCCGAGGGCCCCGAGGAGGAACCGCCGGGTGGCGAGGCGCAACAATCTCCGCGCTCCCCCCCCGCCCCTCGGTGCCCTATGCACCAAGGGCCTCCGCCCCTCCACCCTTGGAGTCCTACCCGCCCGCGCCTTCAGCGCCTCAGGCCCCGGCGCCCTCAGCGCCTCTTACGCAGCCGCTTCCGGCCCCCCGCGTCCCCGCGCCCTCTGCGCCGCGACCGCTCTCATCGTCCCAGCCCGCAGTGCGTCCACCGAACGCGTGGGATAAGACACTGCCATACGTCCGCCCCGCCGCTGCTCCTAAAGCAACGAGCGTCCCCGCCAAGCAACCGGCCGCGCCTGCGCCTTCAGCGCACGCGTCCAGCCTCGCTTCGGACTTCGAATTGGTCCGACGCTCTATCGATGGTATTAACATCGATAGAATCCGCCTTTTCGCGAGCCGCCTTCGGTGCGCACAGAACCCCTGCGATAGAGTACAAGCTATCGCCGAATTCGAGGACGTGTACTACGCCCTGTCCCCCGTAAACTCAAATGTAGGCCCGTAAATGGATTTACACCAGAGTAGACAAAAACCCCATTCCCTTTCCCTCGCATTTTTCAATGCGCATGGCCTCTCCCGACAAAGAGATCAGGTTGCTGACTTCCTGCGAAGTCACCAAGTTGATGTCTTGCTGGTGCAGGAGACCCTCCTGAAACCCTCTCATAGGAGTCCGAATATCGCCAACTACCATCTTGTGCGAAATGACCGTGACACCTCCCTCGGAGGTGGCACTGCCATCTATTACAGAAGGGCCCTGCACTGCATCCCTATCGATCCCCCTGCGCTCACTAATATAGAGGCCTCGGTTTGCCGCCTCTCTCTTTCCGGCCATTCGGCTGTCACTATCGCCTCTATCTATCTTCCACCTGATAAGCGGCCCCTCAGGAGTGATATCGAGTCACTCCTTGACCTGGACAACGCGGTCATTCTGGCCGGCGACTTCAACTGCAAGCATGTCAGGTGGAATTGTAACGTCACCACCGGCAACGGCAGGTGCCTCGACGGCTTGGTCGACGTTCTCGACTTTGACGTCATCGCACCTATGCGCCCGACCCATTACCCCAATAATGTCAATCACCGCCCCGATATCTTAGACATGGCCCTCCTGAAGGGCGTGACCCTCCGGTTGCGCTCCTTAGAGGTTCTCCATGAGCTAGATTCTGACCACCGACCGGTCCTAATGGAACTAGGTCCGCCACCCATTTCCCAGCCGGTCACTAGGACCGTTCTGGACTGGCATCAGCTAAACACCTGTTTAGCCGATGCCGACTCTCCGAATCTTGCCCGCTTCCCGGCGCAAATCTCGTCCCCTCAGGACACCGACCAAGCGATCGGCGCTTTCACCGATCATCTCAAATCGGCCATCAGCCAGTCCTCCCGGCAGGTTGAAGCGGACAACTTTTACGCTGTGCGCTTCAAGCTGCCCGATGACATTAGGGAATTAGTCCGCGCTAAAAACGCGGCTATTCGCGCGTACGACTCCTACCCCACCGATGCCAATCGGGTCCGCATGCGTGCTTTGCAGAGGGACGTGAAGCGCAGCATCGCGGAACTCAGGGAGGCTCGATGGGGAGGGTTCCTAGAGGAGATCTCGCCGTCACACCAGGCTTACTGGCGGCTCGCGAGATCCCTCAAAACCGACACCGTAGCTACCATGCCCCCCTTGACCCGCCCTTCAGGCGACCCACCCGCGTTCGAGGACGACGAGAAGGCTGAGGTTCTCGCTGACTCTCTAGAGAGTCAGTGCACACCCAGCTCCGCTCCCGTCGATCCGGCGCACCTCGATCTTGTGGATAGGGAAGTAGAGCGCAGGTCCTCACTCCCTCCCACCGAATCCCTCTCCCCGGTCACGCAAACCGAGGTGGAAGACCTGATCAAAGGCCTTAAGCCGAAGAAAGCACCGGGCTCCGACGGCATCTCCAATCGCGTTCTCAAGGTTCTCCCTGTCCATCTGATATGTCTTTTAGTGACTATCTTCAACGCAGCCATGTCCCACTGCGTCTTTCCTGCCGAATGGAAAGACGCGGACGTAGTAGGTATCCCTAAGCCGGGTAAGCCTCGCAGCAGCCCTGCGAGCTACCGGCCTATCAGTCTTCTCAAGTCTCTCGGCAAACTCTATGAGCGCTTGCTATTAGCGAGACTCAAAGACTTTGTCAGTTCTAATAATATCCTTATTGACGAGCAGTTTGGCTTTCGAACCAGACACTCTTGCGTCCACCAGGTGCACCGCCTCACGGAGCACATCCTGACCGGGCTCAACCAGCCCAAGCCCGTCTACACAGGCGCCCTATTCTTCGATGTTGCCAAGGCCTTCGACAAGGTCTGGCACAACGGCTTGATATACAAGCTCTTCCAGTTAGGAGTCCCCGATAGGCTCGTACTCATCATACGAGACTTTCTCTCGAATCGTACCTTTCGATACCGGGTCGAAGGTACGTTTTCTTCGCCTCATCCTATACAGGCCGGAGTCCCTCAGGGCTCCGTGCTCTCTCCCCTCTTGTTCAGCCTGTTCACGAACGACATTCCTCGTTCGAGCAGAGTCCAACTCGCCCTTTACGCGGATGACACCGCTCTCTACTATTCCCATAGGAACATGTCCTTTTTAACGCGTGCTCTTCAAGCCGCAGTCGACGCCCTGGGTCAATGGTTCAGTACGTGGCGCATAGAGGTGAACCCGGAGAAGAGTGCCGCGGTGGTCTTCTCCCGGGGACCCGCCAACATGTTCTCCGCGCGGAGCCTTCGGCCCAACAGACGACTAGCTCCAATATCCCTATTCAATCGCCCTATCCCCTGGACTAGGAAGGTTAAGTACCTCGGAGTCACCTTGGACTCCCGCATGACTTTCGGCCCGCACATTAGGTCCGTCCGCAATCGAGCGGCTTTCGTATTAGGTCGCCTGTATCCCCTTCTCTGCAAGCGGAGTAAAATGTCGCTTAGAAATAAGTTGACATTATACAAAGCTTGCATTCGCCCTATCATGACTTACGCGAGTGTAGTTTTCGCGCACGCCGCCCGCACCCATATAGATAGCCTCCAGGTTATCCAGAATCGTTTCCTCCGTCGCGCCGTCGGTGCCCCGTGGTACATGCGGAACGTAGATCTGCATTCCGATTTCAAATTAGATCCCCTTCGTAAGTTCCTCAAAGAAGCGTCGAAACGCTACTTTGAATCCGCGTCCCGTCACGCGAACAGTTTAATCCGCGCCGCCGCCGATTACGCCGCTAGTCCTTCTGACTCGCGCCGCAGACCACGGCACGTACTGCTCGACCCTCCTGACCCCATGACGGTCCTATTGGACCGGGATGCGCCGACCCCTCCCCGACAACCGTATGCTACACTAGCTATCAGACACCGGTCTCGCCGGCGAGGCCGAAGGGTCGTACGTATGCGACCGCAACGACGTGCATCACCCCACTGAGTTTCTTGCCGGTTCTTCTCAGTGGGGGCGCGTTGTGAACCGGTGGTAAACTCAGCCCTCTCTTAAGCGACAGCCCAAGCCGAGGCCGTGCCTCCCTGAGGTGCCCTTGTGCTCGTCGCTACTTCTGCCGTAAAGGCTAGAGCGCTTCAAGCGCTCGCCTCCTATTGTCCGGTGAAGCTGCAATAGCCATCTGCGGTTAACAGCGTCTATCATTCCCAAAAAAAAAAAAAAAAAAAAAAAAAAAAAAAAAAAAAAAAAAAAAAAAAAAAAAAAACAATAATTCCAAAAAAAATTGTTTTGGCCTCTATGTCGATAGTATAGTATCCCCACATAGAAATTTTGGAAAAATATTCAATGTACAGAAAAAGTGCTCTTTGAGTTTTATTATAGTACTAGCTGACCCGCGCAGCTACGCCCGCGCTTTTATTACATTTTGCTCCCCTTTTCTTCCTCCTCCCATGATTTATTTCTCTCTCTATCTCTCTCTTATAGGAAAAATCTAATTCTATGCTCTCTCTCTCCTCTCTCTTTCCCCCTCCCGCTTCGGTCCCCGTCACACTCCCCCTCTTCCTCTCCCTGTTGTCCCCTCACTGAAAAGACCTTGCTCACCCATCTATGTAATGACCTTGCCTTATGTTGCTTAACCTTAACCTAGCGGTATGAACAACGTTCACAGTGATTTTTCCATTGGTGTAATATTAATGAAGTTTACGTTATATTGAAGAAGGGACTAATTCATGCTAACAACAATTTATTAATTTCTAGTTAATTATTTCTCTTAAAATGTAAAGGATAAAAAGTGTTTATTGTGGGTTATCCATAGGAGATAAACCGAAACCATCACAGACTTTTTTGTAGACCTTGAGGTGTACAATACTGTAGTATATAATTTTCATCTATCTCGTAGGGTTCAGCCAGCGTTTGCAATTTAAGCGCAAAAAAATGTGTTTATTTACGACATCACATTAGAAACCTCTAAAATTATCAGTGTTTCTCTACTATATTATGCATGTATTATATACACACATCAAAAGTGTCTAGGGATCAACATATATTTTTGCAATAACTTTTCTCCTGATTGATATTAATTAAAATTTTCTTTAAGGATTCATCAAATAAAGTGTTTTCGTTTGTCACAGTAACGATAAACCAAGTCACCTTTGCATTAATAAAGAAATTTGCCATTTTCCTAATAAAGGGATTTTTGACATTTGAACCACTAACACAAAAGTTCGAAAAAAAGACTGAAATAACAGTTTTCTTTAAAATTTTATTGGGTAACTTAAACAATTAATAATCCGTGTTTCTACCGCGAACACTAACAACACAAGAACATCGGTTTGGCATACTCAAAATGAGTTCATCCAAATCACGCTGTGGAATGGCCGCCCATGTTCGTTGCAACAACAAAAAAAGGTCTTCTTGCGACTGGATACCCTCCATATTCGGCAGAGCTCTTCTCTGTAGCATATCCCATGCATGCTCAATCGGGTTCAAGTCTGGCGACTGAGCAGGCCAGGGCAGGACATTGATGTTAGCTGCGGCGAGAGTCTGTCTTACAACTCTTGCGGTGTGCGGTCGTGCATTATCATGCATTAACTGAAATAAGGGACCGATTTGCACTTGTAGAGGAACGATGACGTCTGATACAATCGTCTCAGCATAAATTTGAGCGTTGAGGTTGCCTCTGATCCAAATCAACTCAGTTCTTCCGCCGATCCAAATACCCGCCCATACCATGATGGTTCCACCACTATAAGGATGGACTTCCTGGCAGGATTTTAATCGCTGTTGGCGTCCAGGGGTTCTCCAGTGTCGTATACGTCTTGTATCCGGTCTCATACCAAAACGAGACTCATCAGAAAAGCACACGAAACGCCATTGTTCTTCTGCCCAATTTCTGTGTTCAAGAGCCCATTGATATCGAATCCTACGATTGTGCATTGCTATAGGTGGTACCCGTAGCGGTCTTCGGGAATGAAGGTTCACTTCATGCAAGCGGTTTCTGACTGTTTGGTCGCTAATTAAGTTCCCTGAAGAGTGATGAAGCCTCACGGCTAACATCATGGCAGTTATTGTTGGAGCTCTTCGAGTTAAGATTTGAATATATCGGTCTTGTCTCCGTGTGGTGCAGCGATACCGTCCTCCATGGCGCTCAGCCACGGTACCAGTGCTTCGGTAACGTGTCCAAAGTCGACTGATAACACTCTGACTTGTATTCAGAGCTAAAGCCACAGTACGTTGCCGGGAACCAGCTTCTATCATTCCCACGGCTCTGAGCATTTCTTCCCTGCTTAAATGACGTCGCCGCTCCATAATAACGTTGGTTTTAATCAGTAGTAGGGAAACAGTAGCACTAATAATGTCTTCAATGCGTTGTATGTTTTTATAGGGAAAATATTGACAGCTGATTTTCATCTTTTACTCGAATTTGATTCACAGTTCCTGATTCAAATTATGAAATGCACCAAAAAGGATCCATATAAATTTATAAAATCATAAATTTATTACAAAGCCACATCTCAATCTCAAGAAATCCGCTTAAAAATGCTTGATCCCTAGACACTTTTGATGTGTGTATATAAACCTTCCTCTTGAATCATTCTATCTATTAAGAGAAACCGCATCAAAATCCGTTGCGTAGTTTTAAAGATCTAAGCATACATAGGGACAGACAGACAGCGGGAGCGACTTTGTTTTATAATATGTATAGATAGAAGATAGATAAATAGGTATTAAGTATATCGATGCGCTTACCACGCCCACACGTATTTTGGGCCGGCTCGTGCAAGCGATAGGTGTTTAAGCGTTGTTGACCGCAAACGTACACTTATTAGCTACATATAGTACTAATAGTAATAATAATAAGCTCGCAGTGCAGCTTGTGGCGAGCTGTTGGTGTGTAATGACACCACTGACCCGAGTGCTCCAGAGAGTCGGTCAGGACCTACATCTCGGCGCGTCTTCGTCGGCCGAGTGGAAACCGAATGGGGCCTGCAGGACTCTTAGCTCTGGCTTGCCGTCCAGAGAGGAGCTGTTAGAGCTATATTTTCCAGGGCTGGAAGTGTTAAAGGGCATAACGCCGCGAGTAACTACGAAGAAAGCGCAGCACACCTCACGACACTCCTGAGCCACTCACACCGGTGTTGCATTCTGTCGTCATCTGGCTATAAGGAGAGCCGTATATCTAGTGGGTGGCAAGTCACCGCTTGCCATAATTAGTATACTAATTATGGCAAGTGACTCCGGTCTTTTGCAATAGGCCAGTGTCATGTCCATCAAATGCTCACTCAAAAAAATCTACAAATCTATCCACATACTTACAATAGTCCCTACACCTGCCAGAGTCAACTGCTGTTTATAACTTATTTCCAGCAGTTGACCCTGACAGGTATGTTCCATGTCATTTATTCCTTCCAACACGTAGAGGTCCTACGTGTTGGATTCGTCCCCATGCAAGCCTTTTAAAAGTCCGGGTGTAAAAGCCCGAGTAACCAAAAACTAAACATATAATATAGGTAGTAATAATGATCCACTTTACACAAAGTGGTAAACACATTGATAGTGTAAAAATCTAGGTGGGACTCAAACGGGTGCCTAAGCCGGTCCCTTAACCAAGGCTATCATCGCATTAAGTTGGTGTAAGTTAACACTACGGTCATACATTGTAAATACCTACTTGTCACAAAAATATGTAGAGCACTACATTTTACTCGCTACACTACATATGCATTCATATTGATATAAGTCATGTCATCATCATCATTAGTCGAAATACGTCCACTGCTGAACCAAGGCCTCCCTTAGAAAGGACGAGTTGCCATAATCTCCATGCTCGGCGTCTTGGGGATCGCAGTATAGGTGGTAGGTAATCCAATAGAAAGACGCTGCTGCCTGTCGCCTCTCACGGACACCGAACGGGAGTACATCACATAGGTGGTGTGACTTAGTTAAGTAAGATTAATACAAATATTGGAAAAACATCGATAACACTTACGATTATGGTAAGGATTCAGAGACCACTTCTTGCTGACTCTATGCAATGGAAAAGTATAGTTGAAAGTAAGGCAAAACAATATGCAAACGACCGCTATCACCGCCGCATTTCTCTGCATCATTGCACAACTAAACAAATATTTGAACATTGAATTATTTCCTATTTAAGTACTTTCTGATAGTATGTTTTACATTTTCATATTATTTTTGTCATTGCGTACTGTTAAAAATACAGAAATACTAAACGTCAATCATTATAAAAACAATGAAACTTGATCGACCAGAATTAAAAAAAAGAACTTTAACGACGTTTTGCCACAAAGTTTGGATACGAAATAACATGATTTACGTAACACTGAAACCCGCCTTTTGGGAAGTGTTCGATGGCACCAAACGCTCCCATTGGCCGCTATTCACCCTTTCCCCTTATTTTCGCCCCGCGCCGAAATGCCGTATCTACAAAGGGGCGGGACACAGTTCCTTAGGGATGATGCACGCACCTGACACAATGTCAATCCACGTGATTCCCGTCATCGGATAACACGTCCGCGCGATGAGCGGGGAACTGGAAGATAATAAAACAGATGCTCGTACATCCATCCAAGCGCCGCGACCGTCTTCTCCGAGAAAGTTCTTCGCTAGATTGTACGGTCACCTTGAAGAACCAAAGACTAATAGAGAAAATAATGTAGAGACGTCAGTTTGCGAGAGTG
Organism: Furcula furcula; assembly: GCA_911728495.1. Taxonomy (NCBI): domain Eukaryota; kingdom Metazoa; phylum Arthropoda; class Insecta; order Lepidoptera; family Notodontidae; genus Furcula; species Furcula furcula. Next base: position 9,258,853 of record OU452254.1, on the reverse strand, counting down.
AGTCGTCCTCGGATGTAGAGATAGGCGGGAGTGAGGGGACCGTGGAGACTGGGATGGTGCAAAACCGAAGTCAGCCTATGTGGCGTCCGCCACCACTTCCCCTGTGCCCGAGGCCCATGCTGCTTCCGCATCAGCAGTTGGCTTTTGGAGCCGGATTAGCTGCTTTCTGTGAGTGATTTTTATTGATATCTATTTTATACGTCGTACTTAACCCATAGGTACTGTACGTAGGACCTTGTGATTAGGGTTCCGTACTTAAAATGGTAAATTATTCCTATTCTTATAAAAATAAACTCTTACCTATGGCGTGACTTCCTCTGTGTGTCTGTCACACACACCACCATATTTCAGCAACTATCATTTCAACCAATTATATGTATATTTGAAATATTTTTTAATCTTGCTTACCCATTTTTTTTTCGTTCTCATGGGGGAAAAGGTCCCCGGGACCTGGATATGTCGGATTCTTACCCACTAAAGCTCCCGTGGTTGTCGTATCGGCACATGAATGGGTGACCTGGGCTCTCCGGTGTGACCTGCACCAGGAACCCTCTAAGTGCCTTATCTTTGACCCCGCTGCCGGGGGGCGCATTATAGCCCCCCGGAAACCTGTCATGGTAATCATGAGGATGGGAGTCACAACCCCGCCACCGTCCTCCTGAATCCAAACGTCAAGCGACTCCGAAGGAAACCTTGCTTATTCAACTCTACATCGCAAAGGAAAAACATATTTATTATTTTTAACTTTTTAATATGGGCCGAATTTCAAAGTAAGACTACTAATCAGGTGGGGTAGGTATATGAACAAAGAAGAAGAATGAAGTGAACAAAAAGCCCGAACGAACTGACTGAAGCTGCGAACAAAAAAAAACTTATAAAAATTAATTTTGTATTACATGGGTGATTCTTCGAAACGCAGTTTTGACATCATTTTTACTGAAGAACATAATATCAAAATATTGTTCAAATGGAACATCCTTTTCAAGTTTAATAATATAAAATTTTACGGTCTATCAAGGCCTTATATTATTAATTGATATTAATGTAATTTAAGTTTCCAGATAACATCAAAATCTAATTAATATGGCGCGTCCAAACGCCGTTTTTGTTGTACTACTTACACTATTTTCTGCAATAAATAAGAATAATAGACTAAATTTAGTAAGTTGTATCGATATCCAGATATTTTCATATTGATATTTTCTCTTGATATTTTCATTGTAAATATCCTAATAAATTTAGGTTTTTTGGGAATAACATAACATTTACAATTGTCCACGACTAAAGTTATAATTTGTCTGGCTCGATGTGTCGGAGCAGTATTACATTACCGTAATACACATCCATACAATATTTCAACTCGTCTCGAACCTTTCTCTTGAAATCATAGATATAGAATTTTTCACTCTTGAAACCCATATTCAAACTTAATAATATAATTTTACCTAAGTATATGTATTTATGTTTTTGGAAGTAAACAAAATGGAGGCTTACGGCCTTTATATAAACTTTTCATAGCCTGACACTCCCAAAACTAGATTTATAGACATGTCACATATATTATAAGTAAAAATCCGTCAAGCCTAAACGAGGCCGTAGGCTATGCCAAGAAATAAACAGACATACATACACTCCCCGTGGGGTGCCGGGTTAGAATTGCATCCCCCATCTCCTCTCGTTGGGTGTCGTAAGAGGCGACTAAGCGAGAACAGGAAGACGGGCAGCAGCGTCTTTCTTTTGAATTTATCTTCCACCTATACTGCGATCCCCAAGCCGCCTGCCAAGCGTGGGGATTATGGCACCTCCTCCCTTCTAAGGGGGAGGCCTTTGTTCAGCAATGGACGTCTATCGGCTGATAATGATGTTCAATATACTAGTGCTTGCCTGCGATCTCAGCTGTAGAAAATGACGACACAGTCGGGGATGGTAAAGCACACTAGCTTATTAAAAGCCTATTCACCCTAGCCTTGAAAGACACCTACATTATGATCGGACTGCAAAACCGATGCAGAAAAACTATTCCAGTCCAGCGGTACGAATCATAAAACACGAAACATTTCTTTTTGTCCGGACTGGTGGGATATTATGTTAAAAACGTAGACAAATGCCTCCACGTTTGACGTTCTTGCAATAACAAAATATGTCTGATGAAAATATGTTTAGCGTTTACTATTAGTTTGTCTCTTATGGCCGGTTTCTGAGGTACTTTTATCGATAGTTTATGTTAGAGAACCTAATGCACCTGACGGTAGGCGATGTGATAGAGTCGCGTGGATGCTTAATAACAGCTCCCTGCGCTGGCTGCAAACATGGCCAAGCCAAAGCCTTAGTCTGTCTGCTCCCAGTACAAGTCTTTGCAAAGCATTTACGACTTATAGCCATAGGAACATGCCACCATTACAATGGTGGTTTTTTTAACCAGTGCGTGTTGCCAGTGATGACATACAGGGTGTAAGGGACTACATACCGAAAACTTCTATATAAGATTTCTCATATTGTCCGTTATAAACCAGAAACCATTTATATGGAAAAAGACAAATGAAATTTTTGAGCATGTATAATGAATACGTCATCATCATCATCATCACCAGCCAGAAGACGTCCACTGCAGAACATAGGCCTCCCCCTTAGACCGCCACAATTAACGACAATTTGCTATTTGCATCCACCGGTTGCCTGCGACGCGAACAATGTCGTCGGTCCACCTAGTGGGAGGCCTGCCTACGCTGCGTCTTCCGGTTCGTGGTCGCCACTCGAGAACCTTTCTTCCCCAACGGTTATCGGTTCTTCGAGCGATGTGGCCTGCCCACTGCCACTTCAACTTGCATATTCTACGAGCTATGTCGGTGGCCTTGGTTCTTCGGCGAATCTCCTCATTCCGGATTCTGTCGCGCAAAGAAACTCCGAGCATAGCTCTCTCCATAGCTCGTTGTGTGACTCTGAGCTTCTCCAAAAGGCCAGCTCTTAAAGACCACGTCTCAGTACCATAAGTCATCACTGGCAACACACACTGGTTAAAAACCTTTGTCTTCAGGCACTGCGGAATTTCTGATGAGAAGATGTCACGTAGTTTCCCGAACGCTGCCCATCCGAGTTGGATTCTTCGGGCGACCTCTTTGTCGAAGTTGGACCGACCTAACTGGATTGTTTGTCCTAGGTATACGTAGTGGTCAACAACTTCGATTGTATCGTTCCCAACAACTACCGGTACGGGTGCAACATGGACATTAGACATGATCTTCGTCTTGTCCATGTTCATTTTAAGACCCACCTGTTGGGAAACGCTACTGAGGTCGCTGAGCATTGTATTGAGGTCCTCCAGCGACTCTGCCATAATGACTATATCATCGGCAAAACGAAGGTGAGTGATGTATTCGCCATTGATGTTGATGCCGAATCCGTACCAGTCCAAGAGCTTGAAAACGTCCTCCAATGCGTTAGTGAACAGTTTCGGAGAAATAACGTTTCCCTGTCTCACGCCTCGCTGCAATGGGATTGGTTTCGTGCTCTCGTCCTGTAGTCGGATCGACATGGTGGCGTTTCTGTACAAACACTTCAACACTTCGATGTACCTATAGTCGATATGGCACCGCTGGAGGGACTGCAGTACCGCCCAGGTCTCGATTGAATCGAAGGCTTTTTCGTAGTCCACAAACGCTAGACATAATGGCCGATTATACTCCTCGGTCTTCTGTATAATCTGGCGGAGCGTATGTATGTGGTCTACGGTGCTAAAGCCTTTTCGGAACCCGGCTTGTTCGGGAGGCTGGAAGTCATCAAACCTGCGTTCGAGACGGTTCGTAATGACTCTCGAAAACAGCTTGTATACATGGCTCAGGAGTGAGATGGGTCCATAATTCTTCAACAAGGTGTTATCACCTTTTTTGAAGAAAAGAACCACCACACTCCCGTGCCATGCTTCTGGCGTAGTACCCTGGAGTAAGACGGAATTAAATAACTTCTGGAGGACTAATAGTACCGGTTTTCCACCCGCTCTCAGAAGTTCTGTTGTGATTCCGTCTTCACCCGGCGCCTTGTTATTCTTAAGCTGTTTGAGAGCCATTCTAATCTCGTACAGGCTGATGTCTGGGATGTCCTCAGTGTAGTGTCGGGTTAATTTAGCTCTGGTGTCCTGAGCTGTTCTGACAATGGGTTCCTGTGTTGAGGTGTATAACTGTCCGTAAAACCTCTCGAGCTCTCTCAATATCTCCGGTTTCGATGAGATGACACTGCCGTCGTCGATCTTCAGCCTGGTCATATGGCTGCGCCCAATAGACGAATTCTTTGCGAACACTTTAGAGCCTTGGTTCCGCTCAATTGCGTCCTTAATACATGCTGTATTATAGGAACGCAAATCGTGACGCATGGATTTCGAGATTCGTCTATTGAGTTCAGCATATTCTGACATATCAGCTGAAGATTGCAGTCTCATCTCAGTCCGGGTTTCCATTAACTTAATGGTTTGATTGGAGAGCTTCTGAGGCTTATTACGGCGTGGGGTCTTAAAGAACTTGGACCCCACTGCATGGACAGTTTGCACCAACCCATTGTTTAACTCGTCCGCAGTTTCGCATTCGGCTAGGCACTGAAAGCGATTGTGTAGTTCGAGTTGAAAGTCTTCGGGGTTTCGGATTTGGGCGGTTCCCGGACGGAGCGTGGACTTCATCAGACGAGACCTCTCGAGCTTGACATTGATATTCAATGTGCCTCTAACAATGCGGTGATCGCGACCGGTTTTCACCCTGCCGATCACGGAGACATCATCGAATATATGCTTCTTGGTCGTCATGATGAAGTCGATCTCATTTTTGGTTGAACCATCGGGGCTTATCCACGTCCACTTCCTGGATGGTCGCTTCTTGAAGAAGGAGTTCATCGCAAAGAGTCCCTCCTTCTCCATGAAGTCGACCAGCCGCTGGCCCCTTTGGTTCCGCTGCCCGTACCCATATGACCCCACTCTCAACTCATCGCCATTCCGTGTGCCCACCTTCGCGTTGAAGTCCCCCATAACAACGGTGAAGTGTGTTTTGGAGGTATGTATGGCTTCTGATATCTCCTCATACATAGCCTCTACTTCATCGTCAGGGTGTGCCGAGGTCGGCGCGTATACCTGTATAACCTTCAACGAATACCGACTGGTTATTCTGAGTATAAGGTACGCTACCCTACTCGACACACTATCGACCTTAATCACGTTGTTAATAAGGGACTTACGGACGAGAAACCCGACACCACCCTGGGATTTCCGGTCTCCTTCCCGGAAGAAGAGCATGTTGCCAGAATCAAGGGTTATCGTATCCTGTCCCTCTCGCCGGATTTCAGATAATCCCAAGATGTCCCAACGCAACTTGCTCAATTCTTTCTCCAGCTCGACAATCTTCTCATCGGTCCTCATCGTGCGGATGTTGTGTGTTGCCAGGGCCAAAGTTCGGTGGTGGTGGTAGCGGGGCATCTGCCGGAGATTCTTAGCACCCCCTGCTCGACCGTTACCCCGCCTGCTACCAAGGCGAGGAATAGAGGAGCCGCCGGGGACTGGGGGCCGTATGCAATTATTGGTCTATCATTGTTTGGGGGGGGGAGGGGTTTGCCATAATCCCCACGCTTGGCAGGCGTCTTGGGGATCGCAGTTTTAGTGAAGAGATGGAATTTTTAAAACAGAAGACGCTGCTGCCCGTCTTCTGATTTCCCTTAGTCGCCTTTTACGTACACCCAAAGGGAAGAGATGGGTGGGTGCTATTCTTACCCGGACACCCCACGGGGGTGTATGGTGAATGAATACGTATGGAATAATATTTATTTATCAAATTACATTGCTAAATTCAACCAAGCCTGCCAAGCGTGGAGATTATGGCAACCTCTCCCTTTTAAGGGAGAAGCCTTTGTTCAGCAGTAGATGTAAAAACCACTAATTCTTAGAAATTATATCAGGCTTTTAGTTGCATTTTGAAGGCGGTTCTTTTTTTTGTAAAAGTTTTTTTTTAGTATATTTACTTCCATGTTGTAGCCTAGTCGGCGAGCACAAGAAATAATACACAAAAAAAAAGGCTACACAAATTTATTAAATAATAGAAACGAGAAGAAAGTTACGTTACAGGGGGAGGTCGATTACTAGTTAGCTTGTTCGCACGTATAACAAAAATAGCTGTAACTTAACTAGGGGTCGTTAGGGAACGCAACGGCGATTCCCGCGGTCTTCGGCGTCCTCCTTCTCCTTGGAGTGGCCAGGCACGCCACGGATGCGGAGTCTGGACTAGACCCGGTCGTCAGCAACACAGCCACGAACTTGTGGCCGGCAAAAAAATGCGAAGCCTTTCGCCCGAAAGGGGGAACACTCTTGCTCGAAGGGAGAACTCTTCGCCCGAAGGGAGAAACTTTTCACCCGAAGGAAGAAACCCTGGAACGCCACATAAGCGTTCCTGTAGACGCCGTTCCCTAACGCGACACCCTCCAAACCAGCTTTCAGTTGGTGGAGGCTGCCTCATTATGGAGACGTCTACAGGAATAAAAGGTACACCCTAACAATATAAAGTAAAACATGGGCCTAATAGTACCTATTCACATATGGAAGGATTACAATTAAAAAATCCTACAGCAGCGATTACATAATTTAAACAACTTACCAGTAATACTGGGTTTTCTGGTTGATATTCACTTTAATAATAGATTAGAATAGAAATAGAATTTTATAAATAGACTTTAGCAATTAAGAATTCCGTAGAACCCGCTGGCAGTATTGGACTAACACGATAATGAGGCGTGATGATCGTAGCTCAGCTGAGATGGCAGTGGCTCGCTCAACTTCTGAGTCAAAAACGAAACCTCTCGAGTGGAGATGGCGTCGAACCGTCTAGAAAAGCCAGTACCTAATTCGGTGGCCGCCTACGATTGGTCGTCACTTTTAGAATACGGGTACTGAGCATTTATCGCATCGTCTCGCCCTCGGTAGACTCCGCCTATTTTAAATCAAATACCCTCTATTAAAAAGTGGTTCTTACCTAAGTATCTAAATTTTACCTATGGTTCTATCAATGAAAATAATACGAATGCCTGATGCAGCTTTCATCGCCTATTACCAGAAATAACTAAAATAAGAACATAGTATTCCCCAATCGATGTAAACAGGTCGTATATTAATATAAACGCCTCGTCAAAAATTATTAGTAATAAGTAAGATTACTATGCGTTGCTATTACTACCATTATAGGCGTAATTCAACGTCCTGTTAAAACAGCTGTCTTTTACTTATTTATTAACGAAATGAGTTTAAAACAATGTAGCTATGCTACATATCCCCCTCGCTTACCAAGAGTTTTGTTCTATACTATCTAAGGAACAAAACTCCAGAAAAAAAATTACTCTGATAGTTTACGGCAAACATACATCTCTTTCATTCATTCATCATTCATGGTAGCGGCAGCAATCTTATATAAAGCGATTCCTGTCGCCCGCAGTCGAAATAGAGATCAAAATCATATAGATTAAGAGCTCATACTAACAGTGCAATGGTGTTAAATATATAGATATATATTGGAGATAAGTACCAAGCTAATACTAATAATGAACATTGACCAAATATTTTCTTAATGTAAATAGATCAACGGTATAATGCCTCATTAAAAAAAAACTGCGTCGACACAGCGCGACACAGCAAACGGTGTATAAAAGACACCCAACAAGGTGTATAAAAACACCCCAAACACGGTGTATAAAAGACACCAAAACGAGTTTAAATACACATCGATTTAAAACTCCCCCAAAATAAGACACCAAAACAACCAGTTGACTATACAAAAGAAAGAAAAAAAAAATATTTAGTCAATATAGGATCTTAGTGAGAACTTCTTCATTGATATGAGTAACCCCTAAGAAAACCCCTAATAATAAAAATATATATATCCTATGGCCTAAGGCTTATTTGAGAAGTGGCCTAACCCCGCTTCCGTACTTTTAGTGTGGCACGAACACTCTGTAAAAAAAATATATATGTCCCCATAGTATAAGTTTAGAGGAAACGAAAAGATAATGTTGGCTTATTTAGACAGTCATTCATCCGCTGTATATAGAAAAGACGTTACGATGGCTTATTTTTGTTTGGAGTCCGTAACCCCCGCTCCAGAAAAATAAAAAGGATAGAATCAAGAGGAAGAAGAAATCATTAATACCTCGTAACGTTAAAAACAACTACAAAAAATTTTGTTTATGAGTAAACATTATCCACACAAACATAAAACACCCCATAGCATTCACTCATTAGAGATGTAATGCTAAATAAAATATTAAAAAAATTGTTTATGAGAAAACACTAAACAGACATACATACAACAACCTAACGCCGTATTAAGTCCTGTCTGCTATTAAAATAATATAAATAAAAAAATGTTTGTGTGGAAAAAAATAATAATAGACAGACATACAAATACCGTAGTACCTGTCCTAAACTACTATAACGTCCATCACATATGTGAAGAATAAAAAAAAATATGAGAAAAAAAACTAACATGTGTACATACATGTACTTACCTACTATTAGTAACTTACTGTAAAACAGTATCTAAAATTAAATTTAGTGAGAAAAAATTATTTATGTACACTCGCAGTCAGAAACGGTGTAACACCTTAAGGCGATACTCACTCGCACGAACCGTCCCTACATACGAGCGAACTGCTAAGCGCACGAAAACAAAATAAAAAAATTTGATTGAAAATTGGTACCCCGATCGTGACCGCGATGGTACCAACCATATATTAACAAAAAACTAAGTGCCAAAATTCCTCTTAAAAAAAAACACTACATTCTACTACGAATTACTAACTTTCGTACTAGCGTTACTACGTCTGTATCTACTATTGGTTGACCTAGTTTTCCAACGGAATGTAAACAAACCTAATGGTTAACTGTGAGTGACTATTACTGCAACCGGAGTTAAGTATGACTGATAGCAGATAACAAAATATCAGTCAGAATGTAGGTAGTTATGTGTCTTAGCCGCATTTCTGTATGGCTGAGGCGCGCTACGGCGACCGGCTCGATACATAATGGCGGTTATAGACGACATTCCAGAAAGAGAAAAAAAATGCAAAAAGTGATTGGCGATGAAAAGCTGCTCAGTATAGTAAGTGTTAAAAAACAATACTATCATCTGACTAGAATTGTGCCCCCAGTATAAGATTTGTTAAAAAAATACTATTCATTATAAAAAAATTACCATTACTAATTACTTCAATTATTTATATGTCAAGTGTATAATATGCTAAAATTGTTAAAAAAAATGCTATAAAATCCGATAATATAATAATAATATGGGATCTGTTAAAATATACGTTAAAAAAATAATCTATAAAAATTACTTGACATTATAATAGTACTGATTGTGCTAAATCTGAGCTGATACCTTGCCTTGCACCTTACCCGATGTTTAAAGGAATTAAAATTACTATCAACGACCATCTTTGGTATAGACAGGGTTGCCAGATATCAGCTAACTCAATTCGCCTAATTTTGCCTCCCGAGTAGCCTAAATCGCCTAATATTTTTTGCCAAATTTGACAAATAGCCTAATTCACCTAACATTTCGAGCTAAGTATATTTAACTCAAAAAAAGTACCGGTCAAGTGCGAGTCGGTCTCGCGCACCGAGGGTTCCATACCATCTTTGGACGTAATAAAGTAATTTTACTATTCATGTAAAACCTCGGATAGCAAAAGAAACCAAACCGCAAAACTAAGTTTGTTTGTCGAGGTTTTTTTAGGATAACTTAAAAACTATACTATTTAGAAAGATTATTTTATTTTTCCTGTAAAATATAGATAAACATGTACTACCCATAATTATTTCAGATTTTTCGTTCCACAAACTTCGGAGATAAGGGGGGAACGGTTTTTTTTTTGACATTTTTGATTATCTGCCAAAAATTACGTGACATAAACCAAAATAAAAATCTATTTTGAGATGTACAAATAAAGCCCTTTCATATGATACCACTCGATATAGTAGTGTCTCACTTTGAAACTTTGATGACCCATTTCGACTACCATTAAAAAAAAAAAAAAACTTGTAAAAAAAAATCATTTGCGGTGAGGTTGGGTAAGTAAGATCTAAAACTATTCCAAATTTCAAACCGATAGCATTAGTGGTTCCTGAAATATATAGGCGTGACAGACAGACAGACCGACGAGTCTCACCTTAATTTTATTCAACTCACTTTTTTGTTCGTAAACTGATTCGAGCATAATTTCTTTCGCGGTTTGGCAGTTTTCTATTAATGTGATTTGTTTTAAATCCACTGACGACGTTAAAAGAAACATTGCCATCCCATCACTTTTCAACCTGTATAGCTATATTTTCTACCTTAGAAATATGCTGTGCAACACTATCAGTTGGTGACATCTTGTATTGATAAAACCTTTACTTCCAAAAATCTTCACATGATCAAGTCGCGGCTTAACACACATCCATAACTCATAAGGTGTTTTGTTAGGCGTCTGGCTTGAAGATGTTCGGTTCAATAAATATACAGCGCAATTAACCGCTTCAGCCCATAAATACATTGGTATGTCTTTACCATATAAAATAGAACGCGCACTCTCTACTATCGTACGCATCTCTCTCTCGGCTCGTCCGTTTTGCTCTGGAGTGTACGGTGCTGTACATTCATGTATTATCTCTCCCTCCCTGTTCTAGATATTCTTTAAACATCTTGTTAACGTATTCCCCTCCGTTATCTGTATGAAGAATCCGTACATGATGCAAGGGTTCCTTTTTTACCTTTTAGGTATGGAACCCTAAGAGAGAAAGAGACTGAGACTGTTCGTCTCTTTCGGTCTCTTTCATACAGCTAGTTTGAATGAGTAACTTAAATTGACACAAGCCCTTATACAGGGGCTTGTGTCAAATTTAAGTGCGAGCAAGGCGGAATAATTCCGAGGTGACTACTCAGTACTCACAAATCAAATTTTCTGCTTTTTTTTAACATTTCGGGAACTTTGCACCTCGCTAGTTTAAAGAACATAACAACTACTCAGACTTCTTTCCGTGACGAAAGAACGTTGGACGTGCATATTACGTTTCATCAAAGTATACAATTATCAAGAAATTATTTAATAAATTTTGGGTAATCCTGAAGTAGCCTAAAGCGCCCTTTTCTTTTTTCCAGGTAGCCTAAATGGCTACTGGTAGCCGATTGGATTTTTTGGTCGCCATTGGACCCTCCGAAGTAGCCTAAATGGCGATAAATCGCCTAATCTGGCAGCCCTGGGTATAGATTGAAAAATTAAAAAGCTACGTTAGGACTCGGCCTTAGGGCTTTGCCAACGAGAAAAAATAAATGAATTTTATCGGGTAGGAAAATAATTTTCTGCCAACGAGTTCGATATACGGATTAATACAAAAATAAGATATGCTGCAAAATACACAGAACATACAAGAAAAATACACACGAAACAAATTAATGGTCGTGGTTGGGTAAAAACACACACTGAAAAAAGATTCAATTAATTAAAATTTAGGCCAAAAATGTACTACGTAAAAAAAATCAAAAATTTGGAAAAGAAACAAAACACAGCGTAGGTGGTGAGCTGTGGTGTCACTAGGCCCCCTTTCTAGTGACACTAAATCTGCGGCAGAAGGCCTGCAGACCTAGTTTGTGAAAAACCTGTCACGGTATTTCCGTTAGTCGCCTTTTACGACACCCTAGGACGAGTAGGGGTGGACCGATTCTTCCCAGTAAGCCGGGTACCACACGGCGGTGGGGCAAAAGGGAAAAAAAAATCTCCAACCACGACACAAAAGAAAAAAAAATGATGACAACCGCCACCAAGAGAAAAAAATGCGAACAAGCTAAAGTAAAAACCGCGTTGGCGCCAGTGTAGCCTAGTCGGCGAGCACAAGAAATAATACACAAAAAAAAAAGGCTACACAAATTTATTAAATAATAGAAACGAGAAGAAAGTTACGTTACAGGGGGAGGTCGATTACTAGTTAGCTTGTTCGCACGTATAACAAAAATAGCTGTAACTTAACTAGGGGTCGTTAGGGAACGCAACGGCGATTCCCGCGGTCTTCGGCGTCCTCCTTCTCCTTGGAGTGGCCAGGCACGCCACGGATGCGGAGTCTGGACTAGACCCGGTCGTCAGCAACACAGCCACGAACTTGTGGCCGGCAAAAAAATGCGAAGCCTTTCGCCCGAAAGGGGGAACACTCTTGCTCGAAGGGAGAACTCTTCGCCCGAAGGGAGAAACTTTTCACCCGAAGGAAGAAACCCTGGAACGCCACATAAGCGTTCCTGTAGACGCCGTTCCCTAACGCGACACCCTCCAAACCAGCTTTCAGTTGGTGGAGGCTGCCTCATTATGGAGACGTCTACAGGAATAAAAGGTACACCCTAACAATATAAAGTAAAACATGGGCCTAATAGTACCTATTCACATATGGAAGGATTACAATTAAAAAATCCTACAGCAGCGATTACATAATTTAAACAACTTACCAGTAATACTGGGTTTTCTGGTTGATATTCACTTTAATAATAGATTAGAATAGAAATAGAATTTTATAAATAGACTTTAGCAATTAAGAATTCCGTAGAACCCGCTGGCAGTATTGGACTAACACGATAATGAGGCGTGATGATCGTAGCTCAGCTGAGATGGCAGTGGCTCGCTCAACTTCTGAGTCAAAAACGAAACCTCTCGAGTGGAGATGGCGTGGCTTTTACTTATTTATTAACGAAATGAGTTTAAAACAATGTAGCTATGCTACAATGTTATATTTATCTTGCGCATCCCTCAATATATTTCTCGGAATTCTAATATTAAAATCATTACATAAATCTATTTTCATAGTAATCGATTGCTTCGAAAATATCCTTTTTTACTTGCAAAATCTCTACTCCAGCGTGGTCTCGACCACACTTACGAAAACAAAGATCAAATCTCGATTCAAGCGATGATTCAAGCAGAGATTTTGAGTTGAATATGATTCAAAAATAAAGGAATCGGTATTCGACACTCAAGTAATGTTCTAAAATAAATCATAAACGTCATCACGCACTGACAATGCAGCCTAGCACGACTTGCAATCTTGACAGATCAGTGTGGAGTATGACGTAGTTTTCGATACCGAAACGTCAGTTCTCCATACAAAAATGTGAAATACTACGTCATAGTGACGTCATACTCACACTTGTCTGTCAAGATTTGCACATCGTGCTAAGCCTGCAGGTGATTCTTGTTTGACTTGACAGTGCTCATGTAAGGATCTAAAATCAAAACTTCAACTCAAACTATATTTAAGTAGTACTTGAGTCTTGAGTATGGTTCTGTAATACGACCCCAGAGTCACACAACGAGCTATGGAGAGATATAATAATAATATCTTGGGACAATCCACACACGGTCATCTGATCCCAAACTAGGCAGAGCCTGTACTATGGAAACCAGACAACTGATACTAATACTTATACACATTTTTTTTTGTAAATACATACTTAAATAGATAAATAACACCCAGACACTTGGTGGGAATCGAACCCACGACCCATCGGTTAGCGGACAGGGTGTCTAACCACTAGACCAACGGGCCCGTCGAGTTATGCTCGGAGTTTCTTTGCGCGACAGAATCCGTAATAAAGAGATTCGCCGAAGAACCAAGGTCACAAGCGTTGAAGTGGCAGTGGGCACGCCACATCGCTCGAAGAACCGATAACTGATGGGGAAGAAAGATTCTCGAGTGGCGACCACGAACCGGAAGACGCAATATGCTGCGTATGGGCAAACCTCCCACTAGGTGGACAGACGACATTGTGTGCAGCCAACCGGTGGGTGTAAATGGCTAGCTGTCGTTCATTGTGGCGATCTAAGGGAAATGTTCAGCAGTGGACGTCTTCCGGCTGATGATGTATTGTGCGGCCGCCGGTGGGTCTTCTCATCTTCTGTAAGTTTGAGGTATCACCCAAGTCTGGCCCTCCGCTTGAACATTCCACTGATCCTAAAATACTCTGGAAACAATTCTGTTTTAAATTCCACCAACGGTGTAGCGCTGCCATGCGGTTCTTGTCAGAACGTAGGTACAGGTACCGCTACGTGTACGAGCGCTGCGTCACTCGGTTGCTGAAATTGAAAATACTTTTTAAATTGATTGGTTTTCAGAGTAAACCTAAACCTACAGATTTAAGTACAGTGTAGGTACATCATTAACAAATTAAAGTCATTTGGAAGATAGCGGCTTATGTACAACATAAGTATTTTAGGGGGAGGAATAATTGTTAGGTTAGACAGTTTTACACAAAGGACAAGACCCGGGGCCCTGAATGGGGGTTTACGGGAAAAGCTTTGTTATTGCTATGCGAATTTTTGCTAGGCTAGTCTAGATTGAGTCGTAGAAGTTGGAGATATGCACACAATGAACTCCCCAGCCGTATCCGCGCCTGAGTATCATTATCTTCACAAATAAGTGCGTAAAATTACAAGATTTAACAATAAATTATTTAGGTAAACTTTTCATAACTCTTTTTTATTTACCATACCTACCTAGCTGAAAGATTTTATGATAAGAATTGAATAAAAATAACCACTGTAATATTTTTCATTGCCCACTTAAATTTATCATCCATAAAGAAACATGGAGATCAAAGACAGATGTTTACTTGAACAGCTTACTCGTATAAATATCACTAGAAAATATTTGAATATAATAAAGGATGTCCATGATAAGCCCTCTAAAGAAGGCACCTATCTCCTTCCCTAATCCTTTCACAACTCTTTTGCCGGACAGCGCCTTATATTCAAAGGCACCAATTCAGCAAAAAACAAGATTTTTTTTAACGTCAGTGGAAATATTTGTTATCTGCCAAAAATATTACTGTTTGATTTTCCACAGAATGTTCTGTTGTAGGTACTTTTTATCAAATACTTTTTTATTTTAAGTACGACATATGTACTATATTCCACTGCATAGTAGCAATGCAAATACAATGTTGTGTTTTGGAATGAAGGTACTGTAGGTAAGGCACCTCTGAAGTAAGTACTTCAGAGGTGCATTTGCTAAGGTATACTACTTAACTAAGATGTCTACTACTGCTGCTTAACTAACTCATCTATGGACCGGTGTCTTTACTATCAGATGCCGACTTACTATTCGCATTGATTTATAATTTTTACGTACCTACTAGATTTACTTAGAGCATTAAATGCTCTAAGTAGATTTACTCCTAAATGATGGAAGAACACTGAGTAACTAATTTCGTTCTTAACGTTCACGTTAATAATAATAAGGCGTGGGGCGCTTTTTCTCTGTAAATGATTACAAATTATTGTCATGTGAATACAAGTACTTAGCGTTCTTGAAATTTGACAAAAATGTTAAGCTGTTATTCAGATAAAGCGCCCCACGCTTTTACACATAAATATAATCCATAAATTACAAACACGAGGTAGAAAGAAAGAAAGCACGGTTTAGATAATTTATTTATAGCTTTTTAGTGCAGTACTTAGTCCTTATAAAAGCGTGTATTTTTAGTTTTTTAAACTATTAATTTATTTTATACTTTTTAGTCTTAGAAATATTCGCCTAAACTACGAAGAAAATTAGCCCAAGTATTGATTTGTTCGTAGCTTGAATCGTAGGCAGGTTGTGGCAAAACATATTTTTACTAGACTAGATATTACGCGTAGGTATCTGATTGAGTTAGCGAAGTTTAAGAAAACACTACGTATTTACACTTTAAACAGTCGAAAGTACGCTAAAAGTCAATAGTTTCACAAGTAGTATTCAAGGGATATCAAATGGTATAACTGGTATTAACTAGTACCACCTATACCATTACAGGTATAAACGGGACAACTTAGTACCATTTATACCATAATGGTATAATTCAATGGTATAACTGGTCCGAAGCCGTTCGGTGGCTTACAACCTTCCGGGTCCATCAACGTCCACGTTATTAGGCAAAGTAAATATAACTCCTTAATACAAATCAAATGAGTCCAAGCTACTAGTGAACCCATCGAGGTTTACTAGTAATCATTCCATGGTTCCGTCAACCACCTTTCATTTCCATCATCAACCCTGATTATTGGGCAAAGTAAATAGAACTCTTTAATACGAATCAAATGAGCTTAATCTCGATGAGTTTACTAGTAGCCGTTCCAGGGTTCCGTCACCAAACTTCCTGTTCTAACATCAGGTCCTCATTAATGGTCAAAGTGAAAAGAACTCTTTAAAACAAATCAAATGAGCCGAAACTCGATGTGTTTACTAGTAGCCATTCCAGGGTTCCGTTACCCACCTTCCTGTTCCATCATCAGGTCCTCATTATTGGTCAAAGTGAAAAGAACTCTTTAAAACTAATCAAATGAGTCCAAACTCGATGTGTTTACTAGTAGCCATTCCAGGGTTCCATCATCCACCTTCCTGTTCCATCATCAGGTCCTCATTAATGGCCAAAGTGAAAAGAACTCTTCAAAACAAATCAAATGAGTCCAAACTCGATGTGTTTACTAGTAGCCATTCCAGGGTTCCGTTACCCACCTTCCAGTTCCATCATCAGGTCCTCATTAAAGGGCAAAGTGAAAAGAACTCTTTAAAACAAATCAAATGAGCCCAAACTCGATTAGTTTACTAGTAGCCATCCAAGGGTTCCCTTATACACCTTCGAGCTCCAGCATCAGGTCAGCTCGATGATACCATATTATTGTATTGTCACCGGTCCTTGATACATGTGCAAAATTTCAAATGTTTTGGACGTGTAGAAGTGGGTGAAAATTGCATCGCAAGATTCCATTACCATCATACATACATAGTTACATACATACATACATACAGGTCAAGCTAATAAAAGCGTGTTAAAAACTTGCTCCACAAAGCGCCTAGCATACGGAAGCCTGGTTGGCCACCTTCGACTTGTAAGAAAAAGGCGCCACAAGTGGACATGTGACGATGATTTAAGATTTGAGTTTTTTTATGTAATTTCTCAAACGCTGAAGGGAGGGGCGCCACTATCAAGTTTCTGCCCTGGTTTGAAAAAAGCGTAGATCCGGGGCTGGGCCTTACAACACTTGAGCTCCGAAGGCGGAGAGGCAACTTAATAGAGACATATAAAATTCTCACTGATTACACTGATATGAGGTCTCACGGTATTAGGGACAACTATGTACGGGATAAAAATACCCACCTCCGTAGGTATCCTTTAAAATTATGGCCATTACCATCCTAAAGAAAACCTTTGAAGCATTTTCTATCCAACCGTGTTGTAGCTGAATGGAACAAACTCCCAGAAAACGGTGTGTTGGTTCCAACGTTGAATGCTTTCAAGAATAGACTGGACAAAATATTTCAAGCTTTATGATACACACGCATCAGCTTTATAAGCTGCTAGTATGCTTGCTAAATAATAATAATTATGATTTTTCTTATGGAATAATTTATGCACATAAATAAACAAACTTTGCAACACCCTGAAAGTTTAAAACAATGTCTTCAAATTTTAATTCAATCTTATTTTCATGGTTGTCGTTTACAAACAGCTGTGATACAATGAAAATAAAATCATAATGGTTTGTCGCGTCGCTGAAAAGGCTTGGTCGCAAGGCGGGCGGGCGGCGCGGCGCGGCGCCCAGCTCTCGCTGCCTCCAGAGCGAAACGGTGATACGATTACCACACCACGAATCGCTACCCCACAATAGAAACGTCCCGAGACCCATTCGAAATCACTCTAATGGTAAAATTGCCGACAGTGTTCCGCTACGCTATAAAATCCATCTATTGTTCAACGCTAATAACTATTACGAAATAACAGCCCATGAAACTGAATCTGAATATTATAATAATTGTGAAACTCAACAATATTGTTTAGGTTTCATGTAGTGATCGAGGTTTTTACTTTTTTCAGCATGGGTCACATCGCTATAACCATTATTATTAAAACGATATTTCAAAACATCACATACTTAGTCTTCTTTTTCATACTTATCTGCTCTTTGATTGTTTAGTTACATTGTCAACAGGCAACCAAATGGTCCATTATGGTTGGCTGGAACTTATTTAGTACAAGAACAACGCCAATTACATCTAGTAATTTTTACAACACGATCTAAAAAAATATATTAACTAAATGGTATACCTAATTACTACGTTCAATTAGGTTTCGCACACAGCTTTCGACAAATCAGAAGTGGGATTTCGGTAGGATGCGAGCTGGTTTCGATGAACCCATGGCAATTCGGTAACAGGCACACTTTCTACTAAATAGCTATCAGTGCTTTAAGTAGCTACGCCTTTATTTTATTCGAACATCCCGCAGTTAGGTACTATACGCATATAAGATATGGTTCGAGGTGGTCTAGGTTGGATTTATAATCAAGTCCTATCCTGTAAGAAGATACAAAGTAATAGATATACCTGTATCTAAATGAACATGTAGGTACATGTACCACTACATTAATAATTACATCTACCTAAATACCTATCTACTTTTATTTCAGACATGATAGTTCATTGTCTTCAATCCTTATTGTTGTAACAAGTAATTACCCTCCCAACCACACAATCTCTGTTAGCAGAAAAATCCACATTAATATTTCTATAAAGAGTAGATAATAGGGTCGTTTATACTTCGCATGTTTGGTATCGTTAGCCGTTGGACGGGTGCGTGCCAGATTGTTCGTTTGTTATCATCACTATTGTACAACATCTAATGGTCTGTCTTTTCATCTCTTCATACATATCCAGGGATAAAAGATACCTCTGGCTTTCAAAATAAAGTTGACTATTTTTTGTGGCAAATAGGAGACCGGGGGGCGCACGGAAATAGCGTTTTCAAGTACTTAAGTATCCGCGCTGGTGTACCCTGGACAAAATTATCCCACCACTCTTATCCTTATAATACGACATGAATCCCCATGTTGACGTGAACGCTAACATGGATAACACAAAATCTACTATAACACTAAACAATTATTCCTGTCAGTGAAGACGTGGCTTACCAAAATTTTAACTTCGTTTAGATGACATGTTATGCAACTTTTCCTAGTTTATATGGTTCGAAGACTTACACCCGCACTCACAAACGCCAATTAACTTTAATTCTAACTATGACACTTTTTAAAATCTTTCTATTTCGACTGTTGGAGCCGTTTATGATTATTTTTGATTATTAAATTCGAGATAATTGATATCTCTACACACTATCTGCGTACGAGTATTAAGTATTAGGTACTTAATTGACTTCGAGTGTCAAAATAATCCCATTTCAAAAAAACATTTAATGATCATTAACCACAATTGACGTTTGTAGGTTCGGCAGCTACTGACATTTTTTTTTAGTTTTTAGCAGTTTTCGTAATCGTTTTAAGAGAGTAATGGATGTTTCTCAGTTTTTTACAAATGTACAATAGCTAGGAAACTTAATATTATCTACTTAAAATCAATTAGAAAATTATAAACCTAGTATTCTGTGATCTGATTCTATTTTCAGAGTACATAATAAACTCGAAATCAAGTGCAGACAATCTGCCAGAGATAACATTAGCTTCATTTAACAATAAATGTGGAACGTAGAAGGGGTGGAGGGGGCCCGTCCGTCAGCTGTGGGCTCTCTCCACTCAGCACGTATAATTGGACCACAATAGGAGTATTATCTGACTGAGTGTTGTCACATTAGATTGTCATGCGCTTAATCGAGTCGAAAGCGAGTGTGAGATTTGCGCGAGGATTAGTGAAATAAATTCAAATTGTAAAGCACACTTGTTCAAAGTTGTGATGTAAGTAGATAATTTAGATTTATGCGAATGAAACCATTACTGTGTGTAGGTATACTGGAATAACATTGTTTTTTTTTCGACTTAGAGACGAGATAAGCGAGGCGTTCCTGATGAGCGACACGTGTATCTACCTATAGGACAGCTGAGTTAGTATCTTGTGTTCAGTAACTTCACCAGCTACAATGGCCTTCAAATCAGAACACAGCAATGTTTATGCTTTCCTGCTTGGCAGGCTTGGCTGCAGAATATCGCAGTGGCGACGGTACCTACCTGGTCGTTCGCTTTCACAAGGTCCTACCACCTATGATTGGTGTATTCCCCCTCGTAGCTTCCTTAATAATTACACTCGAAAACCAGAACGCTCCATAACCATAAATCCTTCTAGGACAGTCGTGTAAAAAACCCGTTTATAAACATTGAGTTTCTCAATGTTTATGCATAACATAATTTTTTAGATATCGGGAACCTGCACATTATCTACCTACACGCTAAGGTCAAATCGCGAAGTCTTCACTGGTAATCGACCACACTAGATAGCCATAATTTTGGGATGGGGGTAGGATGTAGTCACCATAAAAATAGCTATCACTTCACTAACAAATAAAATGCCCATTTTTTTCAACTACTCCGATGTTTAAATTATAGATCTATTTGCTCTAAAGAGTTTGCTATTGTTGTTTCGATTAAAAAAATGATTGTGCTTAATCAACAGCGCCGACAATAGAGCTCTGTCCGCGTATTAGGGTTGCGACCCCTTAATATTCATTCATTAGCAAAGATCCCCTAATTACGGCTCCATTCGACCGTTCTGCGATTACAAATCCGAGATGAGAATGCATCACCTGACTTGCTCGCGTTTGTGTTTTGTTTTCAATGGCTACCACGAGGATATTGATATTACGAAGTGAACGCTCCATCGCGTTTCAATTGAGCACCAATATAAAGAAATGGTTTTCTTATTTTCCATCTGGCTTTTCATCGTTGCTCTGCTCTTATATTATCAGTTGGTAAATAAGTATTGAAGTAATGAAAATTATTTTATTACGATCAAATATTATGCATTCCTTCCACGGTAGGTAAGTGTCGGCATCAGCGATGGCTAATAAACTCGTTTTATGTTTGTAAAACGACTTAGATTGCTGTGTGGTGTACACCTACTCACTATCTCACTTCCGTGCGCGGGAACCAGCTTGCTTTGTAAACCGTATAGGTCGCAGGTTCAAATCCTGCGGGAGCGACATCTTTGTGTAGTCGTTCTTTAAGGCTGCCTGTCCACCGGAGCGGAGCGAGGCAGTGGAGGGGAGAAACGGAGAAATATTAACCAATAAGATTCAATAAGATTTTGGAGCGGTGATTTTGTGCAATCTTATTGGTTAATATTTCTCCGTTTCTCCGCTCCACTGCCTCGCTCGGCCCCGGTGGACAGGCACCCTAATGGTTAGGGCAACAAGATGATCCATGCGTCGGATACTGAGGTCGGATATTATAAGTCGATCCTTCGCATCGCACCTTCCCGGTCGTCGCGATATCTTTCGTGTCACGGATTGAGAATAAAGAAAGACAGAATGCACTTACAACTTACGCAAGCACTTGTACTCGTACAACATTTTTTTTTACCTTAAAACCTTAAATATTATTTAATTAAATCTAATTCATTCATCTCTAGAGGTACCACGAAGTTGTCCGTAGTACCCCAGTAGTACTATTGGTGGCACCACGGATAACAAACGGTCAGGGGGTCTAGCACGAGTTCCGATAGTTTACGAGCTCGATCAAACTGAGTTTTTTAACCGGCTTCAAAAAGAAGGTTCTCTATTCGACGCGTATGTATGTAATATTGATAAAAATGCGTAATATTAATATATGTTAGTCTATGTGGGCTTCTAAACAAATTTACCAAATTTTATGAGTGTATGTATGCATGTATGTAGGTTTGTCCACGGATTTCTCAGAAACTACAAGTCCGATTTCGAAAATTCTTTTTGCAATAGTTAGAGTATTTTTCAACTTAGGGTAGAGTACAAGTTTCATCAAAATCGGTCCAGTAGTTTAAGAGATATAAACTTTTTATGTTTTCAGTGTTACTGTAACGTAGCCGTTCGAGTTGCGTGATAGTGCTGGTACCTATCATGGTAAAATAAGTCACTAAAAAGTGTTAAATAAACTATTAAAAAAAAAACCGACTTCAAAGAAAATTATCTAAAAATCATAAAATAACGAAAATATATTGAAGTCGGTGTCAGCTGGTGATAGTGTTAGTTAACGTGATTAGCTAACACCGACTTCAATATATTTTCGTTATTTTATGATTTTTAGATAATTTACTTTGAAGTCGGTTTTTTTTATTCCCGTACATTTTACTAGTTTTTGATAGTTACCGCTAGGGGCGCTGGTGCGAAATGTATGGAGAAAACTGACAGTTATCAAACTGTCCGTTTTTAACCGACTTCAAAAAAAGGAGGAGGTTCTCAATTCGTCTGTATATATTTTTTTTTTTTTTTTTTTTTTTTATGTATGTTCGCGCATAACTCTGGCAATTATGAACCGATCTGAAAAAATCTTTCTTCCATCCATTCTTTAATCCGTTAATTGGGTCCCATAAAAAAATTATTGCTTAGTAATAAGTAGTTCCTGAAAAAACAAGAATGGTGACTGCGCACTGAGACTTGCAAGAAAGCCTATATAGATGACGTTTTAGTCGCTCGGACTCGCTCGGTCGGACAAAAATAGTCATAACTCTGGCAAATATTTACCAATTTCAATGATTCTTTTTTTATTCGAAAGAAGAAACCACTGTATTGAATCTGTATGAATTTTATTACAACCGGATAAGAACTTCCTGGAGGACCATGAACGATGTGGAGGAATTTATCTGGTAAAAACCATAAAACTGATGTTCTCCATTACATTGCTCTGACAATTATGAACCGATTTCGATGATTCTTTTTTTATTCGAGAGAGTAAACTACTATGATGTTTTCATGCAAATTTCATTACGACCGGATATTTTTTTCTGAAGAAACATGAATTATGTAAAACTATGTAGACGATAATGTGATCATAACCTACCTAGATAATTTTACGGTTTTCGATGGTTCAATCTTTATATATGAAAATATCACTAAAAAGTTTAAAATAAAATCTTTTTAAAAAAAAATTGAACCGACTTCAATATCACTGAAAAGTATAAAATAATTTAAATATTATTGAAGTTGGTGCCAAATATACACAGCAGGTACGCTAACACCAACTTCAATAATATTTAAATTATTTTATACTTTTCAGTGATATTGAAGTCGGTTCAATTTTTTTTTAAAAAGATTTTATCTCCATACATTTCGCACCGAGCTCGTAAACTATCTGAACTCGTACTAGACCCCCAGTACTCATCAAAAGTGAGAATATTTACTTACCTACCTGTTTTTCCGCTCATCTCCCGCCCGCTGTCGCTAGCGCTGCTTGTATGTACCACCTCCATTACATAAATGTAATTGTATAGGGACTACTATATTTAAATCCTAAAGGTATCTAGATGATTGCTTAAGGCATTTATTAAGTACAAATCACTCGGCACAGTCCAAACTCGAGTTAGCTCGACGCAAATGAATGTGAAACGAGGTACGTATTGCGAGTTTCCGACTAATGTAAATCGAAATGTTATATTTCCAGGCTGGTGAGCGCGGCAGGACACTTGTTCTCTCCCACGGGCATCAATGTACGCAAAATATTGCAGGACAATAAACTTAAGTTATTGTTATTTGGTGTTTCTGGTTTAACGTTGTGGGAAACATACAGATTGATATAAACTGCTTATTTTTTTGGGACACAGAAAATGCAGTTTGTTACAAAGTTTTGAGTGGCATGCTTAATCGCTGCTAGGTATGCAACGAGCTATGACTTTCCATAATAGTTATGCTCGGAATTTTTTTGCGCAACAGAATCCGGAATAGGGAAATTCACCGAAGAACCAAAAATATCAATGTCTGTAATTTTGGTTTTTTGACTGGTCTGTTCGATGATTGACTCTCGGGGAAGCCTAGACCCTAGAGAGCGCGTCTCCAAGGCAGCGGATTGGGGAACATCCGTCAGTTCCCAATTAGGGGGGGTCAGGAGGGAAATAAAAAACCTCCCGCGGACAAGCGAGAGAAAACTCAGTTACCAAACCTAAACTTGGAGCTCCGGCGACATGGAATAAACGGTCATATTCGATCACAAAGGTCTTCGGTTGTGAAGTACGGCCATTAGTCTGGAGTGGGCTTTATCCAGTCCAGAGCTGCGACGTGTCTGCAGGCCCTTTTCTTATTCATTACCGTGGGGTCTCTTTAGGTTGACACCTATTGTAAACGTACGTACCTACTATTACTTACGCAATAGTCTTGTTTCCCCGAAATATAGACCAAGATCTCACGGTGTAAATGGATGTAATAACTATAATATTATAGATCGTTACTCACCCCGCCATAAAAATGAGGAACATGTAAACTAAAAAAAATACTTAATCCAATGATTTGACTTAATCTCAGTAAATTATTTCCTGGTTAATAACGTAATAAAAGCATGCCATACATTTGATCGCAAATCACAGTATACGATGACGGAAGGTAAAACCGGTGGCCAGCGGATCGTGA
Organism: Furcula furcula; assembly: GCA_911728495.1. NCBI lineage: Eukaryota > Metazoa > Arthropoda > Insecta > Lepidoptera > Notodontidae > Furcula > Furcula furcula. The sequence continues at coordinate 9,234,470 of OU452254.1, read as the reverse complement.
ATCAATCACTAATTGACTGGACATCATTGTAACAGACACCACTTCCATACACGCTACCTACCTACGTATGTAGTACGCCATATGGCGCTTTTTAGCCACTTGGCTTCGTATCAGACGGCGGGTGTCGAGATTTCCGAAACGGACAATACTTTAATACGTGAATTTAGACGGGACTGTTGATCAAAGACACCCTGGCCGCTACACAGTAGGTCGTGGGTTTTATTTTGGGAATGATAGACGCTCTAAGCCGCAGATGGCAATTACAGCTTCACCCGGTAAGAGAAGGCGAGCGCTTATAGCACTCCAGTTCGATGCCTACCAAGTGTCTGGGTGTTGACCGCATGTGGATTGTCCGAGATTATCATTAATACTTACATGTACTTTTTTTAAATATGTACTTAGCTACAAATTAAATAACGAGACGGGCGAACACTCTGCCCTGCAACTGTCCATAGTTGCATTGCACCTCCATCGATGACTGCCTCTCACCACCTCAGATATGAGTAGTTGTATCAGTCAGTAGGTAGGTACCTACTTGAGTTCAATTTTTTTACAGGTGGCACCTTCTCACCTGAATAATATTCATGCTATATTATAGCAATCAATGTTTACACGTTCTGGCGCTTTGATTTGATGCAATTTTTACAATAGTTTAGTAACACATACTTAGTACTTTCACCCGGGGGAAGTCTATTAGAAGTTAAGAAATGCGAATTGCTAGTTTATAGCACTGGGATGTACGGTGTACCGGTTTTAGACATTCTTTCTAGGTCTTCTGTATGAATAACTTTCCCATTTTGATATTAGCTACTTAGGTCAGATTTTCGTTTCAACAAATAACTTTATAAAGGGTCTTTCAAATAGAGCGGGTCGATGTTAATAATCTGTGGCGGCCATTTTGTTTTGGCGGCATCTGTCAAATCTGTTTTTTCTTATTCACTCACCAGTGTTGCCACTTTCGCAACTTTTTAGCTAGATCTAGCAACTTTTTGGGACTTGGCAGCTACCAAAAAAATAAATCAGTAGCTAAAAAATTTGGCTACTTTTTCTAGCTACTTTAAAATCAAGCTCTCCTCGCTGAACCGTGAATAAATACGTTCGATCTTTACTAAATCTGGGGGTCTAGTACGAGTTCCGATAGTTTACGAACTCGATCAAACTGACAGTTTTCTCCCGTACATTTTACTAGTTCTTGATAGTTACCGCTAGGGGCGCTGGTGTGAAATGTATGGAGAAAACTGTCAATTTGATCGAGCTCGTAAACTATCGGAACTCGTACTAGACCCCCTGTGCGCTCGAGTGTGAATGGTCATTACTGGAATAGTGGTAACAGATTAATATGGACATAGAATAGTTAACATTGGATATGGGCGGTTTTAGATTGCTTAGTTCTAGTAAGTAGGATGAATATGGCGGCATCGGTAAGTGCCAACGAGAAACTGCACTACCAGAACCTTGGACATCAACACGAGGTCCAGTACGTGTTTTTAAAGTTGAAACAAACATTCAGTTTTTTTTCTTAAAAGGTGACTATAGTTACTTGTTTGCTCGGCTAGTTTGATCAATTTCGTTATATATAAAAACTTTCGTCTTTATTTTAGCTTAATTTGTAAGAAAAATAATAAAGGAGCTGTTCCAGAAATGTATGGAGCCTGGGCCAACACCATGTACACTATATGTATCTATAACTATTCAATATAGTAACTGTTTTGTAATGTTATCTTTTTTAAATATTGTTTCGTTTTATTGTACATTTAAGATACCTTGGTCAAGGAGAGCAACACCAAAGAGAATATAATACTACTGTAGCAACACCACACAATAATATGATGGATCGGAAATACGTAACTAAAATGTCATTTTGACAGCTGACTATACCTGCGATTGAACTTGTTGCGGATTCCAATCCAAATCACAGGCGATAATCAATACAATAAAGCCCCGGGTCAAGAAAGAAACAGTCAATGAATGTCCGCAAACATAAATAATCACTAAAAACTCCGAAATACATTACGTACTCCACGCGTAAACAATCTATTACGAAACGTCAACTATAGCATTAACTGTCAAGTAGTAAACCAACGTCAAACGCAACTGTCATGGCTGCCCTAAAAACAGGGTGAACATACTAAATAACTCCATAAGTAGGTAATCATTTTTGTACAATTGTACTCTGCTTCAAATTAATTTATAAGTATTTTTATGAAACTCTCCTATGTTTTTCCTATTTTTCCATGTAGTGTACATAGTGTTGGCCCAAAATGGAACATCTCCTTTCGTTAATATCTCACACACATCTTGTTTTATTCAATTTTAACATCGACCCGTCCTTGTTGAAAGACCCTTTATATGAAACTGTGATATACTAAGTACTTGGATAGAAAGTTGTAACGATGATAAAAACAAAGGGAATCTTCATAAGTACACCTCTACCAAGATATTTATCTTTGACCCGCCCATTGATCTAGATTGGTTTGATTCGCATATGTGTGCAATATTAAATTATTCTTGACCGCTTTAAAAATCTAACCCCCACTTAATATGCGAACTGTGTAAGGGTATCAAATAGCAATATCATAAACGATTAAATTATCGTGATTCACCAATGTCCGGCGCGGCCGGGTTTCTCTGTTCGGCCGCGCGTCATGGCGTCACTTCCGGGGCAATATGGCGGGGTATTGAATCGGAGGGAGCTCTTACAAGCACACTTTTCTCATGGTTCTATCATTTGTCGATGCTGTGACAGGAATGGGAAGGAATCCTTATTTTAGTTTTGGCGTTTTTGGATGCGTGAGATTTTGCAATTATTCAAACGATCATTAGTTACGTATTTTATGTTACGTGTATTAAGTATACTAATTTCAAGCGACTATTTACATGTTCGCTGCAATGGGATTGGTTCAGTGGTTGGTTAGGACAATACAGACAATTGGCCGGTATTGTCTTAACCCACCACTGAACCAATCCCATTGCAGCGAGGTGTGACAGGGAGACGTTATTTCTCCGGAACTATTCACGAACGCATTCGAGGACGTTTTCAAGCTCTTGGACTATAATGGATTACTCATCAACATCAATGGCGAATTCATCACTCACATTCGTTTTGCCGATGATATGGTCATTATGGCTGAGTCGCCAGAGGACCTCAATGTCTACCCTCCTCACCTCAACCTATCCAGTTAGGTCGGTCCAACTTCGATAAAGAGGTCGCCTGAAAAATCCAACTCGGATGGGCGGACGCTTCCCTGGGCAACTATGCGATATCTTCTTTTGCTGGCCTTTTAGAGAAGCTCAGAGTCACAAAACGAGCTATGGTCCGAGTTTTTTTGCGCGACTGAATCCGTAATGAGGAGATTCGCCGAAGAACCAATGTCACCGACATAGCACTTAGAATATGGAATTTGAAGTGGCAATGGGCAGCCCACATCGTTCGAAGAACCGATGTAGAAGAAAGGTTCTTGAGTGGCGACCACGAACCGGAAGACGCAGCGTAGGTAAGCCCACTAGGTGGACAGACAAAATTGTGGTAAGGCGTCGCAGGTAAGCGGTGGATGCAAATAGCCAATAGAACTACTGGGAATAGGCCATTGTCGTTCATTGTGGTGTTCGAAGGGAGATGGCTGGTGATGGCGGTTCTACCAGCAATGAATAACTATACAAACTTGTTGATCTTCGCAAGGTTTGAACCCGGGATTTTCAGTCTCCAAAACAAGGGGATTTCCCCTGCGCCACTGGGGCTACAAACCTATGTAAACCTTTAACAATAAATCTCTAAGCAAAATTATAAGGTTTTAACTTTGTAACAAGTTAACAACTATTCACTGATTTTTTACCAGGTTACCTACGATCTAAAATAGCATTTTCATTAATCATCATCATCAGCCGGAAGACGTCCACTGCTAAACATAGGTCTCCCCCATCGAACGCCACAATGAACGACAATTGGCTATTTGCATCCACCGGTTACCTGCGACGCGCACAATGTCGTCTGTCCACCTAGTGGGAGGCCTGACTACGCTGCGTCTTCCGGTTCGTGGTCGCCACTCGAGAACCTTTCTTCCCCAACGGTTATCGGTTCTTCGAGCGATGGGGCCTGCCCATTGCCACTTCAACTTGCAGATTCTGAGAGTTATGTCGGTGACCTGAGTTCTTCGGCGAATCTCCACATTTCGGATTCTGTCGCGCAAAGAAACTCCGAGCATAGCTCTCTCCATGGCTCGTTGTGTGACTCTGAAATTCTCTAAAAGGCCAGCCGTTAGAGACCACGTCTCAGTACCATATGTCATCACTGGCAACACACACTGGTTAAAAACCTTCGTCTTCAGGCACGGCGGTATTTTGGACGAGAAGATATCGCGTAGTTTCCCGAACGAAAAATTTTCATTAAACTTTGAATGAATTGATCAGCGTAACAATTATTTTTCATAGAAAGATTTCTAATCCTAGTGCCTACACCCCTAAGGGTTGTGTTTAAATATTCGCGAAACATGTATTGTTCAAATAATAAAAAATACTTACCTGATTAATCATTTTATTTCAAGACTCGTCGTCATACCAGTATCAGTCATTCGGCTCAACTCCTTATGCGGTGGATCTAAGCCGTAAGCTTATATTATGATTAATGATTGGAAATGGAAGTAGAGGCCTCGATTCGAAGATATGCAGAAATATCAGCCGCAGATATTTTATGCAAACTTGAACTGTGTGGTTAAGGCGTGAAGTTTAACTTTTTATTATTGGTGTATCCACAGTGGCTCGCAGACGACGTAAAGAGAGCCGGCCCCGTCGGCAGAGGACCACATTTTCTGCACACCAAACATTACGACTGGAACTAGAATACGCTAGAGGCGAATACGTGGCGAGAGCAAGACGGTGAGTTACCCTTTTTTTACTCGACTGCCCAAGAACTATCTTCTTCGAAGGATGTATGTAGGTCACTATCACGGACACAAACGTGTACTAGTTTTCAATCAAAATCGTTACGTGCGCTTACTCCGTGTCCGTATTTTGGGCCGGCTCGTGCAAGCGATTATCGTCCTACAGGTGATACACCGCTTGTAACCGCGGGAAATCTTCCAAAGATCCCCGGGAGCCGTGGGGCTCGACCGGGGTATGTGGGATTCTTACCCACTAAAACTGTCGCATCGGCACATGAGAGGGGAGACCCCAGGGCTCTCCGGTGGGATCTGCACCAGGGGCCCCTCATGCCTTGCCTTTGAGCCCGCCGCCGGGGGGCGCGTTGTAGCCCCCCGGGAACCTGACAAGGTACTCACGGGGACGGGGGTCGCAACCCCGCCGCCGTCCTCCTCGGAGTCGCCGCCGTACTCAATGGACGCTCAAAGGGCCCACACCCCGAGCGTCCAGCGACTCCGAAGGAGGCACGCTCTTTTACCTAAAAGGCTTGTTGATCTCTAACATTTGGGGTGTCGAAGTCGATAGATTTATTAGTCTAAGTAGTAGGAATTATAATTTAGGATACTATAATTTAAAAAGAGCGGTTGTGAATCAGTTGACATCTTAATAATATATCGATGATCGCCATCCATGAGTTAAAAATACATTAAAACGGGCTCAGTGGAGTTAACTCTAAGTATAGAGGTGAATAAACTATGATCCACAAATTCAACCATCAAGCATGTTTGTCTTTACATTTATTTATATTATTGCAGTTTCGGGTAGAGTAGAGCCACAAAATAATGAGTAAGTAGTAGAGCGTAATACACGAAATTATAGGTACTTACTTTTCAGGTGTGAATTAGCATCAGCTCTGTCACTTAGCGAGACGCAAGTGAAAATATGGTTCCAGAACCGACGAGCCAAAGACAAACGGATTGAGAAGGCACACCTTGACCAACAATATAGGTAAGTTTAATTTTTTTTTAATGTACAGATGTAATTTAAGAAAAGCCTATCTTAAATTAAGTCATTATTCAATGAAATGGCAAATGAAGTCAATAGTAGGTACTTCTTATACTCTACACAAAAAATATATTTGGGTACAGTCACAACATTCTAACAGTGTATCATACATGTTGTCAATTTTTATACAATTAAGTAATATCCTTGTTTTTATGGTTGTAATAATTTTATTGTTACTTTGATCATTTCTTAGCTGTCATTGTATGTACCTTTTTGAACTTTGTAATAACAGAAGTTTTAATTTTTTTTAGGATTCCAGGTTAGAATAAAATATGGTGATTTTTTTATCGGCAGGCACTTAGCGGCTGCGTCTGGGTTATTCCCACCAGTACTATCTTCACCGTACTGCACAGCGCCACCATGCCCTTGCCTGCCCGTGCCACATTCTTCGACAATAAACGATAAATAAGTAAGACTACCTTTTAAACTTTACCATCTCAGTTAGTATAATGCCCATCTTACTGCCGAACCTACAAACGTCAATTATAGTTAATCAACATTACTCCATATTTTGGAATGGGATTATTCCCGACACTCGAAGCCAATTAATACTTAATACGCAGATAGAAAGTAGAAATATCAATTATCTCGTACTCAATAATCGAAAATAATCATAAACGGCTCCGACAGTCGAAATAAATAGATTTTAAAAAGTAACAGTATTAAAGTTAATTGGCATTTGTGAGTGCGGCAGTTAGTATATTTATCTCGCAGAGGACAATGTTAATTAAGTTATACATATTTTCAAAAACACAAGACTTAATTTTTTTAATAAATAATCTGTGTTTGTAAGTATACATACTAATGTAAATAGGTATTTGATTTTAAGTTATACAATAACATTTAATGTTATGCTCTTTTTGTAGTAGCTTAATAGTGGATACATTATATTTCAGAGATTGTATAATTTTATCTATGTGTATGTAAAATATTGTAAATAATAATCTTACTCAGTGAATTACTGTAGGATAAGGTCGTTGAAATAAAAGTTGATATTTTGAATAATTTTTATTTGAATAAAGTAATTTTTATTTGAATAAAGTCAACTTACCATGGCCTATTCCACGGAGGAAGGCTCGACCACGTGTAGAAGAGTCCATGGAAAACGGTATTTCATTTAATTTTATGCACACCAAAATAAAAACAATATTATTTCATACCCTTAAAATATGTATGTAATGGTTCATACATGCAGATTTCGTTTACAGATATTTTTGTAAATATAGTACATAATTCCAAAACAAATATTGAATTCTTTAAACTAATTTTAATATCTATTAAACATTTCACCTTACGATTTACTTAAAAATTGCGTCGTGCCAAATATACTGATAACAGAAAGTTCAATATTTGTTTTTTTTAATATGTTACGATTCAAACTAAACTAGATTTTACCTAACTTAGGAGTTAGATACATGGAAACGTAGATTTATTTTTGAGAATTGTAAATTGTGAAGTTCATTAAAGAGAAAAAAAGGGAGCGAGAAAAGAACGCAGGCTAGTAAAGTTAACCAAATATACGAGTAGTATAATATATATATTTATCAAATTAAAATAACATAACTGTCTTACGAGTTGTTTTGCTAACAGGACGACACGATATTACAATACAATAGCCATTATAAATGAGAGTTTACCGATAGGTTTTTTTAACCCATATCAGTAGTTTTTATTTTTGAGCTAGGTATTTATTATTGAGGCAAAATCTGCATATACAACCAACTTAACAATAAGAAGACAAAATATATCTGTATAACACGTATTTATGATTAAATCTTATTGTAGTCCATACACTTGAATTAGATAGAATACCTTATAATACATTTGCAGTGTCATATTATTACATTTGTCTCCAATGTTCACGAACGGAATTAATAAAAATTATTCTATTTCAGTATATTCAAAGATTATTTTCCTATTTCTAACATCGAGATATTTAAAATTGAAATAGTTTTTTTTTATTGACAGTGTATTGGTGTTATTATTATTTTAATACAGATTTAAGTTAGGTAAGTAGCAAAATTGCATTTCTTTGTGGCTATGCATGTTATTATATTTTTGGAATGTTATAGCTAAGTATATCTATCTAATTATGAACGGAAATATTGTTAAAATTACAATATATTATGAAAATTAACAGAAATAATATCTCCTCGCTTAATGACTAAAACGCAAATATTTCTCTTAAAACACAGCTTTTACAGTAAGTATTAATAGTTTAGAATTATAATGTTAACCTTGTGAAATTGCAAAACCTGACCGACAAAATAGCCGTGCACAAAAATAATCAGTGAGTTTAAAATGTAAAAACTGTGAACGAGTGCTAAACGTCTAAAAATAGAAAAAAAAATGAATCTAGTGCCTACACAGTACCTTATTGTGGACCTCAATTGAAGGTGTAAAATAAATGGTAAAATAACTACGTAATGCAGTCGCTTCACTAAGTCCGCTTGTCCCTCACTAGCTAGCTGAGACCGGTGGCCTACCTTCCTTCACTAATATATCGTCTGCCTGCCTAGCTTCAACTAAGCGCAACTTGAGACCTACGCATTAAAAAATAGGAAACGTAAGTACACACATACATCAATAATTCTAGACACCATATTGATTTCATCCTAGGTGTCATTAAATTTTATTATGCTATTAGCACAACTGCTAATATTAAACACAAAGGAAATTGTCAATCCTGTGTCTCCAGCCAAAATGGTTATGACTGATCACATTAGAGATCGGTTATGTCTTACTGCCGCACTCACAAACCCCAATTAACTTTAATTCTGATTGATTAAGTCACTTTTAAAAATCTATTTATTTCGACTGTTAGAGCCATTTATGATTAATTTCGATTATTGAATACGAGATATGTGTTATCGCTACTCACTATCCAGCGTATTAAGTAATTGGCTTCGAGTGTCAAAATAATCAGATTTCAAAGAATGAATTAATCATCATTAACTTTAATTGACGTTTGTAGGTTCAGCTGTTAGTTTGTGTACTTGTATTGGTGTTACGGATAAACCGCTTCTAATCGCATGAGATCGCGTATACGCTGACTTTACTAAAATTCAGGCTTTTTTTCACGCGGAGGTTACCTTCAAAAGGTCCCTGGGACCTGTGGGGCTCGACCGGGCTATGTGGGATTCTTACCCACTAAAACCCCCGTGGCTGTCGCATCTGCACATGAGACCCCAGGGCTCTCCGGTGGCATCTGCACCAGGGGCCCCTCAGTGCCATGCCTTTGAGCCCGCCGCCGGGGGGCGCATTGTAGCCCCCCGGGAACCAGACACGGTGCTTACGGGGTTTGCAACCCCTCCGCCATCCTCCTCGGAGTCACCGCGAATTTTTAAACAATATAAGCTAGTGCTTGATTGACTGCAATCCCACCTGATGGATAGCGGCGATACAATTGGGGATGGGGTCTTCACCATCCCCGATTCTTTGCCCGATTGTACACTAGGTTATTAAGTCTATTCACTGCTATAAAGAGACATCTATCTAGCGAAGTGATCCGTCGCATTGAAGACTTGCAGGTTATAAAATTGGCTCCCTATATGTGTACTAGAGAGGTATAAAGGTGTGTGCATACTCACAAGAGGACGTAGCGGTTTAGAACGGGCGCTGGTTGTTGGTTGGAGCGCTGTGGCCCTCGGCTGCATTACACAATTCCCACTTCAGCCTGTAAACACGTAACTATATCAGTGATATTGCATTGAACGGCTATTGAGGAGATGCGGCTCATTTTTACACCAGTCCATTTCCTTAGGCTAGTCTTTACTCTGCACTCAAGAACCTTCTCTTTTAACATTTTAGCGTACTTATTTTACCAAAGCTATCTATTATTTGATGGCATAGCTAACACCTATTGACATTTTGACCTAAAATTATGACGATAATAACGAATCTGTATGGGCTATAACGCTTTCCTGTTCCAATAAAAGGAAAAAGTTAATGAAATACAAGATTGACATAGCGGTTTTTTTGTGGCAATTTAAGATCCTGACAGTTCAGAACAATTTGAGCGAATAGCTCAAATTGCTTTTTCTTGCTTCTCTTTACTTCAATAAAGACTTGATGTGTCAAATGCTAATACTAAAATCCAATCAATAATTCAGTAGAGTAAACTGACATTTGCTAATGTCACTTTGTAAAATAATATTGACATATTAATAAAGGCTTCGTGTGGCGGGTCACCCCCTTCCCTCCAATATGGTTGAGGGGAGTGATGGCTGCTGCTCGAGTCAACTAGTGCGCGGGTGCTGCTTGGGGGGACTGGTCCGACTACTATCCCTTTGGCATTTTAGTTTGTTGTACCTACTTACTTTCGTCGTATTTTATTATTTTTTTTTCCTGTATTATTTGATCTTTTGAACGGCAAGACACACTGTCGCTCTGATCTAACTGTAACATGACACACTGTTTAAAAAAAAAAAGTGATAAAATGACAAGCCCGCTGAATTTCTTGCCGGATCTTCTCAGTTGAGGCCGCGTTGTGATCCGGTGGTAGCTTTTTAAAAATAAAAAAAAATACATGACCTTTCAAAAGTGCTAGCGTTAAGCCTATTTGAAATAAACTATTTTTGACTTTTGACTTTTGAATAGTAGTAGTGATGTTCCCAGTCTATAGTGATTCAATCACTTGCTCAATGTTAATAAGAACATATCTAATACTAACAATAATTTTAAATAGAAATTATATTTAGTTGTCAATAGATGATAACTATAAATAAATCTAGTGAAATTGACGAACAACAAGGCTGCATGGGCTATAATTTTATCTTTTAAACATCCTACATTCACCAAGTCGGTGGAAATAAGTTGACCTTGGCTATACACACACCGTGATACGCCGTCATCTTATTTATCATTTGGCTTCTAAATTTTGGTTCGAGTGGACGAATGTTTCTCTTGCTCACAAGTACTGACTAAGTGATCAATAGAATCATTTTGTCACTTCACTATTTTTTTTCAACAAAAACTGGTAACACAGTAAACGTCAGTTTACTCTAGTGAATTATTGATTAGACTATAATCTATTTCATTTTATATTGAGAGTCAAAAATATAATAAAATTACATAATATTCTGTACACATTCAACCAAATTTTTTTTAAGCATCATACTTTTTTTACAGTACATATATGATTGAAATGTTAAAAACAAAGAATGATCAAACTTGCCTGTATTATTATATGGTTGGGATCTAGAAGTGTTATAGTTGGGCCGCATGGGGCCACCACTGTAGCCCTGCTGGTAACCAGCGCCAAAGTTGTTCCCAGATTGGCCCCAACCGCCCTGATCTCCATAGCCTTGGTTGCCCCAACTGCCTCCAGAGTTGTTGGCTTCCCATGGATTCTGGTTGCCCCAACCACCGCCTTGGTTATACCCGGAATTGTAGCCGCCATCTAATCATACAAAACAATAAATTCATCAGTAGCAGCAGCCGAAAACACGTTCACTACTGAACAAAGGCCTCTCCATAGAGAGGCCATAATCCCCACGCTTGGCAGGCGTCTTGGGGATCGCAGTATAGGTGACAGATAAATTCAAAAGAAAGACGCTGCTGCCCGTCTTCCTGTTCTCGTTTAGTCGCCTCTTATGACACCCAACAAGAAGAGATGGGAGGATGCAATTCTAACCCGGCACCCCGCGGGTACAATAAATTGAAAGTTCAAAATTCCTGAGCAAAAATACGTTATGCAGCTGATTTTGTTTAAACTTAGCTGAGAGCCATTATGGAAGATTCCGCTGTCGATTAAAAGAATTACATTGAAACCCCATTCGTTAGACAGCTATGTACTAAATCATATCACCCATTCCCAGCTGGTGGTAACAAAAGCAAATCAAATGTTGTTTTATTAGAATGACGATCATAGTCTACAATACCATAGCCTACTACCATTCCATATAAAAAAGACGAGGCCGTGCCACCCTGAGGTGCCCTTGAGCTAGTCACAACCCTTCTGGTTGAAGCACTTTATGTGTTCACATTCTCCTCATACAAAAAACCCTAGGCTCGCCCCTCACTTCTCACACCTTTTCTAGATGACTTCGTCCAAGGACTGTACTACGGCTGTGCTATGTATAATATTCATCAAAAGACATCCAATGTTAAACAAAAGCCTCCCCCTTAGATGATGGAGTTGCCAAAATCCCCACTCTTGACAGGCGTCTTCCAGATCGCAGTATAAGTGGTAGGTAATCCAATAGAAAATCTGTTGCCAGTTGTCTTGTTTTCTCTACCACACCCAACAGGAGATGGGTGGGTGCTATTACTAGTAAATAAATAAATTTTGATACCGGAACTGCCCCAATCTTGATTCTGGCGATTGTTCCAACCTCCCCCACCTCCGCCGCCACCGCGACCGCCTCCACGCCGGCCTCCGCCTCCGCCCCCGACGCCGCCTCCACCTCCACCGCCGCCACCCATCTCAGATTTCGAGATAGCTTTCTTTACGTCCAGCCGATAACCTTTTACCTTATGGTTTGTTACCACTTTGAATAATAAAAAAACAAAAGTGGATTTTAATGAGCTAATCTAACTAAAAAGTTAACATTTTAAAGGTATGATAATTATTTTATTATATAGTAACTAATTTATCAATAAACCAAGTGCCTAGCATTAAAAGTTCTAAAAGATGTCTAACGCGCCTAAAAACCCCTTTTTTCTGATGAATACTGTCTTTTTGACATTTAGATTTTTTATCTTTTTATTATTTTTATTTTTTATTATATTTTGCTTCATACTGTTTTTTGTTATCTTTTGGATGGCAACCCAACATAGACAGGGGCAGATTTTATAATAATAAGAAAAGAACCACACTATTTATGAAAAAAAAAGAGAGTTAAAAGGAGAAATAAAATTCAAAATAGAAGTTAAACTCACAGCATATCTGATCAACAGGGTCATAGTCATCAAACTCTACGAATCCAAAGCCCCTCTTCTTGCCGGTATCTTTCTCAGTGACTAAGCTCACTGAGACAATGTTCCCGTAAGGACTGAAGTATTCTCTCAAGTCTTCTTCCTCTATATCCTGTTTCAATCCTCCTACAAACACCTTCTTAACAGTGGCTGCAGCCTCTGGCCTCTTGATTTCTTCTCTTGGCACGGCTCTCTTGGGTTCTACAACTCTGAAAACATAGAAAGAGGTTCTACAACTCTGAAAACATGAAAACAAAGAATTTTGCAGTTTGACGGCGAAGACACTGTCCACCACAGATTTCCTGGTATTGCTCAGTGGTTTCATACAATGTGGTTGGGTATTTTATTCAACCTAGAGACGGGAAAAGCAAGACATTCACCTGATGCTTGCCTATAGAGAGCTACAAGAGCTTTATTGAGCTAAATAAATAAAAAAGATTACATATACATATAAATAAAAAAGTTTCCAATGTGAATCATTTGCTATTCAAATATCAAAACCAGACCTCTAATTTTGTCGCATGATAAACATGCCTACATGTTTGCGGTCAAAGACCTGTCGCCGGGCAATGACCTGCCGCATACCAAAACAAGCTTCTTATAAATTGCAGTTAAGAAGAATTAACTTGATACTTTCTCTTAAAATTTTTAAAGAATTTTTGGGTATGAGTCCCACATTGTCGCAATTAATGGTGTAGCTTCAGTATAATTGTAAAACAATACATCATAATTTTAGTAGAATGAATGTGGAATGTTATAATATAAAAACCTTTGAACATGTTATTGCTAAAACCGGTTTTATCTAATTAAGATGACTGCTATTTAATAGTAGGGTTGGCAATGACAAATTGATTGTGTATGGAATTATTGTATCTTCTCAAGCTAAGGTATCAATAGCTGAAGTTGATCACTTCTATGGCCACATCCACAATCATATATGACATGGTAATCTTCTGCGCAGTTAATGATTCATACACCCTAAACTACAATACAGTCATTCTTTTCCGCATGAAAACATGAGCTAAACATGAGTATAAATAATAATGATCTGAAGATAATCATCCAAAACAACTTATTACCTGCCATCTATTTTGTGTGGTCTATTCTTTTGAGCTTCGTCCACCATATGTGCACGGGAGTAAGTGATAAAACCGAAACCCCTTGACCTTTTAGTCTGTGGATCTTTCATGACGACAACATCTACTATTTCACCCCATTGTTCATAGAATTCTTTCAATGATGTGTCATTGGTCCTGTAGTCGAGACCACCAATAAATAGTTTCCGCAAGTGCTCTGGTTCATCCTGGAAATGGAAATATGATAGAAAACATAAATAATAATCATATACTGGTACAATACATTCTTGATACAATATTTTAATTGCTGGCCATTCATAAACAAGTGATAACACAACTACTTTTTATTGAGGTGACTGGAAAGAGCCTCTTGGAATGGCATAATAGTGTATGTTCACACAGGACGTGAATAACTCTTTTGTAGTAGTAATGACAGGAAAAAGGACTAACTATAACAACAATATGTATGAAGATCAGTGGTTGGGGTAGGTAGATTGATTTTTGGTCATTGACGTCAAATGCATTTATAAAATGTGTTAATATGGATATGCATCAGAGTTTCTGGCATTTTAAAATGATTAATATTTTTTACAGAAACTATTGCACAGATCTAAGTCAAAAACGTATCAAGAATTTGCTGCTAGTGGCATATTTTTAACGAAATTCCTGTACTTACTGGAAATATGGCATGTCCATGTTATGCAATCATGGTGCTAGTACGAAAAATCAATCTACACACTTCGATCATTGATGATGATTGTACAGTCATTACAATATAATGACACCATATTATGGTGTTGGATACAATATTACTAACAGTACATAACACAAAATCATATCCACATCCACTACACATCACAGAAAGGTAGACTTACCAATCTATAATTACAAGCACAACATCCAAGTCTTGAGAAATTGATGAGAATTACAATGTAATTTTTAACACAGTAATTCCATTAACTGTCCAAAAATGATTTACCTATCTGAGTCACAAATGCTGTCATACTCAGGCTGAACTGTCATGATTTGCTTGCAAGCTGCCACTGCAGTGGTAGATAGACAGCTGCTAAACAGCAGTGTATGTGTTCCAGTGGTAGGGTAGTTGGGGAAATGACTAGGCTCAAGTAGTTTTTTACCATCCCCAATTGCATTGGCACTTTCCATCAAGTGTGATTGCAGTCATGCACTAGCTTATATTATTTGTCTTAATAATATTCCGGGACTATCCACACATGGTCATCTGATCCCAAGGTCTATTCCACTTTGATCACCTGGGTGATTAAAGTGGAACAATTTATTCCACTTTGATCACCTCGGAATCAAATCACCTGGGTGATTTGAGCTGGGTGATTTGAGTGGAATTAATTATTCCACTTTGATCACCTAGGAAACAAATCACCTGGGTGATTTGAGTGGAATAAACTAGTGGACTTTGATCACCTCGGAATCAAATCACCTGGGTGATTTGAGCTGGGTGATTTGAGTGGAATAAATTAGTGGACTTTGATCACCTCGGAATCAAATCATCTGGGTGAACAGTGGCGACTACAATTTTTATTTTTCATTTTGTGTCTTTAAATCACCTATATTTGGATTTACAAAATTCAATGTTTAAGCATCGGTACCTACTTTTTATAAGTTTATCCTCACTAGCTAACCCGCGCAGTTTCGCTTGCGGTTAATTAGTACTTATAGATTGTTTTATAGGTTTCAAACAATCATTAGTAACGCATCCTGACGAAGGTTACCGCATAATCTTTAACCGACTTAAAAAAAAGGAGGGGTCTCAATTCGTCTATATTATATACCTTTTTTTTTTCATGTATGTTCGCGCATAACTCTGGCAATTATGAACCAATTTGGAAAATTCTTACTACTTACAAATAAGTATTTTCTGAAAAAACATTTTCATGGGGTCATTCAACAAATTCATGGAGATCCATGATTGATGTGTAGGAATTTATCTGGTAAAAACTATAAAACTGATGTTCTCCAATACATTACTCTGACAAATATGAACCGATTTCGATCATTATTTTTTTATTCGAGAGAGTAAACTACTATGATGATTCCAAGCAAATTTCATTACAACTGGATAAATTGTTCCTGAAGAAATATGAATTATGGAAAAAACTATGTCGACGATAATGTGATCATAACCTACCTAGATAATTTTACCGTCTTCGATGGTTAAAAACATCGATATAATATATAAACTAGATTTGGTGTCACGGTTCTAAAAGTGGTAGCGAGAAATAGCATCATGGATCTCCATGAAGTTCTAATCCAGTTGTGATAAAATTTATACAGATTCATTACAGTAGTTCCTTCTTGTGAATAAAAAAAGAATCATTGAAATTGGTAAATATTTGCCAGAGTTATAACTATTTTTGTCCTTAAAAAGCGATAAAAACATCATCTTTTAGGCATTCTTCCATTTTTTTCTGAGTCGCTGTGCTTGTTTTTTCGGAAATTACTTATTTGTAAGTAGTAAGAATTTTCCAAATTGGTTCATAATTGCCAGAATTATGCGCGAACATACATGAAAAAAAAAAATATATAATATAGACGAATTGAGACCCCTCCTTTTTTTAAGTCTGTTAAAGATTATGCGGTAACCTTCGTCAGGATGCGTTACTAATGATTGTTTGAAACCTATAAAACAATCTATAAGTACTAATTAACCGCAAGCGAAACTGCGCGGGTTAGCTAGTGAGGATAAACTTATAAAAAGTAGGTACCGATGCTTAAACATTGCATTTTGTAAATCCAAATGTAGGTGATTTAAAGACACAAAATGAAAAATAAAAATTGTAGTCGCCACTGTTCACCCAGGTGATTTGATTCCGAGGTGATCAAAGTCCACTAATTTATTCCACTCAAATCACCCAGGTGATTTGTTTCCTAGGTGATCAAAGTCCACTAATATATTCCACTCAAATCACCCAGCTCAAATCACCCAGGTGATTTGTTTCCTAGGTGATCAAAGTGGAATAATTAATTCCACTCAAATCACCCAGGTGATTTAATTCCGAGGTGATCAAAGTGGAATAAATTGTTCCACTTTAATCACCCAGGTGATCAAAGTGGAATAGACCGATCCCAAACTAGGCAGAGCATGTATTATTGAAACCAGATAACTGTAACTAATACTTATATTTTTTTTTTAATAATTAAATAGATAAATAAGACCTAGACATTTGGCATGAATCAAACCTAAGACCTATTGGGTAGCAGCCAGGGTGTCTAACCACTAGACCAACACGCCTGTCCGCACATAAATAATAACTAATATCTTACCATGACAAATTGCATGGGCAGGCATGCCATACCAAACAAGTTGTACAAAAAACATAGTGCCTAACACAAGTTGTACAAACTTCCAAAGTTGTCCCACTGGATAGTTCAGTGTATTTGTAGAAAATAAGGAGGAACTCAGTGAAGTAAAATTAATAAATAAAAACAAAAGTATAAATTTTAATAAAATGTTTATGTACTTTTGTTTTTATTTTTTATTCGACCTTGTGCCAAAACAAGACATTCACCTGATGGTAAAAGACGGGTGGATCGAGTGAATCTTCCCACCCGTACGCAAAATACGCACTTTGACGTGGAGTTGCGGAAACCAGCCCGTGATACCAATACCAATGGTAAAAGACATGCCTGCCAATAGACAGCTGTATCAAGCTGCCGCTTGTCAACTAGTATTATGCTGGCACCTCACATGGGCTATGTTGGCTCCAAGTTATACTGTTGGATCCAACACACCAATGTGAGGATCGATCTTTGAACATTATTGGATAAAAACGGAACATTGCATCCTATAGCCAATGTCAACCCGATTTGTGTCAGTTTTTTGTACAAGTTCAAAGGCGAGGGGAGTGAAGTGTGTAGGCGGGGGGCCAACTTGGGTCCAACGTCACTTCTCGATCCACACATTGGTTGCATCAGTACACGCTCTGAATCGCCTTTTCCTTGGCTTCTTTTTTCTTTGACTAATTAAATAATAATAATATGTGCTCAATGCGTGGGCGTAAGTAGCCAGAGCGAAAAGTGTCCCGTCGGACATGACTTGCTAGCAATAAATTTGATGAATAAATGATACCTGCTCAAACGTCCAGCCTTCCAATGCTCTTGGCATGAGTGTTTGCCCAATTATATTGGAGCCCATATGAGGCCGCAATCTAGGTTGCAATTATTGGCCATTCTATTCGTAGCCAGCGTTGGAACCAAGTCATAAGCCCATGTGAGGCGCCAGCATTATAGGTTGTAGTTGTGTCCAGTAATTGCCAAAAATTGCACATCAATGCAATTATATTTGGAATTACAGTAAAATCTATACAGGACAGGACTTTTCAAAAATAAAGATGCTACACAAGCATCTTTTTGAATTACTGACTATCAATGATTACCATTGGTGACTGCATGCATTTATAAATAATTACAGTGCTTAATGAAAATTGTTAAACTTAAATTGAAAGTAAATTACTACCAAATACTAGCTTATAATGGCAATGATATTTTACTAATTACTATTTACTAATTGTTTAAAATATCATTGTTTTAATGGCCTAAGTTTGTATACCAAAAAAAAACACGATGGCCTCGCATCTTTATTGGCGTAATTTGGACCAAGGAATAGGGATAAATACAAATAATAGATAATGATCAATAGATTAAGATACTTATGTGAGCAACAATAAGCATGAAAAGTAATCAAGTTTAGAAATTGTGTACGTACGTAGTCATCATCACCACCTCCACTTGGTTTCATTTTGTGGTTAGCTTAAAAATACCTTTGCAGTCCAAATTTTGTAAACCTGAGTCAATATTCTAATGTAGTTATACTATTTATTGATCAGATCTCAAAAATGAAGAACGATCCTCCGGTATTTCAGGTAAGATTTCAAACGCCGCAAATTAAAATAAAATGAAGACGTACGACTTTTTACTTTTAAACTAAACCATAGAGTAGACTAACTATAAAACAAAAAACAAAAATAAATACCACAGAGAGCGACCAACTTATCTGTCTGTCTGTATCTGTGGGGTGGTGGAAATAGAAACTAAAATATTCTTATGAAAATTTCGACCAGATTGACGTATTTGCATAGACAGTGGCGACACTACTCCCTGAAAGACGTGAATGAATGAATGAATGATTTAGTACGAAAATAAAAAACTGGAAAAAACCGGCTTGTCATTATTTCCGGCTTTTCAACCACGCACGCTACCACATTAGGGTTGCCATTTTTTTGTAGAATTGTCAACCAGCTGCCAGGAAGTTTAATAAGAGATATCACAGTATCACTGTCTGCCTATGACTTATTAATTAGGCTTAATATACAGAAAATATTATAAATCTACCACATAAAATTTGTTGAATGTTAAAATAAGTCGTTGGGTCCTACAGTAAATAAAGTAATACGGGAACACCGAAAACAAATGATCCAGTATGGCGATTCTTATCTTTGCGAAGTTGTTTATCATACTGTTTTTAGGCCGCACGCACTTTGGACACGTTTTCGTACGAATTTTACTCGAGCGGACACGTACGAACACGTACGAACGATCCCGACATTCCAAGTACTATGGGAGCCGGGATAGTAAAATCAAAAAATAAACCGCGATAAAATCCGTAAAAGTAGTTTGATTTCAATACACACCTATATACCTATATATTTGTATGTATAACATGTCTGTACACACCCATCCATTGTCCTACATATTTCATGTTAGATTCTCTGTAATACAATATATACACATATATGCCACCTCATAGATATACACATATTATACCTACATAAGTATTATGTACATCACAGATATTTGATGTTACTGGTAAGTTCATAAGTAGAAACTGCTATTTAAGTGCTGATGGTAATCACTGATAATAAGCCATGAGAAGATATAATATATACATTCAGCCATAAGTATATGCTGGTTCAATACATTATGGGCAAGATTCATCAAGTTACTTCACGGCCGTATTCTGTTAGGATATGCCATAACTACATACATATCCCCACACCAGGAGGGTCAGGGATATTGATGAGACCTTCCGAAGACTACATTCTATTAATCCTTTTAACAAGGATATTAAGTCAATTGTGTGGGTAGTTTAGGCAAGTAAATATATAAGAGATTTTATGCGACATTATTTATTCATCATTTTTAACGTTACATCAAGTATATAAGAGATTCCTGTATATAAGACACATTTCATTAATATTACCCTTTATATACAGATTTAATATATAAAGGGATTATATGTATGACACTTGTCCCATTAATTAATATTGCACATTACATATTATCTTGTTTATATTATTTATTATATAATATACAGATATAATTTTATCAAATCGAAATGGTTTATATAAATAATGGATACTTAACTTTTAAATTCTGTTTACAAAAACCACGGAGCTCCTCTCACTTCAACGGTCAGACCACAGACGTATTAAGGATGCTACGCATCAGACGGTGAACTGCCCTAGAGGAAAAATCACATTACGGATTTGCAGTAATAGAATATGACGTCTGTTTTTTTTTAATTATACGCTCATATCATGTGCCGTGGGTCAGGACTTTTCGCCCAGTTTTAAAAAAAACGGAGACTAGTCTTTTAAGCCGCTTTACCTTTCATATTCCTATTCCATTTTTCTTTAATATTTCATATTCAGGTTTAGAATAAAATACAATATACATAATTTAAATTATTTTTATTCTTTATAAAAAAAATATACATTTAAGGTAAATAAGGTTAAAACTTTGGTCAGGATGTGACTCTCCGGGTAGTTTTTAGTTAATTCATTTGTTTGATAAACTGTCTCCATTTTTAATAGCGGCTAGTTAAATATTATTAAAGAATGGGTTAATGCCATGGTCGAGATGTGGCTTGTCACAGCTTTTTAGAGATATGTTTGTTTGTCCGATAAATTGGCATCGTTAACAGCATCAAAGGGACTATCGCAGAGTGTACAAATTCCAACTGAAACAAAAGAGTGGCATGCTTTAGTATTTTGTATGACACACACAATTACCAGAGAGAGAAGATAAGAGAACCTAGTGCAAAGTGAATAATTCCGGTTAGTTATGATTCTATCTTATTTTTACAGTAATAAGTTTTCAGCACTTGCAGATTTATTAGCCTAGCCTAATAGTATGGAACTGTCCTACTACAGCACCAAATTGACATCATTATCATCGGAGTAAATGAGGACAAATTAGGTACAATAATGTATAGTGTGTATAGTATAAATACAAGACAACTGTGTAAAATATATAAAACTAATGTTATAAATGTTAATTCATATATTGCATGATATAGTAGATTATAAGTTAAATTAGGTAGCATTCTAATGAAAAGTATGAGAAAATATTCGTAACAAGGTAAGTACTTACCATTGTGGTCAGTGTGCATTGTATAAGGAGAGCATTTGTTGATTTCGTAAGCCAAAAATAACGTAGCATAGGCTTCAACATTAAGACGAAGCCTCACTGGTATGAGGCAATGAACTTTTCCGTGAAGAATATCCTTTCACAGTTCATGTTTATATGTTACAGTCCTGCATATTACAATCTTGGGGAAAAACATTAAATTGATTGCCGTCCTTATTCCTACAAGCACAATTCACGACACAGTCTTTTAAAACGTAATGCAAGTTGTTATTTAAAGATTTCACACATTCATTATGTACAAAATTGTAAAATTACAATGAACAGCGAACTTGGTAAAATCACAATGGCGTCCTTGTTTCCTGTCTTATTAAAATCAAATATGGCGTCTATATTACAGACGACAAAGGAATGAAGTATGAAGGAGGGAGGAGGAAAACTGTCAAAATGGATAGTTACAATATGGCTACAATGCGAGGAATAGAAGTACCGAGATTTATAGCCGTGGGTCAGACTAAGAATGCCCGACTCAGTGGAGTGGATTTCGTTGCCTTTTATACATTTCAACGAACAAAGGCGCAGCCACTTATGCCTGATTTACACGTATTAAGTAGCAAGTTAGTAACTAAATCTTTACTAAAGTTTAAGTAAATTATTGCGTGTAAACATACACTTTAGTAGTAAGTTCCAAGTTAAAATTTAGTACTTAAGTGAATAAGTAAAATTTTTCGTTTACACGTATTAAGTTGGTAACTAAATCTTTACTAAATGATTACGTGTAAACAACCACTTTAGTAGAAAGTCCCAAGTAAAAATTTAGTACGCAACTTATGAAGTAGAATAGAAACTTTTATATTTTTCGGGTAAGTAGGTGGGCGTGGTTTATTCTTGATACGTTTGGACACACACATGTATAATGCACGTTTGCAGGTGTGCGTGCACAGGTATAGCCATAGATCATACCATAGATAATATACAAATATATTATGAGCGAAGTCGTTTTTGTCACGTTTTCGTTGTACCAACGTATATTTAGGGTTGCCAGAAATACGGGATTGTACCAGAATTTGTATTGTCCTGGAATTTAAATACCTACTACGCTGTAGGTATTAATATTTGCAATCAAATGTTTTTTTTTTTTTACTTTTCCTAGTATACTGCCGTATAATTAAGTGATTCGAGAGCTATTTGGCTAATAGTCTCGGGATTTTTTAGATCAACGGAGAAATTTAGGGGTAATTTAAGCCTGTATCTCGCATTCTTTTTTTTTTAGCGGCGAATTGTTCAATGGGTCCCAGGTCCCAGGACCTGTGTAGGTCAACCGGGGTAAATGGGATTCTTTCCCACTAAAACCTCGTGGTTGTCACATCGACACATGAGGGGAAACCTGGGCTCTCCTGTGGAATCTGCACCAGGAGTCCTTCAGAGCGTTTCCTTCGGAGCCTGCCACTGGGGGTGCATTGTAGTCCCCCGGAAACCAGACACGGTGCTTACGGGGATGGAAGGCAATAAACAAGTAAAATGGTTAAATATTTACATCAAACACAAATTCAGTAATCAAGAAAGACACGAAGTCATTTACTTTTCTATATCTAATATTATAATTATAGTACTATATATATTATAAAAAAGAAATTTTAAAATAATCTGTATTAGTTGTCTATATAATTTAATCCTAAAAATAAATTCGTTGTCCGTCGCTACAAAGTACTATGAAATCGTCACGGATCGTGCGACCATCCATTGGGGCGAACTAAAGAACTAAAGATTTTAACTAAAATTTAGTAAAAACGACGTGTAAACGCGTACTTAAAATTAAGTCACTTAAAATTTAGTTACCTACTTCAAAGTCAAAAGTCAAAGTCAAAATATCTTTATTATGTATAGGCCCCACGGAGGCACTTACACAAAAATCATTTTTACAAACTACCACCGGATCGTAACGCGGCCGCTACTGAGAAGATCCGGCAAGAAACTCAGCGGGCTTGTCTTTTTTTGTCATTTTTTTTTAATAATAGTTTTACAAATTTTACTTATGTCAGCCTTAAACTTCTAAGCTTGCATGAGTTGAGCAGTTCAAGCCCACGCAGCTTTATCCTCCAGGTAATCCGAGATTTTATAATAAGCCTTTTTTGACAACTTAATACGTGTAAATCAGGCATTTTTGACATTTTTGTTGTTTTTATGTTATTTACTGTCCCACAACGGTTGGCAATGATTCCAGGAACATTTATTTAATACATAACTATAAAAATCCTCACATGGTTCTTTATATAGCAAATAACCTCAAATATGTTTTAATATTGAATTATGTTTGTTGTAAATCAACCAAAAGGCTATTTAACATTTTTATGTCTTAAATATTACTCTAGTTTTGATATAATCTTTGTGTAACACAGGAATCATTGCGTATTTTGGTACAGTAAACATATCATTACTTCATATATTTTGACTAAATCTATCACATGCATTTCCATATCATGTGTAATTGAATAACGTTAGTAACCTTTTCTCCTTAGATTGGTTTTTAGTTATAAAGTAAAATGAGTGACAACAATATTGCAAATGCGCACCTAAGCAATGAAATATATGTACCTAATAATACGCAACACCTTGGCAAGAGGAAACGACAAAACAATAGTTCATCAGAATCATCTTGCTCTAGTTCAACTAGCAGTTCCGATTCTCCCTCTTCGGCCAAAAAATCCCGTTATCAACGGAAGAAACGCTCCCGCCGGCAGCATGAGCGTAAAAATTATAAATTGAACAAACTGATTGCCGAAGCACAGACTGACCTTAAGTCAAAATTTGCTAGCGAACATTACAATAGCCCTCCCGAGGTAGATGATTTTTACGCCAATACTTGCATCGATGATAACGTTAGTGGAAACCTCTATAGTGATAACCATTCGGGTGTAGACGAACGCGAACTAAATTTTTCTTTATCATTCGCCACTAAATTAAAAGATTCGGATATTTTAAAAACTCCATCATACTTAGTTATTAAAGGGCATTCCACGTCATCAAGACGTGGAATGCAAAATGTAAGATACTCAGATGTTCAGAAAAATTATTGTCATACCCCCGGTTTTACTGAACTTGAGGCCAACGAGGAAATTAAACGCTTTGATTCCTCGCGTACATTAGCTAATGCAGACAAAGCTTTTGCTGCGATCAGTTATGCACAATGATATTTTACTAAAGATATGTTATATCCCTACTAACGCACGATAAAAGTTGTCTCACTTGTAGTTAGCTATACCTAGCTATACATTTTCCTATCTATAGTCTGACAAGGACAGATACATAACGAGAAAAGTAAGAGAAAACGATATGGCTATATTTTGTGCGTTCCGTTGTCACCGTTGGTTAAACGCTTGTCAGTGTCATCTTGTCAACTGACACATTCAATTTTACAATTATTTCTTACAATATAATTATGTAAATTGAAATACAAATTGAAAATCAAATTATTTTTTCAAAGTTACATGTACTATATTATTCCTGACTGTTTATTTACTTTTGCCTGGTAATTTGTGCACATTATAAATACGCAGGACGGCATTTTCAATTTTTAATGATAGACGTCACGATGTCGCATTAACTACGCGGGACGGCGTGCGACTAACTGCTACAAAACCCAGTTGGGGGATACTCGCTGAACGTCTGGCGAGCGCTAATGGCATATCTATTGTTTAAAATATCATTGGTTATGCATTAATCAAACAAAAGGACCATCTTGAACAAGAACTACGTGATTTTTTAACATGGACAAAGACTACGTCTGATTTAAATTATAATGCTATTCATAGAAATATTGAAGACATATTCGTAACAGGGGAGTTTTCGAAAATATCAAATGATGCTCTTCAGTTGGTCTGCGGCCACAGAGCAGAGGTCATTCAACATAGACGGGAAGCAATTCTAGCGTCAGTTAAAGATCCTTTACATAAAAATGTGTTACGAAAAATACCCCCATCGTGTAATAATCTTTTCAATGCTGAAAAATTCACAGCCTCTCTGGAAAAAATGGGAGATATGAGAAAAACCTTTTGGCCACTAACAAAAGACCGCGTGCCTGTATCGCAGCCCGGTCCAAGCACTTCTGTAGCTAATGCTAATATATCTGGCAGATAATCACCATTCTCATCGGGGAAGCAACGTTCAACCATTCCAAGCCAGATCTCGTGGTGCTTTGAATTCTAACAGACCCTTTTGGGATCGAGGCAAACCAAGCACTCGAAAAAATTATGGTCAACGACCAGATTACAAGTCTGCACATGTCAGACACCAGTCTCCCTCATCCCACCGGGATAGGAGAAATAATCGGAAATATTGACTCTCCGAGTACTTTTTACGCCGGCCGACTAAGGCATTATATACAGAGTTGGAAAGAGATGGGCGCACCTGGTTACATTATCAAAAGGAACCGTGGTGGTCACCTGCCCTTGAGAATCTAAGGCAGGAGACGCGACGTGTTTTCAACTGGGCGAAGTCAAATAATGACTTTACGGTATATGCCGAAGCTCTTACGCACTATAGTAAGGAAGTGCGCAAGGCGAAACGGAGATCATTGAGATCTCATTGCAGTAGCATCAATAGCCTTCCAGAGGGTATGAGGCTCAGTAAAGCAATGAGCTCTGCAAAGGTTAATCCACTTACATCTATCCGGAATGACCAAGGTAACCTCACTGCAACTGGGAAGGAAACTCTTACGCATATGCTAAGAACGCACTTCCCGGATTCAGTGGAGATACAAAATGTGACTGATAATATCATCACCATGGAAGAACAAAACACAAAAACTTCCAAAGACGACTGGCGTATAGCAAGGAAAGTCGTTGACGCAGACAAGGTACGATGGGCAATCAACAGCTTCAGTCCGTATAAATCACCTGGATCTGATGATATATATCCGATCTTACTACAAGAGGGGAAAAATATTCTTATACCTCACTTATGCAGATTGTACAGGGCATGCCTAGCCTTTGGGCATGTCCCATCAGCTTGGAGACAGGCAAAAGTAATCTTCATTCCCAAACCAGGGAAAGAAAGTTATGAGGATGCCAGATCATATCGTCCTATCAGTCTCACTTCATTCTTTCTTAAGACTATGGAGAAGATGATAGACAGATATATAAGAGATGGCCCACTGAGGAGACGACCGCTCCATAAGATGCAATGTGCGTATCAACCGGGTAAGTCTACGGAAACGGCACTGCATTACGTAGTCAACCGAGCAGAAAATGCATTGGAGACTAAAGAAATAAGCGCTGCAGCGTTTTTAGATATTGAAGGGGCGTTCGACAGAACGACTTTCGATTCAATAAGAACCTCAGCACAAAGTCATGGCATAGAAGCGCCAATTTTTAAATGGATTAGCACTATGCTACAGGAACGAGTTATTGAAACCAGTTTATTAAATGATAAGGTTACCGTAAAGGCAACTAAAGGATGTCCACAGGGAGGCGTACTATCCCCACTACTGTGGAGTCTAGTGGTGGACTCGTTGTTAGTAGAGCTGAACAGTGGACCACTTCAAGCAGTAGGCTATGCAGATGATATAGTCATACAAGTAAATGGAAAATTTCCAAACGTAGTAGCGGATTTGCTGCAAGGTGCTTTGGGTAGGGTGGAAAGATGGTGTACAAACACTAACCTTTCCATAAATCCAAGCAAAACTGTTATAGTGCCGTTCACGAGGAAAAGACATTTGGAGGGCCTTAGGGAACTCGAAATGTACGGCACCAAACTAAAATGGGCTACGGAAGTTAAATATCTGGGGGTAACTTTCGATAGGAAACTAACGTGGTATAATCATGTTGAAAATATAACAAAAAAGGCCTTACGAGTCTTCAATATGTGCCGTTCTGCCTATGGCAAAACTTGGGGACTCAAACCAAAGGTAATATACTGGTTATATACTACGATGGTGAGGCCGATTCTCACATATGGCAGCGCCGTATGGTGGCCTAGAACTAAACTAAAGATCTGTAAAGATTCTCTCAGGAAGGTGCAAAGGGTAGTTTGCATGGCAATTACAGGTGCCTTCAAAACAACGCCTACACAGGCTCTTGAGTGGATACTGGAACTAACTCCACTACACACTTATATACAAACAGAGGCAAGGAAGTCCCTATATAGACTTGCAAAAGCAGGAGTTTGGAATCGTAACAAGCCCTGTACAAAACACACTTTATTGGATCCCGTGAAACAACTGGATGATCTAATGGACATGCCCTGTGATAAGATAAATCCAGTGTACATGTTTAATAAGAGGTACCGAGTACACATGCCATCAAGGGACGAGTGGACGAGGGGACTCAAACCGGTTGGTAGTACTCACCTCATATGGTACACTGACGGTTCTAAAATGGAGTCAGGTACAGGGGCAGGAATTTATTCCAAGGACTGCAGGGTCAGTCAGAGCATGGGGCATTATGCATCGGTATTCCAAGCGGAAACCTATGCCATAATTGCCAGCATTAAAGAAATGCAAAGGAGAAATGTCAAAGGTAAAACCATTTACATTCTCAGTGACAGTAAGGCAGCTCTGAAGGCTCTAAACTCCTTCCGAGTTGTCTCCAAACTGGTTAAAGAAGGTGTCACAGGTTTGAATAACTTGGGAAGACACAACAGCGTCAGCCTTATCTGGGTACCTGGACACGAAGGCGTCGAGGGTAATGAGAAGGCAGACAGACTAGCGAGGGCCGGCTCACAGAGACATTTGGTTGGCCCCGAACCATTTGTAGGGATTCCGTATGGAACATATCACCAAGCATTATATGCACATGCTAGGAACGAACACATGAAGGAATGGAGGGCAGCGTCAGGCCTAAACCACTCCAAAGCGTTCTCTAGCATAAGAGTGGACTGTGGGGTTAAATTATTAAACCTAAGCAGATCACAAATAAGGCACCTAATAGGTGCACTCACGGGACATTTTGGTACCAATGAGCACCTTTACAAAATGAGGCTAAGTACTATTGACACTTGCAGATTTTGTAAAAGTGGAAAAGAGTCAATGCGACACATATTGTGTGGCTGCGACGCTCTTGCGAGACGTAGGTTGGGTCATCTGGGAGTAGCATATCCTACACCAGATGATTATGTACAGCTCCAGGCTGGTGCAATCGTTGCGTACCTGAGGGAACTCTTCGACACTCCAGCTACAGAGTAAGGGCTAGGGCATGCACAATGGATCCAACTGGGTCGAAGTGCGTTCCGGTGGTTTACCGGGCCCGATTCTTAGCCACCAACAATAGAATAGAATAGAATACATTATCAAAATAATTTCAGGTTACCGTATCCCTTTTTCGGATCGGCCGCCCTTGCACCTTCCCAATTATTACAACAGCCATCAGGCTACTTACGAGAGCGCAGAAATGTCGGCTGTGATAGAGAAAATGAAAACAGAACAGGTTCTTGTGCCGGTGCCTACATCTCACAGTTTTCTGTCTCGCATGTTTCTGGTCCCCAAGGCGGACGGGTCCATGAGACCCATATTCGACCTGAGGTCTTTGAATCACTTTGTGCTAACATCCCCGTTCAGTCTGATCAACGTTCACAAAATTCCGTCGTTTCTACAGCCCATCGACTGGCTCGTAAAAATCGACATTCCGCAAGCTTACATTCATCTGCCAATCAGTACAACGCACCGACGGTACCTTCGCTTGTTGTATCGTCAAGAATTGCTCGAAATGACGTGTCTACCCTTCGGCTTAAGTTCTGCACCGAAAACCTTTGCCGCTTTAAGCAATTGGATGGCTCAACTTCTCCGCCAGAAGGGAATCAGGCTTTTCGTATATCTGGACGATTATCTCCTGGCGAATACGGATCCTGTTGTTCTGAAAGAGCACGTTACTCTGACGTTAGACATACTAAAAGATCTCGGCTGGGTAGTAAACTTCCAGAAATCCGTTCTCGCCCCAAAAAGAAGCATAGACTATCTGGGAATTGTATGGGATCCGTGGCCAAACCGAAAGTTCCTTCCGAAGCCCAAATTCTTCAAGATAAGGTCTGCAATCTTAAGGATCTTGGAAAATCAAACGTCGAGACTAGTCGACTTCCAAAGCCTTGTAGGCATGTTGAATTTTGCCAGTTTTGTCATACCTCTAGGAAGGCTGCATTATCGACAGCTCCAGAAGCTAACGATCACCCATCACAATCTCCGTTCAAAGTATGTGACCCTGAACCAGGAGGCACAAACGGATTTAATTTGGTGGCTAAATCATCTGGGAGAGAATTCTCGCATACACGTTTCTCATCCCACACACTTTCTGGTAACAAATGCCTCAGATATAGCTTGGGTGCTCAGATGAACAATACATGCATGTCAGGCGATTGGTTACCTATGGAAAAGAACATGCATTCGAACATGAAGGAGCTTCTGGTAATCTTGAAGGTCCTGGA
Source organism: Furcula furcula (assembly GCA_911728495.1). Taxonomy (NCBI): domain Eukaryota; kingdom Metazoa; phylum Arthropoda; class Insecta; order Lepidoptera; family Notodontidae; genus Furcula; species Furcula furcula. Next base: position 9,204,744 of record OU452254.1, on the reverse strand, counting down.
AGAGCAAGGTCCGAACCTCCGATCAACCTCTATACATCTGCAATGCGATAACAAAACTGCCTATTTACGCAACGAAGGGGGATCGAAGGCACAAGGCCTGTTAGACCTAACATACAAGATTTTTCGACTTTTGGAGACTTATCAGATAGACCTAGTAGCATTTCACATTCCTGGGATATACAACGCCGAGGCCGATCGTTTGTCACGCCATCGTGCAAACCCGGAATGGCACCTCCTGCCCCAAATTACCACTCAGATATTCGTCAAGTGGGGCACTCCGGTCATAGACCTGTTTGCAACACGTCTGTCACGAGTGGTTCCCACGTATTGCACCCTGGATTACACCGACAGCGGAGCAGAATTCCACGATGCCTTATCACAAACATGGAATTATCCTCTAGCGTGGGTGTTCCCTCCTCCGTTCTTAATACCAAAAGTGCTACAACACCTACATCATTGTCACGGTGTATACCTCATAATAGCACCAAAGTGGGAGAAAGTCTTCTGGCGCCCGGACCTACGCAATCGGGCGACGACGATATATGGATAATTCGAGACCTCCATCGAGTTCTAGTGGACATCTCGATAGGTCACCCCCCCGCACGACGTACAGATCATGGAATTGGAGGTATGGAGATGTGGGGCTGGAGTGAACAACTGAAGAACTGGACACCGGAACAAAGGAATCTTCTTAATAAAAGCTGGCGTCCCTCAACAATTAAAACTTATAAACCGGCATGGACCAGGTGGCTTAAATGGACTGAGCAAAATGATATTTCCAGTTGCAAGCCTACGGGGTCAGACCTAGCGAGGTTTTTAGCAGATTTATTTTATCACGAGAAATTATCATATAACACTATTTTGGTACATAAATCCGTGGTATCTACACTTTGTGAAACAGATGGGACTGAACGTCTTAGCGCACATCCCTTTGTAAAACGAATATTAAAATCTATAGCTTTAGCAAACCCAACGCCGAATAAACCTCCTGACTCCTGTATGGGACGTTGACGTCGTCGTTGAATTTATGTCCCGGATTGATCCCAAAACCAGTAATTTTTACCAAGTGTCAAGGCATACCGCTGCCATATTACTTCTTTACTCTGGCAGAAGAGTGCACGATTTGACTCTTCTTCGGGTAAACTCCGAGAACTGTATTGTCCACAATGCTCATATCATTTTCTGGCCAGTTTTTGGGTCTAAAACCGATTCGGTTCATTATCGCCAGTCTGGTTGGCGGCTTAACTCAAACCCTGATGATAAGAATTTAGATTCTGTCAATTGGATAAATCAATTGATTGATTTAAGTAAGAGTAGGAGAGAATCTGCCAGCTGTACAAACCTTTTTCTTACTACTTGCGGTCAGCCTAAACCCGCATCTAGATGTGTGATTGCTGGATGGGTCAAAAAATTATTAATAGATGCTGGTGTACAGGCATCAGCCAGTAGTTTTAGAGCAGCAGTCGCCTCTAAAAGTTGGATTGAAAATGCTCCCGTTGGATGATATACTTTCAGGAGGAAACTGGAAGTCTTTTAAGACCTTTAAAAAATTCTATTGTAGAGAGATCGCACATTCAAATAATAACATAATGTCCACGTTTCAAGCAATTCCTTAATTGATTGGTAATCAAAGTAATTGATTATGTATCTAATATCTAAACAGCATTTATTTATTAAATAAATGGGATTAAATAAGTGATAATTATTAATAATTACCCAATGTTAAATCTGTAACCAGAAGTATTTATGTCTATGTTAAGAAATAAAACATGATTTTTGATCAATATCTAGTATTTTATTTACATTGGATCATTTCACGTTATTTTATTGATCCATACAGACCTCTGTTCTAAATCTACTGTCTGTTTCTAATTCAATTTTTCAATTCAAAGTTAATCATTATAATCACATTGACGTTAACCACCACCACCAGCGATAACAAACATCGCTCAAATATATTATTAGACTTCGGATCACGGTACAGTATTTTAATATAGACGTTTTACCTGAAAATAAAACGTTTATTAAATATACTTACCTGATCCGAAGTCTTCGATCCGACTTTCAGGAATGGTAATGTGAAATTTTATCATTTCCGCATTGCACAAACGTATAGATCAAATTCGTATATGTAAATAATTAGGTGAATGCGCTTTGAAACGACAACGACTGATCAATATGATGTTTTTGTGGCGACTCGACATAACCCGATGGCGCCACATGTGGTACAGCGACGCGAGGATAACGCGAGTAGTATCAGATACAACAAGACAGATGGCGCCACCGATTTCTGAATCGTGCAATTATGGCACTGTATTTATCTGCGGTTTCCGAAATCCGAATAGTCCGTGATAGATATCCATTACCAGGCAAGATACGCTGTAGACCAGCTCGAAGCAGGAAAGTAAAACAGTTCACACGAAGGCACAATAGGATATATTGTACAAGCACAAGATAGTTAAACAGCACACAGTTCAGAAGAATTCACACACAATAGAAGGAGAAAGTTTACAGTAAAATAAGCGATAGCACAGGATATTAACAACAATTAAGATATTTAAAGCGACTCGTAATACAGCAGTATGCCGGTGCAATACAGAATGTGAAATCTTTTCTAGTTACATCTACCCGCTATTTGGTAGATGCACGCGAACGGTTCTGCTGTTAAGGTGGTGATTCCACTGCACCATAACTGACTAGAATATTAAAAATGCGATGCATCATTCTGTGTCTTAGAGGAGATACCACTGGAGATAGCATGACGCGCTATCCCCTCTGCCAAATTTTTGTTGATATGTTCAGGTCATTTTATAAAAACTAGTTCACGGGCGATATTTGTACAGTCCGAATCAGGTCATCATGCCGGATCAGGTCATAATACAGCTCCGTGAAAATGATTGTTTGTGCAATATTTGATTGTTAAAATGGATTAGGTACCATAAATCGGCGGGAGAATGGAGTTTCCTATCATTTGTAACTATTATTTTTTACGAAGATGTAAGTATTAAAAAAAATGAAACCAAATATTGTTATCTCCGTATCAAAATTTCGCGCCATGTTTTATCCTAGTTACAGCGTAGTGCGAGGACAGGATTGAATGTACAAAAAATTTTTTTACACATTAGCCTAGAATCTAGGCTAATGTAGGAAATGCTATTAATTATGAAAGATGTATATTATAATGAAGTTATTGTTATTAAAATAGATTCAATTTATCGAGAGTATCGTGATAAATAACAATAATCTTCTTCTTCTTTTCCTATGTTTATAAAAATCTGGTGTCACGGTGTTTGTGGTCGAACTCCTCCTAAACGGCTTGACTGATTTTTATGAGATTTTATTTTTATGTATATTGTAGGTATGAGGATACGATTTACCTTATATTTATCGGAAGTATCTACTTGGACTGTTCCTTGTACAAGGAACCTACCACCTATTATATTAAATCCCACTAAAACCCGCGGCTGTCGCATTGGCACATGAGGTAAACCTGGTTTCTCTAGTGGGATTCGCACCCTGTCACGGTGCTCACAGAGACTGGGAAACCCACCGACACACCGCGCCGTCTTCATCGGAATCGGTATCGACGCATACGTTTGTGCACTATAATGCATAAATTATACAATATACTGTATACAAATAATACGCAAATCATCGCGCACCAGACCATGGGAAATGGAGCAACAATGATTTACGTATCCACAATCCAGCCTATTAGCTATCATGTTCTGAAGAGTATTAGGGCTGCTCCACGCTCTGCGCACCAGGGATGCACACATTTTGCACATAGTAGCATAGAAACAATCTACTTGTGCGCCCGCAAACACAATGCGCTACGGAAGTGAGGCAACCGCACCAGGACTCTGAACGCGTTATTGTATTGGATACGCAGGGCGCCGTAGGATTCTTGGCTGTAATTTCCCCACAGGCTGTAAGAATAAAATGCTGTGCAGTACGTGCGAAACAATGTAATTTTAACAGTTAGTGAGCAGCGTGCAAACCTGCGAGACAGAATATTTGCTCTTACTGACAACGCTCTCCGCTCTCACTCAATGTCTGCCTGCATCATCATTGAGGTCGGGATTAATTATTTAAAATGATATAACATAAGTATATAATGATGTAGTTATTTAAGACTAACTAATTTAAATGCATTACTTATTTGGTTTACAAAATGAATACAATAATCTTCATATTTAATTATTAGATTCTTTAAAACATTCCATTCGTTGAACCCGTTCATTATTTATCGGTCTTTGCACGCACCACATCACTACAATTTACGTCGGTGGACTTGCAATAAAATGTGTAGGAACGATGAATTCTTTATTTGTGTGCCTATCTTTTTGAATGTGTTGCGAGTTTATTATAGTGTGGGTTCATAGAAACATGAAAAGTTTGCATTAGACATTTGCAAGAGTATGCGTGAAATTGTATTTGTGTGTGTTTACTTCGCCTCCAGCGCCCCGCAAAAGTGCCACGAAATATTTGTTCGGGGAATCGACGCGATACTAGCTCCATTCTAATTACTCTGAGTTCTGTGTGTGGATCTTAAAATTCCATAATATTAAATTCCTTACTATTTTTGACTAATCTATGGGTACAAAATTTCTAGGTACTGGCAACTCAGTTTCCTGCTCTTTCAGCCAATAGCGTGTATCCAGTTCATTCCTTCGATCGATCCTTTTTCCTTTCACTTATTTTTCATTCTTTCTTTTTTGGCGTGGCATCGGTACAGAGTGGTCGTGTGTTGTGTGTGTCGCGAATCAAGTGATTACGCGTCAAAACAATTTTTATTTAGTATAATAGTATATTTTGTTACACGTTGTGTATATTTACCTAGGTAAATTGCTAAAAGTCATACAATGAGGCCACAGAACGGTGATGATGGTTACGTGAGTATTATTCTTTGCTTTCTATCTACCTACCCAGGTGTTCCCTTGATATTCTAAGTGAGGTTTTTATGAGATTCATTATTATTTACATGCCCTGCGTACATAAATTATCCTATAACTTAGTAGTATATTCACGATGTTGATACAGTGGATGCCAGACGCGCTCGACGCCACGCTATCCGCCATTTTGTTAACGACATGCGTCCTACTTTCAGGATGAGCCCGAGGTGCACCGGAAAATATTTATCGGTGGGCTGAACTACAGAACAACAGATGAGTCACTGAAGTCACATTTCGAAAAATGGGGTGAAATTGTAGACGTTGTCGTTATGAAAGACCCAAAAACGAAACGGTCGCGTGGTTTTGGCTTCATCACATACTCAAAGGCGCACATGGTTGACGATGCGCAAAACAACAGGCCGCATCGCATCGACGGCCGGTGAGTTCTAGAATTAATTTAATTAGTTATTGCAGTCCAGCTATATGGAAGCTATTCCTCGCTTTCATATCGTTTTATACTGCAGATAGTATATGACACTGCTTGGTGAATGTCTCGTGGATTTTTACACATGGCATTTTCTGTGGGGTCGACACTTATTGCAAGCCATTTCATGAGGTTTAGTATATCGGGCACTTCGTGAAATGAATTCATTTATCTTTTTTTTTTGTTACCAGTGTTGTTGAGACAAAACGCGCTGTAGCGAGGCAAGATATTAAAAACCCTGAGTCTGGTGCTACTGTCAAAAAGCTGTTTATTGGCGGCATCAAGGATGACCATGATGAGGAACAGTTGAGAGAATACTTCTCCAACTTTGGCACGGTACAAAATGTCAGCATTGTCACTGATAAGGCCACAGGAAAGAAGCGTGGCTTTGGTTTTGTTGAGTTTGATGACTATGACCCTGTGGATAAGGTTTGCTGTAAGTATATTTTAGGTTTCATTCATTATTCTCTTCTCCCACAGCTTTGCCCCAGGATAGAACTTTTGTGTCTAGATCTGGCTTCCTCTGACTGTGGATATTAAATTATTGATTTTAAGCTATACCTGACTACCTTACTATAGGAGATTCTGGTACGCAAGTCAACAAACAAAGTTATGAAATTCATATAGAGTTAGTAATTATTTATCCAAAGTACTATAATGTTCTTTTTTTTTAACAGTGAATGCTCCTCATAAGATCAATGGCAAGCAATTAGATGTAAAGAAAGCCCTTCCCAAGGATGGTGCCGAACAAAGGGGTGGAGGAAGGCAAGGTGGTCAGGGCAGGAATGACAATTGGGGGGGTGGTGGTATGTATTATCTTATATAACGAGAATCACATTGTTCACCTATCTATGCATCATATTCTTTATCCAAAACTTGTTTTTTTCAGGGGGTTACAGTAACAATCAAGGTGGGGGATGGAATAATTCCAACCCATGGGATAACAACCAGGGAAGTTGGGGTGGCAGCCAGGGTGGTGGCTATGGGGGTGGTAGTGGTAGAGGAGGAGGAGGTGGTTGGGGTGGTAACCAAGACTTTGGTAGCTACAGCCAACAAAGCTACAGTGGGGGCCCGACTAGGAACCAACAGTATGGGGGGAATAACCGTGCTGCACCATACAACATGAACCAGGGCGGTGGCGGCGGTGGCGGTTACGGCACTGGCAACTATGGCGGAGGCCAAGGACGAGGGGGCCGTTTCTAAGCCAACGTAAGTATAACTTATCCCCATTCACTCATTTCACGACACAAGAATTCATATACTATTCTTAGTAATATTCCCACTATCATTAGGAAGTTGTGTGGATTAGTCATTGAATTCTATTGACTTGGGTTATCTCTCAGCACTACATAGCATTAATGGAGCCTAGGAAGATAGTTATAGATATGAAAAATAAAAGTTAGATCCCAAAATTAATGCTATGAAGCCTGCAGTCTGATATGATAGTGTATTTATCTTTTATATGTCTCATTAAAGGTTTTTTCAATCTCTAGGTTTCGTGCTAAGTACACTAGTAAAGCAGAGTTAACCGTGCTAGTGTAGGCAGTACGCTCCGGAGCACTAGATACACACCTCTGGTCCACACGCGAGACCACCTAGAAGGCGTCAGGAATCACATAGAATGTATCCGGAACTCTTTCTTGACTTTGTCTTTTAGAAGAATATTATTAGAATACTTTGATATGTGTACTGATTTATAAGATGGTCTTCTATTTATTCTAGTACTTAGGTACTTATCGTGACATACTTGTAAGGTAATAGATATGTAAAATGAAATTAGTTACGTTTTTTTACGGATTAAGTACAATTTAGGATAATAACTGTAAGATCCCTCATATAGACGCTAAGGTGAATGAGATATTCAGTTTAGTTGACATAGATTATTATGATGAATCATGATTATATTTCCTGACCGTACTTCAGTATTAAGTTCTCAAATAGCTGTTATATGAAGATGATTAGGAATAGATTTATGGCTGTAGGATAATGTAAATGTAAAAATAAAATTTAATACAACATGTAGGGTTGTTTCTTTAGATCTGTAAATATTCCTGGTTTTATTTTTATTATTGTCAGTTCTACATACACATGGTATGTAGTTTGAAAATAAAGGATTATCTTTTTCAAAATATGCTGACATTTAGGTAAACTATGTGTAGTTAAGAAAATAAATATTTTGTCTTTCTCTACAATGTATATTTATTATTTTGTCGTTTAATTTGGCCCTAGACTTGGTTATGATGAGGTTACTATTTTTGAATAATGCATAGGTACGTACCTACATATTTTAATATGGTATTGCTACTCATATCTGATGGCAATTCAGTAATAATTAATTTTAGTCACCGAGTCATACTTGTCAGATATGTATTATTACTAAAACAAATGTAGTTCTTCTCATCCAAGACTTGAGAGTATGTTCCAAGTTGCTTGCAGGATTCAACAGTTATAAAAATAAAGGTATGTAGTAAATAGGCAATTTTCTGATCTAATAGAAAGAGAATTGCTTGTCCAGTATAAATTATTAAACTTAAATTGTACAGGCACAAATCCAATATCCTAAGATTAGTAAGTACTAGCACAGTTACTCAATCCAATAAGGTTAATATGCCTTGACAATGTGGATGAATTAAACTGTTCTAGTCAAACACTAGGTTTTGGCACCACTTATGAACTATGGTGATGACCTGTAAGGTTAGGTAAGGTATAGTACTTTCTTAGCATTATGGAGTAGTATTATTTTTAGTTCCACTGACAATAGTTATTTCCCATAAAACTACTTCATCTAATAAATTCATATGTACTGATAATGTAATTTTTTGCATGAGACCAGTGCAAAAATGAACTTTACACAAAATAAATCTCAATATACTTTCCCTGACCAAAATAAGACAAAGTCCTCGCGATTTACGATTCACATACTTAGGTAGGTATCAATCGTATACATACTTTGTCAATGCTATGGAAAGACAGCCGAGCTACACGGTTGCCAACAAAGGACAAAGACCCGTGGAAAAAGATATCAAGACTAAGAAAAATATCGATATATCTTATCGATATTTTAAATACCTAATATGTTATTAGGTATTTATAATTATCTCTGCTAAATAGGTATAATAGATAGAAAAATATAGATGATATTTATATGACAAAAATATGGAATTAGAATATAAGGTAATCAATATCTCTTTGTCTTCAGCGGTAGTGTTGCATCCACCATAGGGCACTTGTCTATTTTTTCTATTTTGGCAGAAAATTTGAATACAAATATTTAAATTATCGATGTTATATCGATCGCATATTTTCCTCTTGCTACATCTCTAACGAAAGGACTCTTTTTATGGCATCCGTGTTGCCAGACTCTTGTACGGTACCTACTTCTATATGATATGAGCGGTATAAAAAGTATAGGCAACATGATTGCCAAGGACCCGTCTCGACCGGCAAGAGATGATTTAGCAAGACCATAACTAAAAGCTATCGATATAACATCGTATCTACATTAAATAGGTAGTATAATCTCGGCTAAGATTATATTGAATAAAAAATGTCCCTAGCATTTTTTATATCGATAAAAATATAGTGTTCTTTTCTAGATAATATCCAGACAGCTGTATTATAAGTATAACACCCACCACCCACGGGCCACTTGTCTATTTTGACCATAATTTTACTGAAAATTACTTTACATCTTAGCGGAGATTCAATTTAAATTGTCGATATGATGTTATATCGATAGCATTTAGTATTGGTCTTGCTACATGCATCTCTTGCCGGTCGGGATGGTTGGTTCGCAACCATTTAGCCACTTAGGGCATCCACCATAAGGTCAATTGTCCATTTTTTCTATTTTGGCTGAATATCGATACGATTTTATATCGATCGCTATTTTAGCCTCTTGCTACATCTCTAACGGGAGGAGTTTGTTAACAACCGTGTAGTGCGGCTCTTGTAGTACCTACTTCTACAAGTAATAGAAGGTGAGTACATCTATTAGCTCATCTATTACTAGCGAGCAACAACACAACTCTCACTAAAACGTACGTGCTTCAAAATTATGCTGCCCTCTGGGCTCGAAGACGGCTCTTCTGATTTTTTCTGGAATCCCCTCTTCCTACTAACGATGTTTTGGGCAGTCTGTTCGAAGGCGCTGCATTTCTGGCCTGGTTTGAGCTCATCCATACATTCATGTCTAGTCTGCACGAGCAGCCAGTCATCATTTCGTAAACCAACAGCTATGTCTAAAATATTGGTGTAGTATGGGGTCAGCATTTGCTTACATCAAAATGAATTTGATTATGTAGGGGTATATACATAATATTTTATAACCAGTCCCCCTGTAAATGCTCCATATTGAATAAGAATCGATAAGGATATCTGTCTCCCCGGGTACAAAAATGAGCTCGGTTTTTCGCTGGGAAAATTCTTGCCCGCATTTCCTATAACCCCGACATTCGTCACTGCCATTATGCGTGGCTTATTCTAAGAATGTAAGTACTATCCTTCTGTAAACACTACTGACCTGCATTGTCCGATGCGCCAATGTTTGTCCTGCTGTAAAAACCAGTAATGTGTAGAATTCGAGGTAAAAGTTGTGACTATGGAGGGACGTGAAGTAGGACGACCGTTTTAATCATCTCTGGTGCCTTCCGACTGGTATTTATTCACCAAAAGGCACAAGTGGCGACCCTGCACCTATACCTGCCAGTTGGTTATCAAGCGAGGGTTAACTGGAGGCCAGTGCAACAGGGCATCAACAAAAATATTTTCTCATAAGAAGTGTTCAGGTTTACTTTATTTCTTATGCGACGGTAAGAAAACGCCAACCCCCCTTGCGTCACGTCGACGTGAGTAAAACAAGGTTATTCACATGTCATATCGGAAAGATCTTTTAGATCTAAGAATAATCTGGTACGTCATATAGAACTAAATGTATGACTAATAATAAATGACTGGCCCCAATATCCTTATTCAATCGCCCTATCCCCTGGACTAGGAAGGTTAAGTACCTCGGAGTCACCTTGGACTCCGCCATGACTTTCGGCCCGCACATTCGGTCCGTCCGCAATCGAGCGGCTTTCTTATTAGGTCGCCTGTATCCCCTTCTCTGCAAGCAATAAGTTGACATTATACAAAGCTTGCATTCGCCCAATTATGACTTACGCGAGTGTAGTTTTCGCGCACGCCGCCCGCACCCGTATCGATAGCCTACAGGTTATCCAAAATGCTTTTCTCCGACGTGCCGTCGGTGCCCCGTGGTACATGCGGAATGTAGATCTGCATTCCGATTTCAAGTTAGATCTCCTTCGTAAGTTCCTCAAAGAAGCGTCCGATACGCTACTTAGAATCCGCGTCCCGTCACGCGAACAGTTTAATCCGCGCCGCCGCCGATTACGCCCCTAGTCCTGACTCGCGCTGCAGACCACGGCACGTACTGCTCGACCCTCCTGACCCCATGACGGTCCTATTGGACCGGGATGCGCCGAACCCTCCCCGACAACCGTATGCTACACTAGCTATCAGACACCGGCCTCGCCGGCGAGGCCGAAGGGTCGTACGCATGCGACCTCAACGACGTGCATCACCCCACTGAGTTTCTTGCCGGTTCTTCTCAGTGGGGGCGCGTTGTGAACCGGTGGTAAACTCAGCCCTCTCTTAAGCGACAGCCCAAGCCGAGGCCGTGCCTCCCTGAGGTGCCCTTGAGCTCGTCGCTACTTCTGCCATTAAGGCTAGAGTGCTTTAAGCGCTCGCCTCCGATTGTCCGGTGAAGCTGCCATCTGCGGCCAACAGCGTCTATCATTCCCAAAAAAAATAATAAATAATATTATATTCTGGGGCAAATAAACGTAGTGGATAGATTTTATTTCTAGTTCAGCAACAACAAGGCTTTAAACGATTTAAAGCTAGGTTACCATATCAGGAAGATACCCCTCGTATTTGGCGTTTAAAAATTACCTATAATCAAATCACAGTTTGTCGGACATATGTAGATTTGATGAGATCACCAAGAAATCATCCAACTACAGAGATACTAGCAATTATATCGCAGGTAAATGGGCGCCGTATTCAGTAGCTTGTAGAAATTGGTTGATAAATAATTGATAGATACGATAAAACTCGTGTCACCCACCATGCAGTAACTATATTTTTTGGACTAATCCCACCACTGGGACTCTCCTGTCAGCTAGGATCTACAGTGGTCACCAGTGAAGACACCTAGGTTTGACTTTCTGCAAGTCCCGAAAGACCAAATGACTTGGAACCCGCAGCAAATTCAGTTAAAAAGTATATAGGAGGAGTTAGAAAATTAGAGTAGGTATAGTATATCTTTCTGTTAGTAGTATGATATTAAAAAAAAAAAAAAATATATATACAGACGAATTGAGAACCTCCTCCTTTTTTGAAGTCGGTTAAAAACTAATTAATCGTCCCGAAAGTCGAAATAGTGTTGCATCACATCACAGTAAATTCTGGTAAAATCCATGTGATAGTCACAGTGAATCATTCATATAAGTATACCCAGTACATACGTAATCGAAAGATGTTTACATTTGCTGATCAAGGCAAAATATACACAAACCATTTTAGGTAAAACTCCAATTTGCATTTAATCCTATATACATACCAGTCATGCATGGTTCTCTGTTATATCAATAGCTTGTCCCATGATCGCTTGAGCCCCATAATAATAACTAAGATAAGTCTTGCCCCATGCCAAATTGTCATTCTAGAATATGGAACGCTAGAGAATACAAATGTATAGGAATGACATATCTCTCGCTGTCACGTGAAGAGAAGTCGTTCCCATGCATTTGTTTTCTATTCTCTAGCGTTTCATATTGTAGAACAACTTACCTACGGCCCCTGATTATTCACCGTAATCTATTACCAGACGTAAGTCGATGATTTTGGCTGTTGTTAGGGCGCGTTCAAGCAGAAACATTGCCGCTAGCTGGATAGGATATTACAAATCCATCAAGTTCCAATTAGCTACCGATAAGCTATCTAGGAGACGTAGTCCGTCCATCAGCTTGACCTGTCGTTATGACTTTTGAGTCTTATCAGCTTATAGTAGCTATAGTATTCTAGGCGCTGCCGCTGTTTGTCTTATCCAGATTTACATAATTTTATAACTTGTGAAAGAGGATATTACGTTTTGTTTATTTTTAGTTTTTAATTTGTTGATTTTATTTTCATGGTGAACCACGGGGACAACGGGGTCATAAACTAATGGATCTACGAAGGTCCTACCGGCTACAGGTAAGTGTACCATTTGACGATTGATGTGTATGAATTATTTTTATTTTTTTTCAATAAAGGTTATTATTACAACTTTTGTTTTTTATTTCTTATATTTGATCCTTGTGGATAATGGTATCCATCACGTATAGGTCTATAATTGCATTGCAGTCAGTATTATTGGGGCCTTACCATGAACTACAGCAGGCAGGGCAATTTGTGTTTACCTACTACTTACATGCTGTCTTAATTTGTACCATGGGGCGTGACAATATTGATGCGTGACCATTCACTTGTTTGGGTGACGTAATATGTAGCTGGGTGGCCTGCTATTTAGTGCGCTCATGGTAAGTACACAGGTCACCTTTCGTGTTATACTGCCCTGCTATGAGTTCATGGTAAGGCCCTTGATAGTAGGTACTGAATTAAATATCCATGCCATAAAGGTCATGTGACGCCAATCTTCGAGATTCGACGCCTGCAACCGAAACAACGTTCACGAGGCTTAAACATAAAGGTGGGCTATTCCCCATTTTGGCCCGATTCGGTTATAACGACTGTAGATAGGTACCTAGGCGCCACCATGGTGATGGTTAACTGGACTATTGAAACTGCGTCACATGGCGGCCTCGATATAATATATATGCATGGCGGGCAAAAAATGACTACAACTTAAGTCCAAAGCCCGAATCAGTCCTATGGAAGCTGGTGAATGTTGCAGAATAACTACCGACGGATATACTTATCGGCGTCGGAAAGCAGCTTGCTGAAAGTTCTTACTGTACCATGCTAAGAAATGCTGTTACCACATAGGCTGGTGTTGCTAATAAATACCGCTTAGAGTGACTTGTAGTGCGGAAACGGGGCCATACAGCACAGATAGGTACACCAACCGCCTTCAGTTGATGGGAGTTGAAATCTCTTCAAACCTTAACTTTGGGAAATTTCTTAGTAAGTACCTTAGCTGCAAGGAACCTAAGGTCATAGATAAGAATAGTATATCTGCCTAAGGTGTCCTCGCAAGGTCCGGCGGTATATCACACTGGGGCAGCTTCTGATGTTATATAACAGCATGAACCGGACTTGCGCATTTTAAATAAAGCGCAAGTTCTGTCGTGTGTAGAGTACTGTTGTCATGTGGTGTAAAATGCTATCGAGCAGCTTCGGACTCAGTGCAGAGGCGCGCTAAGAGGCTGATGATTGGTGACACTAGGTTAGTGGAAGCCGATTTACAAAGCCTAGAATGCAGGCGCAGGGTAGCCAGTCTCTCGATAGTCTACAGGATGCAGTTGGGGATGTGCGCAGCAAATGTATTACTTGATTCTATCACGACGAGACGCACAGCGCATACGCACTCTTATGTAGCGAATGTGCCTTCAGTCCGGACCATCGATATACTAGTATATAGATGGTCCGGATTAAGCGATTCGCTTCTTCATATAAAATAAGGACTGGTATCTACAGTGTGCCTGCGTCACTTTTCGTGCCCGATTATAATAGGTGTCTTCAAGGCAAGAAGCTTTTAACAGGCCGGTGTACTTTACCATCCTCGATTCACCAGGTGGATGGGACTGCAGTCAAACACCAGATTTTGTTGAAAAAAAAAAAGAGGTTACGCGCTCATCCGACGCCTGTATTGACTAGGAACAACTAAAGCTGTTGCTTCCCGCGGAATTTGAACCTGCGACCTCCGGTTTGCAGAACAAGCGGTTTACCGCTGTGCCAAGGCGGCTACAAGCTCGACACAAAAAAGACATCAAGTAAATTTTTATTTACTTGATGTCTTTTTTTGTGTCGAGCTTGTAACCTTTACACTAATTCTCTATACATATTGAGGCTGCCGCTCACAGAAGTAAAATATCTTATTATGAGCTCCTTCCTTGTTTCTGTTTATGTTTTTAACTCCAGAGTTCGATAGCCAGTCAGGCAGAGTTCTCATGGGTTTTAGGAATGAAATTCTGGGTAGCAGTTTTGAACAGTTAATGGCAATTTATAGGTCTCTGCCGGTTTAGTAGGTACAATATGAATGTTAGTGCTAGAACCCCTGAACATAAACTTTCTGCAGCTGACATCAAGTAGAAGGTATAATTATTTCCTTACTCCTACTTATACGGTGTTCGGTTTTTACAAACATAATTGCTATTTATATTTGTTCAGGTGCTTGAGCCATGCTTGGCAAATTCCGAGGTCAAAAGTAGGTTGTACCTAGCTCTCCGCGCTTGAAAATATTTGTTAAACATATTGCAACTAATGAGATAGAAGAAAAAACATTCCTACAAATATGTAATTAGCAGTATGTAGTGGACAAGACGCCTGCCAAGCGTAGAGACCACCTTCCTCAAGGGGGAGGCCTATGTTCTGTAGTGGAGATGCCGTGCAGTTTTCCTGGGCTAATGATGATGATGATGATGATGATGCATGTATCGATTGGTGTAGTAGTTAGACAACCTGGGTGTAATCCAACGTATTCATATCGGTTGTCTGGTCGCCATAGTACCGGCTTTGCCTAATTTGTGATCAGATGGCCGTGTGTAGTTTTTTCTATGGATAATGCTTGGCTGTTTTTTTTTTTTTTGGGAATGATAGACGCTGTTGGCTGCAGATGGCCATTACAGCTTCACCGGACAATAGGAGGCGAGCGCTTAAAGCGCTCTAGCCTCAACGGCAGAAGTAGCGACGAGCTCAAGGGCACCTCAGGGAGGCACGGCCTCGGGTTGGGCTGTCGCTTAAGAGAGGGCTGAGTTTACCACCGGTTCACAACGCGCCCCCACTGAGAAGAACCGGCAAGAAACTCAGTGGGGTGATGCACGTCGTTGAGGTCGCATGCGTACGACCCTTCGGCCTCGCCGGCGAGACCGGTGTCTGATGCATGTGTCGCCCTACGCGTACAGATTCATTCTGCGGACCCGCTATCCCAAGAATGCCACTCGAATACTTAGATGCAAAAAATACATAACGACAGCCAAAGACTGATATGATGATAAACTGTTGACAATAGCGATGCACACACACACTGAAACTTAACCAGGTAGACAAAAGAGACAAATTAATATAGCTAATAATAATATCTATGGTTGAGTAAGTGATATCTGTAACACACGCGCAAGTAGATTATTAGGCGAAAGTTCACGATGTTCCTCCCGTAGCATTGAAGTAAGTATACCTACATAATCGTCACGATTACGTGTCTGAGGAAGGTACGCCGAGCGCAGCGCGGAAACGATGCTGATTTCACTTTCATTTTATCACTGTGGAAAATCCACTGTGGCTATCTACCACAGATCGCGATTTTTATCATATTATTGTGACTGCGTTATTATAATAACAATAATATTCTACGGCAACTCCAGACACGGTCAACCGATCCCAAACTAGGCAGAGCCTATACTGTGGAAACCAGATAACTGATACTTATTCTTTTTTTTGTATATACATCATCATCATCAGCCCATATCAGTCCACTGCTGGACATAGGCCTCCCCCAAGGCACGCCACTGAGCCCGATCTTCGGCTCTCCTCATCCATTGTCTGCCAACTGCTCTGCGGATATCGTCGCTCCACCTAGTCACAGGACGTCCTACATTACGCTTCCCGATTCGCGGTCTCCACTCAAGAACCAGTTTACCCCAACGGTCTTCGGTTCTTCGGCAAATATGACCAGCCCACTGCCACTTCAGCTGGCTAATCCTTTGAGCTATGTCGGTCACATTGGTTCTCTGGCGAACTACTTCATTCCGTATTCGGTCCCTCAGAGAAACACCCAGCATAGCTCTCTCCATAGCCCGCTGAGAGACCTTGAATCGGTGGACTAGTCGTACCGTGAGTGGCCACGTCTCGGCTCCGTATGTCATCACGGGTAGGACGCACTGATTAAAGACTTGTCTTTAACCATTGCGATACATACTTATACATACATACTTATACATACTTGTATACTTGTATATACATACTTATACTTATAGATAAAACACCCAGACACTTGGCGGGAATCAAACCCACGACCTATTGGGTAGCAACCAGGGTGTCTGACCACTAGACCAACGGGCCCGTATTATTAAGGCCAATGATAGAATTACGTTAAACCGTCGTCATCATTATCATCCGCCGGAAGACGTCCACAACTGAAAAAAAGACCTCCTTCTTGCGATTTAAACCGTAGGTACCTGCGGCAAAATAGTGGCTTTTCACATGCCGCAATAATAATCGCGGCGCTTGACTTGAGTATAGATTTCTATACAAAACCTATGCTATGAATGATTCTAAGGGGGTAAGATGCAGTGGCGGACTAAGCCTGTCGGGGGCCCGGGGCGGCAAAAAGTTATGAGGCCCCCCGGTCAGAGAGTGATGTATTTTTATCGGACTATCCCAGAAAAAGGGGTATGTTTTTTGAGAGTATGTCTGTGTGTTTGTCTGTTTCTTTGGCACGGCCTACAGCCTAAATGGCTCAATGGATTTTGACTTGTGATATGTCGTTAGATTTGTGTTAGTTGTGCTAGTGAAATAAATGCTTTACAGGATGGACACGTTGTAAATGTCAACAGACAATATTTTCGTAAATTTATAGTAATATTCTTCTACTTAGTCGTGACTTCATGACTAAGGGACGTGACTATGCAGACTTGCCACCACTCGTCTCTATGCTGTTCGATCTTGAGCTCCATGTATTCTTCCCGTAGCGTCGCTCTCGTAACCGCTTTGACAGTGTCTGCCCATCGCATCGACATGCGTCCTCTGCTTCTCTTGCCATCCATTTGGCTTATCACGATAAGCCTCTCTAGGCTGTTCCGTTTTATCTTGCCCTTGTGGTCGAAGAAGTTGACGACACGTCTAACGCAGACATGACCGTCCACCAACCCATGCCCCCACCGACTTTCCGGTCATATGAACAGAATCGCGAGAGATGCTCGCGGTGTAAAGTCGCTCTTTGATATTATTAAGCTCTTCGAGATTAGATGCATTAGTGCGATGCTTGGTCTACGATTTGCCTAGCATTCTGCGCCAACACAACATTTCCAATACATCCAGTTTCAGAAGTATATAAAAAGATCGAGAAGACCAGAGTACGCATTAATTTGATTTAGAAAGAAGATTCTTCAAAACCATTTTATCAATTTTTCATCAATCCTCAATTTTTCAAGAAGATCGGCCTGTTCCTTTTTCGAAGATCAACCAAGATCAAGATCAGACGATATCCGGTTCAGTAGGGTCCCACCAATCCGGATACCTCCCTCCCAGTCCTCTTAAACGGTACGCATTATATGTTCACCGATTATATTAAAGAGCTGTAGTAATAATACGCAAACTTGACGCAAACCTCGTTCCGTCTAAAAAGATCCTGAGTCTGCAGCGCAAGATGGCCGACCGGGTCGCTATAAGGGTACCGTAATGTCATGTATGAGGGGAAGCAGTCCTGGCGCGCTTTCAGGGTCAAATAACTTCAGTCGGAGGTGGATAAGGCACGCACTTGAACAATTACGCTCATGGCATTCTGATGAGCGTACGAAAGCAAAGGGAGTTGTCAGTGTTGTCCTGCCAGTCTTCGAAGCCCAGATATTGTAGATTTACATAGATAATGCAAGTATCACGATTTGTATTGAAACCAAGAAACTTTTGAACCAAGTTTTTAACACCTTCTGTGACGTCACGGCCGAATTTAGTGACGGAATTCCAAACCTATTCAAAGACACCGATGCCTCGCCAATGCGCCACCGATTTCTTTTAGTTTTTGCGGCCAACCGGCTGCAAGGCTGCAACAATAGACGCGCGCGGACTGTAAGTTTTCTAACCCCGGCGTTTCATCGGGGTTCGGACACGCGAAATACATGCATTTGCGTTATCTATGTAAATATCTGTTCTTCGAAGCCTGGCTACGACAGAAACGTGAGCGAATAATCTGTAGACTCACTTAGAGAATCTGGGTATGTGTGTTATAGTGATTATCTGAGTGAGATAGGGTGAGGGTGACAACGACTTGCCATCATTGAGGTGGGCCCGGGCTTCCACCCAACACGCACCATAAGTATCTTCTCTTATCTTAAGCCTCTTTCAACCATTATGGTGTAGGCCACCGTCATTTTCCTCCATTCCGATCTTTTTTGGGCTTTACTATCCAGTTTTTGCCCGCTACCCTTGAGATATAGTCCTTCCAACTCATTTGCAAAGGCGGTCTCCCTACTGGCCTTTTTCTGTCCCAAGGTCTCCACTCCAGTACAGTCTTACACCACGACTCCGATTTTCGGGTGATGTCACCAGCCCATTTCCACTTCAAACTTGCTATTCTATTGGCAATGTCGGTGACTTTACTTTGTTTGTAAAGCCATTTGTTTGTCGTATAGGTACAGGCTTTGTGTGGTAAGGCGGCATTGCTACTTTTTGCCTAATAGCACCACAAGTATACTATGCGTGTAAATTAGAGCAGCGGATCCACGTCAGCCAGATTGGACACGACCAGACCACTCTCTGTCGGCAGTAGTATCTACTATATTGGCAGACAGTCCTTCTGTAAGACAGTCATGCTCCAGAAGAAGGAGACCAAAGAAACGAAGACGATGCGTCAAGCCGGTGGTGCAACTCGCATGGCCAGGGACCAATAGAAATGTGACTAGGTATCCTTTGCCTTAAGGAGGCACTTGTGTTCTTGGCATAGTATCATAATTAATCAGCCAGGGATGTGCTACCCTATCTCTCTCTCTCTGCCAATCGGTCCCTCATTACTGAGGATCGTGACTCCGCTGTGTACACTCATGTATACATACGTATTAGCTGTGATCCGCCTCCATTGAACCCGATCTTCTGCCAGGTGAAGGGCAGAGCTGACAGATCGCTCCAGTATCTCGGAGATCTGGTTCGACCACCGCTTTACACAACGTCCTCTTGGCCGCTTTCCTTCAATTTTTCCTGTCAACACTAGTTTTTCTAAATTAGATGGATCTCTTCGTGCAATATGTCCAAAATATTGTTGACAGTCTTGGCGTACGTTCAAGGCATAGCTCCTGCAGTATCGAGATGTTCGTACGAAAAGCCGTCCAAGGTATCCTCAACATACGTCGCCAGCACCACATCTCAAATGCGTCGATTCTGTGCTTATCTGCTGCTTTGATGGTCCATGACTCCGATCCGTACAAGAATATGGAAAAGATCAAAGTGCGCACAAGATGAATTTTTGTTCGCCTGGTAATATTCCGATCCTTCCATATCTTGCTGAGTTGTGTCATCGCTGTTTTAGAAACTCCAATGCGACGACGAATCTCACGTTCGCAGCTACTATTGTGAGTGACTACGGATCCTAGGTACTGAAACTCCTTCACTTCATCATAGTCCTTCAACAGATTTGTATTCTGTAGCGATGCGAAACGGTCGACTATCATTAATTTTGTTTTGCTCTTGTTAACAGCAAGGCCCATTTCCAGACTACAACTTTCTAAACGACCCATTAGTGTCACCATTTCTTCCATAGAACTTGCAAATAAGGTGGTATCGTCGGCATAACGCAAATTGGTTATTTTAACTCCACCAATTTTTATGCAACCTTCCCATCCATGAAGGGTCTTGCGCATGATATATTCCCCATAAATGTTGAATAGGATGGGTGAGACCCTACATAAACCTACCCTATATAAACTTATAATTTAATTTGTCAATTTTGTATATATTACACTTTATTTACAAATCACTAATTGATTGATTGGGTTATCATTCTACAGAGTAAATTTTGTGTAAATTCCCTGCTGAATAGACCATAGGCACTACAGCTACATTGTAGGTTCATTTATATTTTGGTTACGTGCATCATGAGGCCCCCAACTCCAAACTGTCTAATAATCACCACACATAACATTATGGCCGTCTATCGGATAGATTATTTCAACCAAAATTTAAGAGTTCCGACTTCCGATGCACACACTTACTTAGTTGTCTCATATCAATCTAAATGCAATTGTCATGGACTAACAGGATTTGTGCGCTATAATCTAGGTATGGTAATAATCTCTCTAATACGTAGTAGGTACTGAAATACCTCAAAGATTAAAAATAAGTTTTGGCGATTGGAGGCCCCCCTGGACCCGAGGCCCGGGGCGGACCGCCCCCACCGCCCCCGCTACTGGTAAGATGTGTTATGATGTAGTAGGAAGTGATTAGTTTACGGACTCTTGTCAGACCGCTAATTCGTTTTATTGGTGTCAAAACAATAAATTACGTAGGTAAGTACTAAAATTAATTATAGAGTCTAACTTTCTCAACTCAAATCGTTAGGGATTTCAGTTCAGGTTTTAGGAAGGTAGTTTTTGGTGGATTCATATCATGTTATCAATAAATTATACATTGCAATTATTACCGTAAGTATGTAAGTATATTAGTAACATTACAGACAGACAACCAGGGTTGGAATCGAACCTACATTCAGAGTCAGGGTATTTATTACACTAACTGGGCGGTCTATAACGACTGGTCCATGTGTTAGCATCCTAATAGTCTGTGTCCAGGGGGTCTAGTACGAGTTCTGATAGGTTACGAGCTCGATCAAACTATGTATCAGGTTTCTCCCGTACATTTTACTAGATTTTGATTATACCGCTAGGGGTTCGCTGGTGTGTATTGTATGGAGAAAAAAAGTGACAGTTTGATCGCGGTCCTAAACTATCCGAAACCGTAGTAGACCCCCAGTCCATAATCCTACCGGGTTTGTGGTTAGATACTTTGAATAACAGTAAGCTGGCCGCAATCACTTCATTTATAATAAGAACAGCTAAGGACTGGAACAGTTTGCCTGCGTCGGTTTTTCCGCCCAATTATAATCCGGGGATCTAGTACCGCTAGTACGAGTTCCGATAGTTTACGAGCTCGATCAAACTGTGCGTTTTTTTCATACATTTGACACCAGCGCTCCTAGCGGTAACTATCAAAAACTAGTAAAATATACAGGAAAAACAATTAAAAAAAAAAAGTGCGTGCGTGGCGTAGACAGAATATAATACAGACATATACCAAGCGTGCCGCCGATAAGGACAGAAAAATAAGTACATACTAAATTTAGAGTTGCCACGTAAGGGAAATTTTACCCTTTGTGTAAAGCAAATACGGAGGTTGTTGTAAATTATATTTTCTTTCCTAACCAAAAACCACTTATTTGACACAACATTTACTTTTCTTACATTATATCGTCTTAATCTATGACAGTCTGCAAAAAGTACGAAAGTGATTGTTATAATTTTTTTTCAATAATAATGTCCTCCTAGCCGAAACGACCACAGCGGCCAATCTTTTACAAGATCAACAAGATGTACGCAGGAGATATTATAGTGCACAAGTGCTTGCGTAGACACAAGTGCACTCTCTCTTCCTTTATATAATAGGTACCTCTCATAATCCGATGGGACGAAAGACCGACACGACTGGGGAGAAGTTAAGCGCAGGACCGACTTTTTACATGCCCATCCGACGCATGTGTGGCGTATCTCGGATCACGGTTTCGGAACGCCAAAGGGGCTGTCAAAAAGATAACAGCGCGCTAGTATCTATGGCAGAGACATGTTTTAATTATTACGATTACTCCACTGTATTATAAGTTGTTCTCTCACAATTTGATTATAAGTGTTTATTACCAAAGCTCGGTGTTTTAATTTGACGGACAGGAGTCGGGCATACGTCCTATCGCAAATCCCGACACATGGATCATCTTACTTTACAGACAATCAGGTCAATCAATCAATCAATCATTTATTTTTGCAGAAAACACTGTTACAATGGTGTTAATAGGTAATGTGATATTCGTTTCAAATGTTTCTACCCGTAAGGCATGCAAAATTTATTGTTATTTAACATGAATTAAATATATTAGGTAATAAATTATATTGATTACAATAAAATTAAATTATAAAATTAATTCGTTACTAATAAATTCGATTTAAAATTAAAAATATAGATTATTCATTTCATTATACATGTCCATCATTCAAATTAATTAAAAACTATCATTTATCATCATCGGCCTGCATTGTCCTAGCCAGTAAGGAACAACTACTCAAATTTGTTGCCCTTCGCAGGATTCGAACCCACGACGGAGGCTACAAAGTGAATGTACACTTAATATCATATATGCTGTAGCTAAGGTCTATTCCACATTGTTCACCTGGGTGATATCACGTGGTGATTAAAGTGGCTAAGAGCTGTAGATAATACAGACATATAAATAAAATACATACATATATATAAATTACAGACATATATATAAATTATTAGCCTCATATAAAAAAGTTAAGAGATAAAAACAATAATATGCTATTTCCCAGAGAGGTAGGCAAAAATTGGCTTTCTTATAACTTAATATAATACATACTATGGCCATTTACCGGATAAGTTTTAGTAAATTTCTCCAATATACAAATCTATAGTACTAGTATCTTGGGACAATCTACACTTGACCAATGACCACCTGATCTCAATCTACGCAGATCCTTTAGTAAGGTAAACAGATAAATGATTACAAATACTTGTAAACTGTATAAATACATATTTAAATAGATAAATAACACCCAGACAATTGTTCGGAATCCTTCGGAATCGAACCCATGTCCTATTGGGCAGCGGCCAGGTCCCTCAGATCGTCGAACAGCCGTACATCGCCGCCGTCCACGGCATGTACTGCTCGACCCACCCGACCCGATGTCCGTCCTCCTGGACCATGACACAACACCAACACCAACACCGACAACGATATCAAGAGTCGTAAACACATCAACACACAGACACCGGTCTCGCCGGCGAGGCCGAAGCGGTCCGTACGCATGCAACCCCTCGCTGAGTTTCTTGCCGGTTCTTCTCAGCGGGGGCGCGTTGTGAACCGGTGGTAAACTCATTTTCTCTAAGCGGCAGCCCAAGCCGAGGCCGTGCCTCCCTGAGGTGCCCTTGTGCTAGTCGCTACCCAAACCTTTCTGGCTGGAGCGCTTTAAGCGCTCGTCCTCTTGTCCGGTGAAATAGTACTATTCCTACAAAAAAAAAAGTGATGATCAATAAAGCAAAGTGACTATCAAGCTTCAGTTGTCCACCAAACTTTGATGTCTACTGAAAGTGTGTTTGGTATTTATTGGTGATTCAAGTTAGGCAATGCCAAATGAATCATTTGATAGTTATTTAATAGTCACTTTGCTTTATTGATCATCACTTTAGTTGTCAAACGAGATAGGTACATAATAGGGGGGCAAATGAAACAAACTATTCAACGTCGGTACTATTTATTTATAATTCAGACAAATTTACCAATAAATTGTAACCAACAACATACATACATATATTTAAACAACATGCATATAGTAAAAGCACGATTAAATGTACACAGACCATTGTGCCTATAAATAACGAATGAATACGTCCTGCGCAGCCTTGGACGAATTACTTGAGCGCTTACGTTATTTCTGAATATTTAAGCATTCGGGAATAAGGCTATCCACAGTATACAAATATCCATATTTTCAGGAAATCATAAAAATAAATTCGGGAAATCTGAGAAATTCTTCGATGCACCCAGCACGTGGGATCGTGTGTGATGCACTTAATAATAATTTACCACTTATTTATGGTAGTCTCTCTTTTATACACTGGCAACACTGATAATGGCGATCAATAAACTGAAAATTTTAGGTTATGTATGAAAAACAAGAATTTATCGATCTTACACGTAACTTTCAAGTAAAATAGTAACTAATTTAGAGCAATAAGATCTAAATAAGTCGTTTACATGTATTTGTTTCTAAATGTAATCTCTAAATTGGCCATAATAATTCACGTTAACCTGTGAAACGATACTCCACTAATTTTACGTTCACTGTCACTTTTACAGCCTATAATACTGCACTGCACGATTCTTATAGGATTTCCACAACACACAGTAATGTCACATTTAGTTTTTTATTGAATTTTAAGTTTTTTATTTATTATTAAAACCACGATGAAATTGTCACGGAGCAAAGTGGGAGCAAACGTCAAATTTGTTTCGCACCCACGGCGCGGAAAAATCGAACACATGCTGAGGGACAAAAAATCATATACACTGTTTCTTTCTATCACACGTAACCTACATAAACGCATTCTTTTCTTGCGTGAATGAGAAAGAAAGTGTCCAGCCCTCTATTGTTTTCTTCCTCTAAGGTGCGTGGAGTCCCTCCGCGCGGAAGAAGTGAAATTTCATTCTCGCTCAGTCGATCGGTCGGTCGGTCCCTCACTCACTCACTCACTCACACACACACACAAACACACAAACACACACACACACACACACACACACACTAACACAACTCAACTCAACTCACTGAAACCCACTGAAACCCACAGAAACCCACTGAAACCCACTGAAACCCACTGAAACCCACTGAAACCCACTGAAGCCCACTGAAACCCACTCACCCACTCACTCAGTGACGGCGTCACATGAGCGCTTTCATAACCTTAACAAATTTAACGCTTAATGTCTATCACTTAACGTTTAACACCTATCACTTAACGCCTATCACCTTCATTTAACGCTTAACGCGTTATGTGATAACATTTTTGGAAGTCGCATAAGAAGTTTCACTTCAAAAAACGACTTCAAAGCAAATTATCTAAAAAGCATAAAATAACGAAAATATATTGAAGTCGGTGTCCGCTCGCGCTAGTGTTAGTTAACATGATGTGCATTTTAAATAGTTTATTTAACACTTTTTCGTGACTTTTATTTTCGCAAAATAGGTATCAGCACTATCACGCAACTCGAACGTCTACTTTACAGTAACTTACTGAAAACATAAAAAGTTTATATCTCTTAAACTACTGTACCGATTTTGATGAAACTTGTACTCTACCCTAAGTTGAAAAAATACTCTAACTATTGCAAAAAGAATTTTCGAAATCGGACCTGTAGTTTCTGAGAAATCGACGGACAAACCTACATACATACATACAATTTGGTAAATTTGTTTAGAAGCCCACATAGACTAACATATTATTAATATTACGCATTTTTATTAATATTACATACATACGCATCGAATAGAGAACCTTATTTTTGAAGCCGGTTAAAAAACGGTCAGTTTGATCGAGCTCGTAAACTATCTGAACTCGTTCGTACTAAACCCCCTGGTTCTAGAGTGGAGCCCACGAACCGGAAAACGTAGCGTAGGACGCCCTGTGACAGGTAGAGTGACGATATATGAAAATCAGTTGGCAGTGACTGGATGAGGAGAGCCTAAGACCGGGCTCAATGGCGTGTATTGGGGGAGGCCTATGTCCAGCATTGGACTGATGTGGGCTGATTACGATGATGATGATAATGTGGGTGTCTTCAAGGCTAGAGTGAATAGGCTAGAGTGAGTGTGCTTTCCCATTCTCGTTTTCGTCGCCGCTTTCCATCAGGTGGAACTG
Organism: Furcula furcula; assembly: GCA_911728495.1. NCBI lineage: Eukaryota > Metazoa > Arthropoda > Insecta > Lepidoptera > Notodontidae > Furcula > Furcula furcula. The sequence continues at coordinate 9,178,731 of OU452254.1, read as the reverse complement.
CAGACAAGCACTGGCTCTATGGAGTAAAAAAATAGCGAAATATACGTAATAGTCGGTCCAAAACAAGATACCTTCGCGTCATTAAGGTAGGGGGCAGACAAAATGTATTTATCCTCTGCAAGACAACGTTTTGTAAACATGGCTCACGATGTAACTATGTTCGGGTAACGAGGGACAGTTTAACACTATTCTACTTATAAGCTTGCGTATAGCTCACTGTCAGGCTTACGTCTTGTTCGCTCGTCACAAAGGTATATAAAGCACATAGCTAATAGCTAAACATATATATAAATTAATTAAAAACCCAATTTAGTGACCAGATAAGCAGTTCGTTCGACTGGTGGTAAGCGACGCGCCTTCCCAGCTGCACTGCACAGCCGTTCGTCACCCGAGTCATTGGTCTTAAGTTTCCTGAGCCCGTACTGAGTAATCGTACCACAGTGCTGTTCACACTGCAACACGTTATACAATGCTGCGTATCGGCAGATATCTGACTGCCGTGGTACTTACCTGGATAATGCAGTGCAGAAGGGACTAGTTTATTTAACGTCATGACATGGAATGGCGCATAAGCATGTGCGACATTGCGCCGACGACGGGGACGCTAGTGGGGGCTGGATCTGCAGCAATGTTTTTAGCGCGCAGAGAAAGTATCGTGGTGGTGGCCGAAGACCCCGGCTTGACGGCACTCGGTGGACTCCGTGCGGCCACGGCCGACACTCGGCCGGGTTCTCATGGGCGGGTCGTTTGCGAAATAATGCCATTGAATAATCGCCGAATTCGCTAGTGAACGCGCGGAGCGCAGATATGCCGCGCGAATAAATAGTGGTGCCCACAAATGGTAACGTCGCGCTCTCGACCAAAATGTGCCAATGGAGTATTGTGACCATTATACACGTGATCCTTGTAGTTAGATCGTTCGCCAGGGAGATAAGATCGCCGGTCGCGACCCTTGACAATCATGTGAGTATGGCTCGTGGTTATTGCGGTATCGGGCACATGTGCGTGGTGCATTGACTTTGAATGCACTTTTACTTTCGTTCGTTGCATTCGCTTGATTCTCGTCTGCTTGTTCAGTGTCGTTGAATAGAATACTTTGGGAAATTATGGCTTTGTTATATTTATCTCTTTTTAGTCTCTAAATGAAGTACACAACAAAGAAAACCTACCGGTTCTCTCCCTCTATGTTCGCTTCCTTTTACTTATAAGTACTTAATACAAAATGAGTTTGGTTTTAACTATCGTTTAGAGATTTTTTTCGGAAGTTTTATGTATTTATTACATAATGGTTATACAACCCGTGGGGTGTCCGCGTAATTAAGAATAGCACCCTTTCATCTCTTCCCATTGCGCATCCGTAAGAGGCATATTTGTAGTGGAAGCAAACACATTTTAAGTTCCACGAGTTTATTTGAAGACTTTTAAGACACTGACATTCATAAAACAAAAATATAAAAATCAACAAAGTAAATATAGAAAATTCATATAAAAAAAGTAAATATACTAAACAATCAGAACGTCGGCAACAAGGCAAATAAGGGAAAACAAGAAGACTGGCAGCAGCGTCTTTCTTTTGGATTACCTACCACCTATACTGCGATCCCCTAGACGTCTGCCAAGAGTGGGGATTATGGCAGTCCCTCCCTTCTAAGGGAGTGTTCTCTTCCTTTGTTCAGCAGTGGATGTCTCGGCTTCTGCTACTGATGGTGATGATGATTACATAATAGACGTAAATTATTTATAAATACGGCCTTAAAACACTAAACGGCCGAGCGGAGCAGCAATGGGTGGGTTGCTTTGATTTTATTTATTCAATTAGTCGATTTGATTTCTCGTCTATAAAGTTACCTATAGGTCCATATTAAAATAATGTGTATACCTACTCTCATAGTCATAAAGAATGAATTACATTAAGTAGATGTTAAATTATAAATTCGACAGCTTTAACGCACAGTGTTGCTTCCGTGCATTTTTCCGGGGTAAAAAGTAATAGCCTACACATAAATATTATCTTTGCAACAAATCACGTCGAATCGTTGCTTTACAGCTACTCATAGACAGACAAACCATCAACATTAGATAACTTCAGATATTATGTAAAAATTCTGTTATCAAATAAACAAATTTTTATTTTTTATAACAATATTTCTATATTATTTTAAAGAGCCGCCTCGGGTGGTAAAATACCTAAATATTATGTTAGCCTGATTCTGGGTCAGTCAGCCCTAGAAGTTCTTGCTGATTTACCATCTTTCCATTCTGGCATGAACAACCCTGTAGGTACTAAGTATTAATGTTGATACGAAAGAAGAAGAAGATTAGGTACCTACCTATTAGGGAATTAGGGAATATTTGAAAATACGCTACCTACTACTACTATAGAGAGACATACAGAAGTGAAATTCCAATTACTTTATTTACATTTTATGAGGTTATTAGGTACCTACTTTGAATCCAAGGAGATACAAGCACCATTCCCACTGACAACTTAGCATAGGTATTAAAATGTTTTTGATCATCTCATTCCATAACTCCTTTCGGTAAACCAGTCTCGACGCCTTGCTTCCGCCTGCACCTCGCATCTTTTACGTGGGGCGGCGGCGGGCCCCTACAAACACAATTAAATAAATGTTTCTGTATAGGGATTCGACGGATACCGCGCTGGGAATAATCTGTATTAAACTGATTCAAAAAAAGATATGGGGCGCAGAAGCAAAGCGTCGTGACTGGTTTATCGAAAGTAGGTACTAATAACTATAAGGTATGGTACTCGAAGCTATCAACTCAACACGTCAATCTTGAATATAAATTAGTCCAGCCCCCATTATAGAGATTGGCAAAGTTCACACGTTAATCTTGAATATAATGGGGGCTGGAAATCTGGAATAATTTATAGAGATTGGCAAAGGACAACCCCTGTTAAACATAGACCTCGTCCGTAGTCGCTCCCCCAATCCTGACGATCGTGACTCCGGCCAATGGCCGCTGTCTCCATCGAGGTCCACTACTGTTGTCGATCTCCTGTTACATATACATTCCAGTATAATAGGCCCATTTACACGATGCCAGTTTCTTGCCTGTTCCATACAATAATATTGAAGCAATCAATACCGTGCATCGTCTGAACAACATGTCACATTCTTGCTTTACTGGGCAAGTTTTCCATTCAAAACTGTTATTGGTTTAAACAGCGCTTACAATAATTTCTTATGAGAAATTTATTAAACTAAATGAAGAGAGAATCTACTTAATTAAGTAGATTCTCTCTTCATTTAGTTTAATAAATTAATTAATATTTTCTCGAAAGCAATAATATAATAGGTAAGCAGAACCTTTTACTATTTTAGCGGTCACATATTTTGTTAATAGTATTTTAAATTTTAATAATTATGTATTTTGATGGTAAAGTGTAGATATTAACTTGTGTATAAGAAAAGGACAACAGCCTTGAATCGCAAAAGGGACGATTAGTAGGCAGCTCGTAGTCACCAGCATAGCACACTCATGCATTGACAACTCTCCATATAATGACAGCTAGCATTATTTGGATGTGGTCTTTGTGAGGTACATTCCCAGCCAGACTGCAAGCTGGTCCAAAGAGCTATCCCTTCCTTTGTTTATGATAGCTTTACATGATGATAAGTGCGTTCCAGTTTGGACGTTCATCATTGGTGCTTTCTGTTAAGAAATTACGATTTTTTTAGGTAAATATTAAAATGTCACCAATATTAAATCTCAAGGTCAAATGTAATGTTCGTGGTTACAATCTCTTGGGTACAAATGAAGACATAATACGTTTGCATTTAAATAACAAATGCGTTGATCTTACTTAATATAATATAATATAATATAATATAATATAATATAATATAATATAATATAATATAATATAATATAATATAATATAATATAATATAATATAATATAATATAATATAATATAATATAATATAATATAATATAATATAATATAATATAATATAATATAATATAATATAATATAATATAATATAATATAATATAATATAATATAATATAATATAATATAATATAATATAATATAATATAATATAATATAATATAATATAATATAATATAATATAATATAATATAATATAATATAATATAATATAATATAATATAATATATATAATATAATATAATATAATATAATATAATATAATATAATATAATATAATATAATATAATATAATATAATATAATAGTTAAGAAGCTGGATGCAAATATAAACATACACATAATGCAGAAGCAAGCAGCAATCCACACCGTGACAATAGTTAGTAAAGTGATGGGGGACACAGTATTTGTAGGTGGGAACTCTGAACCGACCTCTCTCTGAAGGACTCAGAGCGGAGGTTCAGACGAAAACCGAGCTTAGCTCGTGTAGGAAAAATTTCAAAAATAATATAATATAATATAATATAATATAATATAATATAATATAATATAATATAATATAATATAATATAATATAATATAATATAATATAATATAATATAATATAATATAATATAATATAATATAATATAATATAATATAATATAATATAATATAATATAATATAATATAATATAATATAATATAATATAATATAATATAATATAATATAATATAATATAATATAATATAATATAATATAATATAATATAATATAATATAATATAATATAATATAATATAATATAATATAATATAATATAATATAATATAATATAATATAATATAATATAATATAATATAATATAATATAATATAATATAATATAATATAATATAATATAATATAATATAATATAATATCTTGGGACAATCCACACACGGTCATCCGATCCCAAACTAGGCAGAGCCTGTACTATGGAAACCAGACAACTGATACTAATACTTATATACTTTTTTTTTTGTAAATACATACTTAAATAGATAAACAACACCCAGACACTTGGCGGGAATCGAACCCACGACCCATCGGTTAGCAGGCAGGGTGTCTGACCACTAGACCAACGGGCCCGTCAATACTTAATAGTGAATGACTGACTGCATTGGATTTAAAAGCGTATATTAAAAAAAACCACGTTTAATCGATCGTTATTAAAATTATGTAAACTAAAATTGTCTTCATTCTCACCTGTCCAGATTTCACAAGTACATACAATATTTACTAGAATCTCAAACTCAAACTCAAACTCAAAAATCTTTATTTCAAATAGGCTTAACGCTAGCACTTTTGAATCGTCATTTTTTAGAAGCTACCACCGGATCACAACGCGGCCTCAACTGAGAAGATCCGGCAAGAAACTCAGCGGGCTTGTCATTTTTTCACTTTTTTTTTTAAACATTGTTTTGTTACAAATGAATCGACATTAGCGATATTGTGTCCTGCCATTCGAAACATAAAGCAAGGGAGAAAAGAAGAAAACAATAAATTAAGACAAACTAAAAGGCCAAATGGATAGAAGTCGGACCAGTCCCCCCAAGCAGCACCCGCGCACGAGTTGACTCGAGCAGCAGCCATCACTCCCCTCAACCATATTAGAGGGAAGGGGGTGACCCGCCACACGAAGCCGCCACAAGCAAAGACTTTTCGATGGCGAGCATGCATGAATAGGTAGAACAAGAGTAGATATAAACTGAAAAAGCTTAGTCTTAGTTTAAGTAAAAAGTTTAGTTTTACTTCAGTTAGCATGCAATTCAGTTTTTAAATTCTGATAATAATTATTGTAGGTGTTAAAAATGTTAATAGTAAAGAAATAGATGAAGGGGCTGATTTGATGCAAGCTTACGAATACTCAAAAAACTTAATTAAACTAATGACTAACACTTTTCAACCGACTTCAAAAAAGGAGGAGGTTCACAATTCGTCTGTATATATATTTTTTTTTCTATGTAATGTCGCGCATAACTCTGGCAATTATGAACCGATTTGAAAAAATCTTTCTTCCATCCATTCTTTAATCCGTTAATTGGGTCCCATAAAAAAATTATTGCTTAGTAATAAGTAGTTCCTGAAAAAACAAGAATGGTGACTGCGCACTGAGAGCTGCAAGAAAGCCTATATAGATGACGTTTTAGTCGCTCGGACTCGCTCGGTCGGACAAAAATAGTCATAACTCTGGCAAATATTTACCAATTTCAATGATTCTTTTTTTATTCGAAAGAAGAAACCACTGTATTGAATCTGTATGAATTTTATTACAACCGGATAAGAACTGCCTGGAGGACCATGAACGATGTGGAGGAATTTATCTGGTAAAAACCATAAAACTGATGTTCTCCATTACATTGCTCTGACAATTATGAACCGATTTCGATGATTCTTTTTTTATTCGAGAGAGTAAACTACTATGATGTTTCCATGCAAATTTCATTACGACCGGATATTTTTTTCTGAAGAAACATGAATTATGTAAAAGTAGACGATAATGTGATCATAACCTACCTAGATAATTTTACGGTTTTCGATGGTTCAATCTTTATATATGAAAATATCACTAAAAAGTATAAAATAAAATCTTTTAAAAAAAAAATTGAACCGACTTCAATATCACTGAAAAGTATAAAATAATTTAAATATTATTGAAGTTGGTGCCAAATATACACAGCAGGTACGCTAACACCAACTTCAATAATATTTAAATTATTTTATACTTTTCAGTGATATTGATGTCGGTTCAATTTTTTTTTAAAAAGATTTTATATTATATCCAGACGGAGCCTATAATTAATGCTGCGCTATAAATCAGCGTACCGGCGTTACTTTCCTACGTTTGATAAACGGTAGCGGATAACAAAATTGAGAGCGGCAACAATTACTTCGTGAAAGGCACCATAGTAAGTACATTTTGGAAAGTAGTTTACTTGCTGACCTTACGAATTCGCGGATAACACACAATAAAAACGTTGTCGGTGAAAATGGACGCAATCAGCCGTAACATTCGAATTTTGAACGTGACAATTTTTTTTACGAACGCGTAATCACTGTGTAACGAATGCAGACCTTAAGCTTTGGTGCAAATGCCAAAAACCTATAAAGAATAGTCTATACAATCGATAAGTTCAATTCGCGCCGGATGTCTAGCAATAACTATCAGGTAGAGTTTTTGAGGACCCCAGCTCTACAATGAATTTTTGGGACTTGCTTTTTATTTAACCTGATGATAAGCGATACGCTTGCAGACCGTTCCAATGTATTGCTGCTCGTCCCACGAAACTTAGTTATTAAGTCTCTTGAACCCGACAATTTTACTAGCTACGTTTCCCTGCAGACCGGAACACATCAATGCTTACACAGAATATCTGACACTGCGTTGGGACGAGTACTTACCTAACAAGATGGTACCTAGTAAAGTATTTACTTAGTCCTTGATAAAGACAGTCGACGAATATAAACACATTTACGTCACACGTCCTTACGGGCACCGCCTAATTACCATGCTTCGAGTTAGGCAACCTTGTTTTGTTCAAAGCGGCTGGTCACCGACATTGAACTTCAGACAATTCTACAAACAACCCGTCAGAGTTCATTGCGGGCACCCCAAGTTTCGAAATCTGTTGATTGGGTACCTACTATCTAGGTCACGGAGTTTTCAGACTCAATCAGATAGTTATTTTCTAGATTATTATATCTGATTGTAGTAGTCCCTGACATTCTTTAATTGTAGCAAAAAATATACTTAATTGATTTTGTGAAATTGATTGATTTGTTTCGGTATCTATACTTAAAGAGGCGTTTAATGATTTGGGAAAATTGAGGGCAGTCAAATTAAGGTATTGAAGAAGTAGGTTCTAGAACTGGAATTATGTTGGGCATAAAACTGCAGAGTAAAAGTGGAACTGGATCGGTCATATTCACCGTAAACCGAGCGAATATAGGCTAGCTAGACACGTCACGGAATTCCACAAAACATTAGACGGCGGCGATGTGGCAGACTCAGATGGTGGGACGAGCTGTGCTTATGACGCATAATGGACCCAAACAGCCTTAACCTGGGAAAGTTGGAAGGAGGGTATGGATGAGGCTTTTTGGCTTGTAGTGGGAAAAACAAGGCTCATAATAAAATAAAATAATAATATGAATTTCAAAAAATAATGAATTTCTTACAAACTTATGTAGAAATCTATGACTTACCTGAAACGCTTTCTGTTCAATGCAGTTTTAATTTTAACGAATTTTGAAATCACATACACCACCTGCCTAGTTATCATTATATTCCTAGATCTCCATTGAATAAAATTTCAATGGATAGAATAATAGTTATATTACGTCGTGGCGTCACAGCTTCGTTTGTTAACTTATTATATATCGATGTTTGTTAAGTAAAATATTGTTTCCTCATATTCATTTATTCATTGCCTACTTGACATCGTTGACCTTTTATGCACACAATGGCAACCTTAGCCTCATTAAATATTATTATGTCAGCATAAATTATTAGCTAACATACAAGTGTTACTTTCGTCACATTCGTTGCATGACTGGGTCACACGAGGGAAAGTAAAATGTCAACGAGCGTTCGTCTTCGTGTGTCCATTTTAACTTTTGGCAGCCTTATTTGGTTAATTGGTGCGATCTTCCAGTTCTTTAAATGTCTAGCCGGTATTTCCTTATATATCATTTGTTGCATTGATTTTCTTGCAGTTAAGGCTGTGTTATTTACCAAATTCTTTAAGTTTGATATTACGTACAAATATGGTTATAGTACATATACTTACTTCCTTACGTAAAAATATAGTTTGTCGTTTGTTGCTATGATTTAGCTTGAAGTACATTTGGAAAAGCTTGAAAATAATGCTTTAATTATTTTTCTTTTTCCTAATGCAGTAGGTAGTACCATCTAGAATTTAGATATTAAAATCTAGCCTAGAGGCTCATAAGAGGTAGGGCTAGATCCAGAGGTAGTATAATTTTGTTCTAAAACGAAAGTACAGTGATACTTTTTTAACACATATTGTTATTGTATTCTAAACTACACTATTTAACACTATTTATTCAAAAGGTTTTGCAGCCTTTTCAGTCTTTTCACTACCTATGTATCTTGTCAAGGAACTGAGTGGTATCGATATGTGAATCTGGTGATCAAACCCACATTCATTGGCTCCGCCGTAGTCCATGATAACTTTGGCCTTGTTATTCAATTTGAGGTCCCGATTGAGGCCGCTTGCTAATAAGGACCAGGGCGTGTTTATCATCTTAAAAGCAGGTACAATACAGGACCTACAATTGTAACTGATTAATTTTTAGTCGTTTTCATTTCAATTATCATTAGTATCGACGTAATTTTACCGTTACGCAAATTGCAAATGCATACTATCTAAGTAAGCGTGATTTCCTAGTGGGCAACAAATTACCCGTCATGAATGGGTTGTGATTTGCACGAGAAAGTGCAAGTAGCTCCGAAATTAAGATGAAATAAAAAAAGGATAATAGCGTGCCGGAACACGACGGTTCAGATTGTGAAAGCAACATTGACATTAGCCGGCAATTAACAGTGGCTCTTGCGCAACGATGGCGCGCAGGCAAGACGGCGCGCGCGCCTCCACGCGAAAGTAAACCGCACTACCAACAAAATGGTAAACAAAACTTATGTAAGCAAATACGTTTCCGTCGGAACCATCAATCGCGGGTTCTGTATGATGTAATACAATGTGAACATGGCAATATTCGTGATTACGAAATGCAGCACGCTTACCTACTTCCTGACTTTGATTATGGAACGGATTTGCGATAAAAAATCAAACGTGTTTTACGTAACTAATCGCATGTGACGCATGTATTCTAGATTTTAGTGCAAGGTGGCCAACGGTCCTACATTCTCCAGGACTGACCCGTGATGGCAGCTGGTTGAACTGCCGCTTTCCGATAATTGATACAATAGGCCCGCAAAATGATTCCCACATATCTCTTAGGTATTGTGTCTATGATATTTAATTCGTTGATTTTTAAATGTAATACACCAATGTATTAAATAGCGCAGCATCTATGATGAGCGTTACACGTATGTGTAGAATATGGTTACTCTTTTTACTCTCTTAAAAACATGAAATTAATGATGGCTTCAACAGATTGCCTTTGTTGTTCCCTAATTTAAGTGTATCCACAAATAATCAGTCCTTCCCACTCACAACTAGCCACACAAGCCCCTAATCTATAAAATGGTTCCGAATAAAATTATGATAAAGGCCGCCTTATTTTAGTTATAAATAAAATACACCCTAACTGGTAAGTAAGTACGCGGAAGCTTACTTACTTAGACTCTTGTTGAATGCATTCTATATCAATAAGTATTTAGAGGTGAGGTGAACCTAGTTTATACGTAAATTTCTTAAGAGTTCTTCAGTACCGATTTTCAAATATAAATGAAGGACTTGTCTGATGTGTAAGTGACGTCACGTGCCGTTGTGCTACGGCAGAAGTAAGACTGCCAGTGCTCCTGTAAGCAGTCGCTCTACCAGCGGCTAAGAGAAGACTACCTCTTCGGTCTTTTTTACCCAGCGCAGCGACCATTCCTATAACCACTTCATCCGACTCTGGCACATTCCTTGTATTTGTGTTCGAATATATTTTTTTAAAATTATAAGAATAAAAGATTCTTTATTTAAGTAAATAAACTCACAAAATAAAAAGGAATAACTACACATACTTACTATACTTCTACACATTACATTTATTGAAACGAAATATTTACAGTTTATTTCCAAACATGTACACTTAAACTAGGTAAAAAACTTCCTCAAGTAGGGTACATAAAAGACTGGCGGCATTACCCCTTTGTATGGCCAAGCTTATACGTTGGCAGAAAAAGCTACCAGCCCGGCGGTCTCCTGAGACTTCGATAAGATAAATTAAATAAGATCATACACCTTTTCACGGTTATGCAAAATATAATCCGATAGGATTCAGCTCAGGTCCAGTTTAGGTAATCAGCGTAACTAATCTTTCACTTAAGCTGGCGCGCTTTCCTATCCACTTCTGTATCACTACTCTCCATCATGTGAGATTCAGGCGATATAGCCTGAGCTAGATCGATACACCTAAGTATACTGTATAAAAGGCGCTATTATATAGTTTTTATAAAACTTATTTAATTATTTGTCTGACTGCTCAAATTCCTGGCAGACAATGCGGACTTTAACAGCTAGCCCTAGAGGCATGAAAACAGAGAGTGCACCTCACTGCATTGAACGGTAGCAAGGCACTGATATTGTAAGGTTTAGTGACAGAAAAATAGACTTTTGAGATAAAACGCTGGAGAAGGATGTAAAGAATAAGTTGGACAAAAGAAGACGATGTAGGAGGTTTTAGAAATCTTAATAAAAGAAAGACAGGTGTTAAAGAATTATCAAAAATAGTAATGGAAATATGATTCAGTAGGTACTTGATATGACTTGATACCTTCTTAAAGATAAATTTGGAAAGAAAGAAGAGAACCCGTTTAGAGAACCTTGACGAAGAATCATACATCAAGTAGAAAAAAAGTAAGGGACGGTCAAAGGTCAAAAATAAACCAGAAACTAAATTAACATCTTAATTATTTCACCGTCAAGAGTAGCTTTTAAGTTAAAGAAGAAGAAGTGCACACTAAGAAACCTATTGCCTAATGTTTTCAGGTATCACCAGGCAACAGGACTCAGCGGTTCTTATTCGACGCCATATTCGGTCTGGAGGTGCCTCTCCTCGAGGAGCAGAGCGTTGAGGACGACGAGGAAGACAACCAGATCAAGAACTGCTCTTGTGGTGAGGACAAAAATAAATATACCTACTTAAAATTTTTCCACTGGATTATCATAGTCACGGTTATTGAGATAGATCTTGAAAGTCCTGCCTGATGATTATCATATAAATTATGTAGTCCTAGATATTTTTTGTTTTTTAATTTTGTTACAACAGATAAAATATAGTAACACCTTCACCTTTTTAAGTATTTATTTCAATTGCATAAAGCTGTTTGATTTGATCATTATTCTATTATTATAATAGATTGATGGATTTGATAGGTAAATAAATCTATGAGCGATATGCATACAGCGCATTCCTAAAAAAAAACTGACATAAAAACTACAAAGTATTTCCATCAATCGTCGCTCAAAAATCAACTAACAATGTGTACGAATATGTGTGCAAATAAATAACTATAACGTTGATCATGCTTACCATTAGGTGGAATTGTGTCAAGCACTAGCTTTATAATATCTAAGAAAAAGAAAAAAAAGTTGTATTTTAATTATTGTCTAAATTCAGCACAACCCTGAAATTCGGTTAACCCGTATATGTCAACCCGTATGCGATGTGTAAAATGATTGCGTATTATAATAGCTTGTGAAATTATTATTTTACGAAAATTCATAATGTTGCGAAAGTTGGTGAGATTGGCTATTATGAATAAAGCCTTAGTATTATTTGCATAAACAGTGTTACATAAACAACAGATTCAAGGATGCAGTCAGTAAACTTTACGATCTTGCGGCCTGCCTGACGGATCTAGGTCTACCCTATTCTACGCGCACCAAACGTAATTTGCTTTCACAAACAACTAACAAATTAAAGTACAGGTTTCATTGATAAAAAAATAATAGGAATATCATTTTGTAGCACCAAAATTTTAAACATTTTATAAGGAAAAAGTGATATTTAATTTAGTGTAAACTATTTCATTTCGATTATTCTGCACGGAGCCCACATATAAATTACGATCACGCTTAGATATAGCAATCTTTACTTTTTTTATTGCACACTTTTTATATACGTGCAACACTCTATTATAATTAGTTTTCCATCAAGTCTAATCTTCATTCACGTTCACATTATAGAGTGCGGCAGATCAAACCCACTTCCCAGAAAGATGGGTAAGTGTAACTTATGTACAGCACTTTGCTAATCGTAGAAAACGCACGCAACTCTTTAATGTACACCAATATAATGTCTTGTACTGTAGAATTATAGAAGTAGATGGCGATGATGGTTATTAGTATTTTGTATGACAAACGTGTACTCAGTAATTACTTAGATGGATATTGCATATACAAGATGAATTTGTAGTTGGAAACGGTTTTTTCACAGGCACTGACTTCAATTAAACACTAACACGAATCTGTTGAAAGATGTAGAGATATTAATATACTAACGTCTTGACGACACATAGCATGTATAGCATACAATGCTAGATTTAGAGTTGTTAATGAATCATTTTCATTATCCCGTCAGTTGTAAATTTCAACACAAACTCCATAGTTACGAAGGAATGAGATAATGACTCATTACTCAACTCTGAGTTTGGCAGTTAGAGTGCTAGCAGTAGAATTGTGAATACAGCAGATATTGGAAGTAAAGTCGCGTCACCACGGCGTATCTTACTCTACAGTGTAGACACACTAACGTCTTTTGGTCAATACTAAGTGGTGTCTTTCGCTCTATACTATTGCACATTTTGATAGACCAGTGTCTATTTCTCTATTATTATCTTTTTCTACGCTCGTGACTTTTGCTATACACTACTGTCTTATTTCTACGCTAGTGACTTTTGCTCTACGCTATTGTCTGTGCTATTGTCTTATTTCTACGCTAGTGACTTTTGCTCTACACTATTGTCTTATTCCTACGCTAGTGACTTTTGCTCTACTCTATTGTCTTATTTCTACGCTAGTGACTTTTGCTCTACTCTAATGTCTTATTTCTACGCTAGTGACTTTTGCTCTACACTATTGTCTTATTTTTACGCAAGTGACTTTTGCTCTACTCTATTGTCTTATTTCTACGCTAGTGACTTTTGCTCTACACTATTGTCTTATTTCTACGCTAGTGACTTTTGCTCTACTCTATTGTCTTATTTCTATGCTAGTGACTTTTGCTCTACGCTATTGTCTTATTTCTACGCTAGTGACTTTTGCTCTACTCTATTGTCTTATTTCTACGCTAGTGACTTTTCCTTTACACTATTGTCTTATTTCTACGCTAGTGACATTTGCTTTACACTATTGTCTTATTTCTACGCTAGTGACATTTGCTTTACACTATTGTCTTATTTCTACACTAGTGACTTTTGCTCTACTCTATTGTCTTATTTCTACGCTAGTGACTTTTGCTCTACTCTATTGTCTTATTTCTACGCTAGTGACTTTTGCTCTACACTATTGTCTTATTTCTACGCTAGTGACTTTTGCTCTACTCTATTGTCTTATTTCTACGCTAGTGAATTTTGCTCTACACTATTGTCTTATTTCTACGCTAGTGATTTTTGCTCTACTCTATTGTCTTATTTCTACGCTAGTGACTTTTACTCTACACTATTGTCTTATTTCTACGCTAGTGACATTTGCTTTACAGTATTGTTTTATTTCTACGCTAGTGACTTTTGCTCTACACTATTGTCTTATTTCTACGCTAGTGACTTTTCCTTTACACTATTGTCTTATTTCTACGCTAGTGACATTTGCTTTACACTATTGTCTTATTTCTACACTAGTGACTTTTCCTTTACACTATTGTCTTATTTCTACGCTAGTGACTTTTCCTTTACACTATTGTCTTATTTCTACGCTAGTGATATGTGCTTTACACTATTGTTTTATTTCTACGCTAGTGACATTTGCTTTACACTATTGTCTTATTTCTACGCTAGTGACATTTGCTTTACACTATTGTCTTATTTCTACGCTAGTGACATTTGCTTTACACTATTGTCTTATTTCTACGCTAGTGACATTTGCTTTACACTATTGTCTTATTTCTACGCTAGTGACTTTTGCTTTACACTATTGTCTTATTTCTACGCTAGTGACATTTGCTTTACACTATTGTCTTATTTCTACGCTAGTGACATTTGCTTTACACTATTGTCTTATTTCTACGCTAGTGACATTTGCTTTACACTATTGTCTTATTTCTACGCTAGTGACATTTGCTTTACACTATTGTCTTATTTCTACGCTAATGACATTTGCTTTACACTATTGTCTTATTTCTACGCTAGTGACATTTGCTTTACAGTATTGTTTTATTTCTACGCTAGTGACATTTGCTTTACACTATTGTCTTATTTCTACTTTGCTTTACACTATTGTCTTATTTCTACGCTAGTGACATTTGCTTTACAGTATTGTTTTATTTCTACGCTAGTGACTTTTGCTCTACTCTATTGTCATATTTCTACGCTAGTGACATTTGCTTTACACTATTGTCTTATTTCTACGCTAGTGACATTTGCTTTACACTATTGTCTTATTTCTACGCTAGTGACTTTTGCTCTACTCTATTGTCTTATTTCTACGCTAGTGACTTTTCCTTTACACTATTGTCTTATTTCTACGCTAGTGACATTTGCTTTACACTATTGTCTTATTTCTACACTAGTGACTTTTCCTTTACACTATTGTCTTATTTCTACGCTAGTGACTTTTCCTTTACACTATTGTCTTATTTCTACGCTAGTGACTTTTCCTTTACACTATTGTCTTATTTCTACGCTAGTGACTTTTCCTTTACACTATTGTCTTATTTCTACGCTAATGACATTTGCTTTACACTATTGTCTTATTTCTACGCTAGTGACTTTTCCTTTACACTATTGTGTTATTTCTACGCTAGTGACTTTTCCTTTACACTATTGTCTTATTTCTACGCTAATGACATTTGCTTTACACTATTGTCTTATTTCTACGCTAGTGACTTTTCCTTTACACTATTGTCTTATTTCTACGCTAGTGACTTTTGCTATACACTAGTGGCGTTTGCTCTGTACTGGTGTCTTTTCCTCAATACTAGTGTATTTTATTGTACACAATTGTCTTTTGTTTTATACTTATGTGTACAGCAAAACACGAGTCAGAGTAAAAACAATTCACAAAATATATTTGCCACACAACAACGATGCGCTTTTCATGTCGCACAGAAAACTTAAGCGGTAGGGTACTATTATTATGTGTAGGGGCTTTTGTATAGTGTATATAAAAAAAAAAAAATTATATAAAAAAACACGCGGTGGCTTTATGTAGTCCGCCACCAGCGTTGTCTGCCAGTGTGGAGAATGAATCATATCAAAATGATGTTTAAGAAATAGTCAATATCATTGAGGTATAATATGTGTTAATATTATCTTATCTATCGTGCTAGATTTTAAATGAATGATGGTAATTGTAGACTTTACCTTCTTACATTACTTCTTAATATCGTATATACATAAATACACAAAAAATCACTTTCATGGGCACGTCAATAGATATTTTGTCACGACGTCCAAGTAAGAATAAAAAAATAATGTACTAATACCATGTGCAGAACGTGGTACCCACAGACTATATTAGGATGGTGGTACTGATAGTAAGTACAGTCATTAACAGCGATGCTGAGCGTCGACCCTCGCGATCGCATCGCAGTGAAAGTAGCTTGGATATTGGCCGTGCAACCGACTCGGAACACCTAGCGACCGCCTAATACGGTACATAGCAGCCTAGTATGTACATAACAGCTTTAATTACTGTATGTTTACGTTAAGGCATTTCCCTTTCCTGGCCGGGTACAGACGAGAGCAAAAGTGTTTAACTAGATAGGACGGCTTTTAGATGTCTGTAATGAGTAGGAAATCTTCCTATCTGTGTTGCTGTCTCTGTATGCTGTTTTGTAAATACGCTACTACTATTATTTTACTAGGTGGTACCCTTGTGCAAAGGACGCCGCAGTGTCAGCTTTTCTGCAGGCAAGCAGCAGTGTGTAAACATTGCTGTCTTTCGGTGTGCATTGCTCATTAGACTTTGGAGTTTAGTGTTCCCGGTTTCGCAATGTATTGTAATTTTTATTTCAAGTTAGTGACTGTGTTGGTCTGATGGTAAGAGACACGCCTATAGACAGCAGCACTGCACTGCTAGTAGTCATCTGAGACATTAAATATAGTCCCTTGAACTCGGCCATTTCACCAACTACGGTGTCCATTAGACTAGAACGCAGCTATTGCTGCTTGACTGCAGAAAATCTGACACTCCGGTGGTACCTACCTAGACGGTTCCTCAACGTAATTAGCCAGTGAATACCATTCTTTTTGCTTTTATATTTGGTAACGCACGGTTGTTGGCATGTAATTGTATTTATTTGATTGGACCACACAAGTTACAACTATCATTTTTAGGGTAGCTTAACATATTAGTAATTGACTAAGCATGATCGTCTAATCTAAACAATTTAAGAAATGTAATTTATATGGATAAGTTGTAAGTTTGTAGAAATATTTAATCAGCCCCGGATTTACGATTTTTTCGGACCGGGGCAGAAACTTGATAGTGGCGCCCCTCCCTTTAGCGTTCACAAGTTCACTTGTGTGTGGCGCCTTTTTCTTACAAGTCGAAGGTGAGCCAACCAGGCTTCCTTCCGTATGCTAGGCGCTTTGTGGGGCGAGTTTTTATTTATTTTTAATCATATTATATTATGATTTTGGCGCCCCCTGAAACTGCCGCCCGGGGCCGGTGCCCCGGTTTAAAACCCCCCTCCCTCCTAGACCCGGGCCTGTAGTATTAAATAATTTAATACTACATTCACGCCGAATGATTGGGTGTTGATGTTTCATTTCATACGCTATCAGTCGATTTCGGATTTGTATTTATTTAATTTTAATTAGCGTTTACCCTTTGAGACTGAGAAAAAAAGAGTTTTGGAAAAGGGGACAATTAAGGTATGAAATGGTTGCATTATACTTGCATGTACTCCACAACCTTTCACGTTGTGTAGCTTTACGTATGAAGGCTGTTTAACCAGAGATCCGTTTATATCCAATCAGCCGGTAAAATAGGAAATCGTTCAGGCTAGGTTCAATAAACTGAAGTTGCATTCGCTTTCTAGAATGTGGTGGTCCGAACCAGGAGAACCGCATAGTGGGCGGTATTCCCGCTGGCGTGAACCGGTACCCATGGATGGCGAGGCTCGTGTACGATGGCCAGTTCCACTGCGGGGCGTCTTTGCTCACCAAGGAGTACGTGCTTACTGCGGCGCATTGTGTCAGGAAGTGAGTATACAAGTATTTCATAAAACAATGGTTTATAAGGCTACATAGTAAGTCTTTGTGCACTAGATGGTAGAACCTCTATGGGCCGTCAAGAGGTAAGTAGGTGCTAACACTGCTAACGCAGTATCAAATAGTAGTAATATTGGCACTGTTCTGGTGGGAAGGAAACTATAGCTGGAGAATGACTAGGCGTGTGGAACTGAAGTAAAAAATCTCAGGTGATGGCAATTCAGTAAAACTGTCTATAGGCGCGTCGCTAACCATTTCAAGAGCGTCCAGCTCTGCTCGCATAAGAAAATGAAAAAGATAAAATAACGAATCCGCAATTATGCTGGGCCTTTTGGCTGTGTCTGTGTACAAGTAGATCAGTAGTTATACTGTAGCGTCATTACTTCTGGTAACCTATCAATTCTAAAATAGAGTCGAGTGAGGATCTATTAGACAAAGTAGTACAAGTTTGACACGCGCGTACGTATCACAGCTTGCACACACGCTATGTTGCCTATTTGCCGCTCTAATAGGAAAGCTATATTTCCTGTCCAATACTATAATGTTTATAATAATAATAATATCTTTATTTGTCAGACACAAGATCCATAAAAAATAAAAGTTCAAAAAGAACATAAAAAAAACATAAAAAATACAACTAGGTACTTAATAATATAAAATACAGTTATATAATAGTGTAATTACCTATACATAAATGAAGTAGGTACTTACCTAAATTACTCAATCAGGCTGCGATTAGTAGCCATCGTTTGTACATGTCTGATAGGAATATCCTATCTGATAGTCCTTTAATGATTGAGTTCGTACACATGTCAACTCTGGACATAAACTTAGCTATTCTGGTTCTCTGAATCGCAGTGAAGGTATTAATGCGCGCCTCCATGAACATAGTGGTGGCACTACAATAGCGGTCTAAGCCCATTAATTGTCTAAAGATGTTATTATATGCAACTCGGATAGTATCATGTGCTCTTTTTGTATAGTTTGTCCAAAGTTGACATGTGTAAAAGCTCTGACAGTAGGAACGAAACAAGGTAACTTTTACGTCCGGGGAGGATTTGTAAAATTTCCTAACAATCATATTACCAACGACGCACAGTGCTCTGCGCTGTCGTTCAATATCTTCGTCATCTTTTAGGCTAGATGTCACGACGTGGCCAAGGTACTTGAAACTATCAACAATATTAATAGGCTGTTCATAGAGGTAAACGCGGGGAATATTCTCCGGTCCTTTTCCAGACCTAAATATCAACATCTCCGTTTTTTTAACATTGTATACAAGGTTATGTTCTTTAGCATATTTCTCGCAAATAGATATAAGTCGTCTCAATCCTTTGATCGAAGGGCTGAGCAGCACCATATCATCAGCGTAACTAAGATTATTAACATACCTGTTATCCAATCTAAGCCCAACTGGTGTGCTGCTCAGCTCCACGATCAGGTCATTAACATAAACATTAAAGAGATCCGGTGAGGTGACCCCGCCCTGCCTCACGCATCATGAGAGCCGGTAACTATCAGACAGCTCTCGATCCCATCTGATGTTGTTGACTTGATGGGAATACCAAAACGACATCAGCCGGAGCATTAGAGTTGTGTAGCTTCTTCCACAAAAGCTCATGGCTAAGTGTGTCAAATGCCCGACTGAGATCCAAAAAGCAAGCGTAAACACTTGTTTTGCAATTTTTATAGTAGTTAACGACTTGCTTAAGTGAAAAAATTGCCATGTCTGTTGATACTTGTGATCGGAACCCAAATTGCCCGTCATCAATAACTAACTTTGGTGTTAAATTCCTATGAAGTAGTCTTTCAAGCACCTTCGCCAGTATCATGGCAAGTGAAATTGGCCTATAATTAGCCATGCATGAAACATCTCCAGTCTTATTTTTTATAATAGGTACAACAAGTGTTCGTTACATGTCCTGTGGCAAGTAACAGTGGCGAAGACAAAGATTGAAAAACCTCGCAAGAACTTCATGGATGTGCTGGCTCGCATATCGCAAGTGTTCTATACTCAACCCGTCATGTCCGGGGGATTTACCACATTTCATACTTTTTAATACCATTTTGATGTCCTCCGTAGTTATTTTAATTTTAGAAGCCTCTGAGTCAGCTGTTTTATTCTTTATAAAGTCAAGGTTATAGTTATTGTCGTGATCTTTATTACCAATGTTAAAATGTTTACTAAATAAGTTAGCTATATTTTTCTTTACAACTTCGCCCTCAATGTTTATAGGAATATGTTTTTTACTATCCAGTTTTTTGCTTTCTTTCCAAAATTGTGTGAAATTTTTTTCTGAGTGATGTCGAGCCAGCATATCCATTTTAATCTTAATTATGTTTTTATTTTAATATTAATTATGTTTGGACAGTATTTTAGGTGTGTGGCGAAGTAATAAATAAATAAGATATGCCGTTCACATGTGCGTCCATACTTTTTTCTGGGAATGAGCCACTGTTGGTTGAACCGGATAAGAGATATGATTAATTAAAGTGCTTCAGTTTGAAAATACAAATTTACTACAATTTAATAAAAAAAAAAACATTTCCAATGATTTTAATGCTTTTCCGGTGGTTACGGATGGCTCGTCCCTAAGCCATAATTTAATCTTCTTGTGTTTGTAGCAGTATTCTTGTGAGCACAAATGGTAAAATTATTGTTTACACTTTTACAGGTTAAAAAGATCGAAAATACGTGTAATCCTCGGCGACCACGACCAAACTATAACAACCGAGAGCGCGGCCATAATGCGTGCAGTGTCCGCCATCGTCCGCCACCGGAGCTTTGATCCTGAAAACTACAACAATGACATCGCTCTACTGAAGCTCCGCAAACCAGTCAACTTCTCTAGAATAATCAAGCCTGTTTGTCTGCCACCTGCAGGTACATAACGAATTGCTAGAACGATTAGCTTATTACAAACATTTGCATAAATAAACCAGGATACGCCAGGAGCAAGGAGTCGTCCGGTCGAAGATTAAAAACAAGAGCAAAACTATTATTATTCCTATTGGTCCATTCGAAATCTTATGATAGAAGACCTTCCGATATCCCTAAAACATAGGCTCTTTGACATTGTATTCTGCCTATTCTAACTTATGGTGCTTAGACCCAAGGCGGCAATAGTCCAAGTTCCAGATTTGCCAGAGGGCAATTGAGCGTAGTATACTATTATCATGTATTACTATTATTATGTATTTCTAATCCGGTCATCACCTTGACACCTAGTAAGGTGTCAAGGTGATGACCGGATTAGAAATACCACATTGCGCTATCGATAGTCGATAGTATTGCCTATCGATAGTCGATGTGGGTATGAAATTTACATAGCTGAAGAGGGTATGGACTATACTCTTGGCACGTATGGACATTCAGATGGTCAAGTATCATCACGAAATAGAGATTACCCGATGGCTGTAGGGTGGAAGTAGGGGCAGACCAAAGAGAACATGGTGAGACGACTTAGACCTATTCTCGGTCAGTACATGGCCAGTGATGGTAGTAGATCGAGATGTGTAGAAGAGTGAGGGGTAGCCCTTGGCCAGCAGTGGGGCAGGCTAACATGTAAATAAAAAAGTATTCAGGGTTCGAGTTTAAATATAGGTACCTAAAATGACCACCACTGATAAACATAGCATCCACCCTTCTCCTCCCGTTGGGTGTCGTATTGGTGACTAAAGGAAATCAAGAGTCTGTCTTCTTGTTTCCCTTCAGCAGCAGCGTCTTTTCATTGAACTGACTACCTACCTCCATATACTGCAACCAAGCCGCCTGTCAAGCGTGGGGATTAAGGCAATCCCTCAGTTCTAAAGGGTAGGCGTTTGTTCCGCAGTGGACGTCTTTCGCCTGATGATTACTGCTAGATGGCTCCGTCAGACAATTGCATAGCGAATGCAGACCATATGAACGGTGTACCGTTGCAATGAAATAACCAGGTTTTGTAAAAGTGATGGATAATGTGCAGGCATAGAGCCGTCGGGCAAGGAGGGCGTGGTGGTGGGCTGGGGCCGCACGTCGGAGGGCGGGTCGCTGCCGGCCGCCGTGCACGAGGTGCGCGTGCCCATCCTGTCGCTGGCGCAGTGCCGCGCCATGAAGTACCGCGCCTCCAGGATCACCACCAACATGGTCCGTCACTAACTGATTATATTATATTAGTATGTATTTGTATCAGTTGTCTGGTTCCATAGTACAAGCTCTGCCTAGTTTGGGATCAGATGACCGTGTGTGAATTGTCCCATGATATCATCCCATTATTCATGATATTATTAATATGATAGAATAGCATCCCCCCATCTCCTCTCGCTGGGTGTCGTAAGAGGCGACTGAGCGAGAACAGGAAAACGGGCAGCAGCGTCTTTCTTTTGGATTTATCTTCCACCAATACTGCGATCCCTAAGCTGCCTGCCAAGCGTTGGGATTATGGCAACCCCTCCCTTCTAAGGGGGAGGCCTTTGTTCAGCAGTGGACGTCTATCGGCTGCTAATAATGATGATGATTATTAATATTATTATCTACCGTTTTCGCTCTCGTTGGGAAATCTTTCAAAAGGTCCCCAACACCTTGTGTATGGGAATATGTGGAATTCTTATCCACTATACACCCCCGCTGGCTGTCGCATCGATACATGAGAATGGAACCTGAGTTCTCCGGTAGGATCTGCATCAGGTGACCATCAGTACACACGGTACACACCTTGCTATTGAGCCTCAGCTGAGGGCCGCGGAGGTGCGAGTTCTAGCAGTATTAAATCCAATTTGAAAAAGTTCCCTGAAAATATTGATAAAACGTGAATTGGCAATCATATGGCCAGGATATGTGGGATCGTTACCCACTAAAACCCCCCCGTGGGCATTCAGCGATGCTATGGAGTGACTCTAGCTAGGAACTCCGTTGTTAGAATCTTGCCCAAATCTTCAGCACTGACGGCTACAGCTCGACCGGGGAGTGAGGGAGAGAGCAGAAGTGCACGCTCCACACGTGTTATGCACACAACAATGAAATTCGAGTTCATTTTCATCTCAGTTGGGCTTTTGTACTTACCTATAACTTTTTATTAAAATAACCCGTTCTCTGTGACCAATGTCTAAGAACCCGCTTTTTATTGCTAGCGACAACCAGCGACATCTGTTGCGTTGATTGTGTAATATGCAGACATAATAATATGGGTATTGGTTGGTAGATGGCATGACTAGGAATATTTGGTTAATTTTGTTGGTTTCGTCGCGCGCTGCCTACTTTCGCACTTTGGTAACTTTTTAGTATTTTAATGTAATTGGTAGCACAATGCCAACATTTTAAAACCACCATACATTAGATCGCACCATGCCTACTTTTTATTTCTGCCATAGTTACATCGCAAATCGCCACCTTTTTAGAAATTCAAATCTTTCGATCTCGTATTGCCTACTTTAGTACAGTTACGTTAAAAATAATTATTTCGAAAAACATGCCGCCATGGTTATTCCATGTATTGTAACAGATAGATTATATTTTTCTCATATTTTTTATTGTATTTGTTTATTGTATTGATTTATAACATTACTAAATATTATTGTGACAAACTTCATTTGGAGTTGGTTGCTAGAAGGAAGGTATCGGAAATTGTAAAATTTTTGGTTCTAATTTAATAACACGAATAATTCATAGATACCTACGCCATCGTCGGCATTTCATTCCTAACGGAAGCGTCAATAATTTCCGATTTTATGGGCAGACTACAAATTACGGATTTTTAATACTCAAGTAATCCAAAATATTTAAACTTTAAATGGATTACGTAAAATACGTTCCATGTGAACAAAAAAGAAACAAATTAGTAAATATTTCTTATTCTTTTTTAACCTATGTTGTCCGACCACTGGGCCAAGATCTCGCCCTATGGCCAACCACGTCCTTGTCGTGGGCCACATCAGATCAATCCTTCGTGAATGTATCTCATCACGTCAACGTTGCATAAGCCTTCCCCAGCGACTACGTCCATCCTTCGGCATCCATTGCCTAATAACTTTGGCCCATTGGTTTGTAAAAGTTTAATACAGGTGCCTCTAAAGCGGTTTTTCCAAAATTTACTAAACAGCCACGAGATCCACAATATAACAAATTTTGTGGTGACTGTACAATTTGTAGGCAACATACATATTTAATGTACTGCCGATAGTAAAAGTAGGCATGCTGCGATAAGAATACTGTGTTAAGAAAAAAGTTGTCCATATGCGAAAGTAGGCAAAGTACGATCTAATGTATGGTGATTTTAAAAAGTTGGCATTGTGCTACCAATTACATTAAAATACTAAAAAGTTACCAAAGTGCGAAGGTAGGCAGCGCGCGACGAAACCATTTTGTTGGGTTTTATTTTACCACGAGGTTATAATGTAAGTAATGGTTTTTAATGCTAATGGTAAATAAATTTTATTTGCAGCTTTGTGCTGGCAGAGCGTCCACAGACTCATGTCAGGGTGACAGTGGTGGGCCACTACTTTTACAACAAGGAGATAAGTTCCAAATTATAGGTAAGTTTCTAAAGATACTTCGAACAGCAGTTTCAACATAAAAAAAAATCTCTGATGGATGATGATACTGGATGTATTTTTAAATAATTAATGCAAAGTTAATGGTATTTTTTCTATTAAATTTTCCAGGAATCGTTTCATGGGGTGTGGGCTGCGGTCGGCCCGGATATCCTGGAGTCTACACAAGGATTACGAGATATTTACCTTGGTTGAGGGCTAATTTAAGAGATACCTGTCTTTGTGGTAATTAATCCAGAATTCTTAAATAGCTCTATTGTATATTTTATTGCCATTACAGCCATGTTAAGAGGCTACCTCAGAACTTAATGGTCGCACATTGATTGGTTGACTCACTCAAGTGGTCCTCAGATTTAAATTCAGATTTATCAGAAACTTGTCGGTTGTTAAAAAGTCAGGAACATTTGTAATTAAGTGTAAATGATATAACTTTTTCTCAAGTTATTGGTTTAATATATAATATATTTATGTACCTATATTATATAAGCAACTGTAAATATTGCTAAACATGTGTAATAGTAATTTTAGTGCCAAGTTAGAGAAATATGTTCAAACATATTTGTAGGTGTTCTTGTTTTGTTCTCAGGACCAAATCTGAAAAAAATACTCGTAGTTTTATAGATAAAACTAAATTGCAGGTAATTGAGATATATTCCGATTAAAATGAGCAGTTTACTTTAGGCAGGTTAGTGTGATTTCAGGATATTTGTATTCAAGATATATATATATATAGATATATACAAACTTGATTTGTTTTTCCATTTGCGATCTCTTTTTTGTAAAGTAAAGAACAATTTAGCGATTATTTTCTAGTAACTCGATAATTAGTTAAGTTTTTAAATACTACATTACATTTGACACTGGTGTCCTACTAAAATGAGAGCAAATTCAGTTATACTGCCCATGGCAGCTAGATAGATAACTTAATTATAAAATTATTTTAATGTTGTCTTTTACTCACGCGAATATTACACATTGAAATCAAACTACTTAAAATAAACCGCGATAAATTCCGTAAAAGTAGTTTGATTTCAATGTATAACTTCGAGCAAATTAGCGAATTCAAAAAAATTCATAAACCTATTAGATTCGGCATTAACTAAACTAATAATAACCTGCCACTGGATAATGATTTAAATTTTAAGCATTTCAAACGTAAAACAAAAGAACGTGTAAAGAAATAGTGCCTTTTAAGTCAAGATAATTTATTAGATAAGGTATTATACTTAATGCTTAAATAATGTTATATCGTAAGTTTAGTTCTAAGATAACTTCGGACAGGCCGGTGGTGCAGATTACCATTAGATATTAAGTCATTGAAAACTACTACCCAAGTGTTCAATGTTTTGTACATAACAGTAATTTATTAGTTTTACTTTCTTAAGAATTTATTTAGTTAAGTTTTAGGTGTAAATTTAGCTTCAAGCACGTGGGACATAGGTATTTGATTATTAGAATTGAGATCTAATTGCTTATTTTTGAAGTCGGGACAAACTATGTGTAAAATTGGGACAGAAATGCATAGAATGTAGCCACTTTACAGTGAAAGGATCAAATTGAATATACAAACTTTGGGTTACTAAGTACTTTCATTGCGATTATAATGCCTAGCAATTGGATTGGAAATAAAACTGTTAAATACTTTGGAATTAATGTCGATTAAAGTCGCTGTTGAGTTGATATGCATCGATATATAATAAGTAACTAGTGTATCGATGTTTATATGTAAGGAAATTAGTACTTATATATTTCAGTTACAAGTTACTAATGTGTTAAACTTTTATATTGTTTTAGTCTGGGATTTTATTCAACAAAATAATTTCCCACAAGAATGACATAGTTTCGCACTGTGAATGCGTCAAGGAGAACAAATATGACATCTCTGAGCTCTCTAATCCTCAACATATCATAATTTTTCGCGCGTGAAAGGAAATTTTATCCACTTAAAAGGAAAGTACACCTATTGGTTGTATCTAGTGGTGTTTATAACAGTAAAAGGTCGTTGGAGTCTGTGTACAATAGCCTATGTAGATTCCAAGGCCGTAGTTTACTCTGTGTCTGTGATCAAGTTATTTGTACTTTTTGCCTCCTTGAAAATTTCATATTTTTAACAGTCTTTATGTCACTATAGATAAGAGACATTCTAAGGAGCATTTTGCGCCTTGGTTTTTGCGATACAATCTGTGCTAATAACAAGTAGGTACAGTACTCACAACGGATCTTTGTGTGTCTGAAGTTGTGTTGGCGAACTATTGCGCAACTACAGTCGTGAGTTGTCAATACAAAAACACGAAAATAGCTACTGCGCAGCGTCTTGCAGCCATCATCACACGCACAAAGATCTGTTGTGACTACTGTACCTCTATTAATTTCCGAATTCCTTACCCACAGGTTGCAAAGATAAATTTAAAAAAAACTATTGAGTAGGTACCTAAGTACATGCAACTTATAAGATGTTTTTTGTTTTTTCTGATCAAGAAACACTACGATACTTTTTTGTGTCAAACTGATCTCCGGGTAGGTACGATATTATAATGTGACTGCGACTGGTGCCATTTCCTTTTGGCACCATGCCAAACTTGTTTTGGAAATACCTTTTTTACACATTAGGCTCTAAACACGTCTGCATAATGTAGAAAAATAATTTGATTACTTAGTATGAGTATTATTTTGAAGATTGACATTTGATTAAAATTAACTTTGTCGCCATCTAGTTAACAAAAACAGAAATAATGACTGGAAATATAAAAGTTTTGCCACATTCATAGATATATGTATATTATAACACTTAAGTAGTGTTGTAGGGTTAACTTTAGTTTCTATTATAAAAAAAAAAAACAATGCTCTATAGGCTACAACTGTGATCCCCTATCACGATAAAATTGTTGAATAACCTAATTGTTACTAATTTATTTTATATTTTTTATTAAGTAAATTAATATTCTACAGTTTATGTTATTAATGTTTTGTAAAATATTTCTCAATAAAAAATAATTACAAAGGATATTGGTTTATTCTTCTACTACGATAAAACCTTCCTTTTATTTTACTGGTACCTAATCGTAATTTTCCTGTACTTCGCATACTTATGATTTTTTTTTGAAAGGAAGAACATTATATTTATTATATCCAACCTTAAAATAAATGTCTAAAAATTGTATTGCTGAGCATCAAAATTAAATTGGTACCTACTACTGGGTTGTTAAGCGTGCGTCAAGGAAAACCGCAAGTAATTTATTTGGGAAGTCTACCTAAAGGCAAAAGGATCAAACATTTAGGAGATCAAGTCGGTTCTCTAAAATGAGCGTGAAAATGTATAACACTGTACAAACTGCATCTGTTCTTCATATACGTCTGTCATGCATGTCTTGCATGCATGCGGTTATCTATTGCTTCTATTATCGAAATAATTCCGTCCTGAATATGCTGTAGCAGCAAAATACACTATTGAGATCATTCAAATAGGAAATAAGTGCACAAATCGACGTAGGTTGACAGAATAGTTCACAAATGCTTGGGCTGACAGCAGGCTTAGCATGATGTGCCAATCTTGACATAAGAGTGTGAGTATGACGTCACTATGACGTAGCATTTCACATTTTTGTATAGAGAATGACGTTTCGGGGTTGGAAACTACGTCATACTCCACACCGATCTGTCAAGACTGCAAGTCGTGCTACGCCTGCAGGTGCGCACCCTTTTGCTACTCTCATAATAAGTGGAGACAGAAGACGAACATGATCGCGAATAACAATTCTACACGCCCATGACGTGACTCAAGTTATCTTAATTTTCTGACAACGAGGCAACTAGGTGATCAGTCTGTATTGTCGTTACTAACCAATAGCAGCTCTCTGCTTATACACGGAAAAAAAAAATTAGCTGCAGCTACTAAATTTTAGGTGCTATTGCAAATTTTCTTACGAACTATAGGGACAGCGAAGTTTGTAGCAGTCGTTGCAAAGTGTTTTTAGCTACCAGAATTTAGCCAAGGTAGCGAATTATTTTAGTTAAAATTACTACATGTCATAGCTAAGATTAGCGGTAGCGGCGAATATTATTTGCTATATTTAGCTGTGGCTGCTAACAATATTAGCAATATTTAGCTGTGGCTGCGAATTGTTTTTGTGACTCCACCAAAGGATTTTAGTTGCGATACCAAATAAATTTATGAGTGTCAGCTAATATAATTCGTAGTATTGTAGATTTGTTTTAGCAGTATTAGCTAAGTTAATTTGATACTGTATCGTATCACCTTAGCTACAATTGCCAATATGTTAGCTGTGGCTACGAATTGTGTTTGTAACTCCACCCAAGGATTTTAGTTGCGACACCAAATACATTTATGAGTGTCAGCTAATATAATTAGTAGTATGATAGGTTTGTTTTAGCAGCATTAGCTAACTTAATTTGTTACTGTATCGTATCACCTTAGCTGCAATTGCCAGTATGTTAGCTGTGGCTACGAATTGTGTTTGTAACCCCACCGAAAGATTTTAGTTGCGACACCAAATACATTTAACAGTGTCAGCTAAAATAATTAGTAGTATGATAGGTTTGTTTTAGCAGCATTAGCTAACTTAATTTGTTATTGTATCGTATCATCTTAGCTGTAATTGCCAATGTGTTAGCTGTGGCTACGAATTGTGTTTGTGACTCCACCAAAGGATATTAGTTGCGATACCAAATAAATTTATGAGTGTCAGCTAATATAATTCGTAGTATTGTAGGTTTGTTTTAGCAGTATTAGCTAAGTTAATTTGATACTGTATCGTATCACCTTAGCTGCAATTGCCAATATGTTAGCTGTGGCTACGAATTGTGTTTGTGACTCCACCCAAGGATTTTAGTTGCGACACCAAATACATTTATGAGTGTCAGCTAATATAATTAGTAGTATGATAGATTTGTTTTAGCAGTATTAGCTAACTTAATTTGTTATTGTATCGTATCATCTTAGCTGTAATTGCCAATGTGTTAGCTGTGGCTACGAATTGTGTTTGTGACTCCACCAAAGGATTTTAGTTGCGACACCAAATAAATTTATGTGTGTCAGCTAATATAATTCGTAGTATGATAGGTTTGTTTTAGCAGTATTAGCTAAGTTAATTTGATACTGTATCGTATCACCTTAGCTGCAATTGCCAATGTTTTAGCTGTGGCTACGAATTGTGTTTGTGACTACACATAATGATTTTATTTTAGTTGCGATATCTAATTAATTTATGAGAGGTAGCTAATATAATTCGTAGTAGCATGTAAAGTAATTTTAACAGTACAAGCAAAGTTAATCTGATACTGTATAGTATTAATGCAGCTACAATTCCTACGATGACATGAATATAATATGATAAAAAAATATATCACAAAATATGAATTAACACTATCTCATGTTGCTAGAAGTATGTTTAATACGATAGATTGTCCTTATTAAACTTGATGGCAACAAAACAAATCTTCAGAAGACGAATAATGAGATCATTTACATATTTAATTAAAGCAATTCAACATCTTTAACTATTAAAAAGAATGTGTAAATGGTTATCGGTTACATAGCTTTAAATATGTTACGGTTATGTTATTCGTTTTCTAATTAATTGTTATGTTGTTGCCATCAAGTGCGTAAATACATTTTTTTGTATTGAAATACTTATAGCAACTCAGGATTATTAGATATTTTGTGATACTTTATTTATCATATTCTATTCATGTCGTCATATCAATTGTAGCTACGATGATACGATACAGTATCATATTAACTTTGCCTCGACTGCTAAAATTATTTTCCATGCTACTACGGATTATATTAGCTACCTCTCATAAATTTATTAGATATTGCAACTATAATCATTATGTGTAGTCACAAACACAATTCGTAGCCACAGCTAAAACATTGTCAATTGCAGCTAAGGTGATACGATACAGTATCAAATTAACTTAGCTAATACTGCTAAAATACTGTCAGTTCTAGCTAAGGTGAAACGATACAGAATCAAATTAACTTAGCTTTAACAGCTAAAATGACCTTCCATGTTACTGTACATTAGCTTTTTCAAATAAATGTAATACATAACTGAAACGAAATCCTTAGGTGAGCAAACAAACACAACTAACATTTACACTTAAAACACTGTCAAGTGCAGCTACAGTGATACGATAGAGTAATAAATTACCTTAGTTACTAGGTACTGCTTAAACTACCTAACATGCTACGAATTATGATAAATTAATCACCATTCTCAATTGTTACATGAAGTCAATACAAAACAAAATTAAAGAAAGTATCTATTTATTGAAATCACAAAGTTACTCCTAAAACAAACATTAGTTTGGATAATTGAAAAGAAAAGTTATATACATAATTTTTTTTACTAACAATTTTATGTAACACTGGTATAAGACAGTAATTCCAACATATCAACTTTTATAAGTACAAGTGTTAACTAACTTGATCATAAAATCACTATCTGATAAAGTGACAATAAGGGCAAAGTCAATTTCTATTTTTTTCAATACTATACTATACTATATATAATCGGAACAACAAAGAAATACTATACTATAATCGGAACATTAAGCTTATACAGGGTTACAGGAAAAGTCGTGCTAGATCCGTTAAGGGCATGGAGTACCCATCATTTCTGACTTATTTCACTATGAAACACCCCACCCTAAACTTAACCCTTTTCGAGATTTTCGACTTTAAATTTTTTTATTGAAAATTGCCGATTTTTAGGCTATTAAATTTTATTTTGTTTATTTTGTGTGTATTATTATTATTATTATTGCATTTTTACATGTGTAATAAGATGCTTTAGGACGTCAATCATTAAAATAGTGCACAAGTTAATTGAATAGGCCGTAGTAGACAAGTGAAAGTAAAGAAATTACAAAAATAATTAACTAGTTTATTTTTCTCTAAGGAATATCTAAAAAAAATATTATGGCAGTTGTTCGGCAGATGTGTTTTAAAATATCTACGTTTCATCAGCTTTCTAACGAGGTATAACTATCTAGGGTTCGTATTAAATTTCGTGGAAAAAAAACTTAGTTTCATAGGCGACAGTGGTGAAGAAAGTTAATACTTAGCCCTAAAAAGTAAAGTAAAACAAAAATAGGTAAGCATGAAATGTCATTTACTAAATCAGGTTTTCACACAACTTTTTCTTACTCTACACTCTCTACAGTTCATGTTCAACATGGCCACCTCTATTTCTAACACATTGTCGCATCCTTCTACGGAGACCAGTCTTCACTACTCCAGTGGTCAACGTTGTCCTCATTTGATTTGCTGCATCAACAATCCTTTCTCTTAATTCTTCCACAGACGAAACTGGATTTGGCTCGCTGTATACAAGACTTTTCATGCGCCCCCATACATGAAAATCCATGGGGGTTAGGTCCGGACTTCTTGCTGGCCATGGCAACGGCCCACCTCGTCCTATCCATTTGTTTGGATAATTTGTGTCCAGCCAGTCTCTGACACTTCTCCTGAAATGGGCAGGGCAGCCATCATGTTGGAACCACATGTCCCTTATTAAGTTGAGTGGCAGATCATCCAGCAAGTCATTCAAGTCTCCTCTCAGAAAGTTTTCGTAGTTTTCCCCATTTAGATTGTCCGGGAGAAAGTAAGGTCCGATCAAATGATTGGAGATAATACCCATCCACACGCTAAATCTTCGTTGGGACCCCGTCACTCTTTTCTTATTGGGATTCCTTAGTTCTTTTGGGGCCCAGTAGTGAGCGTTGTGATAATTAGTTATGCCATCTTTATCAAATTTGGATTCATCTGTCAACAAGATATTTCTTAGAAAATCTGGGTCTTCTACGTCAGCATTTAGCATGAATCTGCAAAAGTCCAACCTTCTCGCGGAGTCTCCTTCTTCAATAACGTGTACCGGCGTGTAATGGTACGGGTATAGGCCAGCAGTATGCACTGTAAACTACACACTCCATTGCGAAAGTCCCACATCCGGCACTCGACGACCGGGATAGCGAGTTATGTATTCGTTGCGAGCTTGCACAGACACACAATCGCAGTATCCATAACAAATAAGCATATCAGCATATTCCTCAGGTGTGTAGGACGTCATCTTCAACACTTCCGTATCACAAGTACAAATCAGAGTCCGGTTAACAAGCACAGTAGTCACAAATCAGAAGAAATAGTCCAGAATCACAGCCAAGTCGAGAAAAAGAGCAAAACGATATCACATCTACTATGTACGAAGCACAAAAGCAGACTGCCAACCAAAACAATATCCTGTGTTGTATTACCAGCCCTTATCAGTCTCTACACATTTTTTCTTTCATTTACACCTGCATAAGCCCTTGGACTGGTACGGATTCGGCATCAACATCAATGGCGAATACATCACTCACCTTCGTTTTGCCGACGATATAGTCATTATGGCAGAGTCGCTGGAGGACCTCAATACGATGCTCAGCGACCTCAGTAGCGTTTCCCAACAGGTGGGTCTTAAAATGAACATGGACAAGACGAAGATCATGTCTAATGTCCATGTTGCACCCGTACCGGTAGTTGTTGGGAACGATACACTCGAAGTTGTTGACCACTACGTATACCTAGGACAAACTGTCCAGTTAGGTCGGTCCAACTTTGACAAAGAGGTCGCCCGAAGAATCCAACTCGGATGGGCAGCGTTCGGGAAACTACGCGATATCTTCTCGTCCAAAATACCGCAGTGCCTGAAGACGAAGGTTTTTAACCAGTGTGTGTTGCCAGTGATGACATATGGTACTGAGACGTGGTCTCTAACGGCTGGCCTTTTAGAAAAGTTCAGAGTCACACAACGAGCCATGGAGAGAGCTATGCTCGGAGTTTCTTTGCGCGACAGAATCCGAAATGTGGAGATTCGCCGAAGAACTAAGGTCACCGACATAGCTCTCAGAATCTGCAAGTTGAAGTGGCAATGGGCAGGCCACATCGCTCGAAGAACCGATAACCGTTGGGGAAGAAAGGTTCTCGAGTGGCGACCACGAACCGGAAGACGCAGCGTTGGCAGGCCTCCCACTAGGTGGACAGACGACATTGTGCGCGTCGCAGGTAACCGGTGGATGCAAATAGCCAATTGTCGTTCATTGTGGCGTTCTAAGGGGGAGGCCTATGTTCAGCAGTGGACGTCTTCCGGCTGATGATGATGATGATGACACCTGCATAAATTGTCACTTGTCTCGCTCGCACGGTGTGTCCCAACTTGAAGGACAATAGATGCGGGACCGTTAGAACTGCTACCTGAAGCGTCCCAACTACTTTTTTTCCACGAAATGTAATACGAACCCTAGATAGTTATACCTCGTTAGAAAGCTGATGAAACGAAGATATTTTAAAACACATCTGTCGAACAACTGCCATAATATTTTTTTTAGATATCCCTTAGAGAAAAATAAACCTGCTAATTATTTTTGTAATTTCTTTACTTTCACTTGTCTACTACGGCCTATTCAATTAACTTGTGCACTATTTTAATGATTGACGTCCTAAAGCATCTTATTACACATGTCAAAATGCAATAATAATAATAATAATACACACAAAATAAACAAAATAAAATTTAATAGCCTAAACATCGGCAATTTTCAATAAAAAAATTTCAAGTCGAAAATCTCGAAAAGGGTTAAGTTTAGGGTGGGGTGTTTCATAGTGAAATAAGTCAGAAATGATGGGTACTCCACGCCCTTAACGGATCTAGCACGACTTTTCCCGTAACCCTGTATATTAATTTTAAATATGCAATACTTAACCCCCTATTAGGGTAAATGCACATGATCTGCATTTAAACTGCAAGCTAGTTATACAATTGCAGTTTTGGTGCAGTTGAAATAACTACATCGAAACTGTTGACCGACTATCCCACTGTCCGTATAGTGAGATAAGTCAACTAAACCACATACCCCGACTAAACCACAATTCTGCAGCTAACTTGCAGCATCTACAAATTGAGACTAACAATAATTTATAGCCTATACATTATACTTAATATAAATAACGATTACACATAAGGGTACAAAAACACTTATACACTACTACAGGGAGCATTGGAAAATGTTGGCAATATTTTAACCTTTGCTTCTACATAACATTAAAATGATAATAGGTACAACATTTAATGAATCACTACAGATAAATTCTCGTATTTCAGAATGATAGTCATCATATTTTATACGCAAGTCAAGTCCTCACAAAAATCCCTGACATTTATTTTAATTAAACTTTTTTATTCCTAAAATGATTGTACTATGGATGTAATTCACATGCAGAAGCATAGTCTTAAGTATTGCCGATGATTTCAAATCCATCTTGTATACAACATCGATACACTAGGCATACATGTAATATGTATTTACTAGAACCTTTACAGAATATGGTTATAATATAAATACTGAGTAAAATCATATAATATGGGATTCATAAATCAGTACCACTTACAAAATACATACACAATATTTGCTGGAGTCGTCTCCATGCAGTTGCATTTCAGCATCAGTAGAGAAATTTTTAAAATCGATTTCCAGCTGTGGACAAATAAAAAAAAAAAGAATGATATAGATTGGGTAAGTATTATTTGATATAATTACAATATTTCTAATATTTACAAGATATAATAACTGAATCTATAATTTTATTTCATATCAGTTGATATAATAAACGATTGATATAATTTTAAAATAACTATTTTTATTAAGCATAACATACATTGATTACAAAACCATTTGATATCATTTACAAGATATAAAACCTATTTAGCCTAATATAATAAAAATAAAATAATAATAATATCATGTTTTTTTGTAATTTCGCGAGCCCTGCTTTGCGGGGCTCCTAATTCTGGGTGGTCATAAGACAATAACAACGAAGGTTAAGGCGGGAGCTCCGCTTCTAGCCTAACATATCCGAGTCGGATTGCTCTGAATCGAGGTGTTAACTATGTTGGTACCTATAAATATACATTTTAAACTATAGACCTAATGATTTTCGATTAGATAAACATTATATCCAATAACATTATACGAAATAAGTTTTAGAATATATAAATGTTATATGTAAAGAAATTATAGCAACAGTTGGTATATCTCACGTTTATTAGATCTTGTGAACGTTATTGAAATGAAAATAGACCAAATAAATTTATATGAAATGGGACGCACCCATATAGATTGAGCTTCGTAGAAGTTAGTTAAAACGTTCGTAATAAATTGTTACTTACCAATCTATCGTCCATGTATTTGTGGATTTCCATTGATCCTTTAGACATTGATAATCTTTTTGATGTCGTGCATTCCCAGTTCTCAAGGACAACATTTACCGTTTCTGTATTTTGAAGCCAGCTTCATAATAAATAATAGGCTTATTGTTTCTATGGGCCATAGTTGCCTGCAATAAAGGTTTTATTATTATTTTTCATTTTTGGTTACTCGGGCTTTTACACCCGGACTTTTAAAAAGCTTGCATGGGGACGAATCCAACACATAGGCCTGTTAGGACAAATTAATGAAATGGAACATACCTGCCAGAATCAACTGCTGGAAATAAGATATAAACAGCAGTTGACTCTGGCAGGTGTAGGGACTATTGAAGTATATGGAAAGATTTCTTGATTTCCTTAAGTGGGCATTTGGTGGACTGAACACTGGGCTATTGTAAAAGGCCGGGGTCATTTGCCATAATTAGTAGATACACTAATTATATTTTGTCAAGCGGTGACTTGCCACCAACTAGATGGGCTCTTCATATGGCCGTCAGAAGACGACGGAGTGTAACACCGGTGTGGGTGGCTCAGGTGTCGAGAGGTGTGCTGCCCTTTCTCCGAAGTTACTCGCAGCATTATACCCTTTAACACTTTCACCCCTGGACCATATAGCTTTAACAGCTCCTCTCTGGACTAGCCAATTAAGGCTAGCCAGAGCTGAGAGTCCTGCGTGCCCCCTTCGGTTTCCGGCCGACGAAGTCACGCCAAGGTGGGGGCCCTGACCGACTCTCTAGAGCACTCGGGTCCGTGGTGACCTTACGCACCAACAGCTCGCCACAAGCTTATGTAAAATGGAAGATACCTTTTTTTTGACGTGGGGGAAATTTTCGAAAGATCCCCGGGATCTGTGGGGCTCGATCGGGGTATGTGGGATTCTTACCCACTAAAACCCGCGCGCCGGATCTGCACCAGGGACCCTCAGTGCCTTGCCTTTGAGCCCGCCGACGGGGGGTGCATTATAGCCCCCCGGGAACCAGTCACGGTGCTCACGGGGACGGGGGTCGCAACCCCGCCGCTGTCCTCCTCGGAGTCGCCGCCGTACTCAATGAACGTTCTAAGGGTTCCACACCCCGGACGTCCAGCGACTCCGAAGAGCTTATGTAAAATGGAAGGTTTAGTATAAGTGGCCGAAAAATTCTTTGTGAAATATTAGCACATTTTCATATAATAAGGCATATGTAGGACCGCTATACTGTTCAATTAATTACAGGCAATTATAATTTATTATATTGTACTAACCTTTGAATGTATCAATGACTGGTTGGTCATAAACCCAGATTTCCAATAATTTTGTAACGTCCTCCCTTGCACAATAACTTCACCGTCTATCCTATCACCTCAGCTTATCACAGATCATGACTATGATCACGCGTCTGTCAGCATTCGAAAAACTAACTACCAAGCAATGTTGCCAGTGCTGTCAAAAAAATACAGATGAAACTTTTCTATTAAAAATGTAATTTCTATCAAATAATATATTTAACATTTTAACATTAAAATGTAAAAAATAAAGGTTAGTAATGTACATGCGGAAATCGACATCAAGCCAGGACCGGGTGATAGGCTAAGTCATAACTGTTAACAAAAATATATGAAAAAAATCTTTATTAAGAACTAGCTGTACCCGCGGCTTCACACGCAGCCAGTAGGTAGGTAATTTTCGCGTTATACTCATAAAATAAAACTCGATATAACACGATCCATCTCCATTGAACTTGATCACCTTCGGCCCGATTCGATCCGGCCCTTTTATTTTTCGCGGGGAAACCTTCAAAAGGTCCTCGGGATCTGTGGAGGTCAACCAGGGCATGTGGGATTCTTACCCACTAAAGCCCACGAGGTTGCTGCATTGGCACATGAGTGGGGACACCGAAGTTCTCCGGTGGGATCTGCACCAGTGTGATCAGTGCCTTGCATTTTAGCGTTCACGGTGTCAAGGTGCTCACATGGATGGGGGTCACAACACCGCTGCCGTCCTCCTAAGAGTCGCCACGGTACTGGATGGACATCCTAAGTAAGGGCCACACCCCGAACGTCCAGCGACTCTGAAGGAACTCAATCCGACTCCATCCAACCCAGTCTGACCACCCGATTCGACTCGATCGATTTACATAAATTATATCAAAATCATCCTATATATTTTGCGCGTTACCCTTATATTTTGATGCCCCGTCCTGCAGGAACCCTTCAATTTTTCGGGATAAAGAGTCTCTTAGATAAGCGGTCAGCGGAGCACCACTTACTTTGCAAACCGGAGGTCACGGGTTCCATTCCCGCAGGGAGCAACAACTTTGTGTAGGTAATTGTTTCTTACTGGTTAGGACAATGACGGATCTTTTTGTCTAGAAAGTAAGATGATCCATACGTCGGATAGGTACTGAGGGGCTTGGATGACATTATTATTATTATGATGACAGCTACGATGGCGATTATGTGTAGGTATGCCACATACAAAATAGTACTATTTTGACATTACCTAAATTCATTTTTCCATTTTACTACTAAGTACCCGTACATCCGTAAATCTATTGTTCAAGTAACCCTGATCTTGTTTGTAAGCTGTCTACACGATAAGTGTCAAGCTGCATATCGTGATCTACTTGCTTTTTGTTCTCGCGGGGGACACATGCAATAGGTCCCGGGACCTATGGGGTCAACCGGGGTATGTGGGATTCTTACCCACGGCTGTCGCACGGCACATGAGACGGGAGGCGTGGACGCTCCGGTGGGATCTGCACCAGAAAACTGAGGGTTTTCTGGTCTTGCCTTTAAGCCCGCCGCTGGAGACACTTTATACATCCACCAAGCAAGCTGTCGTACTTGTTAGACATTCTAGGGCCACACACCTCAAACTTTCTGAAGGAGCTTTATTCTTATATATTGAAGAATGTTATTGTAAGTGGTCAATAACATCTTATATTTTTTTATTAAGTACTACTACTATCTTATGTATTTCAACATCAATGATTCAATGATTTCGATATCTATCACATCAACGTATTTTACAGAGGTTTAGTTTGAGATTTCATGGAACCATTATATTTTTTAACACTATGACTCAAAGTTGATAACTTTGTTGAGATTTCAAAAATAAAAAAGTAAATTCAAAAACTATAACCCAACTAGCGAAAAATCACCCTATGAAAAGTATAAAACCATATTTATTATAATTTTCAATATTTATCGCCTATTAAATAAACAACTAACACGTTATATTATAGCGTTTCATCGAGTCGTAAAGCGAGCTGCAAAGTCTTAGTGAATTGATGTGATTAAGTGAATCGTCACTCTGGCAACACCTGCAAGAACCGTTATTTCATTTGTCCGCGCAAAACGCGAATAAATTTGCTACCATCCCAAATTATTGTATGCTACTGCAGCGAATACTATATTTGCAACAGTCGTTAAAATATTCGGGCTCGTTTTAAAACGTTTCTTTTGTACCTATTAACTCGCTTTCTTGTCTTACGAAGAACATACCTACTTACTAATATTGGACCATAGGAACATTAGGAATGGTGACCATTGGAACTACTGAAATACCCAAAATAACCCCGTCAATAGAATATTGGTATAGAATATTGCCACTCCATTTTCACCCACTTCTACACGTTCAAATCGTTTGGAATTTTGCACATGTGTCAAAGACCCGTGACAATATATTAATATAGTATTATCGAGCTGATCTCATGATAAAGCTCGAATTTGGATAAGGGGGAACCCTTAGATGGCTACTAGTAAACTCATCAAGTTTGGACTCATTTGTTTTGTTTTAAAGAATTCTATTTACTTTGACCACTAATGAGGATCTGATGATGGAACTGGAAGGTGGGTAAAGGAACCCTTGAGTGGGTACTAGTAATCACATCGTGTTTAGGCTCGCTTGATTCGGGTTTAAGAGTTCCATTGACTTTTCCCAATATGAGGATCTGATGATGGAGCTGGAAGGTAACCCTTGAATGCGCGAAAGTTTGGAGAGCCTAAAGCAATATCTCAATGGACTAAAGCCTAATGCATAATAATCCATCGGACGTACCTACTGTAAGCAGTTGCGCATTATTGAGGAAAGTCTGTCTAATAACCACAGATCTTGGATTCGTATATCAACTCTCAAAATTGACAACGATACATTCGAAACGATATACTTACGATATTATTCCGAATGTATCATACCTACTCTAACAAATATTCGAACTCCTCATCGTTTATCGTACCTATCTATAGAATTTTTGGTCCTCGGTACGATTCATTTGGTCCTTTTTTATTTTCTTCATTATTTACAATGAACTAAAGACCACGCGTACAAGTCGTGGGCACTGCTGATGTTATCCCGGTTTTACTCACTGTGGGACATATCAATGTTTAAAACCCATCTCAGAGACCGAGTGAATACAGTCAAATCCATTTGTTCACTATTTTGGCGGATTCCATAAACCAATCTGGTATATCTGGTAATACTTTTAAAGGCCCGTTATCTGAGTTAAACACTAATCTTGTTAGCTGTACTGGCAAATTATTCTATGGTATTGTTACAAATATAATATTTGCAAAAGTCGCAAAAAAATTCGGGCTCGTTTTATAATTCAAACTAAAACGCAAGTATTTAATAGGTAGTAAATGCCTATTACTACATAAGATTGAGTAACCGTAAACAGTGTTTTATTATTATCTTAGGTATTGTATCCATAATAATCGGCAACAAGTAGATATGTATACCTAAATATATAAAACCATCCACGAAATGTATGATCATCAGCAGCCTAAAGTAGTCCACTGCTGAACAAAGGCCCTTAGAAGGGAGGGGTTGCCATAATTCCCTCGCTTGGCAGGCGTCTTGGGGACCGCAGTATAGATGGTAGGTAATCCAATAGAAAGACGCTGCTGCCCGTCTTCTTATTTTCCCTTAGTCACCTCTTACAGAGTCCCAACGGGAGAAGATGGGAGGATGTTGTTCTTAGCCGGACACCCCACGGATTAGATGCATGTATGAAGTACATACGTGTAAAATCGAGATATTTATTTTAGTCAACAGAAGTCAAGAAAATTTGTCAAAAAGCATGCCTTGAACACAAGAGTCCCATGTTCAAACAACGCCTTGCACCTCGGAGATTTTCTTATTTCATGTCATCTTAATTTCAATATTGATTATCACTTGTGTTATGGTGCAGTGTACGATGTAAGTACACATCGTGTGGAAACCTGCACATCATTCAAAAATAGACGTGTGTAGTTTGCCAACCCGCACACGGCCAGCTGGTGGGCTATGTCCAGAACCCCCTCCATATAGAGGGGTGTGTCGATATAATGGCTCACCCCTTACACTATGCCTTGATCGCTTGGGTTCGTAATGGAAACCGTCAGTGAAACCGTTAGTTTTGAAAATTTTGATATACATTTAACTTTACGAGACTGCATAAAGAACACTGGCCGTTGTGCGTTGTTGTAACTTGCTGTAAAAAAATAGTTGTAAAATTTAGAACAATTAGATAAAGTTCCAAAATGATCTTATAAAACTCACGCAACTCTAGTTTGCTACCCCTGACAAGGTATTATTATGGTTCACTGTTAAGTTAATTTGAAAGTATTAATAAGATATTTCGCTATATAAAGACATATAATTAGCGACCAGAGCTCGAAATATTAGTTGTGGTGTTTAAAATAATGTGGAAGGCTTACTAAGATTTAGAAAACAAATTTAGTACTTGTTGCAAAATCATTTGCAGTGATTGCAAAGACCATTTAGCTATATGAAGACATTATAATTAGCAACCAGAGCTCAAAATATTACTTGTGGTGTTTAAAATAATTTGGAAGGGTTACTAAGATTTTGAACAATATTAACAAATGAAACTTAACAGATTCATCTGCAAAAACATTTAGTACTTGTTGCAAAATTATTTGCAGGGATTGCAAAGAACATTTAGCTGTAGGAAGACATTAAAATTAGCCACCACAGCTAAAAATGTTAGTTGTGTTGTCTAAAATAATTTGGAAGGGTTACTAAGACTTTGAACAATATTACTAAGATATTAACAAATGAAACTTAACAGATTTATCAGCAAACAAATTTAGTACTTGTTGCCAAATCATTTGCAGTGATTGCAAAGACCATTTAGCTATAGGAAGACATTATAATTAGCAACCACAGCTAAAAATATTAGTTGTGTTGTTTAAAATAATTTGGAAGGGTTACTAAGATTTTGAACAATATTAACAAATGAAACTTAACAGATTTATCAGCAAACAAATTTAGTACTTGTTGCAAAATCATTTGCAGTGATTGCAAAGACCATTTAGCTATAGGAAGGAATTATAATTAGCAACCACAGCTAAAAATATTAGTTGTGTTGTTTAAAATTATTTGGAATAGTTACTAAGATTTTGAACAATATTAGCAAATGAAATTTAACAGATTCATCTGCAAAAAAATTTAGTACTTGTTGCAAAATTATTTGCAGTGATTGCAAATACCATTTAGCTATATGAAGACATTATAATTAGCAACCACAGCTCAAAATATTAGTTGTGGTGTTTAAAATAATTTGGAATAGTTACTAAGAGTTTGAACAGTATTAGCAAATTAAACTTCACAGATTCATCTGCAAACAAATTTAGTACTGGTTGCAAAATCATTTGCAGTGATTGCAAAGACTATTAGCAGGACCGATACAGACATGTCTTTGCTGCTTAAGGCATCTATCTTTTTGCAATAGTGACGAAGTATTTATCCATAAATGGTAATAATGATTTGTAGCCACAGCTAAGGGCAACCCCTAATGTTGTTTTGATGATATAGCGAAAAAAGTTTGCGATAGGTGTTAAACAATTTGTAACACCTGTTAATTTTTTGTAGTTCTTATAGCTAAATGTCGTTATCAATAATAGCTAAGTGGTCTTAGTTGTAATACACAATGCTTTGCTGATGTACCTAAGATATTATACAGAGCAGCAAATGAATTGGCAGCAAAACCAATTTAGCGACCACAGCTAAACCATTTTTTTCCGTGTAGGTATTTGCGATGTCCGGTTTGTAAATAAAAGCAGCTTCTATATTCTCTCTCAGAATAAGGTTTGTCCACTGCTAGACATATGCCTCTGACTCCACTCCGACTCCACTCCACTCCGATGTTGATAACGCATGTTTGCTCCAGGCCCGGTATGTTGTCTTTTTTATGTCATCGGACTATCTGGCTGCTGGTCTACCTACACTCCAAACCAAATAAGCTTGAAGGCGATTACAACTTTATTATGCAGTCATAAAACACCCCCGCTGTATATTTGACCGTAACGCGGCA
The DNA here is from genome assembly GCA_911728495.1 of Furcula furcula. Taxonomy (NCBI): domain Eukaryota; kingdom Metazoa; phylum Arthropoda; class Insecta; order Lepidoptera; family Notodontidae; genus Furcula; species Furcula furcula. The sequence goes on along the minus strand of OU452254.1, from coordinate 9,135,630 downwards.
GCAAAAAAAGGTTGGTAATACAAAGTTGTTTTGGCTGACGCGCCTTGTTGACAATGTATGCGTTATGTAGTTATTGAGCCGCAAACGAACTTGTAATCGCCTCCAAGTTTATTTGGGATGGAGTATACGCTTCTGCTTTATGTACGGGATCTCCTAGACTCCATCTTACATCTGCGGTATACGAGCCCGGCCCATTGCCATTTGAGCTGCGCAATTCTTGTCCCATGGTTTACTACAAAACAAATTAATTACTCTCGGAATATTCATTAATACTTCAATTAGTAAACAGTGACATATTTAGGGTTGACCGAACTCGTTTTAAGCGTTATCCTCTTTATATGTCTTAGATAACAAATGATTTATGCTGACGCTTACAGATTTGCACGAGATTTATGGAATCGACCCTCAATCGGCGCATTTGAAGGTTGAGATATTTAGCCGTAGTACTTTGTTGTGGAGTTTCTTGCTTGAGTTGATCCAGTTTTTTGTGAGGGCGTTCCACTGTAACCACGATTAAAATTTAAGTTTATTATGACCTAAATGTGACCTCCGTATTTAATATATTATTTACAAGCCACGATATTTACAGCTGTACATAATCTTGATATAGGTATGTGCATGTTCTGTAAATATTGAGCTCAAATGGCACTTAAAGCTCAGAATGTGCAAGTGAATGTGCAAAAAGGCTGATATTGTGACGCGTTCGAAAGTGACACTTTCCCCGCGCCGACTAGTCACCACAACACCTGCGCAGGCGCCGCCATGCGATATTGTACTCACGAACCTTTGACAATAAATTAGGTACTACGCAATACACTGGGTTTTAAATAAGTTTGTATATAAATATCGAAGATTTTGTATCTGCAGGATCATATAAATATTAATCGTTGCCATTGATTGATTGATAGTAAAGCTCGCATAATATTACTATTACTATTTTATTTTTAATCATTCCGATTCAAATTATTTTTGATCAAACAGGTACTAAAGGAATGTTCCCAAATTAGATCTATGATAGTTTGGCAATCTTTCGGCCATTTGGTAAGACATATCTCTCCAAATACGATTCACGTAGAAGTACCGTTCCATTCCCAAGACTTTACAGAGTAAAAAAAAATCTTTAGTAAAAGCATCTTTTTTGCAATGTGGCGCCGCGGCGCATATTAGAGTTTCTATTTCCACTATCTATCGCCATAATCAGATAAAAAAAGTTGCTCCAATAACATCGTATCGGTACCGTTACTTGTCTACGAATCCGTAATGGGGCAGTTACTCGAATTCAAGTATAGAATATTAATTTGCGCATCGAGCACTTATTTTTTATATCGTTAGATCTTTTAAGCTGTGGTTTGATTACAGCGTAGCGTTTTTTTATTCTTTTTAGTGACGATACAAGCAAGTCGCCTGGAGTAAAGCGACATGCAGGTCTATTGCAGACAGCTGCAGTGAATTAGTTATCAAGTCTCGTGAACACAGAATTTTACCAGCTACAGCCCTTCAAAGAGGAACTTTGGCGGCCTTTTGTATAAGAGACTAACAAGACCAAGACAAGAGACCGATCGACTGAGGGAGTTTACGCTGTTAATAAATAATTATTTTATTTTATATTTATTTCTTATTTACCTACCGTGCCATCCATGGTGCCACCTAAAATAATGAGACAAAACACAATTTCTATAGTTGAGCAATTGTACAACAAGCACTTATGTCTGTGACAACACATTAGTAACGCACCAAATCACCAAAAATATTACCCACTAATTATTTCAAAATAATTCAATAAACACTAATTCAATAAAAAATTAAGTACCTACTTACAAGTGACTAAATAATTTACAAAATATTAGCATTAAAAAAAGCAACGCTACGCTGCTGCGCTGTAAATAATGTAACCATGGCCTAATGCCAGTTAAGCCATGCATCAGGATTAACGTCCAATTTGAATTGGTGCTTGAAATTCCCGTTAAACAAATATCCTTCCCTGGCCATTGGTCTTGTTTGTACAAACAGTAGAAGTGTATAGTTGTTTGCCATGGATTTATTCCACGAAAACACTAAGCGTAGGTAATTAAATTTTTTTCCGAGAAGTTTGTTTTGCTACTTTACCTCTTGAATTGAATTTTTATATTATTAAAAAAAAAAATGTTATTCACAAGGCTTGAGTGTTTTGTCTATATATTATACTAGCTGTCCCGCGCAACTCCACCCGCGTAGTTTTCTAATTTTCTGCGCAACTTAATATTTCTTATTCTTAGGAACCTTCTACTAACTTTTATTAGAATATTTAAACAAAAAATATTGATGAAATCGGTATACTTAGTCGTTCTTAAGTTATGGCGTGACCAAGGGATATAAGGATTCATTTTTATATTATACTAGCGACCCGCCCGGATTAGCACGGGTATACTACATATAAACCATCCTCTTAAATCAATCTATATATTTCCGAAATCTGCATTAAAATCCGTTGCGAAGTTTCAAAGATCTAAGCGTACAAACAGCGGGAGCGAGTTTGTTTTATACTAAGTAAAAAAAATATAAAGATACATATATTACATTTGTATATAAGTACTTACTTACATTGATTCGGGGCACAGCAGTCCCCCAAGAACCAGTAAACAATGGAGCGGGAAAAAGATTTGGCGATTTTAGAATACTTAACTCCGGGGAGCCAACCCGCACTTGGCCAGCGTGGTGGACTATGGCCTAATCCCCCTCATCTTGAGGGGAGGCCCGTGCCCAGCAGTGGGACATAAACAAGGGCTGGTATTATTAACTGCGGGGAAATGGAGGTGCTGAAATTATTGGGCTCAAGGAGACTAAATAACTAAGGTGACGAGCGGTAGTACAGTGAAGTTGTCAATGGGCAGATCTGTCGCTTACCATCACGCAAGCGTAGTGCTCGGCTCGTTACTAAGATGATTCAATTAAATATTTTCTTAGAACAACCAAGCCCAGTAATTTTTAGCCCAGTCTATATGGAATGTGCTGAAAATTACTGGGCTTGGGCCTAAATACTCGTAACTCTACATAAGTAGAGTTACTGAAGGATTGGCTCTAATTCGTTGTGGCTAGGGTATGTTTTTAATTTGATTGGGTGTTCATGGGGTATTAAAAAAAAAACAACAATAGCCCCCCCCCCCCCCCCCTAGTTTCCAAAACGGCGTGTAGCGGTAATGTTTAAAAATCGATCCGTTATATATTATTTCATACATTTTGTAAAAAGTTCTATATTAAACAAAAAAAAAACCCTGTTACAGTCGAACTTTGTTTACAACTTACATTGTCCCAAGTACCGAGGTATGCAGGTCGTAAGGAAAAACGTTAGATTAAATATTCAAAGGAAAATTATTTTTAGTTTGTATGTGTACTTAGGTAAGCTAACCCTGTACGGCGGCGACTCCGACGAGGACGGCGGAGGGGTTGCGACCCCCGTCCCTTTGAGTACCGTGGCAGGTTCCCGGGGGGCTACAATGCGCCCTCCGACGGCGGGCTCAAAGGCAAGGCACTGAGGTGTAGATCCCACCGGAGAGAACTGGGGCCCCCCCTCTCATGTGCCGATGCGACAGCCGCGGGGGTTTTAGTGGGTAAGAATCCCACATACCCCGGTCGAGCCCCACATACCCCGGTCGAGCCCCACAGCTCCCGGGGATCTTTGGAAGATTTCCCCCGCGTCAAAAAAATAAAAAAAACGCTAACCCTCCACTGCGCTGGTTGCATCTGTAGCGCATCGAGAAGTCACTTGCTTTGCTAACCGGAGCGGAGGGTTGAAATCCTGCGTGAAGCGACAATTTTGTGTACTTGGTCCTTACTGGTTAGAACAATACAGGCCGATCACATCACCTGATCTGATTGGTTGGAAATTAAGATGAGTCGATTTTGAAATTAGATTTTGACCCACAAACCTTTTGGCAGTTATTTAAATTCTAATGTTAAAGTATGCGTCAGATGGGCATGTACAAAGTCGGTCCTGCGCCTGACCTCTCCTCGGTCGGATCGATCGTATCGGTTACGTGGAGGATTATTACGCTAAATGTGCCTGAAGTATCAATTAGATGTAGTAAAAATCTTTTTCGATTAGGTACTTCATGTAAAATATTAAAGAGGGTTTTGAAAATTGATATACTTAATTATATTTCTGTGGCATTGGTAACGAAGATTACTTCTAATCACAAATGTTAGGATGGTATTGGACAAGTGGGGTAGTACACTGACGTAGGTGTCCGAAACACGTCTGTTGTTTGAATACGACGTTGGACTGGACGCATCTCAGTGTGTGTCCGTTTGTGAGCGCGCGCGACAACTTCCACAACGGAAGACGATGCGCCTGTTGAGCGCCAATTTTTGAATTCGATATTCAAATTTATATTTTTCATCTCTTTTATTTATTTTTAAAACCAGTATCAGAATGTGGAAGTGTTTATTTATTTTGGTGGTTGTGACTTTGACTTTCACTAGTTCAGAGGTTGGTAACATTATTTACTTTCATTAGGAGGACCGCAATTAATTTTATGGTATTCCGTGTAATTTCGATGTTTATAATGTGTGTGTCATTGATTTGATTGCTCCTGAGTCTGCTCGTGTTTTCTAGTGAAAATATAGCCATTAAATTTATACCAGTTCTGAACGACTAATAATAATGGATATAGTCTTATTTCGCATACAGCACCAGATGACGACTTGACATAATTTATGATCACTTAATGATATTTTAGACCAGATTGGCAAGTTTTTAAAACCAGAATATCATTGTTCAATGTTTTTTAAAACGTTTCTGACAAACGGTTAATATTTGTTTACAAGCAATTAGGTTCGGGTTTTCGACTTGGTTATTATATTTCTTTGTTGTTTGAGACGAGATTGTAAAACAGCGGGTTTTTATTTTAAAAATATGCTGTCTGAAATAACTGTACTATGATCGCCGATGGAAAACATCGTATTTGTACCTATATTAAAAACTTTTAACTGGCTTGACTCAGTAGATACGTTTCAGTTTACAGCAGGGATTCTTAACTGTTTTTCACGCCCTTACCTGAACAATAACTGAAGTTCTTGCGATCTCAGGGGAGCAGTCCTGATTTACAGCAACTCGGAGACTCGCACAGCTCAGTCCAGTACCACCTCTGAATAAAAATTTATTTATATTTATCATAGGGGCGTAAAATAATGATAATTTGAGGTTTTGTTACCGGGAATTTCTTCGGAGTTGCTGGACGTTTGGAGTGTGGTGTTCATCAAGTACGGGGCGGCGACTCCGAGGAGGATAATGGCGGCGGGGTTACGACCCCGGGGTGCTATAATGTGCTCTCCGGGGCGGCGTGCTCAAACGCACTAGGGGCATCCGACAATGCCTTCTAGACAATGTAACATTCTGCAAGCGTTATCGTGAATAGAAAGTATAAAAATGTATGAGAATGACATAACACATAGAAAAATCACGTTTCCATTTATAAGGAATTGACACCGTTATGTGAATGAAGAAATAGAATCGCTATGAAGCGATTGTAAGTATATTGTCTAGGCCCTCTGGAGCAATTTCTTCCGGAGAACCCAGCCCCTCCCCCTCATGTGCCCATGTGATAGCCTTAGGGGTTATAGTGGGTTAGAATCTCACATAGGTACACATACATACATCGTTGAACTTTTTAAGGTTTCCACCGCGAGATCAAAATAAAAGTCAGAAGCCTAAGGGCAGTTTAAACAAGTCCAATAATAGCGGTACGATAAAAAAGGGTGCCGGATGGTCCCGCAGCAGGTACGACGATACGATGAATTAGTTCAGAGTGGTAACTCTGTAAGAAGATTTAGCAAACTCGACAGCTGAATCCGCGTTGAGATTTCGAGATTGTTAAAACATGTTCTTATAGAATACCACTACAGATATGAGCATTGACTATGAGGTCTATCAATGTTTATTGCGAGAAACGTGATGTTGTCATTGATCTCGTTTATCATCTGGTACATCATGATATGACTACGAGATAACATTGGTAATTTTATAAAATTACTCTGCCCAATTGGTAAAACGATAGTTACACATTGCCTTGGTGTACAATATTCTGCCCAGTTGGGCAGATTATAACATTGTAGTAAAAATGATTTGACTACAACATGCATAGCGTTATAGGTAACGTGAAGATACGTAGAGACCCGACCAGGGAAAGCTTTAAAGCGCTATTTTGCGATTTTTGAAATTCATTATTTTAGAAGTAATATCAACAGTGGAATTTATTTTAATCGAAATTGCGGCCACGTCTTATAATTTTCTCTAATCAAAATAATATGAGAGCTATGCTGGGTGTTTCTCTGAGGAGCCGAATACGGAATGAAGTAGTTCGCCAGAGAACCAAAGTGACCGACATAGCCCAAAGGATTAGCAAGCTGAAGTGGCAGTGGGCTGGTCATATTTGCCGAAGAACCGAAGACCGTTGGGGTAAACTGGTTCTGGAGTGGAGACCGCGAATCGGGAAGCGTAGAATAGGACGCCCTGTGACTAGGTGGAGCGACGATATCCGCAGAGCGGTTGGCATACACTGGATGAGGAGAGCCGAAGATCGGGCTCAGAGGCGCGGGGGGAGGCCTATGTCCAGCAGTGGACCGATGTGGGCTGATGATGATGATGAAGATAATATTACCTTATTTATAGTTCGCTTAAAGCTATAATATGTATCTAATATAGAGCAATATAAATATCTAACAATAGAAGCTATATATTATTATATTGTTGTTATATATTGCATGTTATGAGCAAACGTGTTGCAAGCTTAGGCGAGAATTCATATGATGTGTTTTTTTTTGTTACGCATTTTGCGAAATCTAATGTTGCAAGTAGCGTTTTTTGTAGGCATGTTGAATTCTTCTTCTTCTTGCGGTGTCATCAGCTCGTCGAACTTAGAGCGGTCCCTTGCCAAGCGAAATAGCTGTTCCACGCTGGCAATGCCAGTCCACTGTTGTATATTTCTAAGCCACGATAGCTTGCGTCTTCTGATTCTCATTGCCCTCTCAATTTTACCCATCATTCTGAAGAAGATGGTATCGGTCATGTCTAAGAATATGTCCGAGGTAATTGACTTCTCCTTCTTTTTTGAGTACGTTCATCAATGAGTATAATAAGTAAAGAGATGAGGTTCATGAATTCTCAGGATTTTTTGGCTCTTCTTATAACTTTGTAGCTCGTTACTTTTTGTGCCCAGCTTCTTAACATAGTCGGTACGACCACATTTCAAAGACCTTAGAGGTTTCTTGGAGCAACTTTTACTTAATAGTCAAAGCCTCGCAACCGTAGAAAACTATCAGCCAGATGGTGCATTCTTATGCGTAGGTTTACATACATTTGTTTGTTACAGAATACCTGTCGCATCTTCTTAAAGGACGCACGGGCTATTTCAATTTCTTTTACCGAGCCCCATTCTTCATCCTCTCCTTTATTGTATTTTTTTTTTTACTTTAAACAAACCGCTTTGACAGGGAAGTGGTGATTAATAGAGATATAAATTAGTATATATTAACAAGTAATACTTAATATAAAATTGACTTCAAAATTGTTTGTTGTAAGAGATTTTTATTTCTCGACAGTTTTAGAGGGGGGGGGGGGGTCTGGTGTATGTCTATTAATATCGCATGCTCTGTATAGTATAGCCTGACTGCTCAATTTTAGCATTGTGAAGTGTCGTTGGATTTGTTTTAATTGTGGGAGCAATATAATAATGTTACAAAATATATAACGTCCCAACCGTATGTATAGTCCGGTCAATTTAGACCAAAAAATGAGAGTGAAGTTACATAAAGTCCCAACAAGCTGAATTTCAGTGAAATTGTTCAAAATATAATTATAAAAAATGTCTAGAAGTTCCCCATCATTCCCCTGTAAGGAAAATTTTTTATTCAAGATCAAAGGTCCAAAAAATGAGTTTTTCGCGATTTTCTGAAAACGGTAAGTATTATCATAAAAGTACCTCAGACAAAAATTGTAGATCATAAAATTATCTATAAAAAATGTATCTATACTTTTTTCTTACGAGCCACCGTTTCTGAGATATAACGATTCAAAAAGTTATAAAAGTTGTTATCGTCATAATATGCATGAGTACGCCACGTATATACATCTAGAGTTGTTTCGTTAAAAATACTAAAAATAAATAAACTATTTTAAAAAAAATAAAAACCGACTTCAAAGTAAATTATCTAATAAAAAGCATAAAATAACGAAAATATTATTGAAGTTGGTGTTAGCGTACCTGCTGTGTATATTCTGCACCAACTTCAATAATATTTTCGTTATTTTATGCTTTTTATTAGATAATTTACTTTGAAGTCGGTTTTTATTTTTTTTTAAATAGTTTATTTAACCATTTTTAGTGACTTATTTTACCAAGATAGGTATCAGCACTATCACGCAACTCGAACGTCTACATTACAGTAACTTACTGAAAACATAAAAAGTTTATATCTCTTAAACTACTGGACCGATTTTGATGAAATTTGTACTCTACCCTAAGTTGAAAGATACTCTAACTATTGCAAAAAGAATTTTCGAAATCGGACTTGTAGTTTCTGAGAAATCCGTGGACAAACCTACATACATACATACATACATACATACATACATACATACATACATACATACATACATACACTCGTGAAATTTGGTAAATTCGTTTAGAAGCCCACATAGACCAACATATATGAATATTACGCATTTTTATTAATATTACATACATACGCGTCGAATACAGAACCTCCTTTTTTGAAGTCGGTTAAAAACAAGTTCAATTAGCTTGTCTTCCTCCAACCTCAGTTGCTGCTCACCAACATCTTTTTCGAGTATATTACCAAGTTCAAGTGTGGCTTGGTTATCAGCTAGACCCTACAGACTGGGGTTGGAAGTTGGTCAACAATATATTAGAGCCAGTTCAAACTTTACTTCCACCTGCGCCGGAAAAACTGCTGAACACTATTTTTTGCAACTGCAAAAAGGGATGCAGTGCTAAATGTGGTTGCAAAAAAGTCGGACTGTCTTGTTCTTTGGCATGCACAAATTGTCAAGGCCGGTCGTGCTCTAATATTGAATCACAAACAATGGAGGATTCGTTTGACTCCGACGAAGTATCATGCGATACATCGCTATTGACGCAATTTACTTGCATCCAAAATGAAGATGAAGAAGAAGCAGGAGAAGAAGAACAAGAATTTGAAACTTACGAATAAGACGAATAAACTTCAACACTTTTTTTTTAATTTACATCGCCTTTATCTTTCCCAATCTTTGAAAATTTCCGTTATTATGCAATAGTTTTACATTAAACAGGATCACAACTGACCCGTGGAGTAGGCCTACTGGGGAAACCACGTTAAAAAACGCGCTAAGAACACTACCTCATAGGTGGCGTGGAAACGTGTGCATATTATGACGATAACAACTTTTATAACCTTTTGGATCGTTATATCTCAGAAACGGTGTCTCGTAAGAAAAAAAGTATTGATGCATTTTTTATAGATAATTTTATGATCTACAATTTTTGTCTGAGGTACTTTTATGATAAAACTTACCTTTTTGCTGAAAATCACGAAAAACTCATTTTTTTGACCTTTGACCTTGAATAAAATTTTTTCCTTACAGGGGAATGATGGGGAACTTCTAGACATTGTTTATAATTATGTTTTGAACAATTTTACACAAATTCAGCTTGTTGGGACTTTATGTAACTTCGAATGTCTAAATTGACCGGACTAGTAATAGTCAGTTTCATTTATTTTTACAACCATTATTGTAAAAATATTTAATTCATTTATGGGTTTAACAATTTAAGGTTTTATGAGAGGAGATCAATATAAATAATAAGTTCTTGAGTTTATTATGATTGCATCAGTTTTTTTTTTTTTTTAAATTCGTTATGTACAGGGTGACGGCGCACGCGACTCTAGAGGTGTTTACACGAAGAACTTCTTCGGTGGGGTGTGGGGCAACCGGCCGCCATTGCTAGAGATAAATCAGCCCAGGACTTCGTGCACTTGCAGTAAGTACACACATACAATATACGTATTCTATAAAACTGGAGATAGAAGGCAGGCTCAGAGATATTGAGCATAGATACCAAAGTAACAATGTAAATCTATTTTGATTAACATGGGCACCCGGCAGAATCTTTGTAAAGTAGGCTGCATCAGTTATACTATTCATATGTTTTTTTCTTAGCCATACAAAAGGTGGAAGCTAATATCTAAATTGTTATTTAAATTTCTGTTGCCATACTAAGAGGTAAAATTAGGTCAATTAAATAAAGAGGTAAATTTTGTAAGTTTGGATGTTGGACTACTGATCCGATTTTGAAATGTACATAATATTATCCCTGAGTGCTATAGACTACTTTATATTTTGGTAAACGTAAAAAGAGTGCAGGCGGAGCTGTGCGGGTCAGCTAGTTATATATAAGTGAAGAAGTTCAAACATGTCTATGCCAGGCATAATTTCTAGCATTCCTGAGCCACGCCAACTTCTTTCACCCGACTGAAGAGTCTTGCGATAAAAATGATTTTAGGTGAATTAAAATTATTTCAGAATGTGGTGAAAGGAACGAGGTGTCGCGAATAGTAGGCGGCGAAGAAACTGGCATCAATGAGTTCCCCTGGATGGTGCGGCTCACGTACTTCAAGCGGTTCTACTGCGGGGGTATGCTCATCAGTGACAGATATGTCCTCACTGCGGCGCATTGTGTAAAAGGGTGAGATACAGGTTTTTAACATCTTCTTTTTTTTTATATAATTTTGGCTTTCATCAACTCTCGATGATTTTGCCAGTACCAAGTAGTTAAATAGCAATTGCAACATACATTAGTAAAGTATCAAGTATAATGAGAAAACAAAAAAAAATCGTATCGTTAGTGGCCAACCTGGTGTCAATGTAGATCAAGCAGTTGAAGCTAGACTTAGGTCTCTGACTGTTTATCAATCAGTAGTAAATATAAATATTTCTATCTGTCTTTGTTTATTGAAATATGTCTTAATAGCTATCGATGGTAGCTATTTTAACTTATAGTAAGTAAGGAATAGATAGGATAATGGGACCGGCAGTAAGAGGTAACATCTCCTAAAGGAGTCGCTCAGCTCAAAAGCGATTCACTAAACGGTCACCCATCCACGAGCTGATCTTGTCAGACGTTGTTTAACAAACTGATCGTTCACTGTACAGTGATTATCTACAACTGGCTATAGCTACGAGCGACTTGCTATTACTACTAAAGAATAATATTCCATATTAGAAAAAAACTTTAAAGACCAATGGTTTACAGTCATATTTAAATAATTAAATTGGTATCCACTTTATATATTTAGCTAATTTATATTGAGAATGTTTTACTTGATATATAATATGTAGATTCAAAAACTAAGTCCGATTTCATAATAAAGGATTTTTAGTGTAAAAAATTAACTTATTAGAAGGTCTTTAAACTTAATTAGGTATTACTAAGATACTACTTCTTTATTTCTACTTCTTCTTTAGATTAAAAAATTAAGCGCAGTAAAATATTTTATTACCTACCTACCTACATCTTGTTAAGTACTGTTATTAATCGCCTTAATTTTTACAATATACAATATTTATATTATCTCAAAGTCGATGTACCTAAAGCAATGATAATATCATTGACCTAAAGTTTAACACCGTATTTGGCCTTATTAAATGGTGTCCAGATGCGAATAAACATGATTTCAAGAGTTTCTCAAATATTTGAACCACACTCGTGAGTTCTTGAGAGGATATTGACTTGTAAAATTCAAACTCGTGTTTTCTCCTATCGTTACCGCAACCAGGCTTCGATTCTGCTGTAATAAATCAATACAATATCTAGAGTTCTAGTTAGAAATATAATGTCTTCCCCTTCCATGCGATTCAGGCAAACGCTTCAGTTCAATTGCATCAGCACCTAAATCTAATTTGATTTAATCCCTTTGTTTTTATATGTAGGTATATCCTGTAAGATGAGCGCTTATGATTTTTAACCGACTTCAAAAAAAGGAGGTTCTAAATTCGACTGTAATATACTAATTATGTATTTTAAGAAATCTTGAATCTGGAGAAATCCCTAAATTACTAGCTTAAATATTAGTAAGGTGTAAAGTATACAAATTATTTTTGAATAGAATGTAGACAAACCAGCTTAATTGACCTAAGTTCGTAGCGGACTGCACACAGCAACAGACGACGCCGCGACGAGTGTCGCTGCGACATGTCGTAGCGACACGTCGCTGCGGTCATGAATTCGACCCCACTGCAGATAGCTGCAGCAGATGGCAGATAGCGCCGTATTTTATTTAGTTTTTTTCAATAAACAAACAATTTTTTTTTCGTGATGTTAAGTTACATACTCTTTGGTTAGCACTACTGATCGGGCGATATATCATCTGCGGTGGTGCAACGTTTAATCGGGGCGACGTGTCGCTCGTTGCAAAAGGTATTTAAAAAAAATACATAGATAGAAACCGATAGCGTCGCAGCGACACGTCGCCGCGTCGTCTGCCGCTGCTGTCTGCTGTCGGCTACGAAGTACGAACCGTAGGTACCTTTAATAGTTTTGACCCTTTTATTCTTAGCAGTTTTAAAGACCCCATTCACGGTAGTTTTTCTTTAGGGTCAAGTCGTCGGCATGTAATTGGTTTCCTATAGATGACGAATTATGTATTCTAAGAATAAGTGATCATAATGAAATTAAATATATAAACCTAACAATAAGAATCTATAGATTAATTAAGGTTAATAGAAGGGACATTAATGCGTAAAACGTTTCGTTTCAAATTAACAAAGAGTTGAAACTGATGACACACATTCATGTGGGTTAATGACTAATTAGCATCGATGAATACAAAACTTGAAGAACCTTAAACCGGTTTTCTTTACATGATTTTAGGTACAGATTTAGTATTTTGAGTCCATTAATATACCACGACATGTCGAAAAATTTATTGCTCTTAATTGTTTTTATGAGTAACTGCCGGTCCCAATATCCTAGCGATCCCTAACTATAAGTTAAAATCATCGATCAAGTCATCGATATCCTTCGATAAACCTCCGAAATGGAGTGATAACTAAAACCCTTACAGACTATCATTTGAATAACCAACAGTAGGTAAGCTGCTGGTATTTTATTATTAATAATAATAGAACAATAATAATAGAAAGAGATAAAAGATAATAATATAAGACCGGCAGTAGATCATATCGGGCAGTAGATGAAATCATAAATCATCGGTAACGAGTCCGATAACCCAAGATTATTAGCAAACAACTCCAAAATAAATTCATGTTCCGAATTGTGAATTCCAATCAATATTGATAAGTGCGTTCACCTTGAAACCGGACCAACATCGAGCTCTGAACTTGAAGTTCATTATCCTCGACAAATGACCATTTTGGTCGCCTTTGTGTTGTTTAGGTCGGAAGTCCCATATTCAGGTATAAGTTTCAAGCAAATGCATAATTGCAAAGTTCAATAGATTCTGTGATGCGTCTCGGCCTGTGGTCTCTGGTAATTATACTGTCAAATAGTAGCTAGAGGATAAATGTACGCAAGTGAAAGCGTAAATGAGGGGGCATTAATAGTATTCATGGCAGTGCTCTTCTAGACCGTAGTGTGTCACTTTCGCTCGAACTTGACTTGTCATCGGTTTTAGTTGACACCGGAAACTATACAATTAGTTATACAATAGATGTTAATGATGCGTATCTTTTTGTCTGTCACGAACATTGATTGATTGAATTCTACCTTGATTAGAAAGTTAGCAGAGATCAAGATCCCTTATTAATATACCAGACTCTACATACATACATTGAGCGCAAAAAATCATTTTCTTGATGAACGTTATTCCATCTTCTACTTTATTCTTTTGTTTTATTTATATAATATTATTGATATGTTAAATTTGGCAGCGTTTGTCACGGATGCGTCACAGTTGTTTTTAGGAAAAATAATGTAAATTAAATTTAGAACCACATACATGTGTTTGTGTGAACCGCAGTTGCGAAATGTCGATTTGATTCCTCGCTATTGAGATTTTAATTTGACACACCTCGAATACTTTTTGATGCTTTATATTTTTATCTTAATGATCAGTAATTGAATTTAGTTCTGGTCAGAAACATAATGTCTACCTCCCAATTTGATATGAAATTATAATTGCGAACGGAGCTTATCATCAAAGTAGACTAATTCTCACTTTCATCTGCTTCTAGGTTCATGTGGTTCATGATCAAAGCAACATTCGGGGAGCACAACCGATGTAATTCGACGCAGCGGCCGGAGACCAGATTCGTGATCAGAGCTACCGTCAACAAATTTACACTTACCAACTTCGACCACGATATTGCCATACTACGCCTCAACGAGCGAGTGCCGATATCTGAAACTATTAAACCTATATGCTTGCCATCTAGTTCAGGTTAGTTTTTGTTCGTCAAGGGATTTGGAAAAAGAGCGTATAATGTCGTTGAATTTTAAACTCCGTACATTCAAAGTTTAAAGACGCTGATCTAGATGAAATGATTACTAGATGGTAAGCCGTTTCCGAATAAGACAGTCCAGTAGAGTTATGTCAAGTCCGTGCTCAACTCGAACTTGGATTGGATTGAAATTTACGTTGTTGTTCAGTAAGCCTGTTAGTAGGTACTATCGCAGTGTTATAACACTGCAGAAAGTGAGCACATGCTGATACTGTCCAGAATGCTAATATTGCTTTTTCTAGTGACATTGATAGCTGATGAAATTACTGGACTCAAAATTTTTATAACTTAAGCCTAAGGAAGCCGAATCATCGCCCAGGTCATCTGGTCTGCATAAAAGATAATGGACGGATTTGCTAGACTAGCTGGACACGTCTTATTTGACCTATGAGACCTCTGTGGGAATATGCTCATCTAGTTTTACTTTGTTTTAATGTATCTAATACTTTCATAATAGTCACTTATTTTCTGTTGTTTCCGTGTTCTGCAGCGGACCTGTATGTTGGTGTAAAAGCTGTAGCGTCAGGCTGGGGCACTCTCTCCGAAGAGGGCAAAGTGTCGTGCACTCTGCAGGAAGTGGAGGTGCCAGTAATAAGTAACCAGGAGTGCCGCAGCACGAAGTACTCAGCATCAATGATTACTGATAACATGCTGTGTGCCGGGTACCCTAAAACTGGCCAGAAGGATTCTTGTCAGGTGAGCTATTTGATCTTTGACACCCATAACTTTGATACAAAATATTTGGGTTTCTACAGAATGAAATACTTACTAAGTAGGTGGAAATACTTGCTAGTATTCGTGCATGGGACCGTTTAATAATAATAATAATAATATCTTTATTTGTCAGACACAAGATCCATAAAAAATAAAAGTTCAAAAAGAACATAAAAAAAAACATAAAAAATACAACTACTTAATAATATAAAATACAGTTATATAATAGTGTAAGTACCTATACATAAATGAAGTAGGTACTTACCTAAATTACTCAATCAGGCTGCGATTAGTAGCCATCCATGAACATACTGGTGGCACTACAATAGCGGTCTAAGCCCATTAATTGTCTAAAGATGTTATTATATGCAACTCGGATAGTATCATGTGCTCTTTTTGTATAGTTTGTCCAAAGTTGACATGTGTAAAAGCTCTGACAGTAGGAACGAAACAAGGTAACTTTTACGTCCGGGGAGGATTTGTAAAATTTCCTAACAATCATATTACCAACGACGCACAGTGCTCTGCGCTGTCGTTCAATATCTTCGTCATCTTTTAGGCTAGATGTCACGACGTGGCCAAGGTACTTGAAACTATCAACAATATTAATAGGCTGTTCATAGAGGTAAACGCGGGGAATATTCTCCGGTCCTTTTCCAGACCTAAATATCAACATCTCCATTTTTTTAACATTGTATACAAGGTTATGTTCTTTAGCATATTTCTCGCAAATAGATATAAGTCGTCTCAATCCTTTGATCGAAGGGCTGAGCAGCACCATATCATCAGCGTAACTAAGATTATTAACATACCTGTTATCCAATCTAAGCCCAACTGGTGTGCTGCTCAGCTCCACGATCAGGTCATTAACATAAACATTAAAGAGGTCCGGTGAGGTGACCCCGCCCTGCCTCACGCCGCATGAGAGCCGGTAACTATCAGACAGCTCTTGATCCCATCTGATGTTGTTGACTTGATGGGAATACCAAAATGCCAGCAAGCCAACGACATCAGCCGGAGCATTAGAGTTGTGTAGCTTCTTCCACAAAAGCTCATAGATAGATACCACTTTAGTGTTCAATATTCTGCCACAAAGCAGCAATTGAGGACGGGCCTGTTGGTCTAGTGGTTAGTGACCCTGTCTGCTACCCAACAGGTCTGGGTAAGCGTCTGGGTGTTTTATCTATATAAGTATGTATTTACAAAAAAAAAGTATATATGTATTAGTATCAGTTGTCTGGTTTCCATAGTACAGGCTCGGCCTAGTTTGGGATCAGATGACCGTGTGTGAATTGTCCCAGGATATTATTATTATTATTTGTAAGTAAGTTTAGTAGTTGAAATTTCTTGGCTCAACGGACTTAGCAAATAGTAATGAATGCCTCAGATGATCAGCGGCGATGCAATTGTTCTTGGAGAGGAGAGGCGTATCATTTACTACTTGACGGTAGTGGTCAAACTGCTGCTACTCTTGTATGTTGTAACTATGTGAAGTATGAAACAGGAAAATGTACATTTATTATTATAGTTAACCCAGTATCGTAAAATAATTGATTGAAAGAGAATAAGTGTATAAGGATTATTTTTTGTAGAAAGAGAAAGGTGGTACTATTAAATACTACATAATGGAAATCTATCTCAGTATAATATTATACGATCTACGATAGTCAAAAATCCTTCATGAATCTATTAGAAAATAAATTACAAAACGAAATCGATTTGCTTATTGCTTTTTACTGTTATGATTTGTAGACTGCAACGTCCATTTGTGTAAAGGTTTTTTTATGGGTAGTGAATATAAAAAAGTGGAACCAAATATTAGTATGTATTTCAGTGCCCTATTTTTTATACGGGGTGTAAGGGACATCGTACCGAAAACCAATACCAGGGATCCAGTACATGATTCTAAACATTCTAGTATTGAATTTTTTATTGGCTTTTTCATGAATAAAAAAAAATGCCGCTTTTTTAAATAATATTAGTATAACATCATTATTGGTATAATAATAAAGCCTAATTTCCATTTAAAAACAATAAATTACTTATTTGTGCAAAATTAGCAATCATCAGCAGCCGAAAAGTCCACTGCTGAACAAAGGTCCCCCTTAGAGGGAGGGGTTGCCATAATCTCCACGCTTAGAAGGCGGCTTGATTGAAATTAGCAATTCAATTTGAAAAATAAATATTATTCCGCACGTATTCATTACATGCTCAAAAATTAACAAGTTAGTCATTTGTCATTTTCCATATAAATGGTTTCTGTAATGTTGTAACGGACAATATGAGAAACCTTATAAAAAAGTTTTCGGTACGTAGTCCCTTACACCCTGTATAGGAATTACTTATGGGGTTCAAGCGACCCGTTAACCCATTATGGGCTTTTAAGGTTCCACAATAAACATTAGGTATCATTGAAATGAAATCAAATGAAATCGTTCATTTCAAATAGGCCAAAATTAGCACTTCGAATTGTCATATTTTATCATTATTTTATAGAAAAAAACTTATATAAACATTATTTATGGACACTCGTTACGGCCAATGTCAATTCAAGCCACCTGAGAATAATATAGCTTTTCAGTTTCACTTGTGAGAGAATTTTCAGAATCATATCAGTAGTTCGAGAACTTCTTTCTACAAACAATTTCCTCTTTAGTATTACTTATCTGAATAATGATAACTATATATTCATGAATCAATTCTTGTACATTTACAGATTTATCAGCTTTATCAATTCGCAGTTGATGTGCTGCGAATGGCGCATCAATTGCAAACTTGTCTAAAGTTTAGCCTTAGTTAAATTTTGATAAATAATCAGTGCAGTCAATATCAAGTATTTTTTTATAACTTATATGTATAATAGTTGCTTTCTTTAAATATGGTAATATAAATATTATAAACGTTAGCTGTACCCACCTACAGCTTAAATTCCTATAATAATATCTTGGGACCAAACTATAATTTACATATTAAAAGTTCTCCTGCTCGCAGTGGTTTTCTCATTGCTAACCTACGATTCTGATATGTAATCACATTCTCCCTGGCAATATTACGCCATCTGTAGTAGTTGTTGGTGCTAGTGTTATGGAGGACATTATAAAGTTTGGTGGTCAGATGTGAGTGGATTTGATCAGACCAGGCCCTTGGCCGTCTGCCGCGCCGCCGCGCCGTCTACCTTATCAGTAACTATTATGCAGATAGTATCGTTAAATTTTTTAACGTTATTTACTGTTTATTTATTTATCAATGTCGTAACATTCATGTAATAATAAGTAACGTTCAATCTGAAAAAATAAAATTTTAACCCATCCGTGTTTTTTTTTCAGGGCGACAGCGGTGGTCCACTTATAGCTGAGAGAAAGCACGACAATCGCTATGAACTGATCGGTAATGAATACAGATTTATTCAAATTCACGCCAAATATTCCGTCTCAGGTGGCATCGGCATTTATTTAGCATAATGACGTAACGACTTTCACGTGATCTTGGCCTATGCGAACTAGTTACCGGTTTTACGTTCTAGTGCAGAATTGAGAATTAAATTCTGTTCTATTTTGATTTCATTATTGTTTATAAATACCGCAAGTACCCAGTTTTTACCCAGTGCGTTTTGTCAGTGATGTCGTATGGTTCTGAGAAGGGAACCTTAACTGCTGGCCGTTTAGTGAAGCCCTGAGTCATACAACGAGTTATGGAGAGAAATATGCTCAAGTTACTTGCGCGATCGAATTCGGAATAAGGAAATTCACCGAAGGAAGTCACCGACATATGTAGCTCTTAGAATCTGCAATTTGAGGTAGCAATAGGTAAGCCACATCGCTCCAAGAACCGATAACCGATGGGAAACAACGGCTCTCGAGTAGCGACCACGAACCGAAAGACGCATCGTAGGCAAGCCTCCCAGTAGGTGGACTGACGACATTGTGTGAATCGCAGGCAACTGGTGGATACAAGTAGCCAATAGTCGTTCATTGTGGTGTTCCAAGGAGGAGACCTATGTTCAGCAGTGGATGTCATCTGGCTGATGATGATGATTGTTCATATTTATAAATTAAAAAACATTTATTTTTTTTAATGTATGATTTGGTATTGTAGCAGTATGTGCAAAATTCTCTGCAAGTTTAGAAGAGCCAGTGTTTAAGGATTCATCATCTACTGATGATGAAGCCTTAAAGAAAAGCCGAAAGACGTCCACTGCTGAACAAGGACCTTAGACCCAAGACCCCTTTAGAAGGAAGGGTTGCTATATTCCCCACGCTTGGCAGGCGTGTGATATGTAATCCAATAGAAGGACGCTGCTGCCCGTCTTGTTTTCCCTTAGTCGCCTCTTACTGAAAAACAACGGGATATCTTCCCGATATTCTTCTAGAAGAATACTTCTCCGGACATCTTACGGGTTTTAAGCTTAAAAGACTCCAAAACATTCTCTATTATAGTTGTATTTATCAATCTGTCTCATATCTTTTCTAGCTAATCCTATCGTACTGCTGGGTTCTCCCCAAAATCTTCTACATTTTTTTTGGAATTTGTATTTGAATTTCTGTCAGCTTGAATTCAAAAAGATTAGACCCGCATAGATACTCTACTACATCCTGGCATCATATTTTAAGTATTCTATCATGCTTTTGGATCTTAGTGTAATGTTCGTCATTTTACACAAGATTCCTTAATGGCCATCTGGTGTAACACAAGATTACTTAATGGCTTAGATGATTAGGAGATGTTCTATTAATATTTGAGCTAGGTATAGTTTAAGACATACCTAGGTTCCTTCTAGATACTTTGTATTACGAAATTCGTCGTCTCTTGAACATAATCAAGTAAGGATTTTTCCTATGGCCTAAGTCTCTTCATCTTGAAAGAAGGCCCGTGCCCAACAGTGGGACATAAACAAGGGCTGGTATTATTTTAAGGGGTTTTCCAAGGCAGTCCTTCCTATTATGTACGGTTTTTTCGTAATAAAAGAAGGTTCTTTCATATAGATCTAATTTTTGTATACTCAGTACTTACTTACATACTCTATTTCTTTACAGGTGTTGTTTCATGGGGTAATGGATGCGCAAGACCCGGGTACCCAGGCGTTTATACTCGCGTCACCAACTATTTAGAATGGATCAAAGAAAATACGAAAGATTCGTGTTACTGTACTGATTAGAACGATTATGTATAATAAGAAAATTTAAATATCATTCATGCATTTATTAAACACAATTAAGGTTAGGTTAGTTTTTCATATAGCGCCATCTGTTTTTACTAAATTAAACATCGTTTCCGTTTCGTAATGATAGATGGCGAACAGGTTGTCAAACAAAATTTAATTATATACCAATATAAATATTAATTAAGTATAATATAATTATTTAAGTAATTTATGACCAAATAATTGGAAAAATTACGTATTAATTCGAGAGGTATTTATTTAATGAAGTTTCATTCAATTAATGATAGCACATGAAAATATTTATTTAAGTATATCAATTTATTGGTTCAATATTTAACATTTATCGTAATAAATGCCTTTTATGTACCTTAGTAAATTTTGTATATTTCATAACATAGGATTAGTTCTTTGAGTCAAGATCTACACAGATTGCCATAAATTGTAATTTAGACTTACGTAGGTACCTACTCGTAATTAGTTTTAGTACCTACTCGTACTTATTTGTATGAATTTTGAATTAATAAAGAATTTAAAACGACATTTCTTTATTTATTTTATTTCCATGTAATCCAGATTATAAGATAATTTAAGGCAATAAAAATATTAAAAGAATAAAAATATTTTTAAGTTTGTTACAATTTATTAAAATTGGTTCAGTAGCAGGAAATCTTGAGTACCTACCTACCTACAGGAATTTATGAGATCTGCGTGTTGTTTACTGAATTCTGAAGTGAAGATGGAAAATGCCCCATAATGCAACGGGCCTAAATTGTTACAGGTTACTTAAGTTAATTTTAAAATTTCCTTCACAAAAGTACTTTTCAACCAGAATACATATTTGTGTGTTCTTTGGTTAGTAGTCAACCTGGTGTCAGAGTGCCCTCCGGCCTTTGACTTGGCTTAACGGGCAGTCGACACGCGCCGCTGCAAACATGCCCGATGCACTACACTGCCAGGGCAGCCCCATCTGCTTCCTGAAGCGTTGTTGTATTGAACTAGAAGAGCCTTGTACGATCTTTGAGTATAATTCTCGCACAGGCTACATGTATAAAATACGGAGCAATACGATTTCAAGTTAGATCCCCTTAGTAAGTTCCTCAAAGAAGCGTCGAAACGCTACTTTGAATCCGTGTCCCGTCACGCGAACAGTTTAATCCGCGCTGCCGCCGATTACGCCCCTAGTCCTTCTGACTCGCGCCGCATTCCACTTACACGTACGTACTGCTCGACCCTCCTGACCCCATGACGGTCCTATTGGACCGGGATGCGCCGAACCCTCCCCGACAACCGTATGCTACACTGGCTATCAGACACCGGTCTCGCCAGCGAGGCCGAAGGGTCGTACGTATGCGACCTCAACGACGTGCATCACCCCACTAAGTTTCTTGTCGGTTCTTCTCAGTGGGGGCGCGTTGTGAACCGGTGGTAAACTCAGCCCTCTCTTAAGCGACAGCCCAAGCCGATGCCGTGCCTCCCTGAGGTGCCCTTGAGCTCGTCGCTGCTTCTGCCGTTAAGGCTAGAGCGCTTTAAGCGCTCGCCTCCTATTGTCCGGTGAAGCTGTAATGGTCATCTGCGGCCAACAGCGTCTATCATTACCAAAAAAAAAAATTTGAATACTGCTACGTGCAAACCTGTGGGAGATCATATTTGATCTTACAGACAGCGCCCTTCGCTCTCTTTCTATATCGGCCTGATCCTTTAGACTAGCCGTTACTATATGCCCCAGATATTTGAACTGGCTCACCCTCTCCAGCAGAACACAATTAAGTTTTATAGGTAGCGAGTTCGAGAGGTCTCTAGTACCGGTCTCAAAAGTCATGTGCTGACTCTTCTTCACGTTATACACCAGTCCATGCACGGTAGCATAATTCTCACATATATGCAGCAGTTCCCTTATACCTGAGACTGACGCGCTAAGCAGGACCATATCATCCGCATAACTTAGGTTGTCCACACAAGTATCATCTATATGACACCCAATATGACGTCTGCTTAGCTAGGCTCCACAGACTTAATTAATTAATTTTCCGTGTGAGAAGACGTAGGTGTTGTGCAGTCCCGAGCTACACCTGCAACTCATCACACGCAAGCGATACATCTGCGCATTTAGGCAGTTGCCTATCTGAGGGGGCTAAAAGCAAAATCGCCACTGTCCAAGATTTTTTTTGGGGAAAAGTAGCATTAACGTTTATCGTATTATAGGGATTTATAAAATCTTTTTAAAAAAAAATTGAACCGACTTCAATATCACTGAAAAGTATAAAATAATTTAAATATTATTGAAGTTGGTGTTAGCGTACCTGCTGTGTATATTTGGCACCAACTTCAATAATATTTAAATTATTTTATACTTTTCAGTGATATTGAAGTCGGTTCAATTTTTTTTTAAAAAGATTTTATTTTAAACTTTTTAGTGATATTTTCATATATAAAGATTGAACCATCGAAAACCGTAAAATTATCTAGATAGGTTATGATCACATTATCGTCTACATAGTTTTACATAATTCATGTTTCTTCAGAAAAAAATATCTCGTAATGAAATTTGCATGAAAACATCATAGTAGTTTACTCTCTCGAATAAAAAAAGAATCATCGAAATCGGTTCATAATTGTCAGAGCAATGTAATGGAGAACATCAGTTTTATGGTTTTTACCAGATAAATTCCTCCACATCGTTCATGGTCCTCCAGGAAGTTCTTATCCCGTTGTAATAGAATTCCTACAGATTCAATACAGTGGTTTCTTCTTTCGAATAAAAAAAGAATCATTGAAATTGGTAAATATTTGCCAGAGTTATGACTATTTTTGTCCGACCGAGCGAGTCCGAGCGACTAAAACGTCATCTATATAGGCTTTCTTGCAAGTCTCAGTGCGCAGTCACCATTCTTGTTTTTTCAGGAACTACTTATTACTAAGCAATAATTTTTTTATGGGACCCAATTAACGGATTAAAGAATGGATGGAAGAAAGATTTTTTCAAATCGGTTAATAATTGCCAGAGTTATGCGCGAACATACATAAAAAAAAAAAAAAAAAAAAAAAATATATACAGACGAATTGAGAACCTCCTCCTTTTTTGAAGTCGGTTAAAAATAATCAGAAATCACCGATTTACCTAAGATCATAGATCATTTTAGTGGTTAATAATAACACTCAAATCATGGAAACAAGCGTATTATTACGGAAAAAGAAAATTGATTACAGGACAGTATTATTTTTGCATCTGAGCGTTGGGACAGTGTAAGGTTTGCAACAAAACTTTTGGACAGTGGCGCTTTTGGACCTAATACCACCACCACCACCACCACTTAGTGTAGTGATTGTCTGTAAAGTAAGATGATCCATGCGTCGTAAAAACTCGGTCCTGCACCTGACCTCTTCCCGGTCATGACGGTCTTCCGTCGTATTGGCCTAGAGAACATTATTATTATACGGGAAGATGTTTTGCTTACGACGATTTTTTGCTTAAGACGAATGTCTTCGTTGTTTAGTAACTAAGATAAACCTTGCCCCATGCCCTGTGAAGCAGTAATGGCCATCTGCAGCCAGCAGTAAATATAATTTAAAAAAATACTAATATAAATAAAAAAGGTTTGCTTGTGACCTAAGAAGACAAGGTGTAGGACCTACAAACATCGATATATAATAAGTAACCAGATGAGCAGTCACCTACTAAATTTCATCCGAAATATGGCAGTGATAGCTTAAATATTCCGTATGAACGTAAGACCCGTCCAGGACTGCGCAGGATGTAAACGGTTTTTATAGGCGCAATGGTCATTGTACATTAATTTTTTTGTACAATGCTGTATCAATATTTACGCTACAAAAACAACGATGTATAGCGTTAAAACTATTTCTACGATGTTCCCACCGTAGCGCATTGTACTCGTATCGTTCAAGCCACACAACGAACGAGACAGGGATAGTTGCGGACAACGCGCGAAAGGGAGAACGGGATAACCGGAGGCACGGGGGCGACCAAACAAGTCTCAACGTAGGCCGACCAACTTATCTTTGCTGGTGGCGCAACGAGAATTGA
The DNA here is from genome assembly GCA_911728495.1 of Furcula furcula. NCBI lineage: Eukaryota > Metazoa > Arthropoda > Insecta > Lepidoptera > Notodontidae > Furcula > Furcula furcula. Next base: position 9,111,216 of record OU452254.1, on the reverse strand, counting down.
ACTATATTCCTATGAGAACTACGTGTAGTTTGAGTGTTTTGTTTAAACAGTAGCGGCAAACTTAATTTGGTCGGCCGGTAGCTTGGCGGTTGGCGGACTAGTAGCAGAGATATTTAACCCTTTGGAGCCCGGGCCTATTTTTTTTGCGCGGTTTTTATTGATTCCGATTCGAGCCAACGGGCTCCGAGTTTTTAAAGAAATATTTATTATTTCGTGTTTTAGTGATATCTTACTGATATCTATCATTTAATCTAATACTATTAACTAATACTAATGGGAAATATATGTTCCGTATGAAATTTTGCTGTTGCGACGTGTAATAAGGCAGGCAAATGAGGCATTTCGATACGTCTTTACGCTAGCTGTTGTCGGCTCGTACTAATTTGAAATAGCGACACAACCGTCTCCGTAGCTCTATTTTCGTGACCACTTTTCGGGCCGTGACAGCTAATCTTGTTTAAATAGTATATCGATGCCTACAAATGTCAATTATCTTCTTCTATCTATCTATACTATAATAAAACTCAAAGAACACTTTGTCTGTACATGCCCGTGACGGGCCCGTTGGTCTAGTGGTTAGACGCCCTGGCTGCTACCCGATGGGTCGTGGGTTCGATTCCCACCAAGTGTCTGGGTGTTATTTATCTATTTCAGCATGTATTTACAAAAAAAAATGTATATTAGTATCAGTTGTCTGGTTTCCATAGTACAGGCTCTACCTAGTTTCGGATCGATAGATGATCGTGTGTGGATTGTCCCAATATATTATTATTATTATTGAATATTTTTCCAAAATGTCTATGTGGGGACTATACTATCGACATAGAAGCCAAAACAATTTTTTTTGGAATTATTGTCTGTCGTTCTGGGTATCCAGGTATCAAACCCGTGGATGGATTTTAATAGGACTTTCACTGGTGTGTTGTGTAGAAGTCCGGGCATAAAATTGTATATATAACATCACGTTATGTTTCATAGGGGCTAAGCAGTGGAACATTACTTGCGCATATTACCACATATATTCTTGTATGTGCACAGGGTAATTAAAAATTGACCAGTTCATTAATATGATATGTATTATTACGCTATATAAAATCAATATTTCGCCATATTGAGTAAGTGTTTAGTGGTCGAGTGGTTACGGACGCTTCTAAAAACATCGTAGGTCTCGGGTTCGCATCCCACTCTGGGATATATTTTAACTTATCTTTTTTTATTTTATTTTTAAAATTATTATTTCTAATTAATTAAGATATTCAGTTCTTTTATAAAGTTCAGTTCTGTTATATTTAGTTCTTTTTTTTTGCTTTTCAATTTTACGCAAGGTGGTGGTTTCAATTTATTGATGGCGTCATAGTGTTAAAAAATATAATGGTTTCATGAAATCTCAAACTAAACCTCTGTAAAATACGCTGATGTGATAGATATCGAAATCATTGAATCATTGATCTTGAAATAAAAAAGATAGTAAGTAGGTACCTAATAAAAAAATATAAGAAGTTATTGACCACTTAAAATAACATTCTTCAATCTATAAGACTAAAGCTCCTTCAGAAAGTTTGGAGTGTGGGGCCCTAGATGTCCAATAAGTACGGTAGCTTGCTTGGTGGATGTATAAAGTGTCTCCGGCGGCGGGCTTAAAGGTAAGATCAGAAAACCCTCAGTTTTCTGCTGCAGATCCCACAGGAGCGTCCCCGCCTCCTGTCTTATGTGCCGATGCGACAGACGTGGGTAAGAATCCCACATACCCCGGTTTACCCTATAGGTCCCGGGACCTATTGAAGGTGTCCCCCGCGAGAACAAAAAGCAAGTAGATCACGATATGCAGCTTGACACTTATCGTGTAGCTTACAAACAAGATCAGGGTTACTTGAACAATAGATTTACGCATAATTCAAATAGCTGGTGTCAGTACTATTAGTAGATAGGTACTTAGTTGTAAAATGGAAAAATTAATTTAGATAATATCAAAATAGTAATATTTTGTATGTGACATACCTACACATAATCGCCATCGTCGTTGTCTAATAATAATAATGTCCTCCAAGCCCCTTAGTGCCTATCCGACGTATGGATCATCTTACTTTCCAGATAATAAAATCTTTTTAAAAAAAAATTGAACCGACTTCAATATCACTGAAAAGTATAAAACAATTTAAATATTATTGAAGTTGGTGTTAGCTTACCGGCTGTGTATATTTGGCACCAACTTCAATAATATTTAAATTATTTTATACTTTTCAGTGATATTGAAGTCGGTTCAATTTTTTTTTAAAAAGATTTTATTTTAAACTTTTTAGTGATATTTTCATATATAAAGATTGAACCATCGAAAACCGTAAAATTATCTAGGTAGGTTATGATCACATTATCGTCTACATAGTTTTACATAATTCATGTTTCTTCAGAAAAAAATATCTCGTAATGAAATTTGCATGAAAACATCATAGTAGTTTACTCTCTCGAATAAAAAAAGAATCATCGAAATCGGTTCATAATTGTCAGAGCAATGTAATGGAGAACATCAGTTTTATGGTTTTTACCAGATAAATTCCTCCACATCGTTCATGGTCCTCCAGGAAGTTCTTATCCCGTTGTAATAGAATTCATACAGATTCAATACAGTGGTTTCTTCTTTCGAATAAAAAAAGAATCATTGAAATTGGTAAATATTTGCCAGAGTTATGACTATTTTTGTCCGACCGAGCGAGTCCGAGCGACTAAAACGTCATCTATATAGGCTTTCTTGCAAGTCTCAGTGCGCAGTCACCATTCTTGTTTTTTCAGGAACTACTTATTACTAAGCAATAATTTTTTTATGGGACCCAATTAACGGATTAAAGAATGGATGGAAGAAAGATTTTTTCAAATCGGTTAATAATTGCCAGAGTTATGCGCGAACATACATAAAAAAAAAAAAAAAAAAAAAAAATGTATACAGACGAATTGAGAACCTCCTCCTTTTTTGAAGTCGGTTAAAAATAATCAGAAATCACCGATTTACCTAAGATCATAGATAATTTTAGTGGTTAATAATAACACTCAAATCATGGAAACAAGCGTATTATTACGGAAAAAGAAAATTGATTACAGGACAGTATTATTTTTGCATCTGAGCGTTGGGACAGTGTAAGGTTTGCAACAAAACTTTTGGACAGTGGCGCTTTTGGACCTAATACCACCACCACCACCACCACTTAGTGTAGTGATTGTCTGTAAAGTAAGATGATCCATGCGTCGTAAAAACTCGGTCCTGCACCTGACCTCTTCCCGGTCATGACGGTCTTCCGTCGTATTGGCCTAGAGAACATTATTATTATACGGGAAGATGTTTTGCTTACGACGATTTTTTGCTTAAGACGAATGTCTTCGTTGTTTAGTAACTAAGATAAACCTTGCCCCATGCCCTGTGAAGCAGTAATGGCCATCTGCAGCCAGCAGTAAATATAATTTAAAAAAATACTAATATAAATAAAAAAGGTTTGCTTGTGACCTAAGAAGACAAGGTGTAGGACCTACAAACATCGATATATAATAAGTAACCAGATGAGCAGTCACCTACTAAATTTCATCCGAAATATGGCAGTGATAGCTTAAATATTCCGTATGAACGTAAGACCCGTCCAGGACTGCGCAGGATGTAAACGGTTTTTATAGGCGCAATGGTCATTGTACATTAATTTTTTTGTACAATGCTGTATCAATATTTACGCTACAAAAACAACGATGTATAGCGTTAAAACTATTTCTACGATGTTCCCACCGTAGCGCATTGTACTCGTATCGTTCAAGCCACACAACGAACGAGACAGGGATAGTTGCGGACAACGCGCGAAAGGGAGAACGGGATAACCGGAGGCACGGGGGCGACCAAACAAGTCTCAACGTAGGCCGACCAACTTATCTTTGCTGGTGGCGCAACGAGAATTGAACTATATTCCTATGAGAACTACGTGTAGTTTGAGTGTTTTGTTTAAACAGTAGCGGCAAACTTAATTTGGTCGGCCGGTAGCTTGGCGGTTGGCGGACTAGTAGCAGAGATATTTAACCCTTTGGAGCCCGGGCCTATTTTTTTTGCGCGGTTTTTATTGATTCCGATTCGAGCCAACGGGCTCCGAGTTTTTAAAGAAATATTTATTATTTCGTGTTTTAGTGATATCTTACTGATATCTATCATTTAATCTAATACTATTAACTAATACTAATGGGAAATATATGTTCCGTATGAAATTTTGCTGTTGCGACGTGTAATAAGGCAGGCAAATGAGGCATTTCGATACGTCTTTACGCTAGCTGTTGTCGGCTCGTACTAATTTGAAATAGCGACACAACCGTCTCCGTAGCTTTATTTTCGTGACCACTTTTCGGGCCGTGACAGCTAATCTTGTTTAAATAGTATATCGATGCCTACAAATGTCAATTATCTTCTTCTATCTATCTATACTATAATAAAACTCAAAGAACACTTTGTCTGTACATGCCCGTGACGGGCCCGTTGGTCTAGTGGTTAGACGCCCTGGCTGCTACCCGATGGGTCGTGGGTTCGATTCCCACCAAGTGTCTGGGTGTTATTTATCTATTTCAGCATGTATTTACAAAAAAAAATGTATATTAGTATCAGTTGTCTGGTTTCCATAGTACAGGCTCTACCTAGTTTCGGATCGATAGATGATCGTGTGTGGATTGTCCCAATATATTATTATTATTATTGAATATTTTTCCAAAATGTCTATGTGGGGACTATACTATCGACATAGAAGCCAAAACAATTTTTTTTGGAATTATTGTCTGTCGTTCTGGGTATCCAGGTATCAAACCCGTGGATGGATTTTAATAGGACTTTCACTGGTGTGTTGTGTAGAAGTCCGGGCATAAAATTGTATATATAACATCACGTTATGTTTCATAGGGGCTAAGCAGTGGAACATTACTTGCGCATATTACCACATATATTCTTGTATGTGCACAGGGTAATTAAAAATTGACCAGTTCATTAATATGATATGTATTATTACGCTATATAAAATCAATATTTCGCCATATTGAGTAAGTGTTTAGTGGTCGAGTGGTTACGGACGCTTCTAAAAACATCGTAGGTCTCGGGTTCGCATCCCACTCTGGGATATATTTTAACTTATCTTTTTTTATTTTATTTTTAAAATTATTATTTCTAATTAATTAAGATATTCAGTTCTTTTATAAAGTTCAGTTCTGTTATATTTAGTTCTTTTTTTTTGCTTTTCAATTTTACGCAAGGTGGTGGTTTCAATTTATTGATGGCGTCATAGTGTTAAAAAATATAATGGTTTCATGAAATCTCAAACTAAACCTCTGTAAAATACGCTGATGTGATAGATATCGAAATCATTGAATCATTGATCTTGAAATAAAAAAGATAGTAAGTAGGTACCTAATAAAAAAATATAAGAAGTTATTGACCACTTAAAATAACATTCTTCAATCTATAAGACTAAAGCTCCTTCAGAAAGTTTGGAGTGTGGGGCCCTAGATGTCCAATAAGTACGGTAGCTTGCTTGGTGGATGTATAAAGTGTCTCCGGCGGCGGGCTTAAAGGTAAGATCAGAAAACCCTCAGTTTTCTGCTGCAGATCCCACAGGAGCGTCCCCGCCTCCTGTCTTATGTGCCGATGCGACAGACGTGGGTAAGAATCCCACATACCCCGGTTTACCCTATAGGTCCCGGGACCTATTGAAGGTGTCCCCCGCGAGAACAAAAAGCAAGTAGATCACGATATGCAGCTTGACACTTATCGTGTAGCTTACAAACAAGATCAGGGTTACTTGAACAATAGATTTACGCATAATTCAAATAGCTGGTGTCAGTACTATTAGTAGATAGGTACTTAGTTGTAAAATGGAAAAATTAATTTAGATAATATCAAAATAGTAATATTTTGTATGTGACATACCTACACATAATCGCCATCGTCGTTGTCTAATAATAATAATGTCCTCCAAGCCCCTTAGTGCCTATCCGACGTATGGATCATCTTACTTTCCAGATAATAAAATCTTTTAAAAAAAAAATTGAACCGACTTCAATATCACTGAAAAGTATAAAACAATTTAAATATTATTGAAGTTGGTGTTAGCTTACCGGCTGTGTATATTTGGCACCAACTTCAATAATATTTAAATTATTTTATACTTTTCAGTGATATTGAAGTCGGTTCAATTTTTTTTTAAAAAGATTTTATTTTAAACTTTTTAGTGATATTTTCATATATAAAGATTGAACCATCGAAAACCGTAAAATTATCTAGGTAGGTTATGATCACATTATCGTCTACATAGTTTTACATAATTCATGTTTCTTCAGAAAAAAATATCTCGTAATGAAATTTGCATGAAAACATCATAGTAGTTTACTCTCTCGAATAAAAAAAGAATCATCGAAATCGGTTCATAATTGTCAGAGCAATGTAATGGAGAACATCAGTTTTATGGTTTTTACCAGATAAATTCCTCCACATCGTTCATGGTCCTCCAGGAAGTTCTTATCCCGTTGTAATAGAATTCATACAGATTCAATACACTGGTTTCTTCTTTCGAATAAAAAAAGAATCATTGAAATTGGTAAATATTTGCCAGAGTTATGACTATTTTTGTCCGACCGAGCGAGTCCGAGCGACTAAAACGTCATCTATATAGGCTTTCTTGCAAGTCTCAGTGCGCAGTCACCATTCTTGTTTTTTCAGGAACTACTTATTACTAAGCAATAATTTTTTTATGGGACCCAATTAACGGATTAAAGAATGGATGGAAGAAAGATTTTTTCAAATCGGTTAATAATTGCCAGAGTTATGCGCGAACATACATAAAAAAAAAAAAAAAAAAAAAAAATGTATACAGACGAATTGAGAACCTCCTCCTTTTTTGAAGTCGGTTAAAAATAATCAGAAATCACCGATTTACCTAAGATCATAGATCATTTTAGTGGTTAATAATAACACTCAAATCATGGAAACAAGCGTATTATTACGGAAAAAGAAAATTGATTACAGGACAGTATTATTTTTGCATCTGAGCGTTGGGACAGTGTAAGGTTTGCAACAAAACTTTTGGACAGTGGCGCTTTTGGACCTAATACCACCACCACCACCACCACCACCACCACTTAGTGTAGTGATTGTCTGTAAAGTAAGATGATCCATGCGTCGTAAAAACTCGGTCCTGCACCTGACCTCTTCCCGGTCATGACGGTCTTCCGTCGTATTGGCCTAGAGAACATTATTATTATACGGGAAGATGTTTTGCTTACGACGATTTTTTGCTTAAGACGAATGTCTTCGTTGTTTAGTAACTAAGATAAACCTTGCCCCATGCCCTGTGAAGCAGTAATGGCCATCTGCAGCCAGCAGTAAATATAATTTAAAAAAATACTAATATAAATAAAAAAGGTTTGCTTGTGACCTAAGAAGACAAGGTGTAGGACCTACAAACATCGATATATAATAAGTAACCAGATGAGCAGTCACCTACTAAATTTCATCCGAAATATGGCAGTGATAGCTTAAATATTCCGTATGAACATAAGACCCGTCCAGGACTGCGCAGGATGTAAACGGTTTTTATAGGCGCAATGGTCATTGTACATTAATTTTTTTGTACAATGCTGTATCAATATTTACGCTACAAAAACAACGATGTATAGCGTTAAAACTATTTCTACGATGTTCCCACCGTAGCGCATTGTACTCGTATCGTTCAAGCCACACAACGAACGAGACAGGGATAGTTGCGGACAACGCGCGAAAGGGAGAACGGGATAACCGGAGGCACGGGGGCGACCAAACAAGTCTCAACGTAGGCCGACCAACTTATCTTTGCTGGTGGCGCAACGAGAATTGAACTATATTCCTATGAGAACTACGTGTAGTTTGAGTGTTTTGTTTAAACAGTAGCGGCAAACTTAATTTGGTCGGCCGGTAGCTTGGCGGTTGGCGGACTAGTAGCAGAGATATTTAACCCTTTGGAGCCCGGGCCTATTTTTTTTGCGCGGTTTTTATTGATTCCGATTCGAGCCAACGGGCTCCGAGTTTTTAAAGAAATATTTATTATTTCGTGTTTTAGTGATATCTTACTGATATCTATCATTTAATCTAATACTATTAACTAATACTAATGGGAAATATATGTTCCGTATGAAATTTTGCTGTTGCGACGTGTAATAAGGCAGGCAAATGAGGCATTTCGATACGTCTTTACGCTAGCTGTTGTCGGCTCGTACTAATTTGAAATAGCGACACAACCGTCTCCGTAGCTCTATTTTCGTGACCACTTTTCGGGCCGTGACAGCTAATCTTGTTTAAATAGTATATCGATGCCTACAAATGTCAATTATCTTCTTCTATCTATCTATACTATAATAAAACTCAAAGAACACTTTGTCTGTACATGCCCGTGACGGGCCCGTTGGTCTAGTGGTTAGACGCCCTGGCTGCTACCCGATGGGTCGTGGGTTCGATTCCCACCAAGTGTCTGGGTGTTATTTATCTATTTCAGCATGTATTTACAAAAAAAAATGTATATTAGTATCAGTTGTCTGGTTTCCATAGTACAGGCTCTACCTAGTTTCGGATCGATAGATGATCGTGTGTGGATTGTCCCAATATATTATTATTATTATTGAATATTTTTCCAAAATGTCTATGTGGGGACTATACTATCGACATAGAAGCCAAAACAATTTTTTTTTGGAATTATTGTCTGTCGTTCTGGGTATCCAGGTATCAAACCCGTGGATGGATTTTAATAGGACTTTCACTGGTGTGTTGTGTAGAAGTCCGGGCATAAAATTGTATATATAACATCACGTTATGTTTCATAGGGGCTAAGCAGTGGAACATTACTTGCGCATATTACCACATATATTCTTGTATGTGCACAGGGTAATTAAAAATTGACCAGTTCATTAATATGATATGTATTATTACGCTATATAAAATCAATATTTCGCCATATTGAGTAAGTGTTTAGTGGTCGAGTGGTTACGGACGCTTCTAAAAACATCGTAGGTCTCGGGTTCGCATCCCACTCTGGGATATATTTTAACTTATCTTTTTTTATTTTATTTTTAAAATTATTATTTCTAATTAATTAAGATATTATTTAGTTCTTTTTTTTTGCTTTTCAATTTTACGCAAGGTGGTGGTTTCAATTTATTGATGGCGTCATAGTGTTAAAAAATATAATGGTTTCATGAAATCTCAAACTAAACCTCTGTAAAATACGCTGATGTGATAGATATCGAAATCATTGAATCATTGATCTTGAAATAAAAAAGATAGTAAGTAGGTACCTAATAAAAAAATATAAGAAGTTATTGACCACTTAAAATAACATTCTTCAATCTATAAGACTAAAGCTCCTTCAGAAAGTTTGGAGTGTGGGGCCCTAGATGTCCAATAAGTACGGTAGCTTGCTTGGTGGATGTATAAAGTGTCTCCGGCGGCGGGCTTAAAGGTAAGATCAGAAAACCCTCAGTTTTCTGCTGCAGATCCCACAGGAGCGTCCCCGCCTCCTGTCTTATGTGCCGATGCGACAGACGTGGGTAAGAATCCCACATACCCCGGTTTACCCTATAGGTCCCGGGACCTATTGAAGGTGTCCCCCGCGAGAACAAAAAGCAAGTAGATCACGATATGCAGCTTGACACTTATCGTGTAGCTTACAAACAAGATCAGGGTTACTTGAACAATAGATTTACGCATAATTCAAATAGCTGGTGTCAGTACTATTAGTAGATAGGTACTTAGTTGTAAAATGGAAAAATTAATTTAGATAATATCAAAATAGTAATATTTTGTATGTGACATACCTACACATAATCGCCATCGTCGTTGTCTAATAATAATAATGTCCTCCAAGCCCCTTAGTGCCTATCCGACGTATGGATCATCTTACTTTCCAGATAATAAAATCTTTTTAAAAAAAAATTGAACCGACTTCAATATCACTGAAAAGTATAAAACAATTTAAATATTATTGAAGTTGGTGTTAGCTTACCGGCTGTGTATATTTGGCACCAACTTCAATAATATTTAAATTATTTTATACTTTTCAGTGATATTGAAGTCGGTTCAATTTTTTTTTAAAAAGATTTTATTTTAAACTTTTTAGTGATATTTTCATATATAAAGATTGAACCATCGAAAACCGTAAAATTATCTAGGTAGGTTATGATCACATTATCGTCTACATAGTTTTACATAATTCATGTTTCTTCAGAAAAAAATATCTCGTAATGAAATTTGCATGAAAACATCATAGTAGTTTACTCTCTCGAATAAAAAAAGAATCATCGAAATCGGTTCATAATTGTCAGAGCAATGTAATGGAGAACATCAGTTTTATGGTTTTTACCAGATAAATTCCTCCACATCGTTCATGGTCCTCCAGGAAGTTCTTATCCCGTTGTAATAGAATTCATACAGATTCAATACAGTGGTTTCTTCTTTCGAATAAAAAAAGAATCATTGAAATTGGTAAATATTTGCCAGAGTTATGACTATTTTTGTCCGACCGAGCGAGTCCGAGCGACTAAAACGTCATCTATATAGGCTTTCTTGCAAGTCTCAGTGCGCAGTCACCATTCTTGTTTTTTCAGGAACTACTTATTACTAAGCAATAATTTTTTTATGGGACCCAATTAACGGATTAAAGAATGGATGGAAGAAAGATTTTTTCAAATCGGTTAATAATTGCCAGAGTTATGCGCGAACATACATAAAAAAAAAAAAAAAAAAAAAAAAATGTATACAGACGAATTGAGAACCTCCTCCTTTTTTGAAGTCGGTTAAAAATAATCAGAAATCACCGATTTACCTAAGATCATAGATCATTTTAGTGGTTAATAATAACACTCAAATCATGGAAACAAGCGTATTATTACGGAAAAAGAAAATTGATTACAGGACAGTATTATTTTTGCATCTGAGCGTTGGGACAGTGTAAGGTTTGCAACAAAACTTTTGGACAGTGGCGCTTTTGGACCTAATACCACCACCACCACCACCACTTAGTGTAGTGATTGTCTGTAAAGTAAGATGATCCATGCGTCGTAAAAACTCGGTCCTGCACCTGACCTCTTCCCGGTCATGACGGTCTTCCGTCGTATTGGCCTAGAGAACATTATTATTATACGGGAAGATGTTTTGCTTACGACGATTTTTTGCTTAAGACGAATGTCTTCGTTGTTTAGTAACTAAGATAAACCTTGCCCCATGCCCTGTGAAGCAGTAATGGCCATCTGCAGCCAGCAGTAAATATAATTTAAAAAAATACTAATATAAATAAAAAAGGTTTGCTTGTGACCTAAGAAGACAAGGTGTAGGACCTACAAACATCGATATATAATAAGTAACCAGATGAGCAGTCACCTACTAAATTTCATCCGAAATATGGCAGTGATAGCTTAAAAATTCCGTATGAACGTAAGACCCGTCCAGGACTGCGCAGGATGTAAACGGTTTTTATAGGCGCAATGGTCATTGTACATTAATTTTTTTGTACAATGCTGTATCAATATTTACGCTACAAAAACAACGATGTATAGCGTTAAAACTATTTCTACGATGTTCCCACCGTAGCGCATTGTACTCGTATCGTTCAAGCCACACAACGAACGAGACAGGGATAGTTGCGGACAACGCGCGAAAGGGAGAACGGGATAACCGGAGGCACGGGGGCGACCAAACAAGTCTCAACGTAGGCCGACCAACTTATCTTTGCTGGTGGCGCAACGAGAATTGAACTATATTCCTATGAGAACTACGTGTAGTTTGAGTGTTTTGTTTAAACAGTAGCGGCAAACTTAATTTGGTCGGCCGGTAGCTTGGCGGTTGGCGGACTAGTAGCAGAGATATTTAACCCTTTGGAGCCCGGGCCTATTTTTTTTGCGCGGTTTTTATTGATTCCGATTCGAGCCAACGGGCTCCGAGTTTTTAAAGAAATATTTATTATTTCGTGTTTTAGTGATATCTTACTGATATCTATCATTTAATCTAATACTATTAACTAATACTAATGGGAAATATATGTTCCGTATGAAATTTTGCTGTTGCGACGTGTAATAAGGCAGGCAAATGAGGCATTTCGATACGTCTTTACGCTAGCTGTTGTCGGCTCGTACTAATTTGAAATAGCGACACAACCGTCTCCGTAGCTCTATTTTCGTGACCACTTTTCGGGCCGTGACAGCTAATCTTGTTTAAATAGTATATCGATGCCTACAAATGTCAATTATCTTCTTCTATCTATCTATACTATAATAAAACTCAAAGAACACTTTGTCTGTACATGCCCGTGACGGGCCCGTTGGTCTAGTGGTTAGACGCCCTGGCTGCTACCCGATGGGTCGTGGGTTCGATTCCCACCAAGTGTCTGGGTGTTATTTATCTATTTCAGCATGTATTTACAAAAAAAAATGTATATTAGTATCAGTTGTCTGGTTTCCATAGTACAGGCTCTACCTAGTTTCGGATCGATAGATGATCGTGTGTGGATTGTCCCAATATATTATTATTATTATTGAATATTTTTCCAAAATGTCTATGTGGGGACTATACTATCGACATAGAAGCCAAAACAATTTTTTTTGGAATTATTGTCTGTCGTTCTGGGTATCCAGGTATCAAACCCGTGGATGGATTTTAATAGGACTTTCACTGGTGTGTTGTGTAGAAGTCCGGGCATAAAATTGTATATATATCACGTTATGTTTCATAGGGGCTAAGCAGTGGAACATTACTTGCGCATATTACCACATATATTCTTGTATGTGCACAGGGTAATTAAAAATTGACCAGTTCATTAATATGATATGTATTATTACGCTATATAAAATCAATATTTCGCCATATTGAGTAAGTGTTTAGTGGTCGAGTGGTTACGGACGCTTCTAAAAACATCGTAGGTCTCGGGTTCGCATCCCACTCTGGGATATATTTTAACTTATCTTTTTTTATTTTATTTTTAAAATTATTATTTCTAATTAATTAAGATATTATTTAGTTCTTTTTTTTTGCTTTTCAATTTTACGCAAGGTGGTGGTTTCAATTTATTGATGGCGTCATAGTGTTAAAAAATATAATGGTTTCATGAAATCTCAAACTAAACCTCTGTAAAATACGCTGATGTGATAGATATCGAAATCATTGAATCATTGATCTTGAAATAAAAAAGATAGTAAGTAGGTACCTAATAAAAAAATATAAGAAGTTATTGACCACTTAAAATAACATTCTTCAATCTATAAGACTAAAGCTCCTTCAGAAAGTTTGGAGTGTGGGGCCCTAGATGTCCAATAAGTACGGTAGCTTGCTTGGTGGATGTATAAAGTGTCTCCGGCGGCGGGCTTAAAGGTAAGATCAGAAAACCCTCAGTTTTCTGCTGCAGATCCCACAGGAGCGTCCCCGCCTCCTGTCTTATGTGCCGATGCGACAGACGTGGGTAAGAATCCCACATACCCCGGTTTACCCTATAGGTCCCGGGACCTATTGAAGGTGTCCCCCGCGAGAACAAAAAGCAAGTAGATCACGATATGCAGCTTGACACTTATCGTGTAGCTTACAAACAAGATCAGGGTTACTTGAACAATAGATTTACGCATAATTCAAATAGCTGGTGTCAGTACTATTAGTAGATAGGTACTTAGTTGTAAAATGGAAAAATTAATTTAGATAATATCAAAATAGTAATATTTTGTATGTGACATACCTACACATAATCGCCATCGTCGTTGTCTAATAATAATAATGTCCTCCAAGCCCCTTAGTGCCTATCCGACGTATGGATCATCTTACTTTCCAGATAATAAATTCTTTTTAAAAAAAAATTGAACCGACTTCAATATCACTGAAAAGTATAAAACAATTTAAATATTATTGAAGTTGGTGTTAGCTTACCGGCTGTGTATATTTGGCTAACTTTTTAGTGATATTTTCATATACAAAGATTGAACCATCGAAAACCGTAAAATTATCTAGGTAGGTTATGATCACATTATCGTCTACATAGTTTTACATAATTCATGTTTCTTCAGAAAAAAATATCCGGTCCTAATGAAATTTGCATGGAATCATCATAGCAGTTTACTCTATCGAATAAAAAAAGAATCATCGCAATCGGTTCATAATTGTCAGAGCAATGTAATGGAGAACATCAGTTTTATGGTTTTTACCAGACAAATTCCTCCACATCGTTCATGGTCCTCCAGGAAGTTCTTATCCGGTTGTAATAAAATTCATACAGATTTAATACAGTAGTTTCTTCTTTCGAATAAAAAAAGAATCATTGAAATTGGTAAATATTTGCCAGAGTTATGACCATTTTTGTCCTTAAAAGCGACTAAAACGTCATCTATATAGGCTTTCTTGCAGCTCTCAGTGCGCAGTCACCATTCTTGTTTTTTCAGGAACTACTTATTACTATGCAATAATTTTTTTATGGGACCCAATTAACGGATTAAAGAATGGATGGAAGAAAGATTTTTTCAAATCGGTTCATAATTGCCAGAGTTATGCGCGAACATACATAGAAAAAAAAAAATATATATATATACAGACGAATTGAGAACCTCCTCCTTTTTTGAAGTCGGTTAAAAAGGTCCGTCATTGTCCTAACCAGTAAGAAACAATTACACAAAGTTGTTGCTCCCTGCGGGATTGGAACCCGTGACCTCCGATTTGCAAAGTAAGTGGTGCCCCGCTGACCGCTTAACTAAGATAATGAGCTAGAATTTAAGGTAGGTACTCTTTATCCCCAAAAATTTAAGGGTTCCTACAGCATCAATAAGGGTGACGCTCAAAATATATAGGATGATTTTGATATAATTTGTCTAAATCGAGCGAGTCGGATCGGGTGGTCAGACGGGGTTGGATCGAGTCGGATTGAGTTCCTTCGGAGTCAGTGGACGTTCGGGGTGTGGCCCTTACTTAGGATGTCCATCCAGTACGGTGGCGACTCCTAGGAGGACGGCAGCGGGGTTGTGAGCACTGTGACACCGTGAACGCTCAAATGCATGGCACTGATCCCACTGGTGCAGATCCCACCGGAGAGCTTTGAAGTGGGGACTTATGTGCCGATGCAACAACCACGTGGGCTTTAGTGGGTAAGAATCCCACATACCCTGGTTGACCCCAACAGGTCCCGAGGACCTTTTGAAAGTTCCCGGCGAAAAATAAAAGGGTCGGATCGAGTCGGACCGAATCTGATCAAGTTCAATGGAGATGAATCGTGATTTATGTCGAGTTTGATTTCATGAGTATAACGCAAAAATTACCTACCTACTGGCTGCGTGCAAAGCCGCGGGTACAGCTAGTAGTTAACAATATCAGCCCTTGTTTAAGTCCCACTATTGGGCACGGGCCTCTCCTCAAGATGAGGGGGCTTAGGCCATAGTCCAAAACGCTTGCCAAGTGTTAGTTGGCGGACTTCACACGTCATTCGAAAGCTAGTTAGGCTTTCTCAGATACGCAGGTTTCCTCACAATGTTTTCCTTCAGCGAAAGCTAGTAACAATCGCATAAAGATGATACGCTCATGATTAATTAAAAACAGAGGTGCGAGCTGTGGTTCGAACCACAAGCAGGTTCAGGTCGTGGTGTGTGGTGTGGTTGTTTCCAAGGCAAGCGCTCGCCCACTGAGCTGTTACCGCTAATTCAATTAAAGTTAATGAACATTAAAACATTTTAGATATCGGATTATTTCTACACTCGAATCCAATTAATACTTAGGTAATACGCAGATGGTGGGTAGAGATATCAAACTATCTCGTATTCTATCATCGTAAATAATCATGAACGGCACCGACATGCGACAGTCCAAATAAATTGAAGATTTGAAAAAGTGACTTAATTAAATTCAAGTTATTTCGCGTTTGTAAGTGCGGTAGTTAAAATGAGATTTATGAATCTGCTTTGCGTATCTTGTATGCATTTTTTGTTATTTTTTTTTTCCCAAACGGTCATCTCATTAGTTTGACATCTCAACATCATCGGAACTCTAATTAATTTAATGAAAATGTAAATATGTATTATACCAACCCAAATCCACAACATAATGACATTATTTACAGTGATTATGTATTATAATTTATTCAGCGGTCGCTTAATTTGGACTCAGTAATTTAAAACCCGGCACTAATTAAAACAGACGTAATAGTTTGCATTAATAATCATACAAGGGTAGCATCCCGATTAGTAGGTAAAGGCACTTTAATGAAACTGCATATGAGCCTTATTTCATGAAATTCAACTGTATTTGCTTCTGAATAAGGTTTAAAACTATCACGTGTGCGAAGACAAGAGTGGATTGGGGTGAATGAACGCGGAGGTCATTGCCAAATATTGCGTTCACTCCCGCAGCCTCCGGTAACCTAAAATGACGCTTTCTGTCTAATTAGTAGAATATCAAATTTATTATTACCGTGAATACCCAATTGAATTATTGAACTACTTTTTATTTAAATTTTATTTACATTTCATATTCATAGACCGTATTGGATAAAGTGGGACAAAGCGAGTAATAAATTTACTGCGAGACGAATAAAGAAAATTTTCGCCACACCACAATTAGTAATGAATTTCTATGAATTTAATGTCTAATGACATTTGACCAAAGGAAAACTTTAACCTGCCTTATGTGAGAGTAATACATTTACGGACCACTGGTAATCAAAGTAAGTATATATCACAATATGTAAGTACCTAATATGTGATAATACATAATATTTTGCTATAAATATAACTTAAGTACATATCAATCAATCTACATAATATCTATATAAAGGAAAATGAATCACTGAAATGTAGTATGCGCAAAACTTCCAACGACTGCACCAAATTTCTGGGTTTGATAATTCGTTATTGTCAGGAGAAAGTTCTTACGGAAAAAATAATGAAGAAAGTTGCGCAGTCAATTAAATAATTACGCGATACGCAGGTATAGGTGCGCGGGACAGCTAGTAAAATCTAAATAAGCTAAAGCTTAATTGTAACCCCACTTGATTCCTTCCTTATACCTACATATCATCCTGGGAGAGTAGATACACATACATTATATGCGAATGTAAAAGTCAGGTGGTTCTAGTCAGAAAGTCTGACAAAACCCACTCTGCTGCTCCTGTGGTGGTGAGGGTAACCGTAAAAATATCCCTACTGCATAAAAGAAAAGAAGATTAGCGTTTAAGCAGCATCTTTTAAAGACTTACAAATAAACATATAGTATTTATTGTTACGCATAATTCAATATCTGCGATCGTCAATACGATTAGTCATGCACGAGCGCTAAGTTTCACCTACCATTTCTAAGGAATGACCGGCATTCACCAAACGCTAGCTGTTTATAACGGACCACATTATAACATGTGTCGAACACGTCTCGAATTAAAGCATCTTTCTTAAAAGTATTTGATACAAAATTGGCACATTTGTTTTCTTTTCGGCAAGTGTTGCGGCATTTTAGCGTTCTTTTACCCATAAAGTGCGTTGAGATCGAATAAATGACTTAGTGTATCAAAAACATTGAAGCTTTAGCACATGCAACTTTCTAAAGATAGTTTAAAGATTAACTTAAGAGAGTTTTTATTTTTTTAATAATCAATATCGTGTTAATATGTGGTGGTGCCTCCTGTTTGGTTTTCTATGCGTGTGCTTGAGTGAGCCGTACAGTTTAAATGAGGTAGTGTATAGAATAATTTGTTATTTAAATGGACCAGCCTTTGCAAAAAACAGGCGTTTTTTTATACATATATTTGACCATGTGATATGTTGCCAAAATACCTGTTACACATATAAATTGGTTGGTGTAAGATTATAAATTGAAGATAACGTGCTGAAGAAATATAGAGGGCATTTTTAGATATACTTTATTCATTGATTCTTATCATGTATCTCAAAAATATATATTGATATGTCATCTTGAAATCTGTTTGAAAGAATTATCCATTAAATCGTGTTTTCAATTTTCTTTTTTCAATTATGAGACTTTATAAAAGAGTTAATGGTTAAGACATCCAAAAATAAATACCACATCTTTAAACGGCTTTTAATATTATGAATATCATTCTCGAGTTATTTAGTCGAAAAACACATTGCATACGATAACAGTATAATTATGGACTATAATAACAATTTGTCAACATGCCAACACTAACGGTGCATTGTCGTTTGAATGCAAAACTTGGTAACCCAACATTATACAATGTCTGGCGATGGTATTACTTTTAATTTTAAAGTATAAAGTTTATTTAGCGACGAGAACTGTCTTCATAATTATCATCAGCAGCTGAAAGACGACCACTGCTAAACAAAAGCCTCCTCCCTTAGAAGGGAGGGGTTGGATAATTCCCATGCTTGACAAGATTTTTGGAGATCGCAGTATAGGTGGTAGGTAATCCAATAGAAGGAATGCTGCCCATCCTCTAATTTTCTCTTAGTCGCCTCTTACGTACACAGGAGGAGATGGAAGGACTGTCATCAAGGTAACATGAAAGTAGATTAGTGAGTCTTTGTGCACTACATCGATATACTATACCAACTAGATTTGCTGTCACGAACAAAATGACATCGAAAATGTGGTCGCGGTTACAACTATACACGTACACGCAAAACAATAATATGTTCATATAAAAAGATAACTTACATACTATAAAATAAGGTTCAATAATAATTGCAGACAATTGAGCGACAGCCGTCTCCGTAGCTCTTATTTTCGTGACCACTTTTCGGGTCGTGACAGCAAATCTAGTTGGTATAGTATATCGATGGTGCACTAGCATTAAACTGTTACTTGTTAGTCTTCTCACCTGAGCCATTACTTATTAAGTTTCTTGAGCCCAGTGATTTCTCCAGGTGCTGGTCCCTTCTGATGTAATACCTGTGCCTGGATGATTTGGGCTAATCCCCACCACTTTCCTGTCAATCAGTATATAATAAATGGAATAAAGAATTCGATGTCCGCGTCTGTCTTCTATTGATTTTATCTGCAATCAACCAAACTTCATGGAATTAAGAATTCGGTGTCAAATTGCTTGCGGTTTGCGGTCAACTAGTCGCTTTAATTAGCAATCTTGATACGATGCTCTATCTCATGTATATACAGAAACAGAACGTTAGACCACAGTCGTCTACACTTAGGTATTTAGGGTGTTGCCCCCACTTTTATTTTGTTTTACTGGTAAGTCTACTGAGTACAAAGTTCCCAGTGGTCTTAGTAGGGACTCGCTAAAACGTGATATAGAAGCTAAAGCGCTCGATTTACTCGTACTAAGCGACCAACTACAGTGACGCAACCGCAAAATCCCTGATTATCGATACCAAAAGTTATGAAGTTATTTTAAGTGACAAGATATAGATGTATATATTAATTATTATTAGATACTGTAATATATAACTACGTATACATATAAGTATATATAATGTGTATAAGATGTACAATTTAAGATATGTACCAAAGTATGTACACTACTAACTACCCAAATAGTTGTTTCTTCTTTTTAAAGTTTTGGTTGTCTGGAAGAAATCGCTATTAGCGATAAGACCGCCATTTGTACCTAATTTAAGTTATTTTTGTAAGTTTTTCTGTATGTTTTACTTTGGTGTGCAAATAAAGAGCATTCTATTCTATTCTATTCTAAGATAATAATACATTAACTGATTTCACCTGCCGCACTCAGTGCGGGAGGTGAAATAACTAGGATACAATCCGTCGATATGCGTGTAATAATGAAATGCAGATGATTTGTTTCTAGGACGGATTACGAATTTCCGAGAATGCCTTTTTACCAACATCGCATCTTGTGAAGAGAGACTTACCCGCATGTCAAGATTGTGGTAAGCGGTGTTATAATTTGTTTTTTTTTTTATGTTGTTCATTAATAAAATCCCACAGCAGGATCTGGGTTCCTTGCACCAAAAGCGTTAAGAGATTTTCCAAGCGCAATCCCCGCGCTTGGCAGGTGCCTTGCGAATCGCAGTATAGGTGGCAAGTAATCCAATAAAAAAACGCTGCTGCCCGTCTTACTGTTTTCCCTTAGTCGCCGCTTACAGATACCCAACGGGAGAAAATGGGGGGGGGGGGGCGTGCTATTCTTACCCGGATACCCCACGGATATACGATATGACTATAAGATATGACCCCTATATTTTGTTTTATTCACGACATGCGTGCCATAGTCTCGCTCTTCCAATAAAAAATAAATAAATATAAGGTCTCCCAACATTTTAGCACTCCTATTCTCATTAATTTTAAATTGCGACGCGTTAATACATAGTTACTTTTTCTATATATCACATGTTTGGTCTAAGATCAATACCTTTGTGATCAATACGGCAGCAGCTGATGATGTCGACTCGTTGCGTTAATGACGTCAACTCGTCAATGGAACTGACGGTACATCGTGCGTGTTCAAAGATACAGAAGAGGTCAAATGTTATAAAGCGGTCATTGTCGCTGGACTGACAAAGCCCAAACTGTATAATACTAGAATACTACCGACAAGTAGGTAGTAGAGAGTAGGTATGATTTTCAATGATAATAAGGATGTGTTACGTTTTCCTCATAAAGTTATGTTAATAATGTGAATTGGCGAATGCCAATTGCAATCGAATCTTGGCTTGCCTGTTGGACAGTGCTGTGTATTTTTGTAAAGATAATTTCCACCAGTCTCATCCCGTTGGGTGTCGTAAAAGAAGACAAACAGAAGCGTTTCTCTATTGGATTACTTACTTAACACCTATACTTAAAGAAAAAGTGGGTGGAGTGTCGTACCAGGAGGTCAAAATAAAGGCACATAATAGATCGGATTGGAAATTGCTTCACCGACAAGAGTACAGCTCTTTAATTGATGAAGAAGAGACCTATACTTACTGCGATCCCCAAGACGTCTACGTCGTTAGCCTGGGCGGGGGGCAATCCCCACGCTTAGTCTGCCAAGCGTGGGGATTGCCCCCCGCCCAGGCTTTTGTTCAGCAGTGGACTTCTTCTGCATGATGATGATAAACATTTCGTTCCTTTGAAGGTTGTGGGGAGCGTAACGAAGAGGGTCGAGTAGTAGGGGGAGTGGGATCACAAGTGAACGCATTTCCCTGGCTCGCACGACTCATCTACCAGAAGTCATTCGGCTGCGGTGCATCCCTTATTAACGATAGATTCGTTATTACCGCTGCACACTGCATGAAAGGGTAAGCGATTAACTGGGAAAGTGTATTTTAAAAAACCGATCCATTGCGAGTCAGATCCCCACATAAATGGTTCCGTGTCATTTTTTTTATTTCATATATAATTTTTAATTAGCATCAATAAAATTTGTGTTTGTCGTTATATTGGCACTAGATATAAAAAAATCTGTGAAAATTTCAACTCTAACTATATATTATGGTTCATGAGATACAGCCCGCTGACCTTTGACCGCTGACACACAAACGGACGGACGGACAGCGGAGGCTCAGTAATAGGTTTTTTTTTAATTATTTTTTTTTGGGAATGATAGACGCTGTTGGCCGCAGATGGCCATTGCAGCTTCACCGGACAATAGGAGGCGAGCGCTTAAAGCGCTCTAGCCTTTACGGCAGAAGTAGCGACGAGCTCAAGGGCACCTCAGGGAGGCACGGCCTCGGCTTGGGCTGTCGCTTAAGAGCTCAGTAATAGTGTCCCGTTGGCACCCTTCGGTTACGGAATCCTAAAAAGATTTTAGAGATTTTTAAAGGTTCAGATTTCAAAATATGTTTGGGAGTTTAAAGAATTGTTCGAACGGAATGGGTATTCCGTTCGAAGAACCTGGCCTGGTTAGCTGTTTAATCGAAAGATATTAATAGTAAGATAGAATTCTTCTTCAGAAATCCTTTGCTTTACATGGTCTGTCAGTCTTTCAAGAATTGTATTAGGTGGACAGGTCGAGGTTGAGACTTTTCTCTACTCAACTCAATAATTCAATCTATCTTCCTTAGGTTCATGTGGTTTATGTTTCGCGTGAAATTTGGCGAACACAACCGATGCGACCACACCGAGTCTGCGGAAACCCGGTACCTGGTGAAAGTGATCGCTCACAACTTCACCTTGACGGATCTAAGCAACGATATCGCACTGCTGATGCTTAACGCTCCTATCTCCTATTCACATTCAGTCAGGCCCGTGTGCATACCCAAGGACAACAGTAAGTGCTTGCTTTACCTTGAGAAGATTATTCACTACTGTTCTTATCGAATTTGTTCATAACGAACTTGCGTTGTTCATGTACCTGCTTTAAATCAGTCCATAACTTTTTTTTCAACCTAACCCGTATTGTCTCTATAAATCTAAAGGGACCAAATTTATTTTACGAGGATGTTTTATTGAAGATATTTTATTCGAGTCAAAGCATTCCAAAGCCACTAATACCTTTACAGCTTAATACTTTGTCGATAAACTTGAGGATTTATTTATTTTCTTCACAAGTGGTCGTTAGGAATGTCCTTTTTATATTTAGTGGGTCGTTTTACATGGATGTGTGTATTGGAAATTTAAACGACTATAAATTAGGGTTAAAATCGTGGATGTGTGTGTTGGAAATTGAAACGACTATAAAATCTTTACAGCTCCCTTCTAAATATTAAGGTTTTGGTACACGCATAATTGAAAACATCAACATCCGTGCATTTACATGCGTTATTTATGTACCTACCACATTAACCGAAGAGAGAGCGAGGTTTACACTTAAGCGCACAACGCACTCTGGTCCTAGTAATTTTATATACTTAAATACCAATAGGTATTTAATTTATTCATCCTCACTTCAACTAAATAATATTATATCTTATGCAGCAGAAAGAAATGCAGTTAGAAAACTCGATATCTTCTCATCCGAAATACAGCAGTGCCTGAAAACGAAGGTTTTAACCAGTGTGTGTGTGTGGTGTAGCTTGCCAGTTATGACATATGGTACTGAGATGTGGTCTTTTACTGCTGACCTTTTAGAGAAGCTTAGAGTCACAGATCGAGCTATGGAGAGAGAGCTTTACTCGGAGTTTCACTGCCCGATAAAATCAGGAATGAGGAGATTCGCGAAAGAAATAAAGTCACCGACCAAGTATAGCTTTTAGAATCTGCAAGTTGAAGTAGCACCACATCGCATGAATAACCGGTGGGGAAAAATGGTTCTCCAGAGGCCATCATCATCACCGGGCGATGCAGCGTAGCTAGGCTTCGCATTAGGTGGACTGGCGACATTGTGCTCGTCGTAGATAACCGGTGGATGCAAATAGCTAATTGTCGTTCATTGTGGTGTTCCAAACGCCACAGACTATGTTCATCAGTGAACGTCTTTTGGCTGGTTCTGATGATGACATTGTATGTTGTATGTACCTTCGAAGACCAACAACTTTATGTAGTGTTGTTCTTTAGTGTCTTCATGTCATGTAAGGACATTACTTCTTATTATTACAGGTAAATTATACACGGACACGACAGCCATAGTTGCTGGGTGGGGCGCCACAGCTGAGACCGGCAACTGGTCTTGCACCTTGCTCGAGGCGGAGCTGCCAATCCTTAGCAACGAAGTCTGCATTAATACCAAGTACAACGCATCCAAGATCAAGGATGTAATGATGTGTGCAGGGTTCCCGGAGACCGCGCATAAGGACGCTTGCACTGTGAGTTGACACTTATTTCTTTCAATTTTCTCCGGTCGTGCCCTTAAAACTTCCACGAAGAACAAATTATACAGAGTATTAAAAAATCACTGTACGTTTATTGAGGGTATTTTATTAGGTGCATTATGTACTTAACTCATTTGTTTTATATCTCATATTTTTTCCTAACCTGTAGCAATACAAAATCGGATTCCTATTACTGCTAAAAATTTAGAAAAATGAGGGAGATATTCAACTAATGAACTCATTGGTTGAATATCTCCCTCATTTTTCAGAAGTAACTACTTCTCTGTAGTTTTCGAAGGAAAAGAATCCTGGCGTTAAAGAAGTTAACGGCACGCTAGGAATAATAAGGCTTCAATTACGTATGTATAGGTCTACATTGTCTATAATAGAACTATACGTAAGCAAAGCATCAGGTCTTTCCCCAAAGGACTGATTGACTTTACTGGACCCATTTCCATACTGGTACTTGCTTATAGAGAATTCCCTTAAAAAAACCGTAAAACTTTGTCCGATTTGGGAATGGAAACCGATTCTTCACAACCATATAAGCCAAAATAGCGACCACTTATTCACCGATTCACTTTGTCAATACTATAGAATCTATATCTATACTTATAATAAAACTGTAACAGGTCCAATTCTGTACATTGAAGATATTTTGAAAATTATATTTGGAGGGCATTCTATAACCGATACTGAGGCCGAAAATGTAATTTTTAAAATTTTTGTCTGTCTGTCTGTCTGTCTGTCTGTCTGTCTGTCTGTCTGTATCACGGCTGAGCATCACGCCGAAACTACTGAATGGATTCAAATGAAACTTGGCATGATTTGAGCTCTTACTACGAGGTAGGACATAGGATACTTTTTATCCCGTAATCTAGCACGGTTCTTTTGGGAGAGGGGATTAAAGTCAAAATGGGTACTTGGTTATACGCTTGGTCCGATTTTATCAATTTTTCTTTATAATATAGGAAATATTAGTAAGGGAACACTCATAGAGAGTTGTTATCAAGGTTTTGTAATCGATCGGGTTAAGCAACGTTAGGTAAGGTCATTAAATAGATGGGTGACCGTTTAACGTCATTTGAACTAAACGGGTCCGTGCTTCGGAGAACAAGTAAAAGTGGGTCCCAGTTTATAACCGACTACAAAAAAGGAGGTTATGTATTCGATGCGAATGTCTGTTATTAAAAGTTTAGTTAACGTAAAAATAGCGCAGGCGGAGCTGCGTGGGTCAGCTAGTTAATAATAAAATCAAATTGATTTTAATAAATAGCCGTGTCGATTTCAATTCGATATCATAAAAAATATAGTCAGAATTATTAATGCCATGATTTATAAAATTATGTTTTTAATATCATTATTTACATAAATAATTATGATTAACTTGTTTTTTTTTTTATTTGTATAATCATCATGATAACTGCTTGGAGGGGCTAACAGAACTGAGGGCGATTAGGCTCTCCATGTATGTACGGCTGTAACTGTATCTTTTACCACGCGTGATTGAACTGAAGTTTTTCATGTAATTTTTTTCAGGGAGACAGCGGAGGACCTTTAATTTACGAAAATGAAGAGCATGCTTATGAGTTAATAGGTAAGCTAATGTATTTTTTTTAACTATTATGTGATTTTGTTATTGTTCTGCCAATAATTTTAATGGCTTCAACTACTTTTTTTATCTTAAAAAAAGATCTGACTGATAACTTTTCGTTTATTTTCGCGGGGGAAACCTTCAAAAGGTCCCCGGGACCTGTGGGGTCAGCCGGGGTATGTGGGATTCATAGCAACTAAACCCCCCGCGGCTGTCGCATCGGCACTTGAGAGGGCCAGGCTCTCCGGTGGGATCTGCACAAGGGGCCTTGCCTTGGAGCCCGCCGCCGGGGGGTGCATTAAACCCCCCCGGGAACCAGATACGGTACTCATGGGGGATAGGGGTCGTACCCCGCCGTCTTCCTAGGAGTCGCCACCGTACTCAATGGACGTCCTAGGGCTAACACCCCGAAGTCCAGCGACTGCGCGGCCACAATGTACAAACTTTCATAAAAATATCTGTAAAATAATTACCTGATAATGACCCAGTATTTACTGTTACTCCAGCATTTGAGGCTATAGAACATAGAAAAAATAAAAAAATTAATTTTAAGAGAGGTTTCCCTCTCTAACGGCCGCACCAATTAACTTTAATCGCAATTATCATTTTTTTTGTAATCTATTTATTTCGACTCTCCGAGTCTCTTATGATTATCTTTTAGTATTAATTACGAGATTATTGATATATCTACTCACTATCCGCGTATTAAGTATTATTTGGCTTCTAAAGTCAAAATAATCTATTTACAAAATATGACTTAATCACAATTAACTATAAGTAATTGACGTTTGTAGGTTCGGCCGTAAGCGTGTATTTAATAAAAATATATCTGTACAGGTATCGTGTCATGGGGCTACGGTTGCGCTAGAAAGGGCTACCCAGGAGTCTACACACGGGTCACAAAGTACTTAGACTGGATAAAGGACAACACAGAAGAAGGATGTTACTGCAAATATTGAATCTTGCTTGAGCTTGTTCTAAACCTCGCCTATGTTATTGTGCCACAACAACAATAAATATTATATTGCTATAATTCTTTATTAACAGTTTTACATTTTATGAGATTGCAGATGAGGGGTTCCTCCCCTTTTCAGGGACAGGGTCTTCATTAGCTACTTATGTGCTTCTCTAAACGGCTGTAACTGTATGAAGATATAAATTAAAAATTCGATGGGCCTAGGCGGTTGGTCATAGCAACTAAACCCCCCGCGTGGTGTTGGTTGGTTGGCTGTTGGCTGTTGGTTATTGTTGGTTAGACACCTTGGCCCATTGAATGAATCGACTCCAACCAAGTGTCTGGGTGTTTTATCTACTGAAATACATATTTCCAAAAAGAAGTTATATAACTATTAGTAAGTATTAGTTGTCTGGTCTGGTCTCGTCCGAAATACCGCAGTGCCTGAAGACGAAGGTTTTTAACCAGTGTGTGTTGCCAGTGATGACATATGGTACTGAGACGTGATCTCTAACGGCTGGCCTTTTAGAGAAGTTCAGAGTCACACAACGAGCCATGGAGAGAGCTATGCTCGGAGTTTCTTTGCGCGACAGAATCCGAAATGTGGAGATTCGCCGAAGAACCAAGGTCACCGACATAGCTCTCAGAATCTGCAAGTTGAAGTGGCAATGGGCAGGCCACATCGCTCGAAGAACCGATAACCGTTGGGGAAGAAAGGTTGTCGGGTGGCGACCACGAACCGGAAGACGCAGCGTAGGCAGGCCTCCCACTAGGTGGACAGACGACATTGTGCGCGTCGCAGGTAACCGGTGGATGCAAATAGCCAATTGTCGTTCATTGTGGCGTTCTAAGGGGGAGGCCTATGTTCAGCAGTGGATGTCTTCCGGCTGATGATGATGATGATGATGATGATGAGTTATCTGGTTTCCATAATACTGGCTCTGCTTAGTTTGGGATCGGGGGACCGTATGTGGATTGTCGTAGAATATCATTAAGAAAAATTACATTAAAATTTAAATTTCAACATATTATTGCAGCTTCGAAGAGTGCAATTCCTTTAACATAATCGTCTCGCCGCGTAATACACAATAATGTTCAGTACCAATATTGCATAGATTTGTTATTGCATACAGGATACAGGTTCAAGTTTATGTAGCCAGTCCGCTCCGGTGCAACGTCCCCATTCCTGATCTAAGTTTCCCGTTGCGAGTCACTTGCACACCTCCTCAGAGAACAGTGTATAATATTGTTTAGGGAATAATAGTTGTTGGCGATTTGTCGATATGTGGAAGTTTACGGTGCTGATGTTGATATATGTGTGGATTAATTGTATGGTAAGTTGTGTTTGCTATTTTGTATTACGACAAAATCTATTTTTATACGGAAAAAAAAACAATCATAAAATTTAGTAATAAGTGATTTCAGTCTCACTATGTTCGGTACGCAGATCATAGGTACAGAATAAAAAATCTTAAAGAAAGACAAAACGGAGAATATTTGCATAATTTATAGTAAAAATAGGTTAAATAAGGAGTATTTAAGAAATGATTCATCATATTATTATGTTTGGCTTGCCTATGACTTGACTAAAATAAGCTCTAGCGGGTGGATCGTAAAAAAATGTTTTTGACGATAAGTCAAACTTGACTTAAACTAATTAAAACTAATAATTATTAGTTTTAATTTAACTTATAACTTGTTATAGTTATAACAAGTTATAAGTTTTAAAAACTAAAAACGACTACGGATAAAATCGCAGTCTAATATTGTGATAATAGCCTATAACCAGCGGACAATCAAGACGCTTCTAACGACACTCTACTTGTCAAAATATGTTAAGTAGATTAAAAGATATGCGGGAACAGATGAACATACATACATACATTCTTGTTAAAATCATAACCCTCCCTCGCTCCGTTCCGTAGTCGGGTAAAAAGGCGTTACTTTCGAGTGTCGTTCGTGTCGACACTAAAGTCACTAAACCTAACTTTTTTTTTTGTAAACATTCACATAGACAGTTGTTTTGAGAGTTTTATCACTCGTATATGCATCGAATGAATTCCGAGTAGCTTTCTGAAATAGTGTAGATAATCCATGTGTAATTAATCTGTTTAAGGTAAGAGCTGAAAATAATACAGAAATCGAAACAACTAACGAACAAATCTTGGAAGATGTTAAATACGGGCGCAAGTGCACATGCCGTAAGTTGGAAGTAAATTATTTACTTATTTCTTATTTTTGGATTTTTTGAAATAAGTTTTATTTTAGGGTGCGGGGAACGTAACGAGGCTTCCCGCATTGTTTGTGGCGTGGAGACTGCTGTGAACGAGTTTCCCTGGGTGACGAGGCTGTCGTACTTCAATAAATTCTACTGTGGCGGAACACTCATCAATGATAGATATGTGCTCACTGCTGCACATTGTACTAAAACGTATGTGTTCAATTAAAATTATTGTATGTGTTTCGCTTATGCATTAGTTCAATCTCCTGCTCTACCTATCGCTAAAACGCGTGGCACACGGTAAGCTTCCCGGCGCCGCCGTGGCGTCCACCAAGGTAAAATGGTGAAACATCGGTGCATCTTTCCGGCTACACGGTTTCAAACAGTGCCACTCTTTTGAACACGCGTCCAGAAAACACGCATCCCACCGGGCTACCAAAAAGCGCTTGTCCACTAAGGGCGTTGGAAGGTCTAGCGAGGTGGCACACCTTTATTAGAAACCGGCAAGATCAACTTGGTGGGAAACTTATATCTCACCAATGATATTTTATCTCACCGTGTAAATTAAATCCGTTACCCTGAAAATACTTAGTTCATTTAGGTTTTATTATAGATATTCTTAAAGTCATAACCTTAATCCAACCAACCAATAAAATTGTATGCAACCAACCAATAAAATTTTATAATTTCCAGGTTTATGTGGTTTATGATAAAAGTGACACTTGGGGAGCACAACCGTTGCAACACCACTCATCGACCAGTTACCCGCTTCGTAGTTGATGTGGTTGCCCACAATTTCACATACACCACGTTCGCGGACGACGCCGCTTTGCTGCGAATGAACGAGCGAGTCTCCGTCACGGAGAGCGTCAAACCAGTTTGCTTGCCCCATAATGACGGTAACAGTTACTCCCTTATGATAAAGTATCGCGAAAAGTCAATAAAGTGCCATAGTAGGCAAGGTGCGACAAAGTCACTATAATCGACGCAGTCGTTGTCGATAAAGCTCATTTACGATACGCGAATAGGGCGAGCTGCATACGCCGCCTGTATTAGTAGGGGAGACTGGGTACGGTTGTAACAATTTTCCTTTAATCGTTCGAAGCGCGGCCAGTATGGATAAACATAATTAATAAAATAATTCAGGTGAAAGCCTAATTATTTGTCTATAAGTAGTTATCGAAATTAGGGGCCTAGGTATAACAGGTTTCCAGAATTTAATACTGTTACAACGTAGTGAAAAATTTTATATCTATGGTAACAACCGACCAACCGATATCTATTTACCATCTGTAGGTATATTCCACGTGAGACGGTCTACACCTTGACATTGGACCCATTTTTTCCGGAACGTCTCTAAATAAGCTTCTAAGCAAACGAAGTAGTTCATGGAACCAGTAATAGTCTTCCTTTTCTGATGATGATGTGTTATAGCGTTCTTCTTCTTTGCTTTACTTTTGCCTTTGTTTTTCTTCTCAGTAGTACACATTTCTTCGTTTGTTTATCCTCCAAACATTTATATCATACTTCATACTCTTTTCTAAAACCATCCTTCTCAGAAGTGTGTGCTACCTAGGCATCTGGAATAAAAATAAATGTTACAACCGTAACTACAAAAATCGTTACAACCGTACCCATACCCACTTTTTTACAAAAAGATGACTGTAACCAATAGGCAGAATAGCTTAAACAAAAAATAATCAGTGCTCTATCTCTAAAGTACTAATAATCCAAGATACAAACACATAATACTACACAATAGATAGCTACGTCGTAAAGAAATTTGTCAAGAACACTTACTTTTGGTTGTTAAAACACAATAGGCCCCTCTGGAAACGTATTCAGCATGCGCAGTGCGACGAAACACTGGGAATCATGTCCGGACCTATGAGCCGCGTATCCTTTCCCTTGATACCTTTCGCCACACTTGTATAGTTTTGATAATATTCAAGTTGTTACAACCGTACCCCGTTACAATCGTACCCAGTCTACCCTAGCTCGGGACAGTGCTGAAACTTAAAAATATCATGTAGGTACTGAATACTAAAAGTAGTGGATATGTGTTCGTGGATGGTGACTTTTGTGTTGGCGTTAGACCACCGTACGTTTTATTTACCAACGTATCAATCAGGCAGTCTGGCTGGCTAAGGCACAGACAGGGATCATTTTCTTTACAAAAGTTATTACCACTTGTGATAAGTTATTCAGCGTACCTTAAAGCAGATGATGGTTTTTGGTGGGACAGCTATTATGCCCAGATTCCACGATTTAATAAATCATACATTTTTTTCTTTCGTTGTATTGAAAAAGGTCATCGGCATTGGTATTTCTTATAATTAGCATAATAGTGAGAATTGTACCCAAAATAGTTTGACATACTTATGCGTTTAATAAATTACACAATTTGATTCAAGAATAGTCATCATAAAAATTGCTAATTTGGTGCTAATGCAATAAGTATTAAAGTATTTTAGGGCAAAGATAAATATTTAATGACGTTATTAAAAAATAGTCCGTATAGGTTCCATACCTTCTTTGGACGTATTCTATATTCGTTAGTTTAATACAAAGATAGTGAAAAATTTTATATCTATGGTTTAATATTCACCTAACATATCAGATACCTAGTAATAAATACCAAGAAACTATCGTTTTTTTGATGATTTGCTAGAAAACTGTGTGTTACTTGCCAGTCTCTCCGACTCGTATTTATATAAAAAGCTTTTTATATAGTAGTTGAAACGGATGCATTTTGATAAGACAATACTTTATATTAGGCCTGTACCTAAACCTATTCTTGACGTCATTGTGTTTAGGCGTAGGCATACTTTGACCGGTTGTATTCAGGGTTGTATTGCGATTTGGTGCCATCAAGAAGTTTAGAAAACTATTGATAAAATTGACATAGGTATCGAAGAACAACCCAAAACATAAATACATACTAATTCAATGAAACAGCAGGACGCAGATTTAGGGGAACACTATTAGACGATCAAATTAGTCATGTTTTGTTCGCTGAAGAAGTTAATATTTTCGGAAACCGAAGTGGTCTAACTAAAGTTAAAGCTTACATTTAGAATATAGAATTTTTATTTAAATGATCGAAGATTATTTATTATATAGATTATTTCTGCAAACTGTTTACAGCCCACCGATAAACTAGTCTATGATTAGACTGGTTTATCGGTGAACTCTATGCAATACGCAAACAGTGCGAACGTTGACTCCTGCTAAACTTTTCGTCAAAACGGTCTAAACTTTAGACTGTTTTGTAAACTAGTTTTATTGTAGATCCTGGCTGACAGGAGTCACAGTGGTGGGAATGAGTGGTGGGATTAGTCCCAAAAAAAAACTAGTTTATATTTGACGATTAACGGTCTCGTTGAGTTGATGGTAAATGCATTGACGACTCATCACTAATTTTTAAATATAGGTAACAAATCTTTTCAGAAAAGTCCTACGAAGGCGTAATCGCGATAGCAGCTGGTTGGGGATCTATATCAGAAGGCAAGAATCAGTCTTGTACCTTGAGGGAGGTAGAACTGCCTGTTCTAAGCAATGAAGCATGCAAGAACGCCAAGTACGAGGCATCTATGATTGGAGACAAGATGCTTTGTGCTGGGTATCCGGAGAAGGGCACGAAAGACACATGTCAGGTAATTTAAAGATTTTTTTATTAAAATTGCTGAAGTGTTGCCAATATCGCGATTTTGTCGATAGAAATGGGTAACTTTTGAATAAATCTTAGCGACTAAAGATTTGACAGCAAAAATTGTTTTGCGACTTATCGCATGAATACAACGAAATCTTGGTTTCTTTACCACTAACTATATTAGCAGTATTATAAAAATCGTACTAGTAGAGACTTCAATATACATAGTTTATAGTTCTATCAATTTCTAGCGAGAAAGTAATATTACAATAATACTGCTATTAGACGTGGTGGTCTGAATCCATCAGTTGGCAACACTGGCTTGACCAAGATCGAGATCCCACCTGGTGGTAATTGGTGATTCAGCAATGGATCGAGGTGCTGGCTTATCAACGGCACAAGGAAAATAGAACGGTTCTGTCAGGCATTATTTGTGTTATAGATGAGATGCATAACTATACACTTCAGTCATACAGACTCGTTGCAGGGTTTCAACGTTACTTGAAGGTCGAGTTATAGACCTTCTATGAAGTGGATGTTCTTTGACACGAGTTCGAAATTTAAGTAAATTTGATGTACTTACGTTGTATGATTATAAAGTCATTAGTTTTTTGTGTTACTATAATATTTTAAACTAGTGAACTATATTCATACTCGTAGCAACATAAATTATGATTTTTTTAAGGTTTTTCGAGTACTTACTTGGGTTTTTTTAAAGCCGGCAATGGTTTTAAATTTCAGGGTGACAGTGGTGGTCCTTTGTTTGCAGAAAGAAGTGACAAAAGACACGAGCTTTTAGGTAAAGTCTCTCTAAATTATTTCTTTTTTGTCTTCAAAATTTTAACATCAAATACATTATTAAAATAACGTTTATATGTCACAATAATTTGTATGTTTCCAGGCGTGGTCTCTTGGGGTATAGGCTGTGCTCGAGTCGGCTATCCAGGGGTGTACACCAGGGTCACGAAATATTTGTACTGGATTCGACATAATGCTCGTGCTGGATGCTTTTGTATTGATTAGTCAACACTTTCTAATTCTAGTTATTGTACTAAGACTAACAGTCTTTTGTCGCAATAACTATGAATAGGTTTTCATTATAGCTCCGTTCCTTAAAATATAATTTATATTTAACTTCTTTTCTCTGAATAGTTGTGTTACTGGAATTGGTAATTTGTCTGGACATTCGATCCCTAAGACGCCTGCCAAGCGTGGGGATTATGGTAACCCTTTTCTTTTCCTTTCTAAGTGGGAGGCCTTTGTTCAGCAGTGGGCGTGTTTAGGCTGATGATGCTGCTGCTGCTGCTGGACATTCTTATTTAATTAGCACAGTAAAGATGTAGTACCCAACCCCAACCCATTTTTTTATGATTTAGAAATCGTAACAGCTATTAATACATATACCCTGTTCTTCCCTACAAGATCAAAGTCGTAGCAATAAATGTACAATGAACCCGAGTGATGGTTGACCGGTGCGCTGACCAGCAAAAGAAAATTGGTAGGATTACATGTAGAACACTTCTTCTTCTTCAATTTAAGAGCTGTGTTCCTCTTCCTCTTTTCCCTTCTATTTTACCTTCTACTATCGTTTTAAAGAAGGTGTCGTGTCGTATCAAGTGGGCAATCATCTTTCCTCTCCTATTCTCAATTGATCTTAAAATTTCTCTTTTTTCACCAACCAATTCCTAAACTTCTTCATTATTCTTCCTTTCTGTCCTACTTATTCCCTCCATTCTTCTCCAACACCACATCTCAAATGCTTCCAAACTTTCTCTATCCCTCTGTGACTCTGTGTTAATGTTCATGTCTCACTACCATACAAAGCGAACACTACCAAGATATTATTACCTACTAGCAGTAGCCCGCGGCTTCGCCCGCGTTTACTTTGTTACTCAAACGTGTTTAGAATTATGGATCGAGGTTTTTTTAAAATATTGTTTACACTAATGTTGTCTTTTATTTACGCGAAGGCTACACATTGAAATCATAGTTTGATTTCAATGAGTAGCATTCGCGTTAGTTAAAACGTTCGTAATAAATTGTTACTTACCAATCTATCGTCCATGTATTTGTGGATTTCCATTAATCCTTTAGGCATTGATAATCTTTTTGATATCGTGCATTCCAAGTTTTCAAGGACAACATTTACCGTTTCTGTATTTTGAAGCCAGCTTCATAAATAGTAAGCTTATTGTCTTTTACTTACGCGAATATTACACATTGAAATCAAACTACTTTTTACGGATTTAATCGCGGTTTATTTTAGCTTTTTCTATCCCGACGTTTCCAATGTTTTGCAGCACCCATAGTCACGGGAGAACTGAGATGTTGAACGTCCTTATGTCACAATTATGCCGATGTACCCTCAGGTCTTCTTAGTTATTATTGTTGGTCCGATCTTCGGACGATCGATTTCGATATTTTCACACTTTTATTAACTCTGATCTAATCAAAACATTCTTAAATATTTACTTCTTTGTTTAAAAAGATACTGTACTTATTTTGCAATTCCATTAAAAAACATATGAGGTTGTTAAGTGCAAACCATTTGGTAACCCCATTGGTAGATGCCCTTAGCGGTTGATTTTCGAAAAATGCTGGAAATAAGTTTATTCAACAGTTTTGTTTAGTTCATTCACTGAGTTTCGTTACCATAGTTGCATTATAGCATTAAATGGAGATCTTTCTTCACGCAAACTTTAGGGATTCTTGTATGCAGTAGGTACATAAAATATGTCATGTGGCTGTAGGAATAAAATATTTTTTGGAAGGAATTCAATTGAACGCTTTTAGGGGTTAATTTAAAAAAATAACATGGATTGCTTCAATATGACGAATGTATCCGCAGTGTAATCAGTGCAGCATGAATTTTTTTTTCGCGTATACTCAATACTCAAAAACCGTGCCAAAACCCCGTTAAGGGTGATTTTCAAAACAAATGTGTTAGACGTATTTCTCAATTTTTTGATGAGTACACTGACAAAGTTTCGTGTCTGAAAAAAATATTTTCTTACATACAAACTTTGGTACCTCATTTGTCCCACGCGTTGATTTTCAAATAAAACATTGCACACGACACAACAAAAAAAAATGAACCAACTTCAACAACACTAAAAAGCATAAAATAATTTAAGTGTTATTGAAGTTGATGTTGACGTACCTATTGTGTATATTTTCTTCAGGAACACTTTATCCGCTCCTAATGAAATTTGCATGAAATCATTACAGTAGTTTACTCCCTTGAATAAAAAAAGAATGATCGAAATCGGTTCATATTTGTCAGAGTAATGTAACTGAGAACATCAGTTTCATGTTTTTTTAACCGACTTCATAGAAGGAGGAGGTTCTCAATTCGTCTGTATATATTCCTTTTTTTACCAGATAAATTCCTCCACATCAATCATGGTTCTCCAGGAAGTTCTTATCTAGTTGTGGTAAAATTTATACATATTCATTACAGTGGTTCCTTCTTTCGCATATAAAAGAATTATTGAAATTGGTAAATACTCGTATTTGCCAGAGTTTGACCACGTCCACGTCCTTAAAATGCAATAGAAATATCATCTTTTAGGCATTCCTACAGTTTTTTCTGAGTCGCCATTTTTGTTTTTTCAGGAGCTTATTCCTAAGTATTTTTTTTTATGGGACCCAATCAGTGGAGTGGCCTATCCGTACCAGAAAGATTTTTTGAAATCGGTTCATAATTGCCAGAATCATGCGCGATCATACATAGAAAAAAAAATGTACAGACAAATTGAGAACCTCCTCCTTTTTTGAAGTCCGTTAAAAATGCTGAAAATTAGTTTGTTAAATTGTTGTGTTGAGTTTATTTACCGAGTTTCGTGACTGTAGCTGTATTATAAATTAAATGGAAATCCTTCTGCATACAAACTTTGAAACCATTAATTAATCTTAGGGGTTTTATTTTTCGATGAATGCAGGAAACAGGTTTCTTAGATTATTATGTGCAATACATAAAATAAGTCTTGTGACCGTAGGGTAAAACAAAAGGATTTGGACCCCAATTAATCCCTTTTGGGAAACAAATAAAAAAAAATTGCACATGGATTTCTTTAATTTCATAAATGCATCCGCAGAGTCATCAGTCATCGGTTTTCGGAATTCATACTCAAAAACCGTGCTAAAACCCAATTAAGGGTTGATTTTCAAATCAAATGTGTCGGACGTGTTTCTCAACTTCTTTTGATGACTAAGTTTTGTGTCCGTGTGATGAAAAATATTTTTTTGCAAACTTTGATACCCTATTTATATTAGAGGTATTTATATTAGAGGTAGACCACTAACAACATGGTTGACGAAGGTCCAAAAGGACATGAGGGAGATGGCACTCAAAGAAGATGATGCACAAGACCGAAATAAATGGCGTCACATGATTGGGAAAGCCGACCCCGCGTAACGGGAAAAGGCGAGGCCAAAGAAGAAGAAGAAGAAACTTTGATACCCTATTTGACCCAGTTAGGGGTTGATTTCCGAAAAATGCAGAAAATTTGTTTGTTGTTATGTTGAGTTTATTTAATGAGTTGTGTGACTGTAGCAACATTATAGCTAAAATGAAAATCCTTCTTCATGCAAACTTTGCAACTTCATAAAATGACTTTAGGGATTGTTTTTTGAAGAATGCCTGTAATAAGTTTCTTAGATTATTATGTGCAATGCATAAAATAAGTCCTGTGACTGTAGGACAAAAAAATATTTTTTGGACCCAATTAGACCCTTTTAGGGGTTGATTTTCAAAATAATTAAATTGCTTTAACTTTATCAATTTATTCACAAAGTTTCATCAATGCAGCATAATTTCCTTTCCGCGCTTGATACTCAAAAACCATGCTAAAACCCCTTCAAGGGTTGATTTAAAAAAATAATGTGATAAGTACACGTGTTTTTTATCAGTACACTGATAAAGTTTCGTGTCCGTGTGCTATGAATATTTTTTTTTCATGGTATTTTTGATACCCCATTTGACCCACGTAGGGGTTGATTTTTGAAAAATGGTGAAAATAAATTTGTTAAACTGTTTTGTTGAGTCTATGTACCGATTTTCGTTACTCTAACTGCATTATAACATTCAATGGAAATCGTTCTACGTGTAAACTTTAGAACCCCATTATATGACCTTAGGGGTTGTTTTTCGCTTAATGTCGGAAATGGGTTTCTTAGATTCTTGTGTGCAATACATAAGTTAAGTCTTATGACTGCAGGTCGAAAAACATTTTTGAACCCCAATTGGACCCCTTTAGGAGTTGATTTTCATAAACTATTTACACATAGATTGCTATAATTTGATAAATATACACACATCAAAAGTGTCTAGGGATCAACATATATTTTTGCAATAACTTTTCTCCTGATTGATATTAATTAAAATTTTCTTTAAGGATTCATCAAATAAAGTGTTTTCGTTTGTCACAGTAACGATAAACCAAGTCACCTTTGCATTAATAAAGAAATTTGCCATTTTCCTAATAAAGGGATTTTTGACATTTGAACCACTAACACAAAAGTTCGAAAAAAAGACTGAAATAACAGTTTTCTTTAAAATTTTATTGGGTAACTTAAACAATTAATAATCCGTGTTTCTACCGCGAACACTAACAACACAAGAACATCGGTTTGGCATACTCAAAATGAGTTCATCCAAATCACGCTGTGGAATGGCCGCCCATGTTCGTTGCAACAACAAAAAAAGGTCTTCTTGCGACTGGATACCCTCCATATTCGGCAGAGCTCTTCTCTGTAGCATATCCCATGCATGCTCAATCGGGTTCAAGTCTGGCGACTGAGCAGGCCAGGGCAGGACATTGATGTTAGCTGCGGCGAGAGTCTGTCTTACAACTCTTGCGGTGTGCGGTCGTGCATTATCATGCATTAACTGAAATAAGGGACCGATTTGCACTTGTAGAGGAACGATGACGTCTGATACAATCGTCTCAGCATAAATTTGAGCGTTGAGGTTGCCTCTGATCCAAATCAACTCAGTTCTTCCGCCGATCCAAATACCCGCCCATACCATGATGGTTCCACCACTATAAGGATGGACTTCCTGGCAGGATTTTAATCGCTGTTGGCGTCCAGGGGTTCTCCAGTGTCGTATACGTCTTGTATCCGGTCTCATACCAAAACGAGACTC
The DNA here is from genome assembly GCA_911728495.1 of Furcula furcula. Lineage (NCBI taxonomy): Eukaryota > Metazoa > Arthropoda > Insecta > Lepidoptera > Notodontidae > Furcula > Furcula furcula. The sequence continues at coordinate 9,072,991 of OU452254.1, read as the reverse complement.
ATCAGAAAAGCACACGAAACGCCATTGTTCTTCTGCCCAATTTCTGTGTTCAAGAGCCCATTGATATCGAATCCTACGATTGTGCATTGCTATAGGTGGTACCCGTAGCGGTCTTCGGGAATGAAGGTTCACTTCATGCAAGCGGTTTCTGACTGTTTGGTCGCTAATTAAGTTCCCTGAAGAGTGATGAAGCCTCACGGCTAACATCATGGCAGTTATTGTTGGAGCTCTTCGAGTTAAGATTTGAATATATCGGTCTTGTCTCCGTGTGGTGCAGCGATACCGTCCTCCATGGCGCTCAGCCACGGTACCAGTGCTTCGGTAACGTGTCCAAAGTCGACTGATAACACTCTGACTTGTATTCAGAGCTAAAGCCACAGTACGTTGCCGGGAACCAGCTTCTATCATTCCCACGGCTCTGAGCATTTCTTCCCTGCTTAAATGACGTCGCCGCTCCATAATAACGTTGGTTTTAATCAGTAGTAGGGAAACAGTAGCACTAATAATGTCTTCAATGCGTTGTATGTTTTTATAGGGAAAATATTGACAGCTGATTTTCATCTTTTACTCGAATTTGATTCACAGTTCCTGATTCAAATTATGAAATGCACCAAAAAGGATCCATATAAATTTATAAAATCATAAATTTATTACAAAGCCACATCTCAATCTCAAGAAATCCGCTTAAAAATGCTTGATCCCTAGACACTTTTGATGTGTGTATTCGCAAAGTTTCATCAATGCAGTAAGTATGTTTTTTTTACGTTGTATACTCAAAAACCATGTTAAAATCCCAATATGGGTCGATTTTCATAAAATGTGATACACATGTTTCTTTATTTCTTTTGTTTAGTACACTTACAAAGTTTCATGTCCGTGTGAAGAAAAAAAATGTTTTTTCCATACAAACTTTGGGAGCCCATTTGACCCACTTAGGTATGGAATTTCGAAAAATCCGTTCTTATTGTTCACCTAGACTATTTGAATAATGTTGGTTCCAAATTTCAAGATTGTACGTAATATGGTTTTTGCTGTATCGTGATTCCTAGAAAACACCCTGCTCTTTTATTAATATAGATTATTTATTGCTACGATTTTGATCTTGTAAAGAACAGGTAAGTACAGGTGTAAGTATTATAAAAGGACTACCCTTTTATAATACTTACACTTGTATGTATGTATATGATATTAGATTTACATTATTTAATGTTCCTTTTTGTGTTGAAATTCAATAAAATAAACCAATATGCTGACCTTTTTTTATCTGAATTTGGTTCCTAGTTTCTTCCAAACTTAAAATCTGCTTCCCATGAAATAGATTTGAGGTAGATTATCTTTTTATATCATTAGCTATTTGGAGTCACAACTCCAAATAGCTAATGATTTAAAAAGTAGTAGTAGTAGTAGTTAAATGTAGTAAGTACTCCAATTTAGATATAAATGAAAACATCATCCTGATTTGCATATTGTCGCCTTGTAGTGTTGATATTGACACCTTTTGAAATAAAATGATGTGTACATTGTTGTAAACGAATAATTAGTCCACTGGACAAACGTCATCTGTTTTAAAACGATCTATGGTATGGAGGGATGAGACTTCAGAGAAAGAACACTTGAAATATTATTTCATTATGTTTAATATTGAGTATAAAAATATTATACAATATAATCCTTAACAAATAACTTATTTATACGTAGAATTCCTGTATCATAATTAGAGCTTAATGTTTTTAAGACGTCCACTCAATCTATACTTAGCGTTATTGGTTTTATTTATATGTTATTGTACGTAATTTATGTACATTTGTACATATGTCTTTATCTAGATCCGTCCGTGATCCGTGGGACAGTAACGTCTAGACGTTATTGGGATCCCCTATCAGACGGACATAAATAAAAACTTCTTGGTCACTTATTGATACTTATTTCTTTTTCTGTACATAGACTCAAAATTAACCAGACACGGCGCTTCTGGCGCGTTCTTTATCTTCTAAGGTGTCTTTCTCATGGAATAGTGGGAGACCTTCGGGCTTAAGGATGGCATCCGGGGCAGGCAGCTTGCTAGTGAAGGTCGGGTTTATCGGATGCAAAGGCCCGAAGGCGGTGTACCCTATTCGCTTGTTGGATGCACCCAGGCTGTAGTGGCTACCGTCACCAGTCCTGCTTATTCTGTTTGCTACCTATAAAATAAAATTTAGAAATAAATAGACGGCCAGATAGTGCAGTAGTCTAAAAGTTGGCGCACTATAGCGACGGTCACGGGTCCGTTTCCCGGACAGAGAATATTTCGTAAATAATCTTTCCGTTGTTCAGGATGTTTTTGGAATCACTTAGTTCATTGTATTGTCTATATTGTGAATGGTGTGTTTGTTGGCATCATTTTATGTGCAATTAGTGACGAGAAACGAAGACGTTCAATCTGCTTATAGACACAGAATAAATAATACTCGTAGAACTACGTACAGAAGATGGTCCTTTGATGTTGCGAGAATGCCGCCGTTTTGATAGCCTACAAAATTGTAGAAACACAACAAAAACAACAACAATGTTGTTGTAAAGACAACATTATGTGAGCCTACAAAATTCTCGTTTTCCCTTAGTCGTCTCTTACGGACACCCAACGGGAGGAGGTGGGAGGGTGCTATTCTTACCCGGACACTCCACGGGTCACACAACATTACGACATCAATAACCCTTTATTAAGGAAGTGAAAATCACTCTTTTTAAAGCTTATTGCCAGACATTTTACACGTGCAGCCTATGGGTCGACTGTACTCAGGGAACACTCAGTGCCCTTCGTGTTCAATATAATAATATGTTTAGGATGCTGTTGGGACTGCCGAGATACTGTAGCGCATCAGGCATGTTTGCCGAAGCACGCACGGATGGCTTTCATGCCATCCTTAGAAAAAGGGCTGCTTCGATGCTCCACCGTGTCCGAAACAGTTCCAACAGTCTTCTAAAGGTGTGGGCAGACAGGTTCGACTGTCCAATGTTGAGACATTGGATCTCACTCCATGTCTAGTTTATTGTTATTTATTTTGTATATTGCCTACTAACATAGATTGTAAGTGCATAATAACAAATTATGAATCTTAGTTATTTGAAATAAATTGTTTATTATTATTATTATTATTCATGAAAAGAATAAAAATATCAGAAGAGTAGTTAGAGCGAACAAACTTACCATATCAGGTGAAGCTGATTTCAAGTCAGAAGCCAGTCCAATTTTCTCGAAGAATCTGATGAAAGTGGCGGACTGGTTGAAGTGCATAGATAGCTCCGCTGCCTTGTAGTCCCAGGGGAACGCGTGGTGGTAGTTGTGCCAACCCTCGCCCATACTTATAAACGAAACGAACCACGACTCCACCGGCTGCAGTTTCCTGTTTACGATGATACAATGAGAATAAGGGGAATACCCAAATACTCTGAAATATTTTATTCCGATTTTGGAATAGAAATTTTGAACCTTTCAGAATTATGGAAAATCGGTTTTTTGAAATTCGTATTTGTGACTGTCGCAATAAAGGGGTGGCTATAATGCGCCCTGAGCGGCTCCAGGTGCAGATCCCAGAGAGCCCTGTTTTCATGTAACGATGCGACAGCCGCGGGGTTTTACTGGGTGAGAATCCCACATACCCCGTTTGATCCCCACAGGTCCCGAGGAACTTTTGACGGTTACCCACGCAAAAAAGGACTATAATAGATCCAACCGTTTATTTTCTTTTTGACAGCACCAATAGAAGGTAACTGCGTCATGTTACGCAAAAATTCACTTTTAAAAGTTCACTTAAAGTGAAGTTCACTTTTAAAAGTTCACTTAAAGTGAACTTTTAAAAGTGACACTTTTGCGTAACATGACGTAGTTACGTTCTATTGGTGCTGTCAAAAAGAAAATAAACGGTTGGACGCTCTATAGTTGAAGTATTTAGGTAGGTATATTTATTATTATTATCCCTACTTCTTGAATCGAAAAAATATCAAGTGTAAGTATTGCTGTGTTCCGGCATGATGGGCATTGTAGCTGGTGAAATTACCGAACACAAAGTCTTAATATCTAATGTCTTAAGGGTCGGCAACGCGCTAGTGATTCTTCTGGTATTGCTAGCGTCTATAGGCTGCGGTGACTGCTTACCATCAGGTGGGCCGCACGCTTGCTTGCCACCTTGGTAGTATAAAAAAATTAATTAAATTGTACTTACTGGTCATAAGGCCTAGTGCCGTAGAGATGAGCGAGACTGTTCACAAGCCAAGTCCCATTCAACGTCAGTGTGTAGCGAGCGAAGTAAGCAGCAAACAACGAATTGTACAACGATTCGTTGAAGAAACGAACCGGTACCCATACCGGTATAATTACGGCGAGCAGTAAATATAGAGCGTAGTAGTATCTGTGAAGAAGTATGAAGTGATGGTATATGGTCACACAACCATACATGGAAACACGGTAACTTATAAATAACTACATAGAAAATTACCCTGTCAGAGGAATCATTCTGCAGGTTACCAAAGGGACAAACGATAATTCCTTAGTCTCCAGCACAGAGCAATTAGCAAAATACAAAGTCATCATTAAAAATCTCAAACTCATTTACGTCAAATTGACAAACTGAACTTCTTGTTTTAAAACGTCTAAACAATTTTATCCAAAATAGGTTACGCACTTGAAACACTCAGATGCAAGATGTGAATCGAACCCACGACCTATTGGCTAGCGGCCAGAGCCCTAGACCAACGGGCCCGTCAACTATGAACCCCCCCCCCCCCCAAATCGTTGGCTGACAGACAGGCAGGGATCGCAGTGTATGTAGAGATGCATGTTAAATAGAAGACATTGCTGCTCGTGTATATGGCTGCCTACTTTTACTATTTTTAATGGGACACCCCTGGGAGTAGTGACTAATAGCAGTACAGAAATCGTGATTTGAACTAAACCACAAAGCGCAGGATTACGAAATTGTTGGGTATTTCGTCGCTGTGCTATAATTTCTTTGTTTCATTTAATATGAAAATAAGTGTTGTAGGTACCTCTATATTATTTTCTTTGTCAGGTTATTCGAATTTAAATCTGTTATAAGGCTCTAAAGCTCTGCCTAAGCTACAGCTCCTGGCCTAGGATACATCAGACAGGTACAAGGGTAAAAAATTCGTCTAGTAAATTAAAATATTTCGGTGAAGGAAAACATCGTGAGGAAACCTGCATGTCTGAGATAGCCTAACAGCTTTCGAATGACGTGTGAAGTCTGCTCACCCGCACTTGGCCAGCGTGGTGGACTATAACCTCATCCTCCTCATTATGAGAGGAGGCCCGTGCTCAACAGTGGGACATAAACAATGGCTGGTATTATTATTACTTTTCTTTCGAAGACGGCAAGCTTTAGTAAGTATATATCTCTGGGTTAAAGTCCAAGTATCTCTCCGATGCATCAGGCATAGGAATAGTCTTCACACTCTATCAAAAGCAAATCCTAATGGCATACTGAACTTATATAGCTGTTAAATGTATATACATTTAATGTCGTAATTACTGCAACAGTCTTACGAAACAAAAGTGCTCCGGAAAATTTTTGGTCCTGTAAAAGAGCGAGACGGCAAAAAAAACAAAATTGTTTTTTTTTTGAGAATGGAGATGCTATTATATATATATTATTTATATGTACCTAGTAAAATTTTAGTCCTTACTTTTACCTGTTGTTTGACTCATGTCTCTTTGACTTGATACCCAGTACCTATCATAGATTAAGATTTCTTTTTACAATAACTTTGGTACCTATACCATTTTACACTGATCTATAATTTTTATATAAATAAAAACATTATGCCTAATAACGACTGCCATATTTGATGTTCTGGAACTATGACGCTCCCACAGTCAATCTAACTCAAACAATAAATCCATCAACTTTGCTACAAAGTGTCTGATAAAAGAAATACACAAATATGTACACTCAAATTACCAGCGCAATCGGGAAAAAAATAACTTACTTTTTCTGGAACATCACCATCCAATCAGCCTGCAGATCACTCATGTCAATCCTCCTGCCAAGCTCTATCACGTATGGATGCTTCTTGCTCATGAGCCAACCGATGTGGCAGAAGAAGAAGCCGCGTTTTGAGTTATGGGGGTCTGCGTCGGTGTCCGAGTAGCGATGGTGTAAGCGGTGGTCCCGTGCCCATATAAACATGGAATTCTGTAACATTAAGTGAAAATTCTACTCACACATATTTTTTGCCCGAATGCCCCAGGCGGATGGTTATGTTTTACGAGAGTATGTATGTATGTCTTTGGCACGGCCTACAGCCTAAACAGCTTGTTGGACAGTGACTTAAATATGTCTGTAGATTCGTCTTAGTTGTGTGAGTGACATATTCATTTTTTTTTATTATTATTTTATTTTATATTTATTTAGGTTGCCTGGAAGAGATCGCTTTTAGCGATAAGGCCGCCCATTGTTGCACGTTTTTTTTTTTTTTTAAATATCTTGGGACAATCCACACACGGTTATCCGATCCCAAACTAGGCAGGGCCTGTACTATGGAAACCAGACAACTGAAACTAATACTTTTATACTTTTTTTTTGTAAATACATACTTAAATAGATAAACTACACCCAGACACTTGGCGGGAATCGAACCCACGACCCATCGGTTAGCAGGCAGGGTGTCTGACCACTAGACCAACGGGCCCGTCGATTAATTTGTGTCTTATCGAAACGAGTTGAAATATACATATGTATACGTATTATGTATGTATAATGTAATTTAGGACCATTTTGTTTGTTCGCCGTCGGGCTTTATAAGATTTTGTATAAAATATACTTGTTACTCAACGTAGTAACGAGATAAACAAGAAGTTCACCTGATATGCTACACATCTGACTATAGACAGCTGCAAAACAATGCCTTTCGTCACTCGAGACATAAGGTATTAAGTCTACGGAGCCCGGTAGTTTCTTCAGTTACAGTGCTCTTCACAACGGAACACATAAATTTTTGACTCACTTTTTTTTAACACCATCAAGGTGGCAAGCGAGCATGCAGCAAGCATACGGCCTGCCTGATGGTAAGCAGTCACTGCAGCCTATAGACGCTAGCAATACTAGATGCACGTTAGAAAACATTAGAGATTGGGTCTTTTGTGTCCGGTAATTTTACTAGCTACAGTGCCGTTCACACCGGAACACAGCAATTTGTTACACGCTGTTGCTTAGAGGCAAAATATCTGATAATGCGGTAGTACCTACCTGGAAGATCCTTTGGATAAAAATATTATTTTTATCCTCTGTGACAAGGGACCTAGTAAGTTATTTAATGAACTGTAGTAGTTATTTAGTGATAGGAGAGACAATATGATTTTGCAGATGTTTGTGTGGAATTTTGTCAATTACCTGTCCTGCAACAGTCTGCCAAATTAAGAACAGAACCCTCAGTATCGGTGACGCTTTAAAAGTTTTGTGTGTGTAGTATCTATGCGCTCCAATTGTGACTCCTTCTGAACCCATAATTCCGACGAAGAACACTAGAAACAAAAAAATAAAATAAAATAACATAATATAGCTAAGTAGGTAGGTATATGTGTAAAAAGACAATCCCGACTGGTGCCAACTGCTTCATATTATAATTTATGTATTTATTTTCATTTTGTGGCGTTCTGTGTTCGACGCCTAATGTTAATAAAACGCGTAATATTCACATATTACATCTGTTAGTCTATTTGAGCACCTAAACATGTGTATCTATGAGTGCATGTAGTCAAAGTCAAAAAATTATGATTTTCTGGTTTTTGTGAGTTAAATGTGACTATTTTATCATTACGTAGAACCATTTTTTTTCCAGAGTCCCTTGCTCGTTTCAATTCATCTTGTAGTTTCTTCCTTTTTATTGATACAGTGTGGGAATAATCTTCTATGATGTACATATTTCATTTATTTGGACATTTTTTATTCCGAAGAAACTCTTATTTGTAAATATGTAGGTTTGTCAACTTCTCAGAAACTACAAATCCGATTGCGGTAATTCTTTTTGCAATGTTTTTCAGTTTATTTTTTTAAACTTTAATTTGGTATCTAACATAAAATATTTCAGCACTACTTAAAGGTAGACTGTTAGAAAATATGTAAGGCATTAAGTCCGCCTTGCGATAAGATATTTTGTTTTTTTTTTGTAACGATGTGCAGTGACTACACATTATATCCTACGCAAAACGGTTGGCTGTGGTTGGAAAAGAAGAGCTTGTATCAACATAGCCCGTTGCGGTGGCTCCATCGAAATCACTTTACTTTTAACAACGCGCTGCATACAAGCGTATCAAAGTCATTGTTTAATTTTGGTGACTAACTGTCGCACAATTGATGACTGATGTAAAATTAAAGCATAAAATTTAAAACCCAATGTCCACTTACTCCATAAAACTGTCTTCCAACTACAGGCTCCTGATAGCGCTAGAATGGTTCCCCATACACCACAGATGTGCAATATTAAAAAGCCAATAGCATTCTTCCAGACAATTTGATGTTTATACGTGTAATCGGTACCAATCATTCTGGGTTTATCTGCGGTAGCCTTTCGGTTGTTTAAATCCGAAGTATCTTTGTTTATATTAAACTCTTGTGGGTTGGAAGCAATGCTAGCCATTTTGGATGAGGAGGCCTACCGATCAACTGACATCGAATGCAGTGGCAGAGACTTTTTAAATGCCGTCGTTACTAGCGATGTGTAAAGATCGGGGCATTGTTTACACGTAAATGATTGTTTTCAGAGGTGTGAAGTAACTGAAAACTTGAACTCGCGTTTGTATGTTAATGTTTTGCATTGACATTGTTTCGTTGGCTCGAAAATCTTTAAGGTCACGTATTCACAATGGGGTTGCTTGTATATGCGGTTGAACTTGTGGTTAATCGTATGACACCTGGGTCAGGAATCATTGCGTCATGCAGCTAGAGGAAAATAGTTTTAAATTTATATAGTCAAGAAGCAGAAGTGATTTTTTTAAATTAGAGACGTGACATCTGAACTGTAATGAAAGAAAGAAAATTAATTTAAAGAGCAAAAGAGCACTATCTTTCTTTATCTTGATTTTTTTTATATATGTATACTATTTATCTTTTTTAGTATATTAGTGTATATTCTAGAGTAATAGGTAGTAAGTATTTATTTATTAGTATGTATTTGTGTTTATTATATTAAGTATTTATGTCCGTATGTATTTTATTTAAATAATGTATTTTAATTCATTTTAATAATTTTGCTACTTATTTTTATTTCATTTACACACTACGTCCCATTTCTTTCTTCCAACTTTCCACTCGCAGGCCTGCTGGAAGAAATTTCTTTAGAAATAAGCTGTGCCTTTGTACTATTCTTTCCTATATTTCCGTTTTCCTGTACTTTCATTGTGTGTACAAAAATTATAAAATAAATAAATAAAGAAAATTAATTTATATCTGCCATGGAAATACAAAAAAGAAAGAATAAATAAAATATACTTAAGTATAGCAAACGGCCATCAGCTCAGCTAATGTTAGGAGCCTATACACCATACGCTGATTTTCCGCTACGACGATTTTAATCTATATATTAATCGTTTATAATTGTCCCGTGGGGTGTTTGGGTAAGAATAGCAACTCCTCTCGTTGTTGGGTATCGTAACATGCGACTAAGGGAAAACAAGAAGACGAGCAGCAACGTCTTTCTATTGGATTAACTACCCGTTATATCGTAATCCGTACCGTCATGGGATAACTTACCTGTCCGGTAGTTGTGGCATAGTATACGGGTAGGCGACCCCGGCTTCCCTAGCTATTACTGTCCCATCCCTTGCCTTCCTGGGCGGTAATATCCTACTTTTCCTATTTACCACTCTAATCCAAATCCCCAATCTTCCTTTTCACAACTGAAGGATAGGAAGGATAGGTTCCTTCCCTTTCCTTCCTTATTCGTGAGAACGCAATGGTCAATCATATAAATAATTTAATTAACCAAAATGGCGGCGATGTGGTTCGCCACCCATCACGTCTCGTTTCTCACGGAGGCGAAAAGCGGCCCTTGGTCTCTGCCTACCCCTACGGGAAAAAGGCGTGATTTTATGTATGTATGTATGTATATCGCAATCCCTAAGACGACTGCCAAGCGTGAGGATTAAGGCCACCCCTCCCTGCTAAGGGAGGTCTTGGTTCAGCAGTGGCTGTCGCCCGAGTGCTGATATGATCATCATCATCATCATCCGGAAGACGTCCACTGCTAAACATAGGTCTCCCCCATCGAACGCCACAATGAACGACAATTGGCTATTTGCATCCACCGGTTACCTGCGACGCGCACAATGTCGTCTGTCCACCTAGTAGTAGGCCTACCTATGTTGCGTCTTCCGGTCTGTGGTTGCCTCTCGAGAACCTTTCATCCCCATCGGTCACCGGTTCTTCGAGCGATGTGGCCTGCCCATTGCCACTTCAACTTGCAGATTCTGAGAGCTATGTCGGTGACCTTGGTTCTTCGGCAAATCTCCTCATTACGGATTCGGTCGCGCAAGAAACTCCGAGCATAGTTCTCTCCATAGCTCGTTGTGTGACTCTGAGCTTATCTAAAAGGCCAGCAGTTAGCTTAAAGGTTTATGTGCACGATTACAGTATTCTCGTCTGTAAACCAAAGCAAACAATAATAGCAGTTTTATAGGTTGAACTCTACTCTTTTGAGAATTAGTAAGATTTATCAAGAAGCTTAAAACTTTTATTTGATCAGTTAGCGAGCCCTACAATCGCCTCAAATAGCAGTATTATTATAAGCTTACTATGACACGAGAAAAAGACGTCAATATAAGTAATTTCAATTCACGTTCACTGCTGAACAAAGGCCTCCCCCTTAGAAGGGAGGGGTTGCCATAATCCCCACGCTTGGCAGGCAATTCGAGGATCACAGTATACGGGGTAGTTAATCCAATAGAAAGACGCTGCTGCCCGCTGTGCCTGGTTTCCCTGAGTCGCCTCTTACGTACACCCAACGAGAGAAGATGGGAGGGTGCTATTCTTATCCGGACACCCCACGGGGAAACGTACATACTTAATTTATAGCTCTGTTACTTTCTGTCGAGAATCTATGATTGCAATAATAGTACTATTAGAGGTGGTAGCAGGGGCCATGTCTCCTATGTTCACCTTCACAGCAGTAACAGGCGAAAGACGTCTGCAGCTGAACAAAGACCTGTCCCTTCGAAGGAGTTTCCATAATCCCCACGCTCGGCTGGCACTTGGAGATCGCAGTATCATCATCATCATGTGTTAGGTAATCCTATAGAAAGACGCTGCTTCCCGTCTTCTTGTTTTCCCTTAGTCGCCTTTAACGACACTCAAAGGGAGGAGATGGGTGGGAGCTATTCTTATACCAGGCACCCCACAGCACGGGCACAGTATGATTAGTAAAGGACTTGAAATCAACAATCATGATGATGGTAGATATGATGTAAAAAATCTTTTTTTAAAAAAATTGAACCGACTTCAATATCACTGAAAAGTATAAAATAATTTAAATATTATTGAAGTTGGTGTAAGCGTACCTGCTGTGTATATTTGGCACCAACTTCAATAATATTTAAATTATTTTATACTTTTCAGTGATATTGAAGTCGGTTCAATTTTTTTAAAAAAAGATTTTATTTTAAACTTTTTAGTGATATTTTCATATATAAAGATTGAACCATCGAAAACCGTAAAATTATCTAGGTAGGTTACGATCACATTATCGTCTACATAGTTTTACATAATTCATGTTTCTTCACAAAAAAATATCCGGTCGTAATGAAATTTGCATGGAAACATCATAGTAGTTTACTCTCTCGAATAAAAAAAGAATCATCGAAATCGGTTCATAATTGTCAGAGCAATGTAATGGAGAACATCAGTTTTATGGTTTTTACGAGATAAATTCCTCCACATCGTTCATGGTCCTCCAGGAAGTTCTTATCCGGTTGTAATAAAATTCATACAGATTCAATACAGTGGTTTCTTCTTTCGAATAAAAAAAGAATAATTGAAATTGGTAAATATTTGCCAGAGTTATGACCATTTTTGTCCAACCGAGCCGAGTCCGAGCGACTAAAACGTCATCTATATAGGCTTTCTTGCAGCTCTCAGTGCGCAGTCACCATTCTTGTTGTTTTAGGAACTACTTATTACTAAGCAATAATTTTTTTATGGGACCCAATCAATGGATTGAAGAATGGATGGAAGAAAGATTTTTTCAAATCGGTTAATACACACATCAAAAGTGTCTAGGGATCAAGCATTTTTAAGCGGATTTCTTGAGATTGAGATGTGGCTTTGTAATAAATTTATGATTTTATAAATTTATATGGATCCTTTTTGGTGCATTTCATAATTTGAATCAGGAACTGTGAATCAAATTCGAGTAAAAGATGAAAATCAGCTGTCAATATTTTCCCTATAAAAACATACAACGCATTGAAGACATTATTAGTGCTACTGTTTCCCTACTACTGATTAAAACCAACGTTATTATGGAGCGGCGACGTCATTTAAGCAGGGAAGAAATGCTCAGAGCCGTGGGAATGATAGAAGCTGGTTCCCGGCAACGTACTGTGGCTTTAGCTCTGAATACAAGTCAGAGTGTTATCAGTCGACTTTGGACACGTTACCGAAGCACTGGTACCGTGGCTGAGCGCCATGGAGGACGGTATCGCTGCACCACACGGAGACAAGACCGATATATTCAAATCTTAACTCGAAGAGCTCCAACAATAACTGCCATGATGTTAGCCTTAATTAGCGACCAAACAGTCAGAAACCGCTTGCATGAAGTGAACCTTCATTCCCGAAGACCGCTACGGGTACCACCTATAGCAATGCACAATCGTAGGATTCGATATCAATGGGCTCTTGAACACAGAAATTGGGCAGAAGAACAATGGCGTTTCGTGTGCTTTTCTGATGAGTCTCGTTTTGGTATGAGACCGGATACAAGACGTATACGACACTGGAGAACCCCTGGACGCCAACAGCGATTAAAATCCTGCCAGGAAGTCCATCCTTATAGTGGTAGAACCATCATGGTATGGGCGGGTATTTGGATCGGCGGAAGAACTGAGTTGATTTGGATCAGAGGCAACCTCAACGCTCAAATTTATGCTGAGACGATTGTATCAGACGTCATCGTTCCTCTACAAGTGCAAATCGGTCCCTTATTTCAGTTAATGCATGATAATGCACGACCGCACACCGCAAGAGTTGTAAGACAGACTCTCGCCGCAGCTAACATCAATGTCCTGCCCTGGCCTGCTCAGTCGCCAGACTTGAACCCGATTGAGCATGCATGGGATATGCTACAGAGAAGAGCTCTGCCGAATATGGAGGGTATCCAGTCGCAAGAAGACCTTTTTTTGTTGTTGCAACGAACATGGGCGGCCATTCCACAGCGTGATTTGGATGAACTCATTTTGAGTATGCCAAACCGATGTTCTTGTGTTGTTAGTGTTCGCGGTAGAAACACGGATTATTAATTGTTTAAGTTACCCAATAAAATTTTAAAGAAAACTGTTATTTCAGTCTTTTTTTCGAACTTTTGTGTTAGTGGTTCAAATGTCAAAAATCCCTTTATTAGGAAAATGGCAAATTTCTTTATTAATGCAAAGGTGACTTGGTTTATCGTTACTGTGACAAACGAAAACACTTTATTTGATGAATCCTTAAAGAAAATTTTAATTAATATCAATCAGGAGAAAAGTTATTGCAAAAATATATGTTGATCCCTAGACACTTTTGATGTGTGTATTTGCCAGAGTTATGCGCGAACATACATAAAAAAAATATATATATATATATACAGACGAATTGAGAACCTCCTCCTTTTTTGAAGTCTGTTAAAAAGAGCATAATACGATTACAAATACGATATAATGATAGATCAGCAAAGATCAGCAATGAAGGCAAGACTGATTGAAAAAGGGGTAAAGCCGCCCATTAGGCTGACGTGTCGTGACTCAACGCGTCAGCAACCAATCAGATAGCTCGAACTGCGCCACGAGAAGCTATAATAGTGTGTCTCCAACCATACAAAAGGTATGGAACCGATGTGCTGCTAACGCGTTGAGTCACGAGATGTCAGTCTAATGTGTTTCTGGCGTAAAGAATCTATCGAGAAGAAACCATAGAGGAAGAAACTGATAAACGCTAAATAAATATAAGGCAGAATCTAGAATAGTTAAATTATTGTTTGTGATGTAACCGTTGTAGCAGTGAGTTGAACAGCTTGTTTATGTATAAGTGAAATAGAAAAATTTAATTAAATTTCAAGCATAATCTACGCACGATTTGTTTTCGATATCCAAACAGGAATTTAATTAAATTCTTTATGTTCTCGTGTTAAGATTTATTGGCTGAGAAATCATTCCCGCGGATCTGATGATGATGGTTTTTTTCCCATCCGTTTACCTTTTAATAAGTACGCCCATAAAATGATAAAGATATGGACGATACTTTGCTTCATAATAAGTCTGGTGAGTTCTTCAAACAAACTTTTTTCAATTGTTACAAATTTGTCATTTTTGATATTTTGAAATTCAGTAGATAATGATATAAGTAGGTATAAAATGGTTGATAGATGCAATTGCATCTGTTCATAAATTTATGAAAGCGATATACAAATATTATGAATACTGCAGTTTGTCTCATCGAACTTGAGAGTCCATGTTTTACGGTTTTTGAAACTGGCAACATTGCGACGAATGTCACACCCTTTGTTTTCATATCTTCTTGAATAAACGAATTAATTTTGATACTGGATTTATATAATAAAATTGTAGAGGATTTGTATTTATAAGACTAATGTATTAAATCAATATAACAGTTTTTAACGTAGCACTAATGTTTCAGAGTAAGCTCAGCAATACAGAAAAAAATCTTGACTTCATTAAAATGTTTCTAACATTACGAGTATGTCGCTTTGTTTATTGCAGAAGAATGTACTCATAATCCCGAGATGATGTAGACAGTCCGCGCTCCCATAACTAAGCCAAGGCTATATACAAAAATTAAAATATATATAAAAGTATAAAATATGTTTATTCCTAGTATTACAACACTTTTTTTAATTTACCGCCGTTTTTCACTCTCAAGTTTCATTATACAAACTAGAGATTGTCACCTACTCTGCACTTTTTCTAAAACCTTATATTTTATGTTGGTATAAATTTTACCTACCTAATATTTGGATATTTTAATACCAAGTATTAAGATTGAATTGTTAATATAATAACGACAAATTATACACACTGAGTAAATAGAGAAAAAAATAAAAGTAATAAAAAAGAAAAATGTTTTTGTTTTTAATTTCAGACGAATGGGGAAGACTCATGTGGTTAGTTTAAAAAATATATATTTTTTTTTATACCACCAAGGTGGTTAACAAGCATGCGGCCCGTGATGGTAAGCACTAAGCAGTCAACGTAGCCTATGGACGCTAGCAACACCAGAAGAATCACTAGTGCGTCGCCGAGCCTAAAGACAATAGATATAAAGTCTTTCGATCAGTATATGAAGGCACAATACCAACGTCATCGACTAAAACTATGCTCGTCCTATTGGGTAGAGACACATGTCTGGAGAGTAACGTTCGGCTTATTTTTTTCAGAATGTGGAATTGCGGGCACCAATCGTCGTATTGTCGGTGGAACCACAGTCCAGCCCCATGGGTACCCATGGCTGGTCTCCCTAATGCTTGGACCCAAGCTGCACTGTGGCGGGGCGGTAATCACTGACAGACATATCCTCACAGCGGGACATTGCATCACTTTTGGGTTAGCAGCTCCTTACTTTCTTTTAGATGTTTTCAAAAATGTTGTCTGTACCAAAGTTAAGCAGTTTTCGAAAGAAAAAAATTGTAGAGCAAAAAACTTAAATCTATATATATAAAAGAAAGTCGTGTTAGTTACACTATTTATAATTCAAGAACGGCATAACCGATTCGGCTGAAAATTGGTGGGGAGGTAGCTTAGAACCAGGAAATGGACATAGGATACTTTTTATCCCGGTAGGTTAAGGTTAAGCAACGTTAGGTAAAGCCATTAAATAGATGGGTGAACCGATTTGTATGAAAGTGAGCATATCGGGTAGGTCTGAGAATAGGTCATACAGTATATTTCATACCGCTAGGTTAAGCAACATAAGGCAAGGTCATTAAATAGATGGGTGAACCGATTTGTATGAAATTTTGTGTGCATATCGGGTAGGTCTGAGAATAGGCCGTAAAGTATACATAATGCCGCTGATACCATGATTGACGAGGATATATAGAACGAGAGGAGGGTGCAAGAGAGGAGAAAGAGGGAGAGGGGATTCGAGGAGGGGGTGATGGGTGAGGGATCGGGGGAGTTAGGTGGAGTAAGGGGGGAGTGAGAAGGAGCAAGTTCGTAGAAGTGGTTCAGAGAGGGGACAACAGGGAGAGGAAGAGGGGAAGTGTGACGGAAACCGAAGCGGGAGGGGGTAAAAGAGAGGAGAGAAAGAGCATATAATTAGATTTTTTTATAAGAGAGAGAGAGATATGGAGAGAGATAAATCTAGGGAGGAGGGAGAAAAGGGGAGCAAAATGTAATAAAAGCGCGGGCGGAGCTGCGCGGGTCAGCTAGTTTGTATATAGATATAAGGAAAAAGAAAATTATTAATAGTAAAACAACCTTTGTTCAGTACAAGCTAAAGAAACTATCCCTAGTAATAGTACTATTTTTTTTAAATAAAATGCTTTGTGCGGCTCAGTCGTCAGAAATGAAAGAGAGATAAACATTTCTACACTCGTTTCCCCTCAAATAAACATAGGGCAAGCAATGGCATATTTAGATAACTCTACACTAAAACTACACGTAGGGTGTCCGGGTTAGAATAGCACCCTCCCATCTCCTCCCATTGGGTGTTCGTAAGAGGTGACTAAGGGAAAACAAGAAGACGGGCAGCAACGTCTTTCTATCGGATTACCTCCCACCTATACTGCGATCCCCAAGCAGCCTGCTAAGCGTGGGGATTATGGCAACCCCGGGATGGAAGGGATTCTAAGTCGGAGGCCTTTTTCAGCAGTGGACGTCTTTGGGCTGCTAATGATGATGATGATGACACTAAAACTAGCATCGGGCACTAATGATTGGACATTTCTATTTTCCCCAGGGTCCATTATCGCGATTTGACTGTGTACGTGGGCATGCACGATCGGTTGGACACGTCATTCGTAAGTTTGCGCGTGGCTAATGGTGTCAAGCACCCGCATTTCACGTCGAATGCCGTCCGTGACATAAACGACATTGCCGTATTGACCCTGGATAAGAAACTCAAGTTCTCGGACAAGGTCCGTCCGATATGTTTGCCGGATGAAAGTGAGTGGAAACATATTCTCTGATTTATGTTATCTTGGTCGCAGAATTATTGTACTATCGCGGACACGAACGGTGTACTAGTTTTCAATCAAAATCGTATGTGCTTTTAGACTGGGCATAATAATTAAATAGAATTATCAACAAGCTATATTAAAAAGTAGTGTCATCAATTCTGCTTTCGCTTGATATTCAACAAACTATATAGTTACAGCACAGGTTACAGGTTTTGCGATTGTTCGTTATCACGTTGTTTAATGAATTCTGGTACAATATAAATTAACAACATAATAATATCACTTTATGTTATCTTGGTCGCAGAATTATTGTACTATCGCGGACACGAACGGTGTACCAGTTTTCAATCAAAATCATTTTAACGACGGACGTTACGTGAGCTTATCTCGTCCGCACGTATTTTGGGCCGGCTCGTGCAAGCAATTATCGTCATAAAGATGTTACACCGCTTGTGACCGCGAGAGTACCTATCTGTTAGCTTATACAAGCTGGTCGGGGACCGTTCAAGTGGTACCTACCGCAGTGTCAGATATTTCGCCGCCAAGCAGCAGTGTAACATTGCTGTCTTTCGGTGTTAACCAATAATTGAAAAGATTTCATAAATTCCTCATCGTGTTACTTACCTACTTTTTGAAGTAATTATTGTGAATAGATCCATTAAGGTGACTTCAAATTTGAAGCGCGCAGTGCGACAGCGCGGCTGCCGCGCGTTTTTTATTTTTATGGATTTTCAAAGCAGTCTGTCTGTCTGTCGTCTGTCGCGCTGTAGCCGCGCTTCAAACTTGAAGTCACCTTAATGGACCTATTCACAATAATGACTTCAAAAAGTAGGTTCTGTATTTGACATGTATGTATGTAATATTAATAAAAATGCGTAATATTCGCATATGTTAGTCTATGTGGGCATCTAATCAATATGTAGGTATGTACGCTTGTCCACGGATTTCACAGAAATTATAAATCCGATTGCGATAGTTCTTTTTTGCAATAGTTTTTCTTGCAAATTAAACAGGTATGGACTTCAAAAATCTATCTTTGACTGTGGCTGGCTGGGGCAAAACAAGACAGGGAGCGTTGACGTCATCGAGATACTTGTTGGAAACCAAAGTTCAAATAGTGGAGAGTGACAGGTGTAGGAAGTCTTCGATATACAGGGATAATCTCGTCAGTGAGACTATGATGTGTGCGTACAGTCTCGGGAGAGATGCTTGTCAGGTAACAGACATTTTGACCTAAGTACTTTTCTCAGTCAAAACTAACAAATATTATGACTAAATTATAATAGCGAGTTTATCATAAACATATCAGTATAATACAACAATTTGGAAGATATCACTATTGATATAAGGGGTTGTGTTCTGGCTTAATTCAATCCTTCTTGTTTATAATATTAACTAAGATAACTATGCTCATAGGGTGACAGCGGGGGACCACTATTTTCTACCCATCGAGAGACGCACAACAAGAAATGGTATCAAGTTGGTAAGTAAAAAAATATCAAAAACTTGCTTTTTAGATTCAAAGTTAAAGTCAATATTATATTCACCGTATTCGTTATTAGCCGGATAGGTGGTGGTAGGTGGCCATGTATTTAAAAAATTAAAACAAATGATGTGGAATATACATAGGCATTTATTTAAATTCAATATTTATTTCACCACACATCAATTTGTTTTTGAATAACGATTGAATGTTTTTACAGGTATTGTATCGTGGGGAATAGATTGCGCTATGCCAGATTATCCAGGTATGATAAATAAACATCATTTTTGCACTCTATTAGTGATCTAACTCGTTATGAATTTAAAATTATTGTGTTATAATTCCAGCGATAAAAATATATAACGTGCTAATGAAATAGCGCAAAACCTCACAACTAGGGATTGCAATCCGGAAAACCGGATCCGGTAATTTGCCGGATCCGGCATCATTTAAGGTTCACCGGATCCGGTACCAATATACCGGATCCGGCAACCAGATCCGGTTTTAGCAAATTTGGCAAAATAATAGAGCTGTTGCCTGAGTAGGTACTTTAAATGCGTTGCGCGTAGTGTTCATGCGTGCGAGTCGTTCGAAGCCGAGTCGCCCCAGCCGACTACGCTGCGCCAGTACCGCGCCACCTACTCAGTATCATTCGTCTCGCTCGAGACCATGGTATTGTATCTTAGAAGAAATGGAAAAAGCTACCAGTAGCACTCTCATGCGGCGTGATTTGCAACTTTTCTCTGTTCGGCTTACTTTAAAAATTAAACTAAGATATTAGATCAGTATTATGCAACTGTTATCCTAAGACTTATAGCGGTATCGGTAAATAGGTTGGGATCAAACAAGTAATAAGTTTTAAAAACTAAAACCCGACTACGGATAAAATTGCAGACTAATAATGTGATATTATATAGGCTATAACCAGCGGACAATCAAGACGCTTCTAACGACACCCTACTTGTCAAATTATGTTAAGTAGATTAGAAGATATGCGGGAACAGATGAACATACATACATACATAAATACATACATTCTTGTTAAAATCATAACCCTCCCTCCGTTCCGTAGTCGGGTAATTAATACGAATTCTTGGGGCGCGGGTTCGAATCCCAGCCCGTATGAAATCTTTTTTGTTTTTGTTTTTATTTTTTATTTTATGCCTTTTTGGCCGCAGGCTATATATATTTGTAGCTCTATTAGAAGTTGACTAGCAGATGACACAATTAACACTATTTGTTTTCTACGATTCTTTTTTCAAAAGCAAAATTGATTTTCTTATAAAATATAATTAATACTTAGACAATTATTAATTAAAATTCTATTTCAAATAATTATTTATCGTAAGTTGATTAAACTAAAGAGTTGTAATTATAAGACCAACTCATTATTGTGATAATTGTCCTATTCATTAGATAGATTCATCTAACAGTTCATTTTGAATCGAAAAGTGAAACTCATTCTGATTTGATCAAATCAATGGGAATTTTGGATCAATGGGAATTCGGCCGGATCCGGCCGGACTGAAAATGACACCGGATTGCAATCCCTACTCACAACCCCAACCTAATTTTATTTTACAAATGTAATTAAGCACACTTTTATTTATTTTTATAAATAATCTTATGTATTCTTCTTAATTATTCTATCTTAAATCTATATTAAATCTTAACTATTCTCTTTGTTCGTAACTCTATACTAATTGCATGCGTGTGCATGTGCTTGCTGGAGTTTAATAACCTCTTACTATCTCCGTATTGAGTAGACCGTATGTGCTTTTGGACTGGGCATAATAATTAAATAGAAATATCAACAAGCTATATTAAAAAAGTAGTGTCATCAATTCTGCTTTCGATTGATATTCAACAAACTAGTTTCAGGTTTTGCGATAGTTCGTTCGTTATCCTAATAAATTCTGGTACAATATAAATTAAAACATATTATTATCGGAAATAATAAACTTCTCTTCTACAGGTGTCTACACGGTCGTGGCTAAGTACACACAATGGATCAAGCAACAAACTAAAGAAGGAATGTATTGTAAATAAAATTTAGAAATTACAGTTTTATAACTTGAAAATGAAAATTGTACTACCAAATATAAAATTAAAAATAATTCCTTGTCCAATTTACTGGAAGCGTCATTTTGTAAAATGTTAAGTAGACCTACGCACGTACATATAGAAAATGTATTCGTATTTACATAATATGCAATAAGTAGTTTATGCGCTGTTGTATTGCAGAAAAAGAAATAATTTTATCGATAAGAAAACGAATAAACTGTTTGAAATAATGAATTAGATTTATGTATAATACGATTTGTCATGCACAATTTATGTAAAACTTTATTAAAGGTTGCCTGGTGGATTGGTGATAAGGCTACTTAATCTTATTTTTGCAGCAATTATTTATGTAATTCGAATTTAAAACAATAAAGTATTATTTCTCTACATATAAACACGATATAAGCCATAATAATGTACACATTAACTGCCCTAAACCACAATCGTGCAGTGACGTATCCCCTCACCATTTCCTAATTAAAGCTCGTTAAATTATGACAGTCAGAATCAATATTTTGAATATCCAAGAAAAAATTTATTACCTTAAGCATAACAAATTTACAAGGACATTTATTGCGTGGATAATTTCATCGCTTTAAATCCGTGTAGAGTGAATAATAAGCAACTACTGGTTGGAGTAAACAGTGCAGTGGTAGTGTGCGGCGATGGTCGAGTACAGTGTAACTAACAAACAGAAATGATCAATATTATAGTTATATATTCGATAGCCAGTCTTCTACAGGTCAGTATAACTATGACAATCGACAATGTATCACCCACAGTACCTTCATTAAATTATTGGTACAAATGTTCTAGGTGCTGCCGGTCTGTGGGTCAGGCTGTCGTAAGTATTTTAACAGTTGATACGAAAATAGATTTATCGATTGCAGTTGGAACTAATGTGGAATTGATACGAAGTAGCACTTTAGATCGTTCGTTGCGAATTAATTTAACTGGTCGATTTGTACTCGTGTCTTGCTAGCGCATTAAAGATTTTTCACATTATTTCTCTAACTACTCGTGAGGTGAGTATGAGATTCATCCGGAGCTGCAATTGTTCAAAATTCTTACAGTTATTGATTTGTTTTATGTAGGTACGTAACTTTATTAGTTTGCAAATCAATTTCATGTACTAATTGTTGTCATTGCTCTATGAGGAGTAGATGTGTTGTTCTCGCCCGTGAGGGATCAAAATTCGAACTTTATGCAACCGGCACACTGATATAGGATCATTTTACTAGTGTTTTTATAAGCTTTCATCCAAGGATGTATCACACCAGGTACTTACTAGGTATTAGATGGGACCGCGGACAAGCACTAGCTTCTATTGTGTAACATTATTTTTCTAGTAATAGCTAGGTATGTACATACTCCAAAATCATAGGACTTCAAGAATAGAATTTTATCGTTCTTCATTTCGTTTGCATTGTTATTTAATTTTGCATTAGGTACTTGATAAGGTGTGTAGAAGAATGTTTAATTGCTGGTTTGATATTAATGGACAAACGAATGACGAATTCTACCTAATACGAGTAAACCTTTTAATATTATTATCGGTAATCAATCAAAATATTTCCTATAGGTTTGTGTTTTAGTGTAATGTTTAAACAAATTACAGTTTTGGAGATGATCTCTGATAGGGAGTCGATCTGGACGAAAAAGTAAATAAATCTATCAACAGTTTCCAGCAGTGGATCCTAATAGTCTGAGGTTTTTCTTTAACCCTTTGTAACTGGTCAGAATGCGGTAAGCCATCGGATGCGATAGTCTCAGTCCGGATAGTCGGAGGGCGGCGCGCTGAGCCTCATTCGTTTCCATGGACCGTGGCCATCTTGAAGAATGAGCGCATGCATTGTGGAGGAGCTATTATCACAAGCAAACATGTGCTTAGCGCTGGTCATTGTTTCAAATGGTAAGATACACTTTTTCTTCTTTCATGGCCTTTTCATTGGGTATATACTTTTCTTTGTCTATAACTCTAGTTTTTACTTTCGTTTGCCTCTGCCCTAAAACTCTCTAACATCTATCTATTCCCGACTTGAGTTATTTCCCGGAGTAAAATGTAAGATTGTTCTGTGGGTGTAAAGTACAAAGTAGAGTTTAACTCATGGCAAATAGCCACTGAAGGGATTCGGAAGAGTACTCACGGATGTTTCCTATGCCCATCACATAGAATAAGGTGACTTTCATGCTGCCTGAAATATGGATGCCCATTAGAATTACCCTCTGTCCAAAAACGCAAATCAGTTTAAGAAATCAAATCCTACTGAGGAAATATTATGTATAACTTTCAATTTTAGGGACAACTTCAAAATTATGGAAGTCCTGATAGGCCTAGACAACATGGACGATTTGAAGAATGTTGAAAAACGGAATATATCGGATGTAGTGATCCACGAGGATTTCACATCGACTGCCGTAAGAGATGAGAATGATATTGCAATAGCCACGCTTAATCAACCGGTTCAATTTAGTGAAACTATCGTTCCTATATGTCTGCCTGAACCGGGTAAGCAATAAAATGTTTTATGTTTCTTGACAATTTCGATTTAAGTTAATATTTTGATGGCAAAATAAGCAGTGTTTTCCTCAATGCCTGACCTAGGTAAACGAGATACGAGACGACGACGACGACGGATATATGAGACTTTTAAAGTTTCAATCAGCATTCAGGAATAAAGTGTATTGTGTTGGCCTACCTACCAAAGGAAGAATATAGGTTTATAGTATCATTAAAAATGAATAAGTTCTCACGATTTTCAGCTTACCAATAACAATTCCACATCGTTCATATTCATTAGAGCATCTTATTACTTGTACGTAAGTTTCTCCACCGATTCACACGGGAATGATTGTATACATCGGAACCTTGCCATCCTGTTCAGTTTCGTGGCTGTCGCAAAGGTACTCTACGTTTACTAATATACAATGTCGAGCACATTGCATTGGGCTTGTTAGTACGATCTCATGGTTAGACACGCTGACCGCTGCCCATTAGATCGTGGGTTTGATTCCCAACCTGTGTTATTGTGTTACCTTATGGTGTTATTTGCATACGTTTATTTACAAAAAAAAAGTTTCTGTTGCCATAGTACAGGATGTTATTATCTGAGAGTCCGCTGCCGCATACTAACGATATGAAACGATGGACGCTTAGGACTAAATCGTCATTACCTTTATACAAAGAAGCTAATGTGTCTTTCTTTTTCTAGGTGAAGATTTCACAAGCAGAGTCGGTACCATCGTCGGATGGGGTAGAGTTGGTGTTGAGAAGTCCTCTTCCAAAGTACTGTTAAAGGCTACCTTGAGAATTCTTTCCGATCAGGATTGTATGAACTCTCAACTAGCACAACATCTGAAACCTACCATGATGTGCGCTTTCTCTAAAGGAAAGGATGGTTGTCAGGTAATTTAAATCTTAAAGATCAACTCGTAACATAATTCTTGTAACTTAAAGTATAAAATTATACCAAGGGACGAGACCATGACTCGTTAAGAGATTCTGAGAACGGCACTGTTGCAAGTGTGAAAAGTACTGTAGCTGGTAAAATTACCGGACACAAAAGACTTAATATCTAAGTTCTTAAGGGTCGGCAATGCGCTAATGATTCTTCTGGTGTTGCTAGCGGTAACTGCTTACCATCAAGCTGGCCGCATGCTTGCATTTCACCTTGGTAGTTTAAAAAAAATAAAAGATTATACCTAGCTTTAAAGGTGCCGTGCTTATAAAAACTAGGATATTTATCGTTAAAATACGATTGTAGAGAGAATTACAGGAAATCAAAGGGGAACCATTAAAAGAAAAAATGTTATGTTTGCATGAATTGTTAGTAGGACACACACGTGATTGACCATTTGGTGGGGTGGACACTGACTGGGCTATTTTAAAAGGCTGGTATAACTGGATTAGGGAATTAATTCTATCAAGGTGAGTTAGGCTTGCTACCCAATAGTTGGGCTTTCGAAAAAGATATCCGTTAGGGAAAACCACAGGGTAAAACACAAAGCAAAATCCGTCTCCGAGTAGCTCACGATGACGTCGAGATGTTTTCTGCGCTTCCTCCGAAATTACTCGCGGCTTTATCTACTCCACTGCTGAAGCTAAATAGCTTCTAGACGGTTAATTATAAATAAAACATAGCTGAGAGTCCTGCTGATCTTCTTTGGTTTACACTTGACCGAGTAAGACACACCGAGGTAGGTGGTGAGGTGGCCTTCACTAATTCTCTGGAGCACTCGGCTCCGTGGTGTCGGTACTTACCATCAGTTCGCCAGAACCTGCCCTGCGGGTCTAATATTATTTTTTATTGTTTGACTTAAAATGAAAAACCCTGATTGAAAAAATATTCACTTGTTACCTTTGTAAACTGTTTTTAGGGTGACAGCGGTGGACCACTATTGGTGTTCGAACCTGAAGGAAAATATGTGCAAGCAGGTAATAGGCCCGGGCCCGGGCCCGTTATGGGCCCTTCAATTACTGATGATTACTTAGGTTATAGCTTAGAAATTGGGAGCTAAAATGGGATTATGGGTTCTGTGTATTAAATAATGGACTTAAGGAAAATTCAACCCACTACATACCGATTTTACAAAAAAATATTGGATGTTTGCAGCCGTAGAAACAATTCTTATTTATTTTAATGATTTATTTATAGGTAGGTATTTACGAAAATTAACCTGCGGGGTTAATGGACGCGGTTGTGAGAAAATATTAACATTATACATTTTAATTTCGTATAATAAAAAGGTGTAAGTACCTACCATAACAGAGGTTACATCCAGGGCAGGACACTTCCTGTTTCTTTTTAAATATTTTTAATGGAAATTACCTAATTACAATATGCGTATTTATCCCAAGACCGACCCAAGTCCTTATCTTTACCTACTTCTCTCGAGCTGAATATATAATTTAAAGCATTTTTATGTACCTAGAGTAAATATATTTTTAGCTGCTGTCGTCTTAAAAGATAGACAACTAGATTATTAAACCCTTAATTAGGGTCCCTTAGTCTTAGTCCCTGGGTTCTCGAGCACAGTGGCTCCTCATAGAGCCCTGGCAATCTTACCGCAGGAACACAACTTGACTCGAAGGTCACCTTATTGGTGTACTGTCTTCTGACTGGGAATATTATTAATAATAATATCCTAGGACTAGGTGATCTGATCCCAAACTATACAGATTATGCAATATGGAACCAGACAACTGATACAAATACATAATATACTTTTTTGTAAATACATAGGTAAGTATCTACTTATAGATAAGACAACCAGACACTTGCTGGGAATCGAACCCACTGCATATGGGCAGCGACCAGATCTTATCCATTTGACTAACGAGCCAGGTAACAGTCGTTACCAGCTATTTTCCCTGTCACTGACAGCTCCAACTTTTTGAAGAGCGTTATTTTATTTCTCACAGGAGTCGTCTCTTGGGGGATAGGATGTGCGGATCCAAGATATCCTGGTAAGTGCATTCCATACGCTTTTCATTATAAAGACTATCGTGCATGGTTTACACTTTACAGTCACTGAAATGAACACAAATAACAAAATAATGAATGAAGATAGATGTTACTGTATTTTTAACCGACTTCAAAAAAGGAGGAGGTTCTCAATTCATCGTGTATGTATTTTTTTTTTTTTTTTTTTTTTTTTAATGTTTGTTCACTCATAATTCCGCCAAATATGTACCGATTTGGATGATTCTTTTTTGTACCTAATGGACATTCCATCAAGTTGGTCCCATAAAATTTTTATTCCTTATGAACCAGTAGTTCCTGAGAAAACATGAATGGAATGTTAGAATTATCTGGTAAAACGCCTAAAAATAGATGATGTTCTAATCAATAATGGTTATAACTCATACAAATATTTACCAATTTCAGTGATTCTTTTTTTATTCGAAAGCATGAACCATAAGGATGGTTCGGTATGAATTTCATCAAGACCGGATAAGAACTTTTTCGAAGAACATGAGTGATGGGAAGGAGATATAACTGGGAGAAACCATAAAATAGATGATGTCTTCGTCTACAAAATGGTCATACGCCATCCAGATCATCGTACCGAATTCGATGGTTTCTTTTTGACCCCCGACCAAAAACGAGGTGTTATTAGTTTGGGGGGGGGGGGGATCGTTTCTGTCTGTTTGATAACTGTCTGTGGCATCGCAGCGCTCAAACGAGTGGACAGATTGGCGTATGCTGGTTTATTGGAGATGGTTCTTAGCGATGTTTCTTGAAAATCGGTTCAGCTTTGAAAACCATCAGCTCTTTTCCAAGTCGACATAGGGATATTTCGTATACAATGGACATTTTTAATTACTTCTATTACTCCGAAAGATCTGAAATTTAGAACATATGTAAATCCGTTGATACTAAAAAACTAGTACTAAGAAAATGGTAACCTTCACCAGGGTCTGATGATGGAGCAGGAAGGTGGTCACAGGATTTCTGCACCAATAAACGTAGACCCACTGAGTTTGGGCTCGTTGTGTAGGTCTCGACGAGTATCTGCTAGAAAAATGATGTTCAGAGTCTGGTGATGGGAGCAAACAGTATGATGTTAACAGGAACTCTGTTCCATGAAATGTAGGACCCACCGAATTTTAGATCTGTGGTTGGGTTGGGAGATTTTAATTAAAATAAATTTATACCTGTTGGTATTAAAGCTTTATATCCAAATCGGTATATAGTTGAATAAAGACTTTTCAAGAGAATATGACTAAAAAGAATAAAATAAATTTTTTATAAAAAAAATAAACCGACTTCAATAGACACCACACTAAAAAGTGAAAAATAACTTCAATATTCTTGAAGTTGGTGCTAAAATAACACGATACTTACCCCAACACCAGAATCAACTGACCAGCACCAACTTCAATAATATTGAAGTTATTTTTCACTTTTTAGTGTGGTGTCTATTGAAGTCGGTTTATTTTTTTTATAAAAATTTTATTTTATCATTACTTATCATTACTTTGCAGTAATCATTAAAACCATGTTACTGTTGTAATAATTCAAATAATATACGCGTTAGGGCTAGCGCATGCAATACTTTTAGCATCAGCGATGGTCGAAATTCCGGCTGCATCAATAGGTGGTATCTACTGCATCGCAATGTCTGATTACTGTATTGATACTGCGCATGAATAGATGCTGCGTTCCGTTTTATCATCTCGTTTACTATGAATGTTTATAGTATCAAAATCGCTAATTTTGGCGACTAAATCGCTGAAGTCATGGGATACTCATCCCAACTTACATGTCCGGTAGTTGTGGTATAGTATACGGGTATGCGACCCCGGCTTCCCTAGCTATTACTGTCCCATCCCTTGCCTTCCTGGGTGGTAATATCCTACTTTTCGTATTTCCTTTTTACACCACCTATCATTCCCTTTCCCTCGCTATCCGTGAGAACGCAATGGTTAATCATAATGGCGGCGCTGTGGTTCGCCACCCATCACGTCTCGTTTCTCACGGGGGCGAAAAGCGGCCCATGGGCTCTGCCTACCCCTTACGGGAAAAAGGCTTGAATATATGTATGTATGTATGTAAATCGCTGATGCTAAAAGTCTGGTGAGCTGAGGTTTTTTAATGGTGATCTGGAATAGGTCCATCTTAATTTTTGATTAAGAACTAACCATTCAAATAACCAGTAGGTAATAATACGAAGAGTACCTAGCAATAATAATAAGTAGGCAAGGAGAAAGAAGAAGTTTTGTTTTATCACGACAAAGTTAGTTTGGTACCTATTTTAATAGAGGTTCAGCGTATCCCTACCTAAAATAATAATCATGCTAATTACATACATATTATTTCTAGGAGTGTACACCAAAGTAAGTGACTACATCGATTGGATTCATAAACATTCGGAAGGCGGCATCACATGCTCTCCCGTTGTTGGTACATAACTTATGTAAATAAATTATTTTAGTAAGTTTATAAGCGTTTTATTAAAGAATTCCCTACCCTAAATAGGCTGTTGTAGGGCAGGTGAACCGGTTCTGGCCATTTTAAGCGTTTTTCTCCATTAAAGTGTTTGGTGATTCATCATTTTTATAATCTCAGACATCATTTGGCAGGGGAGTGATGGCTGCTGCTCAAGTCAACTCGTGCGCACCCGCGCACTTGGGGGGACTGGTCCGGCATTTGAAATAAAAAATTTGAATCTTTGAATCTTTGATTTTCATCTCAAGTCATCAAAAGTGTGTTCATCTTACCTTATAGAACCTTATAGTTGTTAAAACTCGCAATATATTAGTTTTTTTTTTAAAAGGTGTTAGAGCCAGTTTTGGCCACATTTTACCCATTTGTGGCCACACACTGTGTGCCAGTTTTGGCCATTAGGAAATAAAGCATCAACGAATTCAAAATCCACGTATCATTATTAGTAAGTCGCTAAAAATGGCACAATCAACTATTCCTTAATAGGTATTCAAATAATCTTCAACACACTAGACTAGAAAGACTAGACATACGGTAGTTGCGCATACCTCGCGCACGCGTTTTTTTTTATCAAGGGTGATTATGTATATCTACCCTCGTTTACGTAGTTTGACATATGATCGGCTAAAAACCTAGTTTTTATACAAGTTTTTTAAAAAAAAACGACGATAAATATTAAGTGGGCCAGAATTGGGGATTCTACGTGTGCCACTTTTGGCCATCTACTTGGGCAAATATGGGAAATTACATAATTGTTGCCCCATTTGTGGCCATCGGTTTCAACTTTACTTCTCGTGCGTATGGTGAGCAAATGACTAAAATTCTGCTTAGACAATATGATTTTTAGTGTCTGGGTGTTGTTTATCTATTTAAGTATGTATTTACAAAAAAAAGTATATAAGTATTAGTATCAGTTGTCTGGTTTCCATAGTACAGGCTCTGCCTAGTTTGGGATCGGATGACCGTGTGTGGATTGTCCCAAGATATTATTATTATTATTTATTAATGAGACATTAAGAATAACATTATAAAAAAACTAAGATTCCAGAGACAATAACTGATTACATAACCACTGTCCCTTACTGTTTTTGCTAAGAAATGAACACGTTTCATGCACATCGACATTGAATCGCTGCTATAATCTCAGTTAACAGCTAACATCTATATTAAGGTTGCCATGAGTCCTAAGTGTGAGTGCCATATTCTATAGATCTGTTTAATTATATGAACCTTGTTAACACAGCTTTGAAGTTGAAAATGACCAAAACTGGGTCAGTGGCCAGAACCGGGTCACCTGCCCTACTACCCTGTTCAAATGTGGAACTTGCAATTTTTTTTTAGTGTAGGTATAATAAAGATTTTAGACTAGCTCAGAGATACAAAAACAAAAAAAGTTAAAATGTGCACAAATTATCTAGATATTGCAAATCAAAAGTTGACTTTTCCACATTGGCGCGAAAACGCTCATTGACAGCCGTGACGTAATTCCTCTGATATGACGTACGATTGGCGAGTGACAGAAACTACCAATACAATGTGTTTACACAGAGATTTTCTCTTGAAAATTGATTGGTATGGCCGTCTAGTAGAGGTATGACGTCACGCGCGATCGGTGGTGTTTCAAATTGCGTTCCATTTTAGATTTTACGTAACTTAAAGTTGAAATATTTCGTAAAAATCATCAATTTAGAAAAAATCTTTTAGAACTATTTTTATAATAGCTATTTTTAGAACTATTTTTATTAAATTATTATCATAATTTATCAATTTAATTTTTATTCAAGATCCCCATTGAACTCATCTTTGATCCTTAAATCATCGAGATAATAATACTTATACATATAGGTTTATCATAATTGTTCTACCAGTCTTATAGTTTTTTAGTGCCCTCTATTGGGACAGACAGACATTCATGCGAATTGCGAGTCGTCCAAGAACGTTTACGACAATACTACGACCAATTCGCGCTAGAACTTAACTAAGACAGCGCATTACTGGCCCTACGACTTCCTCTATAGCATTGTCATAATCTTACTATGCCTAAGGCAGAGACGTTCATATAAGTATATCTATCTATATACTTAGCTCTGTCACTTTTTATCGAGAAAGTAAGCTTAGAGTATTAATAAATATAGGTGGTGGTAGGGCTTCAGATGTTGCAGACATGTTGCATGATATTGCAAGCACCTATTTGTGAACTAGAGACACAATTATCCAACCCACTCACTATTGCTTGTAAGCTGACAAAGGTACGCTGCTGCGTGTTCATTATTTTAATAGTAGACTCCGTGGCGCAGCGGTAAACTGCTCGCTTTGAAAATTGGACCCAACGATCGACTTCAAATCGTTCATTTCTGCCTCTCCCGGGGGGAGGAACAGAAATGCACGCTCCCCCAGCACCCTCGCAGTGCTCACGAGCGACGACGCAGGGCCTACACCGCGTCATCGCCCGTCTCGAGGGTAGCGACCTAATGAAGACATGCGCCGTCAAATAGCACAGGAAAACGATATCACTTGAAGTTGGACTTCGAGTGTACCTATTCCTTCAGACAGAGGGTTGCCATTGCTATAGAGCAGTCGTTGTGCTGGAGGACTAGGTATCTATCTTTGTTGGTCCCGTTGCCTGCCGACGAGGTGCTTTTGTTTAAATCTACGGCTACACTTTGCCGCTTAGCATCAGGAGGGATCGCGGTCTACATTTGGTAGTTTACCTAGGTAACAAGACCCTGCTGCCCATCTTTTTGGTTTCCCTTTTCTTACGTCACCCCACGGAAGGAGATGGGTACCAGTTGCTATTCTTACCCAGACACCCCACAAGTATATCTATATATTTATTTATACATATATTTAACAGGTATTGCAGCCGAACGACGTCCACTGATGAAAAAAGGCCTTCCCCTTAGATGGGAGCGTTCTATTCTTACTCGGGTACCCCGTGGATCCTGGGAAACGCTGGTTCCTACTCAATGATATTTTATTATAATATCATTGTTCCTACTAAAAATACCTAAATACTTATGTACATGATTACTAAAATATCGGTTTGCAAGAATTACTTATTGCAAGATACGTAAGTATAGACGCAATAAAGTTAATATACTCGGAGTGTTAATTTTTGCAAGCAAGTACTTAATTCATCCAAGATTATAATTACAAAAATTTTCAATCTTCATCTGAGTTTTCAGAGAAGGCGTTTATTTCGAAACCTTTACTTATTATAAGAATCAGAAGAAAATATCCGAACGTTTTGCGAACGTCACGATATTTAAACAACAATACTTTAATTAAAAACTACAATAACTGTTAATCATATTAAATAAGGAATTAAAGTTTTCAGGCGTACCAATGATATTTTAAACAATAGATATGCCATTAGCGCTCGCCAGACGTTCAGCGAGTATCCCCCAACTGGGTTTTGTAGCAGTTAGTCGCACGCCGTCCCGCGTAGTTAATGCGACATCGTGACGTCTATCATTAAAAATTGAAAATGCCGTCCTGCGTATTTATAATGTGCACAAATTACCAGGCAAAAGTAAATAAACAGTCAGGAATAATATAGCACATGTAACTTTGAAAAAATAATTTGATTTTCAATGTGTATTTCAATTTTCATAATAATATTGTAAGAAATAATTGTAAAATTGAATGTGTCAGTTGACAAGATGACACTGACAAGCGTTTAACCAACGCTGACAACGGAACGCACAAAATATAGCCATCTCGTTTTCTCTTACTTTTCTCGTTATGTATCTGTCCTTGTCAGACTATAGATAGAAAAATGTATAGCTAGATATAGCTAACTACAAGTGAGACAACTTTTATCGTGCGTTAGTAGGGATATAACATATCTTTAGTAAAATATCATTGAGGCGTACATTATTTAATTTAAACACTGAACCTGGGTATGAATAAAATATTCAAACTCACTCACATGAGCATAGATAAGAGTATATTACTTAGAAACACATGAGTTTGAATCTCAGAGTAATTAGAATCATGAAGCTATTAGGGTCAAAGTGGAGGAAACACTCCCAAATACATGCCTGAGGTCAACGCTATCCCTTTCATTGAGGTCGGATCTCTCTTTCTAAGAGGGCAACCTTAATGTTTCATGA
The DNA here is from genome assembly GCA_911728495.1 of Furcula furcula. Lineage (NCBI taxonomy): Eukaryota > Metazoa > Arthropoda > Insecta > Lepidoptera > Notodontidae > Furcula > Furcula furcula. The sequence continues at coordinate 9,040,004 of OU452254.1, read as the reverse complement.
AAAATCAGGACATCTTTTTAACTTCGTCGCATAATACGACTTACTTGGCTTGTTTACCAAGTGTCTGGGTGTTTTATCTATATAAGTATGTATTTACAAAAAAAAAGTATATAAGTATTAGTATCAGTTGTCTGGTTTCCATAGTACAGGCTCTGCCTAGTTTGGGATCAGATGACCGTGTGTGAATTGTCCCAGGATATTATTATATTATTATTATGCTTTAAGTTTAAACCGATTAAATATGTCTAGTTGCTTAATCAGTCTGATTATGGGTTGGAGCAGCCCAAATACGGAAGAACTGTGTACAAGAAGAACAAACTGTGATTGATAGGGAAACAGATGATAAATAAATAAGGACCTCCATCTGGCCGATATGACCACAGTGGGTATTTTGAAAGATCTCAGTCTACGCAAAATATATTATAGTGCGCAAGTGCTTGCGTAGACACAACTGCACTCTCTCTCTCTCTCTTCCGTTTACCTCTCAAAATACGATGGGATGAAAAACCGACACGACCGGGGAGAGACCAGGTGCAGGATCAACATTTTACATGCCCATCTTACGCATGGAGCATCTTACTTTACAGAAAATCAAGGGATAAATAATAAGCTAATGGTTGTGAAAATAAAAGCATATGAAGTTATGATTTAAAAAAATATTGTGCTATAAAATCATTTATTCAGTACGTTTAACGATCTCCGATTAATCACAAGATACTGAATAGCAATTAGCATTATATGCAAACAACTAAAACACCTTTTAACCAACACATTAGACGATAGAAAAAGCATTCGCGGTAAATTTAGTTTTCCATTGGACCAACAGCAGATCATTGCAGCTTCATCAAATTTATTTTCCAATGGGACCATGGATAGTCATAGGTACATTCCTTCACTCAATATTTTTAGGAAATCTACAAGAAAATAAAAAATGTATTAATATTGACCAGGGGTAAATAAAACAGTATGTATATTTATGGAATGATATAGGTACTCTCGCCGATACGGCCAATCCAACCACAGCGGCTAATCTTTCGCAAGATCAGCCATCATCCAGGGCACAAATGCTTGCGTAGACACAAGTGCACAAGTGTACTTTACATGCCTATCCGACGCATGGATCATCTTACTTTACAGACAATGACCGGCCTGCATTATCCAAACCAGTGAGGAACAACTACACATAGTTGTTGCTCCCCGCAGGATTCGAACCTGCGACCCCCGGTATGCAAGCAAGCGGTTTCCCACTGCGCCACGGAGGCTACTAGACGCGACAGGACTAGCAGGCGACAAGAATAAATATGATTTTAATAATATGTATCTAATAAGTTACAAAACTAACTGTACCTAAACTTAACCTACATACCTACACACTTGTAAAATTAATGAACATACAATATGTTTTCAATATCAATCCTTTGAACTAAATACATCGTTTATTTTTTGATCATAAAGTGGCGGTAAAAAATCCCCAAAACGGAAAGTCTTCAAAAAATCTTTACCATGGTTACTCTATTAAAATAATGTGAAATATTTTAAAATTAAATAATTCAAGTACAAATTAATATAAACTTAAACCCAATACTAACAAACGAACTGAAAACGTGTTATGTGCCTATCGAAAGAAGAACTGATCGAAAATATGGTGCATAATGCACAGGGATCATCGGTAGGTAATTATTGAACAAAATCGCACTTACGAGTGATATTCGGTATTAAATACTGGATACAACATATTTTTGCAACCAAGTACTGCACATTTTATCACCATTTTTATGATTTTAATTCACTTTATCGTGAAATTATGGTATTTAAATGTTTGATCGATTTATATGACAGACAGTTTCATGCTGACAATAAGCGACAGTGTTGCCACAAAATACGAACCCTTAAAATCGGTAATTAAAATTGCATTTGAGTATAATTGGCGAAAACACAATAGAGCATTATTCTAATCGAACTCGCAGAACAGTACCAATAATTTTTTTATTAGACATGATTGTCATCGTATTTTAAGTTTTCGGGTGGAAAACATTCTTTTGATGTGTAAGTAAAGCATTTCTATATTAGGGTATCCATTTCTCGGGTAATTTCAATTATAACATGGACCACACATCGGACCTCAATGAAAGGGATAGCGTATGCCTCAATCAAGTATTTGGAGTTTGGGCTCCATTGTTGACCTACTAGCTTCATGATTAGAATTAGTGGTATCTCCTCTAAGGTTTGAATCAAGAAGCTTATACTTACAAATATATATGCTCCTTGGTTTGAATACGTATGAAAAAAACATACTTGCCTCGCAATATCCGAACGTCACTCATATTTTTTATTAACCTTCAGAGTTAAAGATGTGCAGCAGCTGTCAGTCAATATTATGCTTATCTCTTTCTAGCTAACAACAATGCACATAGGTTTGACATTTGTTGTAAAGAGTAATTGAATTTTGTAGTGTATTTCTAATTTTGTTGGTTGCTATTTCCTTTACTTTCTTTTGTTTGTCGGTCGTTCACTTCGCACGCACGTTCATTCGCTCTCGTAGATTTGGTTGACGTTTGGCCTACTTGCTAAGTTTTTAGAGTTTAGTTTTATCTTAATTTCTTAAATGTAGTGTTCTCCTTCATTTGTTTCGATATTATTAAGAGACATGGTTAAGTGATAATAATAAAAAATGCCTAGCATAAGAAAGTACAGACGCGACACAAGTGAAGTCAGCTGTTGTCTGAAATATGTTATTTTCGGTGTCAATGTTTTGTTCTGGGTAAGTAGCAACGCTTGACGTACCTATATTTTGCTTTTAATTAATGAGGAACATGACACTTACCTTGAATGCCCATTATAATTATTTGCTGGCAAGGATACGTACCTATAACTTTTCAATAAGTTTTGGTACTTGGGTACATACTATAATGTCAGCTTGGTCTAGATTTGTTGTTCATCTCACCTGTACGAATGCTAGAAGTATTGAGGTCACAAAATGCCTGATTGGCTACTAATTAATCATTGCTATAATGGTTGGTATTAAAACACTTCACATCCTGTCCAATGAGGCTAACTTAGCATAACTGCATCAAGGAGTTAACCTTGGAATTCCTTATACGTTCAAATACAATAATAATTTGGAACACATACAATTCACATAAATTCTAATTTCAAAATCAAAGAAACAAAAGACATACATCAAATTAATAATAAATTGTCACTGATAAGTAAGTTCCAGTGACTATAAGAAGGTTATTGTTAGTAGTTTATGGATTTCATATCACCACAGTCAATTATCAAACACATACTTAATGATATATTATACCTGTATATCTGAGTAAGAATAGCACCCACATATCTGCTTCCATTGGGTGATGTAAAAAGAGACTAAGGTAAAACAAGGATACAGGCAGCAGCATCCTTCTTTTGGGTTACACCTCCTATACTGCAATCTCCAAGATGCCTGCCAAGTGTGGGGATTATGGCAACCCCCTCCCTTCTAAGAGAGAGGTCATTGCTTAGCAATAGATGTCTATCGGCTAATAATGATGATAATAATGATTGTTATTGGATTGAATCAAAACATGTTGTGGTTGAATTATTAGTTTCAGTATTAATAATTATTATTTACCTACTTAACCTGTGTCCCACCGCTAGGAAAACATATCCACCATATTTTTTAAATTATTTAATCAGCCAACAATCTCTACCTACAATGTTTTAAAGGTGTTTAAATCATCACATCATCTCTTATGTGGCCTGCCTCTGCCACCGTCTTTGACCAGATAGAGGAGTCTATTGTATGATGGTTTTTCAATAACAATAATATAATCTTGGGACTATCCACCCACAGTCATCTGATCCCAAACTAGGCACAGCCTGTACCTTTACTTGTACAGAGATCATACTCTAATCTATTACTATAATAAAACTCAAAGAGCACTTTTTCTGTACATTGAATATTTTTCCAAAATTTCTATGTATATACTATCGACATAGAGGCCATAACAATTTTTTTTGGAATTATTGTCTGTCTGTCTGTCGTTCTGTTTGTCCAGGTATCATTTGAAAACCCGTGGATGGATTTTGATAGGACTTTCACTGATGTGTTGTGTAAAGGTATAAATTGGTATATAAAACATCACGCTATGTTTCATAGGGGCTAAGCAGTGAAACATTACTTGCACATATTACCACGTAATTTCCTTTGTATGTGAATAGGGTAATTATAGACTGATCAGTTAATCATTAAGATATGTATTATTACGCTATATACAATAGGGACTGAGCAGACATTTAGTTTGCATAAGATATGGCATTGGCGAAGGGTCAATTTTTGTAAGGGGTAAGCCGGTCCGGTACACCCAGGACATTTTCATTAGATTTCTGTATTGTTCTAAGTACTTTGCTGATAGCAATATGACATTATATCTTTGAAAAGTTAAAATCTGTAAATCCCGAGCGAGTCCAAACTAGATTATGTATGTATTACATTCGCAACAATAAAAGATGCGGAAAACTTAGAACTTTCGTTATCGAATATCATAAGACAGTAATTTACGATGTTAGCGTGATTTACATTATGAACAGCGCCATCTATCGGTGAAATTGAACATACAATAACTATAGAACTTTAATCTATATATTATATCAAAGAAAGTCGTGTTAGTTACTGTTACATATTAAGTGGGTACTTGTTTTCTTATTATGTCATAATAAGACTAACAATGTAAGGTAGGTTGAAAATAACTGTCAAGTACGATTGTTCTGTGTGCTACCTAGCAATAAACATGTGAATCCGAATTGTGTTTCTTTAAACATAATAGTGGCGACGTCGCAAAATTAAAAACATGGCAAATGTTAAAAGTATAAATTTTAGTGAATATAATCCACAAACTGATATATGGGACAATTACATAGATCGACTGAAATATTGTTTGGAAGCTAATGGCGTGGTTACCGATCAGGCTAAAAGGGCAAATTTCTTCACAGTGTGTGGTTCACAGGTGTTTGAAACATTGTTAGCCTTAATTACGCCAAGAAAATCCAGTGATGTAACTTTTAGTGAAATAGAAACCATTCTTACAAAACATTACAGTCCAAAACCAAATGAGATAACAATGTCATATACATTTTATAAGCGAGACCAAAAATATGGTGAATCTGCATCGGACTACATTGCACAACTAAGGAAAATGAGTTCGGGCTGTAATTTTACTAATTTGGAACGTATGTTGCGTGACAGGCTCGTGTGCGGTATGACTGACCATAACCTGCAATATGAATTACTGAAACGTGACAATTTAAGCTATCAGAACGTTATCGACGCGATGTTGTCAGCTGAAAGCGCGGGCCGAGATGTACGCATGATGTCGAACGCTGGCGCCGGCGATCCTGCTTCAAGAGTTATACCTAGTTATGGCGCGTCTGCGAGCACCGCCGCCGTACCAACGCTTCCAGTGGAACCTATGGACATTAACGCCATGCAGACTAAAGCTAATGTCATTACGCGTTTTTGTTACCGTTGCGGTGATAGACATAATAATGAATGCCGTTTTGTAAATGCTATTTGTAGGTATTGTAAAAAGACGGGACATATAGAAAAAGTGTGTATTACTAAAAAGAAAGCCACTAAGTTAAATTATTGTACGTCAAACGATTGTGACGTTAATTTAAATGGAATTTATTGTTTTGGTACTTCCCAGAATATTGTGAAACCATATAGAGTTAGGGTGACCATGAACAATGTTACTGTAGTAATGGAGATAGACTCAGGTGCCAGTTTCTCATTAATCAATGAAAATACGTTACATACACTACACATAAGTCGTGATCGTCTGCAACCTGTGCCACTGAACCTACACACCTGGAACAAATCTCCAGTATCACTTCTAGGTCAAATGGTCGTCCGTGTCTGTTATAACGATATAACTTACGATTTAAATATTATTGTTGCTAAAGGCTTAGGGCCTAATCTTTTAGGCAGAAATTGGTTCCAACCTCTTAACATTACCTTAAGTTTAAATGTCATATCACACATGGAGTTGTCTATAATTGACGATATTGTTACAAAACATAGTGTAGTCTTTGCAGAAGGCTTAGGTACCTACCGTGGGGAACCTGTAAGGATAAACTTGCTACCGGGTGCTACACCAAAATTTGTAAAAGCTCGCCCAGTCCCTTACGCATTGAAGGAAAGGGTAGAGAAAGAGATAGCACGTTTAGTGAGTGAAGGGGTGATTCGTCCTGTGGCGTATTCTAATTGGGCGACACCGGTTGTACCAATTGTTAAGAAGTCTGGCGAGATCCGTCTTTGTGGTGACTATCGATCTACGGTTAATCAGGCTACTGAGTCTGATACATATCCTATGCCTACAGCGAGTGAAGTGTTTGCTACTGTTGCAGGTGGACAATTCTTTACCACTTTAGATTTAAATAGAGCTTATACACAGGTGAATGTGGATGACGCTACAGCAAAGCTGTTAACGCTTAATACATGCAAAGGTTTATTCACTGTACATAGATTAGCGTTTGGCGTGAAAGCATGTCCGGGGATTTTCCAGCGATTGATGACATCGTTGCTGGCAGGCATCCCTGGCGTTGCCATACTGATCGATGACATCATAGTAAGTGGGCGCACGATGCAAGAGATGGGTCAGCGTTTAGATACCGTTCTTGATCGAATAAAACGCGCTGGGTTGCGACTTAACAAGGACAAATGTAAATTCGCTAGTGAACGGGTAGAATTTTTGGGATTTATAATTGATGCGCAGGGTATTCACCCCGCCCCTAGTAAGATTGAGTCTATTACGAAAACCCCAGAGCCGAAAAACGTACGTGAACTTCAAGCGTTTCTTGGATTATACAATTTTTATGAGAGGTTCATACCACATAAAGCTAGCCTGCTAGAACCACTGCATCGTTTGTTAGACAGGTCAAAAACATGGGAATGGACTGAACGCGAACAGAAAAGTTTTGACATAGCTAAGCGTCTATTGTCATCAGACTTAACTTTGGTACATTACGATTTAGATAAGCCAGTGGTTCTGACATGTGATAGTTCCGAGTATGGAGTAGGTGCGGTATTGTCACATGTAATGGAAGACGGTAGCGAACGACCAATCGCTATGGGGTCGAGAACACTACATACACATGAACGACGCTACTCACAGCTGGATAAAGAGGCTGCGTCAATTATGTTTGGTATACAAAAGTTTCATAATTACTTGATGGGAAGATCATTTACCATTGTAACGGATCACAAGCCGTTGTTAGGAATATTCGGGCCTGAAAAACCCATTCCTAATATTTTATCACCGCGTTTGACAAGAATAGCAATAGCATTATCTGCACATCATTATAAAATTATATACAGACCAGGAACTCAAATTGGTAATGCAGATGGACTTAGTCGTTGGCCACAGCCTGTAGCAGAAGAACCGGAGCAACAATTGGGAGAAGTTTTGCTAATGGCTGAGGCTCAAGAAGAATTTCCAGTCGATGCCGAATCTTTAGTATTAGCAACTAGAAAAGATAAAACTTTAGCGCGTGTTGTCCATCACGTGCTTAACGGTTGGCCTGATAAAGTTTCCGATAGTGAATTACGCTCATATTGGTTACATCGGTCAGAATTGTCATTACAAAATGATTGTCTAGTTTTGGGATGCCGAGTGGTAGTTCCACCTTCATTACGTGAAATAATCTTACAAACTTTACATAAAACACACAATGGCATGGTACAGACGAAGTCAATGGCCCGAAGCTATGTATGGTGGCCAAATATTAACAATGACATCGAAGCTTTAGTAGGTGGATGCACCATTTGTCTTGAAAATCGTCATATGCCTCCTAAAACTACTCATGAATGGCTAACTCCAACGAAACCATGGTCACGCATTAATATAGATTTTGCGGGTCCATTTCAAGGTAAAATATTTTTGATCATTGTCGACGCGTATTCACGATGGCCAGAAGTGTTTATTGTCAATAGTATGAATTCTGAAACTGTAATCCGGCACCTCAGAAATATATTTGCCACACACGGACTATGTGAAACAATAGTATCAGATAATGGGACACCATTCGTTTCGGCTCAAATGAAACAGTTTTTAACTGCAAACAAAATACGTCATATTACTACGGCACCTCACCATCCCGCAACCAACGGATTAGCCGAAAGAATGGTTCAAACAGTAAAAGATAAATTACGTAAAATGGATACTATACCATGGGATATCAAAATACCGAATATGTTATTAGGTTTAAGAGCGGCCCCTTGTGCTACGACTCAAAAAAGCCCTGCGGAACTCTTGATGAACAGACGACTACGGACGTTGTTAAATACCATACATCCTGATAACATAAAGCGGAAAAAAAAGGAAGACCAAATAGAAACGAATCAGCATAGGAAACATAGAGAAACTAACATTGGTCAACACGTAATGTATAGGAATTTCAGTAGAGGGCCACGATGGCTACCAGGCATTGTAAGAAACAAAGAAGGTCCATCTAGTTATGAAGTTGAAACTGAAGATGGAGACATTCTAAACAGGCACATTGATCAACTTATTAAAATAAAAGATAATGAAACATCTCAGAGTTATGAACAAACTAGAGTGGAAGAAGAAGATGATAGGGAAAGGAGAGTAGAGCAAGAAAATATAGAAGAAAGAGAAAATAGTATGGACAGCCAGGACATAATTGAAATTCCATCCACAGAGAAATGGGAGGATATGTTAGGAATTCCAAGTACATCTAAGGGGGAACCTCACTTCTCTAGTAGGAAATTTAGAAACAGGCTGCGTAGACGTTCTAATTCACCATATGTGAGACCAACTAATGAGGGAATTAATGATTATGATGTAAACTCTTAGATTTAATGTAATTGTATGTTTTTGTACTTATTGATAGCAGTATATATAGTGTTACCTTTGAATACTCTTAAGGGGAAGGTATGTTACATATTAAGTGGGTACTTGTTTTCTTATTATGTCATAATAAGACTAACAATGTAAGGTAGGTTGAAAATAACTGTCAAGTACGATTGTTCTGTGTGCTACCTAGCAATAAACATGTGAATCCGAATTGTGTTTCTTTAAACATAATAGTTACACTATTTATAACTCAAGAACGGCTTAACCGGTTCGGATGAACCAGTAAACGGACATAGGATACTTTTTATTCCGGTAGGTTAAGGTTAAGCAACGTTAGGTAAGGTCATTAAATAGATGGGTGAACCGATTTGTATGAAAGTGTGCATATCGGGTAGGTCTGAGAATAGGTCGTACAGTATATTTCATACCGCTAGGTTAAGGTTAAGCTACATAAGGCAAGGTCATTAAATAGATGGGTGAACCGATATGTATGAAATTTTGTGTGCATATCGGGGAGGTCTGAGAATAGGTCATAAAGTATATTTAATGCCGCTGATACCATGATTGACGAGGATATATAGAACGAGAGGAGGGTGCACGAGAGGAGAAAGAGGGGAGGGGATTCGAGGAGGGGGCGATGGGGTGAGGGATCGGGGGAGTTAGGTGGAGTAAGGGGGGAGTGAGAAGGAGCAAGTTCATAGAAGAGAGAGGGGGAGAGGGTTCAGAGAGGAGATAACAGGGTAGGAAGAGGGGGAGTGTGACGGAAACCGAAGCGGGAGGGGGAAAGAGAGAGGAGAGAAAGAGCATATAATTAGATTTTTTTATAAGAGAGAGAGAGATATGGAGAGAGATAAATCTAGGGAGGAGGGAGAAAAGGGGAGCAAAATGTAATAAAAGCGCGGGCGGAGCTGCACGGGTCAGCTAGTGGTATAATAAAATAAATTATAAGAAATCAAGCACATAAAAAGTCAAAAAACCTCCCAACATAAGCTGATAAAAATATAGGTAGGATGCAAACGATCACTTATTAAAACTCTTATAATTCTGTTCTCAGATTGTCATACTCACTGGGATTTTCAATATTGATGTATTAGCCTATAACTATTACAATTTTAATGTTATTTTATCTTATTTTTACCCAGGTCCTAGATTGTATGAAAGCGTATCCATTTCCTTTAAATAGATAAATAACATCCAGACACAGGGTGGGATCAAACCAATTTTTGTTGGTAAAACACCCTTGCACTTTTAATTATTTTATACTTACATACTGAAATTGCTATGATCACAGTTTTATTTAAATTTATATACTGTATAATATGCAGAATATCTGGCACTGAGATGGCACCTATCGAGTCCCTTGCACAAGGGAGCTGCACTAGTTGAACTTTTTTTTCATACTACCAAAGTGGCAGTACAGCCTATAGACGCTTGCAATACCAGAAGATTCACTAGTGTGTTGCCGACCCTCAAGACATTACATATTTATTATTAGTCTTTGTATCTGGTAATTTCACCAGCTACAGTGCCCTTCACACTGAAACACAGCAAAGCTTACACAGTGCTGCTTGGCGGCAGAATATATGACACTGCGGTAGTATCACCTACCTGGATGGTTCCTTGCACAAGGAACCTACCACCTAGTAAAATTGTGAACGGTAAACTTATCCTTTATTATCTCATAAATATTCAATGTGATATTATTTCTTTTCCAGTTCCTGGGCCTGATTGTGCTGGCTGTAGGAGTGTGGGCGTGGTCGGAGAAGGACACGTTCAACAACTTGTCACGGCTCACAAACATTGCATTGGACCCAGCATTCATACTGATATGCGTTGGTTAGTATTACATGAAGATATGGTAGAACATATTTAACAACAGTGTCTATTAAAATATTAAAACAATAAAATATATGCAGTGAAATAAAGTTAATAGGTAGATCAATTATTTATTGAAACAAAATATTTACAGTTTATTTACAAATATGTACACTTAAACTAGGTAAAAAACTTCCTCGATGTTGTCGCCGCACTGGGAGGGAAGGGTACCTAAAAGACTGGCGGCATTACCCCTTTGTATGGCCAAGCTTATACATTGGCAGAAAAAGCTACCAGCCCGGCGGTCTCCTGAGACTTCGTTAAGTTTGGATGAAATTTCTTTTACCAAAGCGTGCGTCTCACGAGACCAAGGCCCCATGGTCTCCACCGCAAAGGGTGCAAATATATAGCTCGAACCTAGAACTGCATACTTGCGTCGCTTTGCATCACTAGCGGCCGCCGCAGCCTAGGTAGATAGATTAATTTATAAATAATGTACTTATAGGTATTGTAGCCACACAGGATCAGTTTAAAAATACTATTACTTATGGCTATTTAAAGTAAAAAATCATCATTAAAAGTAGGTAAGGATTGAAATCAATAAATCTATTTAAACTGTTGATTTTGTTTACTTTTTAAACTTGGTTACTATAGGTATTCATTAAGTACTTTAATTTTTTAATTTAATAATATTTTGAAACAGTTCTCTAACAATGATATCTTTTTCCAAGTAGTCACTTGATGATAAAAGGGACATTGTATCGCTGACCTTAAGGAACAAATGCCTTATTAACATGCTTTATTGTATAATTTGTGTGATTACAGGTACAATCACGTTCATAATCGGCTTTACGGGCTGCGTAGGCGCACTGCGTGAGAACACATGTCTGTTGGCCTGTGTAAGTGCTATTGTTTCTTTATGTATATACATTATATTCTGTGGTTTTTATTGGGCCATCTGATTGTCATTAGGTCGTAATTTTTATTTTCGACTATATTATGAACCGATTTGAAAAATTCTTGCTGGTACGGGTAGTCCGATCCACTGAAAGGGTCCTATGATAAAATTATTACATACGAATAAGTATTTCCTGAAAATACAAGAATGTAGCCTCAGAAAAACTTGCTTAAATGCCTAAAAGATGAATGATCATAACTCGGCAAATATTTACCAATTTCAAAGATTCTTTTTATTTAAAAGAAAGAACCGCTATAATGAATCTGTATGACTTTTATCACAACCAGATAAGATCTTCCTTAAGGACCATGAACAATGTGGAGGAATTAATCTGGTATAAACCATAAAATTGAATTTGACAAATATGAACCTATTTCGATGTTTTTTTTTCTATTCGAGTTGTTGTTTTGTTCAAAGGTGCGTAATGTTCCAAAACAACCACAGATAACCATGGGTATTATTAATCACTCTCATAAAAATAATTCATAATTTTATTGTTTCAGTATGCCGTCTTTCTTGCCTTGCTTCTGTTGGCTGAGATGACGACAGGGATATTATTCTTTGTATTTAAAGACTGGGTAATTATAAATCTTATCTATAAGAAAGCCTAACTAGCTCTCGAATGACGTGTGAAGTCCGCCAACCCGCACTTGGCCAGCGTGGTGGACTATGGCCTAAGCTCCCTCATCTTGAGGGGAGGCCCGTGCCCGTCTGTGATTGTCCAGAGTGCGCCCAGCGAATACCTATGTGCTATTGACGGGCCTGTTGGTCTAGTGGTTAGAAACCCTGGCCGCTACCCAATAGGTCGTGGGTTCCATTCCCACCAAGTGTCGGGGTGTTTTATCTAAATAAGTATTCCCGAAAAAAAAAACGTATATAAGTATTAGTATCAGTTGTCTGATTTCCATAGTACCTACAGGCTCGCCTAGTTTGGGATCAGATAACCGTGTGTGGCACTGTGTGGATTATCCCAGAATATATTATTATTATTTTCAATCAAGAAGGCTCTCCGAACGCCCCATCTCGGTTATCAGTTGTATCATCCATAAGAGAAACAGCTTCGCACTTTAAGTGACGGCGACGCCCCTTTTAATAATATGGTGATCACTTCAGCAGGCTTCTGTGTTTCCTTGGCACGCGCCATTGGCGTCGTCTATCTTCCACACAATTTACTTGCCACCGATCCTCTCAACCGTCTATGTCCTATTTCATTCACTGTCTATGTAACTTGCGTTGAGATAGGTTGTATGTCGCTGGACGTTCGGGGTGTGGGCCCTTCGACGTCTATTGAGTACTCTATCTCCACTCTATCGTCTATTGGCTACTCCGAGGAGGACGACGGCGGGGTTGCGGCCCGCGTTCTTGAGTGCACCGAGAGCACCGTGACAGGTTCCCGGGGACTACAATGCGGCCCCGGCGGCGAGCTCAAAGGCAAGATAGATAGATAGATACTCTTTATTGTACACACACTCACCTACACATAAAATAAAGCACATAAAAACACTTAAAAACTGAAATATGTACAAAGGGCGGCCTTATCGCTATTCGCAATTTCTTCCAGGCAACCTTGGGATGGAAAAAAGAGAGAATGAAACATAAAAGTGGGGTAGTTAGCTAGTGCAACAATTATGATACTTAGAAAACAAAAAAAAAATAAAGAAAGTAATGCACTGAGCAAGGCACTGAGGTCCCTAGTTCTTATCCCACCGGAGAGCCCGGGGGTCCCCTCTTATGTGCCGATGCGATAACCGCGGGAGTTGGACCTTTTGAAGGTATCCCCGCGAAAAAAATCTGTATGTCCGCCCGATGGTGTGACCTTTTTTTCGCGTACTCATGTAGGTACAGTTGTAATCCACTGCCGCTTGCCACCTAAAAATTTTTAGAATCTTTTAAGCTGATGCACCTGGACGGTATATAGCTGTAGGAATCTAGTTTAGTTTTTTCTTTTAAATTTTCTGTCTGAGTTTTTACAAAAAATAACTTTTTGTTTACATTTCAGATAAAACAACAAGCAACTACTGGTTTCCAATCATTCATAACACACTACAGAGAAGATCCAGACCAACAAAACTTAATTGACTGGATTCAAGAAGATTGGGTAAGCACCTTAAGAAATATTGGTTGTAAATAATGACATATGGATGTTGTTATCGTCAAGTAAAAGGTTATATAAGCAAAATAATTAAACTTATAAGCAAGGTAGGTAATTCAAGGTTATTGCTAATATTTAATGTAATATAATAAATTAATTAGCAAAAGATTACAACATTATCTGTTGTCGCCATAGCTTAGCAAATTTATTAATAAGAGGTTTCGTTACATTCGTCTTAGTTGCTTGTGGATGTATTTTTCAAATATGGAATTTGCCATTTTGTTTATTAGTTTCTCGAAAACTTCAATGTGAATATCAAATGAAAGGGCATAAATCTTCTATACTATAATAAAACTCAAAGAGCACTTTTTCTGTACATTGAATATTTTTCCAAAATTTCTATGTGGGGATACTATCGACATAGAGGCCAAAACAATTTTTTTTGGAATTATTGTCTGTCTGTCTGTCGTTCTGTTTGTCCAGGCATCATTTGAAAACCCGTGGATGGATTTTGATAGGACTTTCACTGATGTGTTGTGTAGAAGTAGGGGTATAAATTGGTATATAAAACATCACGCTATGTTTCATAGGGGCTAAGCAGTGAAACATTACTTGCACATATTACCACGTAATTTCCTTTGTATGTGAATAGGGTAATTATAGACTGATCAGTTAAGCATTAAGATATGTATTATTACGCTATATACAATAGGGACTGAGCAGACATTTAGTTTGCATAAGATATGGCAGTGGCGAAGGGTCAATTTTTGTAAGGGGTAAGCCGTTCCGGTACACCCAGGAAATTTTCATTAGATTTCTGTATTGTTCTAAGTACTTTGCTGATAGCAATATGACATTATATCTTTGAAAAGTTAAAATCTGTAATTCCCGAGCGAGTCCAAACTAGATTAGGAAAGAAATAGGCAAGGGAAAAATAACATTTTATTTAAAAGCCAGTTCATGAAATTTTAATGAAACTCCCCAAGTCCAGGTAGTGTATAGGTATTGTATCACAGTCGCAACAATAAAAGATTCGAAACACTAAGAACTACTATTTTCATTATCGAATATCATTAGACAGTAATTTACGATGTTAGCGTTATTTACATTATGAACAGCTCCATCTATCGGCGGAATTGGACATACAATCACTATAGAACTTTTATAACTCAAGAACGGCCTATCCGATTCGGCTGAAAATTGGTGGGGAGGTAGCTTAGAACCAGGAAACGGACATAGGATATAGGAATTTTTTATCCCGGTAGGTTAAGGTTAAGCAACGTTAGGTAAGGTCTTTAAATAGATGGGTGAACCGATTTGTATGAAAGTATGCATATCGGGTAGGTCTGAGAATAGGTCATACAGTATATTTCATACCGCTAAGTTAAGGTTAAGCAACATAAGGCAAGGTCATTAAACAGATGGGTGACCCGATTTGTATGAAATTTTGTGTGCATATCGGGGAGGTCTGAGAATAGGTCATAAAGTATATTTAATGCCGCTGATACCATGATTGACGAGGATATATAGAACGAGAGGAGGGTGGAAAAGAGGGGAAAGAGGGAGAGGGGATTCGAAGAGGGGGTGATGGGGTGAGGGATCGGGGGAGTTAGGTGGAGTAAGGGGGGAGTGAGAAGGAGCAAGTTCGTAGAAGAGAGAGGGGAGAGGGTTCAGAGAGGGGACAACAGGGAGAGGAAGAGGGGGAGTGTGACGGAAACCGAAGCGGGAGGGGGAAAGAGAGAGGAGACAAAGAGCATATAATTAGATTTTTTTTATAAGAGAGAGAGAGATATGGATAGAGATTAATCTAGGGAGGAGGGAGAAAAGGGGAGCAAAATGTAATAAAAGCGAGGGCGGAGCTGCGCGGGTCAGCTAGTATATATTATATTCTGAATTGATTTAGAAATTTAAAAAAGATGATCTGCGTGTCTATTGCGTATCTCATTTGACAACTAAACTGATGATCCCTATAATAAAGTGACCATCAAATAATTGTCAAATGATTCATTCGGTATTGCATAACTTGAGTGACCAATGTTAAAATACTTTCAGTTAACATCAAAGTTCAGTGGACAACTGAAGCTTAAGTCACTTGGGTGACTAAAGATACGCAGTAGCCCTGCTGGAAAACTGTAAAATACATATATTTTTTTTTACCTAGCGAAGCGGGAGATTGCAGATAGTAGGTATAATATAAGGAACACAGTGGATGTGTTGCTTGTCATTCAGTGCTAACAATGTTAAACCGTTTGTGCACTTTAGTTGCAATGCTGTGGCGTGGAGGGTCCCCGAGACTGGGATCGAAACGCGTACTTCAATTGCTCGAGTGGAGCCGTTGGTTCGCGTGAAGCTTGCGGAGTCCCCTTCAGCTGTTGCCGAAATAAGCCGCAGGACATCATCAGGAACAAACAGTGCGGCTATGACGTCAGGAAACCGACTTATGTAAGTCCCTGTCCAAGTTGATAAATATATAGATGTGTTATCTATTTCCACCAACAGAAAAATAAAATGAAAAAGAATGGAACCAAAGCTATGTACAGTTGCGGTCACGAACGGTTGATCACCTTTAGGGTGATAGTCGCCTGCACGAGCCGGCCCAAAATACGTGCAGGCTAGGCGGCTTGAGCGCATGGAACTTGAGATACAGCATTTGTGTCCCCAATAGTACAATAATGCAACAAAGGGCGGCCTCTTAAAGGAAACCTTTGGATACAGAGGATTTAATAAGTAGCTTCGATTACAAATACTCTGTTATCTTATAAGGTACTGAACTTCGGTAGAACGATTTAGGGGTATTTTTTAAAGCATTTTAACTCATATATGTATATCGAAGTGCAACGTTGCGTTACCGGTGTAACTCTATATATATTTGAGAATTTTAAAAAAACAAGTTTTTATAGATAGGCACGGCCTGCAGCGGCACGACTAGGCGCTCGTCGCCTGTGATAAGTTATTCTGTTAATTTACCAGCCTGTAGCTGGCCTTTCATACAGTTTTTTTCTTTTGGGGTGGAAATCTTTGTGCCGCGACCCTGGGCACTCAGTTCGGACCTGCACGCTTCCCTCGCCACCCTTGCCATGACTTATAATACCACCTAAAAATCGTTTTATATGCTGTCTTATCTGTTGAACCTAGCACATGCTTAAATCGACAAACTGTATAAATTTAAGAAATAGCGAACGGAAAACGATGTTGTAATTAATCACATAACATAGCAACAGATATGATAACGATACCACTAAAATGGTTTACTAGGTGGTTAGGTCCCTTGTGCAAGGGACCGTCCAGGCACACCAATGCAGTGTCAGATGTTCCACCGCCAACCAGCAATATGTAATCATTGCTGTATTCCGGTGTGATGGGCAATGTAGCTAGTTAAATTACCGGACACAGGACAACAACTAATGTCTCGGATGACGAGCGGCAGTGCAATACAGCTGTCTATAGGCAGGCGTCTCGCTTAATATTAGGCGAACGACTTGCTTTTCTCTTCACTAGCTGCCGGTCCCAATATCCTATCGATCCCAAACTATAAGTAATAATCATCGATCATGTCATCGATATCCCGCGATAAACCTCAGAAATGGAGCGATAAAACCCTGACAGACTGTCATTTGAACAACCAACAGTAAGCTGCTAATATGTTATTATTGAAACGGAAATATTTAATTATAGCTATCGATGGTAACTAATTTAACTTATAGTCTTGTCCCACGGTGAATGCGCTCAAGCACTTTTTGACCTTGTACCACCATACCCTTTCTTTTACCGGACTACCAGGCGCCGGCAGGGTCTCCTTTTTGTCGTTGACACTCCAACTTGCCGCACTAAGCGTTTCGCTTCTTCTTTCCTCATGCGCACGGCCAAGCTGTGGAATACCCTCCCGGACAACGTTTTCCCTGATAAATATAACTTGGGTGTATTCAAGTCTAGAGTGAACAGGCATCTTATGGGTAAGCGCGGTCCACCCTAGACCACATCTTCACTTACCATCATGTGAGATTGTGGTCAAGCGCAAACCTATTTATTATAAAAAATAGTAAGGGATCGAGAGGATATTGGAATCGGCAGTAGATTAATTATAAAAAATCCGCATTCAAATCAGTTCACTGGTTGGACGGCTACGATGCCACAGACAGACATAAGGAAGTCTGTCAGTCAGACAGACTTCCGGACATAGGTGTCACACTAATAACCCCTAGTTTTTGGTCGGGGTTTAAAAATACAGAAAAAGTAGTAATATGTGCAATACAAAATGTGTAGCAATTGAGCGAACGAGTAATCCATGAACGCGGTTGCATGGCCGCTGCTGAGGATTGGCTGCAGAGGCACTTCGCTCCCGTCGCGGCGGTTCTGCTCGGCCCTTTGTCGCTAAAGGTTTTATTGCCGTTTCAATGACGTCATCTGTACCTACTGCTCTTTTTACTTTGTGATTGCGGGATAATGTAAAGGACAATGGAATCGGGGAAAATAAAAAG
This sequence comes from Furcula furcula, assembly GCA_911728495.1. Classification (NCBI taxonomy): domain Eukaryota; kingdom Metazoa; phylum Arthropoda; class Insecta; order Lepidoptera; family Notodontidae; genus Furcula; species Furcula furcula. The sequence continues at coordinate 9,021,806 of OU452254.1, read as the reverse complement.
ATATTTTTATGCTTTTCTGGCGGTTCGCAAGCGAATAGATGGTAGTTTTGCAGTTTGACAGACATATATTGGCGTTCCATTTATAATACCCCTCCTCTGCTTCGGTTGTGTAAAGAAACAATCTTGAAAAATCTCCTACAATCTTGAGAAATGGTTTATGTTAGGACTGTTCACTTAAAAAAGTTTATCGTTATATTTATACTTTTTACGACTATTTAAGTGGTAATCTTTGTAAGATCTTTTACTATCGAATTTATATTTTACACCTTATTTTTATAACAAAAATCTTTAACCTTGTATACTTTTTACTATTGCTGTAGATACTTACTAAACTTAATTCTTCTTCCCGAAGAGGAAATCGGGAATTTATATATAAGAAAGTACCTATAGGGGAGTCAAAATTATTGTCCTTTACATTTTCCTGCGTATTTGGTGTACTTGCTCTGGCTTCACATGTATGTAATTTTTGTGAATCACAGTTATAGTGTTAGCTAGCGTTTTTTAGTAGTTAGCGTTTTCGTTCATATTTTTCGTTTCCGTTTGTTCTAGAGTTTTGATATAACAAAGATTATATATGACAAAGGCTGCTTAAGCGCCGCTGAAGAATGGTTCGACCATAACCTGTTGATTGTAGCCACGTCCGCTGTTTGTACCGCTTTTGCACAAGTAAGTGTTTGTCTGTAGTGCACTATATGTATTCGTTTTGTTGATTAGTTTGTGTTGTAGTAATATTTGCACACGAAGTTTAGAGCTTAAATTGGGCGTTCTCTGCTGTAAATATTGTTTACTTTTTTGTTTCTTAGAAGAATTAATTATGTTAGAATCTATGAGTAAGTAAGTAAATCTTGTTCAGAATATACAGAGTGTTAAAAAAACGTGTCCAATTCCGTGAGGGGCTTATTCAGTACAATGCAAATACAACAAATACAAAATGGCGTCTGACGGCCGCCATAATAACTTTTTTGAAAAAATTTATAGCCATGTCATTCCCACAACTGATACGAATCTAAAGACATAAGTATTATAAGTCGAAATCCATCAAGCCGTTTAGACTGTAGGCCGTGCCAAAGAAATAGACATACAAACATACTTACATACATACTCTCGAAAAACATAACCCTCCTTTTGGGGCAGTCAGGCAAAAAAAAAAAATTCATCGGATGAGTTACGTACTTACATGTATTTGTATTGATACCCTCACGGATCGGACACGTGTTTTTAAACACTATTGAACAACAAACAAATTGGTTTTTATCTTCTTTTCTTTTAGTGAAGCTTTCATTGTTAAGAGCGTCACTATATAAAAAAAAGTTACTTTAGTATCTATTCGTGTTACAAAATAAATCATTAAGAGTATTGATCTTTGTTAAGTCTATATAAATAAAGATCTGAAAAGACCCAGTAAGAAACTCCAGCAAAAAGCGTGGCCTTGTCATTTTTTTTTTACTAAACATTAGCCAATGCATGCCTGCAGGCCCACCTGATTTAATGCGGCGATACAATCGAGGATGGTAAAGCTTATTAGAAGACTATAAAACTATTTTGTTATAGTTATCTTTCTTTGAACATTTTTTCTCAATACAGCAACGTCAGTTTTGCACGGCAAATTACTTTACTTACAATTAAACACTGATCTGTCCTGGGTACGCCACCTCTATTACCAGTAGTATTATCACCTTACTTGATATGGGGTTGAGATGCCAATATATGTAGTTTATAGCTGTCACTTTCTATCGAGAAAGGTGAAAATAATATTGCTATTAGAGATGATGGTACAGGGCCTGATAGGCTAACCGCAGTACGCCTGCTGTGTAAATTAATCAGGCTGGCCTCAATTTTAATGCATTTTTGTATGCAGATCCTTGGTATCTGCTTCGCGCAGAACTTGCGCGCGGACATATTCGCTCAAAAGGCGAAATGGCACTGACAATCAGCCTCTCCTGCCGCCGTGTGACCGCCGCGTCGCGCCCTCGACCCTCAGACGCGCCTTCACGTGACCCCAACGACCTTCTAGTTATACTGTTCATGTGTGAAATTAAATATCCCCCATTACAAAAGAAAATTATTATGTATGTTTCAAGGCGCAGTTCATTTATACCACAATGTGTTAAAGTAATAACGTAAAACCAAATATATTTTAACAAATTAATGTAGCACAATATTTTATATTTCCATAAACTACCGTCGAAGATATTTGTATCTGTTTAAGCAAATACCGCAAGTATTTTGTATGATCATAACTTTGGATCCGGTCATTAGGTTAATGACCTCTCACAGCATTAGTATTGGGCAGACCACCTTTTAGACTCAGCATTATATATAAATAAGAATCTACTAAATATTTAACTATGTTAAGTTAGTAATGTAATCAATTCTGCTATCGATACTAAACAAACTAGTTTCAGGTTTTACGTTAATGCCTTAACACGTTGTATACACTAAAGATGATAGAAAAATAATGTGTCACTATGTTCACACTAGACGAATAGTTAACGTTAAATTCTCTCCGACTACACTGAGCAAGATGAAACAGAAATTTAACAAGCGTTTAGCGGAAACTACGACGTGAATATGTACTGTACAAGGAGCTGACTTATACTGTGTGTAGTGTGAATATAGTTTAATATCATACTAAATAGAACTAAGTACTACTGGCATAATAGTGCAAATTTATATTCAATAATTTCAATAAAAACGCGTTCAACTATCTCAAAATATACACATTTCTCATGTTAACTACTCATAAAACATTTATTTACTAGTTATTAGCCTGTGTCGTGCAGATTATATTATTGTACTTACAACATTTGTACTACAACTTCATCTCATCTTACTATCCCTGTGGCTTATTACTTAGGACTCCAACAAACTGAATATACATAACTCACTCGAATACTGAAGTAAATTTACTTCTTTACACGTCTCAGGACAAACTTCTAAGTTATATATTATTTCTACGAAAATAAAACCAGTTGATCAAATTACAGCAAAAAAGCGTTCTTATAAAAGAAACAAGCGGTAATCGTATGACAAGACCATAACAATTCCGTGTACAACTTTTTTGAATAATATATTGTGGTCCTAATCCTCAAATCACAAATACTTATCCTTACATTGGCACTTACATCTTACATCTTAAACCTTATACTTCGATTCTCGAATCTTTCTTTATGTACCTATATGGTAAAATGTTGATGGAATTATGCCATGATGGGTATAGTTAGCTTCAAATTTTATATCATTCGTTAGTAATGAGATTGACGCCAAGAACGCCATTATGGTGATGTGTTGTTTGACGTCATCTTGTATTGATACGCTCATTACTTATGTATGTATATTAAACACTATCAGAATGGCGTATCTCCAGTTCTTCCTGTACTTTCTACACTAGCGCCTCTAACGGGAACTAACTGAAGCGGGTGAAATGTTTGGAGGGAAAACTGACATAATAACTCGATATAAAAAAAAACAAGCATTTAGTAGTGGTACACCTTTTTGTACAGCTCAATTAAAAACGATTTTACCATTTTATTAATTTGTTGTTATTTCTAAACCTCATTAATTATTTATTTACTGGCTTTCAATGCAAACTGAATAGGAATTAGCTATTTGTTAATAGATGTTTATAATTTCTATGTTCATTAGAAAATATTTTGAAGCTAACTATACTCTAACTAAAGCGATGTGTTCAAATTGGCCAATTTAGCCTTAACGGGAGCTGTGAGATGTATTTAAGATATTGGAATATTATGTGCATACGTATTAGACGATGATATTACTGAAACTAGTGCAATGATATATAAATGAGTCTCAGTATTTTTTTTATAGATTTGGTGCTGTTTTTGGCATTGGTTAGACTTTTTCGTTGGTAACGTTGATAGGCGCTGAACGGTCGTATGTTGAGCAGCAGGAGAATAATGGTGACAATATTGCAGTTAAGGCTGTAAAACAAGTGGCTTCAGAGTTTAAGATCTTTGGCATAATATTTTTATATCTCATAGTGTTAAATTTCTTTATTTTAGAGGTACAACGCTCAAAATTTACAAGGTGACGGATTTTTTGTCTTTGTTACTTTAATTTTTTTTTCTATAGTGGCCAGCTGCTTGTTTTACGGTACTCTACCGTAGTTGTATTAAAATATTATAAATATTTTAGTGTTAGGCATGGATATAATATATAAACTAGATAAACATTCACGAACAAAATGCCATCTAAAATGTGGTCGCGGAGGTTGCAAACTTATCTGTGCTGGTGGCGGAAACATGAACTAACTATTCTATTATGTTAATTACGTGTAGTTTGACAGTTTCATATAGACAGTAGCGACACTCCTATCGGAAAAAATAAATTTTTTGGGATGTGGCTTGTAAAGAAATAGCGACACAAGGGCGCTATTTCTCGCTACCACTTTTTGAACCGTGACACCAAATCTAGTTTATATATTATATCGATGGTGTTAGGTAATACTCATTATAAGGAAATAACTATATTATTACGTATTGCCAGATTTTTAAATTAACGTAAAAAAGTATTGATAGTTTAGAAATTGATTAAAATGTATTCGAAAGCTTACATATTTGTTAAAAAAATAAAAAAACCGATTTAAAGCACAAATTGTATTTATGAAAGTATTCTTAAATTAACTTTTACTATTAGGTAGTGTAGTATATGTGTTTTTATAAAGTTAAGTACTAACACGCTTTTCCTAAGTTCCTTCTGTGCCTGCAGCATCTTTTATAGATAAAGTATTTTTTATAACTAGAATCTCTGACAGACTAAACATTCCCTTCACTTGCAGCTTATGTGCCTGTATAAAGTATGATTATATATCCAATTGTATTACATGGAATTTGATCTGAATATGTTTAATTAGCTGTAACGTTACTGCCTCGTTGACTGAAAACGTTTGTTCAAATTAAAAAAAAAATATGACTAAACCATCTTGTAAAAATCAATCTGATATTATTGTTGCATTAACTTTAACCGTTGCTTTTAGAAAAGTTAGTGATGTAAGATGACCATAGTACCTTTTATATTTTTCTTTTCTTTTTGACGAAGCATTTTATATAGATTTTGTAATTCAATTTGGATTTTACCTTGGTACAACTATTCGTTTATACAAAAAAAATGTAAAATCATGTGAAATTCTTACGGCCAGTGTTGGGTTACTAAAAATGAGAGGGAAGCTAAAATGGTTCCATGTTTTAATTGTTATTCAAAGTTTGTCTTCAAATATAATGATAGTAAATTAAGCGTGCACCATGATGTTAGTACTTGAGAATCAAATAAAAAAAATACACAGTCCAACAATGGCCGTAAAAAATAAAATTCAATAAGATAAAATATTTTAAAGATATTTTTGTTTATAAATGATTTAATTTGTAGTCAAAGTATTGATTAGAATTCAGTGTTCATATTACGATAATTGTATGTAGATCGTCCTTATATTTGTAACGTTAAGACTATTGATGTCAGTTTTGAATAACTTAAAATTATATTTTGTATGGAGGTATAAATAAGTATGTACAAATTTACGGTGTATTATTTTATCTACCAATTACTTCAGATACGTTAATTAAAGCAATTTTTTACTCAATACGTGGGGCGTACTAAAAGTTTCCGGAATGAATAAGGAACAAATACTTACTAATGCGAGCCTGAGGTGCGTCGACGTATCGGTATGGCTAAGGGTGCCATGACACAGCTGCAGAGTATATGGAGAGACAGGAACATCACCTTAAAGACCAAAACCAAGCTGGTATATTCTTTGGTTTTCTCCATTTTCCTGTACGGGGCGGAGACGTGGACAATCAAAGCGGCAGATCGCAGACGGATTGATGCTTTTGAGATGTGGTGCTGGAGGAAAATGCTCAGGATTCCCTGGACTGCAAAAAGAACCAACGTGTCGGTTCTTAAAGAACTAAAGATCAAGACACGACTGTCATCCATCTGTCTGAGACGAACCCTTGAGTACTTCGGTCACATAGCTCGCAAAAATCCTGACAGCTTAGGAAAGTTAATTGTTACAGGTAAGATCGAAGGAAAAAGGCCACGGGGACGTTCGCCGACACGTTGGTCTGACCAGATTCGCGCCACTCTCGAAACCCCAGTGCACGTAGCGTTCCATGATGCCTCGGATCGTGATAAGTGGAAAACCGTCATCCGAAGCAAAGTATTATCTGCATCCGTAACAACAGGTCACGACCCTCAGCATTGAGGTATCGACGCGAGGAGGGGGGGGGGGGGACTTACTAATGGTCAAAAATGCATTTCTTGTTTCTCAAAACAATCTCCGTTAGCGTAAATGCCCTTCTTCATATAAATAAAATAATATTGAAAACGTTTATGTCACTTCTCCGCTCAGTGTAACTAGTTAGGGGAGGGAGGGGGAATAGCGTTCACTTAAGGAAAATACGCTGTATTTTTCAAAATAATGATTTTAATCAAAATTTTAAAACATTACATGTTCTTTACCTATTCAGCAATCAACATTTCAACACCAAACGTATTTATCCTTGATTTATAAGTAGCGGGAAGTTGTTAAAAAAAAAACAGGTTATAGCGCCATTGCCCCTGACTGGGTAATTCCGCTCAGGCTAAGGGGTAATGACAACCACATATGTTTTTTGGAAAAATATCTAGTAAGATCCATTTAAATTACAGTGCTAAGCGTGAAATCAACCTTAAACCTTACATAAACATCTTTTCTAGTGTAGGATAGGCTCTACTCCCAGAAGACTTAATCTTCGTCTAGTAAGAGCGTCGCAGCCACGCAGTATTAGACCAAATGGAAAATTAGATCAGCGGTGCCGTATACGGAGAAACACACTTTACGGTCACATTCTGCGATCTGACCGCCCATACGCGTCGCTGCCTGTTATAAGTTCTCAAGCCCCGCACTTCAAGCGTTGCGGCGTTTTCCTATCTTCCATTTTGACAAGGTTACAGAGGTAAGCGCCATTACCCAGTGAGCGCTATTCCCCTTGCTTACCCTACTCTGCGCTTCTCCGTGATGACCTCGAAAACATGTTTTTCATACTCTTCGATAGCCTCTTCTGGTGATGAAAATCGTTGACATACTTACTATAATATGAAAATTTTCACGAGTTAAATCCATTGGGATGTACTTAATAAATATATACTTACCTAGTATATTTTACTTAGAGGAATTCTGTCTACGATGTTTTACATGGTGTTATAGACACGCAATTTCTAAAATGACACTGTAATGTAAAACAATTGACAGTCGAATCAGATAGCCAGCCATATGCACAAACCTGTATTATAACTGGACAGCGCAGTCTACTAAAGGTCAACGAGCCGAATGAAAGGTCCGAAAGTAGTAGTGTATCTCTGTCTAATAGGGTGTCCACTGTCCACGCATTACTATGTGGAAGGATTCTTTTTCTCACTTCTAAGGTCTTTTGGCGGCGGATCGGGTCACAACGGGCGGTGCCACATCGGTGCTCCTGCGTGACCTCCGTCAATCTGAATGTTGCGAGGCGACCGCATGTGACGATTTTTGCGTTCAGATCGTAATTTTGGTACTAATTAAAATTATTATTTGTATTGTATAATTGGATGGAATTTGATGGCAAGTCATGAAATTACTATGTATTAAGTAATTATTAATTTCGATAATTTGTTGCAAACAATTCATATAAATTTAAAGTCTTATTTTACTTATTTTAATATTACATATAAGATCTGCTGTACTTACCACGATTAAGACAGTTAATTATTTGAATTTGTGGTATACCTAGCTACCGGTTTCTTCCGGATACCTGTATTTCATTCCCAAATTCAGGTTGAGTTAACCAACGTTTGTATGGAAACCATCATCCGAGACGACCGACGCGACGCTATACATAACAATGGTCACCCTACTCTAACAGTACACCGCGACATCGGTTACTTACTACGACAATGTGTCGACATCACACAACAGCTCAGTGCTGGTAACTTCATAATGATAAATTGTTACTAATATTATTGTTAATAAAAGTATTGCATGTTGTTCGTGTGCTAATTTATGATATTACATTTCATTGTCCTAGATGAATTATATTTCGATGTTTAATTACACGAAAAACTTATAAGCAAATGTAATCAACTTTTAAGAAATCTACCTAACACTACTAAAAAGAATCATATTTGGGGTTGGCAACTTACTTGACAAGGGGGCAGACAAGGACACACATCTACTTTTGAGCTATCTCACTCGGCTCGTTTTTCTACTTCGACTTGTATCAACGAAAAACAAACCTTAAGAATGTAGAATAAAGTTTAAATTAGTGACATTAATATATTTAAGTGATCTATCCAGTTTTTACGAAGTAAATATAAATCCGTGGCCATATGTTGTATTACCAGAACTATAGATAGTGCTATGTAAAGCTACTGACCGCTAGATCACTTTTTTTGCTGTCGGGGAGGAAGCCTTCAAAAGGTACCTACCCAGTCTCCGTAGGGACGGAGGCCGGGTAATGTGGGGTTTCGGCTCACTAAAACCTCCCCAGTGCATATCGAGACTTACTGCCGCACCTACAAACGCCAATTATAGTTAATTGTGATTAAGTCATATTTTGTAGATGGATTATTTTGACTTTAGAAGGCAAATAATACTTCATACGCGGACAGTGAGTAAATATATCAATAATCTCGTAATTAATACTAAAAGATAAGAGGAAGAGGCGAGATAAATAGATTACAAAAAATTACTTAATTGCAATTAAAGTTAGTTGAGGTCTGTGAGTGCGGCAGTTAGCTTTAAATTATCAAACACTTAATTAATCATCATCATCAGCCCGCGTCAGTCCGCTGCTGAACATAGGCCCCCCAAGGCACGGCACTGAGCCCGATCTTCGGCTCTCCTCATATAGTTTCTTCCAACCGCTCTGCGAATTTGGTCGCTCCACCTGGTCACAGGGTGTCCTACACTACGCTTCCCGATTCGTGGTCTCCACTCCAGAACAGGTTTACCCCAACGGTCATCGGTTCATCGGCAAATATGACCAGCCCACTGCCACTTCAGCTGGCTAATCCTTTGAGCTATGTCGGTCACTTTGGTTCTCTGACGAATCGATTCGATTCGATAATTAAGTATTATTAACTATAATTGACGTTTGTAGTTGCGGCAGTTACCGCACCTACAAACGTCAATTATAATTAATAATCATTAATCCATTTTTTGAAATCTGATTATTTCGACACTCTATCGGCACGGCACGGCAATCATTGCTCACCTTCTGTTTACGGCATTCCTATCAGCCTCAAGCTATAATGAGAACGGTGGTGGTGGTTCCTATTATTAAAAATAAAACAGGAGTTGCTTCTAGTCTAGCGAATTATAGGCCAATATCGCTTGCAACTGTGATCGCGAAGGTGTCGGATGGTGTGATTGAGAAGCAGTTGAGTAAACACCTACAGCTGCATGATGGTCAGTTCGGGTTTAGACCCGGACTCTCAACTGAAATGGCAATACTGAATCTCAAGCATACCGTCCAGTACTACACTGACAGAAACACACCTATCTACGCATGCTTTTTAGACTTATCGAAAGCTTTCGATCTTGTGTCGTATGATAGGTTGTGGCAAAAGCTGGCGAGTGATACTAGACTTCCTCGTGAATATGTATCGATACTCAGGTATTGGTACCGGTATCAGACAAACTTTGTGAGGTGGTCGGGGTCGCTATCGGAAGGGTACAGGCTGGAGTGCGGGGTGAGACAGGGGGGGTTGACATCGCCCGGTTTTTCAGCCTCTACATGGACCGTCTGGTCCGTGAGCTCAACAGTGCCCGGGTCGGATGCTCGATTGATGGTGTTTATGTGAACAACATCAGTTATGCGGACGACATAGTGCTGCTGAGCCCATCGATCAGTGCCCTCCGTAGACTGATTCATATCTGTGAGTGTTATGCGGGGGCCCACGCAGTGGCGGACTAAGCCTGTCGGGGGCCCGGGGCGGCAACAAGTAATGAGGCCCCCGGTCAGAAAGTGACGTATTTCGCCGGACTACCGTAGAAGGAGGGCTATGTGTTTTTCGAGAGTATGTATGTATGTCTGTATGTAAGTATGTATATTTCTTTGGCACAGCTTACAGCCTAAACGGCTCAATGGAATTTGACTAGTGACATCTTCAAGTCGCGGTCAACGCCCGAGGCGAATGGTTCCGAAAGTGGCTCATTGATGTGAACCCGGAAAAGAGCGCCACGGTGTTCTTCTCCCGGGGTACCATCAGATCCCACACTGCGGGCCATCCCAGTCGTCGTTTAGGTCCGATCACCCTCTATGGGCGTCCCATCCCCTGGACCAGAAAGGTCAAATATCTAGGCGTCACCCTAGACTCCCATATGTCATTTGGACCGCATATACGGTCAGTACTCAACCGAGCGGCCTTCGTCCTCGGTCGACTCTACCCCATGATCTGCAGGCGGAGTAAACTATCGCTTAGACATAAGTTGACACTTTACAAAACCTGCATGCGTCCCATCCTAGCTTACGCCAGTGCCGTATTCGCACACGCGGCTCCCACTCACATCAATAGCCTCCAGGTTATTCAAAACCGATTCCTTCGACATGCCGTTGGTGCCCCGTGGTACATGCGGAATGTCGACCTACATTCCGACTTCGGTCTAGTCCCTATCCGCAAATTCTTCAAAGAAATGTCCGAACATTACTTTGAAAAAGCGTGCGTCTACCCAAACCCGCTAATCGGCGCCGCTGCCGACTATATCCCCGACCCCGACCCTGGTCCCTTAGATCGTCGAACTGCCGTACATCGCCGCCATCCGCGGCATGTACTGCTCGACCCACCCGACCCGATGTCCGTCCTCCTGGACCATGACACAACACCAACGACAACGACGTCACGAGTCGTAAACACATCAACACACAGACACCGGTCTCGCCGGCGAGGCCGAAGGGTCGTACGCATGCGACCTCGACATACATCCCCTCGCTGAGTTTCTTGCCAGTTCTTCTCAGCGGGGGCGCGTTGTGAACCGGTGGTAAACTCATTTTCTCTAAGCGGCAGCCCAAGCCGAGGCCGTGCCTCCCTGAGGTGCCCTTGTGCAAGTCGCTCGCTACCCAAACCCTTCTGGCTGGAGCGCTTTAAGCGCTCGCCCTCTTGTCCGATGAAGCTGTAATGGCCATCTGCCGCCAACAGTACTACTCCTACAAAAAAAAAGACTAGTGACATGTTGTTAGATTCGTCTATGTTGTGGTATTGACATAGGCTATATACAAGAGTGGGAAAGTTAAATGTTAACAGGATATATTTTGACGGTGGTCATGACTGAGGGACGTGACTAATGCAGACTCTTGCCACTACTCTTCTCTATGCTGCTCGATCATAAGCTCTATGTATGCTTTCCTGTAGCGTTGTTTACATAACCGCTGTGATAGTGTCTGCCTATCGCATCGGCATGCATCCTTTGCTTTTCCTTGCCGTCCATTTGGCTTGTCACAATAAGCCTCTCTAGCCTGTCCGGTTTTCTACTGCCCGTGAGCCCTCTCAATACCAATAAGTTTAAATAGCTGTGGTGATAGTATGGAACCTTGACGCACCTTGTTCCGTCTATAAAGATCCTAAGCCTGCAGCGCGATCGCTATAAGGCAAGCGCAATGTCCTGTTTGAGGCGAAACAGTCCTGGCGCGCTTTCCGGCCCTGAAACTCCCAGAGGAAATGGACGCAGGGGTCAAGGATCGAATCCACGTCCACTGCTAGCGGGGTAAAAGTGCACCCCTGCACTCAAATAACTACAGTTGGAGGATAGACGGTACGCACTTCAACAATTACACTCATGGCTTTCTGATAAGCGAACACGAGGGAGTTGACAGTGTCGTCCTGTCAATATTTGAAGCCTGGCTGTGACAGAAAAGTCGACAAAAAACCTGTAGACTCACTGAGATAAGAGGGCAAGAGTGGCACATTCTGGTCAGCCGGACTGGACACGACAACTCTCTGAAAGCAGCAGTATTTACTATATAGGCAGATAAATCGATGCGGGAGGGTCCTTCTGTGAGAAGGTCATGTCCCAGAAGGAGAGCAAACAAACGAAGACGACGTATTGGGGCGGCAACTTGCATCGTCAGGGGTCCAATAGAAATGTGACCAGATATCCGTTGCATTAAAGAGTTCTCGTGGAACGCGGACGCACTGGGTCGGGGCTGTGTGTGCATTAGGTACTATTCTGAAGTCCTAACTAAATGCGACCCCTTGGTAGGTGACGATGCGTTCGAGGTAGGAACTGCGTCCTTCTTTGGGAGCAACCACAAGCAGGAGGGAGCGCACATTCCTGCTCCCAGACTCGTATTTTTTTTTAATCTTTCGAATGGCAAAACACGCTGTCGCTGATGGCAACAGGAAGAAATAGGCTGTTTAATAAAAGGAAAATGTCAAGTCCGCTGAGTTTGTCTTGCCGGATCTTCTCAGTTGATGCCGCATTGTGAACCGATAGTAACTTTAAAAAAATACTGACAGGCACTTATAAAGTGTCAGCGCTAAGCCTATTTGAAGTAAATAATCACTTAATTTCAAGGTGCTCTTGTGTAGGTACTTGGCATATTCATATCGAATAATCATATCCAGCCAGCAATGTGCTTGCTACCCTATATAAACTTATAACTTTCTTGTATCCAGCAGACATCTGGTTTTTTGTTTTTAGTAAAACCTGGCTGCAGTCTACAATAATTTAATTTGTCAATTTTGTACTATATACGTATAATACTTGTTACCCTTCACAAATGACTAATTGATTGATTGAGTTATCATTCTACAATGTACATTTTTTGTTAATTCCCTGCTGAATAGACCACATCCACCACAAGTACCTACATTACAGGTACGTTAGTATTTTGGTTACGTGCATCATGGGGCCCCCAACTCATGTAAGATTATAGTCGTCTTTGAGATCTAATTGAGGGGAGATATCGGCTAGATAATTTCCAACAAGCTTTAAGATTACCGATGCACAAACTCGGTTATCACAAATCAGGATCTAAAAGTCGCATAGACTAAGAAAGATTGTACGCCGGAGCTCTAAAATAATCTAGGTATGATGTACTCTCTAATATGTAGGTAGTAGGTACTTAAATACCTCAATGATTAAAAAGAACTTTGGAGATTGGAGGCCCCCTTGGAACCGAGGCCCGGGGCGGATCGCCCCCTCCGCCCCCCCGTTAGTCCGCTACTGGGCCCACGGGCTCAGATATAACGTCAGCAAAAGTGAACTGATGGTTTTTAAAGCGGGGTCAAAAAGCTACAACAATATCCCGCCGGTCACCCTCAATGGTAGCTATTTGACCAGGGTAACGGAGTTTAAGTATCTGGGCCATTGGGTCACCGAGACGCTCATGGACGACCTGGACATAGAGAGGGACATTGTCAGTTCCCTTTGAACGTCCATTGTGTACGGCGGCGACTCCGAGGAGGACGGTGGCGGGGTTGCGACCCCCGTCCCCGTGAGCACCGTGACTGGTTCGCGGGGGGCTACAATGTGCCCCCCGGCGGCGGGCTCAAAGGCAAGGCACTGAGGGGCCCCGGGTGCAGATCCCACCGGAGTGCCCTGGGGTCCCCCAGTCTCATGTGCCGATGCGACGGCCGCGGGGGTTTTAGTGGGTAAGAATCCCACATACCCCGGTCGAGCCCCACAGCTCCCGGGGATCTTTGGAAGATTTCCTCCGCGTCAAAAAAAAAGAAAGGGCATTGTTAGTTAGAGCCAATATGCTGGCACGTAGGTTTGCACGTTGTACAGTACAAGTTAAAGTGACTTTGTTTAGGGCGTATTGCCGGTCAATGTACACGTTCAGCCTATGGATCAAGCATTCGCAAATGCCTTGCGCGTCCAGTATAATAATGCTTTCCGAACGCTGTTGAGACTGCCGCGCTTTTGTAGCGCATCAGGAATGTTTGCCGATGCTCAGGTGGACGGTTTTGCCGCTATAATACGCAAGAGGGCTATATAATACTTACAGTTGTCCGGTGAAGCTGTAATGGCCATCTGCGGCCAACAGCGTCTATCAGTCCCCAAAAAAAAAAAAAAAAAAAAACTTACAGCTGGCTGGTCGCAGGTAGGGTTGGACTGGAATATCCTACATGAAGTTTTGACCAGTACTTGAATAGAGGACACTACACTTAGAGAGGTTTTACGGACAGTTATACACCTCAATACGGGAGCCCATTGCTAGAACAGCTCAGGACACCAGAGCCAAACTAACCCGACACTACACTGATGACATCCCAGACATCAGCCTGTACGAGATTAGAATGGCTCTCAATGAGCTCAAGAACAACAAGGCGCCGGGTGAAGACGGAATCACAACAGAACTTCTGAGAGCGGGTGGAAAACCGGTACTTTTAGTCCTCCAGAAGTTATTTAATTCCGTCTTACTCGAGGGTACTACGCCAGAAGCATGGCACAGGAGTGTGGTGGTTCTTTTCTTCAAAAAGGTGATAATACCATAATGAAGAATTATAGACCTATCTCACTCCTGAGCCATGTAAACAAGCTGTTTTCGAGAGTCATTACGAACCGTCTCGAACGCAGGTTTGATGACTTCCAGCCTCCCGAACAAGCCGGGTTCCGAAAAGGCTTTAGCACCGTAGACCACATACATACGCTCCGCCAGATTATACAGAAGACCGAGGAGTATAATCGGCCATTATATCTAGCGTTTGTGGACTACGAGAAAGCCTTTCAATCGAGACCTGGGCGGTATTGCAGTCCCTCCAGCGGTGCCATATTGACTATAGGTACATCGAAGTGCTGAAGTGTTTGTACAGCAACGCCACCATGTCGATCAGACTACAGGACGAGAGCACGAAACCGATCCCATTGCAGCGAGGTGTTAGACAGGGAGACGTTATTTCTCCGAAACTAATAGAGCGCAGGGAGGGACGTTCAACATCTCAGTCCGCCCGTGACCATGGGTGCTGCAAAGCATTCGAAACGTCGGGAAAATTAAAATAAATCGCGATATAATCCGTAAGAGGAGATTAATTACAATGTCTAGTATTCGCGTAAATAAAAGACAACATTATGTACTTTTGAGTAGAGTAAGTACTTAGGTAGTTGATTCTGAGTAGAAAGTATCGATTATCTCATAAGCATAAATGGCTCGTAGTCGAAACAATCAGATTTGCGAGGCAGTTAGACAACAAATTTGTAATTCCTAGGTACATTACAACACCACATATTATAGTATGGGGTACCTACTATCAACACGTATAACAAGTTTGCTTCTAACTCACAATTCGTTGCGTCGCAAGTCCATTTGGGTTGCGACCCTAACCGTGACTAATGCACCATATAAGTCCTGCCTTATTAAACTTTACGTTCTCGAGACGTGGTCACGTGTCGAAGAACTAACTCTGTTGTGTATACGGCCAGAGGTTAAACCTAATCTCACTATTAATCTTGTTTATATTTGGAAACGTTTATCGGCGATAGCGGTCGAGTCGCGTCAGCGTCGTTACTTCTGTTGTCGTCGTAAAGATGTATATAGCTTTATCTAAGCACATTAGTAGGCAGTGGTGGATTTACAAAAATGCCGCCTGTAGGCTAGAACCATATCGCCGCCTATGGAATATTTTTGACGGGCCCGTTGGTCTAGTGGTTAGAGATCCTGGCCGCAACCTAATAAGTCATGATTTCACTTCCCACGCAGGATAAACATTGTAGGTATGTACATGAAAATGTCTGCGCTCTGTGAGATGGTGGCCACTAGCTCGGTGCCCCCTTTTTGTGGCTGGGAAAAATTTGCATCTGCACATGAGAGCTCTCCGGTGGGATCTGCATCAGAATCGCGTCAGTGCCTTGCCTTGTAGCCCACCGGAAATCTGACAGTGCCCACGGGAACGGGGGACGCAACTCCGTCGCTGTCCTTTTCGGAGTCGCCACCGTACTCAATGGATATTTAGGGCCCACACCTACTTTGGTAACCAAACGCCATACAAATACTAATGTAAGTACCTAAGTATATTAGGGAGAGAAGGTATCAAAATTGATACTGATAAAATGATTAAACATACAGGGAAGAAAAAGATCCGACACTTATGAACTGAATCATTACAAATTACTTCCAAATTAATTAAAATATTCAAGCCGCAAATTAATTGCTTCCGTTTAAAAAGGATTTTCAATGTCTGCTAGCAAAGTGTTAAAAGAACCCCGTCCGACCACTGAGCGTGTTATTCGGTGTAGTATTACAAAAACTATTTCATTGAATATCTCCTATAAAAAATCCCGAAATGTACCTACCAGTAATTGCAATGTACATTTCATGAAATATATTTCTATTGTTATTGACAAGCAGGACAACGGACTTAAGTATACTATACACTATACGTAGATGGAGGTGGTCATAAAAATCCATCAAAATTGACAACACCGCAGTGTAAGGTCTCAGGTACCTATATTAAATCTATTGAATCCGTGTTTCAAGAAACAACCTAAGTACCATAAAAATAAAGATCGTTCCAGAACACCTGCACGTCATTTTTTCCACAGATTTCGATTACGCACGTGTCGTATCAGTTGTACGTCACAGCCGCCTGCTCCACGCCTCGAATACGTCATGTCACGCCGCCATTGCCGGTATCCTGCTTCATTTGTCACCGCGATACGTGATTGCCTATATCAGGCAAGATAGATACGTTGTTTGGTAACCAAATCAGTAGTATCTGGTTAGGCTTTACGTGTTTGTTCATCATTAATCCGTTAGGTTGGTACGCATGGATAATGTAGATTAGAATTTGGAACTAGCGTACTGAGGTGACTTGAATGCTTACTGTATTGTTTAGTTTCTGTAAAGATACTGATATAGATTCTGTATAGATTAGTTGTAAAATTTAGTCTGCTCTTATCATGGATAGGTATAATACACGCACACGGTCCATAATATTGTCAATATCCGTGCGATTTAAGTGTGCACCTGGCACTGTGACATCGCATCTAGATGCACAGTTAATTTGGGCTGGTTGTAGAATATTGACAATATTATTGACAGTGTGCAGCCGCATGGCTAGCCAGCCATAGCCAGTTGTAATCACTGATCAGTAAACGAGCAGTTGGTTAAGCAACGTCAGGCAAGTTCAGTCCTTATATAAATAGACACTTCTTTATTGCGCACAAAATACAGATAATTAGGTACGAAAGGAAAAGGTAGGTACAAATTAATAAGACATGCAACAGTGGTCGGCCTTACCGCTAAAAGCGATCTCTTCCAGGCAACCTTTGGCTGGAGAGGAGAATAAAGAATTTACAAAGAGAAGTTAAGGAGAGAGAGAGCTTAGATGGGTGACCGTTCAGTGGCACTTGAACTGAGCGTCTTCGTGCTTTAAAAGTCGGTCCTGATGGTTGTCATCTAGACAACAGTCGTTTAGCCAAGACAGAGGCCTTGAAGTAGCTTGAACAACTCTGACACCTGCATGTCCACTAACCATACGCCAAAAAAATCTCCATCTTGGGTCCTAAACACTTCTCCTGTTTCATTCGGATAAATTAAGTAATTAAGGCCTAAATGTAAAGAACCTACAATGGAATCTATTTTTAACCGACTTCAAAAAGGAGGAGGTTCTCAATTCGTCTGTATATGTTTTTTTGTATGTTCGCGCATATATCTGGCAATTATGAACCGATTTGAAAAAATTTTTCTTCCATCTATTCTTCAATCCGTTGTTTGGGTCCCATAAAAAAATTATCGCTTACGAATAAGTAGTTCCTGAAAAAACAAGAATGGTAGTCACCATTCTCGCGCGGGAAACCTGCAGGAAGGATTAAAAGTTGGCTTTATGTCGCTTTTTAAGGACAAAAATGGTCATAACTCTGACAAATATATACCGATTTTGATGATTTTTTTTATTTGAAAGAAGGAACCACTGTAATGAATCTGTATGAATTTTATCACAACCGGATAAGAACTTCCTGGACGACCATGAACGATGTGAATGAATTTATCTGGTAAAAAACCATAAAACTGACGTTCTCCATTATAGACTGAGAGCCCAGGCGAGCTAGACTTTTCTCATTTGCTAAGCAACGAAATGTGCCGGATATAGTAGTATCAGTGCATACAAACAAGGCAAACATACTTGCTAATTTGGACCGACGGCCAGTTTTCAGGAACCAGGTGCTAAAGGTGCAAAAAAACATTGCCAACCAGAATATCATTAGAAGTTTATAATCGACATTCCCAGACAGTTTGCGTCGGCAGTTATTTCCGCCAGACACACCAAAGTTAGCAAAAAACAATACCTAACTTTACTTTAAAGATGCGCGACTATGAATGATTTCATTCAAATTATTTGACTATAAAAATCAATCGACTTATTCGAATGATTTACGAAGTTAGTAACTATTTGATACTTGCACGACTTTGATTATTCGCTCGTTATTCGGCGGAATGAATGATGTGATTTGACAGGCACTCTGACATTATTCGTTCCGTGACCTAAACGGCAAATAATTCATTCATATTTCATTCCAAAAACTGTCGACTGAGTCGTGAACAATCTAGTTCAAACGCCGTTAGTAATTACTAATTAGTAGTTGTAGATTATTCGAATCGTCGAATTAGTAACAGTCGCGCATCTTTACTTTACTTATATTCTAAGTATTTATTTTTATAATATGGGGCGGATGTTTGGCCCTTACGATTTGTCTGGCTGCTTGCAAAAAGTATTGAAATGGTTCCTTAAGTATTATATTATAAAAATAAATACTTAGAATATAAGTAAAGTTAGGTATTTTTTTTGCAAACTTTCATGTGTCTGGCGGAAATATCTGTCGACGCAAACTGTCTGGGAATATCGATTATAAACTTCTAATGATATTCTGTGAAACATATATAAAAATCAGCACTTAGACTATAAGTAAAGTTGGCAATGTTTTTTTGCACCTTTAGCACCTGATACCTGAAAACTGGCCATCGGTCCAAACTAGCAATTATCCCGTCCTTGACTTCAAGATTACTTGTAGTCCTTGTACATATACGTTCCGGTCTAGTCGCACAAGTTTAGAGAGGTTTTATAGAGAAAACAATATTATTGTCAACCTCTCAACCACCCCGCTCCAGCAGAACGGCAGACACCTCATTCTTGTCCGTGCGCTCACGGCGTTCGCACGAGTTCAAATACAAAAGATCTTTGAAATCATGAAAAAAACTAAAATAAATAAGAAAAGTAAAGGAAGTCATAAAACTAATAGTGGAACATTGTTCGTGTCGCTATTAACGAAGATTTATACTCTCGAGCTAAAGTGTACCCTTTGAATTCATTGGGAATCACTAATGTTTATTATCCGTTGAATTCTTCGGATATTATTGTGCCCATGGATGAATTCATCCATGATTGTGTCTAAATATCATCCTGCCTGCCTGCTGCTGCTGCACTGCTGTACCTCCTGTACCTGCGAAGATTTCTACGCTCGAGCTGAGTTTGTGTACCCTTTGCATTCATTGGGAAGCACTAATTTTTATTATCCGTTGTATTCTTCGGATATTATTTTGCCTAATTATCACAATGTCCTAAATATGACAATTGGATTCATCGCAAATCGTGCAGCTTATCTGTTGTATTCTTCAGATAATGCATTTTTTCTTCGTGTCCTAACTACCCGCATTATTTACTACAAGTAAGTAAGTATGTCTATTTCTTTGATTATATATACGTCTAGATACCTATTAGTCTTGTAACGTTACGTTAATAAGCATAACAACCTCATTATTCGTGTGTGCGTGCAAGCCTCGTTGTACACTCGCGTCATCTGTGGTTGTGTGCGTGTTTGGGGATCTCCAGTTATAAATATTTTTCCCATAAATAGCCATAGCGTTATCGAAATAAAATAAAATAAAATAAATTAAATTAAATTATTAAATTAAATTGAATTGAATTGAATTGAATTGAATTGAATTGAATTGAATTGAATTGAATTGAATTGAATTGAATTGAATTGAATTGAATTGAATTGAATTGAATTGAATTGAATTGAATTGAATTGAATTGAATTGAATTGAATTGAATTGAATTGAATTGAATTGAATTGAATTGAATTGAATTGAATTGAATTGAATTGAATTGAATTGAATTGAATTGAATTGAATTGAATTGAATTGAATTGAATTGAATTGAATTGAATTGAATTGAATTGAATTGAATTGAATTGAATTGAATTGAATTGAATTGAATTGAATTGAATTGAATTGAATTGAATTGAATTGAATTGAATTGAATTGAATTGAATTGAATTGAATTGAATTGAATTGAATTGAATTGAATTGAATTGAATTGAATTGAATTGAATTGAATTGAATTGAATTGAATTGAATTGAATTGAATTGAATTGAATTGAATTGAATTGAATTGAATTGAATTGAATTGAATTGAATTGAATTGAATTGAATTGAATTGAATTGAATTGAATTGAATTGAATTGAATTGAATTGAATTGAATTGAATTGAATTGAATTGAATTGAATTGAATTGAATTGAATTGAATTGAATTGAATTGAATTGAATTGAATTGAATTGAATTGAATTGAATTGAATTGAATTGAATTGAATTGAATTGAATTGAATTGAATTGAATTGAATTGAATTGAATTGAATTGAATTGAATTGAATTGAATTGAATTGAATTGAATTGAATTGAATTGAATTGAATTGAATTGAATTGAATTGAATTAAATTAAATTAAATTAAATTAAATTAAATTAAAAGATTTGATTTGATTTGATTTGAAAAGAATTGAATTGAAATTAAATTAAATTAAATTAAATTAAATGGCGTGTCCCTTACCATCAGGTGAACGTCTTATTTGCCTCATGACCAGGAAGAAAAAATACTTCTAAGTACTTAAAAGTAATTAATTTATCAAAAAAATAAATTAAAACTATTATAATTGATTTATTTCATATTTTGGTCACTAACTACCTACGTATTAAGTTTCATTGAATTCATTTTTGTCAAAAGAAAAATTACCCCAGACTTAAGATATATTCCCCTATTATTACCTAGCCACACCAGTCTAGTCGGACAATGTACAAATTGTCGTAAAAAACAATCGAGTTTTTATAATAATCCCTCACAGAATCTTAAGACTTATGAATGGAAAATTAAGTTAGGATCTTTATTAATTTTACTTAGTTAATATTTTCACGATTTGATTACACAATTCGTCAAAAAGTTTTTTTTTTTTTGCGAGCACAAACCATCGGTAGAGTTCAAGTGATACTAAACAACCAAGTATACCAATTTGATGTTTTGGTATACTTGATATTGTGAAGTGTTTGAACATCGAACACGCTATCTAGACGTATATATAATCAAAGGTCTATTTTAGATAAAAGCTAATAAATATTCGCTGGTGTTGTACCCTCAATTATGATTAAAAAAAAAAAACTATGCAAAGATACCTAATGGTATTCATTGGTCAAATGTAAGCTTCGCGGTGAAACGGAATTTGTGCTCGAAGGTGCGGAGGCAACAAAGCACGGTAACAAATGTCACATAATAGTCCCTGATCAGATGAGATTTTTGTTCGTGAGGCGGAAGGAATCTCTAACGAAGTTGATTCACTTGGTTTTATGAATCTTTATTCCTCAATTTGTAATAGCTACTCTGAACCTGGAGATTGGCACCATGCTAATTGATAGTTGTAAGTCTATTAGTCAGTAAAACTCTTTAGGCTTCGGCTTTATCATAAAATAATAATAATATCCGTACTCTAAACGAAGGGGTCAACTCTTGGCTTATTCTCACTATGCCGAAACTGATACCAGTAGGTCGGTTATCATTCAACTGATCGATCAACCCTTGAAAGATCCCTTTAAAGATAGTGTAACAGATTTCTTTCTTTTTTGTTAGATTTTATGGAGAATATCTAGGCAACTATACAAAAAAAAAAAAAAAACGGAGGTAAGATATATGATTAAACCCCGGAAGTAAGTTAAGTTAATACTTGCCCAGATTTCATACTTACTGTAAGTTTAAACGGGAAAGGCTCCGAAGACCTAAGTTGAATCCTAGCACCAGCATGATGGCCAGAACTACACTGACATAGTCCGTGGACTGAAACCAGTGAGGTTTTTAGTGAGCACTCTAACCGCCGCCAGAGCGGCGTCGAGGACTGCCATCTTCACCGCTTGACTGATTGCCGACCGTGTCCACCACGAGTCACAGCACCGTTATGCAACTCAATCTATCTCTCTAATCACTAATTATTATTAATATAAATGTTTATTTCGAAAACTTGTCGTAAAGTAAGTTTTATTCTGGGCTCCATAATTTTGCTTGTTTTTTCCCGCAACAGTTAAACTCAAATACAAAATAAAAACAATTAAAATAATAATAATACTAAAAAAAATAAAAAAAAATGAGTCTTCACCTTTTTAGACTTATTTCGGCAAGTCCCATTACACTATGTAGGTACACTACATTGTGACAATGTACTGTAATACTTCAGGTAATCAGGATGGTCACAATAATCAACACATAAGCATTTGACGGTTAATTATATTTTATAAACAATCGGGCAGAGTTTCCACTTACAACTGTTCTCAATGACGGTGACAGAATGACTAACTCGAACGTTGTGACACCGGTATATATAGGCAAACAGATAAGCTAATCAAGAGTCATACATATACAAAAACTATTACATATTTAACATTAATTAATACTATTTAGATTGGAGATTTAATTAGGAGAATTATCAATCAATAATACATATAAACCACAACTAATGTAAATATTACTCATAATCAGTATTTTGTTACGCCGGAAGCTGTCAAGCGCACGGCGACATAATTATATTTCATTTAGTAGGTAGTTACAAACAAGTATTTAAACACAAATGAAAATAATGTCATGCTATAGAACAAATTAAATCACAAATATAATCAATATATAATTATCTAGGTGCACAAAGTTGAGCAGGGACCGGAAGTCTGTAACAGTACGTTGTACTATGTCGCTTGAGCAAGTTAGATACTAGCTCCTGCTTAAATGAATGTTCTAACTGTGTGAAATGTGTGAACTTTTTGATTTTTTTAGATGAATATATTCTTCAGATTTTCACGGACGCCTTTCTAACGAGTGGCATACTCCTCTGCACTCAAACCTTAAAGTTGAAGCGTAGCAATTGGTTTGAAAAACTGGTGAGCATTGGTCCACATTGAGTGTGTTAAAACGAATGGTAATCCATTGATTTAGTCTCTGGAGACAAGAAAAATTGTGACTATCGTGTGTATACCTAATACCACTGCCTTTTCTTATTAACACAGAATAAGCAGTTTATTACCCTAGCTAGTATTAGGATAGGCTAATATTTGGAAGTGAGGTGCACATATTAACAAACTCATTAGTTCAAGTATAAGTTTATTATATTATGCAGGCCGATATAATAGTAATAGGATAAAGAAAGACACAGAACAAGAGATCGGGTGTAAACAATTATAATAATATATGTAAACATAACATACATTGAAAGAATAATATTAAAAGAAAAAATATTTTGAATAACATAGGGTACCCTCATATAAAAAAAAAAAAACAAGAAAAAAAAAAAAACAGGTAAGGGCACAAAAATACAAATGTAATTTTTTTTTCCAAGATTATTTTTTAGCGATAACGATCGAAATGAGGCATTTATTATATATCGAATATAGGCCATATTCATGATCCTCAAAGTTAGTTGCAGATGGAGATTTTATAAAAAAAGAAAAAAAAAACGCCTGGGAATCGTAATCACCATTACCAAAATTATTACAAAGGGCTGTCATATAATAAAAGTTGACCTCTAAGAGGCCTTTATCTTATATCTTATTTTATAAGTCTCATTATAGCCTCCGTGGCGCAGCGGTAAACCACTTGTTTTGCAAACCGGAGGTCGCGGGTTCAAATCCGTGAAATCCCGTGGAGAGTAATCACTTTATATACTTGTTCATTGCTGGGTTGGACAATGCAGGCCGGTCATCTGATTGTCTGTAAAGTAAGATGATCCATGCGTCGGATGGGCTTGTAAAAGGTCAGTCCTGCGCCTGGCCTCTCCCCAGTCGTGCCAATTTTTCATCTTAACGAATTGTGAGTGTAAACGAAGATAGAGTGCACTTGTGTCTACGCAAGCACTTGTTCACTATAATATCTCTCGCGTAGAAGGCTGATTTTGTGAAAGATCGACCGCTGTGGTCGTATCAAAAAGAAGGGCATTTATATTATTGTTTTATAATTTATGTACACACAGTAACAATAAAGGAAAGAAGAAATATAGGCAAGATACTATTCTTTACTACAAAGGCACAGCTTATTTCAGAAAGTTCTGCCTTTAAAAGTTCTATTATTACCTACTATTATAGACATAATTTTTATTATGAGCCTCAAATGTAATTAATATCTACGCTTGTGTACGGTTCCCGTATATTATCTGCAGTCTCAGGTTTTTTGCTTTCTATACTCTGCCCGGATGAAATTAAATGCCTAGGAAAATCTTTCCATCTTATATTTTGGAAACGTTAATAAGCCTTTATTAACCTGATTAGGATAAACCCTAATAACTTGATTAGGAGTTTTCCTATTATAGTCGTCTTAACCGTGGTACACCATCTTTAAATCCTGAAAATATTTACTTATATAGAAATTATTTCCAAAGCATTCACTACACTGCCATCTTCCTCTAGCAGCATATTTGTTGTTCTGGTATGTTTTCGAAGACAACTCATACAACGATCAGCTTTTGCAGAAGTTATTCTCTCTTGTTTCACAGATAACTTGTAAAATAAGTCTAATTTCAAGCAAAGAACATTGATTTTATAATGATATTAACGTCTCATCTCTGATAAGTTCGTTAATAAGTAGTTTTTATAAATTCTATACTTATTTGAAGAGTAACAAATTAGCTATTTCTTTGATATACATAAACAAAATAGGCAATATTATTAAAAGTTTTAAATGTTTCTTTCAAGGAATCTGTAAACTGAAACCAATATTTCCTCGCTATGACATTGCATAGAATCTAATTACTATATTACATACAACCATAATATCTTTGGTTACTTATAAAACATTACTTACAGTAGCTGATTTCATTAGTTTAGAAAATATTATTCAAAACTTAAAAGTACATAGCTATACCGTTAACTCTCTGCCTGTAGAATAAACAAAAGCTAAACTATTAGAATATATCAAACGTAAGGCCAGTTACAGACTTAAAACCTTAGGAATTTGTAAGTAGATGTCAAACCATTTTAAATATGCATCAATTCATTCGAAGACCTGATATTTGTCTGGCACCAACACTAACTTTTCAGTTATATCCTCCATGATATCTTGTCACTCTAGCCACTGTCCTATGTATCGAGGGTTCGATTCCTAGCTTGTGTCTGGGTGTTGTTTATCTTTTTAGTTTATATTTACAAGGAGGAAAGGTATATAGATATACCTTCACTACTAATACTTATTAGTATCGGTTGTCTGGTTGCCATGACGCAAGCTCTACCGTATTTGGATTGTCTCAAAATATTATTTTAAGTATATTATTAATTTATATAATAAATTTATCAACATCTTCTCAAACCATGGGACGATGAACATATAAAAAAAGTGATGTTAGTAAACAGCACAATTGATGCTTCTATCTTTACTACTTACAGTAGATACGAGAAATGAAGTCATGACTTCAGCGGCTGTCCAGAAAGGCTTTGCTATTAAAACCATTATAAAACTGTTTTCAGGATGGTCTGCACAATTAGCAAGCAGTCTCTAAGTTTCTATAATGGACCTCAATTGCTACTTGGGTAACAATGTCGGAATTAATTGTTCAACAATGTTAAGGTAAAAGTTTAAACTATTGAATAGATAAATAATTAAAATAAATATATTTAAAGAAATATATAAATATAAATATCAGTAATCATTAAATATATAAACATAACTATAGTAATTAATTTAAATGTATGTATGCATTTTTCAATTTCTACTTTGGTTTTATTATAACTAATAGCTTAATCATCAAATTAAGAAAACTTTATCTCATCCTGGAATCTCATTAAGTGCAACATTGATTTTTTATCTCTAAACATCTACAAGTAATCTTGAAGTCAAGGACGGGATAATTAAGTGATCAAACGAACTTACCTTAAGTGAAGTTCGATCCTAATTATCCAGTCCTTGACGAAAGATTTAAGGTCCCTCCCTACCCTAAATGTCCCTGTTGAATCAATGTTGCAGCTGTATTTCATTTTACTCTAAAGATAATGAGGTGTCTGCCGTTCTGCTGGAGCGGGGTGGTTGAGAGGTTGACAATAATATTGTTTTCTCTATAAAACCTCTCTAAACTTGTGCGACTAGACCGGAACGTATATGTACAAGGACTACAAGTAATCTTTCGTCAAGGACTGGATAATTAGGATCGAACTTCACTTAAGGTAAGTTCGTTTGATCACTTAAGTATGTTTGCCTAGTTTGTATGCACTAATACTACTATGTATATCCGACCAATTTCGTTGCTTAGAAAATGAGAAAAGTCTGGCTCGCCTGGGCTCTCAGAATATTACATTACTCTGACAAATATGAACCGATTTCGATGATTCTTTTTTTATTTCAGAGAGTAAACTACTATGTATGATCAGGGTTGCCAGACATCTGCTAACTCAATTCGCCTAATTTTGCCTACCGAGTAGCCTAAATCGCCTAATATATTTTTTCTTGACAAATAGCCTAATTCGCCTAGCATTTTTAACTAAGTATATTTAGCCGAAAAAAGAGAACACGCTAAAAAAACATGTAATCGTTTCTGTCATACAGCGAGTTGAAATGAGTAACTTAAATTGACACAAGCTCGCTTTTTCGAGCTTTTCGGGAACTTTGCACCTCGCTAGTTTAGAACGTGTTCGCCGCAAGGTGCAAGATAACTCGAAAGTAGATATTTAATTTTAAGTAGATATTTTCGGGATCGGAACGTTTCCGAGGTTTATGATTAACGACCCTAGATTCGTGACGTCTCATTGCGGCAGTTCTAGGCAAGGATAGGTCTTTTTTTTAAGGGCAATCCACACACAGTCATCTAATCTCAAACTAGGCAGTGCCTGTACTATGGAAACTAGACAACTGATACTACTAATACTTACTTTTTTGTAAATACATATTTATACAATAAATACCCAGACACTTGATGGGAATCAAACCCACGACCTATTGGCTAGCGGCCAGGCTGTCTAACCACTAGACCAACAGGCCTGTCAATTGCCTGACGGGCCCGTTGGTCTAGTGGTTAGACACCCTGCCTGCTAACCGATGGGTCGTGGGTTCGATTCCCGCCATGTGTCTGGGTGTTGTTTATCTATTTAAGTATGTATTTACAAAAAAAAAGTATATAAGTATTAGTATCAGTTGTCTGGTTTCCATAGTACAGGCTCTGCCTAGTTTGGGATCGGATGACCGTGTGTGGATTGTCCCAAGATATTATTATTATTATAATTGCATAGAAGATAGCAAGTCACATGGAAAGGACCTAAGGATTCTGCAGACTTCTTTCCTCAGTGACGAAAGAACGTTGGATGTGCATAATACGTTTCGTCGAAGCATACAATCAACAAGAAATTATTTAATTTTACGGTAATCCTGAATTAGCCTAAATCGCCCGTTCCTTTTTTTCTAGGTAGCCTAAATGGCTACTGGTAGCCGATTGGATTTTTTGGTCGCCATTTGACCCCCCAAGGTAGCCTAAATGGCGATAAATCGCCTAATCTGGCAGCCCTGTGTATGATGATTCCATGCAAATTTCATTACGACCGGATAAATCGTTTCTGAAGAAACATGAATTATGTAAAACTATGTGATCATAATCTACCTAGATCATTTTACCGTCTTCGATGGTTTAATCTTTATGATTGAAAAATATCACAAAAAAGTACAAAATAAAATATTTTTGAACAAAAAAATTGAACCGGCTTCAATAACACTGAAAAATATAAAATAATTTTATTGAAGTTGGTGCAAAATATACACAGCAGGTACGCTAACACCAACTTCTATATTATTTAAATTATTTTATACTTTTCAGTGTTATTGAAGTCAGTTCAATTTTTTTTCAAAAATACTTATATTATAAACTTTGACTACAGACTATTAAGAATGACCTCAAAAACGCAAATACAACAACTGAGACAACCCATAATCGTGTACTGTGGCGCAGAAATACTAGGAGGGTTGACCCCAAATAAAATGGGATAAAAGCCAGGAACAAGATCAAGAAGAAGCTTTGACAATATCACGTTACGAAATAAAAATTGTAATGCTTGAATGTTGATCTCTTGAGTAGTTAGCCATGTTTATGAAATTCTTCATGAAGATTTGACGAAACATAATCGGTCGGTAATTACGACATCCCAAAAATATTAATTTTAAAGTTTCAAACGTTACAGCTAAATTCAATAGATGATTAAAAAAAGAAAACAGCTAAAAGCGATATTTCGCTCTACGGGAATTCGATTACACTCACGTCGCAACGGATTCCCGTGACGTCAGTATGGCCCCGCTGCCGCTGTCAGCTTTGATATGTCACGTCACGGCGCATTGTACGTCATTTGTTATTGTTCCGTCGACATGCAACATAGAAGGGAATAGGGTTCCATACCTACCTAAAAGGTAAAAAAGGAACCCTTATAGTGCGGCTTAGTCAGTCTGATTGTGTTTCACACCCTATATATTTCAGGAATCATTAATGCTATCGAGTTTTAGAAAATGATATTATAAGGTTTTATATCTTAGTTCACCTTCTCGATAATCATGCATTATGTCATATAAAGATGACATAGTACATACCTCATTATACAGGATGTTTGGTGCATCATTTGCCAAATTGATTTGGCTGAAAGAAGAGGTCATTAGCTACCTCTTTAGGCCATAAAACTCATTACTTGCCACACCAGTTTTTTTTACACTTTTTAATTTTTAGGTTGAAAAATTCCAGAATTCAGCATTTAAGCTTAGATTAAAATAAAAGATTTTAGTAAGTATGGTGTTCAAATTTCATTTTATTTCTTAAAAGTACAGTTGTATGGTTCTATCAAATACAAAATTACTTGCTAGTAACATCTAGATTTTTTTAAAATACCAAACAAAGTTTCTGTAAAAACGAAACAGAAAGGTAACAATCAAATTTAAATTGTTTAAAAAAAACCAAAAGCAATCTGGATCTTCGAATTCTTTTAAAAACTTCTCTAGTCTATCCCCTTTCCAACGGTATGAAATATGCCCAAAAAAAACTTGTATCAACTTCACTAATTCCCAAAATTTGAGTATTGGGACGTAGAATTCACAGAAAATAACACGCGCGAAACAGGGAAAACTAACAGGTTTTCCCTAATTTTTGATAAGAATCCTTTTTTTTTGTTGACGCGGGGGAAATCTTCGAAAGATCCCCGGGAGCTCGACCGGGGTATGTGAGATTCTTACCCCCCGCGTCAAAAAAAGGTATTCATTTCTTGGGTTAGGTAATTTCACTAGTTAAACATAGTGCCATTATTGTACAAAGCAATGTACTGCATTGTTGCTTCGGGCAGAAAATTTGATATTGCAATGGTATTTGTCTAACTTGACGTTCCCCAGTCTTGCATGAAAATCAAGCACTTAGTAAATAATTACCAGTCAAGTGCGAGTCGGACTCACGCACCGAGGGTTCCATACCATCTTTGGACCTATTAAAGTTATTTTACTATTCATGCAACATCTCAGATAGCAAAAACAAAACACACCGCAAAGCTAAGTTTGTTTGTCGAGGTTTTTTTAGGATGACTAAATAACTGTACCTACTACTTAGAAAGATCATTTTATTTTTTCTGTAAAATATAGATAAACATTATTTTATTATATTACCATTAATATAGATAACATTATTATATTACCCATAATTATTTCAGATTTTTCCCTCCACAAACTTTGGAGATAAGGGGGGATGGTATTTTTTTTGTTATTTTTAATTATCAGCCAAAAACTACGTCAGATAAGCCAAAATAAAAATCTGTTTTGAGATGTGCGTACGAAGCCCTTTCATATGATACCCCACTCGATATAGTAGTATCACTTTGAAAATTTTAATGACCCATTTCGACCCCCATTATAAAAAAACTAAGTATGTTTTTGACTTGCGTTGAGGTTGGATAAGTAAGACCTATAACTATTCCAAGTTCCAAATCGATAGCATCAGTGGTTCCTGAAATATATAGGTGTGACCGACACACAGATGAAGTCAGACCATAAGGGTTCCTTTTTTACCTTTTAAGTATGAAACCCTAAAAACATATTATATGCATAGAACGTTGGTCTCGTATTGTATGAGGTTGCATCATCCCAATCATCATTATCAGTCGTAAGGTGTCCACTGCTGAACAAACATCGCCCCTTAGAAGGGAGGGGCTGCCATAATCCGTAAGCTTGGCAGGCGCCTTGGAGATAACCGTGTATGTAGAGATGAATGTTAATCAAAAGTCACTGCCACCAGTCTTCTAGTTTTCCTTTAGTCGCCTCTTATGACAACCAACAAGAGGAAATGGGGCATGGGTGCTATTCGACACCCCATGACTACCGTTGTTTTTGAAAATTCACAAAACACATAATGATTTATTTTATTTAGAGAATCTTTTCAGTGAATTTCAAGTCAATCGAACCATACAATAAAAAGTTTCATACAAAAGAAATCACCCCATTTAACCCCTTTAGGATACGAATTTTCATAAATCCTTTCTCAGTGGATGCTTACGTCATAAGAAGAACCTACTGTCCAAATTTCAGCGTTCTAGGTCCAGCGGTTTGGCCTGTGCGTTGATGAATCAGTCAGTCAGTCAGTCAGTCAGGACAAGTAATTTTATATGTATAGATAGATAGATAATAATACTGTACTATGGAATCCAGATAACTGATACTAATACATATATACTTTTTTGTAAATGCATACTTAAATAGCTAAATAATACCCAGCGGGACGATACGCGGGAATCGAACCCACGACCTATTGGATAGCGGCCCTGGTCTATAACCACTAGACCAACAGGCGCGTCACGCCCGTATTTCCTCCCGTTTTACCGTATATTTTTTCATAAATTTTAATTTATTGGCCGTATTTGTTAGCTTAATTTTCACAGGCTCGAATCCCGGCTCGCACCTCTGATTTCTTCAATGAATCATGTGCGAATCGTCTTTGTGCGATTGTTACTAGCTTTCGGTGAAGGAAAACATCGTGAGGAAACCTGCATGTCTAAGAAAGCCTAACTAGCTCTCGAATGACGTGTGAATTCCGCCAACCCGCACTTGGCTAGCGTAGTGGACTATGGCCTAAGCCCCCTCATCTTAAGGGGAGGCCCGTGCCCAGCAGTGGGACATAAACAAGGGCTGGTATTATTATTATTTTATTATTATTTGTTAGCTTAATTTTAGTTTTGTAAGGTTGATATTCGTTTCTTTTATAATGTAATAAGTAGTCATTTGATTAAATAGTGTTATAGAAAAGACATTGTGACAAGGTGGTTCAGGTTAAAAGGGTTAAATAGTCGGTGGTAGGTAGTAACAGCTGTCTGAGCCATTTCTTATTAATGAGTGCAAAATAAACACATATTTTATTTTGTTTATTTAAAAAACAGGTGCAACATGCACTTGTATTTAATTTATTACTATCTTTATTTGTTATTATGTAATTCCACTTGTAACTACATATAAAATTTATGGTTGTTTGGTTTTTATCATAGGTTTCTATATTGTGCAAATAGAATATTCTTTGTGTGAAATGAATTATATAGTGTGACTCATATATAAAAACATAGGGGCACGCCGGGTCAAATCAACATGATGTAAAAAATAAATGAATAAACACGTTACACACGTAACACGTTTTTATAATACTACACAAAAAAGAAATAAATAAATTATCGAAACCGTTCTCTTTCCTACCATGTGTTTGTAAATAAGGTATAATATTCAAGCATTTCATGTGTAAAAGTGTGGGGCGCTTTTTTCAGTAGATAAATTATTCTTCTCAAATTACTATTATCAGTATGAATTAAAAGATTTATTTACTTAATACATAGACAGGCATTTAAACATGCAGGATGTATACATTAAAGTTTTAAATCCAAAACATCGTTTATTCTGGAAATTTGACAGAAATGTTAAGCTGTTATTGAAAGACGCACCCCACGCTTTTACACTTAAAAAATATATACCAACTTATTTACAAACGAAGGATGATTCTGAATTAAAATTAGTTATTTATATTTTCTGTTAGATAAAAAAAATAAAACGCTATAGTGGTTCATATTACCCCATCTGCCTTGGGGTATTACTATAAAAGCCTGATCGGCTGAAGTTGAACATAAGTCTTCTGCTGTAAGAAAACCCTGACTGGCAGTAAGTTTACCTCGATCACATTTTATCAGAATATTTTTTTTTCTGCTTTTATAAGTATCTATCGACAGGCCTATTGGTCTAGCGGTTAGACACCCTGACTGTTACTAACTAGGTCGTGGGTTCGATTCCTACCTAGTGTCTGGGTGTTATTTATCATTTTTTTTATGTATTTACAAAAACAAAGTAAGTAGGTAGGTATATAAGAATTTGTATCAGTTGTCCGGTTACCATATTACACATTTTGCCTAGTTTGGGAATATTATTTATTATTTTTGTATATTACTCGGTGTCGCAAAATAAATAACTTAAGTATTTTTTTCTGAAATGTACTCACAATTTGAATACTTCCCTTACAAACCCTTACACTTATAATAGGTTTGTTTTTAAGTTTACCTATTTTATGTGTTTTTGAGTTTATTTTTTAATTCTGGTTGTCACCCTTAAATCAATTAAGATTGTATCTAGTTCCTTTTGTGAGTTAATTATGTCTGTAATTGTCTAATTATCTAAAAAATGTGTTTTCTTATCATTAATAAAACATGTACCTAATAGCCAAAAGGGCACAATACCTTACGCGATTTAACATTGAAAATAATATTTCACACCAATAACTTCTTTCAATATTAACATCGGAAATACTTCTTATGATACAGACTTTAGAAAAGATTTCCAAGTATCCCACCTTTCTCTGCAGCCTATATGCGAAATTATTCAATTTAGGTAAAACTCATACTAACTGACACGGGAATTGTAGGCCTTCAAAGTGAGTTAATACAAAATGAATTAGGTAGTATTTTCATCATCATCATCACCAGCCGTAAGAGGTCTACGCTGGCTAAAAATAGGTTTCCGCCCTTACGCCACAATAAACGTCAATTGGCTATTTGCCTCCACCGGTTACCTGCGACGCACACAATGTCGTCTGTCCACCTAGTGGGAGTCTGTGGGAGGCCTGCCTTTGCCGCGTCTTCTGGTTCTTGATAGTATTGTAGAGTCCAATATACCTACAATACCAATTTTAAGTAGGTAGTTAATGTAAAACATGCAGGTTACTATCAGAAAATTAAAACAGCTATTCAAAGTAAGTATTTTCTAACGAAACCCGTCCTTCATTTAAATATTGTTGTTACAGCTTTTTTTTTTTGACGTGGGGGAAATCTTCCAAAGATCCCCGGGAGCTGTGGAGCTCGACCGGGGTATGTGGGATTCTAACCCACTAAAACCCCCGTGGCTGTCGCATCGGCACATGAAAGGGGGGACCCCAGGGTTCTCCGATGGGATCTGCACCAGGGGCCCCTCAGTGCATTGCCTTTGAGCCCGCCGCCGGGGGGCGCATTGTTGCCCCCCGGGAATCAGTCAAGGTGCTCACGGGGACGGGGGTCGCAACCCCGCCGCCGTCCTCTTCGGAGTCGCCGCCGTACTCAATGGACGTTCAAAGGGCCCACACCCCGAAAGCCCGAACGTCCAGCGACTCAGAAGGATTGTTGTTACAGCTATACTAACTTCAATTTATAACCATTATTGCGATAATTATTAACATAAAATATTTTTTTTAACCTCTGCTCGCCAAACATAGATTTAATTTATAATATTTTTAACATGCATGGTATTAAATCTGCCAATTGAAGTGATTTAGGAAGCCGGCGCAAGTATTTTAGTTTTCTTATAAAGTTTCTAGGTACCTAGTATTCTTTAACGGTGGTTTACATTTTTTTAAGCATGCCCAAAACCCTTGGTTAGGGAAACGTAAACCATGCAGGGTAACGTTAAATATAAAAAATATCGTAGACTAGCAATTCCTTGCGGCTACGTCCGCTATTATTTTTTTCCAATCCCATTTGACCCCTTTAGGAGTGGAATCTTCAAAAAGCCTTTCTTAGTGGATGCTCAGGACAAGTAATTTTGTATGTATAGATGATGGGCATCCCATATAATCCTTTTCTAATTCTTAATCTGATCAGTCATGTCAGCAACTGCGGGAACATTGGCATTCACGGAGAGAGTGCAGCTCGCTCTGCGCCTGATTCAGACAGCTCTGCAGTTCACCGCCTTCGAATACCCGCCAAACTGCAGCCCAGTTAGTAAGTGCAAATACTAACAACATCCCATTCGTACACACACACACACTATTTCAAACTCGCCAACACAACGAAGAGCTTTTTAGGGTTAATAGATTTTTAGGGTTACCTAAGTAGGTAACCTATTAACCCTAAAAACCTGCTTTTGACCTGAAAGGTAAAAAGGGGAAAAATAGCAAAAAGATACTGCTGCAAACTTGGGGCACAGTTCTGTTCGCCACTAAGTTGCATAAAAGCCCCATATACGCTAGTTCGTATTATTAAGATGCTCATAGACAGTTGTAACCACCACTACCTATTCGGTAAACAATCAGTTGGGTAAGCAACGTCAATCAAGCTCAGTCCTTAGATGGGTCACTGTTTAGTGGCCTTTGAACAGAGCGTCTCCGTTCTTCGGAGGGCAATTGAGGGCATATAAAAAGTCAGTCCTGGCTATTGTCATCTAGACAGCAGTCGTTAAGCTCTGACTTAGGTTAACGCTAAGGGCAGCTTGAAAAATCTGACACCAGGTAGGCCACTAACTGTACGACAAAAAAAAATGTGTTCCCACAGACGCCGGCTACACCGACTGCATCATCGTGGGTGGTGGCACGGCTGGGTCTGTGATAGCCAACAGGCTGTCGGCCTCCAGCAGCCTCCGGGTCACGGTGTTGGAGTCGGGCGGTTATCCGCCGCTCGAGTCAGAGGTAAGAGTATATAGAAAATAGACGTTTGTTTAAGGTATTCATCTAAGGGCCTATTCAGTCTGCAACTAAAGGATAATAATAATAATCATCATCTATGGAAAACACAACTCTATAATCTTCAAAATTTCCTTCATATTAAATCTACTACCAGCAATAAAGCTATTACTGCTAAAGACAATATTTATACTACATTGGACCTAACTGAACAGACTGACTTACAAAACGTAAATATGAACCACACTCAGAAACAGAAATTAGAAGATTGGAAGAAAAAATCCTGCACGGGCAACATTCTTATCATCTTGAACAATCTCATATAGATAGGGTAGCGCTAAATATAGTAAATGGCTTAAAATGGGTAATCTATTCCCAGAAACAGAAGCATTTATAATTCAACAAAATCTTGCATTCAAATATAAATTAAAAAAAAACATAAATACACCTTATTATAAGGACAAGCCTGAAACTGTATTAGAAAATACTTCACATAAACTCTATTATGACCGTGCGTATCGGCAATAATCGATAGGACTATTCACTATAACAGAACAGATATAATATTACAGGATTAAAGGAATAGAACTACATACCGAATAGACATTGCTGTTCCCATTACTCATAATCTTCAAAAGACAATAGCAGAAAAAAAAAATACACCGATCTAAAAGACGAAGTCTCTAGGATTTGGAAGCAGCAAAATATATACGTGGTACCCATAGTCCTCTTTACCATTGGTGTTATCCTCAATTATTTGCACCACAGCCTATAATTACTAGGTCTCAATGAATCAATCGCTCTATACGGCCCTACAAAAAGCCGCCATACATGTGTTTACATGTAGAATTGTGAGAAAGTTCATCCAATTAGAAGAAGTAAATCACCACTATATAACACAAACCATTCGAACACTGAATTCACTTGGCCCTGGCTCGTGGATGCAGACAAACCCAATCAAGCGGCTGAGAAAGAAAAAAATCCCTAAAATAATATAAGCCCACTTCAGATAAGCACATATTATTTCGAAATTCACACAATTCCCGTTTTTCATCCTGTAAGGCAACCGATATTTTTTTAATTGTAAATTGTTGGTACTGATACTAATACGAAGTTATTTATTCATTTTTAGATACCTCTCGCTTTCGAATACCTTCCGAACTCGATATATAGTTACAATTACACGACCGCTAACGACGGTCTTTCAGCGCAAAACCTGAAGAACAGAAGACTAAGTTATGCGTTAGGAAAGATGTTGGGCGGCACAAGCAGCCTGAGTTACTTGGCCTACAGACAAGGCGACGAAAACGACTACAATGAATGGGCTCAACTAACCGGTGACTCCGTGTGGGACTACAGGAACGTACTTGAGTATTTCCGTAGAGCGGAGAAGGTAGTGGATCCGGCCATATCAAATTCATCTTACGCGCATTACCACGGATTTGACGGTTTCTTTAAGTTAACACGGGAGCCTAATCCGCAGAACATTAATTATTTCTCTGCTTTAAGACAGCTCGGTAACCAGATTCGGCGTGACTTGTCCGGTGAGTCGTCACTCGGCTTTAGTGACGTGTTGCTAACCATCGCTAATGGATTAGCTTTGAATACCGGACTTTCGTATTTGGGGGGTGTGATCAGTCTGCGTTCCAACTTGTGCGTTTCTTTATATTCTACTGTCACGAGGATTTTGATCACTAACGGAGTTGCCACCGGGGTCGAGTATGTCGACCGTTTCGGCAATAAGAAGGTGTTATATGCTAATAAAGAGGTGATCG
Source organism: Furcula furcula (assembly GCA_911728495.1). Classification (NCBI taxonomy): domain Eukaryota; kingdom Metazoa; phylum Arthropoda; class Insecta; order Lepidoptera; family Notodontidae; genus Furcula; species Furcula furcula. The sequence continues at coordinate 8,984,876 of OU452254.1, read as the reverse complement.
TTTCTGCTGGCACGTTCAATTCACCGAAACTGTTAATGCTGTCAGGCATCGGACCTCGGAGAGAACTCGCAAATTTGGGAATTAGAGTAGTTGCCGATCTTCCAGTCGGAGAAAACTTCCAGGAACATCCGCTCGCGTCACTCGTATATCGAATGGAGTCCAGCACTGCAAAAGTCTCTTTCAATGCTTATACGTTCCCAATACTCGGCCACACCGGTGCAGTCGCCCTTGATTCCAGAAGTGGCCTGCCTAGCTATGAGGTGCTTGGTTGGTTTTTCCCACCCGAGTCCATTGATCAAAACCAACTCTGTTCTATAAGATATGGGTACAGCCAAAAGATCTGCGATATTTTCTATGCCGCTTCTGTTGGCAGATCAACATATTTCGTACCAGTAATGGTAGCCAAACCTAATTCGCGTGGAAGAGTGACACTAAGGAGTGCAAACTACATGGACGCCCCCGTTATATACACAGGCATCTTGAACGACAGATCCGATCTGACAACGCTGGCTAGAAGTTTGCAGGATTTCAATAGAATATTACAGACGACGTATTTTAGGAGTGTGAACGCTTCTTTAGTGGACGTGGGCGCATGCTCTCTCTCGAGGAGAGACTACTGGGAGTGCACCGCGTTGGCTTTGTCTAGCGGCAACGGTGACGCCGTGGGCACGTGCGCCATTGGCAGCGTGGTGGATTCCCGGCTGCGGGTGCTGGGAGTGCGCCGGCTGCGTGTCGCGGACGCCTCCGTGATGCCGACCATCCCCAGCAGCATAGTGCTGGGCACAGTCGTAATGCTGGGGGAGATAGCTTCTGACTTCATACTTAATGATTATTCTTAAAGTATGACAAATCATCGTTGTATTTTGTGAAAATATATGAATGATTATTTTAAAAAATTACGTTTAAATATACCTATATATCCTAGTTTTTATTCTCCTCTGTTCTTACACTCTTTATTTGAAATGTTTTTATACTGCCTAGACACAAAAATTACTCTTATAAGGTGTCAATGAAAATCATGTATAGCTTTAATTTAAAATTCCAGATAAGCAGCATCTAAAATGCACGATAAAGAATAACTTAATTGATAGTTGGATTAGATTTATTTGATGGTCCAGCCGCGCTTACCCTACGCTGAATGCCTTGCTTTAGCTCAGCCTGTAACCACAGTGTTCTTGAGTGTCGAGGGCACTCAAGAACACTGTGGAAGACTTCTTTATTATTGGACTTTATAATGAAATATTAAGATAATGAAACGTAACACACCATAAAACATCTCAAAGAACTTCGGTAATTAAGTATCTAATATTTTACATAATATAAAAAATAAACTTTAATACTGGTTGAATAATAGTAACTGAAGACGAAGGATTTTCATCACTAGCAACAAACACTAACCAGTGTTTGTTGCTAGTGATGAAAATCCAGATATATATATATATAATATATGGTACAGAGACCATATATACTCAGACAAGGTCTCTGTACCATATATCATATATATCTGGATATATATGATATATGGTACAGAGACCTTGTCCCCTGTTGGTCTTTTAGAGAAATTCAAATTCTTAACAAGCATTGTGGAGAGATGTATGCTTGGAGCTTCTTTGTGCAACAGAATCCGGAATTCGCCGAAGAAGTAAGGTCACCGACATAGCTCTCAGACTCTTCAAGTCGAAGTGGCAATGAGCAAGCCACATTGCTCAAAAAACCGATGACCGATGGGGAAGAAAGGTTATCAAGTGGCTGGCGACAATGAGCCCGAGACATTGAACGAAGGCCTCCCACTAAGTGGACCGACGACATTGTAAAAGTCCTGGGCAACTGATAGATACAAATCGCGTCGTCGTTCATTGTTCACCAGTAGACATCTTCCAGCCGATGATGATGACAAATGGTAATAATAAAATAAAGAAATATATCAAAACCGTCGCCGACATACCTACTAGACTTTAAATTAAGTAGAACAAAGTAAATTATAGCGCCAATAGCCTATTGTAATCACAGATCGGTAAACGATCAGATGGTTAAGCAACGTCAGGCAGTTTAGTGGCTTTTGAATTGATCATCTCCGTGCTTCGGAGGGCACGTAAAAAGTCGATCTCAGTTTTTCTAATCTATACAGAGCCAAAGTCTTTAGGCCAAGTCAGAGGCCTAAAGGACAACAACCATACGACTTAAAAAATTACCCCCTTTACCACCTTTCTCCGGAACACAGCGATGTATTCACAAAGCTTGGCGGGTGAATATCTTTTATTGCGGTGGTACCTCTCCAGATAGTCCCTTGCACAGGAGACCTACATCACCGAGTCGTTAAAAATTACCATACGGATATGGGTCCAATATATTATAAAAAATATAAGCTGATATTTATATGACAGACCCGTTGGTCTAGTGGTTAGATACCCTGTCCGCTAACCGGTGGGTCGTGGGTTCGATTCCCATGGTCGTGGGTGTTATTTATCTATTTAAGTATGTATTTAAAAAATGTATATAAGTATTAGTATCAGTTGTCTGGTTTCCATAGTACAGGCTCTGCCTAGTTTCGGATCAGATGACCGTGTGTGGATTGTCCCAAGATATTATTATATTATTATTATTATATCTGTCGTCACACGAAAGGACAAACTATAGAAATATAAATAAGAGAAAGTTGTCTCTATCACCGGAAATTGAAAATGAAAAGAAAAATCAATATATTCGTCAAAATAAGAAAAAAACTTCCTAAAAAGCATAACCAAGGTATGGACCAATACATACTAAAAATCCAAAAACAAACCAAGACGGATAAGCCTCATTGTGAAACCTCCAGTACTACTACTATTGTATGCAATAGCAGCCCACCACCAATTAACAACTGACAACAATCAGGGACCTCTCAACGATGCCCCCCACCACGGCTGGTCACCGCGGCGAGAAACGACCAAAACCCTCCAACTGAACCACTCTATATCTGCACATGGAATGTAAGATCACTTTCAACAAACGAACGTTTGTTAGAGCTAAAATAAGTACAGTATAGTAGTGAAAGACCTGTTAAAATAACCGATACCCTCCTCGAATATGTTAAAGATTACATATAATTATATGTCTGAGGATTTTTCAATCTGGTTCATTTTTGGTTTGCGCAAATATGACCATGTATCAGAGTTTCGCAACAAGCTTCAAGTGGCTTCCTATTCGTTTTCGCCGGAATACTCATATCCTTTCTCTTCTTTACTCTACTCTTTATAACCCTAGGGCACCCCTCTATTTAAAAGAGCGTTTCAAATTTCACATTTCTAATCATCACACTCTTCGCCCATCTGTCGAATTGAGTCTTTGTACCCCCGCTCATACGTCTCATGCATATACACGGTCCTTTACGGTGCAAGCTGTCCGTCTATGGAACTCCTTACCGCTACATATAAGACGAGCTCAGAGCTTAGATTCCTTTAAAACTCAAGTTGCTTCTTACTATCTATCTCTTCAATAAGCCATTTTTTCTATATACCTATTCATGTACTTGTTAAGTCTACCATCCTTTACTTCTGTTGTAATATGTATTTATTATATATATATTATATATTTATGTTATATTTGTCTTTATTATTATTAAGCACCTGCCCTCCATTAATGTCTCTTTCGCCCCAGGTTGTCTGGAAGAGATCGCTTTAGCGATAAGACCGCCTAAAATTGTAACACCGCCCGGTTTCTGAAAGGCTATTCAAATGGATATTCAACTAACATGACTGTTAACTTGACAGCTTGTTCAAATCAATTCGGGTTTCTGAAACGTTAATTAGAGAAAAATTTACTAATCAATGATCATTTTAATTTGACATGAAGAATATTATTTAAGTATGGCTACATTGCCTATTTTGTTCAATATTTCATTCAATAGCTCATTCAATTCAAAGATATTATAATCTGTAACCATAGATGGAGGATCTACAGGAGGGATAGACACTTTCTTTCTCATTCGCCCAGGAAAAGAATGCATTTATATAGGTTACATGTGATAGAAAGAAACAGAGTATTTTTTGTCCTTCACCATGTGTCACGATTCGAAGAAAGAGCACTAGTGGTACCCCATAGACAAAATATTTTTGATTGTCAAGCGGCTCCACACTGTTATTTCATGGGCCTTCATCCCGCGCGGATGTGGAGTGCGCATTTCACTATCGTAAATTTCAAAAGTAGCAATTGTTAATACAATCTTGGTATTTTTGTTGCAAAAGACCTTTTATACCTAATAATTACGTAATCTGTCATAAACTAATAGATTATCCAAAACAAATAGTATAATTTCATACTTAATTTGTCGACCAACACCGATTAGTTGACATTGTATTTGACAAGAGAATAATCTATGATCAAGGCTTAATTAGCCTTTCAGAAACCCAAATTGGCTTTGACATGAAGTTTTTGAAGCAAATTTTAACAGCCGTGTCAACTGACAGGATGTTCAAATTAAAATAGTTGACCATGCTTTCTGCAACCCAAAATCCACTTGACAGGAGATTTGACATCTTGTTAGTTGATTTTTGCGTTGATCATCCTTTCGGAAACCGGGCGGATGTAGTAATCTAAGTTTAAATGTATTTTTGTTATGGTGTGCAATAAAGTGTATTTGTATTGTATTGTATTGTAATCTTTAACATATTCGAGGAGGGTATTCGGGGAGGAGGGAGGAGGCAAACAAATATCCTTTAAAAAATCCAGACATCGTGACGAACTTAACAGACATGTAAACATGGCATGGAACAAATTCTGGAGTTATAAAGAAATACTCAAATACTCAAATCAAACCTTCCCATAAAATTAAAAAAGACCATCTTAGACTCGTGCATCTTGCCATGCCTGTCATACGCATGCCAAACTTGGATATACGACGACTATACAAAAAATAAAATACAAACAGTCATGTCAAAGAGCAATGGCACGAAGCATACTGGAGCTGAAACGCACAGACAAAAAAAGGCACACTGATATAAGGAAATAGACCAAAGTGATTGTTGCTCTATCTAGAGTATTGCAAGAAATTAAAATGGAAATGGGCGGGCCATGTTGCACGTATGATCGATAAGAAATGGACAAAAAGAGCTACCATGTGGGATGGGCCTACAGGAAAAAGAAAAACAGGTCGACCATTCGTACGATGGGCTGACGAGATTAGGAAAACGGCTGGAATGCATTGGGACAACAAAGGCCAAAGATAGACAGTGTGTCGGCGCGGCCGCTAAGCAATATAGCGGAGAGCGCCTTCAACTAGCTGGTATATATATATGGAACGAAGAAAACGCCTGTAGGTCGGCCTATCCGTGCCGCACTAAAAGTACATGTAAGACAACCCTCGATCGGGCACTTGCCTGTGTTGGTTTGCGCAGAGGCGTCCCGGGTTGGACTATGAACTATATGGGGGAATTTATCTGGTAACAACCATAAAACCGACTTCAATATCACTGAAAAGTATAAAATAATTTAAATTATATTGAAGTTAGTGCCAAATATACACAGCAGGTACGCTAACACAAAAGCTGTTTAATAAGCTAGTGTGCTTTAACATCCTCGATTGCGTCGCCGCTTTCCATCAAGTGAGTTTACAGTCTAGCACTAGCTTACGTATAATAAGAAATATAGCAAATTGTTTGCGGCTGGCTAATCGATCATCTCTAAATAGCGTTAAGTGAAAGTTGGGCCACAAATGAGTGACATGACTATGGCAAAGGGTACAATCAGGGTGACAGATGAGTCAGCGAGACGGACATAAATCACTCTTGTAGGGCTGCTATGTTTACAGTCGAATCGAGTGAAATTGTGTGCTATGATATAAAAAAATTACGCACTATTTTTATTACACATGAACACCTTTACAGCTAATTTGATCGATATGTGATTACTGTGGGGGTAGGCTAATGGCTGAAGAACTTGTAATACCAATGTACAATTAGCCTGATTCTTACGTTTTAATTGAAAGATTTACTGGCCATAATGGTGATGACCCTAAAAATCGCCTGCGTCAATATAGGAATACTATTAAGGGCTCCCACACATAACTGCAAATTCGCATCGCATCGCAAATATCTGCGAGAAACAAATTAATTTTTGATACAATTTCCTGCGATGCGGCGCCGCATCGCATCGCATCGCAGTTATGTGTGGGAGCCCTAAACCAAAGCACTGAAAAAAAATGGGTCAAGTGCGAGTTGCGCGAGATAATAAATATTATTTTCATTTTCAAGTAAGTAGGAATATTTAAAACTATTTTAAATCATTAGAAATTTAAATATTGTAAAATTAAATGACAATTTTATATTCTGAATTTTATAATTTTCCAATCTCCCGCTTTTTCTCTCCATTACAACCAGTCAAAAATATATTTTTATGAAAGCTAGGCACACGGTCTCGAACTATACAGCCGGAGACAACTATACACTCAGCGCAACCGGCTGGCACCAACCTCCTTCGGAGTCATTCGAGTGTTGTCGGCAGCGACACGTAACAATATGTCAGTGTGATTGACTGGTAGACGGACAAAATCGCACTATTATGTTTATATTTTTTTACCTTTTAACAGAACTCTACGAAGAAAAACATTACATCCAGTACCTATGTTACGTTGGGTGCAACTGTTACGTTGGGTGCCAACTGTTACGTAGACAGTACGTTGGACGTTACTGTTACGTTCGCCTGACGGCTAGGTACAAGAATAAAAACAACAAGTAAAATTACAAGTTGTTTATTGAATCGAAAATAAAAACATATACGTTAACCCGGCAGGAATTAAATTTCCACTAATAAAATTAAAACTATAAAGTCTCTAAAAATCGCACTAGAACCAAACTCTAATGTCTCTAAATAAAGTCAAAACACACGGGTGTGGATTCGCGGCACAGGGAAGTTATCTGGTCGGAATAATAAAAGGTGCTGGGGCTTAACTTTTGGCTGTCCGAGTCCTCGACGCTTGGGGGTCTTCGGTAGTGCCTTCAGCTGACACTCGGTAACTTGAAGGACCCCGGTGGCTCGGGTGTTACAGTGCAGCCTGAAGCGTCGCCGCTTGTACAGTCAATCTGTACGGTGAATGGTGGAATTCCAATGGTGAATGGTACAACGGGAACTCCAAGCGGGCACGGTGCAGTCCCAACAATGATCTCCAAGCGGGGAATGATGAACCCCTAGCGGTGCAACCCTAGCGGTGCAGCCCTAGCGGTGAAATCCTAGCGGTGAACCCCCAATCCTGGAACGCGTCGAAACATCTTCTGTAGCGCGAAAGATCCGATGCCCTGGCACTAGTGTGACCAGATATGGGCGTCGGTATCTTTCGCAAAACAATTAAATATTATGCGGAATGGAGTGGTGAAATGCATTTCCGGTTGAAATGTAAAAGAAAATTAAATATTTAAATGAAATATTTTTACCCAACCCAGAATCAAATCCCCAATGTTTTATATGTCGGATAATCACCATTCCACAACGCCATGCAGAACAAAGAAAATATTACATTTTACCATTAACAATTATAATAAAACATATTGAAGGAACAAAGACTTTTAATATTTGTTTCCCCGGTACTTTCCCTTATAATAACCAAAACTAAATATATCTCTCAGCTATGTGATGAACTAATAGAATAAAGAATAATTTATGTAAGCAACTACATTACAGTTGGCTTTAACACTTAAAGGAAATTAAGACATTCTTATACAACAATGTACTCATACAAGACTATAAGTTTAATTTACAATGACAAACTTGTAAACAATTTTTACTCTGGAAAATTCTATTAGACTACTAATTATGAAAAACACAATGATTATTACTTGCAAGTATGAACTGATATTATGGAGTTTAAACTATCTGGACATTCTAAAATAACAATTACTCATTAAAATATAGGTTAAGATTATTGGCATAGACTTCACAATGGAATTAGTTATTGAGACTATATTTCACCTGACTCCTGTGATGGCCAAAACTGATTGGGCTTTAATATTAAGATATAGGAATTTTATAAGGAAAATACCGTGTCAAAACATATATAAGAATTATTGGAATGAATAGATAAATGAGGTTATAATTGATTGACATTAAAACATCCTGTCACATTCACTACCTAGAAGAAATGAAATTAAGAAATAAAATAGCCATAGCGACGTTAATAATACTATAAAAAGATTGAGATATTACTTGCTAAACTGTAATTGGATTACCTAACATGAAAAATAAATTAATTTAGATAATTGTATGAACTTACCAGGGGGTTCCAACCGCCTAATCACAACACAATCACAATTATATTACATTGTTTTATATATTTTTTGCAGCACTACACTGAACAAAGAATAAACATGATAATGACCCTTTCCGGGTCAGCTACTCAATTATATATATCCCGACGAACCTACGGCGCGGACGACGCGATCTAGAATGGAATTCCGATCCATCCCTTCTATCCGCCAACAAAACAAGTGCGACAGAGATACGAAATGGAAAACACTAATGCTTCCGAGCGAGAAGGAGCATACATAGAAGAATCTCGACGGTGAAGGTGTGAGAATTGTAGACATGATTTCTAGACTGTTCCCGATGTTGACACTGAATAGCGCTGTGAGCGCTAATACTAGTTGCGTCGCGCGGGTTCCGTACGATAATAAAAATATTTATTGTAGTTATTTGTTCGTAAATTTTTTATTTTACAATTTTAATGAATTTACGTTGTTACAACGTAACAATTACAAACATGAGCAAGTATGAGTATCTAGTAAGCTGGTGGCTATGGCGGGTCACCTCCTTCCCTCTAATATGGTTGAGAGGAGTGATGGCTGCTGCTCGAGTCAACACGTGCGCGGGTGCTGTTTGGGGGACTGGTCCGACTACTATCCCTATGGCCTTTTAGTTTGTTGTAATTTTTGTCGTAATTTATTGTTTTCGTCTGTTCTCCCTTGCTTTATGTTTCGAACGGCAGGACACACTATCGGCTAATGTCGATTCATTTGTAACAAAACAATGTATAAAAAAAAGTGAAATATGACAAGCCCGCTGAGTTTCTTGCCGGATCTTCTCAGTTGAGGCCGCGTTGTGATCCGGTGGTAGCTTTTAAAAAAATGATCATTCAAAAGTGCTAGCGTTAAGCTTATTTGAAATAAAGATTTTTGAGTTTGAGTTGGTAATTTATATCTGATCTTTTAGGGAAAGACAGGGAAATACGAGGTCAAGAGATTTAATACATAATGTCGGGGGACGAGTGGCACTGCAGGGCCCCAAGTCTGCTAATTTACATGTCAGTGTCAATAGTGTGTCAGTTGGATGGTCTTACACATTTGGTAGTCTGCTAATTTTATAAGACCAGTGGCATGTCAGTGGCATGTCACTGACGTGGGGCCCAAAGCTGCTTTTTGATAAATTGGTATACAATTGCCATTCTAGTGACATACTATTGTGACCTAAAACGATAATGGCGTTTCAGTGGTGTGCCACCACTGGCTGTGGTTATTTTAGCAGAATACCGAATTTGACCCAGTCGTAATGTAGTTACCCCAAAAAAACGTCCAATAATAAAAAGGCGAAACTACGTGTAGTGAAAAAGGAAAACTGCAAACGTACAATTACAAGGTACAGTGGCTCGGATAGAAATGTGCAACGAACGCCGAGAGTTTTAACATACAACCGACCGATATAAACAGAGCCACGGTATTTGCTTGTGCTGTTATTATTATTATCAGTTTGGAACAACTTTTAGAAAATATCCTGATTATGCGTATTGTTATAGACTTTTGTTTATCTCACGACTTGTAGTTTTAACTATTGCAGCCTTACTTATAAACGATGGTTAAATTTTATGCAACACTTATTAGCTATTTAAAAATATTTTTTACTTATAAACGATGTTTATCCCTAATATGTTGCATAACAGCTTGCTAAAGTAGCTGTCAAATTAAACAGCGGCCGACCCTTGTTTAGAAGCTTATTAGCACGTTATGTAACAATATGGCGGTTCTCTATCAGCTGATTCAGTCAGTTGCACTCGCATTGTAAATTTGTAATTTGTATCGATCGATGCATAGAGTTTATATATTAAGAATAGAGTACGCGTTTGTCTATGGTCCCCTTAAACAAAGTGTAGGTAGATTTTACTCTGAGAGGGCAAGTGAACTGAACTATTTAAAGTTATATTATAAGAGTTATATTGATATGTAAGTGATAGGTTTGACCTGTCACAAGCTCAAATCAGCGCTGAAACGGACACGGACGAAACGACCCGACGAAACAACGATAACGGAAGATCACCGCTGGTTGTGTGTACGACCATCATTTTTGCTGAGTTGGAACCATTTTGTGACGCACATTTTTGTTAAAGTATGTCAATAACTACTTACGTGTCTATTTTTATTTATTTATTATTTGCCTTTTTTGTTCTATTTGTTTTGATTGTTAATTGTGTGTCACAAATAAATTATTCTTTCTTTCAAATGTCGATAAATACAGCTGACGGTATAGTATCTATTGTCGTGTACCTAATATTTATGTAATTTGATGTTCTTACCCGTGCCTACTATTCTTACTTGAAAATAAGCATTCTATAGTACTGATTTGTGTTCTATGCTTCCATATTTGAATTTGTCAACCTAGCTTTCTATTTGTCGAATTGAATTACAAAATGTTGCCATTTTACCAAGTTTTAGGTCAGACGGAATATTTCAAGATGACAACACGTGGCGGTATTGACAGAGTAAAATATGTTTTGCCTTATTAACTGTTCATTAGTTATGTCGCTCTTATGCAACGTTTATAAGTAGAAAATATAAAACTGCTTATTAAGGAGTTATGTAGTAAGTAGTTATTTGGTTGCTAAGACGGTGATTAGTAGATTTTTATAAGTAGGGCTGTGATGTTTAAGAAATTTATTATTATTTTACAGATGTGACAGAGGCTTGTATGGACACGAATCGAATACGAAGAGACTTTTTTTTAAATAAAATAATATGTGTTTATGACACATGCAGCTTATATTATAAGGTAAACATATTTTTTGCCCGCAGTTTTTTTAATGGATACTACGATTTCTACATAGTCACACATCAATGATCGATTTAGGGTTTTAGTGTATACACTTAGGACCACCTTATCAACATTGAAAGTAGATAAAAAAATCTAAGAAAAATACTTACCTTTAATCACTAAGTTTCTTACAAAAACACAACACGCCTTAAAAGATAATCTATATACTTACTTATAATAAAACTGTAACAGGTCTAATTCTGTACATTGAAGATATTTTGAAAATTATATTTGGAGGGCATTCTATAATCGCTACTGAGGCCGAAAACGTAATTTTTTTAATTTTTGTCTGTCTGTCTGTCTGTATCACGGCTGCGCATCACGCCGAAACTACTGAATGGATTCAAATGAAACTTGGCATGATTTGAGATCTTACTACGAGGTAGGACATAGGATACTTTTTATCCCGTAATCTAGCACGGTTCTTTTGGGAGAGGGGATTAAAGTCAAAATGGGTACTTGGTTATAGTTATACGCTTGGTCAGATTTTATAAATTTTTCTTTATAATATAATAAATATTAGTAAGGAAACACTCATAGAGAGTTGTTATCAAGGTTTTGTAATCGATCGGGTTAAGCAACGTTACGTAAGGTCATTAAATAGATGGGTGACCGTTTAACGCCATTTGAACTAAACGGGTCCGTACTTCGGAGAGCAAGTAAAAAGTGGGTCCAAGTTTTTAACCGACTATAAAAAAGGAGGTTATGTATTCGATGCGAATGTCTGTTATTAAATGTTTAGTTAACGTAAAAATAGCGCAGGCAGAGCTGCGTGGGTCAGCTAGTAACTAATAATATTTATTAATTCATTATATTCATTTTAGTGAAATGTATCATCGCTTTGCTTTTTTTTTGCACGTTTTTTGATGTTCGGCGGCTCAAGTTACGCTAGTCGCAACGCCATGAACGCGAGAAGGGTTCCTTTGTCCGCGTCGCGCGAAGGCCGTCGCTCATTTGCAGAAAGCCTCCATCTGAAGTGTCACCAGAAATCCGGCTATTTTCTTCCCACTCTACATTTTGAAATGAGAAATTTAAAACTACATTTTACCCGTTGGGTGCCGGGTTAGAATTGTATCCCCCCATCTCCTCTCGTTGGGTGTCGTAAGAGGCAACTAAGCGAGAACAGGAAGACGGGCAGCAGCGTCTTTCTTTTGGATTTATCTTCCACCTATACTGCAATCCCCAAGCCGCCTGCCGAGCGTGAGGATTATGGCAACCCCTCCCTTCTACGGGGGAGGCCTTTGTTCAGCAGTGGACGTCTATCGGCTGCTAATGATGATATTTATTTTATTTGTCAGTGGGGAGTCCGCTTAAGAATAACATTCACCCATCTCCTGCCGTTGGATGTCTTACGAGGTGAGACTTAGGGAAATCAAGAGCTGCTGCCCGTCTGGCTGTTGCCAGACGGGCACGACGACGGGCTTCTTTATGTTAGATTATTTACTATCTATACTGCGATCCCCTAAACGCCTGCCAAGCGTGATGATTACGGCAACGCCTCCGTTCTAAAGGGGAAGCCTTTGTTCAGCAGTGGACGATTTCCCCGGGTCGCCCGCGGGACTACAATGCGTCCTGGTCACCCCTCCCATGTGCCGATGCGACAGCTGCGGGGGTTTTAGTGGGGAAGAAAGAAGCTCCCGGGGACCTTTTGAAAGTTCCCCCGCGAGAAATAACTAAGAACAGCCTCCGTCACTACGGTCAAAAAACCAATATAATTTCCTCCAATATAATTCCAGTAAATGTGAAACAACTGCATTGTATAGATTCTTTTAATAAGTAGGTAATACATAGGTCACACTAAAAGTTTCCGGAACTGGCACTTACATAAACATATCGCACGCTTAAAAATAAAAAATGCAAGTCAATATTCATGTTTTTGGAGATTTTCTAATAAAACGCGTCTTCATAGTGTAACGAATAGGTAGAATTCGACAGCCGCACCATTTCGATACAAATGAGCGAGATGCGCGATCGTTACTCTTTTTTCAATCAACAAGAACTGACGAGTCGATTCTTTTAAAGTGGCGTGATTCAGAGATGCATCGCAGTGAGAGAAGTCTGTTACGTTGTCGTTTGGTGTAACATAAAATAATTCAATTTTGAATTAAAGGGTAACTATGAAATTATACTCTAGTTTAATTATAAAATGCATGATTCTTGCATTATTTCTTTTTTCTAGAAAACGCATTCAATGACAGTGTGAAACATTCAGATTTAATTCTGTTTTGTTTTAAAATTGGAAAAAAGTTTACAAAATTAACGCCTAATACATCAGTTTTGTTTTAAAATCACGGCGTTGTTAATGGAGTAATCGAGTAACAATCGCTTTATTGTAAAAAGTACCTCTAAAGGTCAGATATGATTTCGATTTGCTTCTTGTTTTTATTAAGAATGGCAGAAAATTTATACTAATCTTCAAGGTTAATTCTTTTTATTGGTAACGGCATGAAAATTAAGTCTGTTTGCATTGTGTGTTTTATAGGTTTTAAAAAAAGGCTTCTTCTTGGGAGATCGAGAAGAATCCAATTGAAAGTGTAATCGAAAATGCAGAATTACAGGGTATCGAAAGTAAAGGTTGTGATGAGGTAAGTAAACACCTACTTCATGCATTGTTGGTAGTGGGTCCAATTATTGTTTAGGTGGTTATCAAAAACAGATAGAATAAAGTTTGGCAAAATGTTTGCTTTGATGTACGTGTGTAACCAACTTCGAGATTTTAGTGATATAATTTTTATAATAAATGGTAACCAAAATTATATTAAAATTAGGTAGGTACTTACTTAAATTATTGACTTATAGTAACTTGCATACAAAGAAGGACTCAAATTCTTTGTTAGTAACTCTTTTAAATCTTATTTTTTATTAGCATTCAGCTCTTGTCTTTAGCTAAATAAGCTTTATTTAATGAAATTGCTGACATTTGGTCCATTTTTTTCGTTTATTCCCAACATCAACTTGTTTGAAGTTAGTGTAATAACACTATCTTCAAACAAGTTGATGTTTCAGTGTCAGTTTCTTTTATAAGACTTCGCACAATGGTGCGAAGTCTTATAAAAGAAACTGATACCGATATCACAATCCTCGCAAAAGAACAGCGCTTCCTTCCAACGATGATTCGTGAGGCTATTGAAATTAAAAAACATCCAAATTTCAATAGAGAGGATGGCTAGGCTGGGCCACTAACTTGGGATCCTGTGATAAATATAATCAAATCCAAAGCAGTACTCCACTTCAACCTCAAGATACTGTAAGCTCTTTCTTCGTAGATCGGACAAAAAATAATAATTAGAAGACCTGAGGGTACCCTAAGACAACTATGACGTATGGACAGCTACCACCTTAGTCCGCCCGTGACCATGAATGTTGTAAATTATTCGAAACGTCGGGTAATTAATATCAAAAATAAACCGCGATATAATCCGTAAAGTTTGTTTAATTTCAACGTGTAATATTCGCATATACTTATATCATTATTCTTATAAAAGAAGTTTAATGGTTCCGATTTGTTCCAATTTACAGTTTTTCCATCTCTATCAACATTAAAGTTATAACCCCACTCCTCTTGAAGTGCTTTTAAGTACATCATCACCATTATCACTAGTCGGAAGACGTTTACTGCTGAACATAGGCCTCCCCCTTCGAACGCCACAATGAACGACAATTGGCTATTTGCATCCACCGGTTTCCTGCGACGCGCACAATGTCGTCTGTCCACCTAGTGGGAGGCCTACCTACGCTGCGTCTTCCGGTTAGTGGTCGCAACTTGAGAACCTTTCTTCCCCAACGGTTATCGGTTCTCCGAGCGACGTGGCATGCCCATTGCCACGTCAACTTGCAGATTTTAAGAGCTATGTCGGTGACCTTGGTTCTTCGACGAATCTCCTCATTACAAATTCGGGCGCGCAAAGAAACTCCGAGCATAGCTCTCTCCATAGCTCGTTGTGTGAATCTGAGCATCTCTAAAAGGCCAGCAGCTAGGGACCACGTCTCAGTACCATATGTCATCACCGGAAACACACACAGGGGACAAACCTTCATCTTTAGATACTGCCGTATTTCAGAAGAGAAGATTTCGCGTAATTTCCCGAACGCTGTCCATCCGAGTTGGATTCTTCGAGCGACTACTTTGTCGAACTTGGACCGACCTAACTGGATTGTTTGTCCTAGGTATACGTAGTGGTCAAAAACTTCGAGTTGATATTAGACATGATCTTCGTCTTGTCCATGTTAATTTTAAGACCCACCTGTTGGGAAATGCTACTGAGGTCGCTGAGCAACGTATTGAGGTCCTCCAACAACTCTGCCATAATTACTATATCATCGGCAAAATTCGCCATTGATGTTAATGCCGAATCCGTTCCAGTCCAAGAGCTTAAAAACGTCCTCAAATGTGTTTATGAACAGTTTCGGAGAATCATGTCTCCCTGTCTCACACCTCGCTGCAATGAGATTGGTTTCGTGCTCTCGTCCTGTAGTCGGATAGACATGGTGGCACCGCTGGAGGGACTGCAATACTGCTCAGGTCTCGATTGAATCGAAGGCTTTCGTAGTCCACAAACGCTAGACATAATGGCCGATTATACTCCTCGGTCTTCTGTATAATCTGGCGAAGCGTATGTACCTAAGGTCTACGGGTAAAACCTTTTCGGAACCCGGCTTGTTCGGGAGGCTGGAAGTCATCAAACCTGCGTTCGAGACGGTTCGTAATGACTCTCGAAAACAGCTTGTATACATGGCTCAGGAGTGAGATGGGTCTATAATTCTTCAATAAAGTGTTATCACCTTTTTTGAAGAAAAGATCCAACACACTCCTGTGCCATGCTTCTGGCGTAGTACCCTCGAGTAAGACGGAATTAAATAACTTCTGTAGGACTAAAAGTACCGGTTTTCCACCCGCTCTCAGAAGTTCTGATGTGATTCCGTCTTCACCCCGTGCCTTGTTGTTCATAAGTTTTTGAGAGCCATTCTAATCTCGTACAGGCTGATGGCTCGTATTTGCCTGTATATAACTACACACATCAAAAGTGTCTAGGGATCAACATATATTTTTGCAATAACTTTTCTCCTGATTGATATTAATTAAAATTTTCTTTAAGGATTCATCAAATAAAGTGTTTTCGTTTGTCACAGTAACGATAAACCAAGTCACCTTTGCATTAATAAAGAAATTTGCCATTTTCCTAATAAAGGGATTTTTGACATTTGAACCACTAACACAAAAGTTCGAAAAAAAGACTGAAATAACAGTTTTCTTTAAAATTTTATTGGGTAACTTAAACAATTAATAATCCGTGTTTCTACCGCGAACACTAACAACACAAGAACATCGGTTTGGCATACTCAAAATGAGTTCATCCAAATCACGCTGTGGAATGGCCGCCCATGTTCGTTGCAACAACAAAAAAAGGTCTTCTTGCGACTGGATACCCTCCATATTCGGCAGAGCTCTTCTCTGTAGCATATCCCATGCATGCTCAATCGGGTTCAAGTCTGGCGACTGAGCAGGCCAGGGCAGGACATTGATGTTAGCTGCGGCGAGAGTCTGTCTTACAACTCTTGCGGTGTGCGGTCGTGCATTATCATGCATTAACTGAAATAAGGGACCGATTTGCACTTGTAGAGGAACGATGACGTCTGATACAATCGTCTCAGCATAAATTTGAGCGTTGCCTCTGATCCAAATCAACTCAGTTCTTCCGCCGATCCAAATACCCGCCCATACCATGATGGTTCCACTACTATAAGGATGGCCTTCCTGGCAGGATTTTAATCGCTGTTGGCGTCCAGGGGTTCTCCAGTGTCGTATACGTCTTGTATCCGGTCTCATACCAAAACGAGACTCATCAGAAAAGCACACGAAACGCCATTGTTCTTCTGCCCAATTTCTGTGTTCAAGAGCCCATTGATATCGAATCCTACGATTGTGCATTGCTATAGGTGGTACCCGTAGCGGTCTTCGGGAATGAAGGTTCACTTCATGCAAGCGGTTTCTGACTGTTTGGTCGCTAATTAAGTTCCCTGAAGAGTGATGAAGCCTCACGGCTAACATCATGGCAGTTATTGTTGGAGCTCTTCGAGTTAAGATTTGAATATATCGGTCTTGTCTCCGTGTGGTGCAGCGATACCGTCCTCCATGGCGCTCAGCCACGGTACCAGTGCTTCGGTAACGTGTCCAAAGTCGACTGATAACACTCTGACTTGTATTCAGAGCTAAAGCCACAGTACGTTGCCGGGAACCAGCTTCTATCATTCCCACGGCTCTGAGCATTTCTTCCCTGCTTAAATGACGTCGCCGCTCCATAATAACGTTGGTTTTAATCAGTAGTAGGGAAACAGTAGCACTAATAATGTCTTCAATGCGTTGTATGTTTTTATAGGGAAAATATTGACAGCTGATTTTCATCTTTTACTCGAATTTGATTCACAGTTCCTGATTCAAATTATGAAATGCACCAAAAAGGATCCATATAAATTTATAAAATCATAAATTTATTACAAAGCCACATCTCAATCTCAAGAAATCCGCTTAAAAATGCTTGATCCCTAGACACTTTTGATGTGTGTATTTGGCTGTAGAATGCAGTTTGTTTCATCTGACTGTCAATTGTTTTTACACTGTGGTGCCATTTTAAAAATTGCGTGTCTACATTAACATGGATTTAGCTCGGGAAAATTTTCGTAGTATGATATTCTACGATTTTAAGTGTAATTTGACAGCTCAACAGAGCATCGCTCGGCTTCAATCTGCTTTTGGCGATGAAGCACCATGCAAGACGACTATTTATAGCTGGTTTGCAGAATTCAAGCGCGGTCGTGTCAATCTCAGTGACGAATCTCGCGATGGTCGCCCGTCCAACGCTACCAACAACAAAAACATCGATGCTGTGCGCCGTATGATTGAAACAGACATGCACGTGACCTACCATTAGATTCGCGTATTATAAAACCCTAAGTAGAAATATTAAAAAATAAATAGAGACGAACAGTGTTTACATACCAAAGCTCCTTTAATCGAACTTACACTTGATAGGAAGTACAGATTCATGATAACATCGTTATTAATACACACCAATTGATGACCACAAGAATATTAACCAGCACTATCACATTATAACAACTCTAGTGACAGAATGATAGAGTGACCGTTCTATACGATTACTCGACAACCTTTCCGCACGAGATCTAATAATTGACTGTCCCTTGCACCGCCAGAGCAGTGACATTTAAACGCATTCGGTCGGTCATTCCACCATTCTACCCTCCATTTACAGGTATTAATAATGGTAGTAGGACAATCCCAGTTCTGATGTTAAATTAATGGAATATAAAACTACTGTATTAATTCTATCAGGATGTATAGCCGACTATTAAATAGCCTAGATAATTTATAACCTGAGTACTGAATAACAGTGGCGTGCACTGAAAGCAGGCAAAAATATCTGCGAGTTGTTTATGCCTTATGATATTTGTTCGTGTTCCAGCACAAATATCCTTAAATTAACCAATATTACCAACATATCCATTTACATTAAAAAAAATTAAGTTAATTCATGTCCAAACTAAGATTTTTTAAAATTAAGACTGTTTATAGAAATCCTAGGGTAGGCAAAGTATTTTTGTCAGTATGGAGCCGCTGAATAAACTTATTAATGTTTTCAAATGCAAATTAATATGTCTATAGAATTTGCTTGCATATGGATATTTGAAATAGTATAATAACATACTTAAAATAGGTGAAACAAGCCGAATACATTTTTTTGCCTACCCTCTGTGCACGCCACTGCTGAATAATGTAGAGTAATACTTTATTAAAAGTACCCTTTGTCAAATTACTAATGGTTTGGAGGTAGGTACCAACACAAAAGTCTTAAATATCAGTATATAATATTTATTATATAACAATGTCGATTACGACACGTTTGCTATCACAGAACATAAACTAATTATTTAATAATACTGTCAATGACGAGAGAACCATATAAAAATATATGGGACTCCCCAAGTGGTCTCCGCCAGCCCCTACACCACTTCCAGCACCAGCTCCAAGTCATATTATATGACTTATCATAAATATAACATAATAACATTACAACACAATATCATCATAACAATGTAAATTAATTAAACATTAAACAATACTAAATATAGCTTTCTAGTGATCCGTCACCAACTGAAGATTGTACACGACTGTCGACTATTAAATACTGTTCAAGACTGTCCGTTCTAAACGGTTACAACGTATTTATAGCAATCTCAATCCACTGAATTAGTGGGGGTGACATTGTCAGTTTCATTACTCGTTTTACAATATTTTATACAATATCAATAATAAATTATCCTAATTGCATAGGGCTTTCCATAACAATTTTATAGCTGTTAATCAATAGTTAAATATCACCAACTAACAAGATATTTAATTAATACAACACTTTTCAAAGCATAGTCAATTTCTACTACCCTCAATCGTCGCTGATAAAAGGAATAAGTCAAATTATAATCAAATTACTTATATCTATTTATATAAAAATATCATCGATGCTAACACGCGCATCCTTAGACATAGGTATGAGTCAAATACAATCAATCCTACACAAACATTTGGGTCTGAGAAAGCTGTGCTCACGGTGGATCCCACACAATTTGACCGAGGCTCAAAAAACAGACCGCGTCACTTGGTGCAGTTCCATGCTTACCAGATTCAACGAAGGTGTGTCAAATTTGGTGTGGGACATAGTAACAGGTGACGAAGCATGGATTTATTGCTACGATCCCAAAACAAAGCAGCAATCGAGCGTATGTGTCTTTCAAGATGAGCCGAAGCCAATCAAAGTGGCGCGCGTGAATAGTGCATCTAAGCGGATGATTACTTATTTTTTTAATAAAAACTGGACACGTGGCTACTGTTGTTTTAGATAATCGTCGTACCGTGACTGGTACACGGCCATTTGTTGCAACTCCGTAAAAATAACCGGAAACACCGTATCATCTTGCACCACGACAATTCTAGTTCCCACACGGCCAGACGAACAAACTAATTTTTGAAGGTGAAAAACATAGAACTTATGAGCCATCCTGCATACAGCCCCGAACCTTGTGACTTTTTTCTGTTCCCAAAAATTTAGAACCAATTACGCGGTCAACGATTTTCGTCACCACAAGAGGCTGTCGAAGAGTATGAAAAACACGTTTCTGAGGTCACCACGGAGGAGTGGCACAAAAGTTTTCAAAATTGGTTTAATCGCATGAAAAAGTGCGAATTTTGAGACACAATAAATTCATTTTTGACCTTCAATAGTATTTTTTTCTTATTCATTCCGGAAACTTTTAGTGAGCCCCACGTATTAATAAATACAGCCCTTACGTAAATAAGCCCCTGATGCCCTTTCACTTGCAGGAGCCTCCATTAGAATCGCAACAATCATCTTTTAATAAAAATATCTCCAGTCTGTCTTGGCCGCCATTTCCATAAGATTGCTACAACAGCGGACGCCCCGTCGAGCTGTCGTCTCGGTAGTCGGTCCCCGGCTAGTGATGTAACGACATTCGTATAAAGTCCGGGAATCTGAAAAAATAAATAGATTATTATTATTGTGTAACACATAGAGTGTTGCGTTGACTGACCTTTTTGCATGAATGTCCCAGGGAGGAGGGCTATGTTTCTCGAGAGTATGTAGTATGTATTTTGTATGTATGTCTGTTTAATAGACATACCCTTTGGGCTGTAGCCCAAAGGGCTTAATGGACAGTGACTTATAATATGTCGTTAGATTCGTCTTAGTTGTGGGAGAGACAAAGGCTATATATTTTTCAAAAAGAAAAATATTTTTATGGTTTTATAATTTATATTTGCTTAATCATATTGAACATGTTAGAAAGTTCATACAGCTAGTTAGAGCGGACCAAGTAGGACTCCCTTAAGTCATTATGGTCATTGTCAGTAGGTAGCGTGTATAGACTTTCCTGACAGGATCGATAAAAAGAACTTTTTTTTGCATCAGTACAAGTTACGACCTCTATTTTTGTTAGTATAATGAAAATTAATTAATTTAAAAAACTAACCAAAGTTTAAAAATTACTTTAATTCGCTAGAATATCTATTTTGCCAGATTATGACAAGTAACAAGTTTTAAAAGATTAATTAGCTGAAGAAACAACAAAGTTAAATTAACAATTACTTGCAAGATTTAAACAATCAATTCTCTTTTCGAACTTTTATTAATACTGTTTTGTTTATCTCGTCTCTAATATACATATTTTTTTTCGTATATGGTGCACGGGATTGCTAGTATTAAGAAGTGAAATCCCGGGAAATTAAATCATACTCCAACACTGCATTGGTTACGTGATATAACGGGGTCTGGCCCCTTTTTACGGCGCTTCATCGCCCGTTTTATAGTTGCCTTCCTATTCACTGGGTAGCTTCACTTCTTATTTGATTTTACGACATTGCTGATTTTGTTCATTTCCAATGGAATTTAAAATTGCTACGCATCGTGCCTCATCGAGCATGTTAGTAAATGCAATGATTTTAGAACACTGTTTCGAAGAACCTGGAGTGTGGGTACACGAGTTTTGCCTGATACTTTGGTATTCTTATTCTTATTCTTCTTATATATCATTCATTCATTAGCAGCCGATGGACGTCCGCTGCTGAACAAAGGAACTTCCTCCCCCTTGGAAGGGAGGGGTTGCCATAATCCTCACGCTTGGCAGGCGGCTTGGGGATCGCTTTGCTATTCATACCTATTCAATTTTGTTTATGGGTGGTTAATATTGGTCGTAATTACTGATATAACCTTGAATCTGCTGGACCCGCTGTGCCTTCTAGGGGTAGGTTCACTGTTCCTCTCTTGGTACAGATCCCACCTGAGAGCCCTGTCATGTGCCGATGCGACAGCCGCGGAGTTTTTTGTGTGTAAGAATCCCACATTCGAGCCCAACAGGACCTTTTGAAGGTTTCCCCCGTGAAAAGTTTCACTGCTTCAGTCGAAGCTACTGCAGAGTCCAGGGGTATTTTTAAAACAACATAGCCAATGGAATTATTTTACGAAATTCCATTTCACTTTGATTCACTCTATAAAATTGAAATTGAATTTGCATCTTTCAAGACTTGTCAGTCTTTTTACAATTGATCGGTTTATCTAGTAGGTAATTAATATTCTCGGTAACCTGTAAACCTCTTAACGAAGCGGGAAACCACTTTCTTGCAAACCGGAGATCGCGGGTTCGATTCCTGCACAGAGCAACAAATTTTTATAGTTTGTTATTTACTGGTTACACAACCATCACATGTTTGTCTTGAACAATAAGATGCTCCATGTATCAGATGAGGATGTAAAAAGTATGTTCTGCGGCCAATCTCTGCCCGGTCATGACGATAGTCCATTCCTCCAGATTGTAAGAGTAATGGAAGAAAGAGTGCACCAGCACTTTAGTATCTCCTGCGTAGTTGGCTGATATCAGAAGGTGGTAGATATGGTCAGAAGAATATTATTATTAACAGCTGACCCACGCAGCTCCGCCCGCGGTGTGTTTACGTTAACTAAAGTTTCAATAATATACCTACATTCGCATAGAATACAAAACCTCCTTTTTTAAAGTCGGTCAATAACTTGGACCCACTTTGTACTTGCCCTCCGAAGCATGGAGACGTTTAGTTCAAATGGCGTTAAACGGTCACCCATCTATTTAATGACCTTACCTAACGTTGCTTAACCTGATCGATTTCCAAACATTGTTAACAACTGTCTATGAGTGTTCCCTTACAAATATTTATTATATTTATAATGAAATTTTTTTTAAATCGGAGCAAGCGTATAACCAAGTACATATTTTGACTATAGTCCCCTCTCCCAAAGGAACCGTGCCGAATGTCGGGATAAAGAGTATCCTATGTCCTACCTCGGAGTATTAACGCAAATCATGCCAAGTTTCGTTTCAATCCATCCAGTAGTTTCAGCGTGATGCTCAGCCGAGATACAGACAGACAGACAAAAATAATAAAAAAATTTTTTTGGCTTTAGTATCGATTATAGAATGCCCTCCAAACATCATTTTCAAAATATCTTCAATGTACAGAATTGGACCTGTTACAGTTTTATTATAAGTATAGATTACTAAAAAAATACTGAGACGGAATCGAAACAGCTACAATATCCATCATCCCACGCGTAACCGCATCCTTCATTCAAGAGGATTTATAAAAAGGAGGAACTCGGCCCACTGCGGCAGTGCTGCCCCCGCCGGCTATAAATCCCCACAGATCTCGGGATCCCGTGCTATGCCCGTTTGCTAGCTCATTACTCTTAATAAACTCAGCAAAAATGCGGGATTCATTTATATCAATTTTGGCAGTGCTCGCGGCCGTAGCCCTTTCGGCGAATAGCTCAGACGTCGGGAAAGACGGTTTCAATTTCTATAAAGGTATATTTTCGGTCATTAGTCCCAGTTTTTCCCTTGTGGTTATAATTTAATAGAGTCAAAGCGAGGCTGGAGGATTTATATTCTGTCTCATTTAAGATTTTTCTTTGCCGTTGGATTTTTTGTATATTTTTTATTTTGTTTTGTAGTTAATCTAGTTATTATTTTGACATGATTTTGTCACAGGAAAATGGACATAAAAGCTTCTCAATTATTTTTAGATTTTGTATTTTTTATTTATTTATTACTTTCAACACATTTGTATACCTAATTACACATTGTCCCACAAAACCGTCAATCTCCTAGTTTTAAAAAAATACTGAAAAGCATCGAATATACCTAGAGAGGTATTCTATAAAGACTACATATTTTGGAAATAAATACAAGATATGTACAAAAGACAATTTTTCTGCACACTGCAGTGAATTATTGTTTTTATTAGATGTATTTTTTTAATAATACGTCTTATTTTATCGTCCGACATTCAAATTAAGAGGGGAATCGCTTTAGAATTTTATCGAAGCTAGGTTTCCGACATCGTAGTAAGAGATTTCCAAATAAGAAAGAAATAATATTTGAAATCTTCATAAAAGCTCTGCGTTCCACCGAGTCGATTTTATTTGCAGTTGCCTTTTTCTATTAGGTACATATAATTGAATCTGCTTTAAAGGTTTTTAAAAACATCCATTGTCGGGTTCATTGATTTTGTTAACATAAAATGGCTTTCCGGTATTCCTGAGATTTTTTTGTAAATTGTTTTATTAAATGTAGCCTTTTTCGGTTGATTTGTTTTTGTTGGGAAATTATTTTTTTTTGCCAGTTCTCATTGTTGTGTATATTTTTATTAATGTTAACATATTATCATTTGCTTTAATTTAAAAATATATTCATATAAACAGTTTTTTTGGCTTTATAACTACATAATATAAGTTTATGTACAGTATGAAAATGCAGCGCTAGCCGAGCAATTTTAGACGCAGCCTTTTGTTCGTTTAAATTTCTTGAAGGCAAGATATTTTATTTCGATTATATTATAAGACATCCAAGTCGTCCCCAGGGTGTTGTAAATGTGAACCCGCTCGAAGGCACGGTCTCTATCTCCATATAACTTACTACCTACCAAACTAAGATAACTTAATTTTTTTTTTTAGCAAATATTTGTAACCATATTTTTTGCGATTAATCACGCCAGTCATTCGCACCATTGATTATAGTATGTAGTTAGTTAGGATCTACAGTGATCACCGCAGTGGATCCAGGTCTTTTTTTTCTTTTTTTTTGGTAGGTTTGCTTTTGCTATCAGGTCTAAGAGATTGGAAGCACTGATGTAGTCTTAATGACCACATCTTTTGATCGTGGCTTCCATAGACGGGCAGCAATTTAGACCACTGTGCCCCTAATTCTTTCTACTATTGTTTGTCAGTAAAATATTCCGGAGATTTCTAAATATCAGCTTGTAAAGACCGTAACATACTAGCGACTTATGTCATCTAGTTGATTGGTTATTCTGTAATTAGATTTAACAAACTCGAAAGCTGAATCCGCCGTGAGATAACAATGTTCTTACAGAATACCACTAAAGGACAGAGATCACTCACAATATAAATATGCGAGTGTACACTTGTGATCACAAAACACAGTAGCGGTGAGATTGCTACGGACCAGGGTGGCGATTTCGCCATTTTAGTTCTCTTTCGAATCAATCACGAATTCGAAAAAATATTCGAATTCGAACTATTGGCGACTAAAAATCACGTAATTGTATTCTCGACATGTCGAGCCCAACATATTTCGAACGCTAGGCGCTCGAAGATTATTTCGAAGTTTACTTCGATTGTTGCCCAGAATACAAGACTCGAGAAAAACACTTCGAGTTACGAGATTTCTTAGTAGAGATAGGTTTCGAATTGCAGATTCGAAATCGAAGTCGATTCGAAGTAAGCGAGAATCGCCCCCTGCAGCGTATCATTATAGTACCGATCCGCTCAAATTAAATCAGTCAAATTCAGCTTGTTTACCGAATATAAATATTCCGATGAAACTTTATTTAGGTATGGTATAATGCCCACAGTTATAACTGGGTAGATGATCGAATAACATCTTTTTTTAAAAAAATAATGTATGTTTTATGGCAGACTACCTGCGCGGGCGATCCGATGATGGTGTTGCAGAAGAACCAACGTCAGGCGAGCGCATGTTATGTGAGTACCTACTTGAAGTGTCGCAAGCAACCCAAATGAACACTGATCATCATATTAGTTAACCTTTGTTTAAATTGAGCATTTAGCGGGTTTATGTTTGTTTCTTGGCGACCGATGTGAGGGCAATCAATCTACATATTTCCAGCAGTAGTCAACACGAAGGTTGGCTGCGGCATGGCCAACAGTGACTATACATAGTATGGTCTAAGAAGCTCTCGTATCTCAAGACATGAGAAAAAAAAAAAAGTCATTGAATGAAAAATCGATGTGGCATTTACGTTCATATTAATTTGGTGATTTGGTCTTATAGACTGTAATAAAAAATCATAAAAAATCTATAAAGAAGTTGCGTAGCCTCCGTGGCATAGCGAAAAACCGCTTTCGTACCAGAGGTTCCAATCCTGCAAGGAGCAACAATTTTGTGTAGTTATTTTACTCGTTACTGGTTAAACCATGCATTGGTTGGGTTCGGGTCCGACTTCCATTCCATCGGATTATGAGAGTATAGGAAGAGAGAGTGATCCTGTATGTGCGCAAACACTTATGCACTGTAATTTTTCTTGCATACTTGGCTGATCTTCTTAAAGATTGGCCGCCGTGGCTGGATCGGCTAGGTCCTAGCTAGTAGTAAGTAGTTGTAATAGTACCTACTACCGTTTGACTAGTCCGTTGGACTAGTGGTTAGCCACTCTAGCCGCTACTACCTAGGTCGTGGTTTCGATACTCGCCTTCTGTCTGGTTGTTATCTATCATCATTAGCAGCCGATATACGTCCACTGCTTAACAAAGGCCTCCCCCTTAGAAGGGAGGGGTTGCCATAATCCCCACGCTTGGCAGGCGTCTTGGGGATCGCAGTATAGTTGGAAGATAAATCCAAAAGAAACCGCTAAATAAATAAATTGAAAAGGACGCTGCTGCCCGTCTTCCTGTTCTCGCTTAGTCGCGTCTTACGATACCCAACTAGAGAAGATGGGGGATGCAATTCTAACCCGGCACCCCACGGGCAATCTATATAAGTATGTATTTACAAAAGAGTATATAACTATTAGTTGTCTGGTTACCATAGTACAGGCTCTACCTAGTTTGGGATCAGATGACCGACTGTCATGTCATGGTGTAGATTGTCCCAGGGTATTATTATTGTTATATTATATAGCCGTTAGAAGATAAGTATTGTAGTGTTAGGTGCTGAATTATCTGTACCTTGCAAAACACATAGGGTTCCATACCTAAAAGGTAAAAAAGGAACCCTTATGGTCTGACTTCGTCTGTCTGTCGGTCTGTCACACCTATATATTTCAGGAACCACTGATGCTATCGATTTGAAACTTGGAATAGTTTTAGATCTTACTAATCCGACTCCATCGCAAATGAAAAAAAAGTTTTTATTCACTTTTTTATAATTTGGGTCGAAATGGGTCATCAAAATTTTAAAGTGAGTAGTCTCACTATATTAAGTGGGGTATCTTTTGAAAGGGCTTCATTTGCACATCTCAAAACATATTTTTATTTTGGTTTATGTCACACAGTTTTTGGCTGATAATCAAAAATTTAAAAAAAAATACCGTGCCCCTCCCCTATCTCCGAAGTTTGTGGAGGGAAAAATCTGAAATAATTATGGGTAATACATGTCTATCTATATTTTACAGGAAAAATAAAATGATCTCTCTAAGTAGTATAGTTTTTTAGTAATCCTAAAAAAAACCTCGACAAACAAACTTAGTTTTGCGGTTTGGTTTTTTTCTACCTGAGATGTTTAATGAATAGTAAAATTACTTTAATACGTCCAAAGATGGTATGGAATCCTCGGTGCGCGGGTTCGACTCGCACTTGACCGGTATTTTTATTTATTAAATTCGTTGTTTCCATAGATTTTTACCGCACTCCACTGCAACTCTATCCAGGGTTGCTGCCTGCAATCGAGCAAGAGTACAGGAAAAGAACTGGAAACGCGTTTAAGAGTAAGTTAAAATGTTACTTCGTATTTTGATCTCTACAGCCCTGCTAAGGAACACAACCTCGAGTTCGACGCTGCGCGCAGCGGCAAGTTGCGATTTCGTATTCACAAATTTTTATTACGTACACTACCGCCACGAGAAGTTACGGATTTCGGTGAACTACTTCAGGTCGAATAGTTTAATAGTCAGATCGACGTTGAGCCGGAGTATGATAGTGAATATGTATTTTTATAGCGTTAAGCTTGACGTCGTATTCAAGGCTGGCTCGACGTCGAGCTCGCCGTCAAGCACAGCCACGACAGTTTACGACAAAGAATAGCATAGCTGGACTGTCCCGGGGAGCGTGCATTTCTACTCCCCCCGGGACGTGCTCTAGTGAGCATCTGGCATTGGTGAGATTCTGGCGAAATCTGAAAGGAGACCCTAAAGTCACTCCATAGCGTCGGTAAAGGCAGCCGGGGAGGTTTTAGGGGTAAAAATCCCACA
The DNA here is from genome assembly GCA_911728495.1 of Furcula furcula. Lineage (NCBI taxonomy): Eukaryota > Metazoa > Arthropoda > Insecta > Lepidoptera > Notodontidae > Furcula > Furcula furcula. The sequence continues at coordinate 8,956,768 of OU452254.1, read as the reverse complement.
TATCCCAGCTTTCATCCCCTTGGAGACTTGGTATCTTTTGAAGGTTTTCTCCTCGACAGGAAAAAAAAGGACTACTGAACTGTGCTTACATATTAAAATTATTACTTAACTATATTTTTTCTTATTACCTAGGTACTATCGCGGCCACGAATGGTGTACCAGTTTTGGATCAAAATCGTTTGAACGACCGTTACGTGCGCGTATTTTGGTCCGGCTCCAGCAAGCGATTATCGCCCTATGGTGGTACACCGCTTATAACCGCGAGAGTACACATAACATTGACTTACTTTAATTATATTTACTTATTTTATTTATACTCTTTATTGTACACACATAAAAATAAAATAAAAAGGACTTGAAGAAGTTTGTACAAAGGGCGGCCTTAATCCGCAATTTCTTCCAGGCAACCTTGGATGGAAAAAAGATTGCATGGAATACGAAAAGTGGGGTACTTTATTTCATTCTTTAGATGTATTTTTATATAAATATTTTTTTAAATTCCTTTTATCTCTGCAGATCACATGTTAAGCAAAGAGTTATGGGGAGACATCGAATCGCCGGCAAAGCGCGGTTCCAAGACAGCGCTATCATTGTTGATGCAGGGAAAACATATTTACCCGTAAGAATATAACAAATTACCAATTATCTACATCTGACGAGACTAGCAGGACGTTCGCCTGATGGTAAGCGACACGCCCACCATATGGATAGCTACACTCGAGACATTAGTTCTTTAAGTCTTGATCCCAGTAATTTCACTAGCTACAGTGCCCTTCACACTGGAACTCAGCAATAACTATTAGGATACTCCTTTGCAGAAGAGACTAGTGATCGACGCTTTTACCGTCAATGAAACGAGGCCGTTTATCGTCCACGATAAACCAGTTTATAAAACAGTCAAAAGTTAGACTAGTTTATACCGTTGTCGAAAAATTTTGTGGTCGAAGTCAGACGTCGAATGACGTTTACAGTTTATAGTCCACCGATAAACGAGTCTATTATTAAACCAGTTTATCGGTGGACTGTAAACTAGTCTATTTGTTAACGACTAAAAACAGTCGAAGTTCATTCAACGCCCACCCCTACAAGAGACTTACTACAAGGTATTGTAGTATCGGCCCTATCGTCAGGGGGTCAATAGATATGTGACAAGGTATCCCCTGCCTTAAAAGGGGCTAATGAGTCGCAGACGCACAGGGTGGGGGCTTTAGGCCCTTTTATTTATTCAATGCGAGCCCGAGGCGGGCGACGACGCAGTGTAGGCCTTCCGTAGTCGCAAGCACCGCGAGAGTGCCGGAGGGTTTTGCATTTCTGCTGCCCCCGTCGACCCCCGAGCGTCAGGCGCTGGAGAAACTCATTAAGATGTTTAGGATTTCACTGCTTATTATGATGCGATACGAAATGGTCATCTAATAATTGTACATATAAATTACAGAGATAAGGAAAGCTATTGTCCGTACGGAAAAAGGGGATTATGGTGATTAGGTAATATACTAATGTTTTTATTAAGATCTTTAAAGCTCCAGTGACTGTAGATGACTGTAAATTGGATAACTAATTATAGCTCCAGCAGCAAGTGAATACTGCCCACCAGTGGCGTAGCTTGCGTTAGACGGGCCCCTGTTTAGAGATGTGTTGGGGGCCCAAATGAAGGGTAAACGGGCCTCTGTAGCCCGAGGGCCCAATATAATCAGTATGGCTGATACCCTGCTGCCCACAATGATGAAGTGTTATAGATAATTGCTTTCATACTCATCCAATCTGCAGTTATCTATTCAATTGACGGGCTCGTTGGTCTAGTGGTTAGACAGCCTGTTCGCTAACCGATGGGTCGTGGGTTCGATTCCCACTAAGTGTCTGGGTGTTATGTAGCTATTTAAGTATATATTAAAAAAAAAATGTATATAAGTATTAGTATCAGTTGTCTGGTTTCCATAGTACAGGCTCTGCCTAGTTTGGGATCAGATGAACGTGTGTGGATTGTCCCAAGATATTATTATTATGAATTTTAGCTATCCAAAATTGCATTACTTACTTTCTGAAACGAAAATAAATTAGCAGTAAAGTTGTGAGACAAATTTTAATCGCAATAAGACATTATTTTTCAAACTGTATATCATCAAAAGGAATTATATCGAGTATTAACACGAGAGTTCATAGTAAAATTAATTTTCTATAAATTCCCATCAATTTTACTCAAACCTAACTTGATGTCCGCGCCTTGAACGTAACACATCTTCAATATTTTTACGGCCGGGTCTCCCAGCACAACACGGAAATTATTGGGAATTTCGTTATCAATTAAATCATGCAGTGTATTAAATATCTACTTCATACTTAAGTTTATTGCCCAATTAATTTTTAAAATATTTTTTATGTTTGTTTCAGTGCTAACAAGTATGTGGGAGATGCGGCAGACTTAGAATACAAATAAAATATCTTTAAAATAATACCTATTTATTCTTTATGATTGCTTGTGAGTGTAAAATCTCAATAATTAGTTAGGAAAACAGATGTTACAACGATCTGCGATTATTTTAACGATGTATTGACTCCTTAATTTATTGTAATTCAAATATTTTAATGAATAAAGTGTTTAAATTAGCGGTTGTTTTATGAATTAAACATGACTTTTGTTGTTTTAAGTGATTACATATAAAATCAGTAAATACCACTTACATTTTACTACACAGACTGACTATGCATAGATAGTATACCTACTCTTTATTGCACACTAAATTAACAGAATTAAAAACAGATAATAATTTAGTTTAAACTATAGTTACATTTTCTTACCCTTGCGCTGGCTGCACTATGGTCTCTTCCAGATAACCTTAGCATAAAATTGATTGAAAGTTTATAACGGGTTTCCCTTTGTGCTCTGTACACTAAATCAAAAGGGTCCCGTGACTACTACTGAGTTCTCGGTTCTATTGAAATTTCAAGTCCTTTTAACTCTGTCAGTTCCAATATCCGATGCAAGTACATTGGCTTACAGCTGTTCGGTGCAAATGGAACACGTGGCAAATTCTGATTGGTACATCCGAGCATACTCGTCTCAGTGGGAAAAGGCTTTATGCGTAATTGAAATTGCTGACAAAGACAAAGTAGTGAAATTTCATTACATAGAGCAGAACACGACAATTTAGTGCGTTAATGATTTTTTCAGCAGCGATGGTGGTCCAGTGGCTAAAGGGCTACTTTATACTAGTGTCAACTTTGTGCGAGGTTCAAATCGAAAGGCTTATTAGAATTCGCTAACGAGGAAGGAAAACATCACGAAGAGCATATAATAAAAAATATTCTAAGGCGCGTCGAATCTACCAATCAGCACTTAGTCCCCACATCTCTGATAGAAGAGATCATTACACATTAGTCGCAGAAAAAAAGGCAATCCTGAATCGATAACATTTACGTAATTTTAAATTTAAAAAAACGTTATTTTTTTCCACCGAAAAACAGAGCAAGTGGATGGTTAGAATAGCGTTGTTCAGTTTCATAATCTAGATAGTATACATCTATAGGATGACGGCGTGGCGACGGAGTTGCTACCCCCGTCCCCGTGAGGACTGTGACTGGTTCCCGGAGGGCTATAATGCGCCACCGCCGCGTCGGCGGGCTCAAAGGTACTGAGTAACACCTGGTACAGATCCCACCGGAGATCCCAGGTTCTCCTTTTATGTGCTGATGTGACAGTCGCGGGGGTTTTAGTAGGTAATCCCACATACAAAGGAGCTATGACGGTTTCCCCAGCGAGAAGAAAAAATAAAAGGTAGTAGTGTACATTTATTACCGAAGAACCGATAACCGCTGGGGAAAAAAGGTTCTCGAGTGGCGACCACGAACCGGAAGACGCAGCGTAGGTAGGCCTCCCACTAGGTGGACAGACGACATTGTGCGCGTTGCAGGTAACCGTTGGATGCAAGTCGCCAATTGTCGTTCATTGTGGCGTTCCAAGGGGGAGGCCTATGTTCAGCAGTGGACGTCTTCCGGCTGGTGATGATGATGATGTACATTTATTAGATTACTAGCTGACCCATGCAGCTCCGCCTGCGCTATTTTTACGTTAACTAAACTTTTAATAACAGACATTTGCATCGAATACATAACCTCTTTTTTTATAGTCGGTTAAAAACTGGGACCCACTTTTTGCTTGCTCTCCGAATCACGGACCCGTTTAGTCCAAATGGCGTTAAACGGTCACCCATCTATTTTTTTAATGACCTTACCTAACGTTGCTTACCCCGATCGATTACAAAACTTTGATAACAACTCTCTATGAGTGTTCCCTTACTAATATTTATTATATTATAAAGAAAAATTGATAAAATCGGACCAAGCGTATAACCAAGTACCCATTTTGACTTTAATCCCCTCGCCCAAAAGAACCGTGCTAGATTACGAGATAAAAAGTATCCTATGTCCTACCTCGTAGTAAGATCTCAGATCATGCCAAGTTTCATTTGAATCCATTCAGTAGCTTCGGCGTGATGCGCAGCCGTGATACAGACAGACAGACAGACAGACAAAAATTAAAAAAAAAACATTTTCGGCCTCAGTATCGGTTATAGAATGCCCCCCTCCAAATATAATTTTCAAAATATCTCCAATGTACAGAATTGGACCTGTTACAGTTTTATTATAAGTATAGATGACAATATTATGAACTATTTTGTCTAATGCGTTATTGTACTGAATCAATCGTCATGTTTTAACTCATCATCATCATCAACATCAGCCGGAAGACGTCCACTGCTGAACAAAGGCCTCCCTCTTAGACCGCCACAATGAACGACAATTTACAATTTGCATCCACCGGTTTCCTGCGACGCGAAAAATGTCGTCGGTCCACCTAGTGGGAGGCCTGCCTACGCTGCGTCGGCCTATTCCCAGTAGTTCTAAGTTTTGTTCTACATGTATGACTACTAAGAAAAAAAAATCTTACTAGTTCTACAGTCATGTAGAACTAGTAGGAATGCATTAAATATTATTTTTTCATTCCTAGTAGTTCTACACGATGACGTATTAGAAAATTGGAACTTTATTAGTGAGCAGAAAACTTTTTTTTTGTTCTCGTGGGGGAAACTTTCGATAGGTTCGCCCGATGGTAGTCAACCAGGGTATATCGGATTAGTATCCACTAAAACATTCGTGGCTGTTGCATCGGCACCTGAGAGGCCATTATTCATGAGGCTTCCTTATGTCCTATGCTACCCTGGTACTTCTGGTATAAATTGAATGTCACACTTGGATAACAAACACTAGACATCACTTATGAGGTAAAACCTCCTAACTCCCTCTCCTGCTCTAGTAATAGGCACTTCTGGTATATACGAACCACAGGTACAAACTCATAACTAGGTACTTGATATCACAAAAGAGATGAAGCCTCTTTGTGCCCTCTGTTATCCTAGTACTTCTGGTATAATATTTTTTTATGTCTGATAAGAATGTACTAGAGTAAAAAAAAGAAAACACTTAAAATATCTCATTTTTGAAGAAAAAATATTCTATTACTTTTACTAGCACACGCACTAATACAGTTTATGTAATATTTTTTGCAGTACGTCATCGTGTAGAACTACCAGGAATGAAAAAAATAATATTTAATGCATTCCTACTAGTTCTACAGTCATGTAGAAGAAGAATTTTTTTCCTAGTAGTCTACATTTAGAACTTAATGTAGAACTACTGGGAATAGGCCCGCAGCGTCTTCCAGTTTTGATGACGGATGTTTTAGCTATCCACAAGTTTTTTTTTGTATGCATGGAACGAGGATAAATATTATCTATTCTGAACAACTTTTAAAAATTTTGCTGGTCATCAACCCAGTATATAAAAATATTTATTCGACTTAGCACCTAATAACATGTGTTTCAGTGTTCAAAATAAAACACACGTTTCTCCTCTTAAGCTTATGTAAGTAGTATAAAATAAACATTCAGTATACGAGGAATTCTGAACTGTTCGCTTATACATTCAAACTTAAGACAATGTTATAAACTTTAGAGAGCTCGTTCAGCAGTTTCCGTGAGTTAAGCGCAATGAGCGCGTGCACTATTTGATTTTAACGGAATTGAAAATTTTATTCGCGATTGTGCTAAGAACATTTCAAACTGGCAGGAAACTTAGTACAAGGGGCATTGTTAGCTGCAGACTATTGTTTTGTTTCAATTAACTTACTTTACGTTATTTAATCCGGCCATACAGGATGGTAATATTTTCCTATTACAAATAAGTAAGCTTTCTTTCCAGTACTGTGACTCTTGTATCGTTAACAGTATCAACAGTTGTTGCCTGTGCAGACACCGATTTGACAAAGGGCAAGTCCCTTGGAAATGCCTTTGAATGCGAAATTACAAAAGGGAACGAAGGTATAATATGAATTTCTATTTCAAAGCTGAGATGCAATAAGTCTCTTATGAGATTATATTACTCATAAAATAAAGGCCAAAGACTAAAGAGACCAAAGGATAAGCTACTTAGTCGAGCTACTTTAGACGAAAACTTACCTAATTTTACAAGGCACCACAGATCCTGCTAGTGCTGCTATGTGTGCGTATTAGGGTTTTCTTCTTTCGTACGAAAAGTAGATTATATCGGAAGTTGGAGAACCAAATTAAACAGGTAGGTATACTAGTAAAATAAACTAATTTTCTTGAAGTTTTAACAACATATTGATAGTTCTTGAACAATTTAACAATTTAATATCATTATTATAATATTTATTAGCCAACAATTTGAATAATCCATTCGCTCATAGCTTTTCTCCTTTGCGTACCAACGAAAGCTCTAAAACAGTAGCCATAACACAGCAACAAATCGATGCTGACAAGGACTGGGTAGCATCTCCCGGGTGGGTTGTCTGGGGTCTGAGCAGCACTCACGATATTATCCTATCTGTTCCCATAATGCGCGCTGTAACACGATACGATCACTGTTTCCGATACAAAACAGAGGGGTCGATACGGTTCAGTTGCCCCAAGTTGGAAATAATATTCAGCTGAGTCAAGAAATTACGGGGTTTACGGAAATCACTTAAATTATCTTCGGAAAACAAAATTTATTTATTTTCCCGATTGCCCCAATAGAAGGGTTATGTTTTGCGAATGTAGTTAAATATGTATGGTCTATTTCGTTTACATACCAATAAGCCTAAAAAACTTGATGAATTTTGACTTTTGACATATTGTTAATTTGTCTTATATGTAGAATTCACATAGGCTAAACTCTAGTCCAGTTTTGTTTGTTCATAGTCGGGCTTTTTCTTCTTCTTTTACTAAATTATGGCTCCATCCATCGATATAATATTATATAAACTAGATAAACATTCACGAACAAAATGACATCTAAAATGTGGTCGCGGAGGTTGCAAACTTATCAGTGCTGGTGGCGGAAACGTGAACTAACGATTTTATAAGGATAATTACTTGTAGTTTGACAGTTTCACATAGACAGAAGCGACACTCCTATCGGCAAAAATTGATTGTTTTTGTTGTTAGTCATAAAATCTGCATCTTAAATTATTGGGCTCAGTTGGTATCTAAATTCTGATTGATGTTCAGGCTTATTTTACAGGAAACTAAAATAACCCGTCGCTTAACGTAGCATTCACCTAACCCTTCGTGTGTAAAACTATAATAAGGAATCCTATAATAAGGAATCATCAAATACTACCGCAAATTAAACCTAAAATATAGTATGTGATATTTTTGTATTTTCCTAGAATGCAGTATTGACTATAGCTCTTTAGGTCATTAGTCTTAGGACGTTAATGGTCTAACTGCCGCACTCACAAATTCCAATTAATTTTAATGCCAATTAAGTCACTTTTTGAAATCTATTTATTTTGACTTTCGTAGCCGTTAATGATTATTTTCGATTACTGAATACAAGACAATTGATATTTTTACTCACTATCTGCATATGAAGTATTAATTGGCTTCGAGTGTCGAAAAAATCCGATTTCAAAAAACGGATTAATTATCATTAAGTATAATTGACTTAACCGAACCTACAATTAGGCAGTTAGCTATGTTAAAACTCATTATAAATTATTGTCATCATCATTATTTGAGAACGTTTTCCCCTATCGGTTATTGGTTCTTTAATAATATCGTATATACATAAGTGAAAATGTATCAAATTGTCTTAGTATTTATCAGACACAATTAGAGTAATTTCCAGACGCTATCATTTGGAAATCATAATAATAATTGAGACTAAGCTGAGACTGTTAATTTCTCTTATTTGATTCTATTCCGTCGAAAATTATTAAAAGTCGTGCGGCAAGTTCGAATTTACTTTGGCATGACGACACGCCTCCATCCAGCCGCTCCACAAAATTATTGCCTCTTATTAATTACAGCGGTTAAATAATTATTATAGCGCACGAAGAAACTTTCCCATGAAATTACAAGTCTGTGGAAATTAAACAATTATGCTCAAATAAATTTTCTTTAGCAATGCCCCAATTGGAAGCAGGCTTCGTTACGTCGTAATTTGTTCGAATTTCTAGGTTTTATACTTGAATGTGGGTATCCAATGGGAGTGAAATCATCTGAAATCCTTTAAGTATCACGCTATCCATATTGTGTCAAGAAGAATTAAACCGTGGTTGCGAATACTGCGTTGATAATTATCAGGTAAGTATGGATTATAGGTTCCCGAGTGGCGACCACGAACCGGAAGACGGAGCGTAGGCCTTCCACTCGGTGGACTGACGACATTGTGCGCGTCGCAGGTAACCGGTGGATGCAAATAGCCAATTCTTGTTCATTGTGGCGTTCAAAGGGCCTATGTTCAGCAGTGGACGTATTCCGGCTGGTGATGTTGATGATGATGATGATGTATTTTGAAGTATAATTTGGTAAGCTGGAATGATAATAAAATGGATTCTTTCTTGGGTCATCTAGGTACATATTCCTCAATATACCCATATTCCGGAAAAATTTAAATGAAATTATTGTAATTTTTAGATGGTGGTTATTTCATGGATTCTTCTCTCCTTATAGTCAAAGCTAGTAATCTCTTTTAATTTAACTTGTAAACCAATCTCCGTGAAGCCAAGTTTCAGCTAGGTAAAATTAAAGGAGTCGATTGCGCGGGTGCTGCTTGGGGGGACTGGTCCGGCCGGTGTCGTTTTGTCCTTTTTTTTTTTCTTTTGTAGTGTAGCACCAAAATTTATTATTATTACTTTATTTACGTTCTGAAGGCAATTCACTTGAGCTTGTAAATTATTCTTGGTGTGTATCTAACTTAGACGACTTGTGATAAAAGTTGGTAATTATGTTAACGTGCTTTGTGTCTTGCCTGACGAGGCACTGCTTAACAGCAGAAGGTAAATGGTAAACGTGAGCCACTGTGATTTTGGATCGGTCATGCTCGCCATCGAAAAGTCTTTGCTTGTGGCGGCTTCGTGTGGCGGGTCACCCCCTTCCCTCCAATATGGTTGAGGGGAGTGATGGCTGCTGCTCGAGTCCACTCGTGCGCGGGTGCTGCTTGGGGGGACTGGTCCGACTACTATCCCTTTGGCATTTTAGTTTGTTGTATTTTCGTCGTATTTTTTATTTTATTTGATATTTTGAACGGCAGGACACACTGTCGCTGGTGCTGATCTAATTGTAAAAAGACAAACTTTGTTTAAAAAAAAATGTGAAAAAATGACAAGCCCGCAGAGCTTCTTGCCGGATCTTCTCAGTTGAGGCCGCGATCCGGTGGTAGCTTTTAAAAAATTGACCGTTCAAAAGTGCTAGCGTTAAGCCTATATAAAATAAACATTTTGAATTAAGAATTTTTGTATTTTTTAAGGTTTATATTACTAACGATAGTCTAAGTACTAACATTACTCTTCAAAGAAATAAAGATAACAACAATATATATTACTAGCTGACCCACGCAACAACGCGCGCGCTGTGTTTACGTTAACTATACCTACTTTCAATAATATACATTCGCATAGAATACAAAACCTCCTTTTTTAAAGTCGGTTAAAAACTTGGACCCACTTTGTACTTGCCCTCCGAAGCACGGAGACGTTTAGTTCAAATGGCGTTAAACGGTCACCCATCTATTTATTGACCTTACCTAACGTTGCTTAACCTGATCGATTTCCAAACATTGTTAACAACTGTCTATGAGTGTTTTCTTACAAATATTTATTATAATTATAATGAAAAATTGTAATGTTGTCTTTTATTTACGCGAATACTAGACATTGTAATTAATCTATTCTTACGGATTATATCGCGATTTATTTTAATTTGCACCCATGGTCACGGGCGGACCCATTGCGGGGGGATTCCGCCCGTGACCATGGTGCTGCAAAGCATTCGAAACGTCGGGAAAATTAAAATAAATCGCGATATAATCCGTAAGAATAGATTAATTACAATGAAAAATTGTTAAAATCGTAGCAAGCGTATAACCAAGTACACATTTTGACTTTAGTCCCCTCTCCCAAGGGAACCGTGCCGAATGTCGGGATAAAAAGTACCCTATGTCCTACCTCGGAGTATTAACTCAAATCATGCCAAGTTTTGTTTCAATCCATCCAGTAGTTTTGGCGTGATGCTCAGCCGAGATACAGACAGACAGACAGACAAAAATAAAAAGAAATACATTTTTGCCTTTAGTATCGGTTATAGAATGCCCTCCAAACATAATTTTCAAAATATCTTCAATGTACAGAATTGGACCTGTTACAGTTTTATTGTAAGTATAGATAGATGTCATGCTATCACATATAAATGTGTACCCGTACAGTGTTGAACTAATCATAGCGATATAGCTTCGGCAAACTTGGATGACTAGTTGTGCAACTGTATCTTTATTAGAGAAAATTAACGGAAAAGTGCCAATTGCCGACTCGGCTCACGTTCTTAGTATTAATTTTGGGTTTATTGAATAATACGTGACCAGCATAAGCAATCTGTACGCATTACTTGATAGAGGTTTCCCAAAATTACGTCCACTCAAGTGGATTGGGGAACCTCTAATAGGTATTTCGACGCGAGGACCTTTTCTGGGGACTTGGTTAAATAATCACTGTCCTCTCACCCCCGGAATTATATTTCCATTCAAGACTGAACAGGTAACAATAGCACCGGTGTTCCGGTGTTAAAACGCCCGGAACAATTTGGTGTAATGCGAAAAATTCGGACAAGGGTGCTCGAAGTTCGCCTGTTGTGTACTTAATGATGTTAAGCGCTCTCAAACGCGACAGGGTTAAAAGCTTGTTTCGTGAAAGCGTACCTAATGTCAAATAACAATGAGGGACCCGCTGTGAGAGATGAAAAAGTAAATTGCGATGCTGTTCAGAAGCGGCTCCCATTTACGCTGGAACTTGTGAAAACTCGCAACAAGCCAGGACAAGTGGGTTTAAACGATGTCTGACGACGATCGATGACTCCCCTCTGCAAGGGTTGATACCAAATATTTATTATGTAATTTCATTATCCTTAATATGCTCGAGAAAACTTTTTAATACACGTAAACGTTTTTATTTATTACTAGCAGTAGCCCGCGGCTTCGCCCGCGTTTACTTTGTAACTCAAACGTGCTTAGATTTATGGATCGAGGTTTTTTAAAATATTGTTTACACTAATGTAAATAAAAGACAACATTAGTGTCGTTGAAATCATAGTATGATTTAAATGTGTAGCATTCGCGTTAGTTAAAACGTTCGTAATAAATTGTTACTTACCTCTCGTCCATGCATTTGTGGATTTCCATTAATCCTTTAGGCATTAATAATCTTTTTGATATCGTGCATTCCCAGTTTTCAAGGACAACATTTACCGTTTCTGTATTTTGAAGCCAGCTTCATAAATAATAAGCTTATTGTCTTTTACTTACGCGAATATTACACATTGAAATCAAACTACTTTTTGCGGATTTAATCGCGGTTTATTTTAGCTTTGACTATCCCGACGTTTCGAATGCTTTGCAGCACCCATAGTCACGGGAGAACTGAGATGTTGAACGTCCTTATGTCACAATTATGCCGGTGTACCCTCAGGTCTTCTGAGTTATTATTGTTGGTGCGATCTTCGGACGATCGATTTCAATATTTTCACACTTTTATTAACTCTGATCTAATCAAGTATGTAGCCTGTATTTTTGTGTAAGCTATCATAGCTCCAATTTCTTAAATATTTACTTCTTTATTTAAAAATATACTGTACATATTTTGCAATTCCATTCAAAAACATATGAGGTTGTTAAGTGGAAACCATTTGGTAACCCCATTGGTAGATGCCCTTAGCGGTTGATTTTCGAAAAATGCTGGAAATAAGTTTATTCAACAGTTTTGTTTAGTTCATTCACTGAGTTTCCTTACCATAGTTGCATTATAGCATTAAATGGAGATCTTTCTTCACGCAAACTTTAGGGATTCTTGTATGAAGTACATAAAATATGGCATGTGGCTGTAGGAATAAAATATTTTTTGGAATTCAATTGAACGCTTTTAGGGGTTAATTTAAAAAAAATGACATGGATTGCTTCAATATGACGAATGTATCCGCAGTGTAATCAGTGCAGCATGAATTTTTTTTCGCGTTTGATACTCAAAAACCGTGCTAAAACCCCGTTAAGGGTGATTTGCAAAACAAATGTGTTAGACGTGTTTCTCAATTTTTTTATGAGTACACTGACAAAGTTTCGTGTCTGAAAAAATATTTTCTTACATACAAACTTTGGTACCTCATTTGTCCCACGGGTTGATTTTCAAATAAAACATTGCACACGACACAACAAAAAAAAAGGAACCAACTTCAACAACACTAAAATACATAAAATAATTTAAGTGTTATTGAAGTTGATGTTGAAGTTCCTACTGTGTATATTTTCTACAGGAACACTTTATCCGGTCCTAATAAAATTTGCATGAAATCATTACAATAGTTTACTCCCTTGAATAAAAAAAGAATCATCGAAATCCGTTCATATTTGTCAGAGTAATGTAATGGAGAACATCAGTTTACATGGTTTTTTAATCGACTTCAAAGAAGGAGGAAGTTCTCAATTCGTTTGTATATATTTTTTTTACCAGATAAATTTATCCACATCAATCATGGTTATTATTATTATTATTTATTCAAGAAAAAAGTACAAACATCAATATGGACTAAAGGTGCATCATAAACTCATTCGAGTTTTACCGTACACCAGTAACGTCGACATTATTATTTAATTATTAGGTAAGTTCACACAACACAGGTTCTCCAGGAAGTTCTTATCCAGTTGTGATAAAATTTATACATATTAATTACAGTGGTTCCTTCTTTCGCATAAAAAAGAATTATTGAAATTGGTAAATACTCGTATTTGCCAGAGTTTGACCACTTTCGTCCTTAAAATGCGATAAAAATATCATCTTTTAGCCATTCCTACAGTTTTTTCTGAGACGCCATTTTTATTTTTTCTGGAACTGCATATTCCTAAGTAATTTTTTTTATGGGACCCAATCTGTGGAGCGGCCTATCGGTACCAGAAAGATTTTTTGAAATCGGTTCATAATGGCCAGAATCATGCGCGATCATACATAGAAAAAAAAAATGTACAGACAAATTGAGAAAAACAAACCTCCTCCTTTTTTGAAGTCCGTTAAAAATGCTGAAAATTAGTTTGTTAAATTGTTGTGTTGAGTTTACTTACCGAGTTTCGTGACTGTAGCTGTATTATAAATTAAATGGAAATCCTTCTGCATACAAACTTTGAAACCATTAATTGATCTTAGGGGTTTTATTTTTCGATGAATGCAGGAAACAGGTTTCTTAGATTCTTATGTGCAATACATAAAATAAGTCTTGTGACCGTAGGGTAAAACAAAAGGATTTGGACCCCAATTAATCCCTTTTGGGAATCAAATAAAAAAATTGCACATGGATTTCTTTAATTTCATAAATGCATCCACAGTGTCATCAGTGCAGCATGTTTTTTTTCCGAATTCATACTCAAAAACCGTGCTAAATCCCAGTCAAGGGTTGATTTTCAAATCAAATGTGTCAGACGTGTTTTCTCAACTTCTTTTGATGACTAAGTTTAGTGTCCGTGTGGTGAAAAATATTTTTTTGCAAACTTTGATACCCTATTTGACCCAGTTAGGGGTTGATTTCCGAAAAATGCAGAAAATTTGTTTGTTGTTATGTTGAGTTTATTTAATGAGTTGTGTGACTGTAGCAACATTATAGCTAAAATGAAAATCCTTCTTCATGCAAACTTTGCAACCTCATAAAATGACCTTAGGGATTGTTTTTTGAAGAATGCCTGAAATAAGTTTCTTAGATTATGATGTGCAATGCATAAAATAAGTCCTGTGACTGTAGGACAAAAAAATATTTTTTGGACCCAATTATACCCTTTTAAGGGATACCCTGATTTTGAAAATAATTAAATTGCTTTAACTTGATAAATTTATTCACAAAGTTTCATCAATGCAGTATGATTTCCTTTCCGCGCTTGATACTCAAAAACCATGCTAAAACCCCTTCAAGGGTTAATTTAAAAAAATAATACACGTGTTTTTTATCAGTACACTGAAAGTTTCGTGTCCGTGTGCTATGAATTTTTTTTTCCATGGTAATTTTGATACCCCATTTGACCCACGTAGGGGTTGATTTTTGAAAAATGGTGAAAATAAGTTTGTTAAATTGTTTTGTTGAGTCTATGTACCGATTTTCGTTACTCTAGCTGCATTATAACATTCAATGGAAATCGTTCTACGTGTAAACTTTCCAACCCCATTATTTGACCTTAGGGGTTGTATTTCGCTAAATGCCGGAAATAGGTTTCTTAGATTCTTGTGTGCAATACATAAATTAAGTCTTATGACTGCAGGTCGAAAAACATTTTTGGACCCAATTGGACCCTTTTAAGAGTTGATTTTCAAAAACTATTTTCACATGGATTTCTTTAGTTTGATTAATGTATCCGCAAAGTTTCATCAATGCAGCATAATATTTTTCTGTGGTTCAAACTAAAAAAACATACTAAAACCCCTTTAAGGGTCGATTTTCAAAAAGTTGTGATACACGTGTTTTTTCATTTCTTATGTTTGTTACGTTACAACATTTCGTGTATGTGTGGTTAAAACAAAATGTTTTCCATACAAACTTTGAGATCCCATTTGACCCACTTAGAGGTTGATTATCGAAAAATGCTGAAAATTAGTTTATTTAATTTTTGTATTGAGTTTATGTACCGAGTTTCGTTTCTCTAGCTCTATTATAGCATTAAATGGAAATCGTTCTACGTGTAAACTTTACAACCCCATTAAATGATCATAGGGGTTGTTTTTTGCAAAATGACGGATATAGGTTTCTTAGATTCTTGTGTATGTGTTGCATAAATTAAGTCTTATGACTGTAGGTCGAAAATCATTTTTGGACCCCCATTGGACCCCGTTAAGAGTTGATTTTCAAAAAATAATTATCTATACAATCATTGCTTTAGTTTGATAAATGTATTAGCAAAGTTTCATCAATGCAGCCTGATATTTTTTTCCGCGTTTCATACTCAAAAACCATGCTAACATCCCTTTACGGGTCGAATTTGAAAAAGATGTGATACACGTGGTTCTTAATTTCTTTGGCTTAGTACATTGACTAAATTTCTTATCCGTGTGATGAAAAAAAAAATCCATAATTACTTTGAGAGCCCATTTGACCCACTTAGGGGTTGATTTTACAAAAATGCTCAAAATAAGTTTGTTAAATTGTTGTGTTGAGTTTATTTACTGAGTTTCGTTACTCTAGCTGCATCATAGCATGAAATGGAAATCCTTCTTTGTGCAAACTTTGCAACCCCTTGATATGATCTTAGGGGTTGTTTTTCGAAAAATGCAGGAAATAGGTTTCTTAGATTCTTGTGTACATTATATAAACTAAGTCTTATGACTGTAGGTGGAAAAACATTTTTTGGACCCCAATTGGACCCATTTCGGAGTTGATTCTCAACACATGATTATTTACAAATAGATTGCTATAATTTGATAAATATATTCGCAAAGTTTCATCAAAGCAGAAAGTATGTTTTTTTACGTTGTATACTCAAAAACCATGTTAAAACCCCTTTAAGGGTCGATTTTCAAAAAGTTGTAATATACGTGTTTCTTTATTTCTTTTGCTCAGTACTGTAACAAAATTTCAATTCCGTGTGACGAAAATTTTTTTTTTCCATATAAACTTTGGGAGCCCATTTGACCCACTTAAGGGTTGATTTTACAAAAATGCTCAAAATTAGTTTTTTCAATTGTTATGTTGAGTTTATTTACCGAGTTTCGTTACTCTAGCTGCATCATATGATGAAATGGAAATCCTTCTTTGTGCAAACTTTGAAACCCCATTAAATGACCTTAGGGGTAGTTTTTCGAAAAATGCAGGAAATAGGTTTCTTAGATTCTTGTGTACAATATATAAACTAAGTCTTATGACTGTAGGTAGAGAAACATTTTTTGGACCCCAATTGGACCCCTTTAGGAGTTGATTTTCAAAAAATGATTATTTGCACTTGGATTGCTATAATTTGATTAATGTATTCACAAAGTTTCAGCAATGCAGTTTGAATTTTTTTTTCCGCGTTGCTTACTCAAAAACGATGCTAAAATCCCTATAAGGGTCGATTGTCCAAAAGTGTGATATACGTGTTTCTTTATATCTTTTGTTTAGTACATTGACAAAGTTGCATGTCCGTGTGACGAAAAAAATATTTTTTTCCATACAAACTTTGGGAGCCCATTTGACCCACTTAGGTATGGAATTTCCAAAAATCCGTTCTTATTGTTCACCTAGACTATTTGAATAATGTTGGTTCCAAATTTCAAGATTGTACGTTATATGGTTTTTGCTGTATCGTGATTCCTAGAAAACACCCTGCTCTTTTATTAATATAGATTATTGTACACAAAGAAACACAGATACAGTAATTTTTTTTTTTTTTTTTTTTTTTTCTCTTTATTTGTTACGGGGCTTTTAACCATCAGGTTATGCCAGCCCCATCGTAGCCTTTTACATTTAAGCCTTAATATTACGTACAGACATACAGTAATTAAAAGATAGTAAATGCATGTACATTGGCGAGCTTAACTCAAACATGAGTTTTCTAACAGCAAACCAATTTACAAAGAGATTTGTAATGGGGTACAATTAGTGTACAACATACCTTAATATTAAGTTAAAAATACAATACATACATACTTAATAATATACTTAATATATAAATATATACTATAAACTATGCTATTTATATATATACTTGTATATATAGAAATACATAAATATCATACTACTTGTGACAGAAAATGCTCCTTAGTTCTTGTCTTAAAAACGTTTAATGATGAACTGGCTCTGATAGAGTGTGGCAACGAGTTCCATAAACGAACTGCGTGGATAGTAAAGGAGCCACCATAACAGCTAGAGCTGTGAGATAGTGTACGTTTTCTAATCAGTTGGTGAGGCATTTGCTTGCGGGCTACTTAATTACTGAAGTAATATTTTGAATACCTATCCGATTAAATGATCCAATAATATCAATAATAATGTAAATTTATTAAGTAAAAAAAATGTAAATGTGATCGGAATTATTTTACGTACGGTAATATCAGATACGAAAACGGTGACCTTAAGTTAAACAAATAAATTCATAGCTAAGCAAATAATGCCTTACTTACTACTTTTCATTTTACCACAAAATAAGGGTAGGTAGGTACTAACCCTGACAAAATAACGGTTACTACCGTCATTACGCTGGAAGAATGAAACAGGGCCGAACGAAATCATCTACTAAATAGTTCTTTGTCACTTTTTGCGAAATTTCCTTTACCCATTCTATATACGGAACCCAAAATGAGCGTCATCGAATTGAGTGGCTCACGTAGTCTGTATCAATTTGCTCGGACGTGCCTGAGATGGCAATAGTCAACGCTGGGCCCAAATTAGGGCCCTATTCTTTCGCTCCACCGTAATGATCACTCTTTAATTAAAACTAATGAGGTATCTGTAAAGGTTTTATTAATTTCGTTGCGGCTTTTAGAAACCACTAATGGCGGAAAGGGGCCCCTAATTGGCGATTTGTTTTAGCCGAAATGGGTTCTATTGAAGTGATTTTTGCACTGTGTATCATGAAGGGTCATCTCTTAACATTAGGATTATTATTTTAAACGATTTAGTGTCGAGGTAAGTAGGAAGTTTCTGATGGTAAGCAATACGACTGCCTCTACAACACATAACATATTAGTAATTAACTGCCGCACTCACAAACCCCAATTTACTTTAATTCTAATTAAGACACTTTTTAAAATCTATTTATTTCGACTGTCGGAGCAGTTTATGATTGATTTCGATTACTGAACACGAGATAATTGATATCTCTACTCACTATCTGGGTATTAAGTATTAATGGGCTTCGAGTGATGAAATAATCCGATTTAAAAAAATGGATTAATGAACAACCTCTCTGAAGCCGGCGTTTTAATCGAAATTGGCGTTTGTAGGTTCGGCAGTTAGTCTCTTAGCCGTAGCCGATTATTTTATCAGCTACCATACCATCCCCTTCTCACCCAAAAACTGCAATGTTTCACATAGCTTCTTAAATACAATATTGGCAGGTACCAGGGCAGTCCCTTGCTCAAGGGACTTATCACCTAGTAAAGTCTAATTTATTAGTTTAGTTTTACGTCAAATAAACAAAACCATGCAACTTCAAAAAATATTCTAGTAATACAAAATTAGAACACATTGGAAGTATTTTGAGTGACCTCGGAAACGCAATGGGAAGCCGCTCGTTTCACAACCCGTATGTCGCAGGTTTACATTTTTTTCATTATTGCTGGGAGCTAAAACTTTGAGTTACTGGAAATATTTTTGTTACTGCTTGGGAAAACGCCATAATGCGGACTGATCACCTGTTTGTCTGAACAGTAAGGTGACCCATCGGATGGACGTGTAAAAAGTTGGTCTTGCTCCAAATCTCTCCTCGGCCCTATGTTTTGTCTTTATCTCATCGGATTGTGACCAACTCAAACTCAAACTCAAACTCAAAAATTGTTTATTTCAAATAGGCTTAACGCTAGCACTTTTGAAAGGTCATGTATTTTTTTTTTTTAAAGCTACCACCGGATCACAACGCGGCCTCAACTGAGAAGATCCGGCAAGAAACTCAGCGGGCTTGTCATTTTATCACATTTTTTTTAAACAGTGTGTCATGTTACAACTACACACATCAAAAGTGTCTAGGGATCAACATATATTTTTGCAATAACTTTTCTCCTGATTGATATTAATTAAAATTTTCTTTAAGGATTCATCAAATAAAGTGTTTTCGTTTGTCACAGTAACGATAAACCAAGTCACCTTTGCATTAATAAAGAAATTTGCCATTTTCCTAATAAAGGGATTTTTGACATTTGAACCACTAACACAAAAGTTCGAAAAAAAGACTGAAATAACAGTTTTCTTTAAAATTTTATTGGGTAACTTAAACAATTAATAATCCGTGTTTCTACCGCGAACACTAACAACACAAGAACATCGGTTTGGCATACTCAAAATGAGTTCATCCAAATCACGCTGTGGAATGGCCGCCCATGTTCGTTGCAACAACAAAAAAAGGTCTTCTTGCGACTGGATACCCTCCATATTCGGCAGAGCTCTTCTCTGTAGCATATCCCATGCATGCTCAATCGGGTTCAAGTCTGGCGACTGAGCAGGCCAGGGCAGGACATTGATGTTAGCTGCGGCGAGAGTCTGTCTTACAACTCTTGCGGTGTGCGGTCGTGCATTATCATGCATTAACTGAAATAAGGGACCGATTTGCACTTGTAGAGGAACGATGACGTCTGATACAATCGTCTCAGCATAAATTTGAGCGTTGAGGTTGCCTCTGATCCAAATCAACTCAGTTCTTCCGCCGATCCAAATACCCGCCCATACCATGATGGTTCCACCACTATAAGGATGGACTTCCTGGCAGGATTTTAATAGCTGTTGGCGTCCAGGGGTTCTCCAGTGTCGTATACGTCTTGTATCCGGTCTCATACCAAAACGAGACTCATCAGAAAAGCACACGAAACGCCATTGTTCTTCTGCCCAATTTCTGTGTTCAAGAGCCCATTGATATCGAATCCTACGATTGTGCATTGCTATAGGTGGTACCCGTAGCAGTCTTCGGGAATGAAGGTTCACTTCATGCAAGCGGTTTCTGACTGTTTGGTCGCTAATTAAGTTCCCTGAAGAGTGATGAAGCCTCACGGCTAACATCATGGCAGTTATTGTTGGAGCTCTTCGAGTTAAGATTTGAATATATCGGTCTTGTCTCCGTGTGGTGCAGCGATACCGTCCTCCATGGCGCTCAGCCACGGTACCAGTGCTTTGGTAACGTGTCCAAAGTCGACTGATAACACTCTGACTTGTATTCAGAGCTAAAGCCACAGTACGTTGCCGGGAACCAGCTTCTATCATTCCCACGGCTCTGAGCATTTCTTCCCTGCTTAAATGACGTCGCCGCTCCATAGTAACGTTGGTTTTAATCAGTAGTAGGGAAACAGTAGCACTAATAATGTCTTCAATGCGTTGTATGTTTTTATAGGGAAAATATTGACAGCTGATTTTCATCTTTTACTCGAATTTGATTCACAGTTCCTGATTCAAATTATGAAATGCACCAAAAAGGATCCATATAAATTTATAAAATCATAAATTTATTACAAAGCCACATCTCAATCTCAAGAAATCCGCTTAAAAATGCTTGATCCCTAGACACTTTTGATGTGTGTAGATCAAAGCGACAATGTGTCTTGCCGTTCAAAAGATCAAATAATACAGAAAAAAAAATACGACGAAAGTAGGTACAACAAACTAAAAAGCCAAAGGGATAGTAGTCGGACCAGTTCCCCCAAGCAGCACCCGCGCACGAGTTGACTCGAGCAGCAGCCATCACTCCCCTCAACCATATTGGAGGGAAGGGGGTGACCCGCCACAAAGGGAAAGTGTAGCTGTGCAAACAAGCTGATTTGAGATAAGCAACTCTGGCCTTATCGGTCATGAGGACAGGGCTTTACCATGAAATCTTATAGTTTAACACGAAAAGTGACCGGTCTTACTTTGTACCTATCATGAGCGCACTAATTAGGGTAACAATAATATTGTCACGAGACCACTCACCTGTTTGGTTGACGTAATAGCTGAGTGAACTGGTAATTAGTGCACTCATAGTAAGGTACACAGGTCACTTTTCGTGTTAAACTGCTCTGATATTATAAGCTTAAGTTCATGGTCCCAGTACAATACTTACAATCGTTTTAGTTAATTACTTCAATTCTTAGAGCCGTTTATGATTGTTTTTCATTATTGAGTATGTATAAATCAACATCTCTGCTCACTATCACAGTCTAAGGCAGCCATATTCAACCTGCGGCCTGCGGGCCGCATGCGGCCCCGCTAGCCTTTTCTATGCGGCCCGTAGTCTAGTACAGTATCTTTATATTAACAGTAGTAGTGTAAAAAGTAATGCAAAAAATGTCGTTCGAATAAGGTTCAAATGAATAAATGTTCATTTCACTCGCTTTCTCTCATAAAATAGCGCGCATGCAGAATTTAAGTAAAGAAAAGTTTTCAATTAGTGAAAAATTCCTGATTTTTTTAATAAATGCTATATTTCATATAATATATGAAATATAGCATTTATTAAAAAATTAGCATATTATGCTATTCATTGTAATTTATTTTACTTGGGGTAGTTATAATGAAACATAGAATTTAGGCTAGATTATTGCGGCCCGCAGACTAAAGCAGAAGCGAAGCTTAAATGAATCTTTAATGACTACCCATTGTAAATCAAGCAGTCGTAATAAGAATATTGGCGTACCTCAGGGTACTATATTAGGACCGTTATTATTTTTGTTATACATTAATGACCTACCATTGATTACACAATGTAGATTTGTTCTTTTTGCTGATGACATATCTCTCATAATTGAAAATAAACTGAAAAATAATGAGTTCGATGAACTTCTTAATAGGGAGATAGCATTAATAGTTAAATGGTTAAATCACAATAATCTTAACGCAAATATCTCTAAAACTAAATATATTAATTTTTGTAATTACAATAATATTGATAATTTTAATTATAATGTGACATGTTGTAACGAAAGATTAAAAGAAAAAAAGTTGACGATACTAAGTTTTTAGGTATTACTATTGACAAGCACTGCAATTGGAAATCACATATAGATAAAATATGCCAAAAGCTCAATAGGTTTGTTTTTGCTCTTAAAACATTAAGAAGTACTTCAGGACAAAAAACTGCCTTAATATCGTATTTCGGATATGTGGATTCGGTCTTGAGATATGGACTTCTCCTGTGGGGCAACTCAACAGATGTTAATAGAGCCTTCATAGTCCAAAAAAAATCATTAGGGCAATATGTGGTGTACTCCCCC
Source organism: Furcula furcula (assembly GCA_911728495.1). Lineage (NCBI taxonomy): Eukaryota > Metazoa > Arthropoda > Insecta > Lepidoptera > Notodontidae > Furcula > Furcula furcula. The sequence goes on along the minus strand of OU452254.1, from coordinate 8,934,327 downwards.
TCACCTCATGCAGACCTTTATTTAAAAAACTAAAGTTAATGACACTAACAGGCTTATATATTTACCAAGCAGTTAGTTTTGTAATAGAACATAAAATATATTTTAATTCTTACAAAGACAAGCTAAATTCTGTAATAAGGTATAGGGACACAACAATATTAATAAAGCCACAGTGCAAAACAGCCTTAAACGAAAAGAGCTGTTATATTATGCTTATTAAAATTTATAATAAGCTTCCTAAAGATCTCAGAGAATTACCTACGAGGCAGTTGAAGACAAAACTATATCAGTGGCTCCTGGAAAAATGTTTTTATAGTATCAATGAGTACTTCCTTTGTAAAATAAAGCTTGAGAAATAAGATATAATAATTTAAATTTTTTATGACAACTATGAAATTGTATTTTATTATTATAATAATTTAAATATTTATCACGGGTTATATACCCGGTCATTTTAGAGGCTTGCGTGGGGACGGATCCAACACGTAGAGGCCCTTTTTAAGAAATAAATGGTGTGTAGAATACCTGCCGGGATCAACTGCTAATATGGTGAAAAAATGGCAGTTGACCTCGACAGGTGTAGGAACTATTGTAAGTATATGGAAAGCTTATATAAGTCTATGTTGTTGAACATTTGATGGGCTAGAAGCTAGGCTATTGCAAAGGCCGGGGTCACTTGCCATAATTACATTCATAATTATGTTGTGGCAAGTGGTGGCTTGCCACCCACTAGATGGGCTCCCCAAATAATCGTCCGATGACGACAGAGAGCAACACCGGTGTGAGTGACTCAGGGGTGTAGAGAGGTGTGCTGCGCTTTCTCCGAAGTTACTCGCGGCGTTATGCCCTTTAACACTTCCACCCCTGGAGCATTTAGCTCTAGCAACTCCTCTCTGGACGGCCAATTAAGGCAAGCCAGAGCTGAGAGTCCTGCGGGTCCCCTTGGGTTCCACTCGGCCGACGAAGACACGCCGAGGTGGGGGCCCTGACCGACTCTCTGGAGCACTCGGGTCCGTGGTGTCGCTACGCACCAACAGCTCGCCACAAGCTGCCCTGCGGGCTTATTATTATTATTATTATATTATTATTATTTTAAATTTGGGTATAACAGATTATAACATTATATAAATTCAATTAGCTACAAGTTTGGATGTGACTTGATATTTAAGTAATGGTTTTCAGTTAAGTTATAAGTATGACATTTTCCAGTTGTGACATTGTTAGAATCTATAATTAATTTGTATATTACTTTGCATGTCATTTAATGGCAAATGTGTATCGCTCACTATGTTTTAATGTATCTACCATCTTTATACGCACCACATTTAAGCAAATAAATTGAATTGAATTGACTATGCGGCCCGCAGGGTAAAGCAGAAGCAACTATGTGGCCCAGGGGTAAAAAAGGTTGAGTACGGCTGGTCTAAGATATTAATTACCTTCGAGTGTCAAAATAATCTGATTTAAATTACTGGAATAATTGACATTTGTAAGTGCGGTAGTAAGAGAGTTGTTATCGAATCTGCAAAAAAAATTGTCTTAGCTTTAACCAGATAAAGCAAAGTGGGTAACGAGGGTATAGTAACCTTGCCTCGCCTATTGTACTGTCACGTTCCGGTAGTACCTACCTCCGTCAGATAAATTTAAGTACATTATAAGTTTTACTACCAAATCCTACAAAATACGAGCTTTAAAGTGCCTACAATAAATGTATTCGATATCTGGATTCTATTCATCGTATTTTATGATCCTACCCTTACTTAAACTTGAGGCGACACTGAGCTGTACCTGCCTTGAGACTCCCATTTGGTGAAACCACTTTTGTTATTCATGTCCTTTATAAATTTTACAATTCTGAACAATTGTCGCATCTATAAACAAGCGCGACTTGAAATTATCTTGATTCATGTTTATGGCCGCCGCGTCTTTGTGGCCGCGGCCGTTTTGTTTGAATCATAGCCTCTAAACTTCACATCGGGGGCTGGAAAGTTCCTTATCTGTTCCTAGTTAGGTTTGTGCTCGTTTGTTCCAGGTTCAGTATGATTATTATCGGCTGCATCTAACTTGTCTTAACTTCAGCCACTAAAATCTATTCTTTTGTCTAATGTTTATTTTAGCGCTACTGTCTGAAGATCCTAGGATAACTATATAAATATAGACCCAAGAAAACCATTGCAAGAACTGTTACTGTAAGCTTTTTCTGCAGATTAGACTAACAATAATACACCGACAGACCAAATTAAAGTCCGTATACTTAATTTTTTTTATTTTATACTTACAATATGTAGTTAGTAGTACAACCATAATAATATCATTATCATAAGCTTACATATATTATAAAAAAATTGCACGGGTAATTTTGCTTTCTAATATTTTATCTGTCGTATTTACGGCAAGATGTCACCGCTTTACCAGATTCTGCGGACGAATATGGAAGGAACGGGAAGCGGGTAGCGGAGTTCACGAGCGGGTATCGTAACATACAGCTTTATAATATACGGTCAATGATATCAATACGAATATTTATTCGTATCCGCTTTTTAGCGGGATAGAAAAAGCCTTGGTGTGTTGTGTTTTCTGGCGCAATTTCTTTAAAACTGAGAGTTTTTCCTTGTGCGCTTCCATCCACGACTGTGTAACCAGTTACCATCAGGTGTAATCGTGGTCATGCATTTATGTATACCCAGAAAATTATAAAAACACTAAAAGTCCGACTGCGAACAAACAAAATGGACTTAATATATATATTTAAACTCGTAAGACATTTCATTTGATATCTATTATTTATGTTTTTGGAAGTATAAAAAATACAAAATGGTGGCTGGCAGCTGCCATATTTTTTTGTTTGGATAAATATAAAGCCTCTGTCACTCCCATAATTAAGAACAATCTAATGACACATAAGTCACTGTCCATCAAATAAATAGACATACATACATACATACAAACTTTTGAAAAACATAACCCTCCTTCTAGGCAAAAAGTGCGTTTTTATCTACCGTCTATTCCCGCTCCCCGCTGCGCTTCAACAATGTTGATACGCCTAATGTGAATATTTGGCTAAACGGGCGAGCAATTAATATTGCTTTCTGACATAATTCGCATTAATTTAACTTAACAAAACAATACAGAGTTGGCGTTTTGCGTGTAAATGGAAGCGGGAAGACGGCTAAAGCCCGTGTAAGGAATACCATGGTGTGATTAATCATCTGACTGTGGGGATTCAAATATAATGGGCAGCCCCATTGAGATACATAACAGCGGTATGAAGCCGCTTCAATCGCCATAAATAAGGAGATACACCCGTTTATATGTTTTATCCAGGACGTTTATAAGATTGTTGGATAAGGTTGGATATACCAACTTTCACAGAGGGATCATTTGTTCATTTTCATTTAAACGTTTTATTTCAAAGTATTTACATGGTTGTGGATTGGCGTTCTGAAGGCAAAGTAGGTATTCGCAGTTGAATTTTTAGTATGTGGAGCTTTCGGGAAGCGTTTAGATAGCTGATTTTAAAAGTGTGAGTAGCTCTGTCTAATTTTCTGACCAAATTTTAAACCACATTTATGAGTTTACGTTCATGTGGCGTGGCACTCAACGACTCGCTGCACGAATTAAACTGAAATCAACATTTGATTTTGTAGTTATTTTAATTAGACACCTTCACTCCTTTAAAATTTTCTATTATATTTTAGGTTCCAGTACTACACCCAATAACAAAAATGTGTTGCAAACCGTGCGGCGGCTGCTGCGGAGATGGCTGCTGCGGAGGCTGCTGCTGCCCATGCATCACGATCTACACGTGCTGTACTAAGATCTGCTAGCGTGGTGCACTGACGTAGCAACGGTTTCTCCGACAGACGAGGCCATGGCGTCTGTGGCGACTCCGTATGTGCGCATGCTGCACATACATTCGTTTGACCGAAGTACAATCGGTGCCGTATTGTGGAAATAAACTACTAAACTACTACTCATTTTGGAAATTAATTAAATTCAGCAGTTTTCGTTAGCAGCTTACGATCCGTTGAACTTTTCCCGCATTCGTTTGAGAACATTGTTCTGTTTGCTAGCGAACGTCGCTTTTTGTAATTTAGGATTTGAGTATCGAGCTAGGTTTCGGTGTGGATCTGCACAGCTGTTTTTCCTTTTTTCTTCTGTCTGGCGTAATTAATCCCGGCTATAGCCAGGTCCACCTGCCGATTATTGTTCCTCCACTTTGCCCACTCGCCACCGTCCTCAGTTGTGAAATTGTTCGCTATCATGTTATTTCCCATACCTAGAAGGTAAAAAAGGAACCCTTATGGTGGGACTAAATAAACAACAGTAGCGTAGGCATTGGCTTTGATTATTGTTTATATCTGTGTACATTGACGGACGCTCCACCATAAAAAGACGAACTAAATATTAGGGCATTCTCAAGGTCGCCAAAATTATTCGCGTATCTTTTTACAGAGGTCGTCTGACAGAGCTCGACCTCGCAATAAAACAGCTACAACGGAAACTATATTACGGCTCCGCGGAATGACTTGATAAATATTGTTTTATGAAGAAGGTTAACTGACTTTTCTGATAAAAAGACTGGAATATCCTTGATTTGATATTATTTAAATTGCGTTTGGAGATTGGTAGCTTGATAAGTCGGCGAACGGGTTTACCATTTTTTTTATCAATCTAGTAGACGAGATGAGCGACATTAGTAAAGTTGACACAGTGCTGCTTTGCGGCAAAATATCTATCACTGTAGTGGTTCCACAATGGATTAGACGATTCTTTGTACATAAAATCTACCACCTAATAGAAACACAACTTTTCCCTTTTTGCTTTAGAGCAGACTAGACTCTAGTTAGCCTCTAAATAGCTATTGGTTCTCTGACCAGTTAGGCTACTATCGTATCGATGTTAATAACATGCGGAGTGATTATTCTTTTTTCATACTATCAATGTGGCAAACAAGCGTGCAACTTGCCTGGACGGTTCCTTGCGCAAGGAATGTACCACCTAATAAATCATCATTTCATCTCATTCATTCATTTCTGACTCATTTTGCTTAGTTCGGTTCCTGCAGTGGCCATTAAATATCAAAGCTTGTAAATATCAAAAGCGTTAATTTAATAATTTAAATAAACTTACTCGATGGAAGTTTTTCGACTTTAAAATTATGACCCTGAATAATAAATGCTTATGACCCGTATTTGGGGTCAAGTGCGAATTAACGGGATATACATATGTATATAATAGTAGCGCTAATCAGTTAATACACAAATTAAAAGTCAATTTAATCAAAAGTTAAATCTACTACAACTGTGTCGTTCAAACAGCTGGACGTACAGTCCCCATCTCCAGGGAAATTTGCGAAGTTTCAATCGAATGTATTTCTCATATATATCTACAGAGACAACCAAATTCGATGATATTAGAAGTTGCGGTTGATATTCTAATGACAGCATTTTCATGAGGTAATTTAAGTACTTACATAATTATTATGGTTATGAAAACATAAGAAAGGTGGGCGTTACCTACGCCAAATAACGCTATGTCGCTAACGACTGGTATGGTGTTCCTGCGATAAGGTTTCTATTGCTCAGATAAATAAATGAACCAAGTTGTTACATACAAACTGAAACATGGTGATATTTACCTGTTTGGCGTGACGCTCCATTTGAAAGATTTTTTAATTTTTCTCACATTTTTATTTTATTTTGGGAATGATAGACGCTGTTGGCCGCAGATGGCCATTACAGCTTCACCGGACAATAGGAGGCGAGCGCTTAAAGCGCTCTAACCTTAACGGCAGAAGTAGCGACGAGCTCAAGGGCACCTCAGGGAGGCACGGCCTCGGCTTGGACTGTCGCTTAAGAGAGGGCTTAGTTTACCACCGGTTCACAACGCGCCCCCACTGAGAAGAACCGGCAAGAAACTCAGTGGGGTGATGCACGTCGTTGAGGTCGCATACGTACGACCCTTCGGCCTCGCCGGCGAGACCGATTTTTTTTTTCTCACATGGAAAAATGCGCTATGTATTCCAGAATTGTCGAGCGATATCGCCCGGCAACGTTGTCTGACTTCGCTCGACATCTTTAACACTTACAACTTGCTAACAACATTTTCAGAACAAAGATATAAAAAAAAATATATAAGTTGTTCAGAACGTGTCCCAATAATGCAGAATTTACCGTGTGTCGTGTAGCCCGAGATATCTTTCTATTACATTTTTGCAAGCGTCGCTATGGTACCCTCGCCTCGTGCACTTTAATGCAAAACTTTTCGCAGATGCTTCTATTCCGTTCATACTCATAACAGGTATAATGTTATTGCATGCAATACAAGAAAGTTATTTTAAGCTGATAGTTATTTTTGCTGCCACGTTTCTTCTAATTATTTGTATTATGAAAGGAATATTCTGCTGTTATGTCATTTTGTGTATACTACCTGCTCGTAGGTAATCTCGCTATTAGGACTTTTTGCTTGAAGGTCGTTTTACTTTTCGGGCGATTTGATGATGAGTCATTTTGCTACGAAAGCTTTTTAAGTTTAGGTATCTTCTTTTTGTGATAGAAAACCTAGACTGAAACGAGACGTCGCGACAGCAGAAGTAGAGTAATTAATGATTTATTAAATAGGAGGAATATTTTTGAATTCTTCCTGTTCTTATTAAAATGTATATAGAGTGTATACCTTATCAGCAGTAGTGAGTTTTGTTTTATTTTAAACGTGGGATCGAGTTGCACCACACAGCATATTATTTTTGAGATAGCAAGTCCACAGTTAGTTGAAAGTATGACGCTTAAAAGCCTCTGAAATTATCATTATAATAAATGTAGATATGACCTTGTACAATCCGCAGAGATTGAAACATTTTACATACATTTTACAATAAACATTTAGGGAAGAATTATATTCTCTCTGTAGACGCTTCAAATAGAATCTTCAAAATACGTGACAGACGGATGAATAAGTGTTTTGGCCTATTTTTGCCGGCACGGCCTACAACCTCAGTCTACAACATACCTAAACGCTTTTTTGGATTTTGACTTATATGAGTGTTGTAGACGTAAGTTATACATATGATATTGTTTTATACCGACAAATTGAAAAGGCTTTGTCATCTGTCTTTCACCACTCTACTTGTATTATGTATTGTACGACTGTATTTTTATAGTTTAAGCGACGGATATTTTTCATCCAACGATTAAAAACTCAGCCTTTAAATAAATAATTATTTAATCTATATTAACTATTTGAATACCCTGAAAATGGTTATTTTATTAAGCAATTAAATTGTTTACCCCAATGGATATATCCTTGAAAAAGTAAAAAGAAAATTAATTTTCCCCGCTGATGTCGACCGCGTTCTGGAGACGCGTCACGTGCTCCAACGAAATTTGGAACTGTAATGAGAATAATAAATTTCTAGCCGGAAAATAAATCATTGTAAGTATTGTAGGGATGAAAAAATTGTGGACAGAGTGCTGCGGAATTCTTCGGGCACTGTATTTATAAGTTTCATTATAGCGTTGCGCAAAAAATACCATACACGTAACCGTTGGTGTAGTGGTTTCACACCCTGGCTGCTACCAAATAGGTCGTGGTTTTAATTTCTACGAAGAACAAAGTTGTGTATAAATATGTCTTTGTATCGTGTCTGGGTGAAAATCATGTGATAAAAATATAGTTAAACCCATAACCAACCATACCACTGCCAAGCCTTAAGATATTCTTTTTATAATTTTCCTGTATTTAATAATTTCCAATATGTTTTTTTTATAATTTTTAACTATTTAGTCTTTTTTATAAAACACAAGCAAGCATATCGACAATGTTGTTTATACCTATCATAGGTTCACTTATCTGAATTTATATTAACTGTGGACGTATATATAATCAAAGCTGTGAACGTTGTAATGTTACTTATTCATAAGTGTACTGTTGGTATATAAATAAATAAATAGAGTTCTTCAGTGCGATCTGCATCAGGTAGACCTCAGTGTCTTGTCATGGGGCTCATGGGGACGGGGGTCCAAACTTAACCACCGTCTTTCTCATAGTCACTGTCATACCTGATGGACGTCTAGGGCCAAACCGCAAAAGTCAAGCGTCTTGGAAGATCAATAAACGATCTGCCGCAACTTTGACCGGCTGTTTAAGGTACCTATATGAAAAACTCAGTAATGTGCAAGATTAAGATAATAGATTTTCTAAAACAACCTAAAACACTGAGTCGTATCTAATTTATTATTTTTAAAATACCAGATTTGTTTTCCGTCTAGAGATTTAATGCCCAAGGTGGGCATACGGTTATGTCGAAAAGACTATTTCATTTTCGTATAAAATAAAAGCTTTTTTCTTATAGTTTTATCAGGAGCTTTAATCCAATCTTCTTTTATTGCGAGTTACGCCAGAAGGTCGTTATCAATTTAGTCTAGTCTAGTGTATTCAGACTTAATGAAGAATTCGTATTCGTGGAAAAATACCTTATTGTGTTACAAATTATAATTAGGATAGACAATTATAGAAAAGTCGAGGTGACTATCTTTGACATGACAAGCACCTATGCGTACAATTGAGGTGTTAAAACATAATATGTTAGGAATTATGAGGTTTATTTTGGAACATTAACTGCGATGCTCTAATAATTTGTTCAAAAAGAGTAGGAAGGTTATTTTTTACTACTATCCCTTTGGCCTTTTAGATTTTTGTAAATTCGTCGTAATCTTTTGTTTTCTCTTTCTAATGGCAGGACACACTATCGCCGATGCTGATCTAATTGTAACAAGACAAAGAGTTAAAATAAAAGTGAAATAAACTATTTTAAAAAAAATAAAAACCGACTTCAAAGTAAATTATATAAAAAGCATAAAATAACGAAAATATATTGAAGTCGGTGCTAGCTAATCACGTTAACTAACACTATCACCAGCTAACACCGACTTCAATATATTTTCGTTATTTTATGCTTTTTAGATAATTTACTTTGAAGTCGGTTTTTTTTAAATAGTTTATTTAACACTTTTTAGTGACTTATTTTACCATGATAGGTACCAGCACTATCACGCAACTCGAACGGCTACGTTACAGTAACTTACTGAAAAAATTAAAAGATTATCTCTCTTAAACTACTGGACCGATTTTGATGAAACTTATACTCTACCCTAAGTTGAAAAATACTCTAACTATTGCAAAAAGAATTTTCGAAATCGGACTTGTAGTTTCTGAGAAATCCGTGGACAAACCTACATACATACATACACTCATAAAATTTGGTAAATTTGTTTAGAAGCCCACATAGACTAACTAACATATATTAATATTACGCATTTTTATCAATATTACATACATACGCGTCGAATAGAGAACCTTCTTTTTGAATCCGGTTAAAAATGACAAGCCAGCTGAGTTTTTTGCCGGGTCTTCTCAGTTGAGGCCGCGTTGTGATCCGGTGGTAGAGTTCAATAAGATCTTCCTCGTCCGCTGTTCTGTTAGATTTTATTTGACCAAACTAATACACATCGCTGGTTTTTGACTTTTGTACATATATGGATTCACAAACCAGCGCAGCCGCAGCGCTGCACGTCACCCATTCATGACAGTTATAAATAATGATTTATTCTGTGGGCAATGTATAATAAGAGTTTGCTGATCCGTTATAAGACAAGAGAGTTCACACCAGTTCTGAATGCTGTACCTATACGTACTATATTTTTCATCAGTTCTTACAAGATAATCATCATCATCAATTATTCTGTGATCATTTATTCTGTGGTCAACGGTGAATAATTACCTATTTTCAGCATCCATATTTGTTAGGTTTACCTTATTATGTAATCGTTTGTTGTCCCAAATAAAATAAAATAAATCATCATCATCCTCATCATCAGCCGGATGACGTCCACTGCTGAACATAGACCTCCCCTTATAACGACACAATGAACAATTGGCTATTTGCAACCACCGGTTAACTGCGACGCGAACAGATAAATATCGTGTAAATTAAAAAATATCTCAAGCAAGTGTAAATTTAATTTACTATAAATTAATTTAAAGGTCGTGGATACCCTTGCGTTACTGAATTTGCGGTTACAAAAAAAGCAATATACGAACATTGTTAGCAAAATTCTTTAAGTTATTTTGTAAATTAAATTTTTCGTCAACATAAGTCCGTGGGACGGTGTAGAACACCCTCGCGATGCTCTCAGAGATCCCCCAGGTCGTGTGCATTTCTTTACGCTCCAAGAATTTCATTTAGTAGAGCTACTTTTACGGAGTTCTTTTAAATGGAAGATTAGATTACGAATCTTTTGGTCGTCTTATAAATGAATCGTTACTTTTTAAGTATGCTTAATGACCGGATTTTTGTTGGCTTAATTGAATTATATAATTTAATTGTGATGAGATTCGGTGAATTTCTGAGAGAATGAAGATAAGACCGTCGTTGTAGGTAATTGCTGTACTAAAAGTCCTTTAGTTTTATCTTTTGTTTTGTTCGAATAGTTTTGATCTAGGTTATAGTTGAACTAAATGTCTATGATTGATAAAACTTCAGCCTACAAAAACTAAATTATGTTGAAATGAAACTAATTTTACGGATTATATCGCTGTTTATTTTAATTAAATTATGATATAAGGATTTTTACCAAAGCAGGTGTTTTTTTTACTACCAAGTTGGTAAGCAAGCATGCGGCCCGCCTGATGATAAGCAGTCACCGCAGCCTATGGACGCTAGCAACACCAGAAGAATCACTAGCGCCGATCCCAAAGATTTTAGATATTAAGTCCTCTGAGTCCAGTACTTTCACCAGCTACAGTGCCCTTCACACTGGAAAACAGCAATATTTGCACACTGCTGCTTGGCGGCAGAATGTCTGACCTATCACCTTGTAAATGACCGTAAATGTGATGGTAAATGAGTATTTTGGCACATTAATCCGAGGAATCGCAGCGATAACGACAAAGAGTCTCTACGAATGATTTGATCGCCATTTAACTCTTCATAAAGCAGGATTGTCATTCTTACTGCATGAGCACAATGCTACTCGCAGGTTATGGTAGTGGTTGTAGTCTTCTGGTAGGTACTTCCCAGTTGGGCATTATTGTAGTAGGACTTGCTCAAAATCGATAGACATATCGGATCCCTCATTTTCATAACAATCTTTTATACGGGAAATATTGAATAAATAATTATCATGAAATCATTACTTTATTTTTAAAAATTAAGCTATCGTCTAAAATAAATAAATAGTACCTACTCATGTCAGTGTTTTCGATGATACATACATCATGTTAATATCAACACCGTATTTATTTTGTACTTTTAATTTCGACCATCACTTTTTGAGTAGGTATTGTAATTTCCATAATTTTTACTCCGTAACTCTTACCCGTTCAGAGATAAGGATACATTTTGGATTTGAGAAAATAATTAAAATAAAAGAATTATTCAGATTCATCAAGAAACCCCGGAGATGTGCGACCTTTAAAGCACTTGCTTATAACACCATAGTTACCAGCATGAAAATGCTGCATTGAATATTAAATTATTTTCATAAAGCTTAGTGTCTAATATACTAAGCAAAAACCGAACAAAATATGGTTAAAATATTATATTCTTCCGAAATGAAAATACCGTCGAGGCGTGCGGACAGCAAGGCCGGCCGGGAACCTATTTAAATCTGTGGGGTGGCATATGCCGAGCCCCGGATATCCCACAAAGACATCTGCGGCCATCCGCGCACCCAATTTAATGCCTCACGAAATCTGGACGAAATAAATGGAAAAAGTATCCTTCAACAATACTTCACTAATCATAAAACATTCTGTGGAGTCTTGGGATACAATATTTACGGGTGGAATATTATGTTTACTTTGAGATTTTAGTTCGAGATATTAAAAATATTAAAAAAACATTGAAGCGACTTCAATAATATTTAAATTATTTTATACTGCCTGCATTGTGTATAACTCTGGTTTCGTCAAGTATCCAAACCTTGCGCCCTGTACCCCGTCTAGTTCGTATTTTTGGGCCAGCGAATTATGATGCAATAAATTCTGATTTGTCTGTAGTGGATTGGACTAATCTTTTGGAAGTTGAAGATATTCATGAGGCATTGAGTAAATTTTATGATGTTATAAATAACGCAATCAAGAAGTTTGTACCGACAAAAAAAGTTTACGACTCTAAATATCCTCCTTGGTTTTCAAAACCTTTAAAAAAGGTAATTAATGAAAAATTAAAATTTCATAAGAAGTGGAAATCTTATGGAAGGATTAGTGATTATCAACCGTTTGTAATGTTGCGTGCTCGACAGAAGCGTATTCAGCAAGAATGTTATGATACATTTGTATCAAGAGCCGAGAATCGTCTAAAATTTAACAGTAGATATTTTTGGCATTTTGTCAAATCAAAAAAAGGTTTTTCCGATTAACCTGATACTATGTTCCTGGACCATAATTCATCGTCGGACGGTAGTGAAATCTGTAGCTATTTTAATGAATATTTTCAATCTGTGTTCGTACCTGACTCCTTGCCTGATTCACAGAATTCTTTAGTCGGTACAGAATCTCAATATTCTATTGGTATTGGTACAGTTGATATTTCCGTTTGTGAAATTGCTAAATATTTAAAAAATTTGGACGTTAGTAAGGGTTATGGGCCCGATGAAATTCCGCCACTTTTTTTACAAGCATTACCGTAATAGCCTTGCCATTCCTATTTATCATTTATTTAAATTATCTCTAAGTTCTGGTAAAATGCCTAAATTGTGGAAGCAATCTTATGTAGTTCCAATCCACAAATCTGGAGATAAACATGACATTAAAAATTATAGGCCAATATCTATGTTAAAAACTCTGGCTAAGTTTTTTGAAAATATTGTTTGCGATACCATTTATCCTATTGTGAGGCCCGTAATAATTGAACAGCAGCACGGGTTTATTGACAAGCGATCAACTGAGTCGAATCTGTGTGAGTTCCTGCACCGCGTGTCAGGCGCTATGGATGATGGTGGTCAAATTGACGTTGTGTATACCGATTATTCCAAGGCTTTTGATAAAATTTCACATTCCTTACTTATTGACAAACTTCGAATAATTGGTATACATGGCGACTTATTACGGTGGTTAGATTCTTACTTAAGGGAACGAAGTCAAGCTGTTAGTATAAAAGGTCATTGTTCCTCATTCATTCCAGTAACATCAGGAGTACCTCAAGGCTCTCACCTCGGACCACTGCTATTTAACATCTTTATTAATGATATTACCCAGAACTTTGTCCATAGTGACGTTTTACTATACGTGGACGATATGAACATTTTCAGGGTAATTAAATCAATTGATGACTGTGTTCTGCTACAAAAAGACCTAGATCGACTTTGTATGTACTGTACTGATAATTTTTTACAACTGAATGTTACGAAATGTAATATTATCTCATTTACAAGGAAACTAAACCTATTCTTTATTCTTATGCTATGAATAACGATTCAATCTCTCGTGTGTTCGAGGTGAGAGATTTGGGTGTTTATCTGGATCATAAGATAACTTTTGAAAGCCATTTTAGTCATATTACATCTAAGGCATACAAGATGCTTGGCTTCATTCTTAGAATTCAAGCTTTGCTCTACTTTAATTCTTCTTTTTAACGCTTTTGTCAGATCTATTCTTGAATATGCCTCAACAGTTTGGAATCCTCAATACAATGTGTATATTGATAACTTAGAGACCATACAGAACAAATTTTTGAAACACATTAATTTTAGATGTAGTCGTATTAGACAACCTATCTATACTTATAATAAAACTGTAACAGGTCCAATTCTGTACATTGAAGATATTTTGAAAATTATATTTGGAGGGCATTCTATAACCGATACTGAGGCCGAAAATGTAATTTTTTTTATTTTTGTCTGTCTGTCTGTCTGTCTGTATCACGGCTGCGCATCACGCCGAAACTACTGAATGGATTCAAATGAAACTTGGTATGATTTGAGATCTTATTACGAGGTAGGACATAGGATACTTTTTATCCCGTAATCAAGCACGGTTCTTTTGGGAGAGGGGATTAAAATCAAAATGGGTAATTGGTTATACGCTTGGTCCGATTTTATCATTTTTTCTTTATAATATAATAAATATTAGTAAGGGAACACTCATAGAGAGTTGTTATCAGGTTTTGTAATCGATCGGGTTAAGCAACGTTAGATAAGGTCATTAAATAGATGGGTGACCGTTTAACGTCATTTGAACTAAACGGGTCCGTGCTTCGGAGATCAAGTAAAAAGTGGGTCCCAGTTTTTAACCAACTATAAAAAAGGAGGTTATGTATTCGATGAGAATGTCTGTTATTAAAAGTTTAGTTAACGTAAATAAAGCGCAGGCGGAGGTGCGTGGGTCAGCTAGTTCCTAATATAACCCCTTTAAAAGTTCGACGATTTGAAAGAGATCAAGTTTTTCTATTTAAGATTATCAATAACTATATTCATTCACTATTTCTTCTCAACCATGTACTTTTTAGATGCCCCCAGAAAATTTTACGCGATAAATCTTTATTTGTATTACCTGCATTTAAAACGAAGTACTTACGCAAGAAATATATTTTTGTACCGTGCTTGTCAACAATATAACAAAGAACTCATTGATGTTGATATATTTAATAATAATTTAAGTACTTATAAACGCAAATTGAAAAATGAAAATCTTAATTCCGGCTGATATATTCAGTGTATTTAATTTAATTTGATGACATTGTAACATTTTTTTTAATGTAATAATTTCTACTTAATTTAATTTGACATGACATTTTACTTATTATTTATTTGATAAAATATTGACTAATTTTTATTAATGCCAATACTTATAATATTTGTTAATTTTTAAGTGGAAACTTAACTGATTTATGAACTTTATATAATGTTTAGTAAAAGTAAAATGTAATCATATGTTTCCCAAATAAATATAAATATAATATAAAATATATTTTCAGTGTTATTGAAGTCGGTTATTTTTTTTTTTAATATTTTTTTTACAGTTTAGTGATATTTTCATACATAAATAAAGATTGAACCATCGAGGTTATGATCACATTATCGTCTACATAGGTTTACATAATTCATCTTTCTTCAGAAACAATTTATCCGGCCGTAATGAAATTTGCATGGAATCATCATAGTAGTTTACTCTCTCGAATAAAAAAAGAATCATCGAAATCGGTTCATATTTGTCTGAGTAATGTAATGGAGAACATCAGTTTTATGTTTTTTACCAGATAAATTCCTTGACATCGTTCATGGTCCTCCAGGAAGTTCTTACCCGGTTGTGATAAAATTCATACAAATCCATAACAGTGGTATTTAAAAAAAAAAATCATTGAAATTGGTAAATACTTACTTGGTTAATATTTGTAATATTTATTTATGACCATTTTTGTCCTTAAAAAGCGACATAAAGTCATCTTATAGGCATTCCTGCAGTTATCCTGCGCAGTCACCATTCTTGTTTTTTCAGGAACTACTTGTTCGTAAGCAATATTTTTTATGGGACCCAATCAACGGTTTAAAGAATGGATGGAAGAAATATTTTTTTCAAATCGGTTCATAATTGCCAGAGTTATGCGTGAACTGAACTGACGAATTGAGAACCTCTTCCTTTTTGAAGTCGGTTAAAAATGGCATTAATGACCCTGTCCTTTGACTGGTTCCTTCTTTCAAATAAAAAAAGAATCATTGAAATTGGTAAATATTTGCCAGAGTTATGACCATTTTTGTCCTTAAAAAGCGACATAATGTCATCTAAATGTCATGTAATTAAGCATTCCTGCAGTTTTCCTGCGCAGTCGCCATTGCTGTTTTTTCAGGAACTATTCGTGAGCAATTTTTTTTTTATGGGACCCAATCAATAGAGTGAAGAATGGATAGAAGAAAGATTTTTTCAAATCGGTTCATAATTGCCAGAGTTATGCGCGAACATACATAAAATAATAATAAGGCTGATAAGGAAGACAGGGTTTTATTAACGATCCGTATAGACTTTAAGTACATTAACAATTCTACTACCGTGTGTGGATTGTCCCAGAATATTACTATTATTACTACTCCATGCCACTAAAATTAAACACCAAGCGACTTCGCTTGGTAGCGTAACACATTTACATAATAATATTATTTAGTGAGTTACTAAATACGTCCGCGCTGGTGGTTAAAAATTAAAAACATCCTTTAATTTTAATTTTAGAGGGATGTGTTTGTAAATAAGTACAATAGCGTTAATGGTTGGGCAAAAATTTACTTACTATATTCTTTTATTCAGTTATCTTTTCCGAGTGGACAAAATACTTTCTAGAGATTAGTACAGATATAGCAGGGACGGAAAAATATAGTAGGTATACCGCCAATCTATAAACACCGATAATAGAAAATGGAATGGAATTCTGCTAACAAGGAAGGCAAGGCTACCGTTATTTTATCCTTTTTGGTTTGTGTTTTATTATTATTTACCGTGATCTTAAGTAAGTAGAAGTAATAAAAAGGTTATACCTACCTTTTATTGCGGGACGTAAAATAAAATAAAAGAAACAATTAAAGATATTCATTATAATCATTTGTGTATATTCATATACGTGGGATACACTGAAAGTTTTGCATAACTCATTAATAAAACAATTTTAAACACTTTTTTGTTCGGTCGAACCATTATTGAAAACATGAGGACCATTGATCTAATGTTTTTCACGTGCTGGCTGAAAGATATCACGGCCTCTTACAGCCCCGTAAATGTCATCTAATCTTTATTTTTTGGGAAAATAAAGAAATCGCATGGTGCCAAGTCTGGACTAGGTGCGGTATGGGTCAGTAACTTTAACTTTTTAGAAGCCAAAAATAACTGTCTTGTTCGCGGTGTGCGCCGAAGTATTGTCATGATGCAATAGGATGTGACTTCTTGGTCGTTTTTCCCTTTTTAAAGATACTGGGCAAACAAATAGCGGCGTACCCTTCAGCATTAACTGACTTTTATTCTTCAAGTGGGATCGTGTAGATATTTTCGCGAATTTCATCATGGAGGGAAACATGGCCACGATCAAATTCTGCGTACCAATACACGGTGCTCAAATGAGGTGATCATTATTATTCCACGACTTAAGAGATTATGACACTCATAATGTGGTACTTCTAATTCTGTTTCTGCTTAGTTTAAATCTCGGTAAATGTTTGAAAGCTGAAGTTAGTTTGGCAATGATTTGGTGCCAAAACAAGTCTGAAACTAACTAACTTTAAGACAGAACCAAATAGCGGTGGGTTGTTCATTTTTGGATACAATAATGCAATGTACGAGCAACTACTTACTTGCATGCAGATTTAACTGTAGGTACCAACTGAATAATTATAAGTCAGTCCATATTATTGGGTATCTTATCTAGTCTGTTAATACATAAATAAAATAAAAATAAAAACAGCCTTTATTCACTTGACCTTAATTTACAAACTTAAAAAAAAAACTGATACAAACAATAACATATTAATCAGTAGCCAGGTCAGGTTGTCTTCCGACATAGGCCTCCTCCAGCTCCCTCCACTTTTCTCTATCCAGTGCAAATCTCCTCCATCCCTTCAGCAAATCATCATCCCATCTCTTTACTTGCCTTCCTCTTTGCCTTTTTTCATTTCTTGGGTACCATTCTATGACATTCTTAGCCCATTTCTCTTGCGTTGTTCTCATCATATGGCCCGTCCATTTCCATTTTAACTTTTTGGTTTTTACTGTCACGTCTTTAACTTTAGTAATGTTCTGGAGTTTCTGGTCGATTTTGTTTGTTTAGTTTTTTTATTTTTTTTATACATTGTTAATACATAGTTTAAAATAATTTCGCTATTTGTGTCTGTATTTATATTCGCATAGTACCTACTATGCGTTTCAACTAAGAATGTGGCCGCCATGATGATCGCGACTGCGGAACTTCACTCGTTTTTTACGATTTTTGTACCGCCAGCAGAGTAAACACAAAATGAAAAAATCGCCCCGGTTTTGATTATTTATTGTAATGTATTTTTGTTATAACATTATTTATAGTAATTATATATTTGAAATGGCAAGATGGCGACCACATTCTTAGTTGAAATGCATAGTATACGTCTTTAAAACCACATAAAATTTTAAACAAATCCTGAACTTTTCTACATCTAATGGCGTTAAGTTTTATAACCGAGACTGTAGACATCATTTCAGGTCGTCTGCGTCTCATTTTAAGTGTCCAATTTCTGTAATAAAATGTGTAATGATGTGACGTTGGGTAAATTGGGGTCGTAGCTAATGTTACGACCAATTCAGAAACCCAAAAAAAATATTACGTACGAAATAAATGGACTGTATCCAATTGATTTGCTATTCGGGGGCCGACTGTCTGACACTGTGGTGTCCCATGCTTAAGGGAAAGCTATTAAAGCTGTCCAAAATATTTTTTTACTCAGCAATTGATTGATCTCTACCCACCTATTATACCTATCAATAGGCAGACGTGCTTGGCGAGAAACCTTGTTAAGTTCACTTGGAAGTTGGTATATCTAGATGTTGATACATATCTAGATGTTGCAGTTACATAGTAAACATACAAAATATCCCTTGTGTCCACTTAGTAGGAAACACAAAGCTGGCAATAACTCCGCACACGACACTGTTAAAGTTTTAGTCGTCCTGGGGTCAATTCTTAAAACCGCAATACTTCGAAGCATGAATGCATTAAAAGTAACGTGACAATAGGGTACTCTAGGTACGTAGTAGTCAAAAAGTTGGTGGGAAATATTAAAATTTGTTTTAGATTGTCTCTCCTTCATACAATAGATATAGTTCGATGGAACGAGATGCAAATAACTAAAAACAGATAGACAGACAAACCTAAGTGTTACTATAAGTTTCCTTTTTACGTTTCAGGTATGAAACCCTAAGAACGAACAAATTTTAAGGGTATTTTTAATTATACACCGGAATATAAAAAAATAAAACGCGATACAAATAGTGAATAACTGTTGTTCCCAAGGAGATATTATTTTTATTCATCCCCTTATCACTGGAACACGGCAATGTTTAACACGATTATGGTGGCAAAGCAATTGAAATTTCTCTTTAATAGTACCGTCTGTACTGTTGGGTTTGTAACTTTGTACCCAACTTATCTGTGTCACTGACTGTAGTAGGTATGTGCAAATCCTGCGGGGGGTCAATGGACCCCCGTTGACTCCCACAGGCTTTGCGACTTTTTAGGTAGGTTCTGGGTGTATGGTAGATGCATTGTAGTGACAGTGTTCACGGGAACAGGGTTATCAGCCCCGCCGCAGTCCTCGTCTGAGTCGCTGCCGTACGGACGTCTAGGGCCTACACCACAAACGTTCAGCGACTACGAAAGAAGGAACTAACCACCTACTTAAACATTACATTCTTTAAAAAAAAAACACGTTTCCATTTACTGGTTGATAAGTATATATTTTAGGTAGGTATATTTTAATTGTTTAATTAGCTCCATAGTTTAACTTTTAATAACCAAGGTTATTTCGTTGTTTAGACGTTAATCCATGCTGGATTGACGCAATTTAAACTAAACTAATAATAATACGCTTGCTTCCCACCTTGGTAGTATATAAAAAAAAACTATTTTTTGGGTATTATCTAGCTAGAAGAACATTTTACTATTAAAGGAGGCATTTATTTACTTCCCCAAGTTATCTTTAAAAAAATGATTATTTATTTCTTAAGCCTTATTTTTGTTCCATGGTTGGTCACGGGCCACCCCTTAACTTGAAAGGGCTTAGGCCATAGTCCATCAAGACATGAATGTTTCCTCACGATATTTTCATTAACCGAAAGCTAGAGACAAAACAACTAATTAATGAAATCAGAGGTGCAAGCCAGAGTTAAAATGCCATATTTTTCTTTACAAGATCAAAAATTGAACAAAAAAAAATATGGTGCCAAAGACAATAGGTCATATTCGACCGAGATTAGAGATGTTACAATATCGCGTATCTCATTATGATAAAATGACTGAATGAGCCTGCCACTGGTAAATTACCGGACACACTGGAGCGTAGCTTCCGCTGAAACAGCCTTATCAATGATACGGGGCCCCGGGATGTGGGGCCCACCGTTACGGAGGCCCCAAGTTACACATGATTGTGGAGGCATAATTCGTAAAATGATATCCAATCCAATAAAAACTAAGCTAACTAAGTAGCTTGATTTCAATGTGTAATATTCGCGTATGTAAAAGACAACAATAATAAACTATTTAAAATAAACTACATACATACTACTGTATTTAATAAAAAACCGACTTCAAAGTAAATTATCTAATAAACTAAGGACAGCTAAGGACTGGAACAGTTTGCCTGCGTCGGTTTTCCCGCCCGATTATAATGTGGGTGTCTTTAAGACTAGAGTGAATAGGCTTTTAATAAGCTAGTGTGTTTTGCCATCCTCGATTGCGTCGCCGCTTTCCATCGGGTGGGACTGCAGTCAAGCACTAGCTTATAAGTGTTAACTATTTAAAAAAAAAACCGACTGCAAAGTAAATTATCAATCAAAAAAGCAAAAAATAACGAAAATATATTGAAGTCGGTGCTAGCTAATCATGTTAACTAACACTATCACCAGCTGACACGGACTTGTAGTTCCTGAGAAATCGGCGGACAAACCTACATACATACATACATACATTCATAAAATTTGGTAAATTTGTTTAGAAGCCCAAATATATATGTTAGTCAACATATGTTAATATTACCCATTTTTATTAATATTACATACATACGCGTCGAATAGAGAACCTTCTTTTTGAAGCCGGTTAAAAAGCATAAAATAACGAAAATATATTGAAGTCGGTGCTAGCACATCATGTTAATTAACTAAAACTAGCACCAGCTGACACCGACTTCAATATATTTTCGTTATTTTATGCTTTTTAGATAATTTACTTTGAAGTCGGTTTTTATTCTTTTTTTATTTAAATAGTTTATTTAACACTTTTTAGTGACTTTTAATTTACCAAGATAGGCATCAGCACTATCACGCAACTCGAACGTCTACGTTATAGTAACTTCCTGAAAACATAAAAAGTTTATATCTCTTAAACTACTGGACCGATTTTGATGAAACTTGTACTCTACCCTAATTTAAAAAATACTCTAACTAATAATTTTCGAAATCGGACTTGTAGTTTCTGAGAAATCCGCGGACAAACCTACATACATACATACACTCATAAAATTTGGGAAATTTGTTTAGAAGCTCACATAGACTAACATAATACTTATATTAATATAACGCATTTCTATTAATATTACATACATACGCGTCGAATAGAGAACTTTCTTTTTGAGGCTGGTTAAAAAGTATTAGCATCAGTTGTCCGGTTATCACAGTACTTACTGATTGTCCCAGAATATTATTATTATTATGCATTACTTTGTATATCTTTACTACTACCTACTACTATAGAATTTGTTCCCTCCACAGCTTAAAATACACCAGGTAATTCATACAGGAATCCCCATGCCGGCAGCATAATTAAATTTGAATTTTTTTTCAGTATACCATCCCCTTCTATAAAAAAAACATAATGGCGGCTGACGGACGACATTGTAAGTATTTAAAAAAAATATATAGTAGGCTATGTCACAGTTAAGACGAATCTAACGACATTATATAAGCCAAAATTCTCAAGCCGTTTAGCCTGTAGACCACAGATATAGATATACATAGATAACGCAAATGCATGTACTTCGCGTGTCCAAACCCCGACGAAACGTCGGGGTTGGTCGCCGCTAACTTACAGTCCGCACGCGTCTGTTGTTCCAGCCGGTCGACCGGAAAAACTAAAAAAATGCCTCGTTGCGTGATAATTAACTGCAATAGCCCAACAATTTCGAGAACCCAAACACAGGAACATATTTCTTATCACAGGTAAGTTATTTTAAAATGATATTATGCGTAAGTTCATTTTAAAACATTTTTTAAGTTTTTCGAGCTGTGATTCCAAGAATATACCGTAACTATAGACTAAAGTTAAGTAAAACTACACACATCAAAAGTGTCTAGGGATCAAGCATTTTTAAGCGGATTTCTTGAGATTGAGATGTGGCTTTGTAATAAATTTATGATTTTATAAATTTATATGGATCCTTTTTGGTGCATTTCATAATTTGAATCAGGAACTGTGAATCAAATTCGAGTAAAAGATGAAAATCAGCTGTCAATATTTTCCCTATAAAAACATACAACGCATTGAAGACATTATTAGTGCTACTGTTTCCCTACTACTGACTAAAACCAACGTTATTATGGAGCGGCGACGTCATTTAAGCAGGGAAGAAATGCTCAGAGCCGTGGGAATGATAGAAGCTGGTTCCCGGCAACGTACTGTGGCTTTAGCTCTGAATACAAGTCAGAGTGTTATCAGTCGACTTTGGACACGTTACCGAAGCACTGGTACCGTGGCTGAGCGCCATGGAGGACGGTATCGCTGCACCACACGGAGACAAGACCGATATATTCAAATCTTAACTCGAAGAGCTCCAACAATAACTGCCATGATGTTAGCCGTGAGGCTTCATCACTCTTCAGGGAACTTAATTAGCGACCAAACAGTCAGAAACCGCTTGCATGAAGTGAACCTTCATTCCCGAAGACCGCTACGGGTACCACCTATAGCAATGCACAATCGTAGGATTCGATATCAATGGGCTCTTGAACACAAAAATTGGGCAGAAGAACAATGGCGTTTCGTGTGCTTTTCTGATGAGTCTCGTTTTGGTATGAGACCGGATACAAGACGTATACGACACTGGAGAACCCCTGGACGCCAACAGCGATTAAAATCCTGCCAGGAAGTCCATCCTTATAGTGGTGGAACCATCATGGTATGGGCGGGTATTTGGATCGGCGGAAGAACTGAGTTGATTTGGATCAGAGGCAACCTCAACGCTCAAATTTATGCTGAGACGATTGTATCAGACGTCATCGTTCCTCTACAAGTGCAAATCGGTCCCGCACGACCGCACACCGCAAGAGTTGTAAGACAGACTCTCGCCGCAGCTAACATCAATGTCCTGCCCTGGCCTGCTCAGTCGCCAGACTTGAACCCGATTGAGCATGCATGGGATATGCTACAGAGAAGAGCTCTGCCGAATATGGAGGGTATCCAGTCGCAAGAAGACCTTTTTTTGTTGTTGCAACGAACATGGGCGGCCATTCCACAGCGTGATTTGGATGAACTCATTTTGAGTATGCCAAACCGATGTTCTTGTGTTGTTAGTGTTCGCGGTAGAAACACGGATTATTAATTGTTTAAGTTACCCAATAAAATTTTAAAGAAAACTGTTATTTCAGTCTTTTTTTCGAACTTTTGTGTTAGTGGTTCAAATGTCAAAAATCCCTTTATTAGGAAAATGGCAAATTTCTTTATTAATGCAAAGGTGACTTGGTTTATCGTTACTGTGACAAACGAAAACACTTTATTTGATGAATCCTTAAAGAAAATTTTAATTAATATCAATCAGGAGAAAAGTTATTGCAAAAATATATGTTGATCCCTAGACACTTTTGATGTGTGTATATTCACATTACGTTGCCGCGTTTGCTTTGAGCGTTTGATCTGACGTTGAGTGTAAAGAGACGATGAATATCAGAACACACGATACTGTCGCGCACCGCTTCGACTTCATAATACAGGCAATTTGTCGCTCGGCTGGCAAATCTAGCGATGAGTGTGTTGTTCGTTCCACAACATATACCAATAATCGATTTTAATCGAAATCGTACAGACGAATAAAAACTCCTGTCATAAGTATGAGCGAGATAATCACGGCGGTGACTACAGTTGAATCGATTGAATCGTAGCGGGCGGAAGGGCATCGGTGGCATCGGTGTCTTTGAATCGGTTTGGATTTCCCGTCACTAAATTTCGGCTGTGACGTCACGTTCTGTGCGTGTGTGTGTTAAAAATTCGGCACGCTAGGTTTCAATACAAATCGTGATACTTGCGTTATCCATGTATATCTGTGCTGTAGACCGTGCCTATAAAATAGACATACCTACATACATACTAAAAACATAGCCCCAGAATGCCCCAGAAGAATCTGGGACAATCGGGCAAAAAACTAACACAGACTAATGTGATAGCATCAGGTAATAAGCACTTCCAAATAAACTGCTCTGAAATGTAGCCAAATGTGGCCTTAGTTGTACCATTGGTTAGATTAGCGGTCGCCAAGACATTCTGTCTAACGTTTGTTGGAGAATGGTAATGACGATACCGCGCTATTTGGTACAGTTAATTAAGCTTCCTTTGCCCCTGCCTCTGACTTGTTATTAGTTGTATAATGGCCAAGTATGGTCTCGTATTACTAGATTACCTACCGCTTACAGACGAAAGAATGAATAATTCCTGGTTGTAGGTAGGGACCATTGAACTTTATTCCATGGAACTAGTGGGAATATTTATTCGATCTCTTCCCCTCTATCTTTCTGGTCACTAGCAGCTTCTCCAGATTGCCAGGCTGCCTTCAGGCTATGTGGCCGAAGTATTGGAGGATTTGCTTCGTGCATGTCATTTCTACTACCGGGAGTATTTTTTCCCAGCAGTACCGATTGGTTGATTGAACTACTGAGACTTTTTCTTTCCACTTTCAAAATATTCAATACTAAATGTCCTGTTTGTGAATATGGGTATTAGAGTCAACTTTAACTGAGTTGACTCCCATTTTAACTGAAGACAAACCTGCGAATAGCAATGCTATTACGTAACAGCATTTTGTGGGATGGATGATGCTTAGATAAAAAAAAAAGTAATTAGTCCGTCAGTTAGATTATTAAAAAATATTGGACACGTATTTTATTGTTTAACAAATCAATAGAAATTGACGAAGTTAAAGAACGTCAAATTTTGGGAGTCACGTCACGCCTCAGTAAAAACTGTACGGAGGCGTGACGTCACGCGAAATTTCTACGCACTTTGTTGGTTGAGATTGCCTTGTAGAAATTTATGGGGACGGCTGGGGTAAATCAACAGGGGGTCCATCACATCTACCACTGTTAACACCGCCACCGGCCTTGGCTTGGCCTTTTGGGTACCCTTCACCGTTTTGCCAGCAGCCAGACAGCCTTTGGTGCCTGCAGTGTGTGCTGCCGGCTTTTTTGCAGCCGCGCACACCGAACGATTCGGTGCTGTAACGCAATCGCTTGCTGGACGTCCGCAACGATGGCATTCATTGCTACGGTCGACCGCGTCAGGGCAACAGACCCCTATATGCCCGCGATGCAGGCATCTGAAGCAGCGGGACGGCTTGGGCTCTAATAACGAGACCCGTGCCATATCTCATCCTACAGGTAGACGGCCGCTGCTTGCCACTTTTTTGGCAGCGGCAACGGGGCATCGCTCCCAGACTGTTATCACTACTGCAGCCGAACTCGATTGCGGAGTCTTTTTCATTGGTGGCTCTCGCTTGTTTCCTTCCGCCTGTCGCTACTATCGCTTTTTTATTTTTTTTGTTCCGATGTTTGCGACGAACAACCTCAGTCCATTCACTTTCAGCAGGAGCCGCTTGTGGACCGGCCATGCTTATTGCGGCCTTTGAAGACGCCGTCCACGAGGAACTCCCGGCCACCAATTTAGAGGACTTTTAGGCCTTTGATGGCGCTTTTTCTGCCCGCCGCTCCTTCGATGGACCTGGTTTGGATACTGCTGCTTTTTTCGCGATGACCCTTTTTACAGGAGTTCCTTCCTCAGCAGCCGATCCCCGTGTGCGAGTGCCTATCCACATCAAGAGGTGGACGTAGGTGCTTTTCCGGAAGGAGGCGGTTTTGAAATGCCTCAAGCCGCGCACTTACCATGGTTACCACTCGCACCATTACGTCACGTAGCAGTTCCTCCCATTCCTGTTTCCGCTCTTGGCTGCTTGCCCTCGACGCGGACGATTGGGCTGCCACAACCTTTCGGAGATCAGCTAGTTCGGCCTGCAATTGCCAGTTTTCGGCCTGCAGTATAGCCATTTCATCCGTGACTGACCGTTCCTTAATTGGGACATCGTCGCTCTGGTTGAATTAGAGGCATCTTTTAGGATAGCACGTAGGTGCCTTTCAGGTTTCCGCTTTTAGCCACCACCTCTAAGACCATGCCCATATTTTCGTCGACCCTCTGCTGTAACGTCATCAACGATGCGGCGTCAGTAGGCACAGATGTGTCAGTACCTGCCTCTGTTCTTTTAGTTTGGGCCACCGTGGTTCTCTGAGCAGTTTGAACTTCAGCCTCCTTTGCCTTCTCTATTGAATCGGGGCGAGCCTTTGCTCTCTCCATATTACTCACCGCCAACACCATGGAGATAGAGACGCATCCGAATCACCTCTATCAGTCTCCGCAGACGCCACAGCTAAGGGTGGCGTGCTTCTACGCTTGAGAAAGCGTCCTCGCTGGTCGCGTGTTTTTACAAGCGACGATTTTTTAAGTTGATGCACGGCCTCTCCCTCTCTGGGCAGTAGGCACCTTAGGAGCAGGCAACTCCTCGTCAACACTTGAGGCAAAATCGGTCCCTGCGTGTGCAGAAAGAGCTGTATTGCGCTTCAGCGTCTTCTCCGCCCAAAACTTCATACCAGCTCGCACTTCTGCAAGCACGGTGTCAGTGGAATCAGAATCCACTGCACCCTCCATATCCTCCTTCCTCGTTTCCGCAGAACGCAAAACATCCTCCTTCTTTTTTTTTCCATTTTAGGATTTTGTATTATTGTTTTCCATGTTTTTCCCACGAGTAATGGGTACCTATTCGTCTACCGGTGCAGTGAACCGATACACCGGTAACCCTATATACGCCTGGGGGTCGGGAGGTACCCAGGGTTGGTCGCTAAAGGCTGATGTTCCGTGTGCCGCGCATCGCAACGCCCTACAGTGGACGGAAAAACGAGGTTCCCTTTCATAGGATTTTTGAAAAATTAAATATTATATTTGATAGTTTCAAGTATACAATTTTGTCGAGTACATTAAAACATTGAATAAATTAGTAGTTATCGGTTTTTTTATAGAGCCTATACAATCAAAGAATGACTTTATACATTTCAAATGTATGCAAATGGAATTAGTTTTCCTCATAACTTTTTTCTATTTTCGATTGTAAAGCTGAAACTTTTACGTATTGTTGCAGAGCCTATCAAAAAGCCACTTGACCTTTGACCTTGACCTCGAACTTCTCCGTTCAAAAGATATGACTCAATTAAAAATGCATGTTTGGACGATGTTTTAACACGCGGTAATGTACCTCAAAAATAAGTTATTTTTTTACCCTTTATTGATCCCTGATAGACAATAAACCTACATATATGACTATCAATCTTGACGAAAAGCGTACATATTCATAGCGTACCTATGAATAAATTAATCATTGAATTTACACAACAAATAATGCGATATGAATGAATGATATTTTATACTTATCTGCAATAATAGGTATACGTAGCTAACACAAGTTCTTAAGATCTATGGGTTTCACGTAAATATTTGTGCGGTTGAAATGCCGAATATAGTGAACTGGCATTTCAGCCGTAAAAATATTTAGGTTTTACATCTTGGTTATATTAGCATGCAGTAACAGTTTAGTAATTAGCAAAAACATAACAATAGTGTTAGTAATTTTACTTATGAAATCAATATATGAGTATGAGTTTAGTTGTATGAGTGTGAAATCAATGATTCAGGAGAAGAACCAATCACAATTAAATTAGTCAATGTCACAGTCAGACAAGTTGCCTATGTCTACAAAGTCTATATTTTCCATATCGGAACTAGAAGGTATTAACAATAACATTTTGGCTTCATCTGATAGAGGTTTAGTACAAAGTTGCCTTATCTTAGGTCTGAAACTAGAAAGATATGGGTCTGAAGATATCAGTAAATTATGGATAATATCCTCATTTGTTGCAATTCTGCTAGTTTTCCGCGAGTGGAAGGTTCTGATTTTTTTTTAATCTTTATTTTGAGCTTCCGATGTCTCTTCAGAAAGTTTACCAATTGGAATAAAATTATTATATTCAATTAGGTCGGCACCATGCATGTAATTTATGCACACTCGAGGGCATTTAATACCATGCATAGAGCCTAACATATGTATGAGTTGTTATAGCACAATATTGCCGGAACTTTTCCACGTCTAAAAATTCTTCTCATGAGAAGAATCACTCACCTGAAGAATCACTCCAAATCTTCTAATGAGTTCTTTATCTACACCCGTGATTTGCGAAGTGAATTCGGGATTAGCAAAAAATCTTCTGGCAGTATTTCCATCATTGGTAGTTCCTGCACCTTGTATAACTACATCCACAAGCAGTCCCATTTCATCCCGAAATCGTAATTTTAAATTATCTCCTTTAGCTTGCCATATCTTGAAATCAAGGCGGTAAGCAATGTACAAGATGCATTCCATGCATCTAATACGTGCATGTAGAGAAGACAGACCAAACTTAAACATGTCGACAGAGTGGCTTCTCTGTGTTACCATTTCGATATTATTAATGTTTTTCGGTGTCGCTTTGCAGATATCGCATGCCGCTGTGGAGGTATCTGATAGATGTGAAGTTATCTTGCCATCGATCATGGTCGTATTTGGCTTCTGTCTGACATTTTCACCTTCAATAACAATTAGCCGTAGAGCATCAATTTCTGTTTCAATTGACGCCTTTTCTTTTTTAATATTCAAATAATTTTCTTTTGCGAATTTGAAATAAATTGGCCGACGATAAAAAGTTGAAGACAGTTTCGAGTTTTCCCATATCACTTCATCAGTATCATCTTTCACCATTTTCAACGGAACAAATGACCACATGAAGATGCTGGAATCATCACCTTCCATTTTTTGTTTGTAGTTGCTGTGTCCAGATGCACCATCAAATCCCCATTTACTGACTAGAGTCAAATGACTGCCAGTAACTTCCGTTGCCAGAGTTTTGAACAGTCTCTTGACCGTAATATCTACCAGTCAATTTTACTGTAGTTTAATTTTGGTTTCAGTATCAGTAACCACCTTTTTCTACGTAGCACTTTTTCTTCTCATTCTGTAAAACATCATATGATGGAAAAATATCACATCCCATATCTTTTGTTGTCTGCCTCAATGTAATATATTGCCATTTTGACTACTTTAGTGATGTTGGCATACCCAGTGCCTTATCAGCAGGCAAAATTCACTTCGTTGAATTCAGACAGGGTCGAAGCATCGATGCATCCTCTAGGTGTTTAATTAAATGCTTGACTAATTCTGCAAAGTCCCTTAGATTTTCATTTTCACCAGCTTTCATTACAAGAGCATAAGTTAGTGTATCAAAATCATTTTTAGCTAGAAGATCTTCAGTTCGTCTTCTTTTTTGAAGTGGACATGGAAGTTAACACTTTTGGTAACAACATGTCCACCTTAAAAGAATTTTGCTTCATGAACACAAATATATCGAGATTTGACGTAATTCCCAGTGACCAAGTGTTGTGTGTGTCCGGGTAGTTTCTTCTTTCTTTCGTCATAAGTGAAATTAAGTAAAGTAAAGGTCTCAGTATTTATAATGCTTTCATTTAGAATAGAACTCTAATCCATTTCTGGAAATGATTGTGTTACCTTAAGTGCACTTAAGTACCTACATATGTTCCCACTATTTGATAAACGAGGAATCTAATTACCCTTATTAGCAAAATTCATTAAACGGAATCATTGTTTGATCTTTCATGACGTACCTACCTAGAATAACAACAAAATTCGCAGAAAAATGGTAAGTGCACGCGGTGCAGTGGTGTGTTTAAGAACTGCAAATCACCCAAAACTAGAATTGGACTCTGAATGACTGATCAAGATTTATGTTTCCAGACGAGTCTAGATTCTGTTTTTAGAAGCACGACGGGATGAAAAGAGTGTACAGAAGACCGAGAGAGCGCTATAACCAAGCCTGTATAGAATAAAAAGTACAGTACCGAGGAGGCTCTGTTCACGTGTAGGCTGCAAAAATATGTGTCACTGAAGTTCTGAATGACTACGTTAGTGCATTTTTAGTGGACATGGATGAAAATGCCGTTTTTGACCAAGAAAATTCCCGCCCGCATACATCTCAGATAGTGTTTGCCTATTTTCAAGAAGTCGGTATGACACATGTGGAGTGGCCAGCACGCAGGCCCGACTTAAACCCCCTTGAGCATGTATGGGATGAACTAGGACGACGTGTACCTACCTACATCTGTGTAGTGTAGTGTAGTAGTGGAATCCGTCGCCAATCACGCTACGTGAAATGAAAGAAGCTCTAATATAGGAATGGCAGAATATTCCGCAGCATTGCCTCAAAAACCTACTAAAAAGTATGCCATCACATAACAGCAGTATTGGGAGCTCGCGGAGGCAACACAAAGTACTAAAATGCCGGAAAAAGGCACATCTGTAATTCTGTAACCAATCTGCATTTACGAAAATACTGGAAAAATTACGCATTTTTATTTATTTTACATTTATTAAAAATAAATTTGATTTGAATTCTTTTTTATTTTTATTTTCATTTAAGCACATTATTATGTTTAAAGAAACACAATTCGGATTCACATGTTTATTGCTAGGTAGCACACAGAAAAATCGTACTTGACAGTTATTTTCAACCTACCTTACATTGTTAGTCTTATTATGACATAATAAGAAAACAAGTACCCACTTAATATGTAACATACCTTCCCCTCAAGAGTATTCAAAGTTACACTATGTATACTGCTATCAATAAGTACAAAAACATACAATTACATGATCAAACAAATTTATATCTAAGAGTTTGCATCATAATCATTAATTCCGTCATTAGTTGGTCTCACATATGGTGAATTAGAACGTCTACGCAGCCTGTTTCTAAATTTCCTACTAGAGAAGGGAGGTTCCCCCTTAGATGTACTTGGAATTCCTAACATATCCTCCCATTTCTCTGTGGATGGAATTTCAATTATGTCCTGGCTGTCCATACTATTTTCTCTTTCTTCTATATTTTCTTGCTCTACTCTCCTTTCCCTATCGTCTTCTTCTTCCACTCTAGTTTATTCATAACTCTGAGATGTTTCATTATCTTTTATTTTAATAAGTTGGTCAATGTGCCTATTTAGAATGTCTCCATCTTCAGTTTCAACTTTATAACTAGATGGACCTTCTTTGTTTCTTACAATGCCTGGTAGCCATCGTGGCCCTTTACTGAAATTCCTATACATTACGTGTTGACCAATGTTAGTTTCTCTATGTTTCCTATGCTGATTCGCTTCTATTTGGTCTTCCTTTTTTTTCCGCTTTATGTTATCAGGATGTATGGTATTTAACAACGTCCGTAGTCGTCTGTTCATCAAGAGTTCCGCAGGGCTTTTTTGAGTCGTAGCACAAGGGTCCGCTCTTAAACCTAATAACATATTCGGTATTTTGATATCCCATGGTATAGTATCCATTTTACGTAATTTATCTTTTACTGTTTGAACCATTCTTTCGGCTAATCCGTTGGTTGCGGTGTGGTGAGGTGCCGTAGTAATATGACGTATTTTGTTTGCAGTTAAAAACTGTTTCATTTGAGCCGAAACGAATGGCGTCTCATTATCTGATACTATTGTTTCACATAGTCCATGTGTGGCAAATATATTGCTGAGGTGCCGGATTACAGTTTCAGAATTCATACTATTGACAATAAACACTTCTGGCCATCGTGAATACGCGTCGACAATGATCAAAAATATTTTACCTTGAAATGGACCCGCAAAATCTATATTAATGCGTGACCATGGTTTCGTTGGAGTTAGCCATTCATGAGTAGTTTTAGAATAGAATAGAATAGAATATACTTTATTGTACACCAAACAAATGAACAAGAAAATGGTACGACTTAATACAAACAAAAACAACAAATAACAACATTAAAGAACAAACAATAAAGGATAGTACAAACGGCGGCCTTATCGCTAATAGCGATTTCTTCCAGACAACCTTATTGAAATGGAAGAAACTATTTTAAATACGGGCAGATGGTGGTGTACCTATTAATGTATAATATATATATATATATATATATATATACATTTATATCCTACTAAAATATTATTAAATACACACCTATAGAGAAGCAAATATTAATAAACTAATAATCTAAATGACTGTAATAGTGATCTCTGACCATATTTTTAAAAGATGGTAGGGATTGAGCAAGTCTGATTGGAACAGGCAACGCATTCCACAATCGTACAGCTGTAACGGAAAATGATGAATCATAAAATTTCGTTGAATGCGTTGGTGTTTTCAACATCAAATTTTCTGATGACCTCAAGGACCTCGAATGAGTTTCATGCATAAACTCGAAACGTTGTTTAAGATAAGAAGGGGTTGAAGGATTAAACAGAACATTATAAAGTAAAGATAAAATATGAGCATTCCGCATATGACGTGAGCATTTTAGGAGGCATATGACGGTTTTCAAGACAAATTGTGCATCCACCTACTAAAGCTTCGATGTCATTGTTAATATTTGGCCACCATACATAGCTTCGGGCCATTGACTTCGTCTGTACCATGCCATTGTGTGTTTTATGTAAAGTTTGAAAGATTATTTCACGTAAGGAAGGTGGAACTCGGCATCCCAAAACTAGACAATCATTTTGTAATGACAATTCTGACCGATGTAACCAATATGAGCGTAATTCACTATCGGAAACTTTATCAGGCCAACCGTTAAGCACGTGATGGACAACACGCGCTAAAGTTTTATCTTTTCTAGTCGCTAATACTAAAGATTCGGCATCGACTGGAAATTCTTCTTGAGACTCAGCCATTAGCAAAACTTCTCCCAATTGTTGTTCCGGTTCTTCTGCTACAGGCTGTGGCCAACGACTAAGTCCATCTGCATTACCAATTTGAGTACCTGGTCTGTATATAATTTTATAATGATGTGCAGATAATGCTATTGCTATTCTTGTCAAACGCGGTGACAAAATATTAGGAATGGGTTTTTCAGGCCCGAATATTCCCAACAACGGCTTGTGATCCGTTACAATGGTAACTGATCTTCCCATCAAGTAATTATGAAACTTTTGTATACCAAACATAATTGACGCAGCCTCTTTATCCAGCTGCGAGTAGCGTCGTTCATGTGTATGTAGTGTTCTCGACCCCATAGCAATTGGTCGTTCGTTACCGTCTTCCATTACATGTGTGTGACAATACCGCACCTACTCCATACTCGGAACTATCACATGTCAGAACCACTGGCTTATCTAAATCATAATGTACCAAAGTTAAGTCTGATGACAATAGACGCTTAGCTATGTCAAAACTTTTCTGTTCGCGTTCAGTCCATTCCCATGTTTTTGACCTGTCTAACAAACGATGCAGTGGTTCTAGCAGGCTAGCTTTATGTGGTATGAACCTTTCATAAAAATTGTATAATCCAAGAAACGCTTGAAGTTCACGTACGTTTTTCGGCTCTGGGGTTTTCGTAATAGTGAGTCTATTCTTCTTCTAGTATATCTTACTAGGTGCGGGGTGAATACCCTGCGCATCAATAATAAATCCCAAAAATTCTACCCGTTCACTAGCGAATTTACATTTCTCCTTGTTAAGTCGCAACCCGGCGTGTTTTATTCGATCAAGAACGGTATCTAAACGCTGACCCATCTCTTGCATCGTGCGCCCACTTACTATGATGTCATCGATCAGTATGGCAACGCCAGAGATGCCTACCAGCAACGATGTCATCAATCGCTGCAAAATCCCCGGACATGCTTTCACGCCAAACGCTAATCTATGTACAGTGAATAAACCTTTGCATGTATTAAACGTTAACAGCTTTGCTGTAGCGTCATCCACATTCACCTGTGTATAAGCTCTATTTAAATCTAAAGTGGTAAAGAATTGTCCACCTGCAACAGTAGCAAACACTTCACTAGCTGTAGGCATAGGATATGTATCAGACTCAGTAGCCTGATTAACCGTAGATCGATAGTCACCACAAAGACGGATCTCGCCAGACTTCTTAACAATTGGTACAACCGGTGTCGCCCAATTAGAATACGCCACAGGACGAATCACCCCTTCACTTACTAAACGTGCTATCTCTTTCTCTACCCTTTCCTTCAATGCGTAAGGGACTGGGCGAGCTTTTACAAATTTTGGTGTAGCACCCGGTAGCAAGTTTATCCTTCCTCCCCACGGTAGGTACCTAAGCCTTCTGCAAAGACTACACTATGTTTTGTAACAATATCGTCAATTATAGACAACTCCATGTGTGATATGACATTTAAACTTAAGGTAATGTTAAGAGGTTGGAACCAATTTCTGCCTAAAAGATTAGGCCCTAAGCCTTTAGCAACAATAATATTTAAATCGCAAGTTATATCGTTATAACAGACACGGACGACCATTTGACCTAGAAGTGATACTGGAGATTTGTTCCAGGTGTGTAGGTTCAGTGGCACAGGTTGCAGACGATCACGACTTATGTGTAGTGTATGTAACGTATTTTCATTGATTAATGAGAAACTGGCACCTGAATCTATCTCCATTACTACAGTAACATTGTTCATGGTCACCCTAACTGTAGAGTTCACTATATTTGTTAATATTAACACTACACTATATCAGCTCGTTAACGCACACACCACGTCTGACCCGCACAGTGGTTGACACTCGACTGAACTGGGGAGTTCAGACATAAAAGCCCCTCTAGTGTAGGAGGGGTCCTACACTAGAGGGGCTTTTATGTCTTTCTCGCATCCCCACTCAGTGCCTGCGTAGTGTGCCCGCTTGAGACGATAAACTTGTCTACCCACAACTTTACTCAATTTACCAGTACACTACATCCCTTCCTTTTTTTGGAAAATTAAATTTTTAATTTAAATGTAAATTAATAATCGCTTCTCAAAATAACAAGTATGTAACTATCATAAAATTAATAATGTTCATTAACTGGTCTTATTATACACTGTCCTTTATACATCTCTTTCTTTTTTTTTTGAAAATTATAAGAATATTAATGTCAAAATAGACATTCATCGTAATTTAATTACCTAGTTAGAAATTTATGACTATCTACTTCTTAATACCATTTCTGAAATAATATATTTTCAAAATTCTTTACATAGAAGCATTTATTACATTTTATTAAACTAGGTATTTTATTATATATTCTCGGAGTATCAAAAGCACGTTTCATTACTCCTGCCTGTGTGGCTTAGTGGAGTGCCCCTGAATTGAGTTTCTACCAAACACCTGATCCCAGGGGATCTCAAGGATAAGGCTTGTATCGAGAGGGAGTGCTGGGTCACTCGAGAAGGATATATTGGCACACAAGTTGGCATGCTCTTCAAAGGAAGTTAGAAACACTCTTAAGCATTTCGCCAGACATTCTAAATGTACCAGCTGTGGACAACTGCACTCATGGTTCACTCACCGATGCTTGCATTTAACGCAATAAATAATATCCTCCTGCCACAGCGGCCAATCTCCCACAAGACCAGCCATCGACGCGGGAATAGTTCACCCGCGCGTACACTAATATTATTCTTTCCCTCAAAGGCCAACCCTATCCGAGCAGCTTCCTATTCTGATCTTCCAACGGCCTAGGAACTAAAGTCACAAGAGTATTGATCACAACTATTATAGATTCTGATAACACAAGCTAGCAAGCTAGTAAGGTTCGTATCACAGATTCGAACCCACCGCACTACATGAAATATCACCAGAGAACATTCCCGAGTAATAAGAAAGTACAGCGGCAACAATAAATCAAGGCTCGTAATATCCATTGGTCGCATTGGATCTTTACAATAGATTCACTACCACTGCTCCCCGGATAATTAGCGATTATTATGATAGACTCAGTCGATTAAATAGGTAATATTGATAAAAATAACAATTGTATCCTCCATCGAAAAGTTCAAATAAGACCACCGTATTTCGCTGTCAGTCAGCCACCCGTATCAATGACATCGCTAAGACGTCCATCCTACGAGGCACTGCCTCCCTGTGTGTGGATCTATAGAGGAATATACTCATAGCTTTATTTGCTCGGTCAGTCTGAACAGTTGAGATGGACTCTAGTCAAATAAAGCCAAAACTAGGAAATAATTAGATCGTTAACATTCAATGTTGGGATCAAATTCAAATCTGCTTACGACAGCCAATCAGTTCTAACTCTAACGCATCCTTATCAAGATTACCCACTGATCAGAAAAGAGCTGCCTAAGACCAACACGCCCTTGTAGTTAACTTCGATAAGAAGAACCCTTCCTACTACTCCGCGAGTCTTGCTGTCGAAAAACTTAGTATTGTTCTGAAAAATATTAAACTTTTATAAAATTTACAGAGCAGATTATTAGAACTTCTAGTCACACAAACTTTACGCCTTACAGTATCACCACGAGTTCCGAAAGAGGTTCAAGGAAACTGAAGGTTCATTAAAATTAAACCCGCTTTAAGATTTTAGGGATGCAACGACGTACCAAAAGGAGAATCCTCCGACCGAGCGAGGTGTGATGCTCGGTCAGGGCCGAAGCCCTCCACAGTTGATGTCGGGATGTTGTATAAATTCTCAACGTTTGAGAAACTTCGCTTGCGAGATTCAGGATTCGGAGGTGTCGCCATCTATCGCGTTGTATGTGATGCTGCTTGCTTTTCATCGCGTCACTGTGCCACATGTGGTGCCATCTGGTTATGTTGAGTAGCCACATCACTCTCCCCGAAGACTGGAAGTCGATGAACGTCTTCATTTGCCAGCTCGTCCTTGCGTTCGTCGCTGTGCCAATACCAGTGGATGCAGTTCCAGTGAGTCGAAGCTGATGCTGCTACGTCTTCAGTGAGTCGAGGTGTGCAGTGGGTATGGCTGACGGCTGCTAGGCGTACCGCTCTTCTTACAAGGACCGGCCGTAGTGCAGGTGTGTTGTGCCATGTTGTGGCCGAAGGTCGACCAGGCTTGCATCCGCAGCCGCAATGCGTTGGTCATCCTATGAGGCCGGGATACTGGCTGGCTTGTGACTCGCTGGTTGTTGCAGGAGAGAGCGATGGCGAAGCTGTGATGTTGTCCGATCCGAAGGCTGCATATTCAGTGCGGGTGTTGCTCCCTTCATTTGCTCCTGGATTGAATTGGTTGCAGTGGACTGTCTATTGGTTGAGTTATATGGGAATGCTGGGCCGGTGGCGAAGTACAAAACACAGTGATTGAGATAATTATTCCATTTAATTACTATAAGAGTTACACACAATAGGATACGTGCTAATTGTATAAAGTAATGAAGCCGGAAGGGCTGTACAAAGGTAGTGTTGCTACACACACAATTTTAGTTCTACCTAAAAGTAGAAAATATGATTAATGTTGCCAACATATTGGGAGCCGCGACAAACGCTGCTTCTAGGGCCACACATAAGTAATCTTATACACTAAAACTGTGTTATTTTGCCGTAAATAACTGGACTACACGCACCAGAGACCACGACTGTATAAGACAATCATAATTTAACAATACAATACAATTAATAAAGATAGGTATGTAACCTATTTTGCGGTCTCCTTTCATAAGGGCCGACTTTATGCTTATAAATATAACATACTATATAATTCTAAGGGTAGCTATCATACGTCCGCTCTGCAATAATTAACACCCTCCTACAACTTTCGTGATGATAACGCCGACAAAATACTATACTTATATACAATATTTCTTGTAAATACATTTGTGGCTTCCTGCCATTACGCTGTAAACTTTGTTTGACATTTCTTACATGCTACGTCTGCTTATTCTAAAATGACGCTATTAGCCAATAACATACTATATAATTCTAAGGGTAGCTATCATACGTCCGCTCTGCAATAATTAACACCCTCCTACAACTTTCGTGATGATAACGCCGACAAAATACAATATGATATGATTAGCTAATCATTTTGGTCATGTATAGGGAATAAACATATCTTTGTTATCGATCGTACATGCCTTTTCCTATTAGGTGTCATAACTTCAAACGCTCTGACCATATTATCAGTACCTGGAAATACCTTAGTAATGCGCGCCATGGGCCATGCTAACGGAAGTGTATTGTCCTCACGAAGGAGCACTAGGTCGCCTACTTTAACGTTGGAACATTCAACTTTCCATTTGGGCCTGGATTGTAAAATACTGAGATAACTCTTATGCCAAGCTTTCCAAAACGATTGTACCATCTTACAGGTGATATTCCACAGTCTGAGCTTTGAAATGGGAGTGTCACTGACATCATGCTCTGGGTAAGATACTAATGCTCTACCGATTAAAAAATGCCCAGGGGTTAAGTATGAAAAATCATCACAATTTGATGTTAATGGTATTAAAGGCCTTGAATTTAAAATTGATTCAATCTGTACTAGAACCGAATACATTTGTTCGTAGGTGAGGATATTAGTGCCCACTGTGCGCTTTAAGTGGTGCTTCGTGCTTTTTACAGCAGCTTCCCACAGCCCACCAAAGACAGGAGAGTATTTAGGAATAAAATGGAACCGAATATTATTTTGCAAACCATAATTATGTACCTCTCTTTGGTGACTCTGTGAAGCTAATAATCTATATAAGTCAGCTAATTGGTTCCTTGCGCCTTGAAAGGTGCTGGCGTTGTCACAGAATACGTCCCCAGGGAGGCCTCGTCGCGAGGCAAAGCGTTTAAAGCAGGATATAAAAGTGGCGGTGGTTAAATCTGAAGCTAGTTCTAAGTGAACTGCCTTCGTTGTAAAACAAACAAATAGACATATGTAACCTTTAGAAGTAATAGACCGCCTTATCCTGGATTGCTTTATTGTTATAGGCCCCGCATAATCAATGCCAACCTTTTGAAAGGGATGAGCTTGCGTAACTCTATGAATAGGCAAGGAACCCATGAGCTGCCTAGAGGCTTCAGCTTTTAACCTGAAACAAGTCACACATTTGTGAACAACCTTTTTTACGTTTCTAATACCGTCTACTAGCCAGAACCTCTCATTTAATGTAGATAGAACCAGCTTTGGTCCTGCATGCAATAGTCTTAAATGCTCACTATGAATGATCATACTTGTAATGCGTGAGGGTTTAGGCAATATTACTGGATGTTTCTGGTTGTAAGAGAGGTGGGAATTTTGTAGTCGTCCTCCTACTCTCATGATTTCATTTTTGTCAAGAAAGGGGTGTAAAGCCTTTAAAGACCCTGTTAACTTAATATTGGTTCTTAATGAATTTATTTCTTTGGAAAAGTAGATATGTTGCTCACGTTTCACTATAAGCAATAAGGAATTTTGTAGTTCTTCGCTTGTTAAATATTTACTAAGTATTCTATGACCTTTTGTTTTACAATTATTATAAAACCTCATGATATACGCTGCTATTCTAGTCATTTTTTGGATATCGGAATACCTATCAAATAGATCAATGGAATTGAGAGCCACTGATACAGCGGTGGCGCTGGAGAGTGCTGGATCACCTTCTGGGACAGGTTTGAGAGCCTTTTTTACTTCAGGAAGCGCGGCGGGTAAATCACAGTCCTGGCTAAATACATACTCACGATCTTTTAGAAAAGTCGGTCCGCTCCACCACAAACTATTATTTGCGAGGTCCTGCGGAGTAGTGCCTCGTGTGATGCAGTCGGCAGGGTTGTCGTGCGTGGGTATGTAGTGCCATGTCCACTCAGCAGTCAGCTGAGAGATGACATTGACCCTGTTTGCCACGTAAGCATTCAGCTGTACCTGTTTTGCCTTGATCCATGCTAATGTAATTTTAGAGTCCGAAAATAAGTAGACATTGTCTATTGTTACCTTTGCGCTTATGGCTTTGTGCACCTTTGCCATGAGCTTTGACAGCAGCAGTGCGGCGTTCAGCTCGAGACGGGGCACAGTTAATGGGTTAT
The DNA here is from genome assembly GCA_911728495.1 of Furcula furcula. Classification (NCBI taxonomy): domain Eukaryota; kingdom Metazoa; phylum Arthropoda; class Insecta; order Lepidoptera; family Notodontidae; genus Furcula; species Furcula furcula. Next base: position 8,894,434 of record OU452254.1, on the reverse strand, counting down.
TGAGGGGGTTTACCTTTGATTTGGAGCAGAGTAAGTATATGCATGACTCGCCTACCTCATGAACCACTCTTATGTAAACACAACTTCCATAAGCTGTCGAACTGGACGCGTCAGCGAAACCGATAAGATTAACCGCTACTGACTGTGCCGTAGGGATGTGCCGTTGCAATGTTATTGGACTCATATTGTCTAAGTTATTGATAAATGTTAACCATTCATTTTTTAAATCGCCTGTCAAACGATAATCCCAGCCTATTTTCGCCGACCACAGTCTCTGGATGAAGCTTTTCGCAGTAACAATGATAGGTGTTACAAACCCTGGAGGGTCATAAAATTTAGAAATGTAACTTAGCACTTCACGCTTCGTTATCTGTCTGTTACCGAATGCTTCTGGGCATGCAACTATAAAGTTATCATTTTTTACATTAAAATTAATACCTAGTGTTTTTAAACAATAATTTTCTTTTTCAAAATCTAGATTGCCAAAGTGTTGCTCAGACTCTGGTACATTTTGCAGAATCTGAGGGACGTTTGATGCCCATTTGTGAGTTTGAAAACTACCTCTTTTAAGTATCTCAGTTAACTGAGATTTGGCTTCTATAATTATACTTAAGTCATTTTCTGCATATAGTATGTCATCTACATAGGTACAATTTTTCAGTATAAAGGATGCTAATGGTAACTCATTTTCGAATTTAGAGGCAAGTTCATCCAGACACCGTGTAGCCAGGAAGCTAGAGCTTTTTAGCCCATATGTAACCGTATCTAGCTGTATACATTTAATTTCTGAGTCGGGATTCTCTCTCCAAAGTATATTCTGTAAGGATGCATGTGAAGCGTTAAGCTTAAGACATCTAAACATTTTTTTTATATCCGTGGTGAACATAAACTCACCGAAGCGGAAAAGCATGAGAATTTCAAATAAATCACGTTGAACTATAGGACCGTTTAGTAGGATATCATTTAATGATATTTTCTTATTAGTTTTCATTGCAGCATCAAAGACCACTCTCAATCTAGTTGATTTACTTTTATGATTAAGTACCGCATGATGGGGTAAAAAGTAAATCGGGTCGCTGTTAAAATTATATTTCTGAATGTCTATATAGTGACCATGTCCTAGTTCAATGATCTCATTAATAAAATTTTTATATTCATTAAATAGATTGCTATCTTTATGTAGCTTCTTTTCTAGATTAATGAACCTATTGAGAGCAAAATGAAAAGAGCTGCCAAGATGCTCATTAACTTGTTCGAGTGGTATCTTTAATGGCAAATCTACTTGGAATTGGCTATTATTTAATTGAGTAGTATTCACAAATTTTTCCTGACATAATTCAGCCTCTGTGGATCTTTCACAAAAAATCTCTGGTACCTCTTCAGTTTTCCAGAATTGCTTAAGAGTGCTGTTGATGTCCGTATTACAGCTAGTACATAATAAAGCTACCTGATTTGCAGGATTGTGAACAGGATGATGAATTAATGATCCACCTATGACATGCCCGAAATGTGTGTTGATGATGCCCGGAGCAGACCCAGACGCCGACTCTGCAGACAAGTCAATCGGCGTTTGATCTGGCAGCAAGATAATATGCACATGGTGCAGGCGTATGGCCGGTGCTTGGAGACACATTGGAGGCTGCAGACTTCATTCGCACAGCATAGGGTGGGTTTGGTCGCTGGTGATGGGTATTGCCTTCCACATTCTCCAGCGCCAAGGCTCTTCTTTCAAGGAAGTCCAAGAAGTCTTGCAGTTTGGGCCCCGCTCTCAAGTCCCGCTCCATTTGATAGGCCCTTGAGGTGTAAGCGTCTTTTATGTGGCCTCTGGCATGCACCAACTTGCTGAGTTCGTCTTCCTCAGACATAGTTAACACTTAACTTTAATACTACTTTATATAATATTAGGTATAGGTGTATATCACAATAAACACATGGGATGCGTACTACAATGTACTATATACGTAAAATGGCGGACGACGCCACACAACACCAAGACGCAATAAATATTCCGCTTGCTTCGCTATCAAGCCGAAGTACGCACAGATCACTATGAAGTACGCAACAGGAACCCGGAACACTTTTCGATTGGCAGCATTGGCTTGTAGCGACGGATCGCGAACAAATCACGATGCTTCTTCTTTGCGTCGGACCAATAGCGCGACGTTCTGGCTCCTATTGACTTGCATTGCGTCCACTAGAGGGCTCTTATGGGCAACCAGCCAGCCAAATTATTCCCAATTAATTTTATTAATTATTCTTATATATGTGTTTAAAAGCTCCGACTTTTGTTATTGTTTTTCACGTATTATATCTTTTACTTATCTTGTCATTAATTGTTATTGCGTGTAAAAATAAAATGGAACATTAATGGAAATATTCATGCAATATGGCGGCGTAAATTATTTGTTTGCACGATGACTTGCATGAAAAAATAAATTCTTTGTATCTCAATCTGTATAGTACTTGCGTTTTTCCTTTGTCTTGCTGCGCGATTGCCTATTGTTTGCACTTCCTTGTCCCGGCCCAGCTACACTCATAAGCTGTTACGAATTCCAAATCAATCTTCCTATGTCCATCTTTGTTCTCGGATCGGTAGGACCATGTTGCTCCCTTCATTTGCTCCTGGATTGAATTGGTTGCAGTGGACTGTCTATTGGTTGAGTTATATGGGAATGCTGGGCCGGTGGCGAAGTACAAAACACAGTGATTGAGATAATTATTCCATTTAATTACTATAAGAGTTACACACAATAGGATACGTGCTAATTGTATAAAGTAATGAAGCCGGAAGGGCTGTACAAAGGTAGTGTTGCTACACACACAATTTTAGTTCTACCTAAAAGTAGAAAATATGATTAATGTTGCCAACAGCGGGATTACCAGTTCAGCCCCATTCTGTGTAAATGCTCGTTGGTAACAAAATATCCTATGAGTGTGTTAGAATGTGGTTAATGCTACATGTACAAAGAGTATATAGTAATATAAATGGGTATGTAAAAGCTATGTAAGTTTTTAATTAATGATGGTATTATCAGTTATTACTTTATTTGTGAATAATGTAGGGTACTTTATCAAAAGTACCCTCTACCAAAGTATCAGATATTCATTATTTGGAGGTAGGTAATTTTAACAGAAAAGGCATAATATTAATGGACATGGATTTATTCAACCATTATTACAATGATTACTCTTTATTTCAGATATAATCACAGATAGTAAATATATTCTAAGAATATTACGATAAAGCAATATAAAGAACATTAAAATATTATAATCTTTACACCGTCAGGATACTATATAAAAATATAGGGGTTACCCCCTATGTGGCCACCTCCAATTCCCCTTGCCACAGCCTTCGCCATCCAAGTCATATATTAAATGACTTATTAATCGTTATAATGAAATTATCATATTAACATCAAACACATCAAACACATAGCAATTAGCAACATAATATTACAACAAGATAATAATATACAAAATACTTAACTCTCAGAGTTCCGTCGTCGATCTACAACCCTCTATTAGGATTACTGTCTATGTTGCTGACTAAACACTGTTTCAATACTGTTATTTCTTAGATTCCTTAATACTGTCGAAGATTACTGAAGACTGTCCGTTCTAAAGGTTACATCGTATTTTATAGCCATTTGATATATAATGTACAAGTACCCCTCCATCCACTGACGTGGCGGGGCGACAGTCATTCTCTTTACTAATATTAAGTAATAATATTCATAAACAGTAATTAATTGATAGAACATTCCATAACATAATTTGATTATGACTAAATGAATAATTACATTATGATTAATTATTTAACACTGATAATAACAAGCAATTGTATTAAGAGAACATTATTTTGTCTAAAGCATTGTCAATGTCTACCCACAATAATAATTGCCAAGGCAAAACATGCCGAAAAGAGTCATAAAAACTACTTTCATATTATTACTATCTATATTTACGTATATTATATATCACAATATTCTAACACGGCCATACTGACATGTACTTCGTCCACGAAGTACCAAGATATTATTTCATTTTAAAATAAGTTACTTAAAGATTACACCTATTGTAGCCAAGTTCGAATGTTCCTGAACCATGTTATTGTATTTAATATACTTACAAACGTAAATTATAATCTTAAAATAATATTAAAACATTTCTTAAAGATATAATAATGGCGTATCTACATTAATGTCAATACAAATAGTCTAGAAACTACTGATTAATATTTTGAAACAATTAATAAACACAATATTTTTTTCATATAATATAGAAAATCAGGAAGTAAATCTGGAATATGTACATAGTACTAGTACCTGTAACAGCACAAGAAACTGAAAAACAGTATCTAAACAAGAAGCAGTATCCGTATCAGTAACTCGACCCGTACCAGTACGAAAATCCACATCATTGCCAGGGATTTGTACCAGTTACAAGGATCCGCACCAGTTACAAGACCTGCCCCAATAATATCAGCAGTAGCACCATTCGCAAGTCTTGACAATGTTTACTAATTACAATTAGGTATATACTTTTACCGTAGATATACACAGTACTATATGTTTAGACAATTACAATAATATGATAAAGGTATTATAAGTTTATATAATTGTTTCCTCGATTATTCTACAACGTTAGATTGTATTGTATCTATTAACCTACTTATCTTTCACTGAAATAAATCTGAATTTCAACTTTTATATTTTTATTTCAATTAGTTTGCAAAAACTAATTAGAATAGATAATTTAATTTTTGAATTTAGGACAAAATTTAAGTATAATTTAAATATAAAAAGTTTTTTTTTCTTAAGTTTACTAATGAATAACACTAATAGTTATCACTATTGTAGGAACTAAATACCTTTAAAGACTTTTGTTTTCTTTTTTTTCTTTCTTTCTTTCTTTTATGTTTACTAATGAATCCCAATAATAGTTATCTGTAACTAAATACCATATTACGGCCAGACTGACCATACTTCGTCCCCGAAGTTCATACTATTTAGTACTTCAGAATTTTTAACGTACATCATCTTTTTGTTAACTTTGTAGTAAATGAAGAATTTATTCATCAAGCTAAGAAAAATATTTAGGACTCAAAATTGGTATCTGCATTTACCAAACCAAATTTAAAAAGTAGATTTACAAGAGTATTCACAATGTTTTTCAATTTCTTTCAATGTACCTATTTTATTTCATTTTATTTTATTCCAATTTATTTAAATTTATTAAATTTATTTCATTTTATTTAAATTTATTTCATTTTATTTAAATTTATTGTAATTCATTTTATTTAAATTTATTGTAATTCATTTTATTTAAATTTATTGTATAATTCATTTTCTTTAAATTTATTTTAATTTTATTTTATTTAGTTTTATTTAAATTTATTTCATTTCAATTTATTTCATTTCAATTTATTTCATTTCAATTTATTTCATTTCAATTTATTTCATTTCAATTTATTTCATTTCAATTTATTTTATTTTATTTCCATTTATTTCATTTTATTCTTTTTTATTTTTTATTTTATCATTATACAAAAGGTAAAGCATTTTTATTTATAGACAAAGTTCCATGAAATAAGAACTTACTAACTATCAAAAAGCAGTAAGTATACATACATCTATATAGAACAAAACAAGGATATTATGTAGATAAAGCAGACCAAGTGTATTATGTAAAACAATTAATCCAATATTCAATTGACAACGATTAATCAGCGAAAACTTGCTAAATACAGTATTAATCAGCAAGGAATTGCCAAATATAGACATACCGCCAAATACATAAATATACTGCCAAATACATAGACATACCAATCACATTCACCCGCTGCTGGTGAGACCAACTGATACCAAGTAAATGGTCGACCAACGGATCCCTGAATCCGATATTTACAAATATCTTTTTAATACTTAGGATCTATGTGTCAATCACATTCACCAGGTACCGGCGAAACCAAATGACACCTAATATTGACCAGCAGGGTCTTACATTTACTTAATGATTTTTGTGAATATTTTCCAAATACATAAACCTGTCAATCATATTCACCTGCTACCAGTGAGAATCAGACTATATTTTATTTCTAGGATTTGTTTTGTGAATATTACATGGTAGGTACCTACATTTTATTTAATTTTCCATTTTTTATTTTTTGAAACATATGCTAAACACAGATTTTTTGATCATATTCCACCAGTAACCGGTGAGATTAATTGACTTACAGCGGCATATAATAATTTCAGTTTAATAATATTTGCGAATATTTGCCAAATACATAGACATGTCAGTCACAAATTCATCCACTGCCGGTGAGGCTAACTGACACCAAGTAAAAGACCGACCAGTGGTTCGCAATAGCTAACAAACGATTATGAATATAAAATACAAGTACAATTATTTTACACAGTGTACGATAAATAACCTTGTACGGTGGTCATCCGAATACCTATTTGACAAACATCACTTTTAAAGCTAAACTTCGATCACAATTTGCCAAATGGGATTTACTCTAAATACACGTGGTATTTTCTAATACACTTCTTAATTTTAAACCGTTCGGCTATTCTGACAATATTATAAAATTGCTTACGGATGTACAACGGGTAGTTATGGACCAAACTACTTCACAGCTATTTTCACCATTTTCAGCCTCAATTTGCGGTTACCATTAGTATCTGCGGCTACATCAGCAATACTTTTTTGCCTTAACATCATTCCCGTTTTTTTTTTTTTTGCAAAATCCATAGGTACTGAAAACAATTAATACAGGTATTAATAATGGTAGTAGGACTATCCCACTTCTGATGTTAGAATGTGGTTAATGCTACATGTACAAAGAGTATATAGTAATATAAATGGGTATGTAAAAGCTATGTAAGTTTTTAATTAATGATGGTATTATCAGTTATTACTTTATTTGTGAATAATGTAGGGTACTTTATCAAAAGTACCCTCTACCAAAGTATCAGATATTAATTATTTGGAGGTAGGTAATTTTAACAGAAAAGGCATAATATTAATGGACATGGATTTATTCAACCATTATTACAATGATTACTCTTTATTTCAGATATAATCACAGATAGTAAATATATTCTAAGAATATTACGATAAAGCAATATAAAGAACATTAAAATATTATAATCTTTACACCGTCAGGATACTATATAAAAATATAGGGGTTACCCCCTATGTGGCCACCTCCAATTCCCCTTGCCACAGCCTTCGCCATCCAAGTCATATATTAAATGACTTATTAATCGTTATAATGAAATTATCATATTAACATCAAACACATCAAACACATAGCAATTAGCAACATAATATTACAACAAGATAATAATATACAAAATACTTAACCCTCAGAGTTCCGTCGTCGATCTACAACCCTCTATTAGGATTACTGTCTATGTTGCTGACTAAACACTGTTTCAATACTGTTATTTCTTAGATTTCTTAGATTCCTTAATACTGTCGAAGATTACTGAAGACTGTCCGTTCTAAAGGTTACATCGTATTTTATAGCCATTTGATATATAATGTACAAGTACCCCTCCATCCACTGACGTGGCGGGGCGACAGTCATTCTCTTTACTAATATTAAGTAATAATATTCATAAACAGTAATTAATTGATAGAACATTCCATAACATAATTTGATTATGACTAAATGAATAATTACATTATGATTAATTATTTAACACTGATAATAACAAGCAATTGTAGTAAGAGAACATTATTTTGTCTAAAGCATTGTCAATGTCTACCCACAATAATAATTGCCAAGGCAAAACATGCCGAAAAGAGTCATAAAACTACTTTCATATTATTACTATCTATATTTACGTATATTATATATCACAATATTCTAACAAGTGCACTTACTAGGTGCCTTATTTGTGATCTGTTTAGGTATAATCATTTAACCCCTCAGTCCACCCTTGTGCTAGAGAATATTTTGACGCTGCCCTCCATTCCTTCATGTGTTCGTTTCTAGCATGTTCATAAAATACTTGGTGATATATTCCATATGGAACCCCACAAATGGTTCGGGGCCAACCAAATGTCTAAGAGCTGGCCTTCTCTAGTCTATCTGCCTTCTCATTACCCTCGATGCCTTCGTGTCCAGGTACCCAGATAAGGCCGACATTGTTGTCTTCCCAAGTTGTTCAAGCCTGTAACACGTTCTTTGACCAGTTTAGAAGCAACTCTGAAGGAATTCAGAGGCTTCAGTACTGCCTGACTGTCACTAAGAATGCAAATGGTTTTACCTTTGACATTTCTCCTTTGCATTTCTTTAATGCTGGCAATTATGGCATAGGTTTCCGCTTGGTATACCGATGAATGCCCCATGCCGTGACCGACACTATAGTCCTTGAACAACCTCTGCCCTACCAGGGTAACCATCAGATCAGGATCAGTAATACTCGACATTGCTACCTCCCGATTGGCCTCCACCATACACTTTATTGTACGGTATTTTGAACTCATTTGCGATTTTATGCAAGGTATATAAACCCTCATTCGCAATTTAATGCCCGTTCACAATCCAATGTGAACAACTTTCGTACGATATCTAAACTTAAATTGCGCAGGGGTGGCGCAATTTAATGCACGTTTGTTAAACCCTCGCAATTTAATCCACGGTATTTAAACCCTCGCAATTTAATGCACGGTATTTAAACCTTCGCAATTTAATGCACGGTATTTAAACCCTCGCAATTTAATGCACGGTATTTAAACCCTCGCAATTTAATGCACTGTATTGAAACCCTCGCAATTTAATGCGCGGTATTTGAACCATCGCAATTTAATGCACGGTATTCAAACACACACTAGAAATTTGACACAGCCCAACAAATTGTAATTGAATGTCCTTAGCTAATTTTAATTTGTATAAATAATACCATGTAGGTTAGGTACTGCAAATTAAATACTAGAACCAATATCACTCAGGTATTTTAAAACAACCCTTACATTACAGATCAAGATAACGTGTGCTAACCTTTTACTTTGGGGACTTGTTCTATTGGGACTAGTGATTTCTTAGTAGTATTTCTCGTATAACAATTAGAGAGTGATCATTGAATTTATGTTTCATCTATACCCATTAATCATTCATATATGCAATTACATTTTATTAGGTTCACCTCACAACCTTAAGCAAATTTTGTGGGAAAATCTAATCTGAGATATAATAGCCCCAGGGACATTCATTGTTAATATAATATGCAAGTATATAGAAATTTTATTTAGCGTTTACATTTGTGGTTTAGCTGCGCGTATCAGGACAGGTGCCATTTTTATGAACTTTAGAGACGTTGTGGACATACTTATAATAAAACCAACTACACGCCTTTGGGTCAGTCAATTATTAGCTATTCTATCTGTCTGGGAAAGCGCATCGAAACGCTTCTTTAAACTGCGGAAAGGGCACTACGATCTGTGGTTAATATATTATTATATATAATATTTCCATTTTTTTAAAGTCTTTTCGGCTTCCTTTTCGGTATCAAGGTATTTTTATAAAGAAGCCCAGGTTCTAACAACTAAAGTTCTGATATTTTACAGAAAAGATTTTGTGTTTAAACCCGCATACTGTACGTACGCAACTTTGCACGTAATTTGTTTTTGTTTGTTTTTTATTTTTTTTTACCAAGCTATTCTAAAGTATTAAGATATTTCTAAATCATCTGCCTGAAGCGAAAGATATTATGACAAAATGGTCGCCATCCTTTGACCTCGTTAAGATAGAGGAGACTACTTGAGAATCGAGATAATCATGACTTCACAATTTTTTTTTTTTTTAGGTATGTTCACTTTTACATATAAAAATATAATTTCCAAAAGGTAATCTTTGGACCAAGTCAAGATAGAGGCTACTTGAGAATTGAGATAATCGTTTGACTTCACACTTCTGTTTTTGTTTAATTATGTTCACTTATCACTTGAATATTATTTTTCCAAAAAGTGAAAAGATTTTAATTTGGTACGGCGGCGGTGCTCGCAGACGCGCCATAACTAGGTATAACTCTAGAAGCAGGATCGCCGGCGCCGGCGTTCGACATCGTGCGTACTTACATCTCGGCCCGCGCTCTTAGCGGACAACATCGCGTCGATAACGTTCTGATAGCTTAAATTGTCACGTTTCAGTAATTCATATTGCATGTTATGGTCAGTCATAGCGCACACGAGCCTGTCACGAAACATACGTTCCAAATTAGTAAAATTACAGCCCGAACTCATTTTCCTCAGTTGTGCAATGTAGTCCGATGCAGATTCACCATATTTTTGGTCCCGCTTATAAAATGTATATGACATTGTTATCTCATTTGGTTTGGACTGTAATGTTTTGTAAGAATGGTTTCTATTTCACTAAAAGTTACATCACTGGAATTTCTTGGCGTAATTAAGGCTAACAATGTTTCAAACACCTGTGAACCACACACTGTGAAGAAATTTGCCCTTTTAGCCTGATCGGTAACCACGCCATTAGCTTCCAAACAATATTTCAGTCGATCTATGTAATTGTCCCATATATCAGTTTGTGGATTATATTCACTAAAATTTATACTTTTAACATTTGCCATGTTTTTAATTTTGCGACATCGCCACTATTATGTTTAAAGAAACACAATTCGGATTCACATGTTTATTGCTAGGTAGCACACAGAAAAATCGTACTTGACAGTTATTTTCAACCTAACTTACATTGTTAGTCTTATTATGACATAATAAGAAAACAAGTACCCACTTAATATGTAACACACATTTAAATATTCTTTAATTTAGTCTTTATTTCATAAAGCTAGGTCAGGGACTTTTGAAGATATTGAAGATTTTCTAACCGACCCTTTTTCTTTTCGGTTCCGTGTAAGAGTAACTGGTTTACAACCAATCTGTACTCCTCCTATATGTACATAAATTAACAGGTTATAATAATTGCCTGTGGTAGTGGTTTACACGTAATTTTTTTTATATAATATACAGATTAACATACTACCCAAACTAGTCATGTTATTGTCGTTTAGTGTGTTTTAAACAGCCGTAGTAATCATACGTTTGAATATGGACAAGTTACAGGAGAATGAGATACTACAATTTAGACATGACACGCTGGGAGCAGTGAGAAAAGATGTAAATTTGGATAAACGGAGTATAGATGAGTCGATCGACTTATTGCAGGAGTGGCTCCAGAAGCAACCACATTTTGTTCAACAAGATTTTAGTAAGTTTCAAATATTAATAAACAGTTATATCCATGATTAACATGTAAAAACATTAGGGACACGATTTTCAACATTCTGTAAATCAAGGCTGTAATAATCAAAGTATTCAATTAAGTAAACGTTAAGTGTACATATTATGTATGTCCTAAGTGACAGCAGTGACAGCTTGCCTTGGAAACAAGATGCGCAGGTTTGATCCCCGGCTCGCAGTGCTTGTGAGGAAACCTGCATGTCTGAGAAAACCTAACTAGTTTTCGAAAGTCCGCCATCCCGCCTTGGCCAGTGTGGTGGACTATGGCCTAAGCTATGGCTAAGCTCATCTTGAGGGGAGGCTCATGCCCAACAGTGGGACAAAACAAGGGCTGGTATTATTATGTCTTAAGTAAATGGTTCAATTCATACCTAATGATCGGAGGCTATTTGTGAGACGGAAGCACCAATTATCATCAGGTGTACCTAATTTTTTTTTTATTTAATCTATTGACGAGAGAAGCAAGATGTTTGCCCGATGGTAAGCGACACTCCTGCCTATAGATACATTATCTGTACTACCGCTCGACACCCGAGACATTAGTTACTAAGTCCCTTGTGTCCGGATATTTCACCAGCTACAGTGTGCCCTTAACTCCGGAACACAAGGAACCTACCGCCTAGAAAAGTTTATTTGCAGTCGGGCTCTCTAAGCGACTAATTTATGCTTGTAGATTAAGAAGCTAGCCGTCCTCCTTGGGGTCGCCGCCGTACTCGGTGGATGTCTCTAGGCTAGTCTATAATTACAGTTTTTTTTTTCATAGCTCGACAATACCTAGAGCGGACACTAGTAACCTGTAAAGGTTCAGTAGAACGATCCAAACAAAAATTAGACAAACTATGCACCTACAAAACTCTGATGCCGGAATTTTTTGACATTACTGATGTGAAAAAGGAATTTGAATCACATAAAAAAATTATGTGAGTAGTTTTTTATTTTTGGAATACAATTAATCAATGCGACTGGTCAGTTGGTGCACAATGATTTGATACCCTAAGGCGGCGTTCCCACTATGTCGTCACGTTTTTTATAATTTTAACGTCGTGCTAGCCGTTCACATTGTACTGACAATCTCACGACACTGCAAAAACACACTGGACGACAGTTAATCGTACCGGTCCGTTATGTGAACACTTTTATTTAAATATACAAGCCACGACGCTTTAAAATGCAAGACTAACTATCGTCACGACATAGTGTGATTGCTACACGATAATTCCCATTCGTCACCACTGGCTACGTTCACACTGGTGATAAACGGGAAAATAAATCCCATTTGTCGCCAGTGGTGACCAATGAAGCATTAAATTCCCAGTTGTTACCAGTTGCGACAGTTGGGACTTTAAATTACCAATTGTCGCCACTGAAATACAAAAAAACATTATCACCACCATCAAGGGTTGTTTCACATCCCACCCAGGAGCCTTCGCTTGGTCTGTGACCAGATCGGCGGCGGCGCGGGTGGCGTCTTTCGGTTAATTTCGGCTCACTTCAACCATAGGTATTCCGCTCGTCAAATTTAATTGATCAATATTTGATCAAATTTCTTTGACGGATACCCATTCCAGTCGTCCAATATCTTTGTCTTTGTTCAAGATTACTTTGTAATTTGCGTACTTGAGAAAATGGTGGAGAAACCTTATGTGCTGCTATTATCATACGATTAATATCTGGAAATCACATCAACTGGAGCTATTTATTATTCGGACCTTGTGGCGTCGAAGGAAAATTTCCATGCTTTCAAGCAATTCTGCCATACCTATTATCATAACCAAGTATAAAGCTCAAATAGGTCCCTTAAGTTTAGTACAATCCGTGGTGCCTTGCAGATGGACTAAATCGTTAGTCAGTCTGTAAGAGTCTTCATTTCTGCGGTTAAACCGACTTATAAATTTGTTGTTTGTCTCCCGCTTTGCCAAGGAGGGAAGTGGAATTTGTCTTTCCTACTCCTGTTCACTTTTCTGATTAAATTCGATGCGGGTTCCAAGACAATTTAGCGTTTCCCCGGGACTCGCCGAGGGTCAAACCTCGGTGTCTTCACTGGTGACCACTGTAGATCCTGGCTAACAGGAGTCACAGTGGTGGGAATGAGCGGTAGGATTAGTCCCATTTTAATTAAAAAAAAACGATTAATATTGAAAAAAAAACAATGCAAAAAATATCATCAATCATCATAAAGACATCAAGACCATAAAGACATCAAGACCATAAAGACATCAAGACCATAAAGACATCAATTAATGGATCATAAAGACGCTTTATAAGCATTTATTAGCGTCTTTGTAATTGACCACGAAATTTTATTTTGTTGCCGTTTTGATAGAAATGTCAAATTTTTTGATCAAATCACCGATATTTGATCAAAAAATTTAAATAGCTAGTAAATTGCATGCTAGTAAATTGCACGAAGACATTAACATTATTTGATGAAATGTGCATTGGGCAAAGAACAATTGGGCTTTAACAGGGGGAAACCAGCCTCAGGTCTCGTCGACGTCCAATTGTTTTTCGGTGGACAGTAAACTAGTATATTGCTTGACCACAAAAAATAGTCGAAGATAATGTTTAGTTAATTCAACGTCCACTCATACGTACGTACTTACATAGTTAAAACTTGAATAACGGCCTTGGAATAGCATGTTGTAGATATATGTTGTATAATTTTAATATTGTTAAGTCATTTTCCACTTTGTATTTTAATAATACAAAATCTGTAAGTACAAGTTATTTAATTACCACAGATAAGTTGTGGCTTTGGATAGATAGTGGGATATTAATTTCGTGATTTTTCTATTATAGAGAATGGGCAATATTACCGAAGTTGACCTACGAACACTACAGAGTTAGCATAATAAGAGTTATTGCGGACGATTTTGACCCACGTGAAACGATTAAGTTCTACAAGTACTGTATATTGGTAAATATTTTCGCTGTAATAATATTAATCTGAGGTAGCCTCCGTAGTCGGAGGGAACGAATATCTTCTCTCGAGAGATGAGCTCAACCGGGCTTTGTACTGAAAGTGCCCCGACGGAGGGCCCCGTAAGGAGAACTCTGGGACCCTTTAAGGCGCTAATGGAGTCCACCGGGGCTTAATAATAGAATTTGAGTTTTTTTGGTAACGGTATTTAAAATACCGTATTTTTAGGGTTCCATACCTAAAAGGTAATAATGGTCTGATTTCGTCTGTCTGTCTGTCGATTTGACACTTTGAATAGTTTTAGATCTTACTTACCCAACCTCACCGCAAATTAAAAATATATAGTTATTTTTATTTTACTTTTTTTATTGGGGGTCGAAATGGGTCATCAAAATTTCAAAGTGAGATTACTATATTGAGTGGGGTATCATATGAAAGGGCTTCATTTGCACATCTCAAAACAGATTTTTATTTTGGTTTATGTCATATAGTTTTTGGCTGATAATCAAAAATGTAAAAAAAATACCGTTCCCTTATCTCCGAAATCTGTAGCGGGAAAAATCTGAAATAATTATGGGTAATACAAATGTCTATCTATATTTTACAGGAAAAAAAAAGATCTTTCTGAATAGTACAGTTTTTTAGTAAAACTAAAAAAACGTTGACAAACAAACTTAGTTTTGTGTTTTTCTTTTTTGCTTTCTGAGGTGATACATGCATAGTAAAATTACTTTAATACGTCCAAAGATGGCATCATGGTACCGTCGGTGCGCGAGTCCAGATTGCACTTGACCGGGAATTTTTAGAAAAAGGTATTTAACATCCAGCTTTTCAGAGGAGTGTGGGATAAACACCCCCCAATAGCCCCCGGATCTGGAGGTCTCCATACGTAATCATCCGGGACATAGTGTTTAACCTAGTAATGCCCTAAGGCTTGGCCCGGACCTTAAAAAACCTATAGGTATTAATTATACCGACAAAAACCATCTGGTGCAAATTTTGACGACAGATCCCTCATAAAAATCTATTTTATTTATAATGCTATAGATAAGAAGATTAAACGAACAAACAGACAGTCTTTGTTTTATATTATTTCTAGATTATGAGACGTGGATGTGGAATAATTTTCATATTTCTCATAAAACTAAACTAATGGATATATTTTATTGTTTCTTTGTATGTAGACTGGGAACGACCTTACGCACACGAGATTTATTTTATTGTCGTATTATTCACCCATATTAAAATGTTTATACCACACACACATAAACATTTTAACTTACTTGGTTTCCAAAAAATAAAAATAAAAAATGAACTTTTTCTATTTATTTTCCAGCAAGGTGAATATTTAACTAGGCATGACTACTTGAGTGGTTTCATTATAGTTTTGGACCTCCGGGATGTGAACCCCCTTAAGACTACTACTCTGTTAAACCCTCTGGACCTAAGGAAGGCATTAATTTTATTTACAGTAAGTATGCTTTTTGATCCGGACAATAAGAGGGCTCTTGCAGATTTAATCATTTTTAAGTACAACTTATAAGTAGAAACTTACTTACTAGTATTTTTTTATTTAATTTTTCTGAAGATTTTGTTTTATTTATTTATTTAAATTTATTACCACACAACGTAGAAACGTAGTAACACAACGTAGAAGTTTATACAAGTACAAAGGCACTTTTTTAGTGTTATTACTTTTTTTTTTGTTTTCCCATCTCCTGCCGTTGGGTGTCCGTGCGTAAACAAGGAGACGGGCAGCAGCGTCTTTCTATTAAATTACCTACCACCTATACTGGAATCCAATCAAGTCGCCATCAACTCCACGCTCTTCTAAGGAAGCCTTTGTTCAGCTGTGATTTGGCTGATGCTGCTGATGATGATTTTTAGAAATGGTGGTTGCAATAAAGCATTGTTTATCTATCTGCCTTATTTCTAAAGAAATGTCCTCCACAATGCCCAGGAGAGAAAGAATAGTGAAAAGTATTAAAAATTAAAATTTTAGTGTATCAAAATCAACTATTTTCAGGAAGGTTACGGTTTGCGTATAAAAGGAATACATATAATAACCTCGTCTAAGTTTGTTGAAAGTATTGTGGCGTTATTGAAACAAGTTCTAAGCGCCAAAATTGGCCACAGGATAAATGTTCACAGTAATTGGGACAGTTTTTATAATATCGTCCCTAAAGAAATCCTACCTGTTGACTTTGGTGGTGAAGAGAAGTCTTTGAAGACACTTTATGGTAAGAAATATGTATCTGTGTATGGTAAGAAATAGTAAGAATTATGTATCCCTTATGTATAGGAACCGGATTTAAAATTCAAAAATATGGAATAAAAAGCGAAAATATGGAAAAATATGGAGTTAAAAATAACCATAAGTTTCAGGTATATGGCAGTTCTTTTCAGTATTTGTGTTTTGCAGTACACGGATCTCATGTTTTGTAAACCCCAATGGAAAAAATGCACGTTTAAGTGTGTACGCTTATGCCTCTCTGTCTGTCTGTGGCATCGTAGCTTCCTAAGGAATGGATGGATGAAAATTCAAAATCCTTCACTGAATCTTAAGACTTATCAATGGAAAATTAAGTCAGGATCTTTATTTTACTTAGTTAATATTTTCACGATTTGATGACACAATTCGGCATAATGTTTTTTTTTTTTGCGAGCATAAACCATCGGTACAGTTCAAGTGACACTCAACAACCAAGTCCACCAATTTGATGTTTTGGTGTACCTGATATTGTCAAGTGTTTGAACATCGAGCATGCTATCTAGACGTATATATAATCAAATACCTACATCATGTTTTCACAAAGTTATAGCATTTTAATCTACCCTAGTGCTGGTGGGTCGAAAAAGAACTGCCACGCACTGGCGGAAATATCATTGGGGGCGAATTTTGACCCGCCGCCGCACCAGATAAAGGTGTATGATTTTACTTGCCACAGCCAAGGTGTTAATAATAGTAATTTTTTTTCAGAGACGTGGACTGAGATATTCGCTTCTGAAGACAACATGGAGTATTTTAGGAAAATGAAGAATGCTTGTACGGTTGAATCTTTAAGACCAAATAATCACTTTAGTGAGAAATACATGGGAACGCCTGGCTCATTTAGAGCACTAAGTGTCGACTAATTTTGTTATAAATATTAATTAGAGCTTCTTATAAGTTAACGTATTTTTTGTATTCATTGTTTTTGGTATATTTTCTTATTTTTCTTATCAGTTGGGTTAGTTAAAGCTATAATGACATGGATGTTTTAAAACAATAAAGATATATGTAGAACTTTAATATATTTTCATTATTGAATGTTTTTTAGATAATTTTCCTTAAAGGCGGTTTTTCTTTTTTCTGAAAATATTTTATTAGGGTTCCCTAATGACCCTAAAAATAACGGAAAGTTGATGTTTTATTCTGTATGGCCCGTAATTATTTTTGGTGATAGTTTAAAGCACTCTAAAACCTCGTCCTTACAATACGCCTAATTACAATAAAATACATCCAGTAGTTACCATACCCTGTTATACGGATACAAATTAAAAGTCGAAGAGAAGGAAGGAAAAAAAAAGAGCTTGCGTGGAGTCCCTCCGCGCGGAAGAAGTGAAACTTCATTCTCGCTCAGTCGATCGGTCGGTCGGTCCCTCGCATACTCACTCACTCACACACACACATACACACACACACACACACACACACACACACACACACACACACACATACACACACTCAACTGAACTGAACTGAACTGAACCGAACCGAACCGAGCCGAACCGAACCCAACCGAACCCAACCGAACCCAACTCCCCTACCACTCACCTACCACTCACCTACCACTCACCTACCACTCACCTACCACTCACCTACCACTCACCTACCACTCACCTACCACTTACCTACCACTCACCTACCACTCACCTAGCACTCACCTGCCACTCACCTACCACTCACCTACCACTCACCTCCCACTCACCTACCACTCGCCTACCACTCACCTACCACTCTCCTACCACTCGCCTACCACTCGCCTACCACTCACCTACTCACCTACCACTCACCCACTCACGTACCACTCACCCACTCACCTACCACTCACACCCACTCACCTACCACTCACCTACCACTCACCTACCACTCACCTACCACTCACCTACCACTCACCTACCACTCACCTACCACTCACCTACCACTCACCTACCACTCACCTACCACTCGCCTACCACTCACCTACCACTCACCTACCACTCACCTACCACTCACCTACCCCTCACCTACCACTCACCTACCACTCACCTACCACTCACCTACCACTCACCTACCACTCACCTACCACTCACCTACCACTCACCTACCACTCACCTACCACTCACCTACCACTCACCTACCACTCACCTACCACTCAACTACCACTCATCTACCACTCACCCACTCACCTACCACTCACCCACTCACCCACTCACCTACCACTCTCCCACTCATCTACCACTCACCCACTCACCTACCACTCACCCACTCACCTACCGCTCACCCACTCACCTACCACTCACCCACTCACCTACCACTCACCCACTCACCCACTAACTCAGTAACGGCGTCACATGAGCGCTTTCATAACCTTAACAAATTTACGCCTATCGTTTAACACCTATCACTTAACGCGTTGAGCGATAACGCGTTAAGGTGACTCATTTAACGCTTAACGCGTTATGTGATAACATTTTTGGAAGTCGCATAAGAAGTTTCACTTCAATAAATATATTTAATTTTATCGCAACACATGACACTATACAAAAATAATTTAGTAAAAAAAAGATACAGGCTGTTTGGTGCATCGTTTGCCAAATTGATTTGGCCGAAAGAAGAGGTCATTGGCTACTTCTTTAGGCCAGAAAACTCATTACTTGCTATGAAGTATTCTGGAAGGTTCTTTATTTGGCACAAGTAAAACACATCCGTTCGCAATTAGTGTTTATTCCGGACTGTCCGCTCGTGTCACACAATATCATAACGTCTTAAGACTACCCGCCACCCGAACTTATGCACCTATACATCACATTCCCTCACACTTATTATTACTACGTCTTATAATTAACTTTGTTCTTAATTCTACATTGTCTAACCGGGCGGTTCCGCGGCGGTGACGGAGGGCTGGCCAAAGTGCTCCGAACGATCGGTATATCGGGAATCGAACCCTCCTCACCAGGTGCCCGCTCTGACCACCCCTCCTTCTGGGAATTATCAGTCGGCTCTAGCGCCTCCGGTGTCGCTTGAGAATTCGTGCTTGATGTACTAGGTGTCTCCCCTATTTGTGGTGACGGATAAGCAAGGGATAATCTAGTAGATTTTCTCTTTAATTGATCTATATGCCTATGGATCACTTCTCCGTCCTTGCTTACTACTTTGTAATTACTCGGCCAGACACAATCGACTATTTGCCCCGGTACCCATTTCTCCCCTTTTAAATACTGCCTATACCATACCTCCTGATCCGGTTCTATTTCCCTATTTACTCCCTTCGAGTGTTCCTTTTGACGTTGCTGAGACTTATACTTTCCTCTCCCTATCAAGTTTTATAATATCTAGTTTCGTACGTAACCGCCTGCCCAACAGTAATTTGGAGGGACATTCCCCGGTGGTCGCATGTTCCGTATTCCTATAATGCAACAAGTATGTCCAGAGCGCTTTGTTTACGTTTTGATTTTGTGAAACTGCCTTTCTTAAGGTTACTATCTGTTTTGGTAAGCCCCACCTACTAAATAATTCACACATTCTGTCTAAAACGCCATTAGCTGCTGTACTTGGAACCTGAAATGCTTCAATCCATTTAGACATAGCATCGACCAAGTACGTTTTTCCAAATATAGGGCCCATGAAATCTAGGTGTAGTCTAGACCACGGACGGTTTGGCCACGGCCACATACATGGTGCCTGACGTGGTGGTGAGTCTGCGTGGGCCGCACACACCTCGCACTCCCGACATACCCGCTCCACCGCCTCGTCGATACCTGGCCACCATACATAGCTACGAGCTAAAGCTTTGGATTTCACGATACCCATATGCGGTTCATGAATCATATGCAGTACCCTGTCCTTACACGGCTCCGGTACTACCAGCCTATGGCCCCACATAACGCAGCCTATTTCATCGTACAACTCATTCTTACGATTATAATAAGGTTGTAAATTACTTATAGTACATTCGTCAGGCCAACCGTCACGTATATAGCTCAACACTTTTGACAGCATCGGATCCTTGCCAGTCTTATTCTTAATTTCCTTATGGTCTAACAATAATGCCTGCTGAACGAAATGTAGATAAGTTTGCTCGGGCGCCGCGCGAATAACTTGTTTAGCGACAAGCCGTCCGCCACGTTCTCGTCCGTGCGCACGTACTCGATATCAAAAGAATAGGCGGACAAAATTATCGCCCACCGCTGCATACGGCTAGCTACCATGGTAGGTATACCTGTGTGCGGCCCTAAAATCGATACTAATGGCTTGTGGTCGGTCCTTAGAGTAAAATGTCGGCCATATAAATACTGATGAAATTTATTAACAGAAAATATGATGGCGCGAGCGCCTCGCGGTGTATCTGCGAGTAGTTTTTCTCGGCCGCACACGCTATCGGTTCATATGTTTCATCCCCCATCACGGCTATCAACGTCGGTAATTTAAGGTCACTTTTAATATCATTTGCCGTAAAATACATTTCAAGCCTCTCAATGTACAATGACCATGTACCCGTCTTGACGTCGAACTCGTTTACCTTGCCAATAGACATTGTTCTAACACAGCACGCTAACTTTTACAAATAAAAACTGATATAGTTCGATCCGCAATCCTCGTTAGCCACTATGAAGTATTCTGGAAGGTTCTATATTTGGCACAAGTAAAACACATCCGTTCGCAATTAGTATTTATTCCGGACTGTCCGCTCGTGTCACACAATATCATAACGTCTTAAGACTACCCGCCACCCGAACTTATCGCCACCTATACATCACACTTGCCACACCAGTTATTTTGTTACAACTTTATAATTACTATTTTGAAAAATTCCAGAATTCAACATTTAAGCTTAAATTATATTAGTATGGTGTTCAAATTCCATGTTATTTCTTAAATGTACAGTTGTATGGTTCTATCAAATAAAAAATTACTTGCTAGTACATCTAGTTTTTTTTTAATACCAAACAAAGTTATTTTTGTAAGTTTTTCTGTATGTTTTTCTTAGTATACACATTTCCAAAGAAATCGTTGTAAAATATTTAAAGAGACTTGACTCAAGAAAAGGGGCGGGCCCTGATAGATTACCTTCAATTTTTGCCCTAAAATGTAGCGAGGTTATTGCAGAACCTCTATCCTTAATTTTTAACACATATTTATCCACAGGTCGCTTCCCAAAAAATTGGAAGCAGGCGTTAGTTGTACCTATTTACAAAAGTGGTGATAAAGCACATGTTAATAACTACAGACCGATATCCATCTTGTCTATCTTTGGTAAAGTTTTTGAGGCAATTGTTTATCCCTACATATCGTGGCATATGCAACATAGCATTTTGGACGCACAACATGGATTTATAAAGGCGAGGTCTACATCGACAAATCTCGCCTGCTTCGCAACCAGGGTAGTGGACTCTGTTGACAGTGGCACTCCTGTTGACGTTATATATGCCGATTTTAATAAAGCGTTCGACAAAGTAGATCATAATATCTTAATTTCTAAAATAAATCAATAATTTGTAATACGTTAAACTGGTGTGCATCTTATTTAACTAAAAGAACAGCAAATGTTGTAGTCAATGGTTACACTTCAATGGGAAATATGACGTCTTCAGGAGTCCCACAAGGTTTCCACCTCGGCCCACTATTTTACAACATTTTTATCAATCAATCAGTATATCATATCATTTGTATCAATGATATTGCATCTTGTTTTTATCATTCTGATATCTACTTATACGCGGATGATCTCAAGGTTGTTAGGTGCTTGGTACAAGACTCTGATTGGAGTCTACTTCAGGAAGATCTGGATCGTTTTTCTGCATGGTGTCATGAAAATAATATGATCTTAAACAATGACAAATGTAATTTTGTACACTTTACGAGGAGAAAAGGACCATATTTTCGTTCTTACAAACTAAACAATCTGGTGATCGAGGAGGTGGAGTTCATTCGGGATCTAGGTGTTCATAGGTTTACATAGATGACAAGCTTCGCTTCCACCTTCACGTGGATAAAATAGCTAAAAAAGGTTTTAAATTATTGGGGTTTGTACTGCGAAATTGTCGGGAGTTTAAAAAAGCTACAAGTAAAATTGCTGTTTTCACCTCTATAGTAAGTTCTGGGTTGGAGTAATGCAGCGTGATTTGGTCTCCATTTTATGCCGTACCTAAGGATAGACTGGAGTCTATCCAAAAGAGGTTTCTCAAGCGTATCGCTGTGGATTAACCAAACGTCTTACTTCTTATGACGCCCGATTGAGATACTTCAAACTTAATAGATTAGAAACGCGCAGGAGGATTCTTGATCTTATCTTTCTTTATAAATTAATAAATGGCTACATTCATTGCCCTGAGTTGTTAAGTCAAATTAATATCAATAAACTAGCCCGACCTTCTAGGTACTCGTTTTTCCGTGTCAAAGGATTTAGGACTAACATGGGTCATTTTTCCACCATTAACAGAGTTCAGTCTCAATATAGTCACTTGTCACGCATGCCCTCTGTCGATATTGATCTGTGCTGTTCCTTGTCTAAATTTAGATCCTCTTTGCATACATGTTTAGGTGACTTTTAGCAAAATTATTATTTCTTTTTCTAATCGTTTTAAATTATGTTCTACAATTTATCTTCAGTAACTTCGAGACATTGTTTGCTTGTATGAGCTTATGATGCATGTCAGGGCAACCTGTAATTAAGTCTAAAATGTTCAATGTATCCAACTGACTGTGTACTGTATTTACTTTAAGCCGTTGTAACTTGTTGGTTGTTGAATAAATACAAAAAAAAATAGTTGCTGTCTACGCGACGTAGTGAATATTTTAAATCTCATTACGAAATCTATGTATATATTGGAGTCGAGGGCAATCTGTAAGTACCATTTTTTTGAAGCGGGGATATCTTGAAAGATCCCCGGGAGCTGTGGGGCTCGACCGGGGTATGTGGATTCTTACCCACTAAAACCCCCGCGGCTGTCGCATCGGCACATGGGACCCAGGTCTCTCCGGTGGGATCTGCACCACAGACCCCTCAGTGCCTTACCTTGGAGTCCGCCGCCGGGGGGAGCATTGTAGCCCCCGGGAACCAGTCACGGTGCTCACGGGGACGGGGGTCGCAACCCCACCGCCATCCTCCTCGGAGTCGCCGCCGTACTCAATGGACGTTCTAAGGGCCCACACCCCGAACGTCCAGCGACTCCGAAGGTTGCCCGTGGTTTATAGCTCCAAGCTCAGGGCTGGGGAGTAAGACGTTGGGCGGCAGCTTGACGCGGCTCTGCGCCTTCGTCGCCGAGCAGGATCAGCGAGTTCGCGTTCCCGCTCAGCGGCCTCCTTCTGGGACATGACAGTTTCGCAGAAGGCAGCCATCGCTCCCCACGCCGCATCCCTGGACAGAATAGCCGACACTACGCTGCCCAGGGACAGGTCCGATCCCATGACTGCGACCAGGTCTCGACGCTCCAACGACCACGCGGGACAAGCCTTTAGCGTGTGTTGGGCGGAGTCAGACTGGTCACAGTGAAAGCATCTTCGGGCCTAAAAAGGCCACATTAAGCATTTCCTCTGTAAGGAATTCGTATTTTGAATTTCTATCAAATTCTTCGCAATTCCTGTAATTTTCGTAAAATGATCACACATTTTAGGTCAATCATACTCAATTCATTTATTAACACTAATTAGCAGACTCATATTTGATGTTAATGCTGCCATACGAATAAAAATTAAACGGTATCTTACTCATATTATGATTCCCCGAAAGTGGCCTTTTTAGACCCGCTGGTCGTCGCTTCACGTCCAATCTTATGCACATCACCGAAACAACCGAGACCGGTGATCATCGGCGGGGAGTTCGACACGCAGAACCACGTCGTAGGCGAGGTTCCATAGCAGGGGGCCTAACACTGAGCCCTGCGGAACCTCTCGCTCTACTTCCCTCCTGATCCTCATAACGTCTCGATCCACGTACAGGATGTACCTGTCGCGCAAGTAGTCCCTGATCAGGGCCTGCAGGTAAGGAGGCACTCCATGGTAGACCAGTGCCTCCCAGATCGCATCCCAGGGTAGGGAATTGAAGGCGTTGACAATGTCGAGCGACACCGCCAACGCCACGCCACCCCGGGAGACCGCATGGTCCGACAGGGCGCAGACGCGAGTGATTGCATCCACGGTCGAACGGCCCTCTCGGAAGCCGAACTGGCACGACGCGCGACAGCTGCCCGCTGAGACGAGAGGCAACTATTCTCTCGAACAGTTTGCCAGTCTCATCCAGCAGACATATGGGACGGTACGCGGAGAGGGAGAATCCGCGGCTCTGCCTTCCTTCTTCATGAGGACCAAACTAGCCTCCTTCCAGGCCCTGGGGAACGTAGCTTCACAGAGGCAACTAGTGAATAGCTGCCTCAGCACGTCCCCCAGGGCAGCCAGGCTCAACACCAGCTACCCGGAATACCATAGGGTCCGTGCGCGGTGTTTCGGGACCTCAAGCGGCCAACGGGCCAGTTCATCTCCTCTATGGTCACCCCCAGCTCGTCGCGCCATTCGTGCAACTGCAGGGGGTGGACTGAGGGACTTGAGCGGCTCGCCGGGAACAAAGTGTCTACCACGTTTCCCGGCAAGACAAAAAATATCAGCAAATATAGCGGCACAAAGTGATTAGTGTTAACAAGAGGTTATTAATCCGAAGGTAACCAATGTAGAAATCCGACACTACTTAATAATGAAAAAAAGTTGTTTGCCGTGGCCAAGCAAGAGGTCAAGTGATATAGGGTAAAAATCCCATATACCCGGGTTGACCTCCACAGGGTCCCGCGGACTTATTGCAGGTTCCTCCGCGACCCCGTAACCGTAAGTACGGTGACAGGGGGTATATAATGCGCCCTCTTGCCGCGGGCTCAAATGCAAGGGCCTCAGTGCCCTTGCACTGAGGGTCACCTGGTGCAGATCCCACCGGAGAACTCAGGTTCCCCTCTCATGTGCCGATGTTACAGCCGCGGGTATTTTAGTGGTTAAGAATCCCACATACTCTAGCCCTTTCGCGCGTCACTTCCGAACAAAATTTGTTCGTATCGTGTAACGAAAAGCTGCAAACATTATACTCGTATACGAAGAAATTCTATACTTAATCAAAAGTAGTAAATTTCACTTTCACTTTTATTTCTACCCGTGCGTAGCAGGGGCGGGTCGTTCGCTAATTATTATAACAAAGCGTACAAGTACATACGGCCTCGGGCCTGGTGTGACCAGTCACAGACTGATAAAACCCCCTTGTCGCTAAAACATGTGTTACCACATACTTTCATTGCTACACATTCAGCAGCTGTCAGTGTTCTATGGGGTGTCCCTGCTGCCAGCACAATGAAATCTTTGAAATAGGATTATTTTCCTTAAAATTTTCAAAATTTCCTTGTGCCATTTATAAGCTTCATAAAGCTTCCATCTATCGTTTGATGGGACCATGGTTAGTCTAGTGGTTGGACACCCTTTTTTTTCGCGGGGAAAACCGTCAAATGGCTGTGGGGCTCGACCAGGGTCTCCGGTGAGATCTGCATCAGGGGCCCCTCAGTGCCTTGCCTTTGAGCCCGCCCCCCGGGAACCTGTCACGATGCTCACGGGGACAGGGGTCGCAACCCCACCGCCGTCTTCATGGAGTCGCCGCCGTACTGAATGGACGTCCTAGGGCCCATACCGCTACTCAATAGTTTGTGGGTTCGATTCCCAACCACGACAAACATTAGTGTGCATGAACATGTGTTTGTCCTGTGACCGGGTGTAATATGTAATTGTATTAAAGTATGTATTATTTACAAAGAAAAGTATATAAGTATTAGTATCAGCTGTCTGGTTACCATAGAACAGGCCCTGCCTAGTTTGGGATCAGATGATCGTCTGTTGATTGACTCAGGATAATAATTATGGTGTCTTGCTCTTTTAATTATGGGAGCTTATAATATCGATGCACAGCGGTGGTTTTATTAAAAATATTCACGTGTTGAGGTAGTAAAACTTTGAAGTTATCGTTAAAATAATGTTAATTATATTTTATTAATTTCAAGACACCAACATAATCATATAAACATTCATAAATAAGTTTCGAGGCCATACCATACCATTATATAAAAAAGTATATTTTATTTAGTTTGTTTTAAACATTTCAAGTGATTACACGTCTAGAAATGGAAAAACTGCAGGAAAATAGGATGCTACAGTACCAACCCGACTCGCTTGAAGCAGTGAGGAGAGATGTGAATTTAGACAAACGAAGAATAGATGAATCAGTCGACTTGTTGCAAGATTGGCTCCAAAAGCAAACTCATTTCATCAAGAAGGATTTTAGTGAGATTTTTATATAATTGGCAATTAAATTTAAGTACTTAGGAATAAGACTGGCCATCAAAATTTGATCACGAGAGCTCTTATAATTTAATACCGTGTACCCGCACCCTCCCTGCTACCACCTGTGATTACATTCACTGGTTACCACCAGTGATTACATTGCGACGCGCACAATGTCGTCTGTCCACCTTGTGGGAGACCTACCTACGCTGCGTCTTCCAGATCGTGGTCACCACTTGAGAACCATTCTTCCCCATCGATTATCGGTTCTTGGAGCGATGTGGCTTGCTCATTGCCACTTCAATTTACAGATTTTGAGAACTATGTCGGTGACCTTGGTTCTTCGGCGAATCTCCTCATTGCGGATTCTATCGCGCAAAGAAAATCCGAGCATAGCTCTCTCCATAGCTCGTTGTGACTCTGAGCTTGGCCAGCTGCTGATGTTGTATCATTATCAGCCGATAGGCGTTCAATGCTGAAAAAAGCCTCCTCTTTAGAAGGGAGGGGTTGCCATAATCCCCAAGCTTGGCAGGTGGCTTGGGGATCGCAGTATAGGTGGAAGATAAATACAAAAGAAAGACGCTGCTGGCCGTCTTCCTGTTCTCGCTTAGTCACCTCTTACGACACCCAAAGAGAGGAGATGAGGGGATGCAATTACAACTCGGCACCCCACGGGTTGTATACTGTAACTAAAGTAACGATAATGCTAATATTACTGATACCAATTTGTGCTACACCCACCTGAAGGTTTTGGAGGTTAGGGACGTCATTAATTTTTTTCCAAACTAGTGATGAGAAAAGCAAGACGTTCGCCTGTAACGCTAACTGTAACGCCTGTAAACACATGTAAACATTATTTTTAACATCCATACGACGTTGTAATAAAACTTTAATTGCAATCAAAACATCTCTTGTGCAATCCTAGTCTGAATCCAAATTGCGTTTCACTTATATATTCATTAGTTTTTCTATAAACTCTGTTTTATTAGCTTATGACACTAATCATTCTATATTCTCCACATCTTTATTGGTATAGGCGTTATTAGGCGCATTAGCCGTTTTTTGGTATAGGCGTAAATACTAATAAAAGCCAGTCTTCGGCAAGCACGACGTCAGAACCATAAAAATTGTTGCATAATAAAACTTATATTACATTCATGCATCAATTTTACTATCTCCACAACTACACCATCAGGGCCTACTCCTTTTGTTCCTTTAAATGACTTAATACAAATATGTAGTTAGATTTTAATATTTCAAGACCATCCACTTCCAAACTAAGTTCTTCGGACTACTCTCCTTTATGCCTTTCATCTTTATACAGATTCTGGACATCTTCATCCTAAATCTCACCAGCTTCTTTTTCGTCAATAACTATGATACCTTTTTAATTTTATAAATTAGTTTAGAACCGTTTCTTGTCAGTGCATGTAAATTCTTTGACCGTTTCGTGTAAATTAAAATCATTATGTTTATCTTGTAATTCTTCAATTCCAATACCAAATGCATTTCGTTAACCATTTTTCACTCGCTACTGTTATCCTGGAGTTTATAATATTATCTATTTCATTATACTTGTCTATATTATTTTTACACTTATATGCACAAACCTACTAAAATTTTGTCCTCCTTTTTTTCCTTCTTCTGCACAAAGTTCACCAAGTTCACCAGTAATCAATTTAATATCGCGGAGCCTGGAAACTCTACGACGCCGAGTGCTATTCGGTTCACATAACCTGCTATTATCTTTCTGTTTCGTCATGGCATAATGGTTTACTAAGGGCAATTTTAGTCTATTGGGGCCCCAATTTTCTTCTACAGTACAGTACTTTTAGAAGTTATTTACACTTCAAGGCCGCTGTAGCCTCTTCCAGTCCATAGACCGACAAAATGGGAGCACCGCGTTGACATTCATCACCGCCACCTTAAGGCGTGTGTGGGTGGGGTTGACATTTTTGCCGGTAAGATGTTGTTCCCGGTCTCCCCTTACTCCCCACTTCTTTCTTTCCTATATGCTTTACTTATCTTAAATTCATTTCATAAAGCCTTCCATTTTGATTTTACCATTTAGATTGATCGCTGAAAACTTCAACTGTTTTGTACTTTTAAATCAAATCGATTTTCTAACAAAATAGATAAATAATGCTAGCCATTTTTATTAGCTTTATATTTTAAATATTTAGTATAAAATAACTGGAACCATCAATGTACTACTGTAACAGTTCATTTTTAACCCCCGACCAACAAACGAGGGATGTTATAAGTGTGATGCCTATGCCCGGGTGACTGTCTGTATGTCTGTCTGTGGCATCGCAGTGCTTCAACGAGTGAACGGATTTGAATGTATTTCTTTTATTGGAAAGCTGGTTTAATCGAGATGGTTCATAGCTTTTTCTTCTTCTTCTATTTGGAAATCAGTTCACCCGGTTTCAGAAGACCATCAGCTCTTTTCCGAGTCGAGGTAGGAGGATATTACGTATACAATGGACATTTTTCATTACTTCCATTAGTCCAAAAGATCTGAAATTTTGAACATATGTAAATTCGATGATATGAAACAAAATGGTAACTTTCACCGGGGTCTGATGATGATCAGCAAGAAGGTGGTCACAGGATCTCTGCATCAATAAATGTAGAACTACCGAGTTTAGGCTCGGTGGGTAGGTTTTGACGTGTAGTTACTTGAAAAATGGTGATCAGGGTCTGATGATGGAGCAGAAAGGTGGTCACGGAAACTCTGCACCAATAAACGTAGAGCCATTGAAATGGAACTCGTTGGAAAGTCTCGATGAGTAGTTAGTAGAAAGATAGAGATCAGGGTAGGATGATGAAGCAGGAAGGTGGTTACAGGAACTCTGCACCAATAAACGTAGACCCACCGATTTTGGATTCGTTGTGTAGGTCTCGAGGAATAGTTGGTAGAAAGATGTTGATCAAGGTCAAGCAGGAAGGTGGCCACAGAACCTCTGCTCAATTAAATGTAGACCTATCGAATATAGACTTATTGGATTGGTTTCAATCAGTGGTTAGTAGAAAGATTGTGATTAGGGTCTGATGATGGAGCCAATAAATGTAGAACAACTTAATTTGGACTCGTTGGGGTCTCGATGAGTAGTTGGTAGACAAATGGTGATGGTGATAACAGTGCAGGAAAGTAACTTTAAGAGTTCGTTCTCCAAAGTTGGGGGTTTCTATAAGTTTTAAATTTACACTTTAATGAATGTTTAAATCAATTAAATATAAAAAAAAATGTGCAAAGAATAAATTAAGGATATAATGTATATGTTTATATATAGGAAATATACGATGAAAATATTATTTAATATATTTCCTCGTTATACATAACAGACATACTTAATAATACACATCCTTATTAATAGTTTTAATTTACTTATATATTAGTCATACGCATTTGATTTAAAATTGTTAATTTGAGTAGGCCGATATTATAAATAAAACATTATTATTTAATTGCAAGAACTAATTGAAAACCGGTTCAACTGTTTAGGTGCAAACTGGATTAGATAATTATATGTATGTCCTTGGATCTCGGAAGTGACTCGTGCTAAACTACACATAATGAATGCAAAAAAAAAAACAAATAAAAAAATTTACTTCGGTTTGCTCCGATGAAACAACTTAAAGGCCTCTGAAGCCTTTCAAAAATTCTGAATAATAAAGTTACCTACACACTAACAAATCTGTAGCCGATGTAGTAAAATAAATCGCAACACGCACCAGGTTACCAGACGATCAGAGAAATTTGGTCATATTAGTCAATCAGCCAGTCACTCAGGACATCCTCCTTTACATATATAGAGAATATCCTGAGTGACTGACCTATCAACAACGCACAGCCCAAACGGCTGAACCTAGAAACATGATATTTGGACAGTAGATTCCTCTTATGATTTATGGCTCCATTGAGAATTGATTTTTGGCAATTCAATCCATAAGGGGGTTGAAACTTTTGACTCCAAACTTACTGAAAAGATTTTTAGAATCCATCTCAGTTTTTAAATAATATTTGATACTCTGAACAATCATTTAGTACTAAGCTTAGAATTATTAAACTGTTTAATATTTTAAGTATCAAGCCTTCATATTATTAACAAAAGACCAATGCTGTAAATCTTTTTTTAATTATTAAAACATAAGCTCTATAATTATCTCTCTACTAGATATATATAACATCTACCTACATGTGGCAGAATTACTCAATCTATTGATGATTTCATCATTGATATTTTTAGTGCTAATACCTGCCCTTTGGGGATATATTTAGCGAATAAAGGGTTAATTATATCCACAGGACACTGACTGAATAATCTAAAAATATCATCATTATTCAAAGAAAGGCAATAGAGACAACGAAAGTTCTTTGGTGATAGGGGTCTGAGTTTGCTCACTTTGTTTTCCTGCACCAATTCGCTAGCGGATGGTGGAAAATCACACTGGTACCTACTGTCAAAGCTGGGGCGTTGTTCAAACCGGTACAATCATCATAACCCAAACCTAACCCAAGAAAAGTTTATTTTAGTATGTAGTATTCACGTATATTAATTATATTTCTTTTTATTATCTAATTCTATATAATATCTAATTCTATATATTTACAGGCCGAGATTACCTGGAGAGAACACTAGTCACAAGTAAAGGCTCAATGGAACGAACAAAACAAATATTAGACAATGTATGTACTTACAGAACGTTGATGCCGGAATTCTTTGTTATTGATGACTTAAAAAAAGAATTCGAGACATGCAAAGATAAAATGTAAGTTTGGTTAAAGTCTGTACGGTATGTCCAACGAGCTCCCGCAGATCCTACAGATATAATACTTAATTAAAATAGGTACTTTCTTCTTTATTCTCTCTGTCCTGGCGAGATATTCGTCCCGATGAGCACCACTATACCGTGACAAGTTCCGGGGGGGAATATAATGCGTCCCCCGGCGCGGGCACTTCCTATCGAAACACGCCAAATGGTCGCCTTTACTCTTATTCTTTATATTAGTAGGATAAAGAGCCGTGTGTTAGAGGTATAGCTTTGCTCACAGCAAAAGGTCGCAGCGCATCGTTGAGCGTTACCCCTTGACTACAGCGAAGGTCTACAGCGGTCACTTTTCTGGTGAACGCTGTAGACCTTGAGTAACAGAGATCATATAGGTAGAAATGACTGGCGGGATTAATTCCAAGCTTCGACTTTTTGTCAACAATAGTCAATTGGACTTAAAGACTTAAACGTAAGAGTACCTAAGCTTTTGCTTTACACGCCAACTTACAAGTGAGTAATTACCCACTAACTATATTTAGGAGGTGAGTCGTGGGATACTTATTTGAATTGAGGCGATAACTCATTCACTAGCTTAACACCAAATGATAAAACTCATAAAACTACAGACCTTGTTAGTGATATGTTTAAAATTCTTAGCTTACCTACCTTACTACTTGCCGTTGGAAGAATAACTGCCTAACGGAACGACCAACAAATTACGAAACAGTAGGTACATTTTAACAACGTTCGCACCTCCCGTGCAACACTGTCACAATATTTTGAAAAATATAGACATGTGTTAAGAAATCTAAAGTGACTGTGACTTACTCTTACTTCTCACAGATACTCTTACATCTGTCAGAGGGAGAAGTGTCATTGTGTTCTCTCGAAAGACTACGTTTTTACAAAAGTGACAGTGTTGCACCGGGGGTTGGTATGTCTATGTATAAAAAAAATGTTTTTCTTTTTAAAATCCGAACAAAAAATAAAGGGTGTTAAGTTCGACGCCTATGTCTGTCTGTCTGTGGCATTGTAGCTCTCTAAGTAGATGACGGATGTGTGTGAGGTTTTTTTATTTGAAAGCTGTTTTATTCAAGATGGTTCTTAGCTATTTATCATGAGAATCGATCTAGCAGTTTTAAGATCATCAGCTCTATTCTAAATCGATGTAGAGATAT
The DNA here is from genome assembly GCA_911728495.1 of Furcula furcula. Lineage (NCBI taxonomy): Eukaryota > Metazoa > Arthropoda > Insecta > Lepidoptera > Notodontidae > Furcula > Furcula furcula. The sequence continues at coordinate 8,861,736 of OU452254.1, read as the reverse complement.
TAGGTAGAAAAATGGGAATCAGGGTCTGATAATGGAGCAAGAAGGTGGTCACAGGATCTCTGCACCGATAAACCTTAGATCATATAAACGACAAACGTAGACCGATCGAATTTGGACTCCTTAGATAGGTTATGACAAGTCTTTGTAGAAAGATCGTGATCAAGGTCTGATGATAGAGCATTAAGGTGGTGAACGGGACCTCTGTTCTACTAAACTTAGGACCCACCGAATTTTAAATCGATGGTTAAATCTTGACGAGTAGTTAGTAAACAGATCAGGGATTGACAATGCAGAAGGAAAGTCATTTAAGTGTTCGGTCTCGCATATCGGGGGTTATTTACAATTTTAAAATGTATACTTATTATTTTACAGACAAGTTGCCTTACTACCGATGATAACTACAAACCACCACAGGATTATTCTGGTAAAAATATTTAAAGACACTGTAAGTTTCCACGTCCAGTTCATGATCTACAAGTATGCAATATTGGTAATTTGAAATCTATCTATCTATACTTATAATAAAACTAACAGGTTCAATTCTGTACATTGAAGGTATTTTGAAAATTGTTTTTGGATTTTGGTTTGTCTGTTTGTTTGTCTGTATCATGGCCACGCATCACGCGGTATCTAGGTACTGAATGGATTCAAATGAAACTTGGCATGATTTGAGTTAATCTACGAGGTAAGCCGATGGGTTAATGCCATTTGAATTAAGCATCTCCGTGCTTCGGAGGGCAAGTAAAAAGTGCGTCCCCGTTTATAACCGACTTTAAAAAATGTGGTTATGTATTCAATTCAATGCAAACGCCCGTGTTCTATTACAAATTTTGCTAACGTAAAAAGAGCTAAGAGAGAGAGAGTAAAAGAACTAGATTGAATTACATTTACTCGTTAAATAGTATTTATATAGGTATTATAAGTACATACGTGTGTATACCTATAAAGTGAAGCGACGGTCTTGGTAGTCCGTTGGTCGCTTGTGCGATTGATGATATCCTGAGAAACGAAAGTTTAGTTAAACTATGCTTACACTGACCGTTTCGAGAAAATGTTGTTCTTAGTTAGGTTTTGTGCAAGGCAGGTTTAGGTTTTGTGTTCCGGTATGAACGGAACTGTAGCTGGTGTAATTAGCTTCCGTGCTTAAGAGATTTAATAACTAATGTCTCGCATGACGAGCAGCATTGCATTGCAGACGTTTCGCTTAGGTACTGTTAAAGCATACGAATGGATCAAATGCACGATCGGTCATTTCCCTGCAGATCGTCTCACCGAACACACAAGCATCTCGAGACTTTATGTTAGTGATTATATCTTACTACATCATTTGTACCAAACATATGAACATTTGTAATAAGTGCAGTGCAGTGATGTACCAGGGCGCCCTGAAGAGTGCACATCCGGAGAAGTAGAGGTCTACATACTGTGAGTACCTGTCTACCTCCTTCCTTGTTCGTCCGATTGTGCATTTAGAGTTAGCGAATCGCCTATGGGGATCATCTCAACAGTCCATTAAACATTATCGAAGGAATTTTATCATTTACACCAACATTAGTTTTGGTCCTTCGAGCCGGATTCTCATACATGTACCATTCGATTTGCTAAAGTTACGTTTAACGGCGTCCATATTTTCCAATACTTTAACAAAAATCATACACACTCACTTATTTCACAACCATACCATCATCGCATCATCAAAGCATACATCATCATCATATCAAGTGTTTTCAAAGTATATTTTATACTTTGGTTTCAAAATACTTTTCGATTGTAATCATTGAACAGTTTCGACCGTCATTAGTTTGTTCGTTAGCGGCCGTTTGGTATCGGACAGTACAGGCGTTATTGTCTCCGTATTACAAACATTTTATTATCAAGCGTTGTTTTAAGTGTAACATGCAGCACTAAAACATAATATCACATACAGCATACGTACATATAGTAAGTGTTCTAAACGTAACATACAGCGGTTAGACCATTTATTTATCACTATCATATTATTATTGTATATGTAACATATAGCATTGCAATAGTTCGTCAAACATTTTAATATACGTATTTAGTCGTAACATATAGCGGTAAATACTGAACATATAACACTTTTATACATCATATCGTGGTAATTCGTCGTAACATATAACGCCAAATTACATAAAACACATCACATTCCACATTATTATCATACATAACTTTGTATCATTAACAATCATTTTATAATTTTTTTAAAACAAGTACGGTCCTTCAATATAATAATTTTATCGAATTACCTACATATTACGGCAATTCTGTTGGAGACGGAAGCCAATCACCAATCACAAACAACCTAATTCATTAAATCATTCGTTCTACTTTAGGGTTGCCACACCTGAAACAATACCACAGTAGAAAATTATTTACTCTGGTAGTATAAGTAGGCTTAAAAAAACTACCATTTCATACAAGTGTTTCAACGAGGGGTGTCGGGTTAGAATAGCAACTCCCCATCTCCTCCGATTTGGAGTCGTAGAAATCGGCTAAGAGAAAACCGATAGATGGTCAGCAGCATCTTCTGTGTATAAGTGTATTATTAGTTGAACGTCTTTTTATCATTAAACAAGATACACAAACATTCTTTTTCGCTGTTTATTAGTTTTTTATACGTAATTACAGCATAGTCATAAACAAAACCCCGACGGGCCCGTTGGTCTAGTGGTTAGACACCCTGTCCGCTAACCGATGGGTCGTGGGTTCGATTCCCACCAAGTGTCTGGGTGTTATTTATCTATTTAAGTATGTATTTACAAAAAAATATGTATATAAGTATTAGTATCAGTTGTCTGGTTTCCATAGTACAGGCTCTGCCTAGTTTGGGATTAGATGATCGTGTGTAATCCACACACGATCATCTAATCCCAAACTAAGTCCCAAGATATTATAGATATTATATATAAATTCAATCATTTTAAACATTTTATTACGAGACTAGTTTCTTTCAAATTAGTTTACTTAATCAATCAACATGAGTAAAACTGCTGCATCTCATCATGAAGCAAAACGTAACATCGCTTACAAGCGATTAACAGATGCAGTTGCCTGCGCTCGCAAATGCATCAATGATCCAAATCTTCTACCATGGCTCGAAACATGGTGTTCGCGAGTAGATTCATTGATGGAATCATTTAATGATGCTCCATTCGTAGGCGGGCCACACGATTGCTTGCCACCTTGGTAGTATAAAAAAAAAGTCGGAATATTATCTTTAAATACAGGTAACTGATTAAATGTTGAAGGGGAAGTCGTTGCCAGCAACGGTGCGTCAAGGCCACGTGCCGCTGTTTGGTTTAGAAATCGTGCATTCAACGAAAAATAAATACACGTGATGTTTCATTATATCCTCCTCCTGGTGATATTTATATGTATTCATCACTTCGAAAAATTCAACGTATTATAGCTTACTGTAACAGATATATTAATGCCCTTCGCAAGAATAAACAAACTGATCATTTAACATAAGTTGAGCTTCAAAATGCTCATAAGGTGCTAGTAAAACATGTGCAACATACAGAATTCAAAGCTGACGGTATCCCTCGTTCGGCTACGGTGAAAACTGTTCAAGGTGTCATCGATAGACCTTTAGTAAAGCTATGTCCCCTTCCTGATAAAAGGGACTCGTCATTTTAAATACGTATGTTTTATTGTTTATTTCATAAACATTACATTATGTATATCACAGATTTTATATCACAATAATCAACATTATTCAAATCATTTCATCATAAACAAACAACACATCATTCAAGTTTTGGTTAATATGGACAAAAGTACAATTACGAAAATGGTTAGTAAACAATTGTTTTTATTCAATAGATGAGTTTTTGAAACACAAAAATACAGTGTAAAATGTAATTTAATTAATATTTAAACTCTACCTGGTTTTACCAGAACATATTTGCATGCCTTTGCAAGGCGGAATATGGAACAGCACTTTTTATTTACTGTACAACTTCTCTACCTGTATTCTACGCGAATAAATGATTCTTATTCTTATAACAGTTTAGGTATTTAAGTCTCAATTTATTCGCCAGCGAGGGGGAGAGTGTTAAAGCATACGAATGGATCAAATGCACGATCGGTCATTTCCCTCCAGAACCTGTCCCGATTCATTCATTCATTAATACATTCGATCCACCATTAACTTCCCTTCCGTCTCACCGAACATACAAGCATCTCGAGACTTTACGTTACTGATCATATCTTACTACATCATTTGTACCAAACATATGAACATTTGTAATAAGTGCTGTGCAGTGATGTACCAGGGCGCCCTGAAGAGTGCACATCCGGAGAAGCAGAGGTCTACATACTGTGAGTACCTGTCTACCTCCTTTCTTGTTTGTCCGATTGTGTATTTAGAGTTAGCGAATCGCCTATGGGGATCATCTCAACAGTTCATTTAACATTATCTAAGGAATTTTATCATTTACACCAACAGGTACTTTCTAATGCTCGAATTATACTTCCACAAGTTCAGTAGCGAATTAGCGAGTTAAGTATCCAAGGTATAGTGGCCAACCTGGAGAGTTATTTTAGCTGCCCTTAGGCCTCTGACTTAGCTTAACAACTGCTGTCTAGATGACAAAACCCGGCACCGACTTTTAACGTGCCCCCGAAGCATGGAGACGCTCAGTTCAAATGCCACTAAACGGTCACCCATCTAAGGACTAACTTTGCCTGACGCCAACTGATAGTTTACCGAACAGTGGTTGCAACTCGTACTTACTGAGCCAGTGACATCCAAATGAATAGTTTAGTTGGCTGAGTGTGCAAGCCGTCTCGTGCGCATCCGCTCAATTGAACTAAACAGGTGAACCATAATATGAGTATGTTACGATTTAATTTTACTTCGTATGGTAGAATTAACACCAAATATGAATCTGTTAATAAATGAACTGAATTATGATTCACCTAAAATGTGTGACCATTTTTAAAAAACTAGTAGAATTATTAAGGAACAACTTGAAATTCAAAACATGAATTAGTTTTAGGTGAATTGCTAATGTGGCCTTTTTAGACCCGCAGTCCATCGACATGGTAGCGAATTTTAGCGAGGAACGCTTCCATTTCGCTTAAAACTTTATACCTACCTAACTCGGCGATCGCCACCCAAACGATCTCAACGCGCGCAAGCTAACTTGCTACTTAACTCGAAGTCTGCATAATTATATTGAATTTGACTTTTATCCTGATGCTGTCAGACGACCTAATTCGTCGATCATATTTATGATCGAGCATTAGGTACCAAAGGCGCAGTCCGAGTCGGGGTGAAGCTGTAATGGCCATCGGCAGCCAACAGCGACTGTCTTCCCAAAAAAAAAGGGGACGAGGCGACCGTTTGGCGCCAGAGTGACTGGCGAGGACCGAACGGAGTGCCCAGAGTCTCGCCACAGCGTTGATGAAGGTTAAAAGGAGGGTTTAGTAGTTAAAAATCCCATATAACCCGGTCTCCGCCCCTACAGATTCTTTTTAAAGGTTTCCTCCCCGATGACAAAAAAAAGCTATCAAAAGCGCCCCGTACACATGTGCGGGGCACTTTATTGGCGCTTTATTGGCACATGCCAATAGCGGTGCTATATTTGTCCATGATAAACGTCATCCCCGCGCGTATTCCCTTGTTACTAACTCTAAATATATATTTTTTTATTGTTGCGACGCGACGTCAAAAACTTTATAATACATTTTAATGTTATTAATAATCTACCGCACTAAAGGCTTGCTTGTAATAAACCGGCTTTCATTATAAAGTATAAATAGGTATATTAGAATAGTAATTATATCTCTGGCTTTAAATTCCCTGACCTTTAGAATTTCTTACATAAAGGCCTTCCTTTGTAAAATTAATGTGTAAGACACCTCGCGAGACCAAATTTAATGTTACAATACAAATGAAATTATACGCAGTAGACCCCGGCAAGTGTAGATAATATAATATCTAGTACTTCCTGACGGAGGACCATGAAAGACGTGGAGGAATTTATCTGGTACAAACCACAAAACTCATGTTCTCCATTACATTACTCTGACAAATATGAACCGATTTCGATGATTCTTTTTTTATTCGAGAGAGTAAACTACTATGATGATTCCATGCAAATTTCATTATAACCGGATATTTTTTTTCTGAGGAAACATGAATTATGTAAAACTATGTAGACGATGATGTGATCATATCCTACCTAGATCATTTTGCCGTCTTCGATGGGTCAATCTTTATGAATGAAAATATCACTAAAAAGTTTTTTTTTTTTAAATAGTATTCGACTTCAATATCACTGAAAAGTATAAAATAATTTAAATATTATTGAAGTATACATCTACTGCTGAACATAGGCCTCCTCCTTCGAACGCCACAATGAATGACAAGTGGCTATTTGCATCCACTGGTTACCTGCGACGCGCACAATGTCGTCTGTCCACCTACGCTGCGTCTTCCGGTTCATGGTTGCCACTCGAGAACCATTCTTCCCCAACGGTTATCGGTTCTCCGAGCGATGTGGCCTGCCCATTGCCACTTCAACTTGCAGATTTTAAGAGCTATGTCGGTGATCTTGGTTTTTCGGCGAATCTCCTCATTACGGATAATAATTAATATACTTCTTATATAATGGCAACTGTTTAAGAACCAGCGCATCGCTTAACATCAGGAAGACTTGTGACATCAGTGGTTGCTTCAAAGATCTCATATCGTAAAAATGTTTGGCTATTTCGTACCATTATCTTGAAAAATTAGTTCAAAATATTATTTTACCAATTAATTTAAATAACCTTTTTTTCAGTTAGGTGAATACTTGAAAAGATATGAATACGTGAAAGGTTTCCAATTAGTAGTAGACGCCGAGGACTCCAATATCATGAAACTCATCTCTTCGGCGAACATTGTGGATCTTAGAAAGCTTGTGATGATATTGACAGTTAGTATTATATACTTACAAATTTATTTTAGAATATCCTTAAACCATAAAGTAGTTTGGTCAGAATCAGTTCTTTTTACCGCATGCAATGTTTTTCAACCTAATTATGTTATATTTCGGGTCCAAAACATGTTAAAATGTTCCTAAAAGACTACAAAACTAGGAAACTAGGCGCGGCACGCCTAGTTTCCTAGTTTTGTAGTCTTTTATTTTATTTATTTATTTATTTAACTTTGTGCACTTATAGTACAAGGCGGACTTAATGCCTTAGGCATTTTCTAACAGTCTACCTTAGGGTAGTACAGAAATATTTTGTGGTAGGTGCCGAATTGTGTGAAATAAAAACTGAAGAACATATTATACATACATAAAAATATGAATAAAAATACTATATATATATATATATGTATATACTATAACTAATACAAAAGTGATTATGATACTAATAATATATACAATAATTATAAATGAAGAAGAATAAGGATGTCATTCTGCCAATGTGTGATAGAGATGCTCCCGAAGCTTAGCCTTGAATGTTATGCGATTCTTAGCCATCCTGATTTCCTGAGGAAGTGCATTCCAGAGAAGAATAGATTGCACAAAAAAGGAAGAATGTATGAAGTTAGAACGATGAGATGGACACTTGAGGAGAAGATTATGTGAGGAGCGGAGAGATTTAGAATGACTAGAACAGAGATACTGAAAATGAGATGTAAGATAGGCAGGCGAAGTAGACGAGTGAAGCAAAGAAAATAGGGTAGTTAGTGCTCTTAGAGTTCTTCGCTTACGAATGGGAAACCATTTTAAAAGAGCACGATGTTCGGATACATGGTCATATTTCCGAAGATTATATATGAAGCGTATACAGTTGTTTATAATTCGATCCAATTTATTTAAAAGATCAGAGTTTAGATCTAAATAGCACACATCACCATAGTCGATCAAAGGAAAGATTAAGGTTTGCACAAGCATTGTTTTAGTAGCAGATTGAAGAAAATTTTTAAATCGGTAGAGTAGCCGCAAGATACCCGTAACTTTTTGGCTGATACTAGAAATATGTGTTTGCCAACTAAGCGTCGCATCAATGTGTAGGCCCAGGTCTTTCACACTAGGACTATACTCAATAATTGTACCATCAAATAGGAGTGACGGGATAGCAGAAAAATCTACTTTAGCAAGCATACGAGGGCTACCAATAATGATTGCCTGACACTTAGCGGGGTTCACAGCCATACCGAACTTATCTGCCCAATTCTTAATGCCAACAAGATCCAGATTTAAATTGGAAATAGCTGTAGAAATGTTGTCGATACTGGCAACCGAATAAAGTTGTAAGTCATCAGCATAGAGATGATACAAGGACTGAAGTTCAGAGGTAACAAGATCAATAAAGATAGAAAAAAGTAGAGGGGATAGAATTCCGCCTTGAGGGACACCAGCATCAAGGTCACACCATTTCGAGAAAGACTCATCGACACGTACTGACTGCTGACGCCCCCGAAGATATGAAGAGAACCATTCCAGAGCCTCAGGCGAAACCACACGATAGGAAAGGATAGATAAAAGAAGGTTATGATTAACTGTGTTAAAGGCATTCGAAAAGTCAACCAAGACTAAAATAGTGACCTTAGCGTCTTCCATTGCATATCTAATGTCGCCAGTCACCTTAAGAAGTGCAGATACAGTGCTATGCCCAGTCTTGAAACCAGATTGAAAGGGACTAGTGAGAGAATTTTGAAGTACAAAAAGAGATAACTGTTTGTGAGCACAGGCTTCTAACACTTTAGACAAGAATGGAAGAATAGAAATAGGGCGAAAGTGACTAGGTAAAGAGGGATTGGGAATTTTGGCCAAGGGTATGACATATGCTTTACGCCAAAGAGAAGGAAAATCACCAGAGGTAAAAGAGAAGTTGATGATATGTACAATTATAGGAAGCAGTTGGTCCAGTAATAAAGTGATCATGTAGCGGCTTATATTATCAGAACCAATAGCTTTAGACTTAATGGATAAGATAATCTTTTTGATATCGTCTGAGGTAACTGGAATAAAGTGAAAAGGATTAATATCAGGACGTTACGTTACGTTTTTACTGTGGCTTCTCGTTGTCACTATTATTTATTATCTTCTAAACTTTTAAACTAACATTTTAAACTTTATTTTAATCGGGAATGAGCTCGATTTACCTTATATTTTGGCTTGATGTTTCGGCCGGGGTAGACCAGCCGTGATCTAAAGCAGACTGGCTGAGCTTCAGCGAGACGGCTCCGTGCGCGAGGTAGAAATATCTACGTCTACCCCCGTTCTTAGACTTGTAACGTTATATACTCTACACACTACACTCACAGTATCTGTATATGTAATCGTCGGCCAATAGCGAGGTTTTGTCAGTTTAATCACTGGTTCCAACGCAGCTGATAATCTAAAGCCATCTTCCCGATTGAAATGTTTATATTTCTTAATTTCAATCGCTTCACGAACCACTCTTGGATAAAGGTGTCGATCGCTGGAAAGGACTTGTGGGCGATTAAACTCAATCCAGTGATTTGTATCAGACTGAAGTATATGTTTGGCAATCGGTAACTTGCTAATCTAGCGGTTTATTTTTTACGTTATGCTCCTTAACTATTTCAGCGATAGTAACAGGTACCTTCATATAAACATTTTACCCCGAAATTATTTTAGTTCCGGCTTTAGGATATACAAAAACGAATGTTAGATACTATGTTACTCTAAGACGCCCTACACAATTCTTCATACACATCAACCCGATACGTGCAATTAGTTAAACATTCTTATAATCGTAATAGGTTAGGTAACTTTTTAATTATTTGTTCTTTTTTATACAAATCTTATTTTATACTGGCATTATTATAATGCCCTTAAAGATTCAAATCCGCGACCTCAGGTTTGCAAAGCAAGCGGTTCCCCAGAGCGCCACGAAGGCAACAAGTATTTTTATACTATTAAGGTGCGAAGTAGGTATGGATAAGCAACACCACAAGCTTATGTTAAACATTGCCTACCTCCTAACTATTTCAGAGAAATAACTGTGCATATGGCAAAAGGCGACCTATCGTAGTATCTAGTCAACCTATTTCAAAACAGTTAGTTAATCTGAGAGATCTTACAGGTTTTTTAATGCCCTCTTGTAGATCAGCCTTCTTTCATAAAAATTGTCACTAATGAGTATTAGGCCGGGTCTGCTGCGCCATTTTTTGAACAGAACATTAAAAAAAACATAATAATAAACTTTGATAATGGTCCGCGAAAGTCTAAAAGTATACAGGGAGTTACAAAATACCACGTAAAAAATATACCCCAAAAAAGTAAAAAAATAATATTATTTTCACTGATGTGCAAACCCTATTTCAGTAAAAATAAAGAGTAAAACTACACAGAATGTACTACATTTCAACCTAATTCGCGGAACGACAAAAATTTTAAAAGACCTAACCTAACGAAACAACCTAAAAACTGGTGGAAATGTCCAAATGTTGGAAAACAAAACTCGAAACAGTTGTAGTATATCGATTAGAAGATTTGAACATGACAACATAATTTTTTTTTTCAACGTGACATTTTCTGAAGCCAGTACTTGAGTATAACGACATCCTTGTATTGAGATAGCACATCTATATAATATTATATGAATGAATAATAGAAAAACGATTAAAGAATACAATTATTTGGTAAAATAGGTACGTAGGGCTTTCTGTTAAATAATCTGGTTCCCTGACATGACAGCTTACTAGGGTTGACAAAATTTTTGGCTTTGATAATTAATTATATTTTTTACGGGGTATTTTGTAACACGTTGTATAGAACATTATTCAGTGAACATTGAACAGCAGACCCGGCTTTAGGATATATAATCATTTATGCTAGGTCTAGGTAATCAGTTTTTTAAATTTAAAATATTTTACCTAGACTGGGCTCAATTTGTGTGTACTTAATAATTATATTTTGCATGTTATTGACCGTAACTAATGTGAAGACTTGTTATTTAGCCATAAGATCTTGTATACCACATTAATGCAATTAAATAATCTTCTTATTGGATTGAGACTACAGCTGCGTAAGACCCTCATCCACCCTCATAACGAGACCTCATAGAACACTGACCATCTTACTTACTGTAAGAACATGCCACCATTAAAAAGCGGTACTATTATATCTTCTGTGGCTAGGTCAGTTGTGTTGCACAAATTTTTGTACAGGCGTTTTTGGTGTTCAAATTGAAAAATTACGCCACGTGAAAATATTTTTTTGGTTTTTTTTTCCAGGAAGGCTACGGGATGCGTTTAAAGGCAATCCATTTGGTTACCCCTACACGGTGGGTAGACACTTTATTAGGGATAGCCAAACAAGTTCTAAGCACCAAGATTTTTAGCAGAGTAAAAGTGCAAAAGACGTTCAGTGACTTATTTGAGTGTCTGCCTAAAGAAATATTTCCAGTCGAGTATGGTGGCGAAGAAATGCCATTATTAATGCTAAGTGGTAATTTTTTTATAATAAGTGCAAACTAAATTTCACCTTTCCTCTCTTGGGCTTGCTGGAAGAGATGACTATAGAAATAAGCTGTGCCCTTGTACCTGTACTATCCTAAGACTTCTCTTACCATATTTGTGTATGTACCTACAAACTTATAAAATAAATAAATATGGAGCGCAGTATTTTGGTGTTAAATCAAGAAACCATGTTCATCATAAGTATGTATTTACTCGTAGAAAAAGAAACATATAAATGTATGTATTGGTGTCAGTTGTCTGATGATTACCATAGTATAGGTTATGCTCAGTTTGGGATCAGATCTTTGGAGTCGCTGGACGTTCAAGGACGTTTAAAATTCTATTTATTTATCATGTCGAAGCTTACTGCCGCACTCACAAACGTCAATTAACGTTAACTCTAATTAAGTCATTTTTTTTAAATCTATTTATTTCGACTGGCGTTTATAATTAGTTTCGATTATTGAATACGAGATAATTGATATCTCCACTCAATATTTGCGCATTAATTAACCAATTAATAGGTTTCGAGTGTCGAAATTATGTGATTTCAAAAATTGATTAATCATCACTAACTATAATTGACGTTTGTACGTGCGGCAGCTAGAGCACAGGTGGTCTACTTAATAGGGTGGCGGACTCGCATAAAATAAGTGTATGAAATGAACAAACATGAAAAAAATGTGTATGAATGTGAACAAACAGAATGGTTATGCTATTAAACAAGATTAATATCTTGAACAATAATTTTTGAAAATAAATAAAAGTGTGCTAGATGTTAAATACTACTCTACTAAGACGTCTTACAAATAACATTGATGCAAATCAATCTGTGGAACAAGCTGGGTTTGTACAAAGTTTCTCTACAGTAGACCACATTCACACTCTAAAAAACTTGATTGAAAAGTACACCGAGTACAATAAAGATCTCTACATATGCTTTATCGATTACAGCAAAGCATTCGATTCAATATCGCACAGCTCTATATGGCAGGCTTTATCAAGGCAGGGAATAAATGCAGAATATATCGACATATTAAAAGAAATATATAAAAATAGCACCTCAAGAATAATAATGGAAAAGCCCGGACCATTTTTTAAAATTGATCGAGGTGTAAAGCAAGGGGACCCCCTCTCTCCCAAGCTTTTCATAGCAGTTTTAGAGCAAATTTTCCGAGAGCTAAATTGGGACGATATGGGGTTAAATATAAATGGTAAATATATATCACATTTAAGATTCGCTGACGACATAGTCTTACTTTCTGAAAACTCTCTAGAGCTCCAGTATATGATAAAAACTTTAAGCTGTGAAAGCAATAAGATTGGCCTAGAAGTAAATCAAGGAAAAACTAACATAATGACGAATGCGGAAAAATTACCACTGAAGCTTGGATCAATAAACCTAGAATATGTGGACGATTATGTATACTTGGGACACTTGATATCATTTAAATCAAGCACAGAAAAAGAAATAGAGCGAAGGATAAAAACTACATGGAACAAATATTGGGCCATGAAGGAGATTTTTAAAAGCAATTTGCCTACAAAACTAAAAACAAAGGCGATGGAAGTTTGCTTACTACCATGCCTTACGTATGCTTGCCAGACATGGCCCTTAACTAAAAAGACCATTGAAAGAGTTAAAGTTTGCCAAAGAAGTATAGAAAGAAGTTTTTTGGGATTAAAACTGAAAGATCGCATTAGAAATACTTGGATAAGAAAGAAAACAAAGTCCAAAGACGCAGCTGTAAGAGTTGCAAGCCTGAAATGGAAATGGGCTGGCCATGTTCAGAGAACTACAGACGGCAGATGGTCAAAGACAGTTACCAATTGGTGGCCGATTACTGGAAAACGAAGGCGGGGCAGACCACATAAAAGATGGTGCGACGACATTATAGAAACAGCAGGGAAAGTATGGAGTAGAGTAGCCCATGATCGCGATAAATGGAAAAAGTTGGAGGAGGCATTCACCGCACAGAGCGGTCCTTACACAAGCATTTGGGGATGCAACGGCGGCGGTGCTAAAGGGAGGATCCTCCAAACGAGCGAGGTGTTGTTGTCGGGATGTTGTATATATTCTCCGAGTTGGAGAAACTTCGCTTGCACGATTCAGAAATCGGTGGCGCCATCTGTCTTGTTGTATGTAGTACTATTTGCTTTTCATCGCGTTATTGTACCACATGTGGCACCATCTTGTGTCGAGTCGCCACAAGCACATAAATAAAAATAAAAAAAATTATATATAGCATTCAAATTTTATTGTATTAGTAATTAAAGTACTGTGTATTTTTAGTGTAAGGTTAAATAAAAGCTTATATTATTATTATATTATTAGATGTTAAATAAATTCAAAAGCACTATTAATAGCCGGTTATCTAAAAAAGGCTACTATAAAATCTCGGATTACCTGGATGATAAAGCTGTGTGGGCTTAAACTGCGATGCTCATGCAAGCCTATAAGTTTAAGAAATATTTATTGTCAAAATTATTAAAAAAGACCACATATATCAAAAAATGATAAGCCCACTGAGTTTCTTGCCAGATCTTCTCAGTAGAGGCTGCGTTGTGATCTGGTGGTAGTTGTAACAAAGTTGACAATATGTAAGTGCCCTCGTTATGCCTGTGCATAATTTTGACTTTGACTTTGATGCTAGATTGATTAACTCACATATAAGTTACAACTCATACAATTTTTATTATCGAAGTGTATTTATTTACTTTCTGTTTTCAGAGAAATGGATAGAATTACTTTCTTCTGAAGACAACAAGAACTATTTTAGACATATGAATACAGCACGCACGAACGAATCTTGGAGACCGGAAGACCATTTCAGTGAACATTACAGCGGGACACCAGGCTCCTTTAGGGCATTGAGTGTAGACTAATTTTGTTTTAAATATTAATGTAATATGTATACGGGGTGTAAGGGACATCGTACCGAAAACCGATACCAGAGATCCAGTACATGATTCTGAACATTCTAGTGTTGAAATCTTTCATCGGCTTTTTCATGAATTTCCAAAAAAAAAAAACCGTTATCTATACTATAATAAAACTCAAAGAGCACTTTTTCTGTACATTGAATATTTTTCCAAAATTTCTATGTGGGGATACTATACTATCGACATAGAGGCCAAAACAATTTTTTTTGGAATTATTGTCTGTCTGTCTGTCGTTCTGTTTGTGCAGGTATCATTTGAAAACCCGTGGATGGATTTTGATAGGACTTTCACTGATGTGTTGTGTAGAAGTCTAGGTATAAATTGATATATAATACATCACGCTATGTTTCATAGGGGCTAAGCAGTGAAACATTACTTGCACATATTACCACGTAATTTCCTTTGTATGTGAATAGGGTAATTATAGACTGATCAGTTAATCATTAAGATATGTATTATTACGCTATATACAATAGGGACTGAGCAGACATTTAGTTTGCATAAGATATAGCAGTGGCGAAGGGTCAATTTTTGTAAGGGGTAAGCCGGTCCGGTACACCCAGGAAATTTTCATTAGATTTCTGTATTGTTCTAAGTACTTTGCTGATAGCAATATGACATTATATATTTGAAAAGTTAAAATCTGTAAAATCTGTCGTTCATGAAATTTTAATGAAACTCCTCAAGTCCAGGTAGTGTATAGGTATTGTATCACGTCGCAACAATAAAAAATGCAAAATGCTAAGAACTTTTATTATCGAATATCATTAGACAGTAATTTACGATGTTAGCGTGATTTACATTATGAACAGCGCCATCTATCGGTGAAATTGAACTTACAATCACTATAGAACTTTAATCAAGCTAAATATAAGAAAGTCGTGTTAGTTACACTATTTATAACTCAAGAACGGCCTAACCGATTCGGCTGAAAATTGGCGGGGAGGTAGCTTAGAACCAGGAAACGGACATAGGATACTTTTTATCCCGGTAGGTTAAGGTTAAGCAACGTTAGGTAAGGTCATTAAATAGATGGGTGAACCGATTTGTATGAAAGTGTGCATATCGGGTAGGTCTGAGAATAGGTCATACAGTGTATTTCATACCGCTAGGTTAAGGTTAAGCAACATAAGGCAAGGTCATTAAATAGATGGGTGAACCGATTTGTATGAAATTTTGTGTGCATATCGGGGAGGTCTGAGAATAGGTCATAAAGTATATTTAATGCCGCTGATACCATGATTGACGAGGATATATAGAACGAGAGGAGGGTGCAAGAGAAGAGAAAGAGGGAGAGGGGATTCGAGGAGAGGGTGACGGGGTGAGGGATTGGGGGAGTTAGGTGGAGTAAGGGGGGAGTGAGAAGGAGAAAGTTCGTAGAAGAGAGAGGGGGAGAGGGTTCAGAGAGGGGACAACAGGGAGAGGAAGAGGGGTAGTATGACGGAAACCGAAGCGGGAGGGGAAAGAGAGAGGAGAGAAAGAGCATATAAGAGAGAGATATGGAGAGAGATTAATCTAGGGAGGAGGGAGAAAAGGGGAGCAAAATGTAATAAAAGCGCGGGCGGAGCTACGCGGGTCAGCTAGTTTTTAATAAAATTAGGATAACATCATTATTGGTATAATAATAAAGCCTAATATCAATTTAAAAACACTAAATTACTTATTTGTGCAAAATTAGCAATCATCAGCAGCCGAAAAGTCCACTGCTGACCAAGGTCTCTCCCTTAGAAGGGAGGGGTTGCCATAACTCCACGTTTGGTTATTCCACACGTATTCATTACATGCTCAAAAATTAACAAGTTAAGCAGTCTTTATCATTTTCCATATAAATGGTTTCTGTAATGTTGTAACGGACAATATGAGAAATCTTATAAAAAAGTTTCCGGTACGTAGCGAGTGGCGTCCCTTACACCCTGTATTAATGTAGATTAATTTATATATTTTTAATTATAACTTAGTTGCAGCTAATAGATAATTACATATCATTCAGATTATGTAGGCGATGTATAAAATAAGTTAGTACAATTGTCTAAATAATTCTAACAATAAAATGTTTAAAAAAAATAAAAATACTTTTAATCTAACAGTGAAAACATGTACATGGCTCCTATTGAAATATTTATCACGCCCAGATACTTCAGAGGAGATAAAACACTTAGGTAATGCCGCACTCACAAACGTCAATTTAGAGTTCCTAATCTAAAAGGTAACAAGTATAAATTATAAAAGTACATACAGACCGAGATCTTAAATAACATTATTTAAACATAAAACGTAGTCACCATGAAATACGTCCATTGCTGAACAAAAGCCTCCCCCTTTAGAAGGGAGGGGTTGTCATAAACCCCACGCTTGGCAGGCGGCTTGGGGATCGAAGTAGGTATACTCGTAGGTGGTAGTTAATCCAACTGAAAGATTTGGCTACATCTTAAAGCGAGCTTCAATCAACAGTTATTTTAAGCCACCAAGGATGATTAGTCAGTTTTTACCACCTGTCAAGTGCCATATACCTGTACAAGATGCAGGAATTTATAAACTCGGTCGTGACTGTGCGCTCTCCTACATCGGGCAAACAAAGCGTGCAATAAAAACTCGCGTTGAAGAACACATAGCTGATGTGAAACACCGTCGCTGTACGAAGTCTGCAGTATGTGAACACGTTCAGGATCGCACCCACCATTATATCAGATTTGATAAACCTCAAATCTACGCAAAAGAACACCGATTCCTACCTTGGATGATTCGTGACGCTATTGAAATCAAAAAACATCCTAATTTCAATAGAGAAGTGTTAGCACCCCAGCCGGTGTGCCTATATAAATGAGGTGCAAGCTGAGACAAGAACATTCATACAGCGGTCACAGGACAGTCAACGGTCTACCCTCATCAGGATATTTTCACGGTTTGAGAAACAATATTGTAAGTGATTTATTATTATTCTCTTTACTGTCTAGTTATTGTGATTCTTGGTCTTTTACTTTGTGTATTTGACGATATGATATAATATTATGCTAAAGATTTAAATGATCGTCATGCCTCTTACATCAGAAGTGTGATAAGTAACTCGCTAGCCCACAAACTATATACTATTTTTCATTCGAAGTTCCAATGTTTACTAACATTGGAATTGTTTATGAATTGACGAACTAACTAGTGATGTGGTATCGTAGACACTTAACGAATCATAATCGATCGTTACAGTTAACCGTTACTCGTAACGACGATTTGCGTAAAGCATCACCAACAAGTGGAAGTGGAAAAAAGAGTCTAATAAATATTTAATAAAATAAACATTAATAATAATCGCCCATTCAGACAAAAAGTCCCATTATTAAAATACATATCTATATAAGAAAGTCGTGTTAGTTACACTATTGATAACTAAAGAACGGCTGAACCGATTTGGCTGAAAATTGGTGGGGAGGTAGCTTAGAACCAGGAGACAGACATAGGATATTTTTTATAAGGTTAAGCAACATAAGGCAAGGTCATTACATAGACTGACCATTTAATTACATTCTAAGCGTCTCCGTGCTTCAGAGGGCAAGTAAAAAATAGCCCCTTTTTGTAACCGACTGCAAAAAGGGGGTTATGTATAAGACGAGTACCTATGTATCTAATACTATTAAAAATGTGTAATACGTATTACATAATAAGCCTATGCGGGCATCTAAAAACGTGAAAAGAGCGCGGGCGGAGCTGTACGGGACTGCTAGTATCAAAATATATATCCAAAACACATAGGTTCCGTAACTAAAAATCTAACAATAATGTGTTCATATAATAGACACATTGAAATGTTTTCCTACCGTCCAAAAATTATATTTTTGGTCATGTACATATTATGTACCTATTGAGTGGTTGAAAGGATTAGACGGCAATAAGAAAACAGTGGGCAAACTCGGTTACAGGTAATTAACATTTGGTGTATTCGGAATTTCGGTGGTCATAAAACACGTGGGGCGGTATTATGATAAAATTTAGAATGTAGGTAGAAAAAAACAATGTATGGGTCGACGATAGTATAACATCCAGTAGAGATGCTTTTTTAAGAGAACTCTCTTGTGGGCTGAAAATCCGCAGAAAGGTAAACGGTTAATTATAACCCATATTGGAAACGAAGACGGATTTGTTGAAGGTAGGAAGGAGAATGGATATTACAAGCACAGAAAGCTGAAGGAGATTACCACGGTGAGATGGATGCTCACAGTTTTGAGAAGTGGTTTGAAAACAATTTGCTAAAAATTCCTTCTGGTTCAGTCATAGTATTGGACAACGCCTATCATTCGCGTCAAATAGAGAAGGTTCCTAACATGAATTGGCGAAAGGAAACCATACAAAACTGGTTGCGCGATAAAGATATTCAATTTAATAAGACGAATTTAATGAGACGGAAATTAAAGCGGAACTAGTCGCTAAAATATTTAAACAAATTTAAAAAAATGTACATTGACGAGTTAGCGGCATCAAAAAATATTACAGTTTTGCGCCTTCCCACACACTGCGAGCTAAACCCAATAGAACTGATATGGGCACAAGTAAAGGGTTACGTGGGTAGAAATAACAAAAAATTTAAAATGGAAGATGTTAAGGTAATGCTGAAAGATAGTTTGGCGCGGATAGGAGCGGAACAGTGGGCAAAATGTGACCCATGTTTTAAAAGAAGAAGAAAAAATTAAGAGTCTAGATCAGAGTTCCCCAAACTTTTTTGTGTCGTAGACCACTTGTCATGTTTTTCCGTGTTGGGTAGCCCCTACTTACCACGCCCCCCCCCCCCCCCAGCTAGCTACTGATACTATATATGATAAAGGAAACTGCTCTGCCTAAGCGGTTCAACTATCACAAAGTGTGATTGTGTATCGCTACATCCTAGGTTCAATTCCCAGGTTGAGCAGTGTTATTAGGACTTTTTTCACGGGTGTTTCATAAGGAAATCCCCTGCTGGGTATCCAAAAGGCAACCCTCTGGTGGATCTTGGTTGAGAAGCGTGCATAACAAATTCCTACAAGGCAAGCCTATTGTATCGCCACAATAAAAAACTTAAAAAAAACTTATGCTTTGTAATATTATCGGCAGAATACAAATATATTATACTCTTCTACTGGTCCCGTGTTACAATACGGGACACATGACGTGCGTTTCTATATAAAAGTATATAACATAAAGGTAAGTACCAAACCGAACCTAATGCAAAACAATTAAGTTGCATATAATGCCGACCTTGAACTTCTGTTGTGTAAAAATGTATTAATAAATACATGGCAATCTGGGTTGTGACGAAAACACTATACCCTATACGCCAAGACTACGACAGGAAAAGGAGGCATGACTCTTTCCGTGTCAGTGTGAAAATCACAGGTATTCATGTCTTATTGGTCAGTCACATAGTAGTAACATCTTAGTAGTAACATTCTGGGTCTAATAGCCTAAGGTGTGCCCAGTGAGCATATGTATTGTTGTTATTTATTATACTCTAGTCGAGGTGGCTTTTCCTTTTACTCCAACAGCATGATAATTGATAAACAAGTTCACAGATAAGGAATACAAATCAAAACTCCTGAATCATCAGCCCCTACCACACCTTGTAGAAGAACTGGGCGGGACCTTCTCGCCGCCCTGGAAAGGGGGGGGGGGGGGGGTGAGATAACGGGAACGCCAACAGCAGCAGCGTTAAAGGATACCTGCTGGTCTAACACGTACGCCTCATCATGTAAGGTACAACAAGCAGTCTGAATTAGATTCTAAATGTTGGCCACATACATATGTGTATCACTTGTATAATTAAAGAAGTAATAACTTTCTCAGCTACGTTAACGTGGATATTGTGAAAAAGACTTTTCATGCTATCTTTGTTGAAAGAAGTAGGTAATTAACTAAAACAAATAGCACCACATCCAAACTTTACTTACACTCTAAGCTAAGATGTGGATGCTTAGATTGCAACATATACATAAACTTAGTATCGTTATTCCATTGGACACCTCTAATGAGAAAAAAATATTATATTTTTAGTAAAGTTCAAAGCAGATGATTTATAATGTATTTTTATGAAAAACAGAAATGAATGAAATGAATTCAGTTCTTTACATTGCAACAAGAAAATAATATACTCAAACCGGAAGTCTAACCCTTTGCAATTGCATTGTTAGATCATAGGTATTTAGTACAATTATAAAATATATTCGAGGCCAAACCCTAAGTTCGACAAGGGATTCATTTAAGATCTGAAATTATTTTAAAATATTTATAGAACAGATTTAAAATCATTACCACCGATTTCAGAACTTTCTAACAGTTACTGATAGAAATGGACTATATATTTACGTTAATTAACACCAGTGTGTCATACTGACCATAAGATTCCCAGTCTGAAATTTCCGATACTAGCAATATTATAATGTAAAAATATATTATAATTTGTATATAAATATACCGAGCCGTGGGATGCCGGCTAAGAATTTGCATCCCCCCCTCTCTTCCCGTCGGTTTCGTAAGAGGCGATTGAGGGAAAGCCAGAAGACGGGCAGCAGCGTCTTCTGTATAACATATCCATCTCTTCAAAACTGCGATCCCCAAGACGCCTGCCAAGCGTGGGGATTATGGCAACCCAATGACTGACGATGATTATTTACGGCCCCCAGTCCCCGGCAGCTCCTCTATTCCCCGCCTTGGTAGCGGGCGGGGTAACGGTCGAGCAGAGGGGGTGCGAAGAATCTCCGGCAGATGCCCCGCTACCACCCCCACCGAACTTTGGCCCTGGCAACACATAATGTCCGGTCACTTAGGACTGACGAGAAGATTATCGAGCTGGAGGAAAAATTGAGCAAGCTACGTTGGGATATCTTGGGATTATCTGAAATCCGACGAGAGGGACTGGATACCATAACCCTTGATTCCGGAAACTTGCTCTTCTTCCGGGAAGGAGATCGAAAATCTCAGGGTGTGTTGGGTTTCTCGTCCGTAAGTCCCTCATTAACAACGTTGTAAAGGTCGATAGTGTGACGAGCAGGGTAGCGTACCTTATACTCAGAATAACCAGTTGGTATTCGTTGAAGGTTATACAGGTTTACGCTCCGACCTCGGCACACCCTGACGATGAAGTAGAGGCTATGTATGAGGAGATAGCAGAAGCCATACATACCTCCAAAACACACTTCACCGTTGTTATGGGGGACTTCAACGCGAAGGTGGGCACACGGAATGGCGATGAGTTGAGAGTGGGGTCATATGGGTACGGGCAGCGGAACCAAAGGGGCCAGCGGCTGGTCGACTTCATGGAGAAGGAGGGACTCTTTGCGATGAACTCCTTCTTCAAGAAGTGACCATCCAGGAAGTGGACGTGGATAAGCCCCGATGGTTCAACCAAAAATGAGATTGACTTCATCATGACGACCAAGAAGCATATATTCGATGATGTCTCCGTGATCGGCAGGGTGAAAACCGGTAGCGATCACCGCGTTGTTAGAGGCACATTGAATATCAACGTCAAGCTTGAGAGGTCCCGTCTGATGAAGTCCACGCTCCGTCCGGGAACCGCCCAAATCCGAAACCCCGAAGACTTTCAACTCGAACTGCATAATTGCTTCCAGTGCCTCGCCGAATGCGAAACTGCGGACGAGATAAACAATGGGTTGGTGCAAACTGTCCACGCAGTGGGGTCCAAGTTCTTTAAGACCCCACGCCGTACAAAGCCTCAAAAGCTCTCCAATACAACCATTAAGCTAATGGAAAACCGGACTGAGATGAGACTGCAATCTTCAGCTGATATGTCGGGTTATGCCAAACTCAATAGACGAATCTCGAAATCCGTGCGACACGACTTGCGTTCCTATAATACAGCATGTATTTAGGACGCAATTGAGCGGAACCAAGGCTCTAAAGTGTTCGCAAAGAATTCTTCTATTGGGCGTAGCCAAATGACAAAGCTGAAGATCGATGACGGCAGTGTCATCTCATCGAAACCGGAGATATTGAGAGAGCTTGAGAGATTTTACGGACAGTTATACACCTCAACACGGGATCCCATTGCCAGAACAGCTCAGGACACCAGAGCCAAACTAACCCGACATTACACTGAAGACATCCCAGACATCAGCCTGTACGAGATTAGAATGGCTCTCAAACAGCTTAAGAACAACAAGGCGCCGGGTGAAGACGGAATCACAACAGAATTTCTGAGAGCGGGTGGAAAACCGGTACTTTTAGTCCTCCAGAAGTTATTTAATTCCGTCTTACTCGACGGTACTACGCCAGAAGCATGGCACAGGAGTGTGGTGGTTCTTTTCTTCAAAAAAGGTGATAACACTTTAGTGAAGAATTATAGAACCATCTCACTCCTGAGCCATGTATACAAGCTGTTTTCGAGAGTCATTACGAACCGTCTCGAACGCAGGTTTGATAACTTCCAGCCGCCCGAACAAGCCGGTTTCCGAAAAGGCTTTAGCACCGTAGACCACATACATACGCTCCGCCAGATTATACAGAAGACCGAGGAGTATAATCGGCCATTATGTCTAGCGTTTGTGGACTACGAAAAAGCCTTCGATTCAATCGAGACCTGGGCGGTATTGCAGTCCCTCCAGCGGTGCCACATTGACTATAGGTACATCGAAGTGTTGAAGTGTTTGTACAGCAACGCCACCATGTCGATCCGACTACAGGACGAGAGCACGAAACCAATCCCATTGCAGCGAGGTGTGAAACAGGGAGACGTTATTTCTCCGAAACTGTTCTCAAATGCATTGGAGGACGTTTTCAAGCTCTTGGACTGGTACGGATTCGGCATCAACATCAATGGCAAATACATCACTCACCTTCATTTTGCCGATGATATAGTCATTATGGCAGAGTCGCTGGAGGACCTCAATACGATGCTCAGCGACCTCAGTAGCGTTTCCCAACAGGTGGTTCTTAAAATGAACATGGACAAGACGAAGATCATGTCTAATGTCCATGTTGCACCCGTACCGGTAGTTGTTGGGAACGATACACTTGAAGTTGTTGACCACTACGTATACCTAGGACAAACTATCCAGTTAGGTCGGTCCAACTTCGACAAAGAGGTCGCCCGAAGAATCCAACTCGGATGGGCAGCGTTCGGGAAACTACGCGATATCTTCTCGTCCGAAATACCGCAGTGCCTGAAGACGAAGGTTTTTAACCTGTGTGTGTTGCCAGAGATGACATATGGTACTGAGACGTGGTCTCTAACGGCTGGCCTTTTAGAGAAGTTCAGAGTCACACAACGAGCCATGGAGAGAGCTATGCTCGGAGTTTCTTTGCGCGACAGAATCCGAAATGTGGAGATTCGCCGAAGAACCAAGGTCACCGACATAGCTCTCAGAATCTGCAAGTTGAAGTGGCAATGGGCAGGCTACATCGCTCGAAGAACCGATAACCGTTGGGGAAGAAAGGTTCTCGAGTGGCGACCACGAACCGGAAGACGCAGCGTAGACAGGCCTCCCACTAGGTGGACAGACGACATTGTGCGCGTCGCAGGTAACCGGTGGATGCAAATAGCCAATTGTCGTTCATTGTGGCGTTCTAAGGGGGAGGCCTATGTTCAGCAGTGGACGTCTTCTGGCTGATGATGTGATATAAATATAATGTATATAAATCTAACTATATAAATCTCTTCTACGGTACCGAGAATAATATCCAAGATGAGAATAGAGGTTAAATAACCTATCAATCTTATAATAGAAAATATTTTTTTAAGTTTTCGTGGCACAATCACACATTGTTTTAAACTACAGTGTAAACACACACAAACACGACACACACATACTCTCGTATGTTTGGCCTTAAAGGTACTAGAATTTTATTAGAATTTTGTAATTAAATTTATTGTAACAGTTTTGTTATTGCAATAGACAAAATAAGATACATCGAACTCATAATGGCATACTTTTTTGCCGGTGGTAATAAACACCGTGCAATTCGATGAATTTTACAAATAAAGTTTATATTATCTTATCTTATCTTCGGTTGTTGTAGAAAAATAATCATCTAACTCAGACTATACAGGTTCGGCCATATTCCTATGATGATGATTATCTTGATTTTTCTTGGCATATATGCATAGCGATAACAATTTAAGTTTATGAAATCAAAAACTAAAAATAAAAAAAATTATTAGAATTAAATAAAAAAAAATAAATCAAATACAAATTTAGAATTTACACTTACAAAAAAAAAGTGTAAAGGTAAATTTAATTGAGGGGGGCTTGCCAGGCGGGCCTGAGAAGTGTATCCGTAGCGTTTCTCATGATAAATATTCCTCGAACGATTATTCTGATTGGAAACATCATTTTGGTCTTTAAATTTGTTACAGAAAACTTAAGCCGCCCATAGCACCTTTAGTTTCATCACACCAAATTCAACTTGCTTGCTCATCAAAAACAAGACAGGTATGCATATGCAGCATATATCCACTAACATACAATCCAGGGTAAGTTAATTTATTTTCATATCTTCGCCATTAATGTCAATGTCACGTCGAGGTAATCGATGACTATACTACGGGAAATCATAGTTCTTTTCCCAAATTTATAATATTGGCCATAGGCCACTTCTACACCAAACTAACCTGTAGACAACATGCATTCATTTGCCTTTCACGCTTTTATTATACTTAATAATGACGTCCATCGATGAAAAATACCATAAAAAGTATAGTGTTCCGTCAAAACTATCGTATGTACATAATATGATATCAACGTCTACATAAAGTACAGATTTGTGACATGACGAAGACAGTGATATTGGATCATTATTTCTAGTATTAAAATTTTATCGTATATTCTGCTCACAGAATTAGAGCTATATAGAGTTTGTAGTATAATGTTATCTCTGGTACGGTTGACGGAGCTTGTCATTACCTAAAATAAATTCAATGGACTAACACTTATTGTTTTACTTCATGGTATCAGGTGGGGTTTATTTTATTCAAATTAAGTTATTAAACAGTTATTCGTATACCACTCTACATTATGGAGCACGCACGACCACCGGCGGAATAAAATTTGGTTGGAGGACCCGCGGCACGCGCTGATATATGGAGAAGATGGCTGCGGCAATTTACAATATTTTTGAAAGCATCCGGGGTCTATAAGGAGCCATCAGATGTTCAAGCTAGTTTACTAATAAATTTGATTGGACCAGAAGGGATATATTCTCTACATTTAAATTTGCAACGGAAGGCGATTGTGACATCATAAAAATCGTAATTAAGAAGTTCGATGAGCATTTCATTACTAAGCCGAATGTGACCATGGTAAGATTTAAGTTTTTCACGCGCAATCAGGAAAAAAATGAAACTATAGATGAATACGTTACAGCCCTAAGGTTGTTAAGCCAAAATTGCGAATTTGAACATCTAGAAGAAGGCCTAATAAGAGATCGTATCGTATGTAGTATGATGGAACCTTCCGTTCGTGACAGGTTGCTGAGAGCAGACGACTTGACATTGGAAAAAGCAATCAAAATATGTGAGGCTAACGAGATGTCTAACAAAGAAAAATGGTGAAATACGCGTGTGCCTTGATCCGCGGCCACTTAACCGCGCTATTCGCCGCTCATACTATCCGCTCCCCACGCTCACCGACATAGCCACGAAATTATATGGTGCCTGTTTTTTCAGTAAATTAGACGCAAGGTCAGGGTTTTGGATGGTGGAACTTGACGACGAGAGCGCTGATCTTTGCACCTTCGGAACGCCATTTGGGAGGTACCAGTTTTTGAGATTGCCCTTCGGTATCAACTCGGCATCGGAAGTTTTTCATTTTAAGTTGCGTCAGCTGCTCGAGGACCTCGAGGGCGTGGATTCCTTTATTGATGACATTATCGTTTGGGGCTCTACAAAGGATGAGCATGATAGGCGACTAAAAATCTTGTTGGACAGGGCTCGGCATGTAGGTATTAAGTTCAACAATGAGAAATGTGAATTCGGCATTGAGAGTGTGACGTATTTGGGTCATACGTTTAACAGTAAGGGCATGCACATAGATAAAAATAAGCTAAAGGCTATATTGAGCATGCCTATACCAGAAGATAGAAATGCACTAGAAAGATTCCTGGGAATGGTAAATTATTTATCGAAATTTATACCACATTACTCAGATACAGTTGCACCATTAAGGTCTCTGTTAAAAAAGGTGTCGAGTGGGTATGGGACGCAGTACACGATGAGGTCGTGCTGAAGCTTAAACAAGCTCTATGTAGCGCACCAGTATTAGCACTGCATTCAAGTGTTAAACCTGTCTTGCTTTCGGTAGATGCTAGTTCTGAGGCATTAGGTGCGGTCTTGCTTCAAGAGGGACGTCCAGTTGAGTTTGCGTCTCTCACGCTAACAGATACGCAAAAAAGATACGCACAAATAGAGAAAGAGATGCTTGCCATCGTTTTCGCTCTAGAGCGATTTCACCAATACGTCTTTGGCAGAGATAATGTGACTGTAGAAACAGATCACAAGCCATTGGAGGCTTTATTTAAAAAGTCCTTGTGTGCGGTCCCGGCTAGGCTACAGAGAATGATGCTTAGGGCACAAGGTTATAATTTTGAGGTTGTTTACAAACCGGGTAAGTTTATGTTCATAGCAGATACGTTATCACGGGCTGCATTACCGGACCTTATGTTCGATAAGGTGTCTAGTGACTTAGAAGAGCAGTCTTGTCATTTGTTGGCTAATGTTCGGTTCAGCGGTGACCGATTAAAGAGTATTAGGGACGCTACTCAAAAAGATAAAGAGTGTCAATTGTTAGTCAAACATATTGAAGATGGATGGCCAAACTATAAAAACAATACAGATATTTTAGTTCGCGCGCATTGGACGCATAGGGAGACCTTAGAATATGTAGATGGGGTCATCTTTAAGGATAATTTAGTGTAAATTCCAAAGGAGTTACGGAACGAAATGATCAGTCATGTGCATGAGGGTCACTTAGGAATTGATCGGTGCTAGAGAGGTGCTCGAAACGTGATGTTTTGGTGTGGCATGTCGCGCGATGTTGAGCAGGCCGTGCGCCGATGCCGCACTTGCGCTGAATATGCAGCAGCGCCACCGCGTGAGCCAATGATTCCACATCAAGTACCAGATTTACCGTGGATGAAGGTGGGCTCTGACATATTTGAGTATGCTAGGAAATATTACCTGATAGTTGTTGATTATTTTTCTAATTTCATAGAAGTGAATGTTTTAAACAACATCAGTTCAAAAGCAGTAATAATTGCTCTAAAAGAACAGTTTGCACGCCATGGTATTCCGGAAGAAATAATCACCAACAATGGTCCAGCATATGCTTCTAAGGAATTCCTGAAATTTAGCCAAGAGTGGGGCTTTTTGCACACGACCAGTTCGCCTCATTTTCCACAGTCAAATGGGTTGAGTGAGCGAGCGGTAAGAACAGTGAAAAGCATGTTAAAAAAAACAATAAGCACAGGGTCTGATTTTTATTTAGGTTTACTGAATTTACGCGCTGTACCTAGAGGTGACATAGGTTCACCATCACAGTTCCTGATGGGACGTAGAATTAAGACACGTTTACCTATTCATGTAGAAAGATTGAAACTGGAACGTGATAATACCGGTGATTATAAAGGAATTGTGCATAGAAGATTGCAAAATAAGAAGTATTTTGATATGCACGCACATCCGTTACCAGAGTTACAGCCAGGTGATGAAGTGATACTCAAGGGTGACTCTGAGAAGAACAGCATGCGTGTAAACTCAAGAGCGCGACAGCCACGTTCGTATTTCCTTACCAGTAAATATGGAAAGGTAATAAGACGCAACAGGCGGCATTTACGGAAGGTAGTTCCAGTCGATTGCGAAAAAGAAGGAGATGATAAAGTGATGCCCGACGTCCGACCCTGGCCAAGTGATGGTAGAGACGATGTTGGTCATGGTACAGACGGTGATGGTCATCCTAATACGATGGGATTAAGACGGGTCAAAAGGGAATCTGCGCGAAAGGCACGTGATTTAATCGGTTTCCTTTACAAATAGAATATGAATAATTTCGTTGTTAACAAAAAAAAAAAAAAAACAGTCAGAACTGTTCAGAATAGTGAGGTTTTCTTGATTTCCATGTTATGCTAAGTTTTTTATTTATTTTGTTGGAAGATGTAGCGCAATGCTTGTTTTTTGTAAAGGGAAAGATGTAGTATAATGTTATCTCTGGTACGGTTGACGGAGCTTGTCATTACCTAAAATAAATTCAATGGACTAACACTTATTGTTTTACTTCAGAGTTCATGAGTATAAACTAAAACCTGCTTGTTTCGGACACAAGTATATATGCACTAATACTCGTGACCTGCAAACGATCGAAACGATATTTAATCACAAATCCCTGGGGTCCCAAATTTCGTATTAAATAAGTTTAGACAAGTTGTCTGACAAGTAACTGCAAGTTCACTTATATACGGATAACTAATAAATATATGTAAATACCTAATATCCTAAGCACGCAAGAAGAAGTTGAGATTGTTATAACGAAAGTGTTAGAACATCGGCCCTTTGATATTTTAGCTCTATTTTAGTTCTTCTCTAACAAGCGAAATATACATTTTGTCTTTAACGACTATATCGTTGTAATAAAATATATATAAGGAGAACTAACATGCTAAAGGTAACTAACGTGGATCACCCACAGCTTAACCAATCAGTCAGTAAATTAAACAAGGGATTTCTAAAAAAAAATCATCTATTATAACCCCCCCCCACCCCGTGACCATGGGTGCTGCAAAGCATTCGATACGTCGCGTCGGGATAGTAAAAATTAAAATAAATCCGTAAAAGTAGTTTGATTTTAATGTGTAATATTCACGTAAGTAAAAGACAACATTATGGTTTCTTGAAGTCAGAACTGTATTTTTTTTCCAGTTTTGTGTTTTGTTGACAGACGGTCAGACCGTCTGTCTGTTGTTCTGTTAAGGATTCAAATTCATCAGCTATGTTAGGTGAACCGACAGATAAGTGGGATATCTTATTGATCCATATGCTTGGTAGTAAATTTGACCAGGCCACTTTGTGGGAATGGGATAAATTTAAGGCAACGGTGATTTAAGGCATAACTAGATTTATCTTTTGATAATTTACTCAAATTTACAATTTTCCTAAGGCAATTCAAACAAATTTAGTTGCCAGAAGCAAAATCAATCTTACAAAAAATTGCAATATGGGGTCATATAAAAAATGCCATAAAAACATAACACATTGATTTGCCCGAGTATTACGCAAAGAGTAAAATAATATTTACGTATTACGCGCAGCGGGGAGAACGATGTTCGTTCTCGCGACGAAGAGCCTTATCATGCGCAGCCGTGTCACCGCAGGGACTGTTGTCAACTGTAATGTGTAAGCGTGAGTGGCGCGGACCAAGAACATCGCGTGCGCATCTGGACTCAGGTACCTAACACGTCTAACTTTATTACCGAGCATTTATGTCACATCTTACACTTACCGGTAAGAAATGTCATCGCCACGATCATCATCATTCTCCTTACCTTATCCCATCAACTGGGGTCGGCGCAATATCTTTTATCCTTCCATTCATCTCTATTTGCAGTCATTTCCACACTCACTCCAGCTACTTTCATATCATTCGT
Organism: Furcula furcula; assembly: GCA_911728495.1. Taxonomy (NCBI): domain Eukaryota; kingdom Metazoa; phylum Arthropoda; class Insecta; order Lepidoptera; family Notodontidae; genus Furcula; species Furcula furcula. Next base: position 8,831,726 of record OU452254.1, on the reverse strand, counting down.
AATACAATCCATCCATCTCTTCTTCGGCCTTCCGCGCGCTCTATATCCATCCACATTCAAGCTCATCATTCTTCTCGTGACATGCGTCTCCTCTCTCCTCATTACATGCCCAAACCAAGATAGCCTCCGACTCCGAATTTTATCGATGACAGGCGCTACTTTCATACTTCCTCTTACATACACATTCCTCACCTTATCCATTCGCGTCACTCCACACATCCATCTTAACATTCTCATCTCCGCAGAATGAACACGCTTTTCGTCCTGCGCTTTAGCGGCCCAACATTCCGCACCATAGAGCATAACTGGTCTAATAACCGATTTATAAATTTTGCCCTTAAGTTTCAGCGGCATTTTTGGGTCGCATGTGGTACTAGTTATTTGTCGCCACTTTTGCCATCCGGCGTTGACTCGCTTTTTAACATCCCGGTCCACATTTCCGTCGGGCTGAAGCAACGAACCGAGGTACTTAAAATCAGAGCATGATGGTATTACATTGCTGTCAATGGTGATATTCACGGCACTAGCGACACCACCAAAATCACAAAACAAGTATTCCGTTTTGGTTCTACTTATCTTCAATCCTACAGTCTCTAGTGCGTGCTGCCAGTTGTTAAGGTGGCTTTGTAATACTGCACCATCCTCTTCAATTAAGACTGTCGTCTGCAAAAAGCATACACCATGTCATCGCCACGATAAATAGTTTAAATAATAATGTGTCAATCGCAAGAAAATGTTGTGATGTGACCATTAAATCGTTACATTCAAATTACAGCATAAAAATTACATGTACATATTATTATTTCCCAGATCACCAATTCATGGCCGAGCGTACCTATTGATAAATGAGATATACACATACCTAAATCTATATTATTATTTGATCCTAATTTTTACAAGTCTTCTAGCATCGACATTTTATTAAGGAATAGTGTGTTTTGAGACTTGATTGACAAATTTCAATAGAGAAGATGGCTGGGTGCTACCACCAGCTTGGGATCCCGTGATAAACATAGTCAAATCCAAAGGCAAGCATTCCACTGCAAGACCTCAAGATACTGTAAGCTCTTTCTGCGTAGATCGGACTAACAATAATAATTAGAAGACCTGAGGGTACCCTAAGACAACTATGACATATGGACAGCTACCACCTCAGTCCGCCCGTGACCATGAATGCTGTAAAGTATTCGAAACGTCGGTAAAACAATAAAACATAAAATTAGTTTCATTTCAATGTGTAATATTCGCGTAAATATCAGAAATCATTATAAAATCACAAAATATCACACTACAACCATCGAAGTTAGGGTGGATTCTTGGTGGATTTATTGTTTCAAATTCACCAGCCCTATGTAATATGTAATTACTCTGATTCTCATGCATTAGATAATCAACTAGCTAAGTTCTGGGAATTGGACAATCTTATCTAAAAATAAATTGGATTGCATTTCTGAAGACCAATCTAAATGAGATTGGTCTTCAGAAATCCAATGCGAACAATATTTTAAAAAGCTTATAAATCAACAAGATATCCCACTTATCTGACGGTTCACCTAACATAGCTGATGAATTTAAATATTTAAATCCTTAAGAAAACAACAGACAGACGGACAGACAGATAAAAATGATAAAATAATACAGTTTGGCTTCAAAAAAAAAACCCCCCAAAAATAATTTTCAAAATATCTTCAATGTTCAGAATAGGCATGATGACTAATTTTGAAAAAATACTCTATAATGTACTTACGAGTCTACTATTGCCGAACATAATCATATTTTTGTATTAAAATTACAATTAATAGCAATATTTTCAATTTTTAAAATAGAGTTTGAATTTCGTTCCAAAACGATGGCCGGTGCATGGTGCCATGTTGTGACGTCACTACGGCGGTGTAAATAAACATCTGTCTATGTATAAAAGTGAATCATTGTATGAAAGAAAAATTTGAGATGACAGTTTGACAGTTGTTTATTTACACAGGATTGACGTCATTCACTCTGAGCAGCGTTTATTACAAAATGGCGATTAACTGTATTTAAGTAATTTATTTCCTTAAATATCACGAAAATCTCTCTATTATTATGAAAATGAGATGCATTTTTGGAATCAGTGCAATCTGATCTAATATTTAAAACCACAGATTTATTGGTATTGTGTTACAGTCATCATACCTATTGGACCTGTTACACTTTCATTATAAGTATAGATTTCAAGGTATCATTGAAAAACTTAACATTGATAAAAATAGTTTCGAGGTCGTACCAAAACAGGTACAGTATGTTGTGAATTGTGATTAGTTTGTTTTAAGCATTCATAGTGGTCACACGTTCGGAAATGGAAAAACTACATGAAAATAAAATGTTACAACACCTACCCGACACCCTTGAAGCAGTGAGGAAAGATGTTAATTTAGACCAACGAAGAATAGATGAAGCGATCGATTTGTTGCAAGATTGGCTACAGAAGCAGGCTCATTTCATCAAAAAGGATTTTAGTAAGTTTTATTTAAGTAGCTACTCAGGAATAGACCGATAAAAACGAGCAAAAATTGATCACGGGAGATCTTTATATTTAACCGTGTGCAACTAAGTAGACAATAATAATAAGCCCGCAGGGCAGCTTGTGGCGAGCTGTTGATGCGTAACGACACCACGGACCCGAGGGCTCCAGAGAGTCGGTCAGGGCCTCCTCCTCGGCGTGTCTTCGCCGGCCGAGTGGAAACCCAAAATATAATTAGTATACTAATTATGGCAAGTGACCCCAGCCTTTTGCAATAGCCCAGTGCTCAGGCCACCAAATGCTTACTTAAAAAAATCTATAAATCTTTTCACATACGTACAATAGTCCATGCACCTGCCAAAGTCAACTGCTGTTTCCATTTCATTAATTTCTCCCAACAGGCCTCTACGTGTTGAATTCATCCCCACGCAAGCCTTTTAAAAGTCCGGGTGTAAAAGCCCGTGCTATCGAAAAAAAAAAAAAAATAGGGAGTATAGAGTTAATACTAGAATCCTGAGTACAGCGAGAGATTCAAGCTCGCCCAAGACAAAGACACCTTTATCTCCGAGGAGAATATACTACTTTTTACACCTACTGCGAGGTAATGAAATACAAATACTAGGAAGAGATTGCTTAGGTTATCTGGAAGAGATTGCTTTTTAGCGATAAGGCCACCTTTTTACATCATCAACGTATTGTTCAATTTACATGTAATTTTTGGTGTAAAATCTCAATGGTACAATGAATAGAATAGAATAGAATACTCTTTATTGTCACACCAAAGAAAAACATACAGAAAAACTTACAAAAATAACTTAAATTAGGAATTAATGAAGTGTATTTACACACATCAAAAGTGTCTAGGGATCAACATATATTTTTGCAATAACTTTTCTCCTGATTGATATTAATTAAAATTTTCTTTAAGGATTCATCAAATAAAGTGTTTTCGTTTGTCACAGTAACGATAAACCAAGTCACCTTTGCATTAATAAAGAAATTTGCCATTTTCCTAATAAAGGGATTTTTGACATTTGAACCACTAACACAAAAGTTCGAAAAAAAGACTGAAATAACAGTTTTCTTTAAAATTTTATTGGGTAACTTAAACAATTAATAATCCGTGTTTCTACCGCGAACACTAACAACACAAGAACATCGGTTTGGCATACTCAAAATGAGTTCATCCAAATCACGCTGTGGAATGGCCGCCCATGTTCGTTGCAACAACAAAAAAAGGTCTTCTTGCGACTGGATACCCTCCATATTCGGCAGAGCTCTTCTCTGTAGCATATCCCATGCATGCTCAATCGGGTTCAAGTCTGGCGACTGAGCAGGCCAGGGCAGGACATTGATGTTAGCTGCGGCGAGAGTCTGTCTTACAACTCTTGCGGTGTGCGGTCGTGCATTATCATGCATTAACTGAAATAAGGGACCGATTTGCACTTGTAGAGGAACGATGACGTCTGATACAATCGTCTCAGCATAAATTTGAGCGTTGAGGTTGCCTCTGATCCAAATCAACTCAGTTCTTCCGCCGATCCAAATACCCGCCCATACCATGATGGTTCCACCACTATAAGGATGGACTTCCTGGCAGGATTTTAATCGCTGTTGGCGTCCAGGGGTTCTCCAGTGTCGTATACGTCTTGTATCCGGTCTCATACCAAAACGAGACTCATCAGAAAAGCACACGAAACGCCATTGTTCTTCTGCCCATTTTTTTGCCCAAAAATGCTTGATCCCTAGACACTTTTGATGTGTGTATTATTATTATTAAATACTTACTGCTAGAAATAAAATAATATGAACACACCGCTTTCCAGCGTTCGCTACTGCGAGGCGAGATAGTAAAATACAAAACTTCTAGAATTAAAATAATATCAACAGCGTTAGCGCCTACCTTTTATCTATTTTTTTTTTCTTTTCTAGAATCTAGAACAAGGTTCGGCTCTAATTCGGCTCCTGGCGCTCGGTTCGATTTACAAATGTATTTTTTCGTGCAAGCCACTGCTTAGAGAGAGTGGTATATACCTACTGTAGTCTCCGTGGTAAAAAAATATTTGACGTTCGTAATTCAAATTACATGTTAATGAAGAATTGGCTTCGACCTGAAAACATGAATGGAAAATGACAGCAATTTAATGAAGAATTGGCTTAGGCCTAGCTACAAATTGACTTATTACGAGATTACTTATGACGAGGCTGTATGAGCTAGAACCTTTTGCCTTCCCAATTAGGGAGAACTAAACAACAAAAAAAAACAAATCACATTATTACCCAAGGGAGTTTAGTACAACATTATTACCCGGCTAGACTATAGGGATATAATGACCTACTTTATGTCAAGTTTATATGACACATAATGGAACATTATCGAGCAGGTGGTGTGAAAAAATAATAATACACCCTTAAAAAATACTGTAATAATAATATCCCGGGAAAATCCCCACATGGTCACTTGATCCCAATCTAGGCAACTGATACTAATACTTCTTTAATAATCTGTGCTAATACTTAGATACTTAGGTCACAGATTATTAAAGAACAGATACTTCACTCAGTAGAAAATTACCAATACCTACTGCTATAATAGCCTACTCTTTCGCGTCAGCAACCGCTGCATGCTAAAATGTGCCTAAATGCTCAAGCGTACAATTGTGATTGCTTCGCACCGCGCGATCCCACAGCCATCGCAGGGCTGCCTCTTCGATAAAATTAAATTAACTTAAATAACTATTTGTGTCTATTTTATTGAGAACTGTAAATATGTTCTGACTATAGGTGGTAGTTTAAAATTATATCGTTTATTATTAGTTTATTCAACAAGGGGATAAAGAAGTGTTTTATGTCGCGGGCGTGAAATTGAATCGTGAGCATAACGAAGGATTCTAGTAACTGCGAGGCAATAAAATATAAATACTGCTAGAAGTAAAATAATATCAACATAGCTATTTGCAGTGATTTCCTTTCCCAACCCAGTGTTCTACTGGCTTCTGCTCGCCGCGCCCTGTTCGATTTTCAAATGTTTTTTTCGTGCAAGACTCTGCTTATGGTGTGGTATTATACCTGTGGTAAAGGTGTTGATAGGACATTCGAAATTCAAATCACATTATTACCCAAGAGAGTTTAGTACAAAATTATTACCCAGCTACACTATAGGGATATAATGAGGTACTTTATGTCATGTTTATATGTACATAATGGAGCATTATCGAGCAGATGGTGTGAATTTTTTTTTTTTTTATAAATTGGTACTGACTGTGCAATACATCTAAAACATAATTAAAGAGGTCATGGAAAAATGTTAGGTGTTTATCCCTTCTTTTACTTGATTTGCACCCATCTACTGCACATAAGGCACCAGACGGCATCGTAGGTACGCGTACAAACGAATGGAACGACTTGTCCGGTGAAACAGTACACAAAAAAAAAATTATTTAACAACGCGCATGCACTCCGCTTGCGAAAACCGCACTGAATTTGGTCCGCAAACGGCCCGTGACCGCTTGGACGGACGGTAGGTAATTCTGCCGCGCAATTTATAAACGCAGTAAAGAACATGGGAACGGTTTCGAGAAAAACGCGGTCAAACTTGAAATTTTTCTTTTTGTTGCCTGCAAATTGTTACTCAAAAATTAGTAAAAATATAAATATGCGCAAAATTATCCGCCCACAGCACTACGTTTGGAATATCTTGATGAAAAGAAAAGAAGGCACGATATGCAAAAATAATGTCTTCTTGGCGTCTTCTTGATACTGTTGCAGGCCAAATCATAGCTATAGGTAAATGTTTTGAGCCTGAGCCCAATGGTACAAAACTTTCATTAAGGTGCTAATAGCGGTGAAATGCCTGAATCCTTGTTATTTTAAGTTAAATGTTCACAATAACTGTAAATTTAATCTGTATAGAAAAAATATAAAACGTTAGATAAAGTTTCGATAAATACGTTTACTTGAATAAAAATGTATTTTTGATGACCACTTTTTAGGAATAAAAACTAAAAAGGACCTATTTATGTCATAATTTGAAAATGTTCTCTAAAACCGCTCAAGCTATGGTGTTGGCGTAAGCTATGTTTCTTGGACAGAAAATTGCGGCTTTGTATTGGCTTTGTCCATTCTCGGTATTTTCGCATTCTTCATGAACCACCACCACATTTCTGGAAACCTTAAAATCTGGATATTCGGAACAAAAGTCCTCGTACATAGATTTTATAGTAATATCACTGGGCAAGTATAGGCGATTGCATATTCCCGTCCGTAATGAGATATCATTGGTCTATATTTTATTATAGGTATGTTCTTTTATAATATTCTTGTCAATATTTTTTGTTCTTGTATAAGATCCCTTCTTATTTTTCTGATCACTAACTGACTTCTATAATACTGAAATTAAATAAAGTTAATACGAATAATTATTATAATGAAATGTGTAGATATTGATTCTAAATTATATTGAAATTATATGAAATGTATTAGATATCTAGTTAAACGTTAAAGTTAGTTTATTTTACCTGATAAAACTCTTCTATCGTTGCTTGGTTTAAAGCCTAATGTAGTAAGAAAAAACTTTTTGCAAACTAGTATTTTTGATAACTCTTCCGAAAGAAAGTGATAGTCATATGTTGTTTTTCGTATTAAAATAATAATCGATTTGAGGTAAAGAAAAGCGCGCACGTACTATAAATGCCGTAATTGTCTGTTACTGCGTTCTTAATATGTTGCAGTTTTACAACAGTCCGGAGAACCTTAATATGTACGCAGTATAATATTGTAATTACTGCATTCATATTAAGTACGAGTCATCTGTTTTTACTATGGAAGTATATCTTTAAGTGATTAAGTGAACTTACTGCGCTTATATTATGTGCAAGATTAAATTAATAATTGTAGAAACATAACAAGAATGACGCAAATGGCACATACTGCATAACTGTTATGTTGCAAATTCAGTAAGTATGAGTATTCACGTAATATTAAGTTATTAAGTGCGATTATACTATGTACATAAACCTAAAATCTGCTCTTTACTGCATTTATGATAATATGTTTTGGCCTTTCTAATAAAGATAGAAAAAAACGGGTTTTTGATTCTTATAGATTGTAATGTCAGCATCTCAAATATCTAATACAACCATAAACGCAGTAAGTGGTACTTACTGCGTTTATAAATTGTGCGGCAGAATTATAGCGCGTAAGTACATGCCTGCTTATGTAGGTTTTTTTTTTTGTAAAGACATATCTACTTAAATAGAAACTTGCTGAAAATCGAACCCACGACTTTGGCGGCGGCGGGGTTGCAACCCCCGTCCCCGTATGCATAGTGACTGGTTCCCGGGGGACTACAATGTGCCTCGTGTGGCGGGCTCAAAGGCAAGACACTGAGGGACCCCTGGTTTAGATCCTACCGGAGAGCCCTGGGGTCTCCTCTCATGTGCCGATGCGACAGCCGCAGGGGTTTTAGTGGGTAAGAATTACACATACCCCTGTCGAGCCCCACAGCTCCAGGGGGACCTTTTGAAGGTTTTCCCCGCGAAAAAAAGGGTGTCTAAACACTAGACCAACAGGCCCGTCTAATATAGGTTTTATTACCTACTTATGTAATATTGTAACAGCAAACTTGTGCTGGACACACCTGATAGTGAGCCTCAATGACATACTTAACCTCCAAGACATTAAAAAAAAACAAATAAGATTGTTAATTGCACGATATTATTAAATTGAGATGTGAACCGGATTTTGATAAATTATTCCTACATTTTAAAGTGTATTTGATTAAATAAAAATATGTACATATGCTTTTGCTTTTGATTATGCTGTACATGTTTGTATGTTTAAAAAAACAGTTTATAATTTGTTGTGTTTACCTCTTTATAATTTGCTTGATAATTTGCCTAGAACTTGCCTAGATAATGGCTTCTGGACTTGGCATCCATTGAATAAGCTGAGATATTATTGTTTAATAATACATTTATTTGTTACTAGCTGACCCACGCAGCTTTTTTACGCTAACTAAACTTTGAATAACAGACATTCGCATCGAAAACATAACCTCATTTTTTATAGTCGGTTAAAAACTGGGACCCACTTTTTACTTGCTCTCCGAAGCACGGACCCGTTTAGTTCAAATGGCGTTAAACGGTCACCCATCTATTTAATGACCTTACCTAACGTTGCTTAACCCGATCGATTACAAAACCTTGATAACAACTCTCTATGAGTGTTCCCTTACTAATATTTATTATATTATAAAGAACAATTGATAAAATCGGACCAAGCGTATAACCAAGTACCCGTTTTGACTTTAATCCCCTCTCCCAAAAGAACCGTGCTAGATTACGGGATAAAAAGTATCCTATGTCCTACCTCGTAGTAAGATCTCAAATCATGCCAAGTTTCATTTGAATCCATTCAGTAGTTTCGGCGTGATGCTCAGCCGTGATACAGACAGACAGACAGACAAACAGACAGACAGACAGACAGACAAAAATTTAAAAAATTACATTTTCGGCCTCAGTATCGGTTATAGAATGCCCTCCAAATATAATTTTCAATATATCTTCAATGTACAGAATTGGACCTGTTACAGTTTTATTATAAGTATAGATTGTAAAAGAGAAAGATTTTTTAATTACAAATCATCAGCACAGAATACACAATAGGTCATAAATATGTCATCAGGTTTGAATTGAGGCATGTTTATAAGTACCTATTATGGATGTTTTTTTAATGCATGTTATCTTTAAACCGATATGCAGAAGATCCACTAAATTACTTTTTAAAGAATTACTTTTTGCCCTTTTTGGATGTAGCGTTTTTTAGTTTTAATACCTCCGAACCAGAACTGAGTTATTTATAGACCGATTTGTTTTATTTAAAAGTAGTATATCTTCCAGATTGTTTAAGTTTTCTGTTTATGGGATCCCTCCAGTTGAGGGAACTCCTCAAATATTATAGGTACACTATATTTAGCGATATTGGTATTATCAACAACAAATCAAGCATTTGAATTCAAAAAGTATTATTTGGCAAAGCGGAACTGACAAAGAACACTATAGATGGCCACCGGAACTGTTTAATGCTAATGTAAAGTATTTTATTGCGATTGAGTAATTAGACGACTATGATGAAGCAAATTTAAATAAATGGTAAGAACGAATATAGTAATTTCAAATTGATCTGATGATGACACCGGAAGATAGGGACCGGAACTCCGTAACAAAAATAAATTTTAGCCGCGTATAGGGCTATTATTGAGCTCTGGGCCAGATAACATTCCTAATGAAGCCTTGATAGTGGGAAAAAACATACTTGTAGGACATCTTACTATGTTGTTTAACAAAGTGCTCGAGAAACAAGTCGTCCCTAAAGGGTGGACAGAGTCACGAATTACTCTTATATATAAAAAAGGGGATCCATCTGATATCAACAACTATCGGCCAATCAGTCTACTCCCTACGATGTACAAACTCTTTGCTATCTGTCTGGAAAAAAGAATAGAACCACCGATAGAGAGAAGTCAACCAGTAGAGCAGGCAGGTTTCCGACGGGGGTACTCTACGACCGATCACATTCATACACTTGATCAAATAATAGAAAAATATCAAGAATTTAAAGAGCCGCTCTACCTTGCCTATGTCGACTATGAGAAAGCGTTCGACTCTATATCACATGAGAGCATTTGGCATGCTTTAGAACAGCAGCGCATTCCAAACACATACATAAACATAATCAAGGACATATACAAAAAAAGCATTAGCCGTGTAAAGCTGGACAGACTTGGCACTGAAATTATGATCCGAAGAGGTGTGAAACAAGGTGATCCATTATCGACAAAACTATTTATAGCTGTCCTACAAAATGTTATGAAAGATCTAGACTGGCACAGGAAGGGAATAAGAATAAATGGAAAATTTCTTAGCAATTTAAGATTCGCAGATGACATTATTCTGTTTTCAAGAACGTCAAAACAATTAGAAGAAATGATGGTCGAACTTTGCACCGTTAGCAGTAAAGTCGGATTGAAAATAAATACTTCGAAGACTAAATTAAGTACAAATAGCTCTAAAAATCCCATAATTATAAACCAAATACCAATCGAGTACGTAGACTCCTATATATACTTAGGTAAACAAATGTCGTTCAAAAGCTCAAACCACAAAGATGATCTTGATAGAAGAATATGTCTGACTTGGAAGAAATTCTGGAGCCATAAAGAAATATTAAAAGCGAAACTTCCAATGAAAGTAAAGAAAACAGTAATTGACTCATGCCTATTGCCATGTCTGACATACGGATCCCAAACCTGGACGTTCAACAAATATACCAGAACAAAAATACAAGCGTGTCAGCGCGCTATGGAGAGGAGTGTCTTGGGTCTTAGGCTCATGGATAAACAAAATAGTATAAATATTAGAGATAAAACGAAAATAATTGACGCGAGACAGCATGCAATGCGATTAAAATGGAAATGGGCGGGGCATATAGCCCGCATTTCAGATGGAAGATGGTCAAAGCGAGTAATGGAGTGGAAGGGTCCAGCAGGAAAGAGAGCACGAGGTAGACCTAAAGAACGTTGGACAGACGAAATAGAAAAAAATGCAGGAAAAAACTGGATGGATATAGCAAGAGATAAAAATAAATGGAGACAGTTGGAGGAGGCCTTTACCCGAAACGGGGCCATGACTTAAATATATTTTTGTATTAAAAAAAAAAAAAATGCATGTAATCAAATAACTTTGTCAAGGAAATAAAAAGGCTTATATATATATATATATATATATATATATATATATATATAGGGCTTATTGAAATTGCCTTGATGCACTCTGACTATATATGATTTTAATGATAATTTCCCTAGTCCTGTTTGACAGAAAACAGATTTCGTAGCCTCGTTATTTCTGTTAAAAATCTGTCATCATGTGGTCGATATAACCGAATTCAATAGACAACATACATAAACTATTAGGAGAACAAAGGAGAGCTGCTATGCAATAATTTGTGAAACGTGTCTATATTTTCAAGGATATTGAGACCTTGTGTTCCTGACATACAGTTCAAGTCCGCTTGAATCTGTATAACAGTACAGAGCTTTTTATATCATCATTATCATCAGCCGGAAGACGTCCACTGCTGAACAAAGGCCTCCCCCTTAGACCGCCGACAATGAACGACAATTTGCTATTTGCATCCACCGGTTACCTGCGACGCGCACAATGTCGTCTGGCCACCTTGTGGGAGGCCCGCCTACGCTGCGTCTTTCGGTTCGTGGTCGCCACTCGAGAACCTTTCTTCCCCAATGGTTATCGGTTCTTCGAGCGATGTGGTCTCCCCACTGCCACTTCAACTTGCATATTCTACGAGCTATGTCGGTGACCTAGGTTCTTCGGCGAATCTCCTCATTCCGGATTCTGTCACGCACAGAAACTCTGAGCATAGCTCTCTCCATAGCTCGTTGTGTGACTCTTGAGCTTCACCAAAAGGCCAGCTATTAAAGACCACGTCTCACGAGCTTTTTATATAGCGTTATTAAAATATTTTTGGTGTCGTTTTTCATTGTTACACTGTTACACTTTTTTCGTTCTAGCCCCTCAGCCGGCAACATGCGATAAATAACTCAGTTCTAATATCAAAACCGAAAACTTTTGAAATCATAAACAGAAACTTTAATTGTATAGATTAGATGTATTTGACCACCAGAAAGAAATTCTTAATCTTGCAAAAATTATGAAATGAAAGATTAACTGAAATGAAAGATTAAATTATGAAATGAAAGATGACTGTTAATAATATCTGATGAGAGCTTATTATTTTATTAATGTAGTAGTTATACAATAACTGAAACACTTATGTATCTCTCGTATAGGTTTAAATGTTCCACATACCGTATCTAGACACCCTGTATTTTTTTGCCTAAAGCTTCTAACACAAACTTGAGTAAACACTCCCCTGAATCGGCTTATGATGTCGTATAATGATATAATGTCGACATACACGACAGACAAGCGTCAGCAGAAACAACTTTGTATTACCAACCTTTTTTTGCTGCCGCGTTGACGGTCAACTATACAGCGGGGGTGTTTTATGACTGCATAATAAAGTTGTAATCGCGTACAAGCTTATTTGGTATGGAGTATAGATAGAATTAAACATTTTCTTGTGTTTTCTTATTGTAACTGTATCGCATTGTGCCGCGGGTATCTTCTATATAAATGAATAATAAATAAATTATTGAAATGATTTTTTTATTCAGTAAAATCTAAAAAAGTTCAATGAATAAAATAAGGATTTAAATTTTTATCATAATATATTTCCTTGTTCCTGTACACCACATATACCTCATAATTTCCTAATTTATAACGTCATGCCTACGCATTTAGTTAAATTTAAAATTGTTATTAGAAGGCCGACAATATATAAATAAAACATTAGTATTTAATTAAAAAATCTAATTAAAATCCGGTTCAAGTGTTCAGGTGTAAACTGGATTAAATAATTATTATGTATATCCTTGGATTTCGGAAGTGTAAAATATATATCTACTTTAATAAACTCACAGAACACTTTGTACAAAGAATAAGTTTTTTTCCAAAATTTCTACGAAGAAACAATATTATACTTAGAAGCCATAACTTTTTTTTTGGCTTTATGTCTGCTGGTCTGGATGTCCAGGTGTTGTGTATAAGTCTGGGTATGTATAAGTCTGAGTCACAATCATTTATTTAAAACTTCACGCTATGTTTCATTAGCACCGATTAGCGTGATGTTTAGGGTTTTGTGCAGATTCGAAACCCAGTGTAACTATTTCTAGATCTTTTCTTTTTCTGGATCCAGGTTCGAATGTCACGTGGATTCTCTATTTTTGTACCTTGGAACTATTTATTTTTAAATTTATTTTAAATGTATTACTTTACTAGCTGAACCACGCAGCTCCGCATGCGCTATTTTTACGTTAACTAAACGTTTAATAACAGACATTCGCATCGAATACATAACCTCCTTTTTTATAGTTTGTTAATAAACTATTTTTGAAAAAATAAAAACCGACTTCAAAGTAAATTATCTAAAAACTATTTTAAAAAAAATAAAAACCGACTTCAAAGTAAATTATCTAAAAAGCATAAAAGAACGAAAATATTATTGAAGTTGGTGTTAGCGTACCTGCTGTGTATATTACGCACCAACTTCAATAATATTTTCGTTATTTTATGCTTTTTTAACCGACTTCAAAAAAGGAGGTTCTGTATTCGACGCGTATGTATGTAATATTAATAAAAATGCGTAATATTCATATATGTTAGTCTATGTGGGCTTCTAAACGAATTTACCAAATTTCACGAGTGTATGTATGTATGTATGTATGTATGTATGTATGTATGTATGTATGTATGTAGGTTTGTCCGCGGATTTCTCAGAAACTACAAGTCCGATTTCGAAAATTCTTTTTGCTATAGTTAGAGTATCTTTCAACTTAGGGTAGAGTACAAATTTCATCAAAATCGGTTCAGTAGTTTAAGAGATATAAACTTTTTATGTTTTCAGTAAGGTACTGTAATGTAGACGTTCGAGTAGCGTGATAGTGCTGATACCTATCTTGGTAAAATAAGTCACTAAAAAGTGTTAAATAAACTATTTTAAAAAAAATAAAAACCGACTTCAAAGTAAATTATCTAAAAAGCATAAAATAACGAAAATATTATTGAAGTTGGTGCAGAATATACACAGCAGGTACGCTAACACCAACTTCAATAATATTTTCGTTATTTTATGCTTTTTAGATAATTTACTTTGAAGTCGGTTTTTATTTTTTTTAAAATAGTTTATAGATAATTTACTTTGAAGTCGGTTTTTATTTTTTTTTAAATAGTTTATTTAACACTTTTTAGTGACTTATTTTACCAAGATAGGTATCAGCACTATCACTCAACTCGAACTTCTAATTTACAGTAACTTACTGAAAACATAAAAAGTTTATATCTCTTAAACTACTGGACCGATTTTGATGAAATTTGTACTCTACCCTAAGTTGAAAGATATTCTAACTGTTGCAAAAAGAATTTTCGAAATCGGACTTGTAGTTTCTGAGAAATCCGTGGACAAACCTACATACATACATACATACACTCGTGAAATTTGGTAAATTCGTTTAGAAGCCCACGTAGACTAACATATATGAATATTACGCATTTTTATTAATATTACATACATACGCGTCGAATACAGAACCTCCTTTTTTGAAGTCGGTTAAAAAGCATAAAATAACGAAAATATATTGAAGTCGGTGCTAGCGCATCATGTTAACTAAGGCTAGCACGAGCTGACACCGACTTCAATATATTTTCGTTATTTTATGCTTTTTAGATAATTTACTTTGAAGTCGGTTTTTATTTTTTCAAAAATAGTTTATTTAACACTTTTTAGTGACTTTTATTTTAGCAAAAAAATAGGTATCAGCACTATCACGCAACTTGAACGTCTAGGTTACAGTAACTTACTGAAAACATAAAAAGTTTATATCTCTTAAACTACTGGACCGATTTTGATGAAACGTGTACTCTACCCTAAGTTGAAAAATATTCTAACTATTGCAAAAAGAATTTTTGAAATCGGACCTTTAGTTTCTGAGAAATCCGTGGACAAACCTACATACATACATACACTTATAAAATTTGGTAAATTTGTTTAGAAGCCCACATAGACTAACATATATTAATATTACACATTTTTATTAATATTACATACATACGCGTCGAATAGAGGACCTTCTTTTTGAAGCCGGTTAAAAACTGGGATTCACTTTTTACTTACCTAACGTTGCTTAACCCGATCGATTACAAAACCTTGATAACAACTCTCTATGAGTGTTCCCTTACTAATGTTTATTATAATTAAGAAGAATAAACTATTTTTTAAAAAATAAAAACCGACTTCAAAGTAAATTATCTAAAAAGCATAAAATAACGAAAATATTATTGAAGTTGGTGTTAGCGTACCTGCTGTGTATATTCTGCACCAACTTCAATAATATTTTCGTTATTTTATGCTTTTTAGATAATTTACTTTGAAGTCGGTTTTTATTTTTTAAAAAATAGTTTATTTAACACTTTTTAGTGACTTATTTTACCAAGATAGGTATCAGCACTATCACGCAACTCGAACGTCTACATTACAGTAACTTACAGAAAACATAAAAAGTTTATATCTCTTAAACTACTGTACCGATTTTGATGAAACTTGTACTCTACCCTAAGTTGAAAAATACTCTAACTATTGCAAAAAGAATTTTCAAAATCGGGCTTGTAGTTTCTGAGAAATCGGTGGACAAACCTACATACATACATACACTCATAAAATTTGGTAAATTTGTTTAGAAGCCCACATAGACTAACATATATGAATATTACGCATTTCTATTAATATTACATACATACGCGTCGAATACAGAACCTCCTTTTTGAAGTCGGTTAAAAATTGATAAAATCGAACCAAGCGTATAACCAAGTACCCATTTTGACTTTAATCCCCTCTCCCAAAAGAACCGTGCTAGATTACGGGATCAAAAGTATCCTATGTCCTACCTCGTAGTAAGATCTCAAATCATGTCAAGTTTCATTTGAATCCATTCAGTAGTTTCGGCGTGATGCGCAGCCGTGATACAGACAGACAGACAGACAGACAGACAGACAGACAGACAAAAATTAAATAAAAAAATACATTTTTGGCCTCAGTATCGGTTATAGAATGCCCTTCAAATATAATTTTCAAAATATCTTCAATGTACAGAATTGGACCTGTTACAGTTTTATTATAAGTATAGATTAATTAAATAACTAGAAATCGTCTGTACCTACACTATGTATTTGTTCAACATAATAGGCTAGGGAGGCTAGAAATCAGTAAGTATCAAATCGACTACTTTAAAAGTTCTATCTGTCTGTCTGAATTTTTACCCCTTCTATCGTAGACAGCCTCTTACAAATAAGGGGTCAGGGTTAGTTAAACAACTAATAACGTGGTAAAACCCGGCCGGTTTTAGTTGCTAAGCCCTAAGGTGGGATTCCACTCGTCAAATTTCTTTATCCAATATTTGATCAAATTTCTTTGACGAATAGCCCATTCGACTCGTCCAATATCATTGTAAAAGATCTCTTTGGAATTTGCGTAGTTGAGAAAATGGACAACGTGGACTCACCTTACGTGCTGCTACCACGAACCTGTATTATAACTGGACAGCGCAGTCTACTAAAGATCACGAGCCGAATGAGAGGTCCAAAAGTAGTAGTGTATCTCTGTCTAATAGGGTGTCCACGCATTACTATGTGGAAGGATTCTTTTTCTCACTTCTTAGGTCTTTTGGCGGCGGATCGGGTCACAAGGGGCGGTGCCACATCGTTCGGTGCCCCTGCGTGACCTCCGTCAATCTGAATGTTGCGAGGCGCATGAGTCGATTTTTGCGTTCAAATCGTAATTTTGGTGCCATAATGCTAATTATAATTATTATTTGTATTGTATAATTGGATGGAATTTAGTCGCAAGTCATGAAATTACTATGTATTAAGCAATTTTAATTTTGAGAATTTGTTGCAATCAATTTATTTAAATTTAGAGTCTTAAATTACTTATTTCAATATTACATATAAGATCTGCTGTACTTACCACAATTAAGACAATAAATTATTTGAATTTGTCGTAATACCTAGCTACCGTTTTCTTACGGATATCTGTATTTCATTCTAAAATTCAGGTTGAGTTAACCAACGTTTGTATGGAAACCATCATCTGAGACGACCGCGACGCCATACATAACAATGGTCACCCTACTCTAACAGTACACCGCGACACCAGATTACTTACTACGACAATGTCGACAATCACACAACAGCTCAGTGCTGCTACCTTCATAATGATAAATTGTTACCATGGATGACATGATTGTTACTAATATTATTGTTAATAAAAGTATTGCATGTTGTTCGTGTGCTAATTTATAATATTACATTTCATCGTCCTAGATGTATTATATTTCGATGTTTTATTACACGAAAAACTTATAAGCAAATGTAATCAACTTTTAAGAAATCTACCTAACACTACTAAATAGAATCATATTTTGCGTTAGCAACTTACATGACAAGGGGGCAGACAAGGACACACATCTACTTTTGTGCTATCTCACTCGGCTCGTTTTTCTACTTCGACTTGTGTCAATGAAAAACAAACCTTAAGAATGTAGCATAAAGTTTAAATTAGTGATATTATTATATTTAAGTGATCTATCCAGTTTTTACGAAGTAAATATAAATCCGTGGCTGCTACCTATTATCATCGATTAATATTTGAAAAATAAAAAAACAATACAAAAAAGATGTTGTCAAAAATTTCGTCATTGGAATTGTCCACAAATTTTATTTGCAGCCATTTTGATTGAAAGTTCCAAATCTTTGATCGGTGTCGCTACAGTAACATTGGGTAACTTTGAACTTCAATAATATCTACTTAGGTTTTTTTTCATTTTTTAGTGTCCGTTGAAGTTTTATTTATATTTTATTAAATACATTTTTATTTTATGATTTTTAGTCATATTCTCTTGAATAGTCTTTATTCAACTATACCAACTTGGATAGCTTCATCACTAAAAATAAACCATTGAATTCGGCAGAATGATCTGGATGCTGTATGACCACTTTATAGTCGAAGATATCGTCTATTTTATGGTTTCTACCAGTTAAATTCCTCCCCATCCATCCCCATGTTCCTCGAAAAAGTTCTTATCCGGTCATGATAAAATTCATAAAGAACCATTGTAACGGTTCACGCTATCGAATAAAAAAATAATCATTGAAATAGGTAAATATTTGTAAGAGTTATAATAATTTTTGTTGGAATGTCATCTTTTAGGCATTTTAGCGCATAATTCTAACGCGCCATTCATGCGCCTTCAGGGACTACTGGTTCGTACGTAATTAAATGTTTATGGGACTAACTTGATGGAAAGTATATTAGGAATAAAGACGAATCATCCAAATCGGTACATATTTGGCGAAATTATGTGTGAGCATACATTAAAAAAATATATACATGACGAATTGAGAACCTCCTCCTTTAATGAGGTCGGTTAATAATAACGTATGATAGCAAGAATACTAAGATAAAGTTATTATTATTCTACTCACTCACGACATCAAAGCAGAACTGGTTGATGATAATTTCAATAAAAAATCTGGCTTTATTTAAAGAATTTTATACTCTCAACAATTATTTAGGAGTAAATTTAGAATTCCAATGTTTTAATATAAACATTTATTCATGCCTAAATATTGAATCTCTAAATCTTATTATAGTATAACTAATAAACTTTATGTCTTTACACGTGGCACTAATATACAATATCTAATAATGATATGATCATTGATATATTTTATTAGTGTTAATATAAAATAGATTTTGCGAATTATTTTGATAGTTATTTAATAATAATAGGGGGTCATAAAATATCAAATTATAATATATTCGCCTATGGCTTTCGTAAAAAAAATCATATCTGCATAAATGAACGCTTCCTCCGGCATCCTTGGGGTGCTCGTAATGACGAAGTGCCTACACCGCGTCGCCTCAGGGTTGCATTTAGTGTGAACGTCCAGAGCCCCCTTTAAGGCAGGGGATACCTCGCCACATTTATATTGGGCCCCTGAAGATGGTACTGGAGGGTTGCCGCCCCAACGTTGCCGAGCGGGATCGGCCCTCTCCGAATCCCGCTCCTTCTGAGACATAGCAATCACGCAGATGGTGGCTACAGCCACCTCTACTGCTAGGAGAGAGAGGTTGTGTCCGATATACAACCCGTACCTTTTTTTGCTCTCGGGGGGAACCTTTAAAAGATCCCCGGGAGCTGTGGGGCTTGACCGGGTTATGTGGGATTCTTACCCATTAAAACCCCCGCAGCTGTCGCATCGGCACATGAGAGGGGCCCCTGGCTCTCCGGTGGGATCTGCGCCAGGGACCCCTCAGTGCCTTGCCTTTGAGCCCGCCGCCGGGGGGCGTATCGCAGCCCTGCCTCCGTCTTCTTCGGAGTAGCCGGCGTACTCAATGGACGTCCTAGGGACCCCGAACGTCCAGCGACTCCGAAGATACAACCCGTACCTAACCAAAGTTCATTTTAGTACATTAATTCTATATATTTGTATTTACAGGCCGAGTATACCTGGAGAGGACATTAATCGTAAGTAAAGGCTTAGTGGAACGAGCAAAACAAATATTAGACAAGCTATGCACATATAAAACGTTGATGCCAAATTTCTTTGCTATTGATGACTTAAGAAACGAATTCGAGACATACAAAGATAAAATGTAAGTTTATTCAATGTTTGTACCATATTACCAGTATGTCTATCAAGCCTTATTGTAAGATTACTTCCTGTGTCCTGTAGAACATAGTGTGTCTATTTCTCTCACTCTCTCTTATTATACAGGGTGTACATTGCTAATTTCAATCAAACCGCATGTCAAGAACACAACATCACTGAGAGATGTCTTTATTTTGAGATATTCTGTAAGTTGGAGGTACTTCTCCAGTCAGGCTGACCCAATTTTGGTTGTGTATACCCCACAAGTGTTATTCGTGGGAATAAAGGAGGGAAGTGGAATTAGTGTATTTTCAACTCTCACCTATATCTTTAACTTTTTAATTAAATTTCTTGTCGGTTCCAAAACAATTGAGCGTTTGAGCGATTCGCCGATGGTCAAGCCGCGGTGTTTTTATTGCCACTGTAGATTCTGACTTTGAGGAGTCGGGGGCAATAATGAGTGGCGGGATTAGTTCTAAGCATTATTTGCACCGCATTATTAATATTCGTAATAAGGCCACGGGTGTCCGGGTAAGAATAGCACCCTCCCGTAAGCTGAAACAGCTCAGTGGGCAAGCGCTTGCCTTGGAAACAAGGTGCGCAGGTTCGAACCCCGGCTCGCACCTCTGATTTATTTAATGAATCATGTGCGAATCGTCTTTGTACGATTGTTAAATAAATAAATAAATAAATATAATATCTTGGGACAATCCACACACGGTCATCCGATCCCAAACTAGGCAGAGCCTGTACTATGGAAACCAGACAACTGATACTAATACTTATATACTTTTTTTTTTGTAAATACATACTTAAATAGATAAACAACACCCAGACACTTGGCTTGTTACTAGCTTTCGGTGAAGGAAAACATCGTGAGGAAACCTGCATGTCTGAGAAAGCCTAACTATAGAGCGTCCAACCGTTTATTTTCTTTTTGACAGCACCAATAGAACGTAACTGCGTTATGTTACGCAAAAGTTCACTTAAAGTGAACTTTTAAAAGTGAACTTCACATTAAGTGAACTTTTAAAATAAACGGTTGGATCTATTTATAGCTTCGAATAACGTGTGAAGTCCGCCAACCCGCACTTGGCCATCAGGGTGGACTATGGCCTAAGCCCCTTCATCTTGAAGGGAGGCCCGTGCCCAGAAGTGGGACATAAACAAGGGCTGGTATTATTTATTATTATTATATCTCCTCCCGTTGGGTGTCCGTAAAAGGTGACTAAGGAAAAAGTAATTAAATACTAATTATCTATCACCTTTACTGCGATCCCCAAGCCGCCAAGCGTGGGATTATGGCACCCCCTCCCTTCCAAGGGGGAGGCCTTTGTTCAGTAGTGGACGTTTCGGCTGCTGATTTTGATGATGATACACGTTTATAAGCGTACATAAGCGTTAAGCTTTCGTTGTACTCGCCAACATAGCGTATTCTAAATCATCATCGTATTATTGACGGGGCCCGTTGGTCTAGTGGTCAGTCACCCTGCCTGCTAACCGATGGGTCGTGGGTTCGATTCCCGCCAAGTGTCTGGGTGTAGTTTATCTATTTAAGTATGTATTTACAAAAAAAAAGTATATAAGTATTAGTATCAGTTGTCTGGTTTCCATAGTACAGGCTCTGCCTAGTTTGGGATCAGATGATCGTGTGTGGATTTTCCCAAGATATTATTATTATCAACAGCCATAACACGTCTAATGCTGAACAAAAGGCATCCCCCTTAGAAGGGAGGGGTTGCCATAATCCCCACGCTTGGCAGGCGTCTTGGGGTCAATATTATCTTATATATTTAGGAGAAATTGAGTCTCTGTGGTATACTTATTTCAATTGAAACGATAACTCATTCACACACTCAACATATAGATATAAGAGATAAAACTTTCTTAACTACAGACCATGTTAGCGACGACCTGTTAAAAATTCCTCCGCTACCTTGCTGTTTGTCGTTACTGGAACAACTGCCTAATGACCCACAAATTAAGGTATATTTTTAAACTGTCTCTATGTACCTAATTTTCTTTTCTTATTATTGTTTTACAGGCAAATTATCTTACTACCGAAGTTAACTAAAAATCACCACAGGATTATTATGATAAAAGCATTCAAAGACACGTTAAGTTTTCAAGACCTATTCATGATCTACAAGTATGGAATATTGGTAATTTGAAATATCCCTCTAAATACTAATTATTACATAAGCCTTTAGTTATAAATATGTAATTATAAAGTGTATATTCTTTTAAGGAAAAATTTAATGTTTTGTTCAAGTTTAGTATAAACAGATTGTCAATGTGATCAAGTGGAAGCTTCCACCGTGGGGTGTCTGTGTAATAATAGCACCCACCCATCTCCTTCCGTTGGGTGTCCATAAGATGCGACTAAGGGAAAACAAGAAGACGGGTAGCAGCGTCTTTCCATTGGATTATCTATCACTTATACTACGATCCCCAAGTAAAGGTGGGGACAAAATGACAGTTTCATTTTTGCCCCCCTTTTGGGAACCCCTGGTTTACACGTTGCTGCTTGGCGATAGAATATCTGACCTGCCTGGATGGTTCCTTGTGCAAGAATAGACGGCACCTATATTTTGCTGAAACCTAAAACTAAACCCGCGCTATCAAAACGACGATATACGCGCAAGCTAACTCGCTACTAGACTTACGAAAGTGAAAAATGGCAAAAGACATATTACTATGATTTATAGCCTAATGGGTGGGTTCACCACCCATCACGTCTCGTTTCTCACCGGGGCCGGTAAGCGGCCCATGGGCTCTGCCTAACCCTACGGGAAAAAGGCGTGGATATATGTATAGACTAATGCTGTTTGACGACCTAACTAGATCCTCGATCATATGATCGAGCAGTAGGTATCAAAGACACATGTGCTCATTATGGTGATATTTTTGGCCATCCGCATCCCGCGCGTTTCCCCTTGTATATATACATTTTAAAATTATTAACATTCTACCGCAATTAAGGCTTGTTGGTAATTAAACTGGCTTCCTTTATAAAGTATAGGTATATTATATTAATAATATTCTACAAACTAGTTTTTATATCACTGGCTTTAAGTACTCGGACTTATAGAATGACATAGGCGATGTCCTAACTAAACGCGATCACGCGATCATCGCGTGAACGAACGACTGCCCTAACTGGCGGTCGCGCGTACAGACTGTTAGGACACTCGTTCGACGTCCATGGATATCTTTGAGATTCATTCGCACGATGGTCGCGACGTTTGTTCGCGCGATGATCGCGTGATCGCGTTTAGTTAGGACACTCCCTTACGTTAGGAAAAATCCAACACGTAGAGGCCTTTTTTAAGAGACTTAAAAAACTAGGTTCTGTATTGATGCGAGATTGAGAGTATGATACACATTCTCGTGTAGTTACTCGCGGGGTTAAATATGACCTATATCACTTCTAGCTCTAGAGCTTATAACTCCTCTCTGAACCTTCAATTAAGTAAACCAGTGCTGAGACTTCTGCCACTGTCCCTGAGGGTGCCCCCTTCGGTTTAAAGAATCGCCGAGGTGGGATAGGGATTCTTTCGATCACTCAGGTCCGTGGTAAGTATCTATAAGCACCAACAGTTAGCCACAAGCAGCCTTGTGGGCTTATTATTATTTTTCTTTCGAGTATCCTTCGCATATCCGCACTTGTCCTTCGCAATATTTATTTAGGGCAAATTATCCGAAATTGTTAATTATGTTACAACAATCTAGAATTCAGTTATTTTTGTTCATAATTTTCAGTATTTTGGTCCAAATTCAATAATTAAATTTCGGCTGCTAATGATGAATGATGAAATAAAAATAACGCGAAGATGATTACACAGATGACGTGAATCCGATGACGTCACATGCATGTCAAAATGCGGCGCGGCTTAGCAAAATATAGTTTTAAAGTTATCTGTGTTTATTTCAACGTGACCTCACTAGAAATTCATACATTAGAGCGTTTACGATCACGTGACCAAATTCAAGAAACCTCGTATTTTAATTCGTGTTTTACATAAAGTTAAATGTTTACGTTTAGTTTTTAAAGTTTTTATTACAAAATACTCACTCGCTAGCACTTTTGAAAGGTCATGTTTATTTAAAAAAAAAAAAGAAGCTACCACCGGATCACAACGCGGCCTCAACTGAGAAGATCCGGCAAGAAACTCAGCGCGCTTGTCATTTTTTCACTTTTTTTTAAACAGTGTGTCATGTTACAATTAGATCAGATCGACAGTGTGTCTTGCCGTTCAAAAGAACAAATAAGACAGAAAAAAAAAATACGACGAAAGTATAACAAACTAAAAAGCCAAAGGGATAGTAGTCGGACCAGACCAAGCAGCACCCGCGCACGAGCTGACTCGAGCAGCAGCCCTCACTCGCCTCACCCATATTGGAGGGAAGGGGGTGACCCGCCACATGATACTTCCTTTAATCTTATATACGAGTTGATGTCATCATCATCATCATCAACAGCCGATAAACGTCCATTGTTGAACCAAGGCCTCCCCCTTAGGCTGCCTGTCCACCGAAGCGGAGCGAGGCCGCGGAGCGGAGAAACGGTGCAATATTAACCAATAAGATTGCACTAAGATTTTGGAGCGGAGTTTTTGTGCAATCTTATTGGTTAATATTCTCCGTTTCTCCGCTCCGCTGCCTCGCTCCGCTCCGGTGGATAGGCAGCCTTAGTAGGGAGGGGTTGCCTTAGGGCTCACACACAAAACTGTGATGCGATGCGATGCGACGCCGCATCGCAGGAACTCGTATCGGAAGTTCTTACGGTGCATTCGTGCGAGTTCGCAGATTTTTGCGATGCGATGCGAATTCGCAGTTATGTGTGGAGCTCATAATTCCCACGCCTGGCAGGCGGTTTGGGGATCTGTTGTGATGTAATCCACATCAACTCGTACCATATTTTGAATACAGTGAAATACCGTATTGGTTATAAATAAGCCTTAACTGTTTCTCTTTTTATGATTGCTAATGGAACCCCATGTCCATATTTTTGTAGATTTGGTTACAACTGGGGATCTAGTACGGGTTCTGATAGTTTACGAGCTTGATCAATCTGTCTGTTTTCTCCATACATTTCACACCAGCGCCCCTGGCGGTAACTATCAAATAAAATCTTTTTAAAAAAAAATTGAACCGACTTCAATATCACTGAAAAGTATAAAATAATTTAAATATTATTGAAGTTGGTGTTAGCGTACCTGCTGTGTATATTTGGCACCATCATCATCACCAGCCGGAAGACGTCCACTGCTGAACATAGGCCTCCCCCTTAGACCGCCACAATGAACGACAATTTGCTATTTGCATCCACCGGTTGCCTGCGACGCGAACAATGTCGTCGGTCCACCTAGTGGGAGGCCTGCCTACGCTGCGTCTTCCGGTTCGTGGTCGCCACTCGAGAACCTTTCTTCCCCAACGGTTATCGGTTCTTCGAGCGATGTGGCCTGCCCACTGCCACTTCAACTTGCATATTCTACGAGCTATGTCGGTGGCCTTGGTTCTTCGGCGAATCTCCTCATTCCGGATTCTGTCGCGCAAAGAAACTCCGAGCATAGCTCTCTCCATAGCTCGTTGTGTGACTCTGAGCTTCTCCAAAAGGCCAGCTGTTAAAGACCACGTCTCAGTACCATAAGTCATCACTGGCAACACACACTGGCACCAACTTCAATAATATTTAAATTATTTTATACTTTTCAGTGATATTGAAGTCGGTTCAATTTTTTTTTAAAAAGATTTTATTTTAACCTTTTTAGTGATATTTTCATATATAAAGATTTAACCATCGAAAACCGTAAAATTATCTAGGTAGGTTATGATCACATTATCGTCTACATAGTTTTACATAATTCATGTTTCTTCAGAAAATAATATCCGGTCGTAATGAAATTTGCATGGAAACATCATAGTAGTTTACTCTCTCGAATAAAAAAAGAATCATCGAAATCGGTTCATAATTGTCAGAGCAATGTAATGGAGAACATCAGTTTTATGGTTTTTACCAGATAAATTCCTCCACATCGTTCATGGTCCTCCAGGAAGTTCTTATCCGGTTGTAATAAAATTCATACAGATTCAATACAGTGGTTTCTTCTTTCGAATAAAAAAAGAATCATTGAAATTGGTAAATATTTGCCAGAGTTATGACCATTTTTGTCCGACCGAGCGAGTCCGAGCGATTAAAACGTCATCTATATAGGCTTTCTTGCAACTCTCAGTGCGCAGTCACCATTCTTGTTTTTTTAGGAACTACTTATTACTAAGCAATATTTTTTTTATGGGACCCAATCAATGGATTGAAGAATGGATGGAAGAAAGATTTTTTCAAATCGGTTAATAATTGCCAGAGTTATGCGCGAACATACATAAAAAAAAAAAAAAAAAAAAAAAAAAATATATACAGACGAATTGAGAACCTCCTCCTTTTTTGAAGTCGGTTAAAAATAGTAAAATGTACGGGGGTCAGCATTTTTATTTTTTATTTTTTTTATTTTTATTTTTTGACGCGGGTGAAATCTTCTAAAGATCCCCGGGAGCTGTGGAGCTCGACCGGGGTATGTGGGATTCTTACCCACTAAAACCCCCACGGCTGTCGCATCGGCACATGAGAGGGGGGACCCCAGGGCTCTCCGGTGGGATCTGCACCAGGAGCCCCTCAGTGCCTTGCCTTTGAGCCCGCCGCCGGGGGGTGCATTGTAGCCCCCCGGGAACCTGACATGGTGCTCACGGGGACGGGGGTCGCAACCCCGCCGCCGTCCTCCTCGGAGTCGCCGCCGTACTCAATGGACGCTCAAAGGGCCCACACCCCGAGCGTCCAGCGACTCCGAAGGACGGGGGTCAGCAGGCCTAGCACGACTAGCAATCTTGACAGATCGGTGTGGAGTATGACATAGTTTTCAACACCGAAACGTCAATTCTCCATACAAAAATGTAAAATACTACGTCATAGTGACGTCATACTCACGCCTGTCTGTCAAGATTTGCAAATCATGCTAAGCCTGCTGGTCCCCCTGTTTATAATCCGGCCCTGTTTATAATCCCCTGTTTATAATCCCCCTGTTTATAGTATCGTTTGACATCAGGCAGACGTACTGCTTATAACATCAACTGTTGCTCCAAAAAACCAATAAAAAAATCGTGGCTGTTTTGTAGCATAATCTTGAGAAATCGGTGCAAAATATTATATTTACTAATTTTATATGTTTTTTATATTTTATTTCAGCTAGGCGAATACTTGAGAATATATGAATACGTCACTGGTTTCCAATTAGTATTCGACTTCGAGGACGTCAAGCTCCTGAACATTATCACTGCGGTGAACGTTGTGGATCTTAGAAAGTTTGTGATAATACTGACAGTAAGTATTATTATACAGTTCTTCGCGAAAGAACGACTGAACTGGAAGAAGTAATAACCGATGGGGAAGAAACGTTCTCGATTGGCGACCATGAATCGGAAGACGCAGCGTAGGCTCCCACTAGGTAGGCAGAAGACATTTTGCGCGTACAGCGGTCGCGGTCAGACTATAGTAGGTTAGCAATCGATGTAATTAATGATATCAGTTGCTCAAGCTAAAAATGAATTAATTATTATTTCAGGCAAGGTCAGTCCATATATGGGTGATCGTTTTGAACTAAGCTCCGTGTATCGTAAGGCACTTAAAATTTCGGTACCAGTTGTTTGTTGTCATCTAGTTAGCAATCGTAAAGCCAAGTCAGAGGCCTGCAGGCTTAGCACGATTTGCCAAGACTTCGTAATCTTGACAGTCCGGTGTGGAGTATGACGTAGTTGTCGACCTAGCTAATACCGAAAATGACGTTTCTACGTCTATAACTACGTCATACTCCACACCGAACTGTCAAGATTACGAAGTCTTGGCAAAATGTGCTAAGCCTGCTGAAGGGCAGCTTAAATTACTCTGACACCAGGATGGCCACTAACCATACGACAAAAAAATGGATACCTATAATTAATACGTAAATTAGCTGTTCTGGGGCGCGTGTATCGGCCTGTCAGTTAGCTACTCACCTTCCCCTGGACCTTTATTTTTTATTTTTTCGCGGTGTGGGGTTCGACCGGGGTATGTGTGTCTTACCCACTAAAATGTGGCATTCGTATCGGCAGTGCTTATCGCTCCAGCCCTCCGGCCACTCTAGCCCGAAAGGCTTAAAGTCACGGATGCACTAGGTGGGGGCTCTGTATTTCCCTAGTAATTTAGACCTTGAGAAGGCCGAAGAAGCGGTGTAGGCCCCGCGTAGTCGAGAGCACCACAAAGTTGGCGGTGGGAGAGTCTGAAAAGAAAACCCATATAACCCGGCTCCGACCCTACGGAGACCAGGTCCCTTTTAGAGGTTTCCTGCCGGACAACAATTCTTGGTAGAGATCAATCACATACGTGCAGTTGCATGCATCTTAGTTTTAAAATGCTTGTTATCGTAATGTGTAAAGTTATAGATCCTTAAAACTTATTGAACTTTTTAAGCATAGATATTATTTTTTTCAGGAAGGCTTCGGGATGCGTATAAAGGCATTACATTTTGTTACCTCTGCACGGTGGGTGGAAGCTTTATTAGGGCTGACCAAACAAATTCTACCCACCAAAATTTTTAACAGAATAGTAATTCACAAGAAGTTCGATGACGTGTACGAGTTCCTGCCTAAAGAAATCTTTCCGGTCGATTATGGTGGCGAAGAAATGCCATTCTTGATGATAAGTGGTAATTTCTAAATTATATATAAGTTTCTCGTCAATATATGCGCTAGTCATTAACATTTTATTTTGTATTTTTTTACGAACAGTGCCAAAAAATAAGCAACGCCGCGCCGATCTAATAAGGAGCGCAGTATTTTGGTGTTAAATTAAAGAATCGCGTTCATTATATGTATTTGTTTAGAACAATTTAAATGTATATACCTACATACATGTATGTATGTATGTGCCAGTTCTCTGGTTACTATTATATACCTAGGCCGTGTGTGGAGTGTCTCAGGATATTATTATTATGATGTTATGATGAAATATAGATCACCAACATTAACGAAAAAACTGCAAACCTAAAATGGTACCGGTTTATATGTTTGTATATCGAGCACTGCTCGATATTGTCCAGGTATTATTGACAATATCGGAAACCGAGTTTCGCTCGGCATTTTTAAACTATGGAGCGTGCAAGTACCTAAAAAAATTACAAGATGGCGCTGTAATAGAAAAATTAAAAAATCTTTTTTAATTGAAAATCGCATTTTCTCAGGAAAAATGTTTATGACAGATAAACTTAGAAAGCAAATCCTTATCTGAGTAAAAAAAAAAACATCCAAATCGTTAGAGCCTTTTCCGAGATAGGTACACGATATAAATTAATAAATATACAGATATACAGATATTTTACAATATTGAAAACGTTTGATTTTGTTTTTGTTTTCAGAGAAGTGGATAGAAATATTTTCTTCTGATGACAATAAGAACTATTTTAGGGAAACGAATAAAGCACGCACAGACGAATCTTGCAGATCGGAACACAACTTCAGCGAACAATACAGCGGGACTCCAGGCTCGTTCAGAGCATTGAGTGTAGATTGATTTATACCTAAGTATATAATTAAAACATAGTTGTAGCTAGCGCTAGCTGTTATACATCATTTATATCGATGGTGTAAATGATAATGAGATTAATATGAATATAAAAAGAGAAAATTTACATACGCACACAACATAATAGTTAATTTATCTTTCATCAATTCCATCTCCCGATTACTCTCCATTGGTCTTCTGTCAATTTTCTGATTGTGACGTTAAAGAGAGTGTAGAATCAATTACATCTAACGCAGTTGGTAGTGATTCTATTAGCCGTAATATTATTCTTCCTATCCTTGCTGAAATCCTTCCCATTATTACTCACATCCTAAATTATTCAATTTCCACAGGCCAATTTCCATCTTGTTGGAAAGAAGCCCTAATTACACCCTTACCCAAAAAGCCTCATCCCATATCCTATTCCGAATATCGTCCTATATCGATTTTACCTTTCCTATCCAAAGTTCTTGAGCGTCTCGTCCATAATCAGTTGCGGAATTTCCTGATCAAGAACTCTCTCCTTAATACTTTTCAGTCTGGTTTCCGCCCTGGTCATAGTACCGTTACCGCTCTTGTAAATATTACGGATGATATTAGATCAGCCATGGATAACGGTAACTTAACCATCCTTACTCTTTTAGACTTTAGTAATGCGTTTAATACCGTTGACTTTGATGTCCTACTTGGTGTTCTAAGCTCTCTTAACGTATCTCTAGCAGTGATTGACTGGTTTCGTAATTACCTGTTTGGCCGTCGACAGCGTATTCGCATTGAGGACTCTTACTCTTCTTGGTGCAGTACTACTGTTGGTGTACCACAGGGTGGCGTGCTTTCTCCTTTACTCTTCGCTATTTTTATTAATTCTATCTCTAATCGACTACGTTCATCCTACCACCTTTATGCGGATGATCTCCAAATATACACTCATATGCCTTTGGATAAGATGTCGGAGGCTATTGATACCACCAATACGGATCTTATGGAAATTAGTGAATGGAGTAAAGCTAATGGTTTAACTGTGAATCCGTCAAAGACTCAAGTCATTATTGTTGGCAGTTCTAGGATGACATCGCGTATTCAATGGGCACAACTTCCTGCAGTAGTATTTGATGGCACCACAATTCCAGTAAGCAAAAAAGTAAAAAACTTAGGCATTTACATTGACATGAATTTAACCTGGGGCCCACAACTTCAGGAGGTCAGTCGCAAACTTTTTGCATCTGCAGGCTCGTTGAGAAGATTACGTAACTTTCTACCTATTCCTACTAAAATTGCGCTTGTGCAATCACTTTTACTTCCTTTACTTGATTATGCTGATGCCAGCTATCTTGATCTTACTGAAGACCAGTTGAATAAACTCGAGCGGCTTCAAAATTTTTGCATACGATTCATATTTGGTCTCCGTAAATATGATCATGTCTCCGAATTTCGTGCAAAGCTCGGGTGGTTGCCAATTCGACTTCGCCGGAATACACATATTTTATCGCTTTTATACAGTATTCTATTCAATCCCATAACTCCTTCATATCTTAAAGGTCGTTTTGAATTCTTGCATTTAACACATTCTAGGTGCTTGAGGTCATCAGAGAATTTAGAGTTGCAAATACCAGGGCATTCTACAAGCTATTTTGACAAATCCTTTTCAGTTCAGGCTGCCCGCCTGTGGAATGCTCTGCCTGTTCCTATTAGACGTGCTCAGACTCTGTTATCATTTAAACAGATGGTAAAATCGCACTACTATTCTTCAACTACAAATTAGACATAATTGTTACCATGTTCTACGATTTATTACACATAATATATATATATATATAATATACTAGAATAATTAAATATACATATAAGTATAGTATTGAGTTTATGTATAGTATTTGTGAAATCTGTTGAGTATATTTATATATATGCATATAAGTTTATGTTTGTGTGTCCTATGTATATGTTTGTAGTACACCACCAGCTGCCCATTTATTCTGATTGTGTTTCTCCTGCAAAATGGTTGTCTGGAAGAAATTGCTTATAGCGATAAGACCGCCATTTGTACATTTTATGTTTTAGTTCTAAGTTTATATTGTAAATATCTTCTTGGTGTACAATAAAGAGTATTCTATTCTATTCTATAATAGGTATGTATGGTAATGAACAGATAAAGTATAGGAGTTAGCCTTAGTCGAATAAGCATTTATTGTTAGTGTTGAAAGGGATGTATAAAATGTTAATGAAATAAAGAAAAAAAAGACAAGAGAAAAATTATATAGGTATATTAAACTATAGAAGATAGATACAGGAGCTAAGGCTCCAAAAAAAATCCGTAAGACGCTATTTATAAGTAGGCAACTTAGCTCGTCTTGTGAAAAAAGGTAAACTATTCCACAGTCAAAGTCAAATTCAAAATATCTTTATTATGTATTGGCCCCACGAAGGCACTTACACAAAAATTTTCCATTACAAACTACTAGCTGCAAGGGACTGTCAAGAAAATACAATGTTCTCGCCAGGCCTTACTGGGCCACGGCGGACAATCTGTTTTTGCATACGATTAGCCCGTCCGGCCGGGTCCCCAGGGATCAATTTTAGGCCCTCTGCTGTACTAAGTTTACCTTTATAACATTGGTAGTTACATAGACTGTGCTAAATTTCTAAATAGGTATATATGCAGACGACACAAAAAAAATCTTGAAAATTAATATTATAAGGGACTGCAATGATCTGCAGGGTGTTCTTGAACACTTAATTACTTAGCCAACTACGCAAGAGATATATTATACTAAAATGTATTGCTAAAGTGCTTAATAGATAATTTTAATTCGTCAGGCGCTGTAGACGATAGATAGAGAGTGTTAGTAAAATTTTCTTAAATAAAATTAATTAACATAACAACGTACATTGTTTTACTCTGCAGCCCTACTTGATGAAAAGCGGCGATGAAATTGAGGATGGTAAAGCACGCTATTAATAGAATCCTATTCACTCTAGCCTTGAAGATACCTACAATATAATCGGACGTAAAAACAGACGCAGGCAACGGCAACTATTCCAGTTCTTAGCTCTACGAATTTTAAATGAAAGAACAGTTGGCATAGTCCAGACCATGTCCAGACTGATAGGCCTATCGCCGTGCGTCTCGCCATTTGATGATAGAACGAGAAAGGTGGAAACAACCAATTAAATCGGAGAGAAAAACATTTACTTACTAATAATAATATAACGATCATTTGATTCCAAACTAGGCAAAGCCCGTACTATATAGCCAGAAAATTGATACAAATACTTAAACCTACTTTTTTGTAAAAAAACATAATATATGTAAGTACATACCTACTTTTTAGGGTTACATATCTAAATTGTAGAAAAGGAACTCTTGTGGTGGCACAACCGGTCAAGTGCGAGTCGGACTCGTGCACTGTGGGACTTTGGACGTACATTTATTTTACTATTCGTCTAAAACCTCAGTTAGCAAAAAAACCAAACCGCAAAAATAAGTTTGTTTGTCGAGGTTTTTTTAAGATTACTAAAAAACTGTAGGTACCACTTAGAAACATCTTTTTTTTCCTGTAAAATATGAATAACCATTTAATACCCATAGTTATTTCCCATTTTTCACTCTACAAACTTCGGAGATAACGGTATTTTTTTTTGACATTTTTGATTATAACCCAAAAACTACGTGACATAAACAAAAATAAAAATCGGTTTTGAAATTGCAAAAGAAGCCCATTTATATGACCCCCACTCGACATAATAGTCTCACTTTAAAATTTTGACGCCCCATTTCGACCCACTTGAAAAGAAAATAAAAGAAGGTTAGGTAAGTAAGATCTAAAACTATTTATTCCAGTCGATAGCATCAGTGGTTCCTGAAATATATAGGTGTGACAAACAGATATATAGATGCACCTTGCCCTCCTTTTTTACCTTCTAGGTTGGAACTCTATGTTTTCAATGGGGGTCGAAATGGGACGTCAAAATTTTAGAGAGACTTGTTGACTGTAAATTGGACCCGGTATACACCGGAAGCCCTAGCTCTTACACCTTGGCCATAGCCAAGGGGGCTGTGAATTGCAATGTGCCACCCGGCAAGCGACAAACAAATGTACGGGGCTGTATGAAGTATGTCACAGCTACCAGTGCCGTCGCAGCCGCGATCCACCTGGCGTAGAATAGGCTACTACCAGACGATATAGCCTATAGCCCCTTTCGGTGTGGTTTAAACGCCTCTATTCCCTCCATTCCTTCTTTTGTTTTTTAATAGTACATGTACATAATAACTTAGAATAATAACGCCTAGAATGATAGTTTCATACGATAAAACTGTTTCGTTTGAGGCACAATAGCATAGATGTAGGCGTAAGTCACGCGTATGGACGCTCTGCGACACGCACACAAGTGAGAAAATAATGTTGTTAGTAGAATCAGATTTTCCCTAAAATTACGGAAATTGGAATTGCTTTTTCCTGAGGTCATTATATAATTTTTAGAATAAACTACTATTATTGCTGTCAGTAAGGAAATACTTTTTAATTAAAAAAATATAAATCTGAAATAACAAATCTACTATTTATAAATCTCGTGTCACAGTGTTTGTGGTCGCACTCCTCCGAATCAGCTCGAGCCATTCTTATGATTTTTTAATGTACATACTTGGTAGGTATGAGAATAGGTAGAAAAGTATATTTCATATCGCTAGGTTAAGCAACGTTAGACAAGGTCATTACATGGATGGCTGACCGTTTAATGTCATTTGAAAACGTAAGTGTATGCGGATCATCAAGTAATAAAATTAAACTTTTCCTACTAAACAAATTTCTGGTAGCAATTTTCCTTTTATTGGCAACATTTTGTTATAATGTCGTCTGTTGAAATTTAAAATTATTGTTTTCACTTTGGCGATTGTTTTACGTTAAAATATTAGGTTAAACGTAATACTTGCAGGTAAAATGTTATGTTACAATGTTTCTTCAGTTTTTCCGATTTACTGTGATTTCCATTTATTCCACAAACCATCATTTTAAAATAAATATCGGGAGCTACCAGCTCTACGACTCGACTATAAGTTTCAGTATATACTATTCTTATCTATGACTATAAACACTGACGCGGGCTGTTCGATTGGTTTTACTTGCCTCACTGTGCGTGCATGTTCTCGGTTTCTAGGCGTTATTATTCTAAGCATAATAATATATTGCTGGATGATTAAGTTCCACACTGAATTCCTACAAATGGTTCAGGGCAAATTTGGTGCCATTATATATTAGGCACTTCCAGCAGTCAGGGATTAGCAGCTGAAAATGAGTCATAAAAAAGCAGTAGATCCAGGCATGTGCCCGGGATCTTGTATTTTTATGTGCTTTTGATTGATGGTCTAGAAGCTGGGCTTTTGCAAAAGGCCGGTAACTAGGTAGGTAGGTTGGTAACTATTTATCTAATTAATATGCGGCAAGTGGTGACTCCCCGGGTAAGAATAATAATAGTAATAATAATATCTTGGGACATTCCACACACGGTCATCCGATCCCAAACTAGGCAGAGCCTGTACTATGGAAACCAGACAACTGATACTAATACTTATATACTTAACTGATACTAATACTTTTTTTTTGTAAATACATACTTAAATAGATAAACTACACCCAGACACTTGGCGGGAATCGAACCCACGACCCATCGGTTAGCAGGCAGGGTGTCTGACCACTAGACCAACGGGCCCGTCCGAATAGCATCTTCCCACCTGTTCCTGTTGGATGTTCGTAAGAGGCGACTAAGGGAAAACAATAAGATGGGCAGCAGCGTCTTTCTATTGGATTACCTACCACCTATACTGCAATCCCCAAGACGCCTGCTTAGCGTGGGAATAAGGGCAACCCGTCCATTCTAAGGTGGAGGCATTTGTTCAGCACTGGATGTCTTTCGTCTACTAATGAAGTGGTGACTAACTACTCACTAGATGGGCTTCAAAAACGATTGTCCGAGGATGACAGGAAGCAACACCAGTGTGTGTGTGGCTCAGGGGTGTCGAGATGTATGCTGCGGTTTCTCCGAAGTTACTCGCGGCTTTGTGCGTGTAACACTTCTACCCCTAGAGCATATAGAACTAATTACTTTTTTCTGGACAGAGCTGAGAGTACTCTTAAAGTGTCCGTGTAAGAATAGCACCCGCCCATGTCTTCCCGTTGGGTGGCCGTAAAAGGCGACTAAGGGAAAACAAGAAGACGGGCAGCAGCGTCTTTCTATTGCATCACCTATCACCTGTACTGCGATCCCCAAGACGTCTGCCAATCATGGGGATTATGGTAACCCCTCCCTTCTAAGGGGGAGGCCTTTTGCAGCTTTTGCTTCAGCAGTCGACGTATTAGGGCTGCTGCTGATGATGATGGGAACTGAGAGTCCTGCAGCCCCTTCAGTTTCCACTTTGTCGATGAAGACATACCGAGGTGTGGACCCTGACCGACTATATAGAACACTCGGGACCGTGGCATCGTGACTCACTAACAGCTGGCTACCAGTTGCCGTTCGATTGTTATTAATAATAACCCGCGTCCTCCGGTTTGCACAGCAAGCGGTTACCCACTGCGCCACTGAGACAGACCACAACAGGAGACCAGTCACATACTGCGATGTTAAAAGATTATTCAGCCAGTACCAAGCATTATTTTGACCAAACAGAACGATCTTGAATTTTCATCCATCCATTCGTTAGGAAGCTACGATGCCACAGACAGACAGAGAGATATAAGCGTACAAAATTAAACATGCCTTTTTTGCATTGGGGGTTACAAAACATGAGATCCGTGTACTGCAACAACACAAATACTGAAATATGCCATATACCTGAAACTTATGGTTATTTTTAACCGACTTCAAAAAAGGAGGTTCTGTATTCGACGCGTATGTATGTAATATTAATAAAAATGCGTAATATTCATATATGTTGGTCTATGTGGGCTTCTAAACGAATTTACCAAATTTCACGAGTGTATGTATGTATGTATGTATGTATGTATGTATGTATGTATGTATGTATGTATGTATGTATGTAGGTTTGTCCGCGGATTTCTCAGAAACTACAAGTCCGATTTCGAAAATTCTTTTTGCAATAGTTAGAGTATCTTTCAACTTAGGATAGAGTACAAATTTCATCAAAATCGGTCCAGTAGTTTAAGATATATAAACTTTTTATGTTTTCAGTAAGTTACTGTAATGTAGACGTTCGAGTTGCGTGATAGTGCTGATACCTATCTTGGTAAAATAAGTCACTAAAAAGTGTTAAATAAACTATTTAAAAAAAAATAAAAACCGACTTCAAAGTAAATTATCTAAAAAGCATAAAATAACGAAAATATTATTGAAGTTGGTGCAGAATATACACAGCAGGTACGCTAACACCAACTTCAATAATATTTTCGTTATTTTATGCTTTTTAGATAATTTACTTTGAAGTCGGTTTTTATTTTTTTTTAAATAGTTTATTAACACAATATTTTTTCATATTTTCACTTCTTAGTCCATATTTTCGTTTTTTTTTTGTCCATATTATGTGTACATATTTTGGAATTTTAAATACATTTAAATCCGGTCCATCATATCTTTGTTCTTTTTTGCCCGAATGCCCCAGAAAGAGGGTCATGTTTTTCGAGAGTATGTATGTATGTAAGTATGTATGAAGTATTTATGTCTATTTCTTTGACACGACCTGCAACCCAAACAGCTCGATGGATTTTGACTTATAATTTGTCGTTAGATTCGTCGTAGTTGTGGGAGTGGCAGGCTAGGTATGTATTTTCCAAAAACATCAATATGAGTATCAAATGAAAAGTCCTAATGAGACGAGTTGAAATATATATATATATATATATATATATATATACATGTGTATATGTACTTTATATTTATAATGTAATTTAAGTCTCTTTTGTTTGTTCGCAGTCGGGCTATTTATGATTGTATAATTTATACTTGTTACAACCACTATTAATAAATTATCATCATAATTTCCCATTATAATTCTCATACAAGCTCTCTATTCAACAGTCTAAGGCTAGGCAAGTCGCTTACTATTATAAGAATATCCTGGTCCTCTTAATTTTAAGTCGCATAAATGTATAATACGATTTCTAAACTAGGCAAGTGTTGATCGAGTTGAGAGAGTAGGTATTCTCTTTAGAAATGTGTTGACTTAACATTTCGAAACAGAAATCTCTGTTAACATTTTGCTTGACCTAGAAATCACTCACTTCACGTTGACACTTGCCGAATGACGACGACACGTTGTGAATTATTTATAATATTTTTATCTATTTATGGGTATTAACATAAAAAAATTAATTTGTGTAAAATAGTATTACAATACTTTTTCCTAATTTAAATAATTGCATGGACGATGATTTAGATAATACTGCAAACTATAAGTGAAACCGGTGAATTTATAACTTAATATAGAGCTGCATAGTTTTTTTATTCAAGTTTCGTGGTCTGAGAATGAATAGATAAGTTATTTATTAACAAAACCTTTGTTAGTCGGTTGTAAACATTCAAAGTGATCACACGTTCGGACATGGAAATACTGCAAGAAACCAAGATTTTGAAGTTCCGACACGACACCCTTGAAGAAGTGAGGAAAGATGTGGATTTGGATAAACAGAGGATAGACCAGGCGGTCGATTTGCTGCTTAATTGGATTCAAAAGCAGGCTCACTTCGTCAAAAAGGACTTCAGTAAGTTTTCTTATCAAATGACTAGTTTCCAAATTAAGAATAGTTCATTCTAAGAACCTATGACAAGTCCTGAGATGTTAGATGATATTAAACACGTAGATGATTTGTCATCTGAAATATGAAGTAGATAGTTACTTTCAAATATACAGTATATAACAAAAACTCTTTTGGATCACTGGGGAATAAAGACGCTGCTGCTCGTCTTCCCGTTCTCACTTAGAGGCCTCTTAAGACTCCCAACGAGAAGAGAAGGGGGATTCAATTCTAACCCGGCCCCCCACGGGCATCATTCAGTGCAACAATATAGTTTTGAATTTATCTTCCACCTATTATACTGCGATCCCCAAGCCGCCTGCCAAGTATGGGGATTATGGCAACTCCTCCCTTCTGAGGAGGAGGCCTTTGTACGGCAGTGGACGTCTATCGGCTGCTGACGATGTTTATGATGACACCGAATAATGCCCCAGTTATGCAACGTGGTTACTGTTATATACTGTTTATGTACATAGATAATTTAGAATTGAAAATAAGACATCTTCGTTGGACATAAGACACAACATCCCAAAATAATCGATCCTACAAATATTTGGATAGCAGCTATATTCAGTTGTAGTCATACGATCAACCTAACCGACGAAAGGCATTTATTTAGGTCCGCTGCGCCGGTGAATGGTATGGCAACTTTCTCCACTTTTAAAAACCAGTTTTATGAATATTGATAGGCTTAACAACGATGTATTGCTTTTGATTTCTTCACATTTTTGCATCACTTCCTTTTGGCGTTACGTGTTAATGCGATATTATGACGAAACGTAATTACTTTATTTTTTTTATACTTACCAAACTGTAACAGAATATAATCGGTTTTTATCAATGTACCGTAAAGAAGGGGTCTGTATAGCTTCAGATTATGTACTGAATTGATTTTCTCCATAGAATATCTTATACCTAGCATCTTCCTTATAACTAAGAATCTATCATGATCTATCATGATCTTCTATTTATTTAAGTTCGTAAAAGGCTAAATTCTTACTGCCTGATTGACGGACAGTCAATACATAGCCTAAACCGCTGGGCTCTAGAGACTTATACAATTCGATGTTCTTCACAATACGTAGGTGCAGAATATTTATGAAGTAGCACACTGATTCCAAGGTGATCAAAGTTGACTAAATAATTCCACTCAAATAACCCAGCTAAAATCACCCGGTTGATTTGTTTCCGAGGTGATCGAACGCAGAATACTTATGAAGAAGCACACTGATTCCAAGGTGATCAAAGTTGACTAATTTATTCCACTCAAATAACCCAGCTAAAATCTCCCGGTTGATTTGTTTCCGAGGTGATCGAACGCAGAATACTTATGAAGAAGCACACTGATTCCAAGGTGATCAAAGTTGACTAATTTATTCCACTCAAATAACCCAGATAAAATCACCCAGGTGATTTGTTTCCGAGGTGATCAAAGTTGACTAATTAAGTCCACTCAAATCACCCAGCTCAAATCATCCAGGTGATTTGATTCCGAGGTGGTCAAAGTGGAATAGACCAACAATAGTACTTGTTTGTAATAATAATGTCCTTCTGGCCGATACAAATACAACTGCTAGTCTTTTACAAGATTAGCCATCTACGCGGTATAAACCTAAAGTATATAAATAAGGTTAGCGTAGACCTCTTCTTCGCCCCTTGAGCGTCCATTGAGTACGGCGGCGACTCCGAGGAGGACGGCGGCGGGGTTGCGACCCCCGTCCCCGTGAGCACCGTAACAGGTTCCCGGGGGGCTACAATGCGCCCCCCGGCGGTGGGCTCAAAGGCAAGGCACTGAGGGGCCCCTGGTGCAGATCCCACCGGAGAGCCCTGGGGTCCCCCCTCTCATGTGCCGATGCGACAGCCGCGGGGGTTTTAGTGGGTAAGAATCCCACATACCCCGGTCGAGCCCCACAACTCCCGGGGCTCGTTGGAAGATTTCCCCCGCGTCAAAAAAAAAGAAAAAAAAAGACCTCTTATTTTACTCATCAGACGGGAAGGAAGACTGATACGACCGGGGAGACTATAGACGCAGAACCGACTTTTTACATGCCCATCCGACACATGAATCATCTGAATTTTCAGACAATCAAGTTGGCCTGCATTGTCTTAGATAGTAAGCAACAATTATATAATGTTTTTGACCCCAGACCTGAGGTTTGCAAAGCTGCGCCGTGGAGATTATACGGAGGTGGAGATTGTTTGTGATTGTTTGGTAATAAAAAAATACATTTAGCATACAATAATCTTTTTTATCCGACTTTAAAAAAGGAGGAGGTTCTCAATTCTTCTGTATATATATTCGACAGCGGAAACTTACGACCGCTCTGTGAAAACAGAAGGCATTGCACCGTTAGCAAAGGTCGTAGACAAATACAGTGAAACAAAAACAAAAATGAAATACATTTTATACTTGTCATAAAACTTACATACTTGTTGAATTTATTTTAACCACAAGATCTAGAATAACCTAATTATAAATTCAGTATAATACTTATTTTGATATCATTGCAGAGCTGCCTTTATGCTTCTTTCTTGAACTCAGAGTAATTAGAATAGGCTAGTATCGCGTCGCTTCCCCGAACAAATTTTTCGTTGCACTTTTGCGGGGTGCGGGATGCGAAGTAAACACACACAGATACAATTTCACGCATACCCACACTATAATAAACTCGTAACACATTCAAAAAGATACGCACACAAATAAAGAATGACCTGAACATATGAACAAAATTTGGCAGAGGGGTTAGCGCATCATGCTCTCTCCAGTGGTATCTCCTCTGTTCAGTTCTTGAATCATGAATTTTGGTTACAAAAACTATCATCATTGGCGGGCCTGTTGGTCTAGTGGTTAGACACCTTGGCCGCTGATCAATAGGTTGTAGGTTCGATTCCCACCAAGTGTCTGGGTGTTTTATCTATATAAGTATGTATTTACAAAAAAAAGTATATATGTATTAGTAAAGGCTCTGCCTAGTTTGGGATCAGATGACCGTGTGTAGATTGTTCCAGAATATTATTTTTATTATCACTTTCTACGATTGCCGCCTTTTCAGTAAATATACAAATTATATAAGAAAATAAACTGTAATCTCATTCATCATCATCATCATCACCTTCACCAGCCAGAAGACGTCCACTGCTGAACATAGGGCTCAGGCATCCCTAGCCTATCCCATATTAGCATCCACCGGTTACCTGCGACGCGCATAATGTCGTTAGTCCACCTAGTGAGAGGCCTGTTAAAACGCTGCGTCTTCCGATTCGTGGTCGCCACTCGAGGACCTTTCTTCCATATCGGCTATTGGTTTTGCCAGCGATGTGATTAATGAAAGAAATCAGTGGTGCGAGCCGGGGTTCGAACCTGCGGACTTTGTTTCCAAAGCAAGCCTTTGCCCACTGTGCTGTTACTGCTTCGGGAGGAAATGGGAGGGTACTATTCTTACCCGGACACCCCACGGGGAACTTACAGTTATAAATAGGTTACCTTACATAGATAGTACCTATGTTAGTAGTACCATAAAAATAAATACGTATACATGTCATACATTTGGCCTAGGTAGTAGAAGTAAATGATCTAATTTCATCACATTTCAAGATCATGATTTCATAATTTGATCAGTTTCATAACATATATGGACCCAAAAGAATCATCTGTTTTTCCTCTTGGGGTACGGACCTCGGTACCAATAGTACTAGTTAAATACTGAATTAGTACTGTTTATTAAACATATTTATATTTAATTTAAAAAAATATAGGTATACATTTTAATTTAATGTGTTATAAAACTTCTTGCTTATTATCAAATAAATCATTACTCGTATTTCTTTTATATTATGATTGATCTTCGACACGAGGTTAGAAGTTATGTGTTAACACCAAGGTGGAACGAACATAATTATTTATAATGATTTATGATAAATTATTGTGACAAGTAACAATAATTTGTATTCTTTACAATAAGCAGAATTTGATATAAGATTAATGATTACTGCTTACAGTATATTTCTTAAATAAAATCCTGATTAAAAGTTACTCTGAACAGGATGCTCATTGCTCACTTGTACGACCTTCGCTCTATTTAGCCTGAATTAAAAAAAAATGATTAGACGCAGGTTAAATAGTGGTTCATTAATACAAATCTATGGCGAGTACCACATAACTAGACAGATGGTGCTGTAGTAAAGGATGACATCACACGAACATTCCTGAATTGCGCTACTGAAGTTTCAACGCTATGTGTGATATAAGAACATCCCAACATCAACCCAACTGACTGGTCTCGCCGGCCAGGCTGAAGGGTCGTACGCTGCGATCTCGACATGCATTCCCTCGCTGAGTTTCTTGCCAGATCTTATCAGTGGGGGCGGGTTGTGAACTGGTGGTAAACTCACTTTCTCTAAGCGGCAGCCCAAACCGAGGCCATGCCTCCCTTGTGCTAGTCGCTACCCCAACTCTTCTGGCTGGAGCACTTTAAGCGCTCGCCCTCTTATCCGCTGAAGCTGTCGTGGCCTTCTGCGGCCAGTAGTAATATTCCTACAAAAAAAAAATTACTGACAGAGTTTAACCAGACCGGTCCATTCAAGGGTTCTATTTACAACGTTGCAGGTCCATCATCAAATCATTCTTAATGGTTAAAGTGAACAATACATTCAGACAAATCGAATGAGCCCAAACATGATGGGATTAGTAGTGAGAACCACGTAAATCCACTAACTCTGAATAGCTTAG
The DNA here is from genome assembly GCA_911728495.1 of Furcula furcula. NCBI lineage: Eukaryota > Metazoa > Arthropoda > Insecta > Lepidoptera > Notodontidae > Furcula > Furcula furcula. Next base: position 8,788,816 of record OU452254.1, on the reverse strand, counting down.
CAACCATTCAAGGGTTTTGTTTCCCACCTTCGTCAGATCCATCATATGATCAGCGTATTGGTCCAAAGCAATCTCGGATATTTGCCGCGAAGCAAATTTTTGTAATTTTTAATCATTGCTGTGTTCCGCTTTGAACTGTAAGTTTGAAATGAAATGACTTTTACGGATTATATCGCAGATTATTTTCGAATTTACTTTCCCGAACTTTTAGACACTTTACAGCAGTACCTGTCACGGGAACTGAGATGATAGATGTCCATATGACACTAATAACAAATGAATTTACCTCAAGACCTTTGGTGACGAGCATATTATGCAGCCTTTTATGGGCTGGCGTGGCGATCGTTTTGCTTATCTCGTTTCTAAATTGAATAAAATATTGTTAATAAGAAAAAAATATTGGCATTTTTACAGGTCGAGAATACCTCGAGGTGACTTTGATCACGTGCAAGGGTTTAGTGGAACGAACAAAACAGAGGTTAGACAAACTATGCACGTTCAGAACTTTGATGCCGGAATTTTTTATTGCCGGTGACTTGAAAAAAGAACTTTCTTTATGCAAAAAAATTGGGTAAGTCCAAATATTTTTACCATTATTTAATAATAGGTACCATAAAAAATAATATGACACACTAGGTGATAATAATACAGGGTAACCATTAGACCAACGGGCCCGTCGCCGTCACTGCCTTCTCTCTGCCTTCAATAAAAGCAGTTCAATTTGGAGTAACCTACCGCAAACGCAATAAGAAACATGATATACCCGTTGTAGGACGTAATTTTTAATGGTTTCTCACTGCATTATACGCGTAGGCGCACATAGCCAGTTGTAACTACTGTCCGGTAAACGATTAGTTGGTTAAGAAACATCAGGCAAGGTCATTTGAATTGAGCGTCTCCGTACTTCGGAGGGCGCGTAAAAAGTCAGTCCCGGCTATTGTCATCTAGACAGCAATCGTTAACTAACGGCAGCTTGAAAACTCTGACACCAGGTTGGCCACTAACCGTATGACAAAAAAAAAACAGCATTATGTACTCGTCCAAAGTTACAGGAAAAAAACCGGCGTAAAACTAGCCTTGGTCAGGCGTGACACACACGTCACCATAGTCGGTCACTGACACGAAACTAACTTTTGCATGTTTTTTTTTTCAATTTAAACTACTGCCTTGTCCGGTGGCGTTAACATGGTTCTCTGCGATGGACAACCGCCTTTATTCCCAAAAAAAAAGCAAATCCGACTTCGATACGTACATATATTTACTCTGCGGTAATTGCTTGGCCGCAGGTGGCAATGCGATGGAGGATTACAAAGCACACATTTTATTAAAAACTTATTCATTCTAGCCCTAAGGAATCCAACATTATAATCGGTCTGAAAAACTAAAGCAGGCAAACCGACGCCTCCAACTCCCACGCATGTGGTCTTTGTTCTTAAATATTTTTTTTGACGAAAAGGAGTTTTTCGTTTCATTATAATGACGTAAAGCTATATTTAGTTCTCAGGTTTAATTACAATAGACTTTACATATAAATAATACCGACGCAAACTTGAACGCAAGCAATTTACATATTATGTCTCACCGACGTCACTGAATACGGTGTACTGAAACTGTAGGGTTTAATGTAGGTTATTAACTACAACGCAAATAGTTTAAACATGTATGTGTTGTATTTTGTATTTGTTGTATTGTTTTTGTCTGCATAAAAAATAATTATGTACCACGTGTAAAGTTGTAATATCAAAGTTATGACTTTATTCTAGGTCATGCTGTTGTTTTAATTCAACTGTGGTATCTTGAGTTATGGGTTGTAGTTTTTTTTTAATTAAGACCTTTAATTTTCATTCGTTTGATTTATTTGCTATATACTTATATGATATTTATTATAGTAAATTTAATGCTCGTTATAATGCATGATTATCTATCGATACGACTTTTTTCCAAACAGTTAAAGGTCCTTGGTTCTTATTTTGGGCTAAACAAATTGATACAGTAGTAGGTATATAGTTAAGGTATTATGTAAATATAGTTGTCTTGTTTCTACAAAAGCGTCACTCATATTCTTTAACTTATAGTTATTGGCATACACCAAAAGTTTTTGCAAAAATTGACTCGTGGTTAAGACGATATTCAAATGTATTTTATCTTACGCTTGGGAGGAGTCGAAACTATTCTAGTCCTTCTAGCCATGCGTCTCATCGTCCGATGATGAATTGGTGGAATTAAGTAATGCGATTCCTGCGCATACTTTCCAAAATAAATTCCCTAGAATAACGTCCTCCTGGCCGAGAAGACCACAGCGGCCAATCTTTGACAAGATCAGCCATCTACGCGGGAGATATTAAGAATAAGAATGATTTATTTGTTAGAGCATTGTATATAAGATGTTACAGTATTATAGGTATCAAATACTCTGCCGTTTCCGGCGTACAAATGTATTTAGTATATTAAAATCTCTCGGAACAATTATAATGAATACATATTTTACTTATACAAATTATTATGTCAAGGTATAATATTAGATGAATAGAATACAAAATAAAGTCATTATAATCCATATGTCAATAAATAAAATAAGTCAGATTTAATATCAAAATAGCAGATACAACCATGATAGCTTAAATTACTAATTTGCTATCAAATTTCTCATTTAGGAAGTCTTTGATGGTGTAGTACGACTTGTCGAGTAAAAATTTAAATAATTTCGTTTTAAATGCCTTAAATTCTAATGTCTTAAAGATATCTGGTAATTTATTATATATGCGAATAGCCATGCAGAAGACATTATTTGAGAATAGCTTAATATTTTGTCTAGGTAAATACAACGTATGAATTCTGCGGCTTGCTCTGGCAACCGTATCATTATGTTTAATAAATAAATTACTGTTCTTATAGACAAAAATACAAACTTCAAAAATATATAAGGCTGGGAATGGTAGTATATTTAGATGTTTAAACAATGGCACACAACTGTCTAGTGGATGAGCTCCACATATTGCACGTATACATTTTTTCTGCGCTATAAATACTCTAGTCATGTTAACAGAATTACCCCACATTATTATGCCATACCGTAGAAGCGATGACACATATCCATGATATGCACATAGTGCCGCTTCAATGCCAACCACGCGTGCTAATTTACTGAGGACGTATACAAATCTATCAAGTCTTGAACATAAATTATCTGTGTGTGCTTTCCAATTACAAAATTTATCTATTGTTAGTCCTAGGAATTTTATATCATCTACTTCTTCAATAATATTATTATCATAAAGTATATTTAGTTGTTGGCGATTGCTATTATATGTCTGGAATTGAATTAATTTTGTTTTATTAGTATTTATCTGTAGATTATTATGTTTTAACCATGTTACTACGTTGTCAAGTGTTTCTTTTATTTCATTTTGGTATTCTGAAAAATTATTAAATTTGTGCTCTATACATATCGTTGTATCATCGGCATACAGGATACATTTATTTTTAGTAATATTAGGTAGGTCATTTATATACAGTAAAAAAAGTAAAGGCCCCAATATGCTACCCTGAGGAACGCCACAGCCATTTTTTATATATGGAGACCGATATGTGGTTTTATAGTTTCTGGCGTATCCAGTTATCTCCACACATTGCTGTCTGTTTGTGAGGTAAGATTCAAGCCATTTTAAAGCCTGTCCTCTTATGCCGTATTTCTCTAATTTCGAGATCAATATTGTGTGATCTACAAAATCAAATGCTTTTGACATTATAGCACTTGTGTAGACAAGTACACTCTCTCTTCCTTCCTATATTCTAATAATACGAGCGGGGAGTGATTAGTTGCAGGACAGACTTTACGAGTATAAATGAACGAACGCATGGATCATTTTACTTTCCGGCTAATCAGGTGATTGGCCTGCATTTTCCTAGCCAGTAAGAAACAATTAGGTACACAAAGTTGTTGTTCCCCGCGGGATCTGAACCCACGACCTTCGGTTAACAAAGCAAGAGGTTCCCGTTGCGGGCGTGGCGAATGATTGACATTTATGACTACGGATTTTTCTTTTGAAACCGTCAGTCACTAAACGCAAAATATCGTAACTTGGGTACAAACAGAAAAGGGGGTTGAAAATTTCAGGTATTGTCTGGGGGAGGGACGTGATGTAAAAAGGTTGGGAATCCCTGCGTTAGACTAACAGATCCATCACTAACTAATGTATTAACTAAGGTCTCGTGTGACGAGCACAAGCTCACCATCAGCTAACGTCTGTGTGTTTAGTTATAATTGTTTCTTGCTTTCCAGAGAAGTGGTCATACTACCGAATCTGACCTACGAACATCGTAGGGTCTGCCTGATAAAGATGTCTATAGACGTTTTCGATTCCCGCGATGTGTTTATGCTGTACAAATATGGTGTATTGGTAAATATGAACAAATTCACTAAATTATTGGTATTTGTACGTTTTGATATTTCAAAGAGGCATGCCAAATAACCCTGACACAAGCAAGCGCATCAGATTATCACTGATCATATAACTGGCTGGGCTGAACTTATTTTCATTAGACATTAGGTAATTGGACCAAGATTTAAAAAAAAACGCATTCAAATCAGACAACTATTTTGTCACTAGTTTGGCATATACAGATAAATAGACGACAGATAATGGTTACACTAAACTCTACTTGACTTAATTTTTTATCTTAATATCTAATTTTTGCTGTGCTGGGCATCGATATAATACTATACGATGGTGCTGGGTTTAAAAACCTGCGTGTGTTAGGCTAGCCGCACATGCTCAATAATATTGTCAATATTCTACAAAATATTGTCAATAATATAGTGTGTGCGCTGCCCGTATTAGGTAGGTAGTCGCCTATAAGGTTAGTTACATAAAGGCGACTTTTTGGCCCCGCCTTTCGTCTTACTTTCATCTTCCCCACACTGACAGTACTGTATTAATTATTCAATACAAAAAAAATATATTTTATTAATGCACACAAACAAAACATAGGTGAATTTATGCCAGAGGCAAAAATATTATTGACAATTTTACTGAGCGTGTTGGGCTAGCCTTATATGCTTGTGCTTCAGCGTGCTTTAAGACCGAGTGTAAGCTCCGTTTAACTACATACATGATTACAACCATCACCATCATCATCAGCAGTCGAAAGACGTCCACTGCTGAACAACGGCCTCCCCCTTAGAAGGGAGGGGTTGCCATAATCCCCACGGTTGGCAGGCGTCTTGGGGATCGCAGTATAGGTGGTAAGTAATGCAAAATAAAGACGCTGTTGCCCGTCTTCTTGTTTTCCCTTAGTCGCCTCTTACGGACACACAACGGGAGAAGATAGGTGGGTGCTATTCTTACCCAGACACGGGTACTGTTTAATTATAATACATAGTAGTAATTTAAACGCGTACCACACTGTAAGCAACCAGTGGCCCCATCATGGTGACCGCTTCAGAAAAGCAGCAGGAACGAAGTGCTATTGCTGAGTTTGTTGACATTTACAAAGATATGCTATGTCTTTATGTATTGTCACCGGAGAATTACAGGGTTAAAAAAACGCGTAAGGAATCGCTTCATATATTTACCTTTCTTTCAACACTGAGTGCCGCTTTCACAAACGTCAATTAATTTTAATACTCATTAATTTAAAAAAAAAAAACTATTTAATTCGACTCTCGTGTATTTTTAAATATTAATTACGAGATATTTAATATTATGTACTTACTATCAACGTATTATAGTTGGTATCGAGTGACGAAATAATCCAATGTTAAAATATGGCCTAATGATGATTAACTATAGGTAATTGACGTTTGAAGGTGCGGCAGTTAAAAAATATTTTTTTTGCAACGGTAGGAGCCATATCGTATGATGTCTGGTAGCAATAGTTCAAACTTTGTCTACTTTCGAATCAGAAGACCGTGTAATTGACGCAGCTATTATTATACTGATCATCATCATCGTCTGCAGCCGAAAAAAGTCCACCGCTGAACAAAGGCCTCCTCCTAAGAAGGGAGTGGTTGCCACAATCCCCTTGCTTGTTAGGCATTTTGGGATTGCAGTATAGGTAGTAGGTAATCCAATAGAGACGCTGCTGCCCGTTAGTCCCCCGGTAGCTATCCATTAGTAACCTCTTATAATACCCGATGGGAGGAAACGGGTGGGACACCCCAACGACAATTGTCTTTCATCAGCAGCTGTAGATCTTCCACTAAAGGCCTCCCTCTTAAAATCCAAAAATATCATTTTTTTTATTTCAAATAGGCTTAACGCTAGCACTTTTGAACGGTCAATTTCTTAAAAGCTACCACCGGATCACAACGCGGCCTCAACTGAGAAGATCCGGCAAGAAACTCAGCGGGCTTGTCATTTTTTCACTTTTTTTTTTAACAAAGTTTGTCTTATTATAGTTAGATCAGCACCAGCGACAGTGTGTCCTGCCGTTCTAAAAGGAGGGGTTGCCATAACACCCCAACTGGCAAGTGTCTTGGGTCTTGGCAATAGGTTTTATATTTATTTTATTCTAGATAGGCGAATACTTAAAGAGATATGACTACGTGAAGGGTTTTGAGCTGGTTATGGACTACCGGGAATGCAACCTCCTGAATGTGGTGTCTTCGATGAATCCTGCGGAATTCAGAAAGGCCTTGACGTTGTTGACTGTAAGTAATTGGTACACTGCCTATACTTTGTAATTAAAACTGGTAGTAAATTTACACATTTTGCATACTGGATTATTGAAAAGGTCGTTGAAGGAAAACATCGTGAGGAAAACTGCATGTCTGAGAGAGCCTAACTAGCTTTCGAATGACGCGTGAAGTCCGCCAACCCGCACTTGATCAGCGTGGTGGACTGTGCCCTGAGCCCCTTCATATTGAAGGGTGGCCCGTGCCTAGTAGTGGGACGTAAACAAGGGCTGATAATATTATTGAAAAATAAAGATGTCTCTTTGGTTTTAACCACTTGGTACAAAAATATCAAAATAACTTCACTTGAAAGTATCAACAATGATCAATAACAAGTGTAATGATCATGATCACGGCCGTTCGCCGCTTGCCAAGGTCCTCACCTAACCTGTCCCTGTCACCCCTATGACTGCCGTGCATATGGTGGATATATTTTCTGGAATTTTGAGGTGGATAATTTAATAATTGTAAATGTTTTTTTTTATTGTTTAAATGATCTATTAACGATACGATTACGTGATAAAAATATACGCACTGAAAAAAAAACAACCTGTATTTATAATCGAAGGTCGGTGACTTATAATGAGGTTAGAAAAATAATTCATTTTTAATATTATACAATTATTATTATTATACAAGACAAGCAAGACGTCTGCTTGATGAAATCATTAATCAATTAAAATATATAACAAATGAAGGAGGGTCGTTGTTTCATGAGCAAAAAAGTGTATAGATAATTATTTATGTAATCAAAGATACTACTATATTTTACTGGTATACAGAAACTACTCTGTAAAAAAATACCGTTATTATTAGCGTGCTTTAAGGTCCATAAGGTATGTAAGATATTAATTTTTCATTTTTCTTTCGTTTCAGGAGGGATACGGTATGCGTATAAAGACCCTACATTTAGTAACCCCTTCTAAATGGATTGATGCTTTGGTTGGGCTATTCAAACAAGTTCTGAGCCCCAAAATTGGCAGCAGGATAATGGTTCACAAGACATTGGATAGTTTGTACGAGCTCGTGCCAAAAGAAATCTTTCCGTTAGATTACGGCGGCGAAGAGAGACCACTGAATATACTTAGTGGTAATATTTTATTATTTTATTTAATATACGCTAGTGCTTGACTGCAGTCTCACCTAATGGAAAGCGGTGACACAGACGAGGATGGTAAAGCACATTATCTTATTAAAAGCCTATTCACTCTAATCTTGAATCCACATCATAATCGGGTGGGAAAACCGACGCAGGCAAACTATTCCAGTCCTTAGCTGTCTTATTACAAAATGAAGAAGCAAATAGCATAGTCCGGACTGAAGGTACGTTTACCACATAAGGGTGCGTATGCGCAGTGCGACTCGTCGTCCGATGATAGAAGCGTGAAGGTGGGATCAAGTTATGTAACTCCTGCGCATACTGTCTAAAATGCATCCTGTAGAATACCGAGAGGCTGGCTACTCTGCTATAATTTTCTTGTTTTTTTCTGACCCTCTATTAATTTCTCCATCACACTCGGCTTCAGCTTCAAATCGACACATTAGTTTATTATTTTGTACTAGATATTAATTTAGGTGTGACGATTGAAAAATGGTCATCAAAATTATAGTCTAAAGTCCCCGTCGGATATCCGCCTAAGCATCCGCCCTCCGAACTCTTCCTAGGCCAAAATTCTCCACAAAATCACGCTATGTGGTTAAAATTAAGTTAAAAAATATAAACAACGTGTACAACTACTCCTCCTCCTCCAGTCGTTAGCTGACTGCTGAGCACGTTATGTTCCCGATCATCTTTTCTTCTGGTAATCTCTCGCCAGTTCTGTGGGTTTATGACACAGTATAGCGTCAGAGATCTTCATGTTTAGGTATTTTGTCACTTGATCCGACTATCGTGTAGGACTGCGCCCTCTTGCTCTCTTTCCTTCTACCTTACCGGTTGCTATAAGTCGCTCCAGGTTGTCGGGAGATTTTCGGGCTATATGACCAAAGTAAGCACCCTTTGCAGGGATATACTTGATAGCCTCTGAGTCATATTCAAATCCCAACAACTACTAGTGGCTTTTAAACACGTCGTTTATAAATTCTTAGGTCCCTGTTGGGTGTCGTAGGAGGCGACTGAGGTAAAACCAGAAGACGCTGCTCGTCTTCTGTGTGATATCCAACTACACGTATAGTTGCGGTCCCCAACATTCCTATTCCAAGCGTGAGAATTAGAATATTATTCAATTACTGTTTTCTTTTTCAGAGCAATGGACTGAAATACTTTCTGCAAAAGAAACCATGGATTACTTCAGGGAAATGAACAACGCTCGCACGGTCGAGTCTTGTAGACCGGCTCATCATTTCAACGAGAATTACATTGGAACACCGGGGTCATTCAGGGCACTGAGTGTAGATTAATTTATATTTCACTAGCTGACCCACGCAGCTCTGCCTGCGCTATTTTTACGTTAACTAAACTTTTAATAACAGATATTCGCATCGAATACATAACCTCCTTTTTTATAGTCGGTTAAAAACTGGGACCCACTTTTTACTTGCTCTCCGAAGCACGGACCCGTTTAGTTCAAATGGCGTTAAACGGTCACCCATCTATTTAATGACCTTACCTAACGTTGCTTAACCCGATCGGTTACAAAACCTTGATAACAACTCTCTATGAGTGTTACCTTACTAATATTTATTATATTTTATAGAAAAATTGATAAAATCGGACCAAGCGTATAACCAAGTACCCGTTTTGACTTTAATCCCCTCTCCCAAAAGAACCGTGCTAGATTACGGGATAAAAAGTATCCTATGTCCTACCTCGTAGTAAGATCTCAAATCATGCCAAGTTTCATTTGAATCCATTCAGTAGTTTCGGCGTGATGCTCAGCCGCGATACAGACAGACAGACAGACAGACAGACAGACAGACGGACAGACAGACAGACAGACAAAAATTAAAAAAAATACATTTTCGGCCTCAGTATCGGTTATAGAATGCCCTCCAAATATAATTTTCAAAATATCTTCAATGTACAGAATTGGACCTGTTACAGTTTTATTATAAGTATAGATTAGAATAATATCACACGTTTCCAACAGACTCTATTTTAAACCTTATTACAACTAACCAGGATTTTATCTTGTATGAATTGCGTAGTTTTAGTTTGGTAAAAATTAGCACGGGGGGACGGCTTAAAGCAAGAATCAGTTCAGAAATTAAGGCCCATGGGGCAAGTTGGACACTAAGTGGGTACTAAATAATATTTTATTAATAAACAATAATAGTACTAGATTATTATTAATAGAAATAAAGTTATTGATGTAAAAGTTTTTTTTTTAATTTTTGCCCTACTGCTCCAGACGGAGGCTATGTTTTTCGAGTGTATGTATGACTAATTGCATAAAATAATTTCTATTTATGACATCATTATCATCAAAAATAATCTGTATCTTATTAGGTACTTCTATATTGTTACAGACTTCCGGTATCTGTTTACACCAGCTCAACTTTGTAGTGCACTTACATAATTATATATCGATTATATTTGTGATCTTATTTGTTCTGTAGCTTTGCATTATTTTGATTTGTGTTAAACTACCTACTAAATAAAATGTTATTATGTTGCCGTCCGCTTGACAGCTTCCGGCGTAACAAAATACATATTATGAGTAATATTTAAACTAGTTTATGTTTATAGGTATTATTAATTGATAATTCTTCTTATTCAATCTCCAGTCTAAATAGTATTAATGTTCAGGACGACTATAATACTACGAAAGGACAAAATAGTGTTTGTGTTACAGAGTGTTGTGTTTTATAGTAATATACTAGCTGACCCGCGTAGCTCCGCCCGCGCTTTTATTACATTTTGCTCCCATTTTCTCCCTCCTCCCTAGATTTATCTCTCTCCATATCTCTCTCTCTTATAAAAAAAATCTAATTATATGCTCTTTCTCTCCTCTCTCTTTCCCCTCCCGCTTCGGTTTCCGTCACACTCCTCCACTTCCTCTCCCTGTTGTCCCCTCTCTGAACCCTCATCCCCTCTCTCTTCTACGAACTTGCTCCTTCTCACTCCCCCCTTACTCCACCTAACTCCCCCGATCCCTCACCCCATCACCCCCTCCTCGAATCCCCTCTCCCTCTTTCTCCTCTCTTGCACCCTCCTCTCGTTCTATATATCCTCGTCAATCATGGTATCAGCGGCATTAAATATACTTTATGACCTATTCTCAGACCTCCCCGATATGCACACAAAATTTCATACAAATCGGTTCACCCATCTATTTAATGACCTTACCTAACGTTGCTTAACCTTAACCTACCGGGATAAAAAATCGTATGTCCGTTTCCTGGTTTTAAGCTACCTCCCACCAATTTTCAGCCGAATCGGTTAGGCCGTTCCTGAGATAAATAGTGTAACTAACACGACTTTCTTTTATTTAGCTAGATTAAAGTTCTATAGTGATTGTATGTTCAATTTCACCGATAGATGGCGCTGTTCATAATTGTGAATCACGCTAACATCGTAAATTACTGTATAATGATATTCGATAATGAAAGTTTTTAATGTTTCGCATCTTTTATTGTTGCGACTGTAATACAATACCTATACACTACCTGGACTTGGGGAGTTTCATTAAAATTTCATGAACGACAGATTTTAACTTTTCAAAGATATAATGTCATATTGCTATCAGCAAAGTACTTAGAACAATACAGAAATCTAATGAAAATTTCCTGGGTGTACCGGACCGGCTTACCCCTTACAAAAATTTACCCTTCGCCACTGCCATATCTTATGCAAACTAAATGTCTGCTCAGTCCCTATTGTATATAGCGTAATAATACATATCTTAATGATTAACTGATCAGTCTATAAATACCCTATTCACATACAAAGGAAATTACGTGGTAATATGTGCAAGTAATGTTTCACTGCTTAGCCCCTATGAAACATAGCGTGATGTTTTATATACCAATTTATACCCCTACTTCTACAAAACACATCAGTGAAAGTCCTATCAAAATCCATTCACGGGTTTTCAAATGATACCTGGACAAACAGACAGACAGACAGACAGACAGACAGACAGACAGACAGACAGACAGACAATAATTCCAAAAAAAATTGTTTTGGCCTCTATGTCGATAGTATAGTATGCCCACATAGAAATTTTGGAAAAATATTCAATGTACAGAAAAAGTGCTCTTTGAGTTTTATTATAGTATAGATAGTTAAGTTTTATAACTCTGCGATAGTTAAGAGCCTAGATTTAATTTCCTAATAAATTCTAATATAGTTTTGTGTATAAGCTCACTATCCCGAGGAGGGGTGAGCTGAATCACTTATAGATAGCCTAGCCTAGGGCTCATAGTACTTGCTATTTGTAATTAGCGTAGGGTAATAGTATGATAGAAGTACCCACATTCCCTAGATGTGCTAAGCACATATATGAACGGCAAATAGCTTTTGCAGCTAGGTCCCAAATCTAGGAACCAACTCAGGACCTAGATCTGGGTCCGCCTTGGTGGGTCTAAGTGCCTAAACAGCACTGCTGTACATATTTCCATAGTTATAGGCAGTTGTTCTATCGCATATCATGTTTTCTAGGGTTTTTGCTATGACCTAGGCCCCTAGGTGGTCTAGATCATAGGTATACAGATAGTACACATCGCAGGCTACCTATCGGTACTATTTGTGGGCATGTGGATACTACGGGCAAGGCGCAGAGGAAGCGACAAGCAGCCAAGGCATAGTCGTCGCGCCCCTACGTACAGTATTTATCGGCCTGTAGTTCCCTAACAGAAATAGATAGATAAACCCTATGTACACCGTTAGAAAGCTGCTTACACGCACTTTCTAACGGTATAGGTATCATGTATGTGTCTAGAATAGCCTAAGTAGAATAAGCGAAAATGTACAGTTTTCATAATAAAAATAAAACGTTAGTGGCTGCCTCGGTGGGGCTCTCGTTACGGTAAAGTTCCCTGCAAGGATAGTAAATGCGCATTCGGCGCCACTGTCGGTGAACAAGCAAGCGGTCGATGCGGGAACTAAAAGCAAGATATAAATAGAAGAAAAGAATATTCAGTACGAAGAGCGCCACCGTCGGAGCCACTATCAAGCTTGCTATCAAATTGGGAGTTCTTATTTCACGGACACCTTGTAAACAACCTACATTGTAACCAACAGCGTCAACACTCTTCGGCGGGTTCATACCGTACCAGCGATAGCTACAGACACACAGGACGTCAGTGGCTCGTGCATTCGGGTCCGCCCGTCCTGCACAATTAATTAATGATAAATATGTAATAGTTATTGTATAAGTATGACTCTTGATTAGCTTATCTGTTTGTCTATATAAATAGAAGTGTCACAACGTTCGAATCAGTCATTCTGTCACCTTCATTGAGAACAGTTGTAAGTGGAAACTCTGCACGATTGTTTATAAAATATTATTGACCGTCAAATGATTGTGTTGATTATTGTGACCATCCTGATTACCTGAAGTATTACAATATGCTTCGATATATTTTTGAACTTCAATATTATAATATTTACCAGGTGGTAGGTTCCTTGTGCAAGGATCGGTTCAGGTAGGTACCACCACAGTGTCAGATATACTGCCGCCAAACAGCAGTGTGTAAGCATCGCTATATTCCAGCGTGAAAGGCACTGTAGCTGGTGAAATTGACGGACACAACGACTTAATATCTAATGTCTTAAGGGTTGGCAACGCGCTAGTGGTTCTTCTAGTGTTGCTGGATATTAGCTATATTTAGCTTAATAATTAACTTTAATTGACGTTTGAAGGTGCGGCACTAAATGTTAAATTAGTACAGTCTAATGCAGTGTAGAACACAATAACAAAGTGCCTTCGCCTTAATAGAGACAATAAGAAAAATGCCATTGGACACATTCCTAACATAATTAAGTTAATCGTTTAGGTCAAAATAGTACTGATTTGCCTTACGGTAGATTGTTTTTTTATGGTGCTACCTCATGGTACCAATAAAATGATTTTTGTTGAAGAAAGGAGAACATAAACGTAAACGCCTAGCTAAAAGTTCATAGCAATCTATTTATCAACAAGTTTTTAAGTATATCTAGAATTTCAAATACACTTGTACAGTTAGGGATAAAAATTCATTTACGCTGGTGACTTTCGTTGTCATACAAGCAACATTTTAATCTACCCGGATGGGTTAACGTGCATGTCTCATGTTACTGACAAGGGTCTGTATAAGGGTCGTTTAGTAGTCGAGTCGAGTGTCCTGCCCGCCGGTTAACGTGTCCTCTCAAACGCCGGATGCCGTTTGATGTATCGGCCCTTTTAACAACACCTCTGTGTCAACCTTTTTTGGGTTCGTGAACGAGAGAAAATGACATGAGCCGAGACTATTTTTTAAGGTTATTTTTTTACTAAAAGGGCTATAGTTTCTCACAATTTTTGCGTTATTAAAAGGTTATCATCATCATCATCATTAGCAGGAAAACGTCCAGCATTGAACATAGAACCCCCCGCCCCGTCGGTGACCTTAGTTCTTTGGCGAATTTCTACATTTCGGATTCTATCGCGCAAAGAAACTCCGAGCATAGCTCTCTCCATTCCTCGTTGTATGACTCCACAGTGTGATTCTGAGCTTCTCTAAACGGCCAGCAGTTAAAGACCATGTCTCAGTACCATATCTCATCACTGGCAACATACACTGTTTAAAAAAAAACTAATAACTACTGGTTACTTTAAAAATATCGACTTGTAAAAGATAAGGGCGTGAAATCATCTAGAAGACTGCCTACTTGTCGCCTAGCCACTTGCAATAATTTGTTAGGACTTGAACCAACTATTTACACTTGTGAGTATTTAGAAATTTGTGTCTCAAACAAGCAACTTTACTACGCCCCTTTGTGTACACATCACCTCTGAAAGAATCACCAGAAAGAACGCAAGTTTAGTTTTTCTGGATCGGTGGATACTATTCTTGCCTGGAACCCCCAGGGGAACATATGTTATATATGTACTCATAAATACTAACACACATACCTACTAACAGTGATGATTTCTTTAGTACGCTAGTTTAAATTACCTCAATATTTACGAACCACTTCCTAACCCAAAAGAAAATACTTTAATTTAACTTGATAGTGTAACCCAGGGGCATTTTTACAGAACATATTGTAGTCCCATGCAATTACCGGCTTAACGTCTACTAGCGTTTATTTGCGAAGCAGTGACTTGGGCAACGCCATTTATGGCCAACATAAACCGACCGACCATAAAACTTTCGGTTTACGCCGTTTGCTTTGTGGCTTTACAAGCTGTACCAAATTGCGTGGGCCAGCGTTGTACCACAGAGCTAAAGATATTCGATAAGATAAATAATGAGGTCTTTTATTTACGCGAATACTATATGTACTATCGCGGACACGAACGGTAGCCCACTTAGCAAACAGATTTCTTTGAACGGCGCTAAGTGCGTAAGAGCGGGAAAACCCCGCCCACACGTAATTTCGGCCAATGACAGGTTGGGGTGGGTTTAGGACAATTCCTTCGGAGTCGCTGGACGCTCGGGGTGTGGGCCCCTTGAGCGTCCATTGAGTACGGCGGCGACTCCGAGGAGGACGGCGGCGGGGTTGCGACCCCCGTCCCCGTGAGCACCGTGACTGGTTCCCGGGGGGCTACAATGCGCCCCCCGGCGGCGGGCTCAAAGGCAAGGCACTGAGGGGCCCCTGGTGCAGATCCCACCGGAGAGCCCTGGGGTCCCCCCTCTCATGTGCCGATGCGACAGCCGCGGGGGTTTTAGTGGGTAAGAATCCCACATACCCCGGTCGAGCCCCACAGCTCCCGGGGATCTTTCGAAGATTTCCCCCGCGTCAAAAAAAAAAAAAAAAAAGGGTTTAGGACAATTGTAAAAGTAACGGGATATTGTATTATTTAAAAAAAAATGATGTTTTAGTATTTGCTAGTGATAAACAAGTCCGTTTGCGCGATTGTAAATTTTATGAATGAAAATTGAATAAATTTTTATGGTTCGTGTTTTGTTTTCTGTTGACTGCCTTCCTACTTACCTGTGAGATGCTTTTATGGATGCTAAAAACCCTCTAATACAAAATAAAAGAAACCAAATTTTGTTTCTTCACAATCAAGGACTGAAAATAACACAAATATCTTACAATATATATAAACTATACTATTCCTAGTTTTTGAATTTTTTTATTTTGTAAAGAATCATGTCCAGTTTTGACCTGAAATTTTTCTGACGCGTCTAGTGATGTATAATATCTTAAAAAATTGCTTATTTTTTGCTTAATACATATCGCTAGATTGAATTTGTAATTAAAGCCATTAAAAAACATTATTAGTAAGTTTAGTATTCTCAATCTTAGAGTAAGGATCTATGGAGAGATAACACATTCTTTCTCACTCGCACAAGAAAAGAATGCATTTATATAGGTTACATGTGATAGAAAGAAACAGAGCATATGATTTATTTGGAATGATAGGCTGTCATTAATGTCATTTGTATGACGTTTTGTGCTGTTCTGTGGTTTGTTTGCTTTTGTATTTTGTACTCTTGTACTGTGCGAGATTGGATTTCCCTTACAATACAACTTTTCCATTTTTCAGTTTTCCACGGACTTTGATAGATCACATTTACGATTACATTAGCCTGTGATAAATGGATACGAATTTAGTGTTTTTAGATTGGGATCTAAGACATTATCGCTCTTGTTGGAAAGCGTTTGGAGCCTTCTACGAGATTGCTTTGTTTAAACTGCAACATACCTAAGTGTCAATACGTTTCGGCGTTAGGTATCGGCACTTCAGTTAGATAGCAGTACCATCTCGCTAATTAGCACTTGGATATATCCAGTAATAGTAAGTATAATAACAAGAAAGTACTAACGGTTTAGTATCCTGGCAACGGACGCGCGGACGTTTGTGTTATGATTGTTTTTTTACAAATGCATTGATATTCAGAAGTAGCAAAGTATATTTTTCAAATAACATGAAAAATAGAACTAGTACTACTAGAAATAGGTGACCCACTGACCGAATGCATTATTTGTTTCATTAGATTTTCCCCTGTTTTTTTAGACAGCTGTTTTAAACAAAACATGTAGGAATACTAATATACATAATTCCATTGTAGGCTTCAAAATCTCTTTTTTTTCACTTATAATTGATTTGTTTTTCAGATAACAGAAGAAGATAACATTTGTGAAACCCGCTTTGATGTATCCATACAGCCTATTAATCCTTTTATTTTATTCATGGAAACAATGAGTGTGATCCATCTGCTGTTTCATCTCGCTGTGCATGCTTGGGCATGCCCTGTTTGTGGTTGATCATCACAGTGGTCCACATTCTCAAGGAAAACCTATCGAGCCTCACAATAAGGATGGTCAACTTAATAGAAGTTTGTCTATTCACTAATTGTATACCCACGATAGGCAATGAGGAAAATTCACTTATCAAAGGCAAAATAAAATCATATCTCAAGACATCAGTACTATGTGTACATTTTGACAGCAAACGGTATTAATGGACGAGAAGGCATTATAGAGTTATTGCTGCAACTTCATTGTAGGATGTTGCAGTGTAGGTTGTTGTGCACATGTTATGACGTTGGTGTGGAATTTATGTTGGGCCAGGCATGAAACCAACATTGTGGCTCCAGTGGCATTTTTAGATGAATTGGTTGTAGGAAAATCATCAAATAAATAATAATAAATCAAATCCTGTTTTTATTTAATTTCCCTGTCCTCTCCAAAACAGGTAGGAAGCAGCTCTATTTGCCTTAATGCCCAGGAAGAGGGTTATGTTTTTAGAGAGTATGTATGTAGGTAGACTTCAAGTTAGGTAAGTATATGTCGTTGGATTCGTCTTAATTGTAAGAGTGACAAAGGCTATTATTTAAGGCTATATTATTCCAAAAAAAATAATATGCCTGTAGACACCATTTTTAACCGACTTCAAAAAAGGAGGAGGTTCTCAATTCGTCTGTATATATATATTTTTTGTATTTTATTTACTACCAAAAACATCAATATGGGTATCAAATGAAAGGTCTTAACGAGACGAATTGAAATATATATACATGTGTCTACATTTTATGTATAATGTAATTTAGGCCCATTTTGTTTGTTCGCGGTCGGGCTTTTTGTTCATTTATATAATTTATACTTGTTTCAATATCTATTTAATTTTATTTTTTGATATTTCGTCGATATCGTGATGAACCAAAGGTTACTTTGTCAGCTGTCAAACTATCTGACAACTGGTATAACCTCAAAAACTTTTTTACTTAATAGCATTTTTCCCTGGCCTCTAAATGAAAAGATAATTAGTTATTGTGTAATTATAGATAATAACTATTTTTATACATCACTAGTTATAGGTAGACGCGACCTGTAAAAAAAATCAAGTGACAGGTCAATCAATGTATGGAGAGTGGGCATGATTCTTTACTAAATGTATTTTTTTTAATAAAATGCATATGTATGACTTATTACTATTTCTTTTTTTAATTTTATATAATATTATGTCTATATTCTACTATTATAAAACTCACCTATTCATAATCTTTTTTTTATAACAGTAATAAATATCTTTACTTTGATAACTAATCATCGTAATTCGAATCTATTATACTAATATGTTTTCTTTTATTAGGTAAATTAAAAATATTCGCGTATTGAGTTTTACTAAAATACGTAGATCTATGGCATATAACATATGAAATTACAATATAAACATGTGCTAATAATGGCTTAATTTTAATATGGAAGATAACCAATAAAAGTAGATAAAGAATTTTAGAACAATAGGTAATAAAACTATTGCATTGAACACCTTTTGCTCGCTCCCATACCTTAATTTTAAGAATTGCTTTGACAAATATATATTCAAAAACCGTCTTAGTGCGTTGAGATAAGATTGATTTTTCTGCAATTATTAGTTTGTTGTATATTAATTTATCAGTTCAAGAGAAATAACCTTGTTTTGTTGTATGGTTAGTACCCAACCTGATGTCAATTGTTTAAGTTGCCCTTAGGCCTCCGACTTGGCTTAACGACTGCTGTCTGGATGACAACAACAGGGACTGCCTTTTTACGTACCCTCAGAAGCACGGAGACGTTCAAAGGCCACTAAACGGATCACCCATCTAAAGAGCGACCTTGCCTGACGTTGCTTAACCAACTGATCGTTTACCGAACAGTTATTACAACTGGCTATGAGAGCTTTAGAAATAATCTGAATGTTAATTAGTGTATTTACCAATGTCTTTGTCTTATACTTGGGTATAATTTAGACGTATTCACAAAAACAAGTATAAAAAATGTGAAAAAAACTATTTGCATGAATTGTCTGGTTATTCATAACTCAAGGTCTGACAAGTTTAGGACCAGAAGACCGTATGTATAAAACCTCCGAGTCCAATAGTAAAATAGAAAGATATAATTAAATCATAATAAGCACACTATGCTTGAAAAAAACCTGAAAACTGCGGCAGTGATAATAAATTGATGTGGAATGAAATACCAATAAAATGTTTTTGTTACTAATTTACCATAGTCACGGTATATTTCAATTCCACCAATGAACTTCTAATGTCGACGAATGCTGTTTTAAAATAGTTTACACTATACAAAAAGAGATACAGCCGGTGGGGTTCGAACCATGGCACTCGCTATAAACTGCAAATATCGCCAATGACCTCCAGACCAAACAGTCATTAGCGATGTAAGGCGAAATTTGTAGTACTATTCTAAGACACAGTTTCTTTTCATTATAAAAAAATATTAGACTTTCTTACTTTTTGTTGACAACCCACTTTATGTAATGTTTATTTTGATCGTCTATATTCTATGCTTTATTGTGTTGTAAATGTATTTAATTCATAATAGAATTAGAAATCTTATTTTATTAAGTTGTATATTACGCTGTAATACTGTACACACATATACACACACACACGCTAAAGATAACATTTCCACTTATAGTTCATAATATTGTGCACTCATTTATAACATTCTGATCGTCATCATCTATTGATTTATATTTGAAACTCTAACTTTTGAAAAAAATACGATAAAGAAGTACGATTTGGGTTTTTACAGCAACAATGCCATCTGAAAAACTTTATTGATTTATATGTTTGAATTTCATACTCTTGTAATGACGAATACACTTGCGAATTATTTGCAAGTATTGTCTGCCAATCCTTTGCAATAAAAGTAATAATTTATATGAGCAATGAAACATATTAGTGCACCACATAAAACGTCACCCACCACGGGTAATCCTACTATTCAAAAGAATACCGATTTTTTTAAAACAGATGTTTCGAAGCTCCGATGTATTAGTGAAAAAAATGCACAATGAAAACAATAGATTGAAGCAATGCGATGGAGTTTTAAATGTTGTATTTTTTCTTCAACAATTTACATCCGATCTCAAACTAGGCAGACCAACACCAACCAACACAACACCAACACCAACCGACACCAACACCGACACCAACTTCAATAATATTTAAATTATTTTATACTTTTCAGTGATATTGAAGTCAGTTCAATTTTTTTTTTTAAGATTTTTGTGCATTCGCTCTCCGAATTTCTTTAGTGACACAATGGCTACTCCTTTGTTTTGTACCAAAACGGCAGAATTTATTTAATTAAAATAATATGTTGCCTGTTGACACCAATATACCAGCACAAGCACGTGTTGTTAGCAACAATGTTGTTTTATCTATTTTTTCTTTCATTTTTATCACTGACCCACAAAATGACAAAACTAAATACACTATCGATAACGCTTATTCGACAACAATAATGCGCATCACCATGCCCGCCCATAAGGCCCGTGAGTGGAAGAGAGAGCGAAATACTCGCTTCACCGCTTCGATTATTTATGACCTAAACTGCACGGACAAAATAATTCAACTATAGTTAAGCCTTTGACTACGTAGTACTACTATGTATTCTGTAATTGACTGCCTGCGGGCAACTTATCAATAGAAAAATCTATTGGCATTTAATAAGTTAAACTCTGATCGTGGGGAGCGATGGCAGCCTTTTGCGAGACAGCCATGTCCCAGAAGGAGGCCGCCGAGCGGGAACGCAAACGCGCTGATCCTGCTTGGCGACGAAGGCACCGGCCGCGTGAAGCGGTCGCCCAACGTCTCGCTCCTCAGCCCTGAGCCTGAGGCTCAAAATAACGAGCAACCCTCGGTCGCTAAACTTTTGGGGTGTGGGCCCAAGAACGTGCATTGTGTACGGCGGCGACTATGAGGATGACAGCGGCGGGGTTGCTACCCCCATCCCCGTGAGTGCCATCTCTAGTCCGCTATAATGCGCCCCCAGCAGCGGGCTCAAAGGCAGGGCACTGAGGGGCACCTGGTGCATATCCCACCGTCCTCTCATGTGCCGGGGGGTTTAATGGTTAAGAATTCCACATACCCCGGTCGAGCCCCACAGCTCCTGATGACCTTTTGAAGGTTTGCCCCGCGAAAAAAAAAGTTTAACTCCGATAGGTTAATCCTAACACACTCTGATGTTGTGACCGTTCATTTAGTCCAGACTAAGCGGTTTTCTTCTTCATTATTATAATACGTAAAGCGAAGATTCTACGACTGATTATAATGCAGTATAAAGTACCTATATTTGGAAAGGTATACAGTACTTTAGATAACTGACTAACAGATTTGTACTATGTAGTTTGGCAGAAGATGAAATATGTGAAATGTACTGTTTTGTATACAATAAAATAAAAATAAAACCCCAAACCGTCTTATTACGAAAAGCAGTTGAGGGAAAGACCTGGGTTTAAACTCAGGAAATTGTTCCTTACAGTTTACGGAACAAGGTGGAAGCCTAGGTTTATCTTTAAACTGCGAAAAAAGTCGGCTGGGTAGAACAAAGTTTCAAATTAATATAGCTTTACATAATTACTGGACAGTTGCCCTTATACACCACACAGGAACTTTAACTCGTAGACAGCGTACTAACGCCATCGTCAAACAGAGTACGCCGGATGCTGTAAATAATGCAAAAACCTGTTGGAAGGACGAAACAAAAACAAAGAAGCGCTAAAAAGGAAGAACAAAAGTGCGCATACAGCGAAATTGAATTTCATTGGAAAGATTCCGGACAAAGATTTTGCAGATTTCCCGGGGTTGGATTTAGAGAAATACTTAAAGTGGCTTATACTCAGCGATTGCGTGCGATAGGCAAATCCTTCGTTCGTCTTAGGAGCAATATAAAATGGCTCTAAATAGAGGGGACATTGTGCACGAAACAGCGAGCAAAAGCTTTTGCTCCGGTATACCGTTGACTTATAATTTTTATTTATTTTCACATCCTTTTTATATATATATATACTGATCATACTTAATTAAATTAAAATAATTTTTTTTTTAACTTTTTAACTTATAAATAGATTAGTTGGGCTTGCTGGCTTGCGTCGCGCAGCGGGAAACCGCTCGCTTAGCAAACCGGAGGTCACAAGTTCAAATCCCGTGGGGAACAATAACGTTGTGTTATTTGTTCCTTACTGACATTTTTTTTGGACTAATCCCACCACTGTGACTCCTGTTAGCCAGGATCTACAGTGGTCTGTGAAGACACCAAGGTTTCACTCTCGGTGAGTCCCGGGAAAACGCTAAATTGTCTTGGAACCCGCAACAAATTGAATTAGAAAGGTTTATAGGAGTTAGAAAAATATAAATTCCACTTCCCTCCTTTGCAAACCCGACGACAAGTAGCTTAGCGTATCTTACTGGCTAGGACAATACAGGCCGATCGCTCTATTGAAAAGTAAGAGGGTCCATTCGTAGGATGAGCATGTAAAAAGCCGGTAATGTGCCTGACCCCTCCCTGGTCATGTCGGCCTTCCGTCCCATCAGATTTTGAGTGTATAGGAAGAAATAGTGCACATCTGTCTGCACAAGTATAGTAATATCTTGCGTAGATGGCTAACCTGATTAAAAGCCAAAAACTACGTGTCATAAACCAAAATAAAAATCGGTTTTAATTTGTACAAATGAAGCCCTTTCGTATGACAGACGAAGTCAGACCATAAGGGTTCCTTTTTTACCTTTTACTTACCCTAAAAAGATTGATTGCCATGGCCAAATAAACCCTGAAGAATAATGTTCTCCAGGTGCTAATCTGATAGATGACTTAAAGCTTCCTAATAAGCATTTTTTGAAGCAGTCAGGCAGTATCTATGTAATAGATATTAAGTATTACTATTTAAGTAATATACATATTTATTTTATGTAAGAAATATATGTGTGTAAATGTGATAAATGGGATTAAAATAAAACCCTTTTTGCCCGAATGCCCCAGGTAGAGGATTGTTTTTCCAGAATATATGTATGTAAAATACCATAGTATGCTGTAGGCCATGCCAAAGAAATAGTTCTTTGGCATGGCCTACAGCATAAACGGTGTGGTGGACAGTGACTCGTAGGATTTGTTTTAGTTGTGGGAGTGACATATGCTATAGGTATATCTAACAAAAATAAAAATTTTAAAAAATGGCGACCGTCAGTCACTAACTTGCGGTTGTCATCACCATAAGACGGGCCTTGGTTTGACACCCGTCATGCTTATTTCCAGATCCATAGGCTTCATGAATAAGAAAGGTTTGCTCGAATATTTCTTAACTTTCATCCCTTATAAAATAATATGTTGATTGACGAGTCGCGAAGCTAGGTAGAATAGAGTCTATAATTTATGTATACACGAACGATTTTCAATACGAAAAATGTTTTTCTTTCAAAGATCAGAAACCCTACGTATCATAATTTTGATCGTAAAATCTTAGTTTAGTGGTTGTAATCCCAGCATCGTCTGCTTTCAACCAAAAGCGTAGATTGTATTTTTAACCGACTTCAAAAAAGGAGGAGGTTCTCAATTCGTCTGTATATTATATATATATATATATTTATGTATGTTCGCGCATAACTCGGGCAATTATGAACCGATTTGAAAAAATCTTTCTTCCATCCATTCTTCAAACCCATAAAATATATTGAGTCCCATAAAATATAATAACGCTTACGAATAAGTAGTTCCTGAAAAAACAAGAATGGCGACTGCGCAGGAAACCTGCAGGAATGCCTATAAGATGAATTTATGTCGCTTTTTAAGGACAAAAATGGTCATAACTCTGGCAAATATTTACCAATTTCAATGATTATTTTTTTATTCGAAAGAAAAAACTACTGTGATGAACCTGTATGAATTTTATCACAACCGGATAAGAACTTCCTGGAGGACCATGAACGATGTGTAGGAATTTATCTGGTAAAAACCATAAAACTGTTGTTCTCCATTACATTACTCTGACAAATATGAACCGATTTATTTTTTTTATTTATTTAGATAAGAATAACAAACAGCATAAATAGTTCATAATATGGAACATACAATTAAAACGTCTAGCCAACAAAGTTTCTACTAATGATTGAATTAATGGAGTGAACATATTTATAGTGCTAATAATCAAACAAACATTTGAGAAATTTAGAAAAAAAATAAGTTAAATGGTATTAATTGGGAATGTGTTATGAAATTAATTAAGAATTGGGTGGGTGAACAGACTTTAACCTTTTCAAGTAGCAATTATAATTATGCGCAAAGAAGTCTAAGTGGTTGAAAGAAATATTATGATTACGGCATGCTCTTACAATAAAACGATTCTTAGAATAATTTGTTTTACATGGATGAGTAAAAAATGTAGGCTTGTACCGGGAACCAGCACGTGGACACTTAAAGAAAATATTACGTAATAAATATGGGGAGTCAGATAAATTATTGATTATTTTATATAAAAAGATCTCGTCTTTGTGTTTTCTACGAGTTTCCAAAGATGTCAGATTGACACTAGAGGAACCAAATTTATATGTTAATCTTTTGACAAATTTGTTTTGTATACATTCCACTGAATCGATATAAACTCTATATTGAGGATTCCAAACCGTCGAGGCATACTGTAACTGAGACAGAACCAAACAGTTATATAGCGTAATTAACGTATTAACATTTTTAAAATCAGCTGCTTGGCGAAAAATAAAGCCAAGCATGCTTTAGCAGTTATTTTATTTATATGTTTATCAAATAACAGTTGACAGTCGAGTTGAACTCCAAGATCATTCACTTCAGTAACACGTTTTAAGATATTGCCTGTGATCATGTAGTTATATGATATAGGTTTCCTTTTTTTTGTAAATGTGATGGTACTGCATTTATCAGTATTTAAGAAGAGACTATTAGCAACACAGTAGTCAGACAGGTTATTCGATTTCGATGATTCTTTTTTTTTCGAGAGAGTAAACTACTATGATGATTCCATGCAAATTTCATTACGACCGGATATTTTTTCTAAAGAAACACGAATTATGTAAAACTATGTAGACGATAATGTGATCATGATCTACCTAGATCATTTTACCGTCTTCGATGGTTCAATCTTTATGTATGAAAATATCACTAAAAATTTAAAATAAAATCTTTAAAACAAATTAACCGACTTCAATTTCACTGAAAAGTATAAAATAATTTAAATATTATTGAAGTAGGTGCAAAATATACACAGCAGGTACGCTAACACCAACTTCTATAATATTGAAATTATTTTATACTTTTCAGTGATATTGAAGTCGGCTCATGTTTTTTTTAAAGATTTTATTTAAGATTAAGTCAGGATAAATTATTATTAATTTATAACAACATAGACCTTTAAAACTAAATAACTACAAAATAAATATTAAGTTATTAATTTTATTCAAAATACAGTGTAAACTCCATATGACGTCACTTGATTTAACGACAAACTCCCTAAAGCGTCGAAATCACTTATCTTTGGTTGGTTGCCTATACAATGATACACTATATATAACATTACACCCACTCTCAATAACGGCAACAAGTAATGAAAAGCACCTTTTAAGTTGCCATAATTAGTAAAAATTGCGCAGCTGTGTACTATCGCGGACACGAAAAGTGTACCAGTTTTCAATCAAAGTCGTTTAAACAACGTTACGTGCGCTTACCCCGCCCGCACGTATTTTGGGCCGGCTCGTGCAAGCGATTCTCGTCCTAAAGGTGGTACACCGTTCGTGACCGCGAGTGTACGTTCTTCTGTCGCTTTATTATCATAGCCCGTAATAAACTCGATTGTCGGCATCATGCATACCGAACTTTCTAAGAAATTCGTTCTTTTGTTTACAAATTGGGATTGCTTGCACGTGTAGACTGTTGTCGACCATGACATGCCATGACTAATAAATAGGAGTCATGGATTATCCATACGTTCTATGTACTATCATATTCTTAGTTGCTCACAAACTTACAACAAAATTACTGGTGC
Organism: Furcula furcula; assembly: GCA_911728495.1. Classification (NCBI taxonomy): domain Eukaryota; kingdom Metazoa; phylum Arthropoda; class Insecta; order Lepidoptera; family Notodontidae; genus Furcula; species Furcula furcula. The sequence goes on along the minus strand of OU452254.1, from coordinate 8,762,764 downwards.
AGCAAATGACGTCAGACAAAAATAACAGACTATACGCTTTTTTTATGGTCACCTAACATCAGTCTGAAATAAACTTTTTCTTTGTATAATTCTGATTTTTCTTTTCTCCATATAACGACAACTCTCTATAATGCCATAAAATGCACAGTCCCTTTAGTGTCGTTATATAGAGTTTACACTGTATCTTTAATTTATAGGCCTCGTTTAGCCTGGGTAGGCCTGGGTTTTTGTGTAAGTACACATTGTCAACTTTTTGACAACAACCACCGGGTCACACCGCAGCCTCCTACTGAGAACATCCGGCAGGAAACTCAGGAGGTTTGTCATTTTTAATACATGTATTTTTATGTTTTATTGGCAGATGATGATGCTGATTATGATCCGCACCAATTTGTAAACTCTAATCAGGGTTCCTGTTTGTTATTCTCTAGATTAGACTCAGGAATTCTAATCTCAGTAATGTTAGTCTACTTATTAAAGAGAGCTCAAACATAAAACCCGAGATGATTATAAATCATTGTAAATTCAACTCATGATCGCAGCTTTTATTATTTTTCTTTTCAATATAATATATTTAAGTATTTTTCTTTTCAACCTGACGAAATGCGTCGAAAAGAAAAATAAATGTACCTAAAAGATATTATAAGTCTGCCCACTTGCAGATATAAGCATAATTTCTCTTCGCAATTTTTTCAATCTTAAAAAAATACTTCACCCAAAATACGACAAGGCCAAATTTTTAAACAGTATTAAAAAATTCTTTCCTCCAGCGATTTAGAGTGTCATCTAAATTCCTTCGTGAGTTAGGAGGCATTCTGTAGAATAATTAAACGAGTTATGACGGCCATTAATCGTTGGCAGAATACCAGTATCATGTAATATTTGTACATTTTCAAGAGACCTCCACCCCTACAGAGACCGGTTACATTTTAAAGGTTTCTTCCCCGGCAGCAAAAAATATTCATGTAAAGGTTACCATCGTTATCTTTATTTTTCTGTTGTATATTTTTTTTGTTAAGGCCTAGTATTTTTTACAGTGTCTATTAGGTGTATATTCATTATAATATTTATTTTGTTCCTTTATCTATATCTATCTATAATTATAATAAAACTGTAACAGGTCCATTTCTGTACATTGAAGATATTTTGAAAATTATATTTGGAGGGCATTCTATAACTGATACCAAAGCCAAAACTGTATTATATACTTTTAGATTTTCACGTTCCATTATCAAACTTTATTCTAATCGGGAATTAACGCGATTTACCTTATATTTTGATTAGAATAAAGTTTCAAAACTGTATTTTTTTTAATTTTTGTCAGTCTGTCTGTCCGTCTGTCTGTCTGTCTGTATCACGGCTGCGCATCACACCGAAACTACTGAATGGATTTAAACGAAACTTGGCATGATTTGAGGTAATACTACGAGGAAGGACATAGAATACTTTTTATCCCGTAATCCAGCACGGTTCCCATATTGGCACTTGGTTATACGCGTGGCCCAATTTTATCCATTTTCCATTGTAATTATAATAAATAATAATAAGGAAACACTCATAGACAGTTATTGTTGTTATTGATGTTTGACAATCGATCAGGTTAAGCAACGTTAGGTAAGGTCATTACATAGATGGGTGACCGTTTAATTCCATTTGAACTGAACCATTTGTCTGCGTGCTTCGGAGGGCATGTAAAAATTGAACCCCAGTTATTACAGACTTCAAAAAAAGGAGGTTATGTATTCGCCGCGAATGTATCTGATACTATTAAAAAATAAGGAGACACTCATAGACAGATGTTTTCAATATGTGGCAATCAATCAGGTTAAGCAACGGTAGGCAAGGTCATTACATAGATGGGTGACCGTTTACTCAGTCAGTCTGCCAGTTTTTAACCGACTTTAAACAAAGGTTAGGTATGCATTCAACGTAAACGGATGCTATTCAAAATTTAGCTAACGTAAAAAGAGCGCGAGCGGAGCTGCGCGGGTCGGCTAGTTTACGAGTATAATAAAACACAAAGTCGCGTCCGCACGCAACGCATTTTAAGCCTTTTTTGCCACAGGAGCGTTGGCTAACTGTTCCTGGTAACTTTTGCGTGCTTTTGCTGCCACAGACAGGTGAATGGTTAGATAATTTTGTCTAAGTAAAAAAAAGCATTTTGCAACCGAGGCTTCAATTTTTTTTACCTGGGCGAGATCTTCAAAAGATCCCCGGGAGCTTGTAGCATATTCATTTCATTACAACCTCATATTTCAACCTCCATTGTCATACCTCATCATTCTATAAATATTTGTATTTATTTTTAATTAATATTTTAATTAATAGCCGGCACGTCTTTATTACGAGATGTCAACTGTCATGTTTGACGTGACGCCATGACATTAGTTCGGGTGATTGGTTGACAATGACATAACAAGTGTGATGGTTGGAAAAGTAGTATGGTTATGTTTGATGATGATCGTAAATTATAATGGAGAATCTATCGTGATATTTCCTAGTGAATCAGTGAGGTGTAGCATTGAGTCCAGCGTGGGGATCCAGACGAGAGTCTACGTTCAGTTATTCGGGAAACGATCAGTGGATATTGAGAGCTAAGTACTTTGTAGAAAGAACACAGTCTAGTCTACAGAGTAGTTCGTGCTGTGAGTCGTATATAGCTTGGGATCTCGTGAGAGTCAGCGTGGTGATCTCGTAGAGAGTAGTTTGTATTGCGAGTAGTCTAGTTTGGGATCATGTGACAGTCAGAGTGATGATCCCGTAGAGAGTATTGCGAGTAGTAGTATGGGATCTTGAGATAGTTGGTGCGGTGACCCCGAAGGGAGTGATTTGTCCTGAGTGATCTAGTTTGGGATATCGTGACGGTCTGGTCGGTGGTCTCGTACAGGGTTGCTTGTATTGGATTTGGTTAAATATCACTGTGTGCGTGAAGGATCATGTCATCATACGAGATGATGACATGATGAGGTGCCAGGGTGTCAGGTCCACGCTGTCATATGAGATGACAACTAGTCGAAGGGACGCCTTAGCCAGTGGTGGTTTGCATGAGGTTGAACATCACTGTGTGTGCGGAGGGTGAAGTCATCATACGAGATGATGACATGATGAGGTGCCAGGTTGTCCGGTCCACGCTTTCATATGAGATGACAAACAGCTGGTCTTAGGGACGCCTTAGCCAGTGGTGGTTTGCATGAGGTCGAACATCACTGTGTGTGTGTGTGGAGGGTTATGTCATCATACGAGATGATGATATAGCAAGATGTCAGGTTATCAAGTCCACGCTGTCATATGAGATGATCAAAGGGAAGCCTTAGTTGGTGTGGGATTATTTGTTAAGTGTGTGTGTGCGTGTGTGTGTGTGTGTGTGTGTGTGTGTGTGTGTGTGTGTGTGTGTGTGTGTGTATGCGTGTGTGTGTTATGGTCCTTATGTGAGGTTCGCTGGGCAAGACGGTTACAGCGGCTTTCTTGAGGGACCAGCTGGGCAAGATTGTTACACCAGTGTGTGTATCTGTGTATGTGTGTGTGTTGTGGTCCTTAAGTGAGGTTCGCTGGGCAAGACTGTTACAGTGGCCTCCTTGAGGGACCAGCTGGGCAAGATTGTTACACCAGTGTGTGTCTGTGTGTGTTGTGGACCTTAAGTGAGGTTGGCTGGGCAAGACGGTTACAGTGGCCTCTTTGAGGGACTAGCTGGGCAAGATTGTTACAGTAGTGTGTGTCTATATGTGTGTGTGTTAGTGTGTGTTATGGTCTTTATGTGAGGTTCGCAGGGTAAGACGGTTACAGTGATTGTTACAGTTGACAAATATGGAAACAGGGATCCGTAAAACATAGAAGAGAGTCTATGGTGAAGATCGGTGTTGGTGAGCTAACGTACTGCAGCTGTTGGTTTAGATTGTGATAGTTTCCTGTGAGATTTCATGTTGAGTAGTTGTGCAATGAGTTGTCCTCTCTGGCTCGTGTAGTCCATTTATCTAGTGGTTGCAATATAACCTCCGGTGGGTTTGGTTACTAGGTTGATAGAAGGTCGAGATAGGAAGCGGTCGGTCAGGGGTGGCTATAAGGGGCAGGTGGAGGCCACTCTAGGTAGGTAGGTAGGGCTCCAGTGCGCATTCGAGACTTTATGCCGGTAGTTTCCTCATGTGTTATTCTAGTGTGCATGGGTGAGATTGTGTTTCTGTGTTCTGGTGATCGTGTAAAGTTTTAAAAAAAGAATGTTAAACGTGTTTGCGACAAATATTTTAAAATTTCAAAATTCAGAGAAGGAGCTGTCAAGTTGAGAGATAAACAAATAAACGTCAGTCTAGAGACTGGGCTCGAGCTGAAAAAGTCTAGAGAGGCTGTGCTGGAGAGTCAAGGATCGAGACTCTGAAATCGTGGGACTGGAGGCTGAATTGAGCCTGGTCCTGTGCTCGGATCGGAGAATATCTACGCGAGAGGCCCGAGACTACGGGCGCTGCTGTTGTGGCGTGCTGACGCCCGCACCCTATCGCATCGGTCGGCCTGCTGGCTGACTTTACTGAGGCCGGTGCTGAACGTGCCGGCGTCTAACGGCTTGGCTGCGGCTGTGCCATCTAGGCACGCCGCCCGCTTTTGCAGGCGCTAGGGCACCGTTCCCTGCGCCCAAGAGCCTTTACGTGCAAGCAAGTTATGTGATCTTTTACGATTATAAGTGTCCGCGTACCCGATTCTGTGATAATGAACTGCGCACCTATTAGAGAACTATAAATATATAATTGTATAATTAAAAGTCCTGTGTTCTCAATCCTTTAATTGCTACTTCCCCCTTTGGTACCTATCTGTCTTCGTAGTGGTCTCCGGGTTCTCTCTACCTGACCTCTACACCTATGCTCACACTTACATCGTAACTTGACGACTCACTCTACACTTAACCACACGTGCTGTAGGGCTCAACCTGGGTATGTAGGATTTTTACCCACTAAAAACCCCTGCAGCTGTCGCATCGGCTCAGTGCCTTGCCGTGCCATGCCCCATAGACTTCTCAATCTGCCCCAACTTCGCACGTTGCATACGTGCGAAGTCATACATGTAGAACTAAATGTAGAACTACTGGGAATAGGCCACGCACCCGCTCTGTAGTTGTATATAAATATTATTACTCGGTTACGCCTGAGGTTCCAATAAAATTAAATCGTTGTAGATGCTATTACATGTTTATAGTAACCAAATAAAACTGCTAAACGTTTTATTGCAAAGTTATCTAGTTTTATTTAAAATTTTATCAGTAGGTAATAAAATTTTGTTTGTTTAATACTTTTTACGTCTTGGTAGTATAAAATAATATTATCTAAGTTATTGTCTGCTGTAGAGTCACGTCTGTTGGTCCTCAGAAAAAATTGTACGCTGCCAGCCGTAAACATACTCGTAATGCATTCTTACTAGTTATACATGAGTGTAGAACTAACAGGATTTTTTTTTCTTAGTAGTCATACATGTAGAACTAAATGGGAATAGGCCCTAAGTACTAACTACAATACTAATACTACTACTAATTTCATGAAAATTATAGAAATTATAATTTCATAGACCGGGTTAGAAATACCAAACTGCGCTCCATTACTCGTGTAGTTGATGTAGGTGTGAAATCTGCAAATCACATCCGTAGAACCTTTGGCTAGGCGTTCAGAAGTGAATTACGTGACGCGAGTTCGTATCCTCCTAGAATCGAAGGTTCTTTTCCTTCGGAGTCGTTGGACGTTCGAGGTGTGGGCCCTTAGAACGTCCATTGAGTACGGCGGCGACTCCGAGGAGGAGGGGTTGTGACCCCCGTCCCCGTGAGCACCGTGTTAGATTCCCGGGGCGCTAAAATGCGCCCCCGGCGGCGGGCTCAAAGGCAAGGAACTGAGGGGCCCCTGGTGCAGATCCCACCGGAGAGACCAGGGTCCCCTCTCATGTGCCGATGCGTCAGCCGCGGGGGTTTTAGTGGGTAAGAATCCCACATACCCCGGTCAAGCCCCACAGCTCCCGGGGATATTTCGAAGATTTCCCCCGCGTCAAAAAAAAGTTTAAAATCTGCAAAGTTGAAGTGGGAATGGGCAGGGCACGTGATACGTATGGGGGTGTCCCCATACGTATCGTATCGTACGTATAGGTGTGTACATCACGTGACGTCACCATCCATCAGATTTTGGAGTAGGTACCTATCCTTCCGTGGCCATTTTAACTTGCATAATCTTATATTACCATAAAACATTAGCTTATTACGGAGTGACGTCAATGTCAATTTCAGAGAATCCGACTTCTCATTTGCAGTTTATTAATCTATATATATAAAAGAAAGTCGTGTTAGTTACTTCACTTATAACTCAAGAACGGCTGAACCGATTTAGCTGAAAATTGGCAGGGAAGTAGCTTAAGACCAGGAGACGGACATAGGATACTTTTTATACCGGTAAGTTAAGGTTAAGCAACGTTAGGTAAGGTCATTAAATAGATGGGTGAACCGATTGGTATGAAATTTTATGTGCATATCGGGTCTAGGTAGGGTAAGTCTGATAATAGGCCATTAATTATATTTCATGCCGCTAGGTAAAGGTTAAGCAACATAAGGCAAGGTAATTAAATAGATGGGTGAACGGATATGTATGAAATTTTGTGTAGGTCTGAGAATAAGTCGTAAAGTATATTTCATGCCGCTGATACCATGATTGACGAGGATATATAGAAAGAGAGGAGGGTGCAAGAGAGGACAGAGAGGGAGAGGGGATTCGAGGAGGGGGTGAGGGATCGGGGGAGTTAGGGATCGGGGGAGTTAGGTAGAGCAAGGGGGGGGGGGGTGAGATGGAGCAAGTTGGGAAAGAGAGAGAGGGGGGGGATAGGGTTCAGAGAGGGGACAACAGGGAGAGGAAGAGGGGGAATGTGACGGGGACCGATGCGGGTGGGGGAAAGAGAGAGGAGAGAAAGAGCATAGAATTAGATTTTTCTTATAATAGAGAGAGAGAGAGATGTAGAGAAATAAATCAAGGGAGAAGGGTGAAAAGGGGAGCAAAATGTAATAAAAGCGCGGGCGAAGCTGCGCGGGTCAGCTAGTTATTTATACGCATAATAACTTTTTTATTTTTGGTATCTTTATGCAAGACCAAAATCGGTGTTTTCTCGTGGATCCACTATTTTGTCCCACCAGTGGGTCCACGAGGGAGAACTATTTCTCGTGGACCCACTGCACTCTACGGTTATTAAATGTTCCTCCTGTATAATATAGATGTCTAACATTGTATTGCATTGTCAAAATTTATTTATCGTATAGTGAAGTGGCAGACAAAAAATATGCACTTCGTCGCGCTTCCGCTGGTCGGTGTAAATCGTTGCTTAACCATCATTCAAGATGATGAGACCACCTTATATCCTATGCTACCCTGGTACTTCTGGTATAAATATTGAAGCAAAGTAGTCACAGTTTGGTAAAACTAGATGTCTCACGAACGGGGAAGCCTCTTTGTGTCCTCTGTTGCCCTAGTACTTCTGGTAATAATGTTTAAGAATGCGCAGTTTTGCGCTTTCACGCGCTATTTCGTGGATGTCCTTTGAAATAATTCCGTCTGGAGCTATACCACATTCAGCCGGTATAAGTACAAGGAATATTTAAACTAAATTTATTTCCAAACTGTTCAATCGCAGAAGCCAATCGGACAGATGGGAATTTTGGAAGAATATTTTTTCCTATCTGTCCGATGCTCGAACTACTAATCGGACTACATACTTGGAATAAACGGATAATCCAATAGAAAGATGCTTTCTTGTTTTCAACAACAACTCATACCAGAACTTATTACTGGATGGCAAAATGCGCGAGGCTCCCTTATATCGTGTGCCGCCCTGGTACTTCTGGTGTATTATTTTATAATGTTCACTAATAAAGATTTCATTTAATAAATTAGTTACTTGATATATTTTTATTCATATGATAATTTCATACTATTATCCCAACCCTAGCTATACCTACATATAGGATGTTAAAACACAACAGTGGGACCACGAGAAATAGTTCTCCCTCGTGGACCCACTGGTGGGACAAAATATTGGGTCCACGAGAAAACACCGCCATAATCATCGAAATTCTAACAATGGAATACTTATATTTAATGCCACCACAACGAATAGTTCATTTGATAGATATTCTAGCAGCCAGTTAAACATAATGGGAGGTATCAAACAACACTTAATATAATAATAATCATTTATAGATTGTTTTTAACCTTTAACCAAAAACCGGATGTTTTACGTTTGACGCCTATGTATGTCTGTGGCATGGTAAATCTCTAGCATGCGGGTGGATTTGAATGTGGTTTATTTATTTGAAAGCTGCCTGCAGCTTGGTAGTTTACAAAAAAAAACATCATTTTAAAAGTGCTCTTGTCCGGTGAAGCTGTAATGGCCATCTGCGGCCAACAGTACTACTCATACAAAAAAAAAAAAAACATTTAAAAGTGACCTAGCGCTAAGTTATTTGCCGGAAACAACAATAAACGTAGACCCACCGAGTTTGGGCTCGTTGGGTAGGTCTTGGTGAGGATTTAGTAGAAATACTAACGTATGTGATCGGGGTCTGATGATGAAGTAGGAAATTGGTAACAGGATCACTGCAGCAATAAACGTAGCGCCACAGAGTTTGGACTCGATGAATAAGGTCTTGAGTCCTTGACGTGTGGTTGGTAGACAAATGGTGACTGATGGGTTTAACGGAGCATGTAAGTCATTTTAAGAGTTCGTTTGGAGTACTTTCAATTAACAATTAAAAAAAAAATGAAAGTACCCCGACAACATACCGTTATTAATAATAATAATATCCTGGGACAATTCACACACGGTCCTCTGATCCCAAACTAGGCAGAGCCGGTACTATGGAAACCAGACAACTGATACTAATACTTATATACTTTTTTTTTGTAAATACATACTTATATATATAAAACACCCAGACACTTGGTGGGAATCGAACCCACGACCTGTTGGTTAGCAGACAGGGTCACTAACGACTAGACCAACGGGCCCGTTATTTAGTAAGTTATCATCATTAACCGACAGACGTCCACTATTGAACAAAGGCCAGGGAGGCGATTCTCGCACTTTCGAATCAATCACGAATTCGAAAAAATATTCGAATTCGAACTATTGGCGACTAAAAATCACGTAATTATATTCTCGACATGTCGAGCCAAACCTATTACGAATGCTAGCCGCTCGAACTGCTTCGACTGGTCAAGACCATTCGAATCGTCATCTCGAGTTCGAATCACAACAAATGTCAAACCTTGCCGTATAATATGATTATAATTTTAAGATGAGTACCGTATTCCTAGATTATTTTATTCAAAATAACATTATTGGATAGTTTATTAAAGTACAACTACACTTTACGAAGTCCTCGCACTTGATTAAAACTTAATTCATTACCAAACAAACAATCAACAACACAGACTATTAATTAAGAGATACTGCGATCGACAGCCAATTAATATAAAATCATTATGCCGACAAGATTATATACACCTAAACATCACATAAACGCCTTTAAGAATACGGACAACAATAATAAAACTTATCTTTTTTATAACCTTTCGGGTATACTAAAACAAAATCGTAAACATAAATACATAAACATATGGTATCTTTGTTTTAATTTTACTTCGCCAAAAGACAGGCAAAGGTACTAGGATCATACAGCCACAGACTATTAAGTAAGAACCATAGATTTATAAAAATCTATGGTAAGAACACACATCTTTGTGTATTTATTACTCATTAATTTGTGATAAATTATGTGAAAAATCGTACAAAATGTCGTTCTACCATTTTATAGACGTGAACCACTTTAAAGATATGTTTTTCTACTAAAAACATCCCATCCGGTAAAAAAACCGTATCTTCTACTTGAACGGAATGACTCGCGGGACATTTATCTTTCATAATGGCAACAATTTCCTCATTCGAATAGAGATTATTTCGAAGTTTACTTCGATTGTTGCCCAGAATACAAGATTCGAGAAAATCACTTCGAGTTACGAGATTTCTTAGTAGAGATAGGCTTCGTATTGCAGATTCGAAATCGAAGTCGATTCGAAGTAAGTGAGAATCGCCCCCCTGATCACAATCTCCACGCTAGGCAGGCGTCTTGCGGATCGCAGTATTGGTGGTAGGTAATCCAATAGAAAGACTTTGTTACCCGTCTTTATGTTTTCCCATAAATAACCACCTCTCACCCAATGTGTTATACATGCTATTCTTACATTTAGTTAAAATTATTAGTCTTTAAAATGTGTTTTTAAAGGTGATTTCTTTCTTCACAGATTTTATTTTATTTCAAATTGCGCTGCACGCAAAACAGTTCAATGGCTGCTCGTTATTACCACGCTGCGTTCCTACCAATGAATTTACATTTTTATTACCTGGGTTTACTCGCCAACGCGCCGAGACTAACATTTGCACATACGTATTTTCCGCTTCTTGAGCTCTCATCGAAATTGTACACTTTAAAGAGAAATATGTTTTTGAAACGAATGAGAAATTTTAAGATTATTCTTCATTCTAGTGTTGCTTATTGCAGAAAAATATCGAGATTTAAGCCATTTGTTTATTTACATTTTTGGGCTTTAGGCCCAAAACTAATGGCAATACATTAATGAATAATTTGTACGGTTTTGGACGCTAACTTTATTTTACACATTTAACGATGGGAAAATTGATTCCGAAACATAGAAGAAAAACAATCGTTAAAAACAAACACAGTATGATAATTATTATTTCATTTGTTTCTGTTTTATTCATTTATCCACGGATACGAAGTTACTGGAGTTATTTTGCTCAAACAAAGACTGCGTTGTATCTTTTTTAAACGAGATTTATGTCAAAATCAAAATTCATCTGTTATACGGAGTGGAAATGCGAAACGATGTTAAACCGTGCACTGTAAAATGTTTGCGATACAAGTGTAGCATTTTTAAAAATGTAAATATTTTTAACTTGTCTGCAATTAGGTTTAGTATTCATTGCAACGCTATTTTGTGTTTAATAAAAATATATTATTTACTTTAAAGTCACGTATAACATTGCACACGGTTTTTTGACGTCTTGATTTATAAAAAGTAGTAGAGTAGTATAAAAATCCCGCTTTAATAATAAAACCTTTCTTCATTTTATAAACTATATAATATTAATTCATTAAAAAATTATTTTAGATTAAATCTTTTAGTAGCTTTAGAATAATTCTTTTTAAATTATATAATTTCTTATAATTTTCATGCAGGTCCCTTATTATCCTTTTTTACTTCTTTTAGAGAATGTACAAACTCTCAGGGGCTTACTTATCTACACCCTTCGTCTGTTAATGGTGTCTGGCAACGTAATTGATAAGGGATCAGTCCGCGAACCTTTTTGTCGGAGACTTGACACTTTGCTGCCCAATTGATGTCGGTCTCACACCCAATGTGTGTTTATTGGTAAATGAAGAAAAATGAGCCTTGCAATACTAAGTTGAAAAGAAATATATCGTAACTGATTCCTGGGGTAGATTTTATTGGGGTTCATTGGGTCATGTCAGCGAAAATTAGTAGCAGTAAATAAATACTAAAAAATAAAATAATAATTACTAGGTGGTAGGTACCACCTCAGTGTCACATATTCTGCCGCCAAGCAGCAGTGTGTAAGCATTGCTGTGTTCCGGCGTGAAGGGCACTGTAGCTGGTGAAATTACCGGACACAAAAACTTAATATCTAATGTCTTAAGGGTCGGCAACGCGCTAGTGATTCTTCTGGTGTTACTAGCGTCTATAGGCTGCGGTGACTGCTTACCATCAGGCGTGCCGCACGCTTAATTGCCACCTTGTTAGTATAAAAAATAATAATAATAAGCAATTTGCACAGTGTATAATACAGTAGAAAAGCTCATCTGATCTCATCTGATGCGCTAATAGCCAGTTGTAATTACGATCAGTGGTAAATGGCATCGTAAGGCAAGGTCAGTCCGTAGATGGCTGATCGTTATGTGGCATTTGAACTGGTGTCTCCGTGCTTCGGTTAAGTAATTATAAAAGCATAATAAGCCCGGTGGTCTAAGGGGGAGGCCTTTGTTCGGCAGTGGACGTCTTTCGGCTGATGATGATGACGAAGAAGCCCGACTGTGAACAAACAAAATGGCCCTAAATTACATGATATATATGTACATGTCACAGTAAAAACTCTGAGGGACCATAAAAATAACGGGATGTCAGCAATGCCGACGTTACTGACACAAAAGTTACTCTTGCCATAACATTTTGACAGTTTATTTATTATAAAAATATGAGGACTCCCCCAAGTGGTCTCCACCGGCCCCTACAACCACACCAACACCATCTCTTAACCATCAGTGGGATCACCATCCCTTTTAATTATTAATTATAGTTGTACAAGAACTCTGATTAATTCATATTAGTAATTCAAACGGACTTTGCTGGTCCGACTCACCGACGTAATACGCCAAACCTTTAGAAGCCGGATCGGACACATCCAATCCAGAAGAATAAATTCAGCAGCCAGGAAAATCTGCGAATATAACTTAAAACACACATTAATATTTTCAACCAAACGAGTCAGGTCCGAACGGTCCGACGATCCGAGCGACTCTGGCACGGTTCTGACCGTTGCGTTGTATTTATAGTAAATCCAAACTCACTTTTGTGTAAAAGTACCCTCAATCATTATTATTAATTTTACAAACAATTTAATCACAAGAATAATTTGATTAATGACAACTTAAACCCCAACAAGAATGACGAAACGAGGAGGCCGAAACGTCTCCACCCCGGCATACATAATACTTTTTTTATCCAATATAAGCCAGTGCTTGACCACAGTCCCACCTCATGGAAAGTCGCGACGCAGTCGAGGACAGTAAAGCACACTAGCTTATTAATAGCCTATTCACTCTAGTCTTGAAGACATCTAAATTATAATCGGGCGGGAAAACCGACGCAGGCAAACTATTCCAGTCCTTAGCTGTCCTTATTATAAACGAAGCAGCAAATCGCTTAGTCCGGACTGTGCGTCTCGTCGTCCGATGATAGAAGGGTGATGGTAGGATCAATTCATGTAATTCCTGCGCACACTCCAAAATGCAGCCTGTAGAATACCGAGAGGCTGGCTACTCTGCGCTTTTGCTCTAGGCTTTATAGATTGGCCTCCACTAACCTAGTGTCGCCAATTTGCCGTTTAGCACGCCTCTTCACCGAGTCCAAAGCTGCTAGATGGCATTTTGCAGCACCAGCCCATATATGACTACAGTACTCCACACACGACCTGACTTGCGCTTTATATAACATCAGAAGCTGTCCCGGTGTGAAGTACCGCCGGACCTTTGCAAGGACACCAAGCTTCCTTGCGGCCTTTGGCCTTGGACTCAATGAACCACCCAAAGTTTAGGTCTGAGGAAATAACTCCCAACAACTGAAGTCGGTCGGTGTATTCTAAGGATACATTCTGGAAAGTAGGAGCCAAGGTGAACGGACTCCTTTTGGCGGTGAACAGACACGCTTGTGTTTTGGCTGCGTTGAATTTCACAAGATTGGCATCGCCCCATTCAGAGACTGCCTGAAGTGTGAGACTTACACGCTCTACCATGGCCTCTCTTTCACACTGGATGACATCTTTACTGGTCCGAGAATTCGGCAGATATCTCTCCACAACAGTGCTGTCATCCGCATACCCATAGATACCGGGCTTGTGCAAGTAATTTATGTGAAGCAAGAAGAGGGTTGCGGAGAGAACGGACCGCTGAGGAACATTAGTTGTCATTGGCTCCGATGAACACCCATCGACAACAACACGAAGAGACCGATCACTCAGGAAGTCCTTTACCCAACCAATCAGGCCAGGGGATATGCCGTATGCTGAAAGCTTGCTCATTGCTGAATCTAACGACTTTATTATAAGTCACTTTCCATCACGCTGTTTAGTCTGTAGGCCGTGCCAAAGAAATCAAATCAAATCATTTATTTCTTTGTTCAACATGGGTAAATACATAAAGTTGATAAGTCAGATACAGTGCATGAACCATGTTTTACCGAAAGGTGTACAAAACAGGATTCTGATAAGACGAAAAAACCATTACAATATGAGCTGTTAAGATTAAAATAACATGATATTGGTTATTCTATTGTCTAATAGACATAGACACATACATATAGAAGGTATGTAACTCTTGAAAAACCTAACCCTCCGCCTGGGGCATTCGGGCAAAAAGTCGGTCCCGTTTGTCGTCTTCTAGACATTGGCTTAATAAGTCAAAGGATAAAAGGGTAGCTTGAACCATTGATACCCGGCTGGTCACTAACCATACGACAAAAAGTAGAAACACTATGAAAGTCTAATAGCTGTCTAAGTAAGATTAGAGTATTTTGTAATGCTTCTACTGTCCCAATGTTGTAGAACCTCCAGCAATGTTATAATCGGACTACTCCATAAAATTTTGAGCGAGCGTTCTCGCTATTTTCTTCTTATATAGAAGTAATAATTGTAAAGATTCAATCTTCTCCACTTTTTGCAAGATATTTATAATCATTTTTGTATGAAGCCATTTAAAAACCAGGAACTATCTGACAAAGTTGGAGTAGCGTCTTAATTACATTAAATTGTTTGTAATTTCATTTTGATTTAGATGGCTGCACACAATTATGAAGTTTGGTAGCTCGCTGAAATTAATTTCTTACGAAGGAAACGACAAACAATAATTTATATATATTTTATAATCACTGCCGAAATAAACGAACACAATATCTATCTGAAGATACAATCAATCACTAACAAGTCAATACAATAACAATTTTATAACAAATCTGGGGGAAGGGGTTGCACTGCTACCTACCATTGGTGGGGGTAAAAGTAGAAATTACTATGCCCGCCGTTACAAGTTTATGTTGTTAAATTATAATGAAGTGTCAAATGTGATCGATAAAATTGGCCCTACTTTAATCCATTTATTGAAAGATTGCCAACCGTCACTTGGCCAGCGTGTTGTACTACGGCCTAAGCCACCTCATCTTGAGGGGAGGCCCGTGCCCAGCAGTGGGACATAAACCAAGGCTGGTATTGTTATTATTATTGAATGATTCAATCCATTCCATTTTCTACCCAAGAATGAAAAATCAATTGACTTAAGTAGTACAATAGCGATTCAAGCAAACCCATGTGTGATAACGAAAAAATATGTTCTGAAAACTAAATTAAGCAAGTAAGTAATTTATTATGTATCTTCCATATTCTCATAAAAACTAATAATAATCAGGTACTTATTATTGGGTATTTACTTCAAGGGACGGTCCAAGTTAAGTACCACCCTGCGGTGGTTAGATATTTTTTCGCCAAGCAGCAGTGTGTTGCAAACATTGCTGTGGATCGGTGTGAAAGGCACTGTAGCTGATGAATTTACCGGACACAATAAGAGACTAAACAACTAACGATCTCGGTTGACGAGCGGCAGTGCAATGCAGCTGTCTACAGGCAGGCGAATTGCTTTCAATCAGGCGGACGTCTTGCTTGTATTGTCGCAAAGGGTGTATAAAAACATTCTTCGTTTCAAATTATTCTTATCGAAATTCACAGAAATAGTATCTATCAGCTTGTCACCTGTTCCCACAGTGGAATTACCTACACCTATCTACATCTTGTGAATCCAGTGCGTGTTTGTTCTCAATAAAGACATCCCAATGTCTTCGAATTCGGAATCAGCCATACATAATTTATTACTTTACTTTCATATCGCACCTCTTCATGGTCCCAGACATACCCACACACCTGATATTGTACAAAAAATATGAATAACATTGTAATCTCTATACCTACTACATACCGTTCTTGTCATAGTAAGTGACATTGAGGTAATATGTACCTACTATGTAACAGACACCACACAGACACATTAGTACCTACATGTTTACTAGAGAAGAAATCACAGCTAAATTATTAATTATGAAACAAGCTCAAGCTTGCATCCAAAGAATTTGCAGTAGCACATCGTTTCTTGCACCAAGCTAATACAAAAACTCCGTTGTCAATTTTCAATCTATGTCCATAGGCAACGTAAATTGTTTTCTATATAAGTCTCTTATCTTTCTGCCCACTTTCCACTCGCAGGTTTGCTTAAAGAAATTTATTTAGAAAAAAGCAGCGCCTATGCACTTATATTTCATACATCTCTTTTGACGTTTATTGTTAACTAATAAATATAGTTGTGATGGTTTCTCTAGTACTTTAATAATAATATCCTCCTGGTCAAAACGACCACAGATCCGGTTCGAAGGACCAGAAAGAGGTATAGCGTCCTTGATTGACCACTACAACTCTTGTCGTGATTGATATTGATTGATTGATATATGAATTATACTCGAGTATATAATTTATTGATTTATTATGACTTGATGATATATTTATGATTTATGATAAATGATAATGGCTAATAGTGTGAGAATACGCGGGATTGAACTAATTATAAAACTGCTAATAATCGCGCGCCTTAGTACGTATATTGCCGACGCAGCAAGATGTACGAATTGCCTCGTACACGAGGCGATTATAGTGCACAAGACCTTGCGTAGACGCAGATGCAGTCTTTCTTCCTTTACCCTCACAATCCGACGGGATAGAAGACCGACACGATTGGAAAGAGGTCAGGCACAAAACTGACTGTTTACCGACCCATCATCTTACTTTATAAACAATCAACAAGGCTTGTAATGTCCTAACTAGTAAGGAACAACTACCTAAGATTGTTCGCGAGTTGCGGGTTCAAATTCCATAGGGAGCCTTATGGAATTTGAACCCGCGACCTTCAGTTTGCAAAACAATCGGTTTCCGTGCTGGGCCACGTATGCTACACGTTACAATATTATATTAACTCAATATTAAGTGTTTTAGTGAAATTTATTGAAACTAAACATTTACAGTTAATAAACTGTAAATATACAAACAGGTAAAAAACTTCATCAAAGATGTCGCCGCACTGGGAGGGAAGGGTAGCTAAAAGACTGGCGGATATTAAGCGATATAATGGACAGTTGCCAGTATTATCGAGTTTGGGCTCGTTGGATAGGTCTCGACGAGTAGTTGCTTAGAAAAATGTTGATCAGGGTCTGATGATGGAGCAGAAAGGTGGTCACTGGATCTCTGCACCAATAAACGTAGACCCATCGAGTTTGGGCTCGTTAGGTAGGTATCGACGAGATGTTGCTAGAAAAGTGGTGATCAGGGTTCGCTGCTCTTAATGGAAACGGATAGGAATTTAATTATTTTGACTGCCCTTTTAGCTTTGGAATTCAGAGTTTATTTAAAGCCACTCAATTATAAACGATATTTGCGGAAAACGATTCACAATTGTACGCTTAACTACTACTACTACTTACTAGGCATGAAGCATGAAGAAAAAACACGATAATTATTTATTCACCAAATTACCATAGTCCATGTGCATATTCTAGGAGTAATATAAATATAGTGTGGGCCCTTGACTTTCATCAAGCAAGTACGGCGGCGAGTCCGTCCCCGTGAGCACCGTAGCCCACCTATCCAGGATTGCACCTATACTTTGAATCCCCCAAACTCAAAAACTCAAACTCAAACATAGTTTATTTCAAATAGGCTTAACGCACTTTTGAAAGGTCATGTTTTTTTTTTTAAATCTACCACCGGATCACATCGCGGCCTCAACTGAGAAGATCCGGCAAGAAACTCAGCGGGCTTGTAATTTTTTCCTTTTTTTTAAACAGTTTGTCATGTTACAATTACATCAGAGCTACATCGAGAGTGTGCCTTGCCGTTCAAAAGATCAAATAAGACAGAAAAAAAATACGACGAAAGTACCTACAACAAACTAAAAAGCCAAAGGGATAGTAGTCGGACCAGTCCCCCCAAGCAGCACCCGCGCACGAATTGACTCGAGCAGCAGTAATCACTCCCCTCAACCATATTGGAAGGAAGGGGGTGAATGCGACTTATCGAAGGTTTCTCCCGCGAGAATAAAAAAAAGGCGATTACCACACGGCAGTGACATGAAAAAAACCATATCACGGCGTAAATATAGAACCTATAGGTAATCCTAATAATCTATCCGCAGAACCAAGGCGTAACAAAAGCGCTATCCCTGAACAAAAATATGTGATGTTAACACAAACTTTTCCTATTCAAAGCAGCCCCCGGCGAGTTGTAAACTCCGTCCATTTGCTCGCTCTACGATTGCCTACTTTTGTACATATCCTGACTTGAATTTATGCTGAAGTTATATATGTGGGTAGACCTATTTGACCTTCAATGAGTTGATGGGCACTTGTAGATTTAGCTTAAGAGTTTCTTCAGCATAGAAAATTGGCTCGAAACAAGACGACGCTTCAGGGTTTCCAGAGCAAATTTTTTTTAAGAGCTTTATTTCAGACCTCATTAGAAACAGTGTGCTGCGCTCTAGAACATGAATTATAGACGTTGAGTATAAAGCTGCTAAATTGAAGTGGAACTGGGCTGGACATATCTGCCGTTTGCCGAGTGGACTGGTGGTGGAGTGGTGGTGGGCTAGACACATCACGGAGTGGGTTCCACAGATCGTTAGATGACGGCATGGCAGACCCAGGTAGGATGAGCTTGATGCTTATGACGCAGCTTGGAACCAATGCTTTAAACTGAGAAAATTGGGATTTGCCTTTGCCCTGCATTGGGACAAACTAGGCTAGAAAGACGCTGCTGCCCGTCTTCTTGTTTTCCCTTAGTCGTCTCTTACGGACACCCAACGGGAGGAGATGGGAAGGTGCTATTCTTACTCGGACAACGCACGGGTTACACTCGAGATAACGATAACTCCGCTACATACAACACAGAGAATTGTTGGAAAGGGACGGGACATGCGGCGGCCGGCAAGCGTAGGCCACCCGGCCACACTAGTGGCTTTGGGACTTAGAGTAGATACCACTGGAGATAGCATGATGCGCTTACCCCTCTGCCAAATTTTGTTCATATGGTCAGGTCATTCTTTATTTGTGTGCGTATCTTTTTGAATGTGTAGCGAGTTTATTATAGTGTGGGTTATGCGTGAAATTGTATCTGTGTGTGTTTTCTTCGCCTCCCGCACCCCGCAAAAGTGCCACGAAAAATTTGTTCGGCGAATCGACGCGATACTAGCTCTATTCTAATTACTCTGAGCTTTGGGACGAAATAACAACAACATATCGTATCCTCTCGCATGATTCGTAGCGATCTAATAAGTAATAGTTAAAGTCCAAACAGTCTAGATCAAGATGTCACTGTGTGTATATGCATTTAGCTTATATGTGTGTCAAGATTATTAAATAATAAAGCCTATCAGCCTTATTAATAAACTATGATTAGCGTCAGAACAACTTTACTCCAAGACTTACGCAAAGATTAGGCAATTATGGTATTAATAAACTAGTAGTAAGAACGGAGTTAACTAATCAAAATGTAGTCCCGGAGTAAAAGTTACTCCGCGGAGCCCCATGGTTTAACGTTTGAGTAAGCATAGATTTGTATTGTATTTCTAACTTCCATTGAGATAATTATATATACTAAACATAACCTAATTGTATAAACCTCGCAATATCCCTTTTGAAGACCTTGAAGACGAGTTTAAATATAAATATAGATTTACACGCTCAACTGCATATTACATTACTGAAATGGTAGAATGATTTGGCTGGAGATGCAGTAGGCTTTATACCACCTCATTTGAAAGTTTTAGCTGCCAAAAGGACTTGGGCTCGTGGAGAGGTAAATAAACTGTCTCAATAAACTAAACTATTAGGCTAGTTATGTAGGCTACAGCCGGATGATTCAGAAATAACTTAGAACAGATTTTAAAACTAATTTTTATTAATTTAAATTACATTTTTAATATCTAATTTAAATATGTAGTGACCGCTTCGATGTTAGAAGCTAAGTGAAGAGCCGATTCCGTCGCTATGGGTCCATACAATGGATCTAGTTGTGCGCCGTCAGCTGGTTTTCGGTACACATGCTGGATGCGTCCATACAATAGCCCTTCTGTTCTTGGATAGGTTGCATTGTCAGCAAGTTTTGCATTACACGCGCCGGCTCGTGCTTGAGGCCCACCGTGGTTTCTGCTCTTACACGCGTTTTTTGAGGTGCACTGTAGTTTCTTGTTAGGGACGGTGTGTAACAGGCTAGATCCCCGGCCTACTTGTTATATACTTTCTTGATTTATAGATAATATTCTGCTAATAAAAAAACACAAATTCTAAAACCACTATCTTGAATTCAACAAGAGAAATACAGAATATTATGATGTAAGAGAAATATAGAATATTATGATGTAAGATAAATATAGAGTGAAAGTTGTGATTGTCAAATAAAAGTGTCAAATATCAAAATTTACCTAACTGCCAGTGTCTTTTTAGTCATTTTGTTCATTTTTTTTACTTTTAATTTCAGTGGGTTGCCATAACATACACCTTAGTCTCAGTGTAAGAATTGTATTGTTAGTCCGAACCTACTTCGTATTTATTAATACCGTTATTAAGACGTAGCTATTCCGTGACTAGTCTAGAATTAACTACTTCCGATGTAGCTTTGGAGTAAGAGAAAAATAAGCGATTTTTATTAATAAGACAGTTAACAGTAGACTTGAAAATGTCTAGGGTATGAATAAACTCCGCATTCAGCAGTGAAAAAAAAGAAACATACAAATCCTAGCCATTTCGGTGCACGTATCATTCTTTCATAGATTCAATTAAGATTAAAAACAATCCGCTATCAATTTTCCAGCGTCTGAGCTAATCTCTCTCCGCCAATTAGGTGCCGTTCCCACAAACTCGCTGCAGCGTTCCCTTTATGTCGCAATGGTTTCTTTTTGACATGCTGCAGTTTTTTCGGTAAGTATTAATCTATATACTTACTTATAATAAAACTGTAACAGGTCCAATTCTGTACATTGAAGATATTTAGAAAATTATATTTGGAGGGCATTTTATAACCGATACTGAGGCCAAAAATGTAATTTTTTTAACTTTTGTCTGTCTGTCTGTCTGTCTGTCTATCACGGCTGAGCATCACGCCGAAACTACTGAATGGATTCAAATGAAACTTGGCAAGATTTGAGATCTTACTTCGAGGTAGGACATAGGATACTTTTTATCCCGTAATCTAGCACGGTTCTTTTGGGAGAGGGGATTAAAGTCAAAACGGGTACTTGGTTATACGCTTGGTCCGATTATATAAATTTTTCTTTATAATATAATAAATATTAGTAAGGGAACACTCATAGAGAGTTGTTATCAAGGTTTGTAATCGATCGGGTTAAGCAACGTTAGGTAAGGTCATTAAATAGATGGGTGACCGTTTAATGCCATTTGAACTAAACGGGTCCGTGCTTCGGAGAGCAAGTAAAAAGTGGGTCCCAGTTTTTAACCGACTATAAAAAAAGAGGTTATGTATTCGATGCGAATGTCTGTTATTAAAAGTTTAGTTAACGTAAAAATAGCGCAGGCGGAGCTGCGTGGGTCATAAAGCCTAAAAGTTTCAGTAGACTTGAAAATGTCTAGGGTATGAATAAACTCCACATTCTGCAGTGAAAAAAAAGAAACACACAAATCCTAGCCATTTCGGTGCACGTATCATTCTTTCATAGATTCAATTAAGATTAAAAACAATCCGCTATCAATTTTCCAGCGTCTGAGCTAATCTCTCTCCGCCAATTAGGTGGCGTTCCCACAACCTCGCTGCAGCGTTCCCTTTATGTCGCAATGGTTTCTTTTTGACATGCTGCAGTTTTTTCGGTAAGTATTAATTACGTATATTATTACAACCTCACATCATCAGCAGTCGAAAGACGCATACCGCTGGCATGCTTGGCGGGCGTCATGGCTATCGCAGTATATACTCAACGGGAGGAGATGGGAGGGTGGTATTCTTACCCGAATACCCCACGGGTATAACCTCTTATATCTATATAATAATAATTTCTTCCTGGCCGATACGACCCCAGAACGGCCAACCTTTCACAAAATCGATCGATCGATCTACACTGGAAATATATTATTGCACTAGTGCTTTCGCAGACACAAGTTCACTCTTTTACCTCTCACAATTGATGGGATGGAAGACCGACACGACCGGAGAGAGGCCAGGCGCAGGACTGACTTTTTACATCCCCAACCGACGGGATCATCTTACTTTCCAGAAAACCAGGTAAGCGGCCTAAATTGCCGTAACCAGTAAGGAACAACTTTACCAAGTTTTTGATTTACACGGGAAAACAAGCATTTTCCAGCTGCGCAAAGCAAGTTACCTGACGTATAAGCTATTGGACGTAATAAGATTAGATCTGATGTGAAACGGAACAATACGTTCGTAGGGAGCTAATTCCATCGCGTCGCCGCGCGCCGGCACGCTTATTTCCTGACTCGAAACCGCACCCGATAAAATAAATTGACCGCTGCTTTAAAGATTAACTTAATTACGTTTCTATGAAATACGTCGGTCGTCACCGCGAGAAATAAATTAAAATTAACAAACACATAAATTAAACGAAACAATACAAACACAAAAATTCACACACACAAAATCACATACACAGAATCACAATAGTAACCTACGTTCCGCACCGAATGTTACCACATGGCGGTCACAGCAGTGCCGGACGTAGGGACAATCTAACCTACTGGCGATCATCTTTAGGACGGTGTTGGCGCTCGCCCTCACTCTGCGCACCAAAGACTAACTTATTAACTAAGCTTGTAGCACTTAGGGTCTCCGGGTCAGAATATCACCCTCCCGTCTTCTCCCGTTGGTTATCCGTAAGAGGCGACTAAGGGAAAACAAGAAGACGGGCAGCAGCGTCTTTCTATTGGATTACCTACCACCTATCTCCAAGACTCCTGCCAAGCGTGGGGATTATGGTAACATCTCCCGCTCTAAGGGGGATGCCTTTGGTTCAGCAGTGGTCAACGTCTTTCGGCTGCTGATGATGAAACAGTAACTTCAAGGCATCAACAACTACAACGCTGTTTAACGCATCGCTGTGTCCCCTGAAACTTCGAAAACAATAGCATTTATTTTAAAATACTATTGAAATCATGTTGGTTGATATACGGTTGAAGTACTTGAGAAGTATCCTTAACTAGTATCTAATCAATATGCTCTCAATATCAATCCACTACTAAGATCCACTAGGGGTTTGGATGGCTTGATTAATAGACTGCATAGCAACTAATAGACTACCTACCCACGCATAATAGGGATGATGACTGGATAATGACTGGATAAAAAAAGAATCTAATTAGTCCGTCAGTTAGATTATAAAAAAATATAGGACACGTATTTATTTATTTAACGTCACACCTCATTAAAAATTGTATACCGGAGTGACGTCACGCAACATTTCAAAGCACTATAACTTCGTAATTTTTTGTATAATCGACAAAAGAAAAAATACGTGTCCAATATTTATTGATAATCTAAATGACGGACTAAAACCATTTTTTTTGTCATCTAGCCTATTCAAGATACAAGTATACAGCTCAAAGTATATGTACGCTCATAGCCAGTTGTAACAACTATTCGGTAAACGATCAGTTGGGTAAGCAACGTCAGGCAAGGTAATTCCTTAGTTGGGTGACCGTTCAGTGGCATTTGAACTGTACGGAGGACACGTTTAAAGTTAGTCCCGGCTATTGTCATCAAGAAAGCAGTCTTTAAGCTTAGTCAGAGGCCTAAGGGCAGCTTGGAAACTCTGACACCAGGTTGGCCACTAACCATACTACAAAAAAAAAGTAAATGTTACATAGCGCAACCATCCATAGCCCAGCGCAAATCCCTTTATATTCCGGAGGTAACAGGTTCTAATGGGGAACTTGCGTAACATTTTTAATGAGAATGTATGATAATTATTATATGCATACATCATCATCATTAGCCGGAAAACGTTCACCGTGAAACATAGACCTCCTCTTGGAACGGTACAATAAACGACGGGTTATTCCACTTTGATCACCTGGGTGATTAAAGTGGAACAATTTATTCCACTTTGATCACCTGAGTGATTAAAGTGGAACAATTTATTCCACTTTAATCACCTCATAATCAAATCACCTGGCTGATTTGAGCTGGGTGAACTGGCTATTTGCATCCACCGGTGGCCAGCGATTCGCTCAATGTACGACTGACGAGTCGTCCACCTGGTGCCTGCCTACGCTGCATCTTTCGGTTCGTAGTCGTTACACGAGAACCTTTCTTGATTCCTAATCAGTTATCGGTTCTCCTGCATACATGCGTTGATGAATTGGTAGAGATAAAGCAAGGCTCCCCAGGGTGCTGACAACTATTCTGTTGCGATTTACTGTGACGGAAGTATTTTTCCAGTTGGACTAATTCTTTGTTTTTTGAGGTAGGAAGATAACTTAAAAAAGGTAAGGTATATAGACTTTGGAACTCACTACCGCAACATATAAGACGAGCTCAGAGTCTACTATCCTTTAAAACTCAAGTTGCATCGTACTATCTCTCCCTTCAATAATGGTTCTTCTCTCACTTTCTTGGTAATAGATATGTATTAGTCTATCATAATATATTATAATATGTAGTTTATTTTTTATTTTATTGTTATTATTATTATTTTTTTAATATATATTTTTATTTTTAATCCACTTAATTTATTTATATAACTGCACCTGCCCATAAGAATGCTCTGTCCTGTACCCCAAGGTTGACTGGAAGAGATCGCTTTAGCGATAAGTCCGCCTTGTTGTTCACTGTTTTTAATTGTTTTAATTTCAAATGTATATTTCTTTTGTGTGCAATAAAGAGTACTTGTATTGTATTGTATTGTATAAATTCCTTTTGGATATTTTTTTTGTATTTCGGTATGGAGAACTGTCAGGCTTAATTGACTCATAAGACTTAATAGCTAGTGAACGGCAGTTAATACCATGTGGGTGCATGGGAAGGGCCTCCTCGGCTGGCAAAAACTAAAGGTAAAACAATATTAGGTTCACTTGAGCCATACTAGAAAATAAATACAGCTACTACTACAGCTACAGCTACTATGAAATACAGCTATAGATCTTGCCGGCCGACTAGTCTTTCCATCTGAAGATAAATAAACTCATAAACTCATAGAGTATTTATATCTAATGAAAAGAAAGACAATACAAAAATCCCACGTCGCTTACCATCAGGTAAAGGTCAGTGTCCTGATCGTCGTATCACTAAGTTCTATAAAAAGTGCCTTTAATTGGTTTTGAGTTTTGACATTTCAATTAATCGTCTTTGTGCTTTGGACAGCACGTAAAGGTACGCGTCCATTGGCCCGCACCGGACGCACCGCACGCACGGCACGCAACGGATTTTAGTTTGGTTTGTATGATTTTACATAGCGATTTGTCCATTATCCGCACCGCCCGCATCGAAAGCCGGCATTTATGAACAAAAAATGCGTTGCGTGCCGGTAACGTCACACAAACCACATTGATATTATGAATCCACATTCTACGTTTATTTTTTCGTATTTTTTCATCTTCCAACAAGCAACTAATAATATCTTCGTCAATCTCCATCACCGAATACTTCAACTCACGACAAGAAAACACTCGTAACTAACCAAAGAAAATCCGGATACAGTGGACGCATAACATCGGCAAATCCGTTTAATCCGCGTCCGGCGCGGGCCAATGAACGCGTACCTTTAAACGTCAGTTCTGGGCTTGTTCCGGGCGTTGTCATCTAAACAGCAGTCGTTAAGTCAAGTTAGAGGCCTACGAGGATCTTGAACAACTCTGACAAAAGTTCCAAACTTTCAGGGTTATTTGTATATCTAATATTTAGTTATACTGTGATTATGGCGATTGTAGCCGCGCCGATATCATAAAACCAAGAATTAGTCCCGGCAGTAAACGTACGTCAATATAATATTTCCGACACCGGGTTGTCCACTAACTAAATTACAAACACCCAAGAAAAAGGATGACAGAATTCATCGATATAAGTAGGTAACTATATCGTTGACAGAATTATTCTATTCCCTTCGCTGCCACTTTTTCTGCCACCAGTAACTTGGCGCTAAACGGGAAAAAATCGCCTTTTGCTTCGATTAAAGACTAAATTATAATATCTATTAAAAAGTATTAAGTTTATATACATTGTTGTCGTAGATCCTCCTAGCGTCTAATTAGATAAGCCCCACTATCGATCTTCAGCCACGTAATCAGACTCGACTGAATAGCGCCCGTTAATTTCGTCGTGAACGCTGCACATCGGCCATGTATCGCGGCTCAACGGATCACCAATCCGCCGGGAAAGCGAGACATCAGCAGATCTCCGCTCCTCTGAACATAATGAGTTTGACGGGCCCGATGGTCCAGTGATGTAATTTATGTAATACTATGTCTATGTGGGCTTCTAAAAAAACGTATCAAATCTCATGAGTGTATGTAGGGTTGTCCCCAAATTTCTCAGAAACTGTAAATCCGATTGTGGTAGTTCTTTTTGAAATAGTTTAAGTGTCTTCCAACTTAGGGAAAAATATAAGTTTCGTTAAAATTGGTTCAGTAGTTTAAAAGATATGGACTGTTAATGTTTCCAGTAACTCCGTTCGAGTTGCATGATAACGTGAACACAAATTGTGATGATGAATAATAGTGAATCGCAATTTGCTTGTATTTTTTTGGAATTCACAACCATATTCCGAGAAAGGGTAGTCAGATAAAGTAATTTTTTGTAAGTATACATTTTATATTAACTAATTTGATGTTACCCACGTACTGCTTATATCTTGGTAGTAACATAAAATACACAAAAAAATGTAATTAAAATATTCAACTGTCTTCGGTGCCAGTCGGTGCTGATTAGTTAACACGCCATAACACTTTTCTTAGCACCGACTTCAATATATTTTCGTCATTTAATGCTTTGTATTTAGAACACTTTCTTTACAGTCGGTTTTAATTTTTTTTCGAATAAAAATATTCACTACGTTTATCTTTTTTT
Source organism: Furcula furcula (assembly GCA_911728495.1). Taxonomy (NCBI): domain Eukaryota; kingdom Metazoa; phylum Arthropoda; class Insecta; order Lepidoptera; family Notodontidae; genus Furcula; species Furcula furcula. The sequence continues at coordinate 8,735,779 of OU452254.1, read as the reverse complement.
TTATTTACTACAAGCAGTACATTTCCTTTAGTAGCAGTAGTCCGGTTGTTAGTCCGGTTGACCGGACTAGTGCAACTTTTCAGTAGCAGTACTTCGGTTGAAATATAGCACCGGACTACTGATACTCTTTAGTAGCAGTAGTCCGGTTGTTAGTCCGGTTGATTGGAATAGTGCAACTTATCAGTAGCAGTAGTTCGGTTGAAATATATCACCGGACTACTGATAATCTTTAGTAGCAACAGTTCGGTTTGTAATATTAAGAATAAAATTTTACAATTTTAAGAATACGTTATTAGGTGTATAATATCATGGATTACTTAAATTAATACTTAAATATGTGATTATTAATTCAATTGTGACAACTAGGAGTTGTAACAATTAAATTAATAATTCGTTCCATAAAAACTACGTAAATAATGACCTTTTTTTCGTGGGGAAATTCTCATGGATACCCGCACCGCCGGGTGGCAGCGCAGGTTATATTGGACTCCTACCAACTAAAACCCCACAGTGTCCTCATTCCGCTTTTTTTGGCGGGCCCCGGGAATTTTCCGGCGGGAACGGCTCGTACTCATCATACGAGACTTTCTCTCGAATCGTAGTCGGGTCGAAGGTACGTTCTCTTCGCCCCTCTTGTTCAGCCTGTTCACGAACGACATTCCTCGTTCGAGCAGAGTCCAACTCGCCCTTTACGCGGATGACACCGCTCTCTATTATTCCCATAGGAACATGTCCTATTTAACGCATGCTCTTCAAGCCGCAGTCGACGCCCTGGGTCAATGGTTCCGTACGTGGCGCATAGAGGTGAACCCGGAGAAGAGTGCCGCGGTGGTCTTCTCCCGGGGACCCGCCAATATGTTCTCCGCGCGGAGCCTTCGGCCCAACAGACGACTAGCCCCAATATCCCTATTCAATCGCCCTATCCCCTGGACTAGGAAGGTTAAGTACCTCGGAGTCACCTTGGACTCCGCCATGACTTTCGGCCCGCACATTAGGTCCGTCCGCAATCGAGCGGCTTTCGTATTAGGTCACCTGTATCCCCTTCTCTGTAAGCGGAGTAAAATGTCGCTTAGAAATAATTTGACATTATACAAAGCTTGCATTCGCCCTATCATGACTTACGCGAGTGTAGTTTTCGCGCACGCCGCCCGCACCCATATCGATAGCCAGAATCGTTTCCTCCGACGTGCCGTCGGTGCCCCGTGGTACATGCGGAACGTAGATCTGCATTCCGATTTCAGTTTCAGCTTCGTAAGTTCCTCAAAGAAGCGTCAAAACGCTACTTTGAATCCGCGTCCCGTCACGCGAACAGTTTAATCCGCGCCGCCGCCGATTACGCCGCTAGTCCTTCTGACTCGCGCCGCAGACCACGGCACGTACTGCTCGACCCTCCTGACCCCATGACGGTCCTATTGGACCGGGATGCGCCGACCCCTCCCCGACAACCGTATGCTACACTAGCTATCAGACACCGGTCTCGCCGGCGAGGCCGAAGGGTCGTACGTATGCGACCTCAACGACGTGCATCACCCCACTGAGTTTCTTGCCGGTTCTTCTCAGTGGGGGCGCGTTGTGAACCGGTGGTAAACTCAGCCCTCTCTTAAGCGACAGCCTAAGCCGAGGCCGTGCTCCCTGAGGTGCCCTTGAGCTCGTCGCTACTTCTGCCGTAAAGGCTAGAGCGCTTTAAGCGCCTATGTTCCGGTGAAGCTGTAATGGCCATCTGCGGCCAACAGCGTCTATCATTCCCAAAAAAAAAAAAAACCCGCGTACGTGTCTGTGGCCTTTATACACCCACAGACGATGAGGATTTCGCCACTAGGCAGACGACCGCTGCCGGGAACCGGATGACTACTACACGTTCCGGAAACTTCCCGGGGCCCGCCAAAAAAAGCGGAATGAGGACACTGTGGGGTTTTAGTTGGTAGGAGTCCAATATAACCTGCGCTGCCACCACCCGGCGGTGCGGGTATCCATGAGAATTTCCCCCAAAAAAAGGTTATTATTTACGTAGTTTTTATGGAACGAATTATTAATTTAATTGTTACAACTCCTAGTTGTCACAATTGAATTAATAATCACATATTTAAGTATTAATTTAAGTAATCCATGATATTATACACCTAATAACGTATTCTTAAAATTGTACAATTTTATTCTTAATATTACAAACCGAACTGTTGCTACTAAAGATTATCAGTAGTCCGGTGATATATTTCAACCGAACTACAGCTACTGATAAGTTGCACTATTCCAATCAACCGGACTAACTAAAAACGCAAATATTTTGGTTTGCTTGCAGCGAATTTTAGACTAATTTATTTAGGTAGGATATCTATTAAATATAACCTAGTAATGAATAAACATTTTTAATGAAATAATGAGGTGTATTTAGATTCGTATTAGTTATATAACTGTGAGAGTGTCATTATTATTCAAAATTATATACTTACATTAAACAATAGTCTTATAACGATTAATGAAACTGAAGCCCATTATTTTCGAATTCAGGGTTTTTATAATCTAAAAACTTTATAGTAGTTTTTAGATTATAAAAACCCCGAATTCGAAAACAATGGCACATACATATATAGCATAATATTAAAGTTAATGACATTATTGTCATTAACTTTAATAATATGCTTTTATAACCTAAAGAGTATAATGTCGCATTTATTAACATAAATAATAATCTTATTATAAGACTAGCAGACCCGCGCAGCTCCGCTCGCGCTCTTTTTACGTTAGCTAAATTTTTAATAGCATCCATTTGCGTTGAATACAAAACCTTTGTTTAAATTTGGTTAAAAACTGGGGCCCACTTTTTACTTACCCTCCGAAGCACGCAGACGCTCAGTTAAAATGGCACTAATTGGTCACCCATTTATGTAATGACCTTGCCGAGCGTTGCTTAACCTGATCGATTGCCAAACATTAATAAGAATAAAAAAAAAAGTACAAAATGTTTTATATCATCTGTCTATCATATATTATCTGTCTATTAGTGTCTCCTTATTATGTAATATAAATAATTCTAATGAATAAAATCGTACCACGCGTATAACCAAGTACCATTATGACTTTAATCACTTCTTCAAAGGAAACCGTGCTGGATTACGGGATAAAACGTATCCTATGTCCTTTCTCGTAGTATTAACTTAAATCATGCCAAGTTTCGTTTAAATCCATTCAGTAGTTTTGACAAATAAAAAAAATACAATTCTGTCTCTATAGTCGGTTATAGAATGCCCTCCAAATATAATTTTCAAAATATCTACAATGCACAGAAATGGTCCTGTTACAGTTTTATTATAAGTATAGATACAACTAAAGTAAATAATTAAATATAACTATAGGTAATAATAAACCGGAATTTAAACAAAGATAAAACATAAGCTAAAATTTATACAACGCGCCTACACTGATCAAGGATAAAAGATACACCGCAATACCACGGAATACATAATAGTACTCTTTACTGGAAACACCTTTTACAATATTTGTAATATTAAAAAAGTATATATGTTGATGTTAATAGCTATTGAACTTATAAAACATCAATATTTATTTGCATTATGTGACTAAACTAATGTTAGGTACTATCGCGGACACGAAAGGTGTACCAGTTCTTAATCAAAATCGTAATAACGATGTTACGTGCGTTTACCCCGCCTAGGCGCCTGCACGTTTTTTGGGCCAGCTCGTGCAAGCGATTATCGTCCAAAAGGTCGCTTGTGATCGCATCGCTTGTGACCGCGAGAGTATATACTTGAATGTTACTTAATTATGGTAGAGGTATGTCCTATAACGACTTCGGCGTCACTGGACATTTGGGGTGTGGGTCCTTTGAACGTCCATTGAGTACGGCAGCGATTCCAAGGAGGACGGCGGCGGGGTTGCGACCCCCGTCCCCGTGAGCTCCGTGACTGGTTCCGGGGGGGCTACAATGCGCCCCCCAGCGGCGGGCTCAAAGGCAAGGCCCTTGGTGCAGATCCCACCGGAGAGCTGGGGTTCCCCCTCTCATGTGCTGATGCGACAGCCGCGGGGGTTTTAGTGGGTAAGAATTCCACATACCCCGGTCGAGCCCAACAGCTCCCGGGGATCTTTGGAAGATTACCCCCGCGTCAAAAAAAATAATAATAAAAGGTCCTATAACGAAACATACATTAAACAAAAAAAACAATGACTTGTCTGTACGAATAATACGGAGACTTTATTGTTTCAAGTCAGGATTTGTTTCAGTAGCGATTAGAGTCTTGCCTGGATCCAGGAGGCGAACGACGTGACTCTGGCGAACCCGGCGGGAGCTCCGACCTGGCAGCCGCGCTGCGCACCGAACGATGTCACACCGATCTGTTAAGAGGCCAGAGTGCATGTGAAACTCGGTACTCATTGTAAAACATTCTAAATATCCTTAGGATTACAGCCGACGTACAAGACATGCTGAAAAAAAGACAAGCGTTGTCTATACAAAAGTAATAATTAAACAAAAGTTGTTTTGTTTTCTATGTGGTATCTTACATCACCTTTTGTCGGCATTGTCGCATAACCTTAGAATGTATTACTAAACAATTTGATGCGAACGCATTGTTGCTGAGTGAACGTGAGATGGCGGAAGGAACCTCCTCAAATTGCTCGTCTCTAAGCGGATCACACGTAGTATCGAATAAGAATACACGATAAGAAGGCCGAGCTGTGTCAAGCGTAAGATATGAGAGATAGTAACCAGGACGCGGTTGACGGCGAGCGGGCCGCCGGAGTCTCCACCGCAGGTGCCGACGCCGCCGGCGCCGCTGGTGCACAGCGTGGACGCGATGATGTTGTTGCCGAACGTCTGCTGGCACACGGCGTTGGTGATCACCTGCAGCCACACGTGGTGCTTTGCCTGGGTGGTGCTGATGCCGCCGGCTGTGGACGTACGGGAATGCACACTCCATTAATATAATACAGGTAATAATATTCTGGGACAAAGCACACTCCGTCATCTGATTCCAAGCTACGCAAAGAGCCTGTAATATAAAAACCATACACCAAAACTACATACTTATGCAGATAAATAACGCCCAGACACTTAGTTTCGAACCCACGGCCTATTGAATAGCGGCCATGGTATCCAACAACTAGATCAACAGGCCTGTCAATTGGAAAGTTTGTTTTTCCTATATAATATGTTACGAATAGTTTATAACAGTCAAATATATCCAGTATCTAACTCGATATATCTGTCTTCAATCGAAACATTATACTAGTATACTTTAAAAAAAACTATACTCACAATCACTGTTTCTGCCGTATCCGGCGGCATGCGCCCAGGTGCCCACGTAGTTGTTGGACCCGGTAGCCAGGGCGATGTTCCCAATGATGTCTGAAACACGCGGACGCTGACATTAATCTTACTGTCTGTCACTTTTGCTGCTAAAACGTCAGCGTTAGAAAACAAACGAGCGATACTGACTGCTGTAGCCGACCCAGTTGAAGGTGATCATGGCGATGTCGTTGTTCAGGTTGACCATATTGTAGCTCGCGTGCATCTCGACCTGGTTGGTATTGACTCTAGTGCCGCCGGTGAACAGGCGGGCGGAGCCGAACACCAGTTGGAACTGTCTTGCCTGACCGTCGAGTGATCTCCAGCAGTGCGCCGCGGTGACGGCCTTCCTGTTGTTCAGCATGGAGGAGCCACACACGGACGTGGCGCCGGTCGTGAGCGTGATCACCAGCCCAACCTGCACCGACCGCCACAATGGATTAATAATTATTTACAATATGAGATTGGTTCAGGCACTACCGCCGACGTCACCGTTAGCGTTAAGTGGCTCTAATCAACTTCTAACCTGAATGATGTGTCTCGTAATAAAAGTTGCCTGCGACCCACCCAGTGCTTCACTACACGGCTGAACTCTGGTACAGCCATGTAGTTCCTGGGTGGGCAGTCACTGTTGCTCGCCGATCGGAAGTTGAACTACCATAGACTCGTGAGTTTACCAAGTGGGGGTGAGCGCCGGCAGCCGCAGTGGACCCGCCGACGATCCTGGAGCCGTCGAAGTCGAGGGCGCTCTCGAGCTGCTTGATGCGCGCCGCCTCGGGGATGCCCACTTTTGTGTGGTAGTTCAGTTCGATCGGCTCCTCGGCGAGGACCAATGAGGTGAGCGCTAACAGCACCAGGCAGTACTTCATTCTCGACGGGTTGACAAGACTTGTTGAATTCTGTACAAACTTCGCTCCTTTTTATACTACGCCACCGTTCGGTGCGCAATCTTATCAGTTTAGAAAAGTCGTATTAAATCCAACCTGATTACTTTTTGATGAGATTCCCGATAGGTACCAATTTATCATTGGGTAGTTTTAGACGAGTCTTCATTACTGATTAGACAATTAAATTTGGATCTTTGGTGGAACCTAAAATTATAACAGACGTTTAACTTTTTAGTTCTCATTTCGTCACCTTCGTGGATTAAGTATACCAAGTGAATTACATGTCAAAAGCAACTTGCGGCGATCATACATTTGTATTGTACCCGAGATAAGCATAAAGACCAGCGATAAGATAGCGACTCGCCACCACCGACATACAAACAAGTCGCTGCACTTTCGGGGTATGAGCCCTAGACGCCCATCGACTAGGCTGCGACCCCCACCTCCGTAACAATTTGCCGGGGGGCTATAATGCACCTCCGGGAGCGGGCTATAATGCGCCCCCGGAGGTGAGCTCAAAGGCAAGGCTCTTAGGGACGCTGGTGCAGATCCCACCGGAAAACCCAGGTTCTCTACTTACGTGCCTATGCGAGAGCCTCGGGGTTTTTTAGTAGGTAAGAATCCCACATACCCCGGTTGACCTATAGGGTCCCGGGATCTTTTGAAGGTACCCCGTGAGAAAAAAAGCACCCACACTCTTTATCTACTCCTAAGAGTCCTACCTAACTAGCTTGTATCGATGACGCAAGGGCAGACGTGCATAAGCGTATGCCGAGCTGCTTTAGTAAATTAGGGTAACTATCTGTTTGGCAATACCGCAGAGGGTTAAATCCGAATAAAAGATGAATGATCTGCTTTTCTATAGTAAGTAGATAGTTTTCAGAGGTGGCCAACATGCTAGTTTGTACAAGAATCCACACGAAGTAATCAAAAAAGTATCGGGTATGGATGTTTTGTTTATGGTTCCAAATTAAATTTTTTGAGTAGCTTTTTGTTGTTAGAGCTCAACCGTTTTCCATTTTGGCGTGGGGTTTGAGTTGCTTCTATTATTTAGATTAAATACAGTGCTGTTTTTAGTTATATCATATCCAGTCTATATTGCGAATTTCATAATTTACAAAAACATTGAACAAAGAGTTTGTCTTAAATGCATCGTCAATGGAATTTCGTATTCGAAGTCACTAAAAATGTTACAGAATAGAACAGGCTTACGGTGAATCGACTTTATCAAAAGCACGTGCTTATGAGTGGTACAAAGCGTTCAAAAGCGGTCCAGACGTGAAGGAACATTTGGCTCTTTCTGGTAGGCCATCAACGTCTGCAACTGCAGTTAAGATCGCAAAAACGGAGGAATAATTTAGAAATAGTGACTGAAATCCTCATTCAAGTTTGAGAAAGATAGCCGCCGAACCTTCTGTGTCTCACGAGACAATCCGTACCATTCTAAATAATCACTTGGATATAACATGTGCAAAAGACCTGTTTTTTTTTTCCAAAAACTCAATCGCACAAGAGTCGCTGAGATCATTCTAGAATGAGAGAATTCCGACTCAAAATTCATGAAACGCATTGTTACTGGTGACGAGACATGGGTTTACGAGTTTTACATGCAAACTAGTCAACAAGCTTCGGAGTGGCGTCCAACTGAACCAAAACCGAAAAAAAACACGTCAAAGTCAAGTCATCAAAAATCAAAGTCATGTTAACTGTTTTCTTTCACTATCGTGGTGTTTTGCACTAGGGATTCTTACCGGAAGTTAACCCGCTAATATATTTTATTTGAGCGTTTACAGTTTATTTACAAAGTGTACATGACACTTAAACTAGGTAAAAAACCTCCTCAAAGGTGTCGCCGCACTGGGAGGGAGGGGTACCTAAAAGAATGGCGGCATTACCCCTTTATATAGCCAAGCTTATACGTTGGCAGATAAAGCTACCAGCCGCCGGGCTCAGGAGACCGCCGGGTCTCCTGAGACTTCAATAAGTTTGGATGAAATTTCTTTCACCAAACCGTGCGCCTCATGAGACCAAGGCCCCATGGTCTCCACCGCAAAGGGCGCAAATATATAGAGCTGCATATTTGCGCCGCTTTGCATCACTAGCGGTCGCCGCAGCCCCTCCAGCCGCCCCGCAAGTTGCCGGGGTGTGGGACGCAGCAAGTGTGTCGACACATGTCGCATCCCACACCAACGCCTTTGAGCGTTATGCGGCGTTTTAGAGAGCAATTCGACGAAAAACGCCAGATTTGTGGAATGAAAAATTTTGGATTTTGCACCACGATAATGCGCTTTCGCACAAGGCCATCATTGTGAACGTATTTTTGACCAAAAACTCAACAAATACCATCAAACAACCACCTTATTCACCAGATATCTTCGATATAGTCCAGCCGACTTCTTTCTTTTTTCTTAAATTACCACTTCGTGGCACCCGTTTTCAATCGAAAGAAGACTGGAAGAGGTGGGGGCTTGGAGCGCACGTCTGCTTGCTTGCAAGTCATGATTTATTCTCTAGTAAAATATAATGCATTATGACGGAAACTACTAACTAAGCGATATTCTAAACCTAACCTAAAGGTGTGTACACACATACACTTCAAGACATAAAGGAGAATTAGCAGCGAAAACTGAACTGAAATCCGGAAAAAGCGTTTAAAAAATGTTTTGATGATTAGATTTATTCGTTGGCGTAAGTGTATCGTTTCTGAAGGAGCATACTTTAAAAAATAAATTTGGATGAATAACTAACACATCTTTCTCGACAGAGTAGTAAATATAGTCAATGCACTTATTCTGAGCCTGGGGCGATGACGGGCCACCACCACATCACGTAATTCCATTCAAAACTCCGAAACCCAAAAATAAGCTAAGGATTATTTTACCTACGTAATAAGCTTAGAATATCATCATTAATGTATCTACATAATATCATTGGCTCACATAGATTATAAACCTGTTGATAATCGTCGCCAAAGAAATCGAATTAATCCAATTTTGGGAAAATCCCGAAGAATTCGTTTTAAATAATGATAAGATTAAATAATACTGATCTTAAGATTACAAGTACGAGTACCTTTATTGTGTTCACACACAGATAATTCTAATAATAGTCACAGTTGTGTATAATTAGAATTTTTGATGATTTATTGTTATTTTATATCGACTAGGTGGTCGTGTGTGGAGTACTGTAGTCATATATGGGCCGGTGTTGCAAAATGCCATCTAGCAGCTTTGGAATCAGTGGAGAGGCGTGCTAAGAGGCTAATTAGCCTCTTAGCACACTCACTAATTAGTGATAAGAGGTTAGTGGAAGCTAATCTACAAAGCCTAGAGCACAGGCGCCAGCCTCTCGGTATTCTACATTGGATTGATGTATTTTGGAGAGTGTACGCAAGAATTGCATGACTTGATTTCACTATCCCCCTTCTATCATCGGACGACGGAGACGCACTGCCCATACACACCCTTATGTGGTGAACGTGCCTTCAGTCCGAACTAAACGATTTGCATCTTCGTTTATAATAAGGACAGCTAAGGATTGGTACAGTTTGCCAGCGTCAGTTTTTCCGCTCGATTATAATGTGGGTGTGTCACATGTTTCACATTGTGTGTCCGCTGTACTCAGGATTCTAGTATTAACTCTATACTACTTGCTAGAATCCTTCGTTATGCTCGCGATTCAATTTAACGCCCGTGACATAAGACACTACTTTATCCCCTTGGTGCATAAACTACTATTATTGCTAGAGTGAATAGGCTTCTAATAAGCTAGTGTGCCTTACATTCTTCGATTGCGATTCCACTTTCCACCAGGTGGGTTATGATGAATAAGAAAACTCGCGTTAGGAGATGTCCTAACCAAACGCGATCACGCGAGTATCGCGCGAACGAACGCTGCCTGCGACCATCCATCCATCACACGTTTGCGCGAACGCAAAAGTGAGTGCGCGACGCGATCATCGCGCGAACGAAGGACGCGATTGGCCGCGGTTGATTTTTCAATAAAATTCAAACGAAGTGACACTGTCTGTATGAATAAATGTATTTGTTTTTTTTGTTAATGCTTCCGTGTGGGTGCTACTGATTCAAGTTGTGTTAATTAGCTAACTTTTTTTGCCACTGTCAGTTCGCCTATAAACCTATTTTTACTTATATCATTGGCTTGCCCCTGAAAACCAGCGCTGTGTTGGGGCTTGTTTCTCAACACAGCATTAAACTGAGCCCTGTTTCTCACAGACGACGTGCATTAAATACTATAGTTTTTTGTTGTGTAATCTGTATTCTGTGTGGAATAAAATACATTCTATTGTATTCTATTCTGTTCTATTCTGTTCTATTCTGTTCTATTCTGTTCTATTCTGTTCTATTCTGTTCTATTCTGTTCTATTCTGTTCTATTCTGTTCTATTCTGTTCTATTCTGTTCTATTCTGTTCTATTCTGTTCTATTCTGTTCTATTCTGTTCTATTCTGTTCTATTCTGTTCTATTCTGTTCTATTCTGTTCTATTCTGTTCTATTCTGTTCTATTCTGTTCTATTCTGTTCTATTCTGTTCTATTCTGTTCTATTCTGTTCTATTCTGTTCTATTCTGTTCTATTCTGTTCTATTCTGTTCTATTCTGTTCTATTCTGTCTATTCTGTCTATTCTGTTCTATTCTGTTCTATTCTGTTCTATTCTGTTCTATTCTGTTCTATTCTGTTCTATTCTGTTCTATTCTGTTCTATTCTGTTCTATTCTGTTCTATTCTGTTCTATTCAGTTCTATTCTGTTCTATTCTGTTCTATTCTGTTCTATTCTGTTCTATTCTGTTCTATTCTGTTCTATTCTGTTCTATTCTGTTCTATTCTGTTCTATTCTGTTCTATTCTGTTCTATTCTGTTCTATTCTGTTCTATTCTGTTCTATTCTGTTCTATTCTGTTCTATTCTGTTCTATTCTGTTCTATTCTGTTCTATTCTGTTCTATTCTGTTCTATTCTGTTCTATTCTGTTCTATTCTGTTCTATTCTGTTCTATTCTGTTCTATTCTGTTCTATTCTGTTCTATTCTGTTCTATTCTGTTCTATTCTGTTCTATTCTGTTCTATTCTGTTCTATTCTGTTCTATTCTGTTCTATTCTGTTCTATTCTGTTCTATTCTGTTCTATTCAGTTCTATTCAGTTCTATTCAGTTCTATTCAGTTCTATTCTGTTCTATTCTGTTCTATTCTGTTCTATTCTGTTCTATTCTGTTCTATTCTGTTCTATTCTGTTCTATTCTGTTCTATTCTGTTCTATTCTGTTCTATTCTGTTCTATTCTGTTCTATTCTGTTCTATTCTGTTCTATTCTGTTCTATTCTACCCCCATCAGCCCCATAGCTTCACCCTCGGGCATTAGATATTTTGACGCTGCAAATGGTTGCCCATATAAAAAAATGTAGTGTGTTCCTCCAGGAATTTACTATGTGGCCGTGATAAAATTCAAACGGAATCATTGCAATGGTTCAAACCCTCGAATAGAAAAAATATCATCATTGACATGAAGTTGAAATATCATCATTGAAATATCATCACTGACGTGAAGTAAATATTTGTAGCATTTATGGCCATATTTTGTTGCTTACTATATCATATTATAAAAAAAACTTAAAGTGGCAATGGGCAGGCCACACCACTCGGAGAACTGATAACCGTTGGGAAAGAAAGGTTCTCAAGTGGCGACCACGACCCGGAAGACGCAGCGTCGGTAGGCCCCCCACTAGGTGGACAGACGACATTGTGCACGTCGCAGGTAACCGGTGGATGCAAATAACCAACTGTCGTACATTGTGGCGTTCGAAGGGGGAGGCCTGTGTTCAGCAGTGGATGTCTTATATAAGTTGTATCTCTTCTTTTTCTTAAAATAGTTATTACAATTTATTTCCAATTATGTACAAGAACATAAGTACATATTTAAATGAACGATGTGCTTAGTAATAAAACAATATTAATATTTAAATATTGTGAGCACAATTTATTCAAATTTATGAATAGGTATAACATCGTATAAATAAAAGAACTTTAACACTATTTTCGGTGCCAGTCTATCAGATGTCATCGGTATTCGCAATGGATAGTACAAAAATGAATTCCGAATCACAAGACTTAAGTCACGAAAAAGCCAATTTTGATTCACACAACGGGAAGGTTTTACCAGAAATACCCAAAATGATTGGAACAGATTATACGTTTAAACACAAAATGATATGGAAGAACGCTATTGGTTTTTTGATAATTCATATTTTAGCTTTGTGGGGATTTATTCCACTGTTAACAGGAAACTGCCAGTGGAAGACTGTTCTGTGGGGTAAGTGGAGTAAAATATTTTGGTTAAAATATATTAGTATGACGTCATTTAAGACCCGGTTTACTAGAGGAAACAGTAGTAATGATTTTTATGTGACTAGCTTAGGTTTTCCATCATCAACCCAAAGACGTCCACTGCTGAACAAAGACCTCCCCCTTAGAAGGGAGGGGTTGCCTTAACCTCCACGCTTGGCAGGCGCCTTGGGGATCGCAGTATATATACCTAGGTGGTAGATAATCAAATAGCTTATGGGTGGTGCTAAGGATTAAATTAATTTACATTTTGGTTTATATACCTACAGGATAAAACCGTTGTTTAATAATAATTTTTCTTACCATTGGTACTGATAAATAATTAGGTACCTAACCATTTTTACTAATCAAAGTTATAACAAAATAGCAAAATTCCTACCAGAAACAGGGAAATTAAAGCAGGTGGAAAACCTATTACCCGTGGGGTGTCCGAGGAAGAATAGCAACCTCCCATCCCCTCCGATTGGGTATCCGTAAGTGGCGACTAAGGGAAAACAAGAAGACGGGCTGCAGCGTCTTTCTACTAAATTCCCCCTATAGCTATTGCCATGCTCAATACGCCTGCCAAGAATGATGATTATGGTAACCCCTCCCATCTAAGGAAGAGGCCTTTGTTCAGCAGTGGAGTGGTTTGACGGGCTCGTTGGTCTAGTGGTCAGACACCCTGCCTGCTAACCGATGGGTCGTGGGTTCGATTCCCGCCAAGTGTCTAGGTGTTGTTTATCTATTTAAGTATGTATTTACAAAAAAAAAAAAGTATTTAAGTATTAGTATCAGTTGTCTGGTTTCCATAGTACAGGCTCTGCCTAGTTTGGGATCGGATGACCGTGTGTGGATTGTCCCAAGATATTATATTATTAGTGGACGTCTTCGGCTGCTGATGATGAGTCGGTATTATCTTAAAATTTCAGCTTACATTGTCATGATAATTGGATTAGAAGGTATAACAATAGGTGCTCACAGACATTTTACGCACAGATCGTTTAAAGCCACGCCTCTTTTGAGGGTGATATTGGTACTTGCGCAAACAATAGCGGGACAGGTAAATATTGATTTGATTTAATTTTGATTTACATAGTACTCGTATAAAACAATGTCGCTATCCGTCTCTGTCTATCTGTTTGTTATGATGCTCCCAGACCGGTGTTCAAAAATGTTAACAAACATTTTATAACACTAACATTCACTAATCAAATGTTAGAACTAAAAAAAAAAGTATAAAAATGTTAGAAATTGTTTGATATTTTTAGTGTACCTACACCGGTGGAAAATGTTTACAATTCAATAGCCTAATGGTGCCGATACTGTTGTTCAACTGACTACACTAAACTACACTAAAATAATTCTTAATTAAGTTTAGAAAATCATTTATCCTATTCTGTTGTTCATTGAAACTAAATTTAGTCACTTAATTTGATTTTGACAGCTACTAAATTGGTTTTCGTTGGTCAAATTATGTTAAGAGAAAACAATTCTCTTGTTCATCTGATTGCACTAAACTAAACTAATTCTCCGGCTACGATACTTTTATCAATTTTGTTAATTTATTTTAATATTTGTTTTAATAGGTACTTATGTTAATATTTATTTTTGTATTTATTTTAATTAAGTAATACTTATTTGTTTTAATATTTTTTTAATTATTTATTTTATTCTATTCTATTTTATTTTAGTCGACCTCATTTAGATATAGACTATTTTTATCTAATTTTAGTTTGAAATTTCTAATATTAGGCATAATTTGACGTAAACTGTGCACAACAAAATAGCAAAATACGTTTAAAACTAAGTTGAGTAACTAAAACCAATTATATTCTATCAAACTATATTAATTTAGTTTAATTCATGGATCTCTGAATAGGAATCATCGTTTGACACGACCAAACTAAAATTTAGTCTAGTTTAGTCTAGTGTGTGACAACAGAATCGGCACCAATGTCTAACTACTAAGGATAAGATAACCAGTTTAATCTTTCAAAATATGTTACAAATACTACTAATTATCTGACTCATATTATTATCATACGAATAAAAATTAAACCGTAAGTTACTCATATTGTGATTCACCGAAAGTGGCCCAATGGATACTTTACGGATATGGATATGTTAATTGGATGACTTGAAAGGATATACGGTATATCCAGTCTTTTATTGCAACGAGTCCATGCCTACATTGTAATAGTTATAAACAAGCAAGTTTTTAGCATCAGGTGGCTTTTCTCCAAGAAATGTAACAATTAATTTTATAATACTTTTGAAAAGAACTCCGTATTGACCTGGAGCCGAGACCACCGTACGCACCACCGCTACTCCGATACGGACGCAGACCCTCACAATGCAAAGCGCGGTTTCTTCTTCTCTCACATCGGCTGGCTTATGTGCAAGAAGCACCCCTACGTCATCCAAATGGGAAAAAAAATCGACTTGAGCGACCTAAAAGCTGATTGGATGGTCATGTTTCAACATAAGTAAGTCAAATTAAAAATCAATTAGCCATTTCCTTCGGCTTCGCCCGCTATCATTTTTTATATTATAAAGTTCACCAACCCCTTTTTTATTTCACTACCGTCAATTATATATTAAAAATAGTTATCATTTTTCAAGAATATTAGTGAATGTTCAGTAGTTGTTCTGTTTTGTTTCAGATATTATTACATTCTTTACTTATTATTCGCCTTTTTTATTCCCGTGTATATACCGGTGGCATATTTTGGGGAGGAATGGTGGAATTCTCTCCTACTGTGCTACTTCACACGCTACGCTCTGTCACTGAATATAACATGGCTGGTGAACAGCTTCGCACACCTCTATGGTACCAGGCCTTACGACAAGTGAGTGCATGAGCCCGCTAATCATGATATTGAAAATACTAATTGTTTTTTAATTAACTCAAGGAACTTAAGCACCGGAAACGACAGCGCAAACAAGTATGGTACATCACACTAGCCTATTATATAAGGCTATTGACTATTGCTTGAAAACACACACACTAAATTCAGGCAAATTTCCAGTCCTATGCTGTTCATAATACAAATAAAGAAGCCGCTTAGTCCAGACTGAAGGCACGTTTAATATATAAGGCTGCGCACGCGCTGTGCGTCTCATCGTCCGATGATAGAAAGGGGATGGTGGAATCAAGTCATGCAATTCCCGAACACACTCTCCAGAATGCATCCTGTAGAATACCGAAAGGTTGGCTCCTCTGCGGCTATACTCTAGGCTTTGTGGCTACTAACCTGGCGGTTACTAACCTACCCGTTTATATGATAGGACAATATTCTATTTACTATCGTTCAGGTAGGTACCAACCACAGGGTCAGATATTAATAATTACACCAATTAAAAATCATTTTGATAGTATTTAGGTTCGGTGAGGTTCGAATTGTCACCGTATTTAGCAGACTCCTTAGCTGCTAAAAGTATTCTGACTTCAGAGAATTTTGTTCAATGGACCCATCTTACTGGTGCATCTTATAAACTTATATTCATTTGTATTTAAGCATTAGGATAACAACAGAATGGTACTACAGTTTATCTAAAATGTACGTTCATATAAAAATGATTGCACATAGATTTAGTTAGGGGAGGGAGGGGGAATGCCGTTCACTTAAGGAAAATACGCTGTATTTTTCAAAATATTGATTTTACTTCAAAATTAAAAAAGCGGCATTACCCAAAGTCAGGGGCAATGGCCCCTGACTTTGGGTAATGCCGCTGAGGCTAAGTGGTAATGACGATCACATATGTTATTTTTAACCGACTTCAAAAAAGGAGGAGGTTCTCAATTCGTCTGTATATATATATATTTTATGTATGTTCGCGCATAACTCTGTCAATTATGAACCGATTTGAAAAAATCTTTCTTCCATCCATTCTTCAATCCATTGATTGGGTCCCATAAAAAAAATATTGCGTAGTAATAAGTAGTTCCTGAAAAAACAAGAATGGTGACTGCGCACTGAGAGCTGCAGGAAAGCCTATATCGATGACTTTATGTCGCTTTTTAAGGACAAAAATGGTCATAACTCTGGCAAATATTTACCAATTTCAATGATTCTTTTTTTATTCGAAAGAAGAAACCACTGTATTAAATCTGTATGAATTATATTACAACCGGATAAGAACTTCCTGCAGGACCATGAACGATGTGGAGGAATTTATCTGGTAAAAACCATAAAACTGATATTCTCCATTACATTGCTCTGACAATTATGAACCGATTGCGATGATTCTTTTTTTATTCGAGAGAGTAAACTGCTATGATGATTCCATGCAAATTTCATTACGACCGGATATTTTTTTCTGAAGAAACATGAATTATGTAAAACTATGTAGACGATAATGTGATCATAACCTATCTAGATAATTTTACGGTTTTCGATAAATAAATAAATAAATAAAATGTTTATTTCACTAAAAATAGAGTACAATAAGGTCTTACAATAATAAAGTTTCATCTATTTAGCTACTATAAGTCAGCATGTGAAACAAAGAAAACATAATAATTGACTTTACCTATAAAAGACATTAAATATAAGTAATTATGTAATATTATTAATTATTATTCCTTTTCATAAATTATTATTTCATATTAAACATTAGTAAATTATAATTAGTATTAAATGTCAAAATCTTAAAAATAATTCCTTAACCGTATAGAATGACTTTTCAAGTAACCACTCTTTTAATTTACTTTTAAACATTGCTAAATTCATGTTTTTAATATCGGTAGGAATTGCATTATAAACTTTTACACACATTGCATAACAATTATTTTTGAATAAAGCTGTTTTGGATAAACAACCAAACACCAACCTGTTCCCGTTTCTGGTATTACGAGGATAATATTCAGAGGCCTTCGTAAATATTTGCGGCTGAGACTTCACAAATACCCCAATCTCATAGATGTACAGGCAAGCCAAGGTGAGAATGCCCAATTTTTTAAATAACAGCCTACAGGAACCATAAGGTGGAGTTCCAGTCATTGCCCTTATACATTTCTTTTGACATATAAATGCCCTATTTATATCGGTAGAATTTCCCCAGATAAGTAAACCGTACCTCAAAACTGAACCAACGTACCCATTGATATAAAGCAAAAACAACATTGGCCCTAGGACGCTGCCTTGCGGAACACCACACTCATTTTTTAGATACTGAGATCTATTATGGTCTATAACAAAATCCTTCCCCAGACTAGAAATCTCTACACACTGTCTACGATCAGAAAGATATGATTTAATCCACTCCAGCGGTAGACCTCTTATACCATAATTTTCCATTTTTTCCAACAGCAGTTTATGTGAAACAAAATCAAAGGCTTTAGACATGTCAAAAAACACTGCAACGGTCATTTGCTTTTTATCTAAGCTGCAAACAATATTATTAGTCAAATTAAAGGCTGCTAGTGTTGTGGATTTTCCCTTTTGAAACCCGTTTTGTTCACTTCTTATTGTATTATATTTAGTTAAGAATGACCCAAGCCTTTTATACATAGCCTTTTCAAATATTTTCGACAGTGTCGATATAAGAGTAACTGGTCGATAGTTATCAATATCAGTTCTATCACCTTTTTTGTACAAAGGTTTGACAACTGATTTTTTTAAGACCTCCGGAAAATTTCCTTGTTCAAATGATTTATTTATTAAATGTGTGATAACCGGTGTAATAATATGAACACTATGTTTTAATATCTTCGTCGATATCTCATCGAACCCTACAGAATTTGTGTTATTTAAGGACATTATTATATTTTTAACTTCACTATCATTTAATGGTTCTAAGAAGATGCTATTATTTATGCGGGTTCTATTTGTATTGTGTGTTTGTTTACAGTTATTGTTTGTTAGTTTAGTTAAATATTCATTGAATTTGTTAGCTATCAGTTGAGGGTTAGTAATAGTTCTATTTTCGATTTTAATTTCATTTATAAAGTTACATGGTTGGGTGTTATTTGTGTTTTCACTTATAATTGTCCAAGACGCCTTACATTTATTTTGAGCATTACTCATATACATGTGGTTGCAGTCTTTACGTGATCTTTCTATACACGACCGTAATAGTTTTGAGTAGTTATAGTATTTAATTTTATTTTCATTCGTTTTACATTTATAGTATTGGAATCTCAAGGATCTCTTTGTTCTACAGCTCCGTTTTAAGCCTTTGGTTATCCACCTATGTTTTTGACCATTGCTTCGGAGTTGACACTTTATTTTAGGGAAACAAAGGTCATAAAACAGTCGAAATTCTTCATGAAAGAGATTGAACGCTTTGTTTAGGTCTGGCTCACAATAAACATGATTAAATGACAAGCTACCAATGCATTCACAAAACTTATCGATATTTTCTTTACAAAAATCTCTTTTAATATCAAATATTTTAGTCGGTTGGCGAAAATTTTTTTTCACCGGAATATTTAATAACTGTGCGGTATCGTGATCAGAGATACCCAATTTTAAAATTTCACCTGAAGCATTTCGTATGTTGCTCAAAAAATTGTCAATACATGAGTTCAATCTTGTTGGTTCATTTATGTGTATAATTAAATTATAATTATTTGCAATATCTATCAGATCCCTCACAATACGGTTAGGTTTTAATATATTTATGTTAAAATCTCCAGTTAATACAATTTTTATTTTATTTTTGAAGCAAAGCTTAAAAAGAAGAGTATCCAAGTATTTGAGAAATGTGTCTGCATTTGACTGTGGAGTACGGTAAATGGTTATTATTATAAGATTGATACTAGGAATTTCTATTCCACAGCATTCGAATACCTTATTACAGCTATATTGTTTTATGAAATGAAGCTCAGTATATTTAATTTCTTTTTGTACAAGTATGCACACACCACCTCGAGATTTTTGTCGACTGCAAGATGAACCCAACTCATAACCTGATATTTTTATGTTGTCCTCATTTCCAGTTTTCACAAAAGTTTCCGTGAAGCATAAAACGTTAGGTAGAATACACTTTGAGTAGAGTTCCGTTAAAGTAATTTCTAGTATATCTCTTTTCGAAAGCAAACCTGCGACATTTTGATGGAGGATTTTGAAATTACTAGTATTTTCAGTGGGAACGAAAACATTTTTCATTGTTATCTATTGAAGCTGTGCTTATATTTGTTTTTGGTGAGGTATTACAAAAATAGTAGGGAATCGTTCCTTTTTTATATTTTTTCACCACCTGGTTCTCATTGAGGATACTTTTTTGTGGTTTAGTAATCGGAAAATAATAAGGAATTGTACCCTTCCGGGGCTTTTGTACCAAACTAATATTACGTTGCCCATCTTTGAGTAGAGTAGTTGATAGTCTCGGCCGTACAATTCTATCCTGCAGTTGCTTATTAAAAGATAAAAAATTACATTCATAGTCATAACTGTCAATACATAAATTGATTTTATTACAAATGTCAGAAATGTTATCATAACTAGTCAATTCAATAAACGTACAATTAGGAAAATACTTGCATATCTGCTTTAACATATTATTTAATAATGTTTCATTTAAAAATCTATTCTTTTGTATACCCAGTACGAATATATGGTTGGTTATACTACTTAGAATAGAGCATAGTTCTATCATTATTTTAGTAGGGTCTTCATCGTGCTCTCCTACAGAAAGTAACATTTTATCCTGTTCCTGTATTTTATAAAGATGTCTTGACTGTAATATGTCTTTTGTGCTTGCTTCGGGCTTTATAAAGGCACTAACTTTGTATTGTTCATATCTAGTGTACTCCCTTGAATCAGTTAATTTTGTTGACAGATCTTTACATTGACTTCCTCCAAATAAATAAATATGTTTCTGTTTACATTCAGAACGCTGTACCTTTACTCTAAGTTTGTCCTGTTGGCAACTTTTTTTAGGAGAATGTACTACTTCTGTGATTTTCAAGGTAGTACTTGTACTTTCTGTTGGAACTTTTTGCTGGCATTCAGGAAAACTCTCATCCGGAGAGAATCTAAGGTTGTCTACAAGCATTCCCCTCGATTTGCGTCTGTTAGACCTTATTTTAGATCTGGAAATACGTGATGGTGTTGAACATATATCTCTTAACGAATAGATTTGATGTTTTTGTTGCGTAAGTACGTTTTTTAATTTATTATTTTCTAAGCTTAAGTTGTCAATCTCGTTATTGGCGCATTGTAGTTTATTCCTTAATTCAGCTATTTCATTTTTTAGGGTTTCAATTAAGCCTATTTGGTTACTGGTTGACAAGTCAAGACTTCTCATATGCAATTCAGAATCGCTCGAGTTTAAAGAATCATCATTAGACTGTGTCTTATAAATCCTCTTCGGTCGTTGGGTTACATTTGATTCAATTTCGTAGTTAATTTCCATGTTTTAAAGTATAATATCCAACTTCATATAATGGGTAATTAATAATGGTAAGTGGATTAGTAACGCCCTCTATTATTTCTGATGATGCTTAGTGGGTCTTTACTGCGCCCTCTGTTTATATCTGTCGTTATTTTATTTCATCCTTCATTTATCAGTTTAAAGTGCTCCAAACTTTAATACACGACGAATAAGCAGTAAATATTCTTTTTTGTCGTCTTTTTCTATTGCAAAATAAACTCTTATTACATTAAGCAGGATTTGAACGCCCGACTTGTGTAAGATCCCACTCAACACCAGCGTTCTGCGAACTAGGCTACTGTGTTCTTAACAAAGTTGTCGTAACTAGCGACTATTTGCTAATTCCTGGCATATTTAAAACAAAAGACCGTTGGTTGTGCGTCATCGGTTAAGAATTCATCCACCGTCTGTTGTGAATTTTTTTACACTTTCCAAAAACAGATCACTTTAAAGTTTGAAAAACGTCACTTTGTTATCACATTCCACTATTCTATTAGTTATTCTAGTTGTTTCTCAGTAATTTATATTTAATCACGGGTTTTTGGAGTTTTACAGATCACTATTGAATTTTGATATTTTCGTCATATATATTTTGAGAATAACACTTTTCCGGCTATATTGAACTATTATACACTTATACAACTTGTTTCTGTTTACTTTTGTATGTTAATTATAATTTAAAATATTATTGTAATACGGAGGTCTTTTTCTGATGTGGTTACTATCCGGCGCCATCTAGCGGTCAATCTTTATACACTTGAGAGCAATAAAATCGCACACCTTGACATTTTTATGTCAAGGCAGTTTTTTTCATGAATCTGAATAAATAATTAAAAAAACACACACACTAATTGAAAGTCTACCTCATTACCTTTCTAATGATATCAAATACAGTGTAAAATTTTGCTAAATGATTTGTACTCTATATTTTTAGATTTAAGAAAAAAATCAGTAATAAACCAAATTACAAGGGGTGTGCGATTTTATTGCTCTCAAGTGTATATGAAAATATCACTAAAAAGTTTAAAATAAAATCTTTTTAAAAAAAAATTGAACCGACTTCAATATCACTGAATAGTATAAAATAATTTAAATATTATTGAAGTTGGTACCAAATATACACAGACGGTAAGCTAACACCAACTTCAATAATATTTAAATTATTTTATACTTTTCAGTGATATTGAAGTCGGTTCAATTTTTTTTTAAAATGATTTTATTTTAAAATATCTAGTAAGATACATTTAAATTATAGTGCTAAGCGTGAAATCAACCTAAAACCATACATAATAATTTGTCTAGTGTAGGATAGACTACTCCCAGAAGACTTAATCTAGGTCTAGTAAGAGCATCGCAGCCACACAGTATAGACTAAATGGAAAATTAGATCAGCGCTGCCGTATACGCAGAAACACACTTTACGTTCACATGCAGCGAGCTGACTGCCCGTACGCGTCGCTGCATGTTATAAGACCTCAAGCCCCGCACTTCAAGCGTTGCGGCGTTTTCCTATCTTCCATTTTGACAAGGTTACAGAGGTGAGCGCCATTACCCAGTGAGCGTTCCCCCCCCCCCTGCTTACCCACCATCTCTTCAATAATTATGTGTTCTTCTACAGAACAATTCAACCAGTAGAGTCTTGGTTCGTGGCATTGACAAGTTTGGGCGAGGGTTGGCATAACTACCACCACGCGTTCCCCTGGGACTACAAGGTCGCCGAATTAAGCATGCACTTTAACATAACAGCTGATATAATTCGTTTCTTTGAGAAGATCGGACTTGCTTACGACTTGAAAACTGCGTCAACCGACACGGTGAGTCTTGTGAATTCATTATCAACTTTTGGTTACGAAAAACCCCGGACGTCGTAACTAAGCAGTTATAGCAGAAATATGTCTCAAGAAATTGCTAGCATATACTGATTTCTATTGATAGTAATTGTTATTGCTGGTATACACTAATTATATTATTCGCAAGGGGGCTTGGAACCAGTCGGTATTACACGTGATGATGGCAAGATGCCTGATGGCTTTACTTTAAACCCATTGCAACATGGAAAGCCGTTGGTACAGGATGCGACTTGAATCCATGCACTTGCTGCGTCCCACACCCTGGCAACATGTAGGGCAACTGGAGGGGTTATGCTGACTGTGATGCAAAGCGGCGCAAGGATGCTGCCATAGGTTCTAGTTATATATTTGCGCCCTTTGCGGCGGAGACCTTAGGGCCTTGATCTCATGAGGCGTACGGTTTGGTGAAAGAAATTTCATCCAAACTTATCGAAGAATGGGACCGTCAGGCTGGTAGCTTTTTCTGCCAACGTATAAGCTTGGCCATACAAAGAGGAAAGACCGCCAGTCTTTAGGTACCCTTCCCTCTCAGTGCGGCGACAACTTGGAGGAAGTTTTTTTACTTAGTTTAAGTATATTATATAACTAGCTGACCCGCGCAGCTCCACCAGCGCTTTTATTGTTATTTTTCTAAACTTTTTTTTACGAATTTTCCCTATTTTTATATTTTAAACCGAACCTGGATATGATACAATTTTAACGGCTAGAAAGAGATGCAGAAGAACAGTTTGCTAAATAATTTGTATATGGCATAAGCTAGCGTTGGTTAAGCAATGTCAAGCAAGGCCATTCTATAGATAGCTGACGTCCGGATTTTCTTGAACATTTGAACTAAGATTCCCTGTGCTTCTAAGCGCATGAAAAATGTCCTCCAGCGGCGGGCTCAAAGGCAAGGCACTGAGGTGCTCCTGGTGCAGACCCCACCGGAGAGCCCTGAGGTCGTCTCATGTGCCGATGCGACAGCCACAGGGGTTTTAGTGGGTAAGAATCCCACATACCCGGTCTAGCCCCACAGCTCTCGGCGACCTTTTGAAGGTTCCCCCGTGAAAAAAAAGACAGTAGTCGTTATGCAGTTCGAGAGTCTAAAGGCATCTTAAATAACTCCGAGTGCCTGATGAAGGTTTTCTCAATAAAGTACGTAAGTGATGGAGGTTTTCCACAAAAAAGTACCTACTTCACTATTATAAATTGCATTGATTTGCATTCAGCCGTTTTCCCGTGATGAGACAGAAATAAATTTTAAAAGTAGCCAATATTGTGCTCTTGCTGGCTTGCTTATGTCTAATCTCCTTAATGTGGTAAAAAATATTCAATGCACTGTCTTTCAACCTTTACTATTTTATTAACCGACTTCAAAAAGGAGGAGGTTCTCAATTCGTCTGTATATATATATATTTTTTTTTTTTTATGTATGTTCGCGCATAACTCTGTCAATTATGAACCGATTTGAAAAAATCTTTCTTCCATCCATTCTTCAATCCATTGATTGGGTCCCATAAAAAAATTATTGCGTAGTAATAAGTAGTTCCTGAAAAACAAGAATGGTGACTGCGCACTGAGAGCTGCAGGAAAGCCTATATCGATGACTTTATGTCGCTTTTTAAGGACAAAAATGGTCATAACTCTGGCAAATATTTACCAATTTCAATGATTCTTTTTTTAATCGAAAGAAGAAACCACTTTATTAAATCTGTATGAATTTTATTAAAACCGGATAAGAACTTCCTGGAGGAACATGAACGATGTCGAAGAATTTATCTGGTAAAAACCATAAAACTGATGTTCTCCATTACATTGCTCTGACAATTATGAACCGATTGCGATGATTCTTTTTTTATTCGAGAGAGTAAACTACTATGATGATTCCATGCAAATTTCATTACGACCGGATAAATAGGTTCTGAGTTTCTGAAGAAACATGAATTATGTAAAACTATGTAGACGATAATGTGATCATAACCTATCTAGATAATTTTACGGTTTTCGATGGTTCAATCTTTATATATGAAAATATCACTAAAAAGTTTATAATAAAATCTTTTTAAAAAAAAATTGAACCGACTTCAATATCACTGAAAAGTATAAAATAATTTAAATATTATTGAAGTTGGTGCCAAATATACACAGCCGGTAAGCTAACTTCAATAATATTTAAATTATTTTATACTTTTCAGTGATATTGAAGTCGGTTCAATTTTTTTTTTAAAGATTTTATTACAGTGTAGTTAGATTAGATATATAGTTGTGCTCTTCGGAGTCGCTGGACGTTCGGGGTGTGGGCTCTTAGGACGTCCATTGAGTAAGGCAGCGACTCCGAGGAGGACGGCGGCGGTGTTGCGACTCCCGTTCCCGTGAGCACCGTGACTGGTTCCCGGGGAGCTACAATGCGCAGCAGCGGCAGCGGGCTCAAAGGCAAGGCACTGAGGGGCCCCTGGTTCAGATCCCACCGGAGAGACCCCTCTCATGTGCCGATGCGACAGCCGCGGGGATTTTAGTGGGTAAGAATCCCACATGGGGTATGTGGGATTCTCTATTAAATTTTCGAGATAGTGAAATAGTTTATTTTGATAAGGATTAATAAGGTGTTCTTCAAAAATCGTTCTTAAGTTACCCTATAATTTTTAATTCAATTTTAAATCAATAAATGATTATTGTGAGTCATCCATAACAGATAGACGTATGCTGTCGCAGACTTTTCTGTACAGCTAATAAAGACTAGTATTTCTGCTTAACATTTTATTCACTTATAACCAACCATTTAGCCAGCGTTCATCGATAAAGCAGCAAGACGACCAGTTTTTTGTCGACTTGTGTTACAAATATTGTAATTTCTTACTAAAAAAAACCCTTTTATCAAAATAAAAAATAGCTCATAGCATTTCGGAATAATGTAGCTTCCTACTGGTAAAATAATTTTTTAAATCGGATCAGTAGTTCCGAAGATTACAAACTTTACCTCTTTATAATATAAGTATAGATTATAGTTTATGTAAATAAGCTGTTAATATTTAGTTATTACGTAAGAAATGTATGAATATTAGTCAATTTATCCATTGTATGTAAGTTAAACGGCCTACACACAGCCCTAAAATCAGTGGCGATATCGGAACAGCGGTGGTGGGGATGAAATCGGCTACTACTCTACACACGTCCCTACCAGTTAGTACATAACCGACCGTGCAACAGACTGCTCGTTGATCCGAGATGCCGCCGACACGCTCAAAACACACATCCTGACCGGGCTCAACCAGCCCAAGCCCGTCTACACAGGCGCCCTATTTTTCGATGTTGCCAAGGCCTTCGACAAGGTCTGGCACAACGGCTTGATATACAAGCTCTTCCAGTTAGGAGTCCCCGATAGGCTCGTACTCATCATACGAGACTTTCTCTCTAATCGTACCTTTCGATACCGGGACGAAGGTACGTTTTCTTCGCCCCATCCTATACAGGCCGGAGTCTCTCAGGGCTCCGTGCTCTCTCCCCTCTTGTTCAGCCTGTTCACGAACGACATTCCTCGTTCGAGCAGAGTCCAACTCGCCCTTTACGCGGATGACACCGCTCTCTAATATTCCCATAGGAACATGTCCTATTTAACGCGTGCTCTTCAAGCCGCAGTCGACGCCCTGGGTCAATGGTTCCGTACGTGGCGCATAGAGGTGAACCCAGAGAAGAGTGCCGCGGTGGTCTTCTCCCGGGGACCCGCCAATATGTTCTCCGCGCGGGGCCTTCGGCCCAACAGACGACTGGCCCCAATATCCCTATTCAATCGCCCTATCCCCTGGACTAGGAAGGTTAAGTACCTCGGAGTCACCTTGGACTCCGCCATGACTTTCGGCCCGCACATTAGGTCCGTCCGCAATCGAGCGGCTTTCGTATTAGGTCGCCTGTATCCCCTTCTCTGCAAGCGGAGTAAAATGTCGCTTAGAAATAAGTTATTTATTTAATCGTATGGCATTTAATAAAATATAGGTACATATGTAATAAAAATAGAAAAATAATACAAATTGAAGAATATTATGTCAAATTAAATGTCAATATCCAAGGTTTTTAACCAGGTGACTGTGTCAGGAGTAAGATGGATTAGATCGTCAGGAGGCCCCGAGTATGAGTATAACGAGCAGCGACGGACTATGTGCTCCATGGTTTGGGCTTCCTCACCACACACACAAATTGCTGAGTCTTTCAAAAACTTAGAAATAAGTTGACATTATACAAAGCTTGCATTCGCCCTATCATGACTTACACGAGTGTAGTTTTCGCGTACGCCGCCCGCACCTATATCGATAGCCTCCAGGTTATCCAGAATCGTTTCCTCCGACGTGCCGTAGGTGCCCCGTGGTACATGCGGAACGTAGATCTGCATTCCGATTTCAAGTTAGATCCCCTTCGTAAGTTCCTCAAAGAAGCGTCGAAACGCTACTTTGAATCCGCGTCCCGTCACGCGAACAGTTTAATCCGCGCCGCCGCCGATTACGCCCCTAGTCCTTCTGACTCGCGCCGCAGACCACGGCATGTACTGCTCGACCCTCCTGACCCCATGACGGTCCTATTGGACCGGGATGCGCCGAACCCTCCCCGACAACCGTATGCTACACTAGCTATCAAACACCGGTCTCGCCGGCGAGGCCGAAGGGTCGTACGTATGCGACCTCAACGACGTGCATCACCCCACTGAGTTTCTTCCGGTTCTTCTCAGTGGGGGCGCGTTGTGAACCGGTGGTAAACTCAGCCCTCTCTTAAGCGACAACCCAAGCCGAGGCCGTGCCTCCCTGAGGTGCCCTTGAGCTCGTCGCTACTTCTGCCGTAAAGGCTAGAGCGCTTCAAGCGCTCACCTCCTATTGTCCAGTGAAGCTGTAATGGCCATCTGCGGCCAACAGCGTCTATCATTCCCAAAAAAAAAAACGCTCAAAACAGCAAAGATAGGTATTGCCTTGCCATTGCGTAGAAATCAGTCCCGATTTCGCTACACACGTGCCGACAACGCTTCCTAGACGAGAATCGTCCCTAAATCGTGAGCTCGCCCGAAGCGATTTAGAGTTTAGGGTAAACAATAAAAATCGGGTTATGATTTACCTATACACGCGGTGATTTAGGGTATGACTTAGGGTCCCGATATCGCCACTAATTTTAGGGCTGTGTGTAGGCCGTTTTAGATTCATGTGAATCAACCACTGGCTGTTCTGTTTGTGAACGGAAGTTACTATTGGCTGCTGATGACTATGAGGTCTCTACCAGATGAGAGGCGAGCGCTTATAGCGCTCTAGTATTAAGTGACTATACTGGAAAGGCTGTACTCTACCACCGGACTAGTCCCATTGAGATCCAGAAAGTATAGGGTGATGTGCGCCAAAGTCCCATTCAGACGGTCCTATTCGGGCTCATAGTGAGAACCAGTGAGAACAGTTGTGTTAGAGTGTGCGACATTTGTCAATATAGACAGAGCAAATTCCTAGTTTAGTAAGATTGTCAGAAGGTTGGTAACATAATATGCCTTCGTATGGGTTCTCTCCTGTTCCTTCGGAGTCGCTGGACGTTCGGGGTGTGGGCCCTTTGAACGTCCATTGAGTACGGCGGCGACTCCGAGGAGGACGGCGGTGGGGTTGCGACCCCCGTCCTCGTGAGCACCGTGATTGGTTCCCGGGGGGCTACAATGCGCCCCCCGGCGGCGGGCTCAAAGGCAAGGCACTGAGGGGCCCCTGGTGCAGATCCCACCGGAAAGCCCTGGGGTCCCCTCTCTCATGTGCCAATGCGACAGCCGCGGGGGTTTTAGTGGGTAAGAATCCCATATACCCCAGTCGAGCCCCACAACTCCCGGGATCTTGGAAGATTTCCCAAGCGTGAAAAAAAGAGTTCCCTCCTGTTACTCTATTTGCTTGAATAGATTAATAATAATAATTTTCTGGGACAATCCACACACGGTCATCTGATCCCAAACTAGGCAGAGCCTGAACTATGGATACCAGACAACTGATAATAATACCACAGATTAGATACTAGATATACTTTTTAGTAAAAATATACTTATATAGATAAAATATCCAGACACTTGTTGGGAATCGAACCCACGACCTATTGCTGAGCGGCCAGGGTGTCTAACCACTAGACCAGCAGGTCAGCCAAAGAAGTATTTTTATTTGCAAATCAATTGTTTTATCAATATTTTTGTTCTAATATAGGTGATAGGCAGGATCACCAGGGCGGGTGATGGCAGCCATTACAAATTTGGCAACGACGAAGCTCGCGCAGCGGTCACCGCATGGGGGCCCTTGCACCCCCTCAACCCGACGTACAATAGTACTTTCACGGCACCCCAAGTCGTATTGAAGACCCAAGGACCCACACTCGACAACATTACAAGGCCTCAAGCTTAAATTGTTAATGTTAATACTAAATACTAAAGATTAAATTAATAACCTTGAATACATTTTTTTAATAAATATAGTTAATGGTAATGTACAAATTTTAGGATGAAGATGTCGATTTGTCGGTTTTGACGAAGTGAGATCAAAATGGGAACTAATGCATAATTATCAATATCACGTAATGTTTCTTGAATTATTATAAAATCAACGTTTTATTATGTTCCAAACCAATTATATGTTTAGGCAAACTTAGGCAATAAAAGTGGCTTTGCTAAGACATGCTAAATATAGAGGTATTTTCGAATTGTTCAACTCGTTTAATTTCTGTCTGAATTTTATGAGTTACCTACTCATTATTATTATATTATGGCTCAAGGATGCTCTAGAGCTCAATTTTTCAGCTTACGACGTATACCAAATTTAATTTTTGTGGCTGTTTGTGCAGTTGGCATCCATTGCTTAACCCGGGAGAACTCGCGCGTCTAAAACTCACACGAGCACTCGCGTATAGAGCATTTTGCTCACGTTTTATAAATTGATAAAAAGTATATACCATGTTGTATATTTATCTATATATTATTACTTATATTTAATAAAACAATCATATAAAATAAAATCAATTTTATACTATATTTTTTTAATAACAAATAAATAAAATAAATTGGCCTTCCTCAACTGCACTTTTGGAATAAACTAAAAAAAATACATCTAATTAAAAAATGTATGAAGAAATGAATAGCAAAATATTAATCTTCATCATATACACGAGCTTTACATATGCCACAAAAAGTAAAAGCATGTTCTATACATATTTTTTTTTTACATGTAATTTAAATTAAATTTTTACGACTTCGACAGTTCGCGCAGATTTCATCAGGTTTCACAGCCTCGGAAACTTCCTGTTCGTTTGTAAACCTTTTG
Organism: Furcula furcula; assembly: GCA_911728495.1. Classification (NCBI taxonomy): domain Eukaryota; kingdom Metazoa; phylum Arthropoda; class Insecta; order Lepidoptera; family Notodontidae; genus Furcula; species Furcula furcula. Next base: position 8,705,741 of record OU452254.1, on the reverse strand, counting down.
GAAATTTGCTAAAGAGGATAAGAAAGATTATTTATTCCAGCAATATTATTATAGAAAAAATAATCTTAGCAGTCATCTGCATGCTTCTAGAGCTACTGAATATCCTTTAGCCTATCAACCACATCCACACTTCCTTTTGTTTTGTTGTAGAAAGTGATGATTTCTAGTTTCGCGCTATCACCAGAGGCTGGATAGATTCGATCAACATTATGTAATCAACTAATCATTATCTGTATGATGATCACTATGTTCACCCTCTTCGTCGCTTTCAATAACATCATTAGCCTTAAAAACCTGTTCTTAGATGTCTTCGGAATGGTCTATTTATAGGCACGCTAACATTGGTGTTTCTCGTCTATCCATCTGGAAAGTATTTAAATATTGCAAAATGTACACCATTATTTAACAATAGAACCTTTAAATTAGGATTCATATTCAATTTAAATAAAGGACCAACTAAAAGTAACACACTTACGTTGTCACTCGCGCGATGAGCAAAATGCCGCACAGCGTTACCCGGCCGGAGAAACCACCTCTCCTAAGAGACTGGCACACACTAAGATAAAAAAACTGATATACACTGGATGGGGGAAGTATAAAACTCAGCTATTGGGAGAAAGAGTTGCGTATGCACATCGTTTCATAAATGGTGCGAGCAATGATATATTGGGTGCGAGTTTTAAATTCAGCGTGAGGTTTGTTGGAGTAAAATTTTAATGTACCGAGTAATATAGGTACAGACGTACATACATATATTACTATCTCCTTGGTGTATTATGTACTTATTAGTTTTAATTGTGTTTTGACTGCTAGTTGTCACCGTGCCTTTTGTTTGTCGTCTTCTTACTGTCATGATTTAATATACACAAATAATATATTTATACTAGAAAATCTCAGTGCTTTCATTATCCAAGGGCAAACCTGAACAAGGTTAAAAAATATACGATATATTTTAAGATTCGTTTTATTTCTTATTCAGTTTGACATTATTATATTTTACAACTAGCGACCCGCCCCGGCTTCACATGGGTGTAATTGAAATTGGGTGTAAAAAAAGAAGTAAATAATTTATAGTTACTTATTTAAAGCCTTTGATTATAGAATTTCTACATAAATAATGTTTGTAGCAGACTTTTCGTAACGCAATATGAACAAATTTTGTTTAGAAGTGACGCGTGAAAGGCCTACCTACGTATTATAACTGTCTGTCCATGGGCAAAGTAATCAACGCTTAGGTTTAAGCCTGCAATGTTAAATCTCTGAGCCTTTGATTTGTTAATTGTATTTATAATTTTATTAGAAACTGCAGACGTGTACCGGTGCACAATTTGGGTGGATTAAGGACAGGAACTGGACACCATTTCTTTAAAACCAATTTATAGAAGCAATACGGGCTTCCTTGTTTGGTTTCATCGTTAAGACGTAAACGGGGGTCAACCGGGGAATTCTTACCCACCAAAACCCCTCGGCTATCACGTCGGCACATTAGATGGCGGACCTGGGCTATCTGTCGGGATCTGCACCAGGTGATACCACTCAGGGGCTTGCCTTTGACCCCGCCACCGGGGGGCACAATAAAGCCATCCGGGAACCTGTCACCGTGCTCACGGTTACAGATGTCACGGGGGAAGCTTTCAATAGGTCAGTCAACCGGGCAGTAGGATTCTTATACACTGAACCCCCTACGGCCGTTAGATCAGTACATAAGAAGTCGGGTATATTATATCCCGGATATTTACCTACCTTATAATATATTTAATGAAATTCTCTATTACTTGATTAACTATGTATCTCTTTAGGTTTAGTCAATGTAAGCTATGTAAGTTTACTTAGATAAAACTTAAAACCTTCAATGAAAAACTATCTAACCAATGGTGAAAATCGCTGCGTGGTTTAGGAGGTGCTATCGGTTATAGACAGACTCGGATAGCGACTTTGTTTCACACTATGTAAAGATACTTTGACGTCAGTGTTGTTCTCACACCAGCCAACCTGTAGAAAAATTGACAGACAGACAGACAATAATTCCATTAAAGATTCGGCTTTTAAATCATACGTACAATAGATACATGCATATTGTATTCCTACCCAAACAGATATTTTGGAAATATATTTTCATTATTTTATTTTAATTTTATTATATTTGGGGAACAAACAATTGATGATACTAATATAAGAATTATTACTAATATAAGATCCAATAGTAAAAAATCAATTAAGTTTCCAGTAATAACTAAATCATAACATTAGAGAGAAGCTAACCACGTATGCATGATTTTAAATTAAAAAAAAGTATTATTTATAAAAAATATATTAGAGATAAAAAGTGCCGGAGTCAATATGAGTAAAATATTTAAAACATCGAATCTTAATATAAACAAAAAATCAAAAACAAAGTTTAAAAACACAAAATGAAAATCCGTTCACGGGTAGGGAACCCGGACAGTCCGTGCTTAGAGGACGCTTCCGTCACCACTTGGCCAAGGAACTTTTATTTTATTTTTCGAATTACGGTATCTTATTCTTGTTATATATTTGTACCACCATCGGTTGAGTAATAATACTCCTTTTTTACCCTGATAAGGGAGAAATTAAAAAAAATATGATATACTAATTCAATTAATTTTTTTAACGAATGTCTGTGCAAAATTTCAAGTCAATAGGACCAAGGAATCGCGTTCTCCCATACAAACTTTGCCCCCCTGTTTGACCCCCTTAGAGGTTGAATTTCGCAAAATCCCGTCTTAGTGAGTACCTACGTCCTAAAAGGAACGCTCATGCAAAGTTTGAGACTCCTAGCACTTGTAGTTTCTTAGATTTCGTGATGAGTGGGTTTTTGTCTACTCTTTTATATAATAAGAAGATAAGATTAACAAAACTAAATACTTACAAAATAAAAATATGTACATGCTGTAAAACTACACATGTACCTCAGCTGAGGTACCATAAAAATAAATTATAAATTTGACGATGGTACTAATTATTTTAGTATCGGTGAAATATAATTTTGTTTTATGGCAATAGTTGCTAATCAAACTATTTAAAACCGTAGCCCTCGTGGCCAAGTGGTAAAGCGCCTGCGTTACAAACCAGAGGTCCTAGGTTCAAATTCCGCGGGGCGCAACATCTTTGTGTTGTTCCCAGTTGTTCCTTTCTAGTTAGCAGAATTCAGGCCGTTGGTCTGAAAAAAAAATTCTGCACCTGACCTTTCGCCCTGTCGTATTGGTATTTATTCCCATCGGATTAGGAAAGTATAGGAAGGAGGAAACCTTCAAAAGGTCTCCGAGGGGGTGGAGGCCAGGTTGTGTGGGTTTTTTATCCACCATAACCCCAGTGGGCTTCATCGATACTTTAGAGCAGTGCCAGATTAAGCCAGCGCGGGGTCTGTAACAAATCATATATTTGGTATTAAAGTTTAGAGGTATAAAGAAAGGCATGTTAGGGTACGCATCTACGTGCGGGGGCCCCCCAAGGTGCGGGGCCCGTAGCAATTGCTGATTCCTACTATATGGATAATTCAGCACTGTTATAGAGAGACTCTGAAAGTCTTTCCACCGCCTGATGCTCGCTAGAACAAGCCTCGGGGAAGTGAGAGAGCACCTGTGTCTGTGAAAGCACACTGCATAGGTGATAATATTTTCTGTTGGCTAATTTTGATAAAAATACAGAACATTAAAAAAATATTGGCCGCCGTGGCCGCATCATCAGAAGATTATATTCAAAACTTACTGCCGCACTTATAAACTTCAATTAGAGTTACTAATCATTAACCCAGTTCTTTCGGATTATTTAGACACTTGCAGCCAATTTATACTTTTTACTGCGTTAATTTATTCTTAATACTGGGTAATTTATGCATAATAGAGATATATCAATTATATCTTACTGATACTATGTAAAAAAAAATATAAAACCAAAACACCTGTCGGTGTTTTTTTTTAATTGATACTTTTTCATTGGTATCGATTCTGTTGTCACACACTAGACTTAACTAAATTCTAGTTTAGTCGTTTCAAACGATGATTTCTATTCAGAGATCCATGAATTAAACTAAATTATAGTTTGATAGACTATAATTGGTTTTAGTTACTCAACTTAGTTTTAAAGGTATTTGCTATTTTGTTGTGCATAGTTTACGTCAAATTACGCCTAATATTAGAGACTTCAAACTAAAATCAGATCCAAATAGTCGATATCTAAATGATTTCGACGAAAAATAAACAATCTTAATTTAATGTGTTAAACACTGCAATATTTGTAGCAGGATGGAAGGATATGTCGTTGCGGAGAATAAGTCTGGAAAGTTCGAAGAAACCGAGAAGTTCAAAAAATTATTTAGGTTTCCCAAATCTAGGGGCCATACATTTGATTAATACTTTAGATGACCCCTAACTGAGGCTTCATTCCAAAAAATAAAAAAATAAAGTATATTGAACCTTTAATAAGTACTTGTTATTCCTTTTTTTTTTGATGCGGGGGAAATCTTCGAAAGATCCCCGGGAGCTGTGGGGCTCGACCGCGGTATGTGGGATTTTTATCGCCTAAAACCCCTGCGGCTATCGCATCGGCACATGAGAGGGGAACCTGGTCTCTCCGGTGAGATCTGCACCAGGGGCCCCTCAGTGCCTTTCCTTTGAGCCCGCCGCCGGGGGGGCATATTGTAGCCCCCCGGGAACCAGTCACGGTGCTCACGGGGACGGGGGTTGCAACCCCGCCGCCGTCCTCCTCGGAGTCTCCGCTGTACTCAATGGACGTTCTAGGACGACACCCCGAACGTCTAGCGACTCCGAAGACAGTACTTGTTATTCCTATTTCAAGCTCAAATGATTGAATCAAACAAATATATACCTAGGTAGGTATGTTATATAAGCAATGATATTTTACTATATAAGTATCGTAGCCGGAGAATTATTTTAGTTTATTGAAATGAAACTAATTTTACGGATTATATCGCGGTTTATTTTTGATTTTAATTTCCCGACGTTTCGAATACTTTACAGCATTCATGGTCACGGGCGGACTGAGGTGGTAGCTGTCCATATGTCATAGTTGTCTTAGGGTACCCTCAGGTCTTCTAATTATTATTGTTAGTCCGATCTACGCAGAAAGAGCTTACAGTATCTTGAGGTCTTGCAGTGGAATGCTTGTCTTTGGATTTGACTATGTTTATCACGAGATCCCAAGCTGGTGGTAGCACCCAGCCATCTTCTCTATTGAAATTTGGATGCTTTTTAATTTCAATAGCCTCACGAATCATCCTTGGTAGATCTAGAAACATAGTCAAATCCAAAGACAAGCATTCCACTGCAAGACCTCAAGATACTGTAAGCTCTTTCTGCGTAGATCGGACTAACAATAATAATTAGAAGACCTGAGGGTACCCTAAGACAACTATGACATATGGACAGCTACCACCTCAGTCCGCCCGTGACCATGAATGCTGTAAAGTATTCGAAACGTCGGGTAATTAAAATCAAAAATAAACCGCGATATAATCCGTAAAATTAGTTTCATTTCAATGTGTAATATTCGCGTAAGTATCAGAAATCATTATATTTTAGTTTAGTTTGGTGTTAGCTTACCGGCTGTGTATATTTGGCACCAACTTCAATAATATTTAAGTAAATTATTTTATACTTTTCAGTGATATTGAAGTCGCTTCAATTTTAAAAAAAAAGATTTTATTTTAAACTTTTTAGTGATATTTTCATATATAAAGATTCAACCATCGAAGACCGTAAAATGATCTAGGTAGGTTATGATCACATTATCGTCTACATAGTTTTACATAATTCATGTTTCTTCAGAAAAAAATATCCGGTCATAATGAAATTTGCATGAAATCATCATAGTAGTTTACTCTCTTGAATAAAAAAAGAATCACCGAAATCGGTTCATAATTGTCAGAGAAATGTAATGGAGAATATCAGTTTTATGGTTTTTACCAGATAAATTCCTCCACATCGTTCATGGTCCTCCAGGAAGTTCTTATCCGGTTGTGATATATTTCATACAGATTCATTACAGTGGTTTCTTCTTTCGAATAAAAAAAGAATCATTGAAATTGGTAAATATTTGCCAGAGTTATGACCATTTTTGTCCTTAAAAAGCGACATAAAGTCGTCTATATAGGCTTTCCTGCAAGTTTCCTGCGCAGTCACCATCATTGTTTTTTCAGGAACTACTTATACGGTAGCAATATTTTTTTTATGGGACCCAACTAACGGATTAAGGCCCAACAATGTGGAATCTCCTACTGGATCCGCTGTTGAAGGGTCTCACGGGGAGGGGAAACTATTGTCAGGCATTCGCCGATGACATAGTACTCGTCTTCTCGGGGAACTCGGCTACGGAGATCCAGAGGCAGGGCAATGCCGCCCTCGAACATGTGCGGCTGTGGGGTGTCGCGAACAAGTTAAAGTTTGCTCCGCACAAAACCAGTGCGATGGTGCTCACAAACAAGCTTGTTTACGACACGCCACACCTGACCATGGGAGGGGTCGACATTGCCATGGCTAAGGAGATCAAGATACTGGGTCTAACGATAGACTGCAGGTTGACGTTCGCAGCCCACACTGCAAACGTTTGCAAGAAGGCTGCGAACGTCTACAAGCAGCTATCGAAAGCCGCTAGAGCTAGTTGGGGCCTACACCCCGAAATAGTTAAAATAATTTACACAGCCACAGTAGAGCCAATTATCACTTACGCGGCCGCGGCGTGGGCAACGGCATCAAACAAAAAGTACATTCAAAAGCAGCTTAACCAGGTCCAGCGAGCGTTCGCGGAAAAGCTGTGCAAGGCATACCGAACGGTGTCGCTGAACTCTGCCCTGTTGCTGGCCGGGCTGCTGCCGCTTGACATTCGTATAAGGGAGAATGCCTCCTTATACGAAATCAAGAGGGGTGTAGCACGGCCGGAAACAGGAGACAGGGAAATGGAGATGTGTGTGCCCTTCAGCGAAAACCCGCACCCCTCGGAACATATTCGCCGACAATTCTACAGCTTGGCTTCGCCTGATGGTACCGATGGTAGACTAGACGGTGCAATCAAGATATTTACGGACGGCAGTAAGATTGAGGGCAAGGTTGGAGCATCACTATCCCTTTGGGATGGCGATGTGGAAACGAAAGCCCTCAAGCTTAAATTGTCGTCATATTGCAGCGTCTACCAGGCCGAATTGCTGGCAATATGCCATGCAACGAGGCAGGTGATCAGAGGCACACACACAAGATACGCCATACTAAGCGACTCCCGTTCGGCCGTCGAAACCGTACTCAATAACGACTCCCTACATCCGCTTGCTTTCGAAGCAAGGGAGAACCTCAGGGCCGGCGCACTCCAGAACAAGGAAATCTCCTTGTTTTGGATCAAAGCACACATTGGTATAGCCGGCAACGGAAGAGCGGATCAACTGGCGAAAGAGGCCGCATTACACCTCAAGACCAGGCCTGAGTACGACAAGTGCCCGGTATCATTCGTCAAGCGACAAATTCGTCAAGCGTCGCTTGACGAATGGAACCATAGGTACAAGGCGGGAACGGTCGCTGGAACCACTAAGCTGTTTTTCCCGGACGCGATTCACGCGTTTATGATTGTCAAAAACATGCCGATAAATAATGTGCTCACACAAATACTAACGGGACACGGTGGGTTCTCCGCATACTTGAACCGCTGCAAGTGTAAGGAGAGCCCATCGTGCGTCTGCGAGCCCAACGTTGCGGAAGACGTAGCGCACGTCTTGTTTGAATGCCCCGTCCACGCCACCAGCAGATTGAACCTGGCAAGTAAGTTGAATACCGACATATCGCCAGAAAATGCAAATGAACTTTTAAATAATAAATAAACTAGAGATGAATTCATTGATTACTGTATTAACGTTACTAAAATCATAATAAAAAGAAATAAGACTTGAGCAAACAATGCTATATTTATATAATGAGCTATATAAAATTATAGCATGACAAAGAAAGGTATACAAGAAAATGGATATAAATGTAACTGTAATAAAATAGACTAGAATATAATAACATAGAATAAAATAGACGATAAGCAAAGTTATGTAAATAAAAGACGTAAGAATTAGATATATAAAATTAAGATGAATTCTGTAAAGAAAAAAATAAAAATGTGTATAACCCCTTATTTACCCACCCCGTGATTGCATGCTTAGACAATAATATAATAGTCCTAAAAATGTTAGTACAGAATAGAACTAAACATTAGCTTGTCAATAAATAAAAAACCAAAAAAGATCTCTAATTATGTTAGAGGAGTTCGCTGGCCGGGCCGAATGCGCCCGGACAAAAAAAAAACTAACGGATTAAAGAATGGATGGAAGAAAGATTGTTGCAAATCGGTTCATAATTGCCAGAGTTATGCGCGAACATGCATAGAAATATATTATATATATATATATATATATATATACAGACGAATTGAGAACCTCCTCCTTTTTTTGAAGTTGGTTAAAAAAGTGCAAAATGTCAAACCTGCTGAGTTTCTTGCCGGATCTTCTCAGTTGAGGCCGCGTGGTAACCCGATGGTAGCTTTTAAAAAAAATACCATTCAAAAGTTAAGCCTATTTGAAGTAAATATTTTAACTTTGACTTACGATATTATAGGAGCCACGATGAATCCAAGGACATCACATTTGCATTTATCAGCAGTGAGCTGTTATTACTACGTATAGAGAAGCTATCCTAAACAAAAGTCATGTTCCATTTCTTAAAAGTTTAACCTAAAGTTCGCTGCAGCGCTGCAACAAAAATCAGTCACCTAACCAGTAACCAGACAGTACAAACACGCAGAGCTAGAACACTCTACTAAGGTGTAGTTTTCTAGCGACTAAAGGGCTGCCGACAGTCGATTATTCCCAGTCGTCACCACTGGCAACGTTCCCACTGGTGACAAACGGGAAAAAAATTCCCATTTGTCGCCAGTGGTGACGAATGAAACATTAAATTCCCAGTTGTTACCAGTGGCGACAATTGAGACTTTTAATTCCCAATTGTCGCCACTGAAATAAAAAAAAAAACATAATCACCATCATCAATCAGATTGTCAGAGTTTATTTTTGTCACAACAACATGCTGAGGCAGCATATTTTTTTACCCGACACCTTTGGAATTTTTTTACTATTAATTTTTACCTACTTTGTTATTTTGAGTGTCAAATAAATGTATTTTCTTTCTTTCGTCGGAAGACGTCCACTGCTGAATATAGGGGCCTATTCCCAGCAGTTTTAAATTTTGTTCTACATGTATGATTACGAGGGAAAAAAATCCTACTAGTTCTATATGACCGAATGTGGAATGCATTAAATATTATTTTTTCATTCCTAGTAGACACACGATGACGTATTAGAAAATTGGAACTTTATTAGTGAGCAGAATACTTTTATTTTGTTCTCGTGGAGGTAACCTTCGATAAGTTCACCCGGTGGTAGTCAGCCAGGGTATATCGGATTAGTATCCACTAAAACTTTCGCGGCTGTTGCATCGGCACCTGAGAGACCATTATTCATGAGGCTTCCTTATGTGCTATGCTACCCTGGTACTTATGGTATAAATTGAAGGTCACAGTTGGATATCAAACACCAGACCTCACTTATGTGGTAAAACCTTCTAATTACCTGTCCTGCTCTAGTAGTAGGTACTTCTGGTATATACGAACCACAGGTACAAACTGATAACTAGGTACTTGATATCACAAAAGAGATGAAGCCTCTTTGTGCACTCTGTTGTCCTAGTACTTCTGGTACAATAACGTCGTTGAGGTCGCTGGTAACTCTTCGATCGATTTCCTGAGATCTTTTCATTTTCGCTTCTGAGATAAAACTTCTAAGATATATCTAGTATTACATTCGCGAGTCCACACAATAGACGCGACCGTAAAAAAATATGGAAAAGATACCACGTAACAGGTAAAGTGGACGTCTTCCGTCTGCTGATGATGATGACTTCCTATATCCGATTGTTACCACTGGTGACAACTGGGATTTCATTTTCCCATTCGTCACCACTGGCGACAAATGGGAATTTTTTTCCCGTTTGTCACCAGTGGGAACGTTGCCAGTGGTGACGACTGGGAATAATCGCCGACAGTTACAGAACTGACTACATAGTTTTATACCTAACAAGTTTCATTATTATTCACACTTTGTTTATATTATTCACAGTTTATATTATGATATTGTAGTTAAATTAATAAGTGTATTTAAGTATTTATATTTAGCATTATGTGATGTTAAGATGTTTTGTAAGCATAATACTAGTAACACCTCCACCATGTCAGCTAATTATTTAATAAAAAAATGTTCTGCTTAGATTATTATTTTCCGCTATAAAAAGAAACATCAGATAATTCTACCTACACTTGTTATTGTTACACACCCAACGTCACATCTGAATTTTTAGTCTATGAAAAATGATGCAACATGGCGTCCGCTAAATATTTTATTCGAATTAACTTTAAATTGACTATCTAGTTACTTATCGATGGAAAGTTCTTCCCCACTTTACCGTATTAGTTGAAATATTAGTGCAATATCGTAACACATACGAGGGCATATTTAATGCTTTTTAACGTTTTTAACACGCTTTTATTAGCTTGACCTGTATGTATGTATGTATGTAACTATGTATGTATGATGGTAACGGAATCTTGCGATGCAATTTTGACCCACTTCTACACGTGCAAAACATTTGAAATTTTGCACATGTATCAAGGACCGGTGACAATACAATAATATGGTATCATCGAGCTGATCTGATGCTGGGGCTCGAAGGTGGATAAGAGAACCCTTGGATGGCTACTAGTAAACTAATCGAGTTTCGGTTCATTTGATTTGTTTTAAAGAGTTCTTTTCACTTTGACTATTAATGAGGACCTGATGGTGGAACTGGAGAAGGTGGGTGACGGAACCCTGGATTGGTTACTAGTAAACACATCGAGTTTGGGTTCATTTGATTTATTTTAAAGAGTTCTTTTCACATTAACCATTATTCAGGACCTGATGATGGAACAAGAAGGTGGGTGACGGAACCCTGGATTGGCTACTAGTAAACACATCAAGTGTGGGCTCATTTGATTTGTTTTAAAGAGTTCTTTTCACTTTGACCATTAATGAGGACCTGATGATGGAACTGGAAGGTGGGCGATGAAACCCTGGAATGGCTACTAGTAAACATCGAGTTTGAGTTCATTTGATTTGTTTTAAAGAGTTCTTTTCACATTAACCATTAATCAGGACCTGATGATGGAATAGGAAGGTGGGTGACGGAACCCTGGATTGGCTACTAGTAAACACATCAAGTGTGGGCTCATTTGATTTGTTTTAAAGAGTTCTTTTCACTTTGACCATTAATGAGGGCCTGATGATGGAACTGGAATGTGGGTGATGGAACTCTGCAATGGCTACTAGTAAACACATCGAGTTTGGACTCATTTAATTTGTATTAAAGAGTTATATTCACTTTGCCCAATAATCATAACCTGATGATGGAACAGGAAGGTGGGTGACGGAACCCTGGAACGGCTACTAGTAAACTCGTTGAGTTAAGCTCAATCAGATACCGACGCGTAATACCAAGATTAGTAAAAATATGATTTGCCACAACCTGCCTACGATTCAAGCTACGAACAAATCAATACTTGGGCTAATTTTATCCGTAGTTTAGGCGAATATCTCTAAGACTAAAAAGTATAAAATAAATTACTAGTTTAAAAAACTAAAAATACACGCTTTTAGAAGGACTACTGCACTAAAAAGCAATAAATAAATTATCGAAACCGTTCTTTCTTTCTTTCTACTCCGAGCTTGTAATTTATGGATTATATTTATGTGTAAAAGCGTGGGGCGCCTTTTCTGAATAACAGCTTAACATTTCTGTCAAATTTATTTGTATTCAGATGACAATCATTTGTAATCATTTACAGAGAAACCGCCCCACGCCTTTACACATAAAGATAATCCATAAATTACAAGCTCGGGGTAGAAAGAAAGAACGGTTTCGATAATTTATTTATTGCTTTTTAGTGCAGTAGTCCTTCTAAAAGCGTGTATTTTTAGTTTTTTAAACTAGTAATTTATTTCGATTATAAACAAACACGACGTAAGCGCTCAAGAGCTCGGAAGACGTGTGGCGTCTTCTCTATACGTAGTAATAACAGCTCACTGAATATCAGTTCTTTTTACCTAAATTAACAAACCTTCTGATTCCGTTGTTTACGTTTTGGGTCATGTTAATAACATATTTCAAAAATATATATAGCAGTAAGAAGTACTGCAAATACGAATCAATCGACACATCATTTGTGAAAATCGGATTAGTAGTTATCGAGCAGCGATCTAACTTACGAACATAGAGTGTTACGCTCATTAGCCTTCCTTCTCCGTAGTAGGGTAAAATGAGCATAAAATAGTAATAGAATACACTAGTTGACCTGCGCAGCTCCGCACGCGCTCTTTTTACGTTAGCAAAATTCTTATTAGCATCCATTTGCATTAAATACATAACCTTTGTTTAAAGTCGGTTAAAACTGCCCACTTTTTACTTGCCCTCCGAAGCACGGAGACACTTAAATCAAATGGCATTAAACGACCACCCATCTATGTAATGACATTGCCTACCGTTGCTTAATCTGATGGATTGCCACTTATTGATAACAACTGTCTATGAGTGTCTCCTTATTTTTTAATAGTATTAGATACAGTCGCATCGAATACATAACTTCCTTTTTAGAAAGTCGGTTAAAAACTGGTGCTCACATTTACGTGCCCTCTGAAGAACGCAGACGCTAAGTTCAAATGGCATTAAACGGTCACCCATCTATGTAATGACCTTACCTAACGTTGCTTAACCTGATCGATTGCCAAACATCAATTACAACAGAGTGTGTGTCTCCTTATTATTATTTATTATAATTATTATTTATTTATTTCTTTATTTATACTCTTTATTGTACACACATAAAAATAAAATAAAAAGGACTTGAAGAAATTTGTACAAAGGGCGGCCTTATCGCTATCCGCAATTTCTTACAGGCAACCTTGGGATGGAAAAAAGATTGCATGGAATACGAAAAGTGGGGTAGTTAATATGTGAGACAATATACACTAATACAAAATACATAATAATATAATAAGTTTACCTATTTACATATAATATATTAATATACATACAGATATATATAAATATTTCTTACATACCAACATATATTCAATATACTTATATATATATATATATAAGAACTATAAATATATGTATTATATATATAAAAATCAATTCTGAGAAATATACAGATAGCACTCCGAAATCATAATAACGACCAGCAAAGTATCAATGAGCTATAAAGTAAGGTAATGAGCTTTTACAAGATTTTTAAAAATGTTTAAAGATTATAATGAAAAAATAATAAAATTGGACCACGCGTATAACCAAGTACCATTATGACTCTTCTCTTCTCCCAAGGGAACCGTGCCGGATTACGGGATCAAGTATTCTATATCCTTCCTCGTAGTATTACCTAAAATCATGCCAAGTTTCGTTTAAATCCATTCAGTAGTTTCGGCGTGATGCGCGGCCCTGATACATACAGACAGACAGGCAAAAATGAAAAAAAAAAACCGAAACCCACCGAAACCCACCGAAACCCACCGAAACCCACCGAAACCCACCGAAACCCACCGAAACCCACCGAAACCCACCGAAACCCACCGAAACCCACCGAACCCCACCGAACCCCACCGAACCCCACCGAACCCCACCGAACCCCACCGAAACCCACCGAAACCCCACCGAACCCCACCGAACCCCACCGAACCCCACCGAACCCCACCGAACCCCCATCGAACCCCACCGAACCCCACCGAACCCCACCGAAACCCACCGAACCCCACCGAACCCCACCGAAACCCACAGAACCCCACCGAACCCCACCGAAACCCACCGAAACCCACCGAACCCCACCGAACCCCACCGAACCCCACCGTACCCCACCGAACCCCACCGAACCCCACCGTACCCCACCGAACCCCACCGAACCCCACCGAACCCCACCGAACCGCACCGAACCCCACCGAAACCCACCGAAACCCACCGAAACCCACCGAAACCCACCGAACCCCACCGAACCCCACCGAACCCCACCGAACCCCACCGAAACCCACCGAAACCCACCGAAACCCACCGAAACCCACCGAAACCCACCGAACCCCACCGAACCCCACCGAACCCCACCGAACCCCCACTGAACCCCACCGAACCCCACCGAACCCCACCGAACCCCTCCGAACCCCACCGAACCCCACCGAAACCCACCGAACCCCACCGAAACCCACTCACCCACTCACTCAGTGACGGCGTCACATGAGCGCTTTCATAACCTTAACAAATTTACGCCTATCGCCTATCGTTTAACACCTATCACTTAACGCGTTAAGGTGCTTCATTTAATGCTTAACGCGTTATGTGATAACATTTTTGGAAGTCGCATAAGAAGTTTCACTTCAATAGATTACAAAAGAGCATAAATAGACTTCACCGTGGTTTTTGAAACCAGTTGTGCAGGTAATCATCTGCCTCCGACATGGCTAGCACAAAAATATATAATGAAGATCTTTTGGATTCAGACACCTGGAAGGCTGTATCAGACATACCCGGGAAGATTACAACCGATTATACGTATAAATACCAAATTTTATGGGGAAAAGCTATTGCCTATTTGATAGTCCATATTCTAGCTTTGTGGGGATTTATTCTACTATTAATAGGAAACTGCCAGTGGAAGACAACTCTATGGGGTAAGTACAACATGAAAGCTACGTTTTGATTAAAATAAATGTACATATTTTCAAATCACCCGTACAGGTCCATACGCACTACTTTAACAATAACACATTGTTAGTTTCTGGGGTTCCTTATGTAAAAGATAAAAAAAAACAGACCAAAGAAAATGATCTAAAATGCATTTAATAACGAAAATAAATTGAAGTCGGTGCCAGTCGATGCTGATTTTAGTTAATACACCATAACGCTACTCTTAGCACCGACTTTAATATATTTTTGTTATTTAATATATTGAAGTCGGTGCTAAGACTAGCGCTTCAAAAAGAAGGTATTCGACGCGTATTTATGTAATGTATGTAATATTAATAAAAATGTGTAATATTCATATAAAATATGTTAGTCTGTGTGGGTTTCTAAACAAATTTACCAAATTTTACGAGTGTATGTATGTATGCAAGTATATATAATGTATGTGTATATGTAGGTTTTTCCACGGATTTCTCAGAAACTACAAATCTGATTTCAATAATTCTCTTTGCAATAGTTAGAGTATTTTTCAACTTGGGGAAGAGTACAAGTTTCATCAAAATCGGTCCGGTAGTTTAAGATATATAGACTTTTTATGTTTTCAGTAAGTTACTGTAACGTAGACATTCGAGTTGTGTGATAGTGCTGATACCTATTTTGGTAAAATAAAAGTCACTAAAAAGTGTTAAATGAAATATTAAAAATAACGACTTCAAAGAAAATTATCTAAAAAGAATTAAATAACGAAAATATATTGAAGTCGGTGCTAGCACATCATGTTAACTAACACTAGTACCAGCTGGCACCAACTTCAATATATTTATAATATATTCGTTATTTAATTCTTTTTAGATAATTTACTTTCAAGTCGTTTTTTTTTTATATAATTGTTTTGGTTTCTTGGTTTGGTTTGCCAAAATATTTGACAATGCAGCAGTGGTACCTTTCAGGTACCACTGCTGCATTGTCAAATATTTTGGCGAGCAAATGTTGCAGTGTTCCGGTTTGAACGGAACTGTAGCTGGTGACATTGCCGGCCTCAAGAGACATAGTAATTTATCATCGTCAGCCGGAAGACGTTCTCTGCTGAACATAGCTTATCGGTTCTTCGAGCGATGTGGCCTGCCCATTGCCACTTCAACTTGCAGATTTTGAGTGCTATATCGGTGAACTTAGTTTATCGGCGAATCCCCACTTTCGGGTTCTGTCGCGAAAAGAAACTCCGAGCATAGCTCTCTCCATAGCTCGTTGTATGACTCTGAGCTTCCCTAAAAGGCTAGCAGTTAGGGACCACGTCTCAGTACCATATGCACCGATGTAATATGTACTAAAAACTCCTTGACCATATGTCATCACTGACAACACACATTGGTTAAAAACCTTCGTCTTTAGGCACCGCGGTATTTCGGACGAGAGGATATCGCGTAGTTTCCCGAACGCTGCCCATCCGAGTTGGATTTTTCAGGCGACCTCTTTGTCGAAGTTAGACCGACCTAATTGGATAATACCAGATTAGCGTCAGTGCGGTGCAACCGTGTGTCGGGAACGTCTTGCTTGGCTCGTCACAATAATACGGTTTTTTTTGTGGAGAGCCAAAAATTTAAAATTTAATTAAGTATTAAAATACTAATTACGTTATTACAATGCTAATTATGTGATGATAGTCGCGCGTTTCTATACAAGTCTATGTAAATGAATAGGTATAATATTCTCTATAGTAATAGAAAAATCATTATTACCGAACATAATTTTAATTGGGAATGAGCGCGGTTAACCTTGACGCTTCAGCCGGGTTGCGCCTTTCAGTATATAATAATGTACTCTGTGGTTGCGCCAGCAAACTGGTTCAGCGAGATGGCTCCGAGTGTGAGGTAAAATATCTTCGTCTACCCCCGTTCTTTCACTTGTTAGGCTAAACCCATACTGGTTGTTCACAGTGACCGCGCGGTGACTTAAGGCCTAGGTCGGGCGAGGCGGTGGGCGCGGCGGGTGGCCACAGTGACGCGCGGGCTGTTGCGGCGATAAAACTTATTTCAGAGTGGATGACCACTTAATACGCTACGCTAACACAGTATCTGTATATTTAACCACCTGCAAATAGCGAGGTTTTGCAATTTTAATCGCTAGTTCCCATGCGTTATCTATCAAACATGTATGTATGTGTCTGCATTTCGTATTAGATTATATTTCTATTATATTTTATTTTTATTTCTTTAGGACAACAAACAATTGCGTAATAAAGCTCAAATACAAAAATACAGATACAAACATTTAAAGTAATTACACAACCAACACCATTGTCCACAGAATAAACTAAATAACAGCACAAAAATTATGTAGGTTCACATACTACAAAGATTACAAAATACACAAATTAACAGAGTTTTAAACAATCACGACGTAGCAAAGCAATCTAATTGAGGGATTCTAGCTTTTCAAGTACACCTTTTTTGAATTGATTAAGTGTCAAAAAAAGTATATCAAGTTCAGTGAAGTTATCGTTGTAAGATTTCATTAATCTACGTAAAGGTGCCCGTTCACCTGCGTTCGTTCTACAATGTTTAGGAGCAAATAAGCAGTGATTGTAATTATCACGAATACGCTGCGACCGGCTTGGTATTCGAATGTAAATTTGATTAGTCAGCTCATTACAATCGAAAACATTATTGCATACTTTATATAGAAAAATTTGGTCATGAAACAGTCTTCTTAGGTGTAAAAGTGTCATTGAAAATTTATTTAAAAGAGTGCTATATGAAGCCCAGGAGTGAGTACATCTATAATTAACAGATCGGAAATATTTACGCTGTACAGCTTCTATTTGATCACTATATTTCTGATATAACGGGTTCCAGACAGGCGTACCATATTCCAACTGCGTTCTAATAAGTGACTTAAATAATAATAGGTATGTAGCTAATTGTCTAAAAGATTTGCATGTTCTCATTATAAAACCATACATTTGGTACGCTTTATTAACGATATGAGTAATGTGAAAATCAAAATGAAGTTTAGTGTCTAGATGTATGCCGAGATCTTTAATTAAAGAGACTTTTTCCAGAGGACTGTCACAGAGATAATATGTGTAGGGAATAACTGAATATTTTTTTGAAAACGAAATAGTTTTACATTTTGATAGACTTAGTTGTAATTTATTTAGAACACAGTAAGCAGAGAGGCGATCAAGATCCTGCTGTAGTTTTTCGCAGTCATGAATAGTATTGATTGTTCGGAAAATTTTTAGGTCATCTGCATATAACAGAAAGTGGGAATGCTTAAAACATGTGTGTATATCGTTAATATACAATACGAACAATAAAGGGCCAAGTATAGAACCTTGAGGCACACCGGATGATACCACTATGGATTCAGATGAGAAACCATTTAAGACGACCTTCTGAGTCAGGTTTGTGACATAAGAAGAGAACCAGCGCCAAAGATTTCCACGAATACCATTAAAACTAATCTTTTGGAGAAGCAGTAAGTGATCCACCTTGTCAAAGGCTTTACAAAAATCTGTGTATACAGAATCGACCTGTGCCCGATTATCTATATTTTCAAATAAATAGTTTACAAACAAAGTGAGATTAGTAACGGTTGAACGGTTTTTGACAAAACCATGCTGCTCAGGTATTATACTATTACTTAATATTTTAAAAAAAATAAAAACCGACTTCAAAGTAAATTATCTAAAAAGCATAAAATAACGAAAATATTATTGAAGTTGGTGTTAGCGTACCTGCTGTGTATATTCTGCACCAACTTCAATAATATTTTCGTTATTTTATGCTTTTTAGATAATTTACTTTGAAGTCGGTTTTTATTTTTTTTAAAATAGTTTATTTAACACTTTTTAGTGACTTATTTTACCAAGATAGGTATCAGCACTATCACGCAACTCGAACGTCTACATTACAGTAACTTACTGAAAACATAAAAAGTTTATATCTCTTAAACTACTGGACCGATTTTGATGAAATTTGTACTCTACCCTAAGTTGAAAGATACTCTAACTATTGCAAAAAGAATTTTTGAAATCGGACTTGTAGTTTCTGAGAAATCCGCGGACAAACCTACATACATACATACATACATACATACATACATACATACATACATACATACAAACACTCGTGAAATTTGGTAAATTCGTTTAGAAGCCCACATAGACTAACATATATGAAAATTACGCATTTTTATTAATATTACATACATACGCGTCGAATACAGAACCTCCTTTTTTGAAGTCGGTTAAAAAGGGATAAATGGCATCATGCATTAGGCGTTCAAATACTTTTGACAAGGTGGACAACAGTGATATGGGAAGATAATTTTCAACTTCTGTTTTAGGGCCACTTTTAAACACAGGAGTTACATTTGCAGATTTCCAGACAGCCGGCACGACTCCTTCAGATAAACTACGATTATATAATATATAAGTGGAATACATATAGACTCAGCAGTGTATTTTAGGAAAAAAGGCGATATACCACCAGGACCAGATCCCTTTGTTACATCTAAGGATTTCAAAGACTGTAAGATTGCACTCTCAGAAAAGGATAATTCAGAAAATGCATCAATTGAGGAGCAATGATCAATGACATTTACAGATCTATGATCTTTTTCTTCATATACTGAGCTAAAAAATTGAAGAAATAGATTGCATACATCCTTAGGACCATTACACTTATTACATCCATACGTCATAGTCTCGGGAATACACGACTTTTCTTTAAGTCTATTTATATACGTCCAAAATGTTTTAATGTCTTTTTGTATACCTTTTTCTATGGAATTCATGTACGCTTTATAACAAATACTGGACTGTCTTTTAAATCTACTTCTGAAAATTGAAAATTGCTCATAATCACTTCTATTACCATATTTTTTCCACTTAATCCATGATTTTTCTTTATTTTTGAAAATGTGTATAAGCGGGCGGGAAAAACCAACACGGGAATTCATTACTTTTTAAAGGTCTAAGTGGCACATGTTTTTTAATAACTTTGTAAACAGTTTCATAGAATATGTTAACTGCAGAATCCAGTGGTAGTGAACTAGTTAGAATGTTCGTCCAGTCTATTTTCTTTAAATCACTGTTGATATCAGAATAATTAGCTTCAATAAACCGATACTTAGGCAATTTAGAAATAGACATAGGCTCACATAGTGTCTTGACAGATATTAGCGCTTTAAACGGGGGGTGATAAGGGTCTATTGGTACCAGTGGGTCAAGGGGGGAGTCACATTCGCAATCATCATCATTGGAAATAAGTAAATCTAAAATACGGTCGATCATATTTTTATACCTATTATGTTGCTTACAGTTTATTGCGGACAAAAATGTGGAAAGAGACGTGCTAATAAAACTACTAGAATTGTGTATATCAGGAATCATTGCCGTCGTTCCAATAGTATACCACAGTACCTGTGGTAAATTAAAATCACCGAATAAATAAATATTATTGAATTCCGAGGATAGTGCTACATTTTGTAAAACGTCGAATATAGTCTGATAACTCGAAATGCTTTGATTAGGCGGTATATATAGTCCACCTATTAAATTATGTTTATTAATCTTGTTAGATTTTATCTTTAAAATTACGTAATCTACATTACATGGGAAGTTTACAAAATGTTCATCATTACAACACTGAGTTGAACCCATTATACAGCGACTGACCTGCAGGCCATGCCGCACGGCAATTAAAACACCACCACCGTCGGATTTATTACATGCAGATCGGTTCCTATCACAGCGAAAAACTTTATACCGAGAGTCTACCAATTCATTGTCAGAAATATTCGAATTCAACCAAGTTTCAGTTAAAATAATACAGTCATAACACTCCGATAACAAATTGTTAAATAATGTATGTATTAAGCTTAGTCCGAAGACCTCGACAGTTTTGATAATAAACACAGAGTTTTTCAGCCATTAGAACACGGAATATAAGTTACCTAGTATTACTTTAAAATTAAACTGTAAATATAAAATGTTGATCAATACGTAATGTCGGAAAAAGGTTTGTCTTTTATCAGTAAATAAAAATACTGTTACTGGACTTACCCGGTAATTACTATAATATAACTTACCAAATTTAAAGACTGTTTCACGAACTTTACAATAATAGTAATAGTAAAAAAATATAACCAACTTTGAAGCACAATAATTACGATTCATGATAATACAATATAATACGTAAACACCAGCCCTTGTTTATGTCCCACTGCTGGGCACGGGTCTCCCTTCAAGCTGAAGGGGCTTAGGCCATAGTCCACCACGCTGGCCAAGTGCGGGTTGGTGGACTTCACACGTCATTCGAAAGCTAGTTAGGCTTTCTCAGACATGCAGGTTTCCTCACGATGTTTTCCTTCACCGAAAGCTAGTAACAATCGCACAAAGACGATTCGCACATGATTAATTAAAGAAATCAGAGGTGCGAGCCGGGGATCGAACCTGCGCACCTCGTTTCCAAGGCAAGCGCTCGCCCACTGAGCTGTTACAGCATACATATAATATAATACGTAAAACACATAAAATAATATCGTTTTACTATTTAGTTTGCGGGGTATCACAAAACAAAGCCACAGTCACAAGCACAGTGTAGCGTAAATTACAGAACATATAGTAAACATGATTATTGTATTGAAACATTACAAACATTTTAATAACACTTTGTATTTAAAAAATAAAACACACACAGAATCAAGGATTTAAATGACACTTTGTAGCTAATAAGTAAGAAATAATATATAATGTAAAACATATCAATTGCTTTGTGATTGCAGTGGTTTAATTTTTCGGATGTCATTTTCTGATTTATTTGCAAACACTGCAGATGTTTCGTTTGCTCTAACAAGTATTGATCCATGCTTAATCCAAACGAATCTATAACTATGAGCCTTAGCAGCATCTTTAGCCTGGCGAAAAAGGTTCTTGTTACGCAGTGTTAGGTGTTCATTAATAAATATTTTATGCGAAGTTCCTTGTATTTCCAATTGATCAGACGAAATGCCCTTCTTAAGACGCGCTGCAGAGATGAAGTTATCTCGCGTAGTTAGGTTAGCAAACTTCACTTTAATATTTTTCGGACGCACACTTCTGGGATTAAGTTGAGGAACGCGATGTATCATGATTACATCGTTACTAGCAAGCGGATGATTTATTTCTCTGGCGATATTTTCCAAAATTGAAACCAAATTCTCACCTCGCTTCTCTGGTAAATTGCAAATTTCAATATTGCATTTGCGTGATTGCTGTTCCAAATCATCAAGCTTGTTTTGAAGCGCAACTACCTGTGTTTCGCAAGAAGTAAAGTATAGGAACTTAAGTATGTACGAGTACTTTATTGGCGGGTCACCCCCTTCCCTCTAATATGGTTGAGGGGAGTGATGGCTGCTGCTCGAGTCAACTCGTGCGCGGGTGCTGCTTGGGGGGACTGGTCCGACTTCTATCCCTTTGGCCTTTTAGTTTGTCGTAATTTATTGTTTTCTTCTTTTCTCCCTTGCTTTATGTTTCGAACGGCAGGACATAATATCGCTAATGTCGATTCATTTGTAACAAAACAATGTTTAAAAAAAAGTGAAAAAATGACAAGCCCGCTGAGTTTCTTGCCGGATCTTCTCAGTTGAGGCCGCGTTGTGATCCGGTGGTAGCTTTTAAAAAATGACGATTCAAAAGTGCTACGTTAAGCCTATTTGAAATAAAGATTTTTGAGTTTGAGTTTGAGTATTCAAATTTTAACGTCTAGTGGCCGGTTTCTGAGGTACTTTTATCGATAGTTTATCTATTCGTTAGCGCTATTGGTTCGATAACTTGACACATTGCGTTTCCGAACCTCAAATTGTCACATAAAGTCCGTTTAAACTTGGCTCAATTTAACTGACAATGTGTGCAGTTTATCTATTCGATAACTTTATTTGACGATTTCAACCAATGATATTATTGTTTTCAACATCAAAATTGACGTTTTTGAGGTTGACGCTGCTGCAGCGTGCGCGCGCAGGGAGCCCACGGAAAATTGAATTTTTGTATGTCACTTTGTTTACGCAGCACTAGCGCTACGAGAGTTAACGGCGTTTGGTGACACTACTTTCGGTGATTTTAATTGATTATTACTTAATTAATACCATTCTTGTGCACTTATTTATACCGGAAAAATGTTAATAAAAATAAGAACTGGTAATATTGGCTATATAAAACTTTAAAATCAATTTTATATTTGATCTGAGAAAAAGACCCATCTAGCGTCGAATTATTGCACTGCTTATCGGTCTCATAGTTATTGAATGCCTTTCGGTGTATTCAGAAACTCAGTGACAGTTAAACTAACTTTATCTTAAACATAACTTTATTGAACCAATAGCTAATGAACAGTTAACTGAGATCCTCAGAAACCGGGCATAATTATACCATGTTTTTGCCTGAATGCCCCGGGAGGAGAGTTATGTTATTCGAGTGTAGGTATGTATGTATATTTATTTCTTTGGCACGCCGCTACTGCAGCCTAAACGGCGTGATGGACAATGACTTATAATATGTCGTTAGATTCGTCTTATGGCCGGTTTCTGAGGTACTTTTATCGATAGTTTATCTATTCGTTAGCGCTATTGGTTCGATAACTTGACACATTGCGTTTCCGAACCTCAAATTGTCACATAAAGTCCGTTTAAACTTGGCTCAATTTAACTGACCAATGTGTGCAGTTTATCTATTCGATAACTTTATTTGACGATTTCAACCAATGATATTATTGTTTTCAACATTAAAATTGACGTTTTTGAGGTTGACGCTGCTGCAGCGTGCGCGCGCAGGGAGCCTGCGGAAAATTGCATTTTTGTATGTCACTTTGTTTACGCAGCACTAGCGCTACGAGAGTTAACGGCGTTTGGTGACACTACTTACGGTGAATTTAATTGATTATTACTTAATTAATATCATTCTTGAGCACTTATTTATACCGGAAAAATCTTAATAAAAATAAGAACTGGTAATATTGGCTGTATAAAACTTTAAAATCAATTTTAAATTTAATCAGAGAAAAAGACCCATCTAGCGTCGAATTATTGCACTGCTTATCGGTCTCATAGTTATTGAATGCCTTTCGGTGTACTCAGAAACTCAGTGACAGTTAAACTAACTTTATCTTATACATAACTTTATTGAACCAATAGCTAATGAACAGTTAACTGAGATCCTCAGAAACCGGGCATTAGTTGTGTAAGTGACATAGGCTATATATTAAAAAAAAAATGGCGACCGTCAGCCGCTGCCATTTTTTATTTTTTTGGTCACTCACTTTGATCACTATGGGTATCGTTGAAATATACGTATTATGTATGTAATATAATTTAGGACCATTTTGTTTGATAGCAGTCGGGCTTTTTATGCTTATATAATTTATTATATTTATTATTATGCAAATAAATATATTGTGATTATGCGGCTGAAGCATAAAATAATAATTAAGTATAAGTACTGTGTGAATCTTTCAGTGTACATTGTCTACATTATTGGATTCGAAGGGGTAACAATAGGTGCTCACAGACTCTTCACGCACAGATCGTTCAAGGCCACACCTCTTTTGAGGGCGATACTGATACTTGCGCAAACATTAACGGGACAGGTAAATATGATTTGGATAAGTAAGCTCGTTTATTGCATTACCTACCACCTATACTGCAATCCCCAAGCCGCCTGCCAGGCGTAGGGATTATGGCAACCCCTCATTTGCATTTCTAAGGAGGAGGCCATAGTTCAGCAGTGGACGTCTACCGGCTGTTAATGATAATGATGATACTGCGATCCCCAAGAAGCTTGCCAAGCGTAGGGATTATGGCAACCCCTCCTTTCTAAGGAGGAGGCCTTTGTTCAGTAGTGGACATCTTTGGACTGCTAATGATGATGACGATGTTAGCAAGGGGCGCAATCCCACCTGAAGAACAAACTAGTGTTGGTCATCAGGTTACCCGTATATTGACGGGCCCGTTGGTCTAGTGGTTAGACACCCTGGCTGCTACCCGATGGGTCGTGGGTTCGATTCCCACCAAGTGTCTGGGTGTTATTTATCTATTTTAAGTATGTATTTACAAAAAAAAAGTATTTATGTATTAGTATCAGTTATCTGGTTTCCATAGTACAGGCTTTGCCTAGTTTGGGATCGGATGACGGTGTGTGGATTGTCCCAAGATATTATTATTATTCCATTTATTTATTTTTATTATTATTCCATTTATTCCTTTTTAACTGTTTTTTTTACATTTTTAAATATAAATATAAAAACAAGTACATTTAAAAATATAAAAAACCGCTTCCAACCGGCTGCGGGAACAGGGTCCTAGCAGACGGTGGTTAAGGCTCCAGAGAGAGGAACTTCCTCACAATGCGTGCCGTCTCCAGGAGCACTGCCTTCTGCATCTGGCCCTTGATCCAGCCGTCTAACGTGAGCCTCTTGAGGTGTTTATCGAGGCTCTTGGCCATTAGGCCATGGGCGGATACGACTATAGGTACAATGATTGCCCTATCAATGTCCCACATGTCGACAACCTCGTGCGCCAGATCAAGATATTTGCATTCTTTATCTTTCTCCGCTTTCACGAGGTTCTCGTCATGTGGGACAGTGGCTATTATTATTATTGTGTGATTATTATTATTATTATTGTGCTTTATTAGGAAAAAAAATATACGGTTTCAGGCTCTCCTCGAATGTTTAAGGCTCTTATTGTCAATTGTTACTAGATAGTAGTCCCTTTATTCAAAGAGTACATATTTACACACGCGTCCCGGCAGGCGGCGGGCTCAAAGGCATGGTACTGACTGAAGGAAACCGGGTGCA
Organism: Furcula furcula; assembly: GCA_911728495.1. Classification (NCBI taxonomy): domain Eukaryota; kingdom Metazoa; phylum Arthropoda; class Insecta; order Lepidoptera; family Notodontidae; genus Furcula; species Furcula furcula. Next base: position 8,680,087 of record OU452254.1, on the reverse strand, counting down.
TATGCCACCGGTGAACTCCGGTTCAATCTCATGTGCCGATGCGACAGCCGCGGTGGGTAAGAATCCCACAAGCCCCGGTTGACTCCCCGCAAAATCAGGTCTCAAGAGACTTAATAACTAATGTCTCAGGTGACCAGCGACAGTGCTGTGCAGCTATTTAACGTGTAACCTAATATTTTTCTCAAATATTAGTCCGTAAAAGGATTTTGAGCAATTATAGTCACACAAAATAAAGCATATAACCAAGAGGCTTATTAAGAGTATCAGATGACGAGCGATAATGTGACTGTCATGGGCAGGCGTAACGTTTCCCATCAGGCGAACATCTTTCCCGTCTGATCACTGGGCTGCATAAAAAGTAAAGGTTTTAAAACAATAATGTAACAATCTTTGTTTAAAAGAACTCCGTGTTGAACTGGTGCCGAGAGCACCGTACGCACCATCGCTACTCCGATACCGACGCAGACCCTCACAATGCAAAGCGCGGTTTCTTCTTCTCTCACATCGGCTGGCTTATGTGCAAGAGGCACCCCTTCGTCATCCAATTCGGAAGGAAGATCGACTACAGCGACCTAAGGGCCGATTGGATGGTCATGTTTCAACATAAGTAAGTTTTCTAAAACGACAAACAACGACTGTAGGGTAATAGGTGATATTATACCTACTACTTCGGAGACGCTGATCGTTTAGGGTGCGGGCCCTCCGTGCTTCAGAGCACACGTAAAAAGTCGGTGCCCGGTTGTTGCCATATAGACAGCAGTCATTAGGCCAATTCAGAGGCCTGAGGGCAGTTTCAACAACTCTCAGGGTGTTCGGGTAAGAATAGCAGCCACCCATCTCCTTCCGTTGGGTGTACGTAAGAGTCGACTAAGGGAAAACAACGCCTGCCAGGCGTGGGGATTATGGCAACCCCTCCCTTATAAAGGGGAGGCCTTTGTCTAGATTATCCCACAGCTGTGAGCCAGCCAGTACCGTGACTCCTCATGACCTTCAGTTTTGTTTCAGATATTATTACATTCTATACATTATACTAGCTGTATTTTTTCCCGTTTATATACCGGTGGCATATTTTGGAGAGGGATGGTGGAATTCTCTTCTAGTGTGCTACTTCACACGATACGCCATATCACTGAATGCAACGTGGCTGGTGAATAGCGCTGCACATCTCTATGGTACCAGGCCTTACGACACGTGAGTGCACAAATATATCTAGCTAGTTTTATTTAAGTCTGTGATATTTCACATAAAAATTCAACCAGTAGAGCCTTGGTTCGAGGCGTTGACAAGTCTTGGTGAGGGTTAGAACAACTGCCACCACGCGTTCTCCTGGGACTACAAGGCCGCAGAAATAGACATGATATTCATCCCAACAGCTGATATAAATCTAGTTTAATATAAGTCTGTGATATTTCACAGAAAAATTCAACCAGTAGAGACTTGGTTCGTGCCGTTGACAAGTCTGGATGAGGGTTAGCACAAGTACCACCACGCGTTCCCCTGGGACTACTAGGCCGCAAAAATAAACAGGATCTTCAACCCAACAGCTGATATAAAGCTAGTTTAATATAAGTCTGTGATATTTCACAGAAAAATTCAACCAGTAGAGTCTTGATTCGTGTCGTTGACAATTCTGGGCGAGGGTTGGCATAACTACCACTACGCATTCCCCTGGGACTACTAGGCCGCAAAAATAGACATGATCTTCAACTCAATAGCTCATATAAAACTAGTTTAATAGAAGTCTGTGATATTCCACAGAAAAATTCAACCAGTAGAGTCTTGGTTCGTGTCGTTGACAAGTTTGGGCGAGGGTTGGCACAACTATCACCACGCGTTCCCCTGGGACTACAAGGCCGCAGAAATAGACATGATCTTCAACCCAACAGCTGCTATAATTCGTTTTTTCGAGAAGATCGGACTTGCTTACGACTTGAAGAGTGTAGCGACCGAAAACGTGAGTATTAGAAATTAAACAAAAAAACGTTTGGTCAACGAGAGACGATAAAAACTATGAGCACTATAGTCTTGATTCACTCGTGTTAATGTGAATTCATCTCTGGCTTTTCGCTGCTGATGGCCATGACGGCATAAAAGGGGTGACCGCATATATGAAATAAAATTAATTACTAGAAATAGGCTAGCACTTTTGAATGGTCATTTATCAAGACTACTACTGGATCACAACGCGGCCTCAACTGAGAAGATCTGGCAAGAAACTTAGTATGCTTGTTGCTATTTTTTCATTTTTTATAACAGTGTTTTTAGGGTCCATACCTAAAAGGTAAAAAAGTAACCCTTATGGCGTGTCTGTCTGTCACACCTATATACACTCCTTTGCAAAAAAACGGGCACCTTACAGTCATTGGCTTTTCTATGGATATATTAATATTTTTAGTATTTCATTAGCTTAGATGACTAGAAATTTCTTATTATCAATGAGAATATAGGTTTTAACACTTAAATCCTAGAATCGGTGTTTCAGTCAATGAAAACAAAGAGCCGTGTTAAAGTGAACATTTTTATGGGTATAGTGAAATTAAAACTAAGAGAATTTTTATGGAAATTTAACTAAAAAAAACATTAAATAATAAAAATTAATAATGAGTGTGACCTCCTCTTGCAGCAATTACGGCATGTAATCTTCTTGGCATGCTTTCCACTAGGCTTTTAATGGTGTCCTGTGAAATGTGTTCCCACTCAGCCGAGATCACACGTTTCAGCTCCCTGATGTTTTGTGGAGGTGGTTGGACAGATCGTACTCGCCTTTTTAGGAGGTCCCAGACGTGCTGAATGGGGTTAAGGTCGGGACTCCGCGCTGGCCAATCCAAATAACGAATACCGACCTCTTGCTAAGCATCTACAGCGCCAGAACGGTGGGCCCTAGCATTATCGTCCATGTAAATGGCATCATCACCAATTACAGCCAGTGCGCATTGTGCATGTTGACAAATGATTTCTGTTATGTACCTTTGCGCATTTAGTGAGCCATTTTCAATGAATATTATCAATGAATATTATCTCAGTACGATAGCTAGAACTTACGCCCGCCAAAAACATAACAGACCCCCCACCATAAGGTGTGATTTCTTCAAAACACACGTCGGCATAGCGTTCTTCTGGTCTTCGTAACACTCGCCGACGTCGGTCCTCACCATGCAGACAAATTCGAGCCTCATCCGAGAAGAGTACGTTACTCCAGTTACGTAGTGTCCAAGACAGGCAATTTCTAGCGAACCCCTATCGAGCAATGTGGTGCTCACGGAGTAACTTAGGGGCCCGCGCTGGTCGTCGACTGCGTATATCAGCTGCTAAAAGCCTCCTCCTCGCAGTCCATAGGCTAACTTGCGTTCCTCGCACCTCTTCAAGGTTTCTTTTGAGTTCTATGTAACTGCATTTGCGGTTCCGCAGCGCCTGAGTCACTAAAAAGCGGTCGTCTCGTGGTTGTGTGCAACGTTTTCTCCCAGAACCTTGCCTTCTCTGAACGGAACCTGTCTCTTGGTATCAAGTCCAGGTTCTTTGGACGGTTGAACGACTCACGTTTAACCGCTGTGAGACGCAACACTGGCTACATCCCTCTTCCAGCAGCGCTATAATTTTACTAGCTCTTATTGCTATTTCTGCCATTGCAATAGAGACAAAGATATTTGTTTGAAGTCACAAAAAGGCAGGATTATGCGCCAAACATAAATTATTCTACTAAAAAAACAAGAAGTTAATTTTAGTTACCTTATAACCTTTTACCCGAAAACCCGCGAAAAGTAAGTAAAAATTCACAAACTGAAAAGGGATTATTATTTTTTAAAACCAAGGTTTTTAATTTGGAATGAACTTTTTTCCATACGCAGACTGTTTATTATGTGCAAGTAACATAGTTTGGCTATTAAAACCTCCTTAGAACTAAATTATTACCAATAATGTAGAAAAATCAAAACCACCCGTTTTTTTTGAAAAGGAGTGTATTTCAGGAACCACTGATCGTTTTGAAATTTAGAATAGTTTTAGATCATAGTTACCCAACCTCATCGCAACTGTTTTTATTTTCTTTTATTTCTTTAATAGGGATCTAAACGTGACGTTAAAATTTAAAAGTAAAACTACTGTATCGAGTAAGGTATCATATGAAATGAGTTCATTTGCACATTTCAGAACTGATTTTTATTTTAATTTATGTCACGTAGTTATTGGCTAATAATCAAAAAGGTCAATAAAAATACCGTCCCCGTCCCCCTCTTATCTCCGAAGTTTGTATAAGGAAAAATCTGAAATAATTAAAGGTAATAAATGTCTATTTACATTTTACAGGAAAAATAAAATGATGTTTCATAATAGGAGGTATAGATAGTTGGACCTGGACTACAACATCTATACTTATAATAAAACTGTAACAGGTCCAATTCTGTACATTGAAGATATTTTGAAAATTATATTTGGAGGGCATTCTATAACCGATACTGAGGCCGAAAATGTAATTTTTTAAATTTTTGTCTGTCTGTCTGTCTGTCTGTCCGTCTGTCTGTATCTCGGCTGAGAATCACGCCGAAACTACTGGATGGATTGAAACGAAACTTGGCATGATTTGAGATCTTACTACGAGGTAGGACATAAGATACTTTTTATCCCGTAATCTAGCACGGTTCTTTTGGGAGAGAGGATTAAAGTCAAAATGGGTACTTGGTTATACGCTTGGTCCGATTTTATAATTTTTTCTTTATAATTATAATAAATATTTGTAAGGGAACACTCATAGACAGTTGTTAACAATTTTTGGAAATCGATCAGGTTAAGCAACGTTAGCTAAGGTCATTAAATAGATGGGTGACCGTTTAACGCCATTTGAACTAAACGTTTCCGTGCTTTGGAGGGCAAGTACAAAGTGGGTCCAAGTTTTTAACCGACTTTAAAAAAGGAAGAAGAAGAAAGAAGAAGAAAATACATTTATTAAAGACACTAATAACACACACACAAGACAACTAAATACAGTAGAGCTTAATTTAGGTAAGTTTAACGTAAATACAAATAATTTATTATGCCAAATACTATTTTTACAACAAACACAAGAAAACTACATATCAACATACACAAATTACACTTCACTATTCTACATAGAGCACACAAAGACAATAACAACATTTAATTAATAAATTACTTTCACGACAAGCAATCTCGGTGTGGGTGTGTAAATGTGTCTTTAAAAGGCAACAGCTCAGCTAAATGCTGCATGTAAATGCAGCGCTGATTTTCAGCTGACGCCCTAGGTGGCTTGCTGTTCAATGCCAGATTAAGGATTATACAGATCTAATTTAAAAAATAATAATAATAAATAAAATGTACAAATATCAAAATGTAATCTTAAACTTCGCCGGTATTAATAAAAATATAACATTCGTGTCCTTCACTCAATTGCGCTATAGGTACTACGGTGATTAGGAACTATCTGTTTACGGCACGAGCTCCAGTATCTTTATTGTATGTATATGATTATTAGTTTGTGCTGAATTTTTGCATGTCTAGAATATGTTTTTTAAATTTTAAACTAAATGTTTTAAATTACTTAGAACGCGCAGTGGAGGTGGTAAATTATTCCAGCACTTAGAGGCTGCGTACCTAAAACTACCCCGAAAGGCAGCAGTCTTGTGTTGTGGTATACGTAAAGCATACGCTGCTGCACGCGTTGGGTATCTGCTATAATCTGATATCCATTGTAGTTTGGAATGTAAATACGCTGGTTTTCCCGTTTTTATCACACCGAATAATAACGTCGCAAAATGTAATTCCCTTCTATATTTCATCTTAAGCATATTCGAATTATTAAGGAAGGGAGTGACATGGTTTCGGGGCGGAATATCAAAACAAAACCTCGCGCAAGCATTTTGGACCCTTTGGATAAGATTAGCCGTTCTTGTCAGCAACCGTGGTCCATAAGCAACATCCAGATAGTTAAATTTCGAAAGTATAAGCGAGTCTACTAATTGGATACGAAGGACCACACTGAGGTGATTTCGTATTTTATATAGAATAGAATTACAACTTCAGCTATGTGACGTTCAAACCGTAATTCATCGTCCATTATCAAACCAAGGTTTCTAGCCTCCTGTACTCGCTCAATTTCTGTACCATCGACGTAAATTTTGGGGCTATAACTACCTATACGCATAATTTGATTTTTAGAGCCACATATCATGAACTTGGTCTTACTCAGATTGAGGAGAAGAGAGTTACAGTTAGCCCAATTACAGATATTGGTCAGGTCTTCGTTAATCATCTTAATTGCATTGTCAATCTCATTAGTCTTAAAAGATAGGTAAATCTGTACATCATCGGCGTAAATGTGAAATTTGCAGTGCTTAATTACATCAGCGATATCTGCACTGAACAGTATAAAAAGCAAAGGGCGAAGCACAGATCCCTGTGGAACTCCTCTATTCACATTAGACGTAGAGGATCGCGAGACAGACCCATCACTATTGCGAATTTCAACAAACTGCGCACGCTGATCCAAGTAAGAATGAAACCATCTGACCGTGGCGGGTTCAAAACCATAGTATGTTAATTTTGACAGAAGTAATGGAACATTTATGGAATCAAAGGCCCTAGAAAAATCTAATCTAAGGAGGTTTTGTATTCTATGCGAATGTATATTATTGAAAGTTTAGTAAACGTAACAGCGCGGGCGGAGCTGCGTGGGTCAGCTAGTATTATATAAAATACATCTTACTATTGAAGTCCAACTCGCTCTCAGATTTTTTATGATGTAACGTACTACTTTGTTTCATAATGGTGTAGTGAACGATGTGCGTATAAATATTTTCTTTCTATTATAGGTGATCGGCAGGATCGCCAGAGTGGGCGATGGGAGTCATCACAAGTTCGGTAACGATGAAGCTCGCGCGGCAGTCACCGCTTGGGGGCCCGTGCACCCCCTAAACCCCACATACCACAGCACCCTCGCGGCACCCTCTATCGTACTGAAGTCTCAAGGACCATGACTATGACATAGATAATTTCAACGAAAATGTTACTAAAAAACCATAAGCTTATGTTTTATGTTTATTTTTTAACGGGCCTGTTCATCTAGTGCTGCCCAATAAATGGGTTCGATTCCCACTAATTGTCTGGTTTTTAATTTATATACTTATGTACATATTTACAACTAAAAATGTTTTTTTTTTTTTGTAAGTTTTACTTAGTATCGGTTGTCTGGTTTCCATGGTACAAGTACATAGTACAGAGGGCCTAGACAAGATGCAATCGATTCATAGCGAATCTATTTATTCATTCGCTAACGATGTGAATTCCCTATAATTCATCACGTGATTTTTCGATGACGTATGTCATTCTCATACATTTTTATACTTTCTATTAGCGATAACGCTTGTAGAATGTTACATTGTCTAGGGGGCAGTTCCTAGACTCTGTCTAGTTTAGGACAGAATATTCAAAACAATTCAAATATTTATTTATTTACCTGAATACAAAATATTATTATTATTATTAAGTTATGGTTTAAAATCTGGGGTCTCGAAAGTGACTCCGCCAAGACACTGTAATATTTTTTATTCAAAACTTAGTGGCAAATGTTTCAAACCTTGCAATTCCAACCTAAATGATGCTCTTAATTAATGTAAGGTATTTTTGCGTAAATCAGACTAACAGAAATGATATTAGAAGTGCGGAGGGTATCCTAAGATAATTATAAGTATGGACATCTACACAAAAACTACACCATCAGTAGTCGTGCTGGCTAATTTGTATTAAATATCATGTCGGTATATGTACTATGCGTTTCAACTAAGAATGTGGCCGCCATGATGATCGCGACTCCGGAACTTCACTCGTTTTTTATGATTTTTGTACCGGCAGCTCAGAGTAAACACAAAATGAAAAATTCGCCCCGGTTTTGATTATTATTGTAATGTCTTATTTTCGCTTCGGCCGTCTACAGAACCGGAGTTTCGGAACTGGTTCCGATCGAGGCATTTTATTTCCTTGCTATCTATTTTTGTTAAAACATCATTTTTAGTAATTATATATTTGAAATGGCAAGATGGCGGCCACATTCTTAGTTGAAACGCATAGTATAGCCTTAGATCATATTTTTAACCGACTTCAAAAAAGGAGGAGGTTCTCAATTCGTCTGTATATATATTTTTTTTTTTTTTTATGTATGTTCGCGCATAACTCTGGCAATTATTAACCGATTTGAAAAAATCTTTCTTCCATCCATTCTTCAATCCATTGATTGGGTCCCATAAAAAAATTATTGCTTAGTAATAAGTAGTTCCTAAAAAAACAAGAATGGTGACTGCGCACTGAGAGTTGCAAGAAAGCCTATATAGATGACGTTTTAGTCGCTCGGACTCGCTCGGTCGGACAAAAATGGTCATAACTCTGGCAAATATTTACCAATTTCAATGATTCACAACACCTAATGTCAGACAGGTGAATAAAATTCACAACACCTAATGTCAGACAGGTGAAAACCAATGTTGATATCAATGGAGCTGTTTTGGACCCTGTAAATTCAACTGTATTCTTGGGCATTACTGTTGACGCCAAGTTGCAATGGGTGTGCCCACATATTGAGAAACTGTCGGGTAGGCTAAGCTCGGCGGCTTATGCGGTTAAGAAAATTAGATATGTCACTGATGTTGAAACCGCTAGAATTGTTTATTTTAGTTATTTTCACAGTATTATGTCTTATGGCATATTGCTGTGGGGATCTTCTGCAGATCTTAACACCATTTTTATCCTGCAGAAAAGAGCTGTGAGATCTATTTACAATCTAGCTCCTACTGATACACTAAGGCAAAAATTTAAAGAAATAGATATTCTAACGGTTGTATCACAATATATTTATGAAAATTTGTTGTATGTAAAGAAAAACATAAGTGCTTTTGCAAAGAATAGTGACCGTCATAATGTAAACACCCGGAACAAACACAATCTTGCTGTACACTCCACGCGTCTCCACAGAATTAGCAATTCGTTCATGGGCCAAGGTATCCATTTCTATAATAAACTGCCACAGGATATCCGAGACCTACCAATAAATAAGTTTAAAAGCACTATTAAAAGCCGGTTATCTAAAAAAGGCTACTATAAAATCTCGGATTACCTGGAGGATAAAGCTGCGTGGGCTTAAACTGCGATGCTCATGCAAGCCTCTAACTTTAAGAAATAATTATTGTATAAATTATTAAAAAAAAATACATACTTATATTAAAAAATGATAAGCCCACTGAGTTTCTTGCCAGATCTTCTCAGTAGAGGCCGCGTTGTGATCTGGTGGTAATTGTAAAATAATTGACAATATGTAAGTGCCCTCGTTAGGCCTATGCATAATAAAGATATTTTGAGTTTGATTCTTTTTTTATTCGAAAGAAGAAACCACTGTATTGAATCTGTATGAATTTTATTACAACCGGATAAGAACTTCCTGGAGGAGCATGAACGATGTGGAGGAATTTATCTGGTAAAAACCATAAAACTGATGTTCTCCATTACATTGCTCTGACAATTATGAACCGATTTCGATGATTCTTTTTTTATTCGAGAGAGTAAACTACTATGATGTTTCCACGCAAATTTCATTACGACCGGATATTTTTTTCTGAAGAAACATGAATTATGTAAAACTATGTAGACGATAATGTGATCATAACCTACCTAGATAATTTACGGTTTTCTATGGTTCAATCTTTATATATGAAAATATCACTAAAAAGTTTAAAATAAAATCTTTTTAAAAAAAAATTGAACCGACTTCAATATCACTGAAAAGTATAAAATAATTTAAATATTATTGAAGTTGGTGCCAAATATACACAGCAGGTACGCTAACACCAACTTCAATAATATTTAAATTATTTTATACTTTTCAGTGATATTGAAGTCGGTTCAATTTTTTTTTAAAAAGATTTTATATTCAGCTGTAATGTAATTAAAGAACAATCATAAAATATGACTATAGCACATAATCATATCATACCTACTTATCCTTCAACTTTTCGGAACCTGTAGGTATCAAAACAAGTCACTGAATGGCAATATTATAAAAGCTATTTCTGGATTTATTTACGGACAAAATATGAAGCTTGTACGAAGCTCAATAACAGACGATGCAGGTCTACCTCCGATATCTACTTACGGCGACTGCAGGCGATCTGTAACGGCAGCCAGATACACTCGCGAGCACACGTGCATTGGGTGGATTATGTTGGCTTTGAGTGTACTGGTAAAAGGTAAAGTGCTGCTAGGAATACAAATTGCCACGAAACCAAATGTAGGAAAAGTAAAGAATACTAGGAAGAGAGAGGGCAGAAAACGATGTGTTACTTTATTACACACCCGCGCACATTTATATAGTGTATACGAATGGATAGATACTCGTTAGCAATTATAAATATAGTATGCGGCACCTAAATCTGAAGGGCGCACTGAAACCCAGCATCGTGGTCAAACGTGGCTTAAGCTGAGTGCGTCCTTTTGTGTGACACCACAACTTTAGTTTGATTTATATTATACGTTAAGTATGTTAAATTACATACAGCTTGTACCTTTTTATTTGCTTTTATGTGGTGATTCATAATAAATAAATATTATTGTTTTTATATGCCGTAATACCCATTCCTTTCCTCTCTTAGTCAACATGAGATATTTGGCATGACGGGTTGTCCCACAGATATACTGTGGGTTGTCCTAATAATAATAACTGTTATTATAATTCAACGGGAAGCCAGATGATATACAGCTACATAATAATATAGAGTTGATAGAATATTTGTAATGCATATAATTATGCGGCATGAAATTCGCTAAAGAACCAGAGTCAGCGACATAGCTTGATTTATAAGTAGGAGTGTCAATGGGTAGGCATTGCTCGGAGAATCGATAACGGTTGGGGTAAAAGCTACTCAGATGGCGATCAAGAATCTGAAGGTGATGCTGCACCTCCAAGGCCTTCCACTAGATGGACCGACGTTACGAGAGGCGTGGGCAATCTGTAGATACAAGAAATCAACTGTCGTTTATTGCGGCATTTAAAGAGGGAGTACACATCTTCCTTCTGATAACGATGAGTTTCACCAAACTACGACAAATTAAATATACTCATTTACTAAGACCTAAAGATATTTATGACAGATAAAGCAAATGCTGGCTAAACTAAAGCAATCTCACTGGGGAAGTCCTTACAAACAACCGAGAGATCTCTGTAACTTTTTGATGTTAGATACTATAAAGACCGACTATTATAAAATATCCAATAGAAAGCCAACCTTGTAGTTTGGGAGTCTTCGGTAGGAGTAGAAGGAGGCCGACTTATGTGGGTTTTTTGCCCTCTTAAACTTCCCTGGTGGCCTTCATTGACGCAATGTAGAGACTGTGGGCACTCCATTTATACCTCACCAGCAGGGTTATTGCGTATCTTTAGCCACCCAAGTGACTATCAAGCTTCAGTTGTTCACCGAACTTTGATGTCAACTGAATGTGTTTTATATTATAGTAGTAGTGGAATTTATTGGTTACTCAAATTAGGCAATACCGAAGGAATCATTCGACAGTTATTTGATGGTCACTTGCTATAGTGATCATCACTTTAGTTGTCAAATGAGATACGTAATAGGCGAGCTGGGATTTCTTTAGCACTGGACTCTCGCAAGAGCACGTCCTGAAGCTTATTATTTAATTCCCACACATCCTTCCACATTTGTAGTCCAAAATGACTGATGGAGTAGTGAAGGAGATTTTAATCGTATATCGATTATTGATCCTCAATTACCATTAGAAACAAATGCAAAATCATCATCTCCTCCCGAAGGGGTTCCCTTAGTCACCTCTTACGAACGCGACTAAGGGTCAACAAAAAGAAGGGCCACAGCGTCTTTCTATTATATTACCTATCGAGACATCTGCCAAGCGTGGGGAATGCTGGATGCCTTTGTTCTTTGTTCAGCTGTGGACGTCTTACGGCTGATGATGATGATGAGTAAAATAGAATTTCTTGTTTAACTATTTAGCTACAGAAACCTAAATATTGTTTAGATCTCTGTGTATTTGGCAGACTTAATTATTTTTCAGGCCCGCTCAGTTATCCTGGTACTCACTTCACCTACAGAAGCAGTAACAAGTATTCTGAATAAATAAGAAGATGATTGTCCTTTTTGTCACCTCATCAAAAGGTCTTTTAACAAAGTATACATTCTTGGAAGTAACAAACTATTCAGACGTTGTTAATCTCGAAGCCATAACGAGAGTTAAGATGCGTAATGACTTGAAGGCACTATAATGGCTCGTATTAACACAAACTTTTCCTATTTAATACAGCCTCGTCGCAAGTTGTGGACTCCTACCACTCATTCACTGAAATTACCATTTGTTAGACGAAATTTATAAGCGCTTTCAATAAAATTTACTTAGTTACTTCGTTAAAGTACTTGTAAATAAATTACAGAATTTTATAGAATATATTTTTCGAATAAATATAAATAACTAGCGGCCCGGTACGTGCTTCGCTACGTATAAAGTGAAATATAAAAATTTTTATTGGAACATCAAATTCAGAGCAAAAAATATAAACACAAAGCAATAATTATCGCTGACAATTTGTTTTAATCGAAGCACGTCCAAAATGAAATGACCGCATGAATGACATAACCATGAAGCTTAGAGACCAAAAAAATGGAGTCCACACTCCAAATACTTGATTGAGGCACGCTATCCCTTTCATTGAGGTCGGATCTCTCTTTCTAAGAGGTCCGATGTGTGGTCCATGTTATAATATAAATTACCCGAGAAATGGATACCCTAATATAGAAATGCTCTACTTTAACATCAAAAGATAGTTTTCCACCCGAAAACATAAAATACGATGACAATCATGTCTATCAAAAAATTGTTTGGTACTGTTATGCGAGTTCGATTAGAATAATGCTCTATTGTGTTTTCGCCAATTGTACTCAAATGCAATTTTAAATACCGATTTTAAGGGTTCATATTTTGTGGCAACATTGGCGCTTATTGTCAGCATGAAACTGTCTGTCATTTAAATCGATCCAACATTTTAAATACCATAATTTCACGATAAAGTGAATTAAAATAATAAGAATGGTGATAAAATGTGTAGTACTTGGTTGCAAAAATATGTTGTACCCCGTATATAATACCGAATATCACTCGTAAGTCCGATTTGTTCAATAATGTACCTACCGATGATCCCTTTGCATTATGCACCATATTTTCGATCAGTTCTTCTTTCGATATGCACATAACACGTTTTCAGTTCGTTTGTTAGTATTGGGTTTAAGTTTCTATTAATTTGTAGTTGAATTATTTAATTTAAAATATTTTACATTGTTTTCATAGAGTAACCATGGTAAAGATTTTTTGAAGACTTTACGTTTTGGGGATTTCTTTACCGCCACTTTATGATAAAAAATAAACGATGTAGGTATGTATTTAGTTCAAAGGATTGATATGGAAAAAATATTGTATGTTCAAGTGTGTATGTAGTTTTGTAACTTATTAGATACATATTATTAAAATCATATTTATTCTTGTCGCCTCCTAGTCCTGTCACGTCTAGTAGCCTCCGTGGCGCAGTGGGAAACCGCTTGCTTGCATACCGGGGGTCGCAGGTTCGAATCCTGCAGGGAGCAACAACTTTGTGTAGTTGTTCCTTACTGGCTAGGACAATGCAGGCTATCTGATTGCCTGTAAAGTAAGATGATCCATGCGTCGGATAGGCATATAAAAAGTCGGTCCTGCGCCTGATCTCTCTCCGGTCGTGTTGATCTTCCGTATCACTGAATTGTGAGAGGTAAAAGGAAGAAAGAGTGCACTTGTGTCTACGCAAGCATTTGTGCACTGGCTGATGGCTGATCTTGCGAAAGATTGGCCGCTGTGGTCGTATCGGTAAGAGTACCTATATCATTCCATAAATATACATACTGTTTTATTTACCCCTGCTCAATATTAATACATTTTTTATTTTCTTGTAGATTTCCTAAAGATATTGATTCATAGGTATTCATTATATCGCTACATTGACAATGAAAAGAGTTGTTAGTCTCTAAACGGCTGAACCGATTTCCATTAAACATGGCTAAAAACCATCTACTTATTATAATTCAAAAATTGCATTCAAATTGATCCACTCCTTAAATAGTTACGTTACACATAAAGACATACAGACAGACAGACAAACATTGGCGTCTGTCTATTAATATCCCCCCAGTTGTTGGTTGGAGATTATTAAACCGAGATACAAGTATTGTAGTAGTACACTCGCGGCGTAGTGGGATGTTAGGAAGAGCTACAGCGACATTACTAGAAGCGACGTAGAGGGAATTAACCACAATTATATTTCATCTTGCAAAGGTTACGTATTAATCTATATCTATAAAAGCAATGCCCCTTTTCGTTGTAATTTTATAACTCAAGAACAGGCTCACCTATCCAAACCAAATGTTTAGGCTTTGTTCGGACTATTTAGTAGATGGTTTATGTGAAGTTTGCACAAAATCGGTAGAGCGGTTCTTTATTTATCACATTTTTTGTAACAAATGAATTCAATAAATGGCGGATCATTTTGTAAATGGGGATTTTGCTATCAAATTGAACCTTTTTTCAGAATTAATACTTTTTTCAGTGTTGACAGTAAAAGCATGTTATGTCCATGAAGCTATAGGTCAAAGTGGAGACAACACTCCCAAATACATGACTGGGGTCAACGCAATCCCTTTCATTGAGGTCGGATCTCCCTTTCTAAGAGGGCAACCTTGATGTTTCATGAAAAATCAGGACATCTTTTTAACTTCGTCTTACTTACTTGGCTTGTTTATGCTTTAAGTTTAAACCGATTAAATAATGTCTAGTTGCTTAATCAGTCTGATTATCGGTTGGAGCAGTCCAAATATGGAAGAACTGTGAACGAGAAGAACAAACTGCGGTTGATTGGGAAACAGATGATAAATAAATAAGGTCCTCCTTCTGGCCGATACGACCACAGTGGGCGATATTTTGACGGACGACGTTGCTGTACAAACACTTCAACACTTCGATGTACCTATAGTCAATGTGGCACCGCTGGAGGGACTGCAATACCGCCCAGGTCTTGAATTGAAGGCTTTTTCGTAGTCCACAAACGCTAGATATAATGGCCGATTATACTCCTCGGTCTTCTGTATAATCTGGCGGAACGTATGTATGTGGTCTACGGTGCTAAAGCCTTTTCGGAACCCGGCTTGTTCGGGAGGCTGGAAGTCATCAAACCTGCGTTCGAGACTGTTCGTAATGACTCTCGAAAACAAAGTAAAGTAAAATAAAGTGTTATCACCTTTTTTGAAGAAAAGAACCACCACACTCCTGTGCCATGCTTCTGGCGTAGTACCCTCGAGTAAGACGGAATTAAATAACTTCTGGAGGACTAAAAGTACCGGTTTTCCACCCGCTCTCAGAAGTTCTGTTGTGATTCCGTCTTCACCCGGCGCCTTGTTGTTCTTAAGCTGTTTGAGAGCCATTCTAATCTCGTACAGGCTGATGTCTGGGAAGTCCCCCATAACAACGGTGAAGTGTGTTTTGGAGGAATGTATGGCTTCTGCTATCTCCTCATACATAGCCTCTACTTCATCGTCAGGGTGTGCCGAGGTCGGAGCGTAAACCTGTATAACCTTCAACGAATACCGACTGTTTATTCTGAGTATAAGGTACGCTACCCTGCTTGACACACTATCGACCTTTACAACGTTGTTAATGAGGGACTTACGGACGAGAAACCCAACACCACCCTGAGATTTTCGATCTCCTTCCCGGAAAAAGAGCAAGTTTCCGGAATCAAGGGTTATCGTATCCTGTCCCTCTCGTCGGATTTCAGATAATCCCAAGATATCCCAACGTAACTTGCTCAATTCTTCCTCCAGCTCGATAATCTTCTCGTCAGTCCTAAGTGTCCGGACATTATGTGTTGCCAGGGCCAAAGTTCGGTGGGGGTGGTAGAGGGGGATCTGCCGGAGATTCTTCTTCACACCCCCTGCTCGACCGTTACCCCGCCCGCTACCAAGGCGGGGAATAGAGGAGCTGCCGGGGACTGGGGGCCGTAAATAATCATTGTAAAGAATAATACCTTACTATAACTACAACATCTTTAGATTCTTTTAACACCCATAAACATTTAATTTTGAATAACCCGCTGTAAATAATTTGTTGAAGAGTAGGTATTAACCAAGTTTAGTTTCACGTAAATTGGGATAAAAAAATAATACACAACCTGGTGACGGACACATACTATACAACGTTCAAGAAAGTTGAGGTTACTCCATAGAAACCTATATATTTTACCTGCCCTTGTTTTTGTCCCACTGTTGGACAGGGCCTCCCCTAAAAATGTAGAGGCTTAGGCCATAGTCCACCACGCTGGCTAAGTGCGGTTTGGATGACGTCACACGTCATTCGAATGATAGTTAGGTTTCTCAGACATGCAGGTTTCCTCACGATGTTTTCATTCACCGAAAGCTGGTAACAATCGCACAATTCGCTAATGATTAGTTAAAGCAATCAGAGGTTTGAGTCGGGGTTCGAACCTGCACACCCTTACAGCTACAACGTACGTACATGTCTTATTATTCTTATTAAATAGAATGCGTGCTGAATTACAGGTCAATAGACAGATACAAAATGTTTTAACACACAAACTTTCATTCACTATTTTACAACCTCAACTGACGAATTCTGAAAAACGCTGATACACGTATCTTTTTATTTTTATTAAAGAGTCTAATTACAAAATTTGAAGTCAAAAGACAATGTTTTTACACCCATCCCATACACACTTTCATCCTCTATTTTACAACCTTAACTGACGAATTCTAGAAAACGCTGATACATGTGTCTTATTATTTTTGATCTTTATCAACTACTACTTTTACTTGAAATTTTGTACTTAGACTCTAAGTACAAAATTTCAAGTCAAAATACATTGTTTTTGCACCCATCCCATAGAAACTCTCAACCCTTATTTCACATCCTTAGAGTTCGAATTTCCAAAAATCCTTTCTTATTGATTGGTTAAGCCATAAAATGAACCTTCTGTCCAAATTTTGTAGTCCTAGCTTCGGCAGTTTCGTCTCTGCGGTGTTGAGTCACCCACGCGAAAAAGGCCTACCTCTTTATAATAAAGTATAGGGCAAACTTTAAAAATAATTTCATAAAAATTTACCTATCCTTCGAAGAGATTGAAGAGATTAAGGGTAGAAGAATAAAAGTTTCGCCTGTCTGAATTTGAGTTTAGTTACTTAAGCGCAAATATTGAATTTGGATAACGGAAATTGAATAATCGTTTATTTGAATTTTTCGTTTAGTACATTAAAATCGTTTTTATTATAGAAAAGAAAATATTTTAGTACATATTTAAATTCATTGACTATATTTTCGCTGGAACTTAAAAAAAAACTGTGTAAAAAACATCATATCGAATCTTCAGATCAGAGATACTTCGATTTATTATATAAAATAAATAAACATTTACTAACATAATGACATCTAAAATGTGATCGCGGTGGTTGCAAACTTATCCATGCTGGTGGCGGAAACGTGAACTAACGGTTTTATTATGATAATGACGTGTAGTTTGACAGTTTCATATAGACAGTAGCGACACTCCTATCGGCAAAAATAATGGTTGGTTAAAATAAGCGCCTGGTTTCCATAGTAGACTCTGTCTTGTTTGGGATCAGATGACCGTGTGTCCCAGGATATTACTATTATTTATGCATAAAAGTATGCTGATTGATATAATATTTAAACTAGATTAGGTGTCACGGTCCAAGTGTAAAGTGGTACATAGAAATAGCGCCCTTGTGACGCTATTTCTTTAGCGTCATAGAAATATGAAACATCAGAGGACCTTGCATGCTTGTCTGTATGCACCGGATATTAGAGCGGAAGCGAATAGTATGGCACTATCTCCACACAGCGATCGAGGCTGCTGGAAATAGCTTTGCACCAACGTATCAATTTTATTTTTAGAATAAACTAGCGGCCCAGTACGTGCTTCGCTAGGTATAAAGTGAAATATTTAAAAAAAAATAATTGGAACATCAAATTCATTTATTTAAACAATAAAATATTTTATTAATTAGTCGGAAAATCAGTTGGAATCATAGGGATACGCGGTATCAAACAAACTTCTCCTTTTGATTTATCAGTTATGATCGTAGCTTCAATCAAATTTGGCAATAACTTTTTCACTGTGAGTAATCTCACATCATTTGAATTACGCGTTCTGCGACCTATATTTTCTCGTCTTGCTCGTGGCATTTTTCCTTCAATTAAAAAATAATAAATCAAATTAAAAACAAATTGCTACATTAATAGTAGTACACAATATGTTTTTTCACATAAAGAAACACACACGCATACATGTAATTCACTTCAAAACTTACCGTTTGTGCCATGTCCAAGCCACCTGCCAAGCGTGGGGATTATGGCAAGCCCTCCCTTCTAAGGGGGAGGCCTTTGTTCAGCAGTGGACCTCTATCGGTTGCCGATGATGATGATGAAGAGATAGAACTAAATAGCTACTATTCTATTGTTGGTGGCTATTCATTGGGCCCGGTAACCACCGGAACGCACTGCGACCCAGCGGGATCCAAATAGATACTAACTGTAGGTGTAATTTCCTCCTTCAGCACTTTTTTCACACAAGGCTAGTTCAGGACCACATTCCCATGCAAAATAAAAAAAAAATAGCCTCTGATATAAATGACTGATGAAAATCATTCTTTCGATTGTTTCTTTTCTTTGAAATTAAGTAGGTACAATTATTTTTAAAGAATTATTTCTAACCCATAATAAAATTCCAAATGGATAAAGGTTAAAGTAGATGATTTTGAATCGGAGTCGCTGGACGTTCGGGGTGTGGGCCCTTAGGACGTCCATTGAGTACGGCGGCGACTCCGAGGAGGACGGCGGCGGGGTTGCGACCCCCGTCCCCGTGAGCACCGTGTCAGATTCCCGGGGGCTACAAAACGCCCCCCGGCGGTGGGCTCAAAGGCAAGGCACTGAGGGGCCCCTGGTGCAGATCCCACCGGAGAGCCCTGCCATGTGCCGATGCGACAGCCGCGGGGATTTTAGTGGGTAAGAATCTCACATACCCCGGTCGAGCCCCACAGCTCCCGTGGATCTTTGGAAGATATCCCCCGCGTCAAAAAAGAAGATCAATATTAATGTTTAATTTCTTGAAATTTTACCCTTTAATTAACACAAAAATAATATAAAATGTTTCAGAGTAAATTACTTAAGTACTTAATAAAATTAAATATTTAACACATTTTCTTTGCAATGTTTAACTTGCGTTACTTTAATAAAGTAAAGATATCGAGAATAGCGCTGTCCAGAAACTTGAGTTATGAAGATAAAATGTTTTTTATGTGCTGAAGAAATAACTTTTTGGTTTTTAAAGATGGAGGGCAAACGCAACCATTAATAAAACACGCGAACATCTGATTCCATTACTGTAATGAGTAAGCCAACAAGCCATGGAAAAATCTGTAGAACCAAGGGACGTTTATACTCCGTCCCCGATCGCTCGTTACGGCATTCTTAATTGTTTTAAAATAAGAGCCTGTTTGTTTGTTGCCATGGATTTTCGTTTGTTTGCATTTTCGGTCGACGAATGATAAGGATACATTTCCATGATACCACGGCGCCGTTCTAGTGATTACCATTTGCGCGGCATCGTATCCAGTGATATACGCCTGGAAATATAGGCACCTACTCCCGGGAATATTCCCACTGGAAATATTTCCGTAACATTTCCATATTTTTGGTTAATTTCCGTAAGTTTACTGTTAACATTGCCGGCAATATTCCCATTCTTTGGGAATATACCCAGACACGGTACATCACTGATCGTATCACAGCTGATGTTCCGCTATGTATCCGCAGTTTGTTTTTGACATATCTACACAATGTTAGCTTCCCGTGAGCACCCACTCTTTGTTTCTTAATGTTGTCTTTTATTTACGCGAATATTACACATTGAAATCAAACTTTACAGGGATTTTATCGCGGTTTATTTTAGATTTTACTATCCTACCCTCTTATCTCTTCTTCGGCTGATGATGAATGTTAGCTAAGACAGTGAGTTTGCCTTCGACTGAATATTTGACATGCCATCATTTTCTTAAAGCCGCGTACAGACATCGCGAGGCGTGCGTCGTGGTTTGCGTGCTCAGCTTGAGCATGTACCGTTGTATGCCTCAGGTTGAGGCATGCGAGACGAACCATTCGCGATGCACGCTTCGCGATGTCTGTACGTGGCTTTAAATCTTTCTGTTGATTTGGTTGATACACACTTGCACATTCTTTGATTATAATTATGCATATAGATGTGATTATAGATATATTATTAGCTTTGGTAGATGTAATTCTTACTTTAAGTATACCACTATACCTAAATGTCCAAAACGAGCTCTGAGGACAGCGTCACTGAAATACAGCGCTGGGACACTTGTGTGTCTTAGCATTATACTGAGTGATGTCTTTCTCGTTGAGTACGGCAGCATGCTCGTAGCAGTAGGTTAAGTATGCAGTATCTACTCCTTAATGCATGTGCTGTGCTGTGCTGAACGAAATAAATTTTATTTCATTTCATAAGAAGGTTTCTTTTGTTAAAAAACCCTGTTTAAAACTAGTGTAATATTGATGAAAAGCGAAATTTGAACCAATCGATGTGCATATTTCGGTAGTATAATGTGCCGTACGACTGTGGTGGCTGGTGCAAGCGCTTGTAAACGGTGCTTTAAATGTTCAAATGGATTTGCACTGATGAAATTACGGACGTGTGGCTGCCCATTATTGGATCACTTATTATTACGTGGCTCGTTACTATAATGAAGTTCACGTGGTGCTCTGAATTATGTATGATGTATAATTTCGTTCAGCCCATGTCATATCTATTTACGGATGGAAGGGCTGTATGTCGGGGACATTTGATATGCTTCGATAGGAGGAAATATTTCTGTTTGCTTTATTTAATTTATATACAATCCAGTAAATCGAACATTCCAATAATCGGGCGCCCCCTAGTTTTTAATAGTACGGGACACGGGATTAGTGAGACTACTATATACATAATATACCTGTTGTAAATCAATCATCAGATGCGGTATAAAAATTGTATAAAACCGATACAAGACAAACACACAGACATGTACACAAGTTTTTATCCTATTTGTGAATCGAACCCACGACCCCTTGGCGAATGGGCAAATGATTAGCGAATTTTACAGTCATTAGTGGAGGCCATTTCTGGTCAACCCTGATTACGCGGCAATAGATTGATGGCGGGCTTACCTAATTGGACGGTAAGACCCGTGAGGGTATGGGCATCTAGTACTTATACATTATTTATGGATTACTCGTTCGTATGTGCCTAATATATTATATGACTATTGTTACTGTTCATAATTAGCTTAGTCGTGTTAGATAAACTATTTATAACTCAAGAACGGCTGAACCGATTTGTATGAAATGTTGTATTTTGGATATCGGGTAGGTCTGCAAATCAGAAATCTTCTATTTTTCATACCGCTAGAGAAAGGTTAAGCAACGTTAGGTAAGGTCATTAAATAGATGGGTGAACCGATTTGTATGAAATTTTATGTGCATATCGGGTAGGTCTGAGAATAGGATATAAAGTATATTTCTTACGGCTCATAGGTTAAGGTTAAGCAACATAATTAAGGCAAGGTCATTAAATAGAGTGGAGAGAGAGGGAGAGGGGATATGATGAGGGGGTGTGTGTGTGATGGGGTGAGGAGTGGGGGAGTTAGTTGGAGCAAGGGGGTGTGAGGGGGAGCAAGGTGGGAGAAGAGAGAGAAGGGAGAGGGGACAACGGTTAGAGATCTTATAAGAGAGAGAGATGGAGAGAGAAATAAATAAAGGGAGGAGGAAGAAAAAGGGAGCAAAATGTAATAAAAGCGCAGGCGGAGCTGCGCGGGTCAGCTAGTTATAATATACTTTGCTGTCTCCTTGGCGCAGCAGAAAACCGCTTGCCTTACAAACCGGAGGTCGCGGGTTCAAATCTCGCGAGGTGCAACAACTTTGTGTAACTGCTTAGAACAATGTAGGCAGATCACCTCATTGTCTGGAAACTGTGATGATCCATGCGTCGGATGGGCATGTAGAACGTAGATCCTGCGCCTGACCTCTCCCCGATCGTGTTGGTTGGTCGTGGTCGGATTGTGGGAGTGTAAAAGCAAAAGAGAGTGCACTTGTGTCTACGCAAGTACTTTTGCACTATAATATCTACCGCGTGGATGGCTAGTTTTGTAAAAAAACATTGGCCGCTGTGGTCGTATCTGCCAGGGTGACATTATTTATTTTTTGAAGTGAAACTTCTTATGCGACTTCCAAAAATGTTATCAAATAACGCGTTAAGCGTTAAATGATAGGTGCTAGGCGTTAAGTGATAGGTGTTAAACGATAGGCGATATGCGTAAATTTGTTAAGGTTATGAAAGCGCTCATGTGACGCCGTCACTGAGTGAGTGAGTGAGTGGGTGATTGGGTGAGTTGGGGTGAGTTGGGGTGAGTTGGGGTGAGTTGGGGTGAGTTGGGGTGAGTTGGGGTGAGTTGGGTGAGTTCGGGTGAGTTCGGGTGAGTTCGGGTGAGTTCGGGTGAGTTCGAGTGAGTTGGCGTGAGTTGGGGTGAGTTGGGTGAGTTGGGGTGAGTTGGGGTGAGTTGGGGTGAGTTGGGTGAGTTGGGGTGAGTTGGGGTGAATTGGGGTGAGTAGGGGTGAGTTGGGGTGAGTTGGGTGAGTTGGGGTGAGTTGGGGTGAGTTGGGGTGAGTTGAGTTGAGTTGTGTGTGTGTGTGTGTGTGTGAGTCTGTGTGTGAGTGTGTGTGTGTGTGTGTGAGTGTGTGTGTGTGTATGTGTGTGTGTGTGTGAGTGAGTGAGTGAGTGAGTGAGTGAGTGAGTGAGGGACCGACCGAACGACCGATCGACTGAGCGAGAATGAAGTTTCACTTCTTCCGCGCGGAGGGACTCCACGCACGCACATTTTTTAATTATTATTATATACTTATGCACAATGGATCCAACTGGGTCGAAGTGCGTTCCAGTGGTTACCGGGGCTAAATTTATATCCACCAACAATAGAATATAATATATTTTAAACTTACGGTGAAGCATTCAAAATTATTATTTATACAAAACATAATATGTGTTTTGCGTTTGTTGGGACCATATTTTTTTTTATATAAATAATCTGCTCTTAATCTGCTTTCCTAAAAATATCTTGGTGTTATATTAAAATTGCATTGCTAGTATCAGAGAGAGTGGCGCATCAAGAAGCTCTTGTACTTACAAATGATGAGCCGCTTGCTCTAGCCCGTTTAAATAATCCCGGCGCGCAATAAAAGCGCCCAAGCGATATATTGCGAGTGCAGCGGCGCTATTAAAGCGTACCTACCTACATAATTTGAACGAGCGAATAACGTTCTTGCGGTGACGGCGAGTTTCGCTATAATACACAAATAACTTTGTCACAGGAATCCCACGCGTCCCCTTCTTGAGATAAGAGGAAACAGACCCATGTTTCCTTGGTAGTTTGTTTCTAAAAATATAAGAATACTCGTAGTGATCGTCGTTTTTTGTTCATTTTAAACTAGTCCTTAACCCATTTATAAATTAAGAAAAAACCAATTACTTTTTCTCTTAGTGCACCGTCTAGGTAAGTACTATTCTTTTGATCTCTAGCTAAGGTCTGCTGAAAGAGATTACTGTATGGCTAGCCACTAACCTGTGCACCTCGCTGGACTGCGACGTCAAAGCGCCTGGTGCACAGTTAAATCGTACGAGTTGTAGAATATTGACAATCCTATTATTGACAGTGTGTATCTATATTGCAGCCTTAGAGTAACATTGCAGCATGCATTCTCTATTCCTTTACTCTCACAATCCGATGGTACGAAAGACCGACACGACACGACCGGGGAGAGCTCAGGCGTAGGAACGATTTTTTACATGCCATTCTGACGCATGGATCATCTTACTTTTCAGAGAATCAGGTGGTCGGTGTATATGGTCCTTGACAGCAAGGAGCAGCTACACATAGTTTTTCACAAACTCAGTGAATTCTTACTAGTTCTATATGACTGTAGAACTAGTAAGATTTTTTTTTCCTAGTAGTCATACATGTAGAACAAAATTTAGAACTACTGGGAATAGGCCAAGGTGATGCACGTCGTTGGGGTAACATGCATACAACTATAAACCTGTATGTAGAACGTACTTTGCTAAAATAAATGATTAGAAATACTTTATTTCTTTCGTAAACAGCAAACGACATGCATTTTATTTGCTCGCAAACATTGCATCCAGTTTTAATTGAACTTTGCGCCTTTGCTTAAATGCCCACTGTGCGTGTGATCTAACGATTAACACATAAAGTCCGTTTCGTTTGTGTAAAGAACGTTAGATGGCTTTGCCGGTTATCTTTGATCTAGGGTGGCAGAAAGAAAACAAGAGAGGAAAATCAAATCTGAAAAAGTCCCGTTTCTGTTTAATATAATGTTTTTCAAGCATATCTAGCTGCAGCCGGCAACTTTTTATTAAGACTAGCGGTACCCGCGGCTTTGCACGCAGCCAGTAATTTTCACGAACTCAAGCAAATGTTAGCCTCAATCAAGCAATGTTTGTCAAGCACTTTTTCCACGTAGGAAAATCCCCATTGTTACCCACACCACCGCGGGAGTGGCTATGTGGGTTATGTAAGACACCTACTGAATCGAGGCCTTCAGTGTTCACATACCGTTGTGTTGACGGGCCCTGGGAACGGCCCCTTATACTATTCCGAGTCCCAACAGCGGCGAGTGAGCCCATCCTCGTAGACCTGCCTGCCGATGTAAAAGGCCCTCAGAATCTCATCAGATGGCGTGCCGAGACACTTTAGCAAGACATATCCGCAAGGGTGAACACAGGCAGCGGTTCCCCGTCCCTACTGTTTGCACATCCTCGCTCGAGCGGGATAAGGTCGGCGTTGGCCCCTCATCTGTGCTCGGGCCTCCTCCTGCATTGCAGATCACCGAAGGGATCCCTCTCCTTGATCTGCTCTGCCACCACATTCTGTGAAATTACACTTTAGCGACCCTTTTTCCTTTAAAACCTCAAACCTTCAAAAGGTCCCCTGTATATTGTGGAGGATCAACCAGGGTTTAAAAGATACTTATTGACTAAAACCCAATGATAGAAACCATATTTATGTTATATACTTACTAATGCGCGTCAAAAATTCTAACTCAACTGTGGGTGGGGAACAAACTGTGGGGGTCGACCAGGGTATGCGGGATTCTTACCCACTAAAACCCCCGCGGCTGTCGCATCGGCACATGAGAGGGGGGCTCCCCCAGGGCTCTCCGGTGGGATCTGCACCAGGGGCCCCTCAGTGCCTTGCCTTTGAGCCCTCCACCGGGGGGCGCATTGTAGCCCCCCGGGAACCAGTCACGGTGCTCACGGGGACGGGGGTCACAACCCCGCCGCTGTGCTCAATGGACGTTCAAAGGGTCCACATACCGAACGTCTAGCGACTCCGAAGGAAGCTCGATCCACCCAAGCCAACTCGATATAACTCGACATGCAGCCCACGCAGCAGCCATGCAGCGCTCGACAGCAGCAGTATCTATCCCTGCGACTTGTTGATTCGAGAACCTTACGCTTACAGTAAAATTGACATCTTCGAAGCCAGTTCTAATCCCTGTTCGCTAAACGATTAAATGGTTAAGACACGTTAGGAGTCCATAGATGGGTGACCGTTAAGTGCCATTTATACTTAGCGTTTCCGTGGTTTGGAAGGTACGTAAAAAGCCGTTCCCGGTTGTTGTCATCTAGACAGCAGTTGATAAGCCAAGTCAAAGGCCTAAGGGCAGCTTGGACTTTTATCTAGACTATTTATCCTGTGGGCTAGTCCTGAAAAGTGATGTTATGAATAGGCATGATGACTAATTTTGAAAAAATACTCTATAATGTACTTCTTCTTCTTCTCAGTCGTTACACTCTTGACAGAGTGGTCGTGGTTGTCATGAGAGTGGTGGTAGCACGCCTGACAATTCGGCGCCAATCCTCCCTCACTGCCGCCTTTCTGGCGCATTGATGCACTGCACCGCCTAATTAATGTACTTACGGGTCTACTATTGCCAAAAATAATCATGTTTTTGTATTAAAATTACAATTAGTAGCAATATTTTCAATTTTTAAAATAGAGTTTGAATTTCGTTCCAAAACGATGGCCGGTGCATGGCGCCATGTTGTGACGTCACTACGGCGGTGTAATAAATCTGTCTAGGTATAAAAGTTAAAAGTGAATCATTGTATGAAAGAAAAAGTTGAGATGACAGTTTGACAGTTGTTTATTTACACAGGATTGACGTCATTCACTCTGAGCAGCGTTTATTGCAAAATGGCGATTAGCTGTATTTAAGTAATTTATTTGCTTAAATATCACGAAAATCTCTCTATTATTATGAAAATGAGATGCATTTTTGGAATCAGTGCAATCTGTTCTAATATTTAAAACCACAGATTTATTGGTATTGTGTTGCAGTCATCATGCGTATTGAGATGCTCGCCTCGGACTCTTTGAACTTCCTATTGTTGTTGTATTGAATTTAACCGAAACAACGCATAACTCATGCTTTTAGGCTCCCCTCTCTATTTATGGATTTAACAGTAAGCATACGACCCAAGACTTGGCAGTCCAAGCGTGAGATTGTGGCAACCCCTACCTTCTAAGGGGTAGGCTGTTGAACAGCCGTGGACGTCCTTAGGCTGCTGATGATACACCTCTGCCATAGCGCTAATATATTCAATGGTCAGCGAAGTTTATACATGTGTATTTGCGTTGTATAACAGTATAGACATAGGCAGTGGAGATAATCTGCCATCTGAAATGTACTTTGTATAGACTGTGTCCAACGCAGACGGCCTTGGTCTATTTGCAGTTTACAAGTTACTGTTACGTTCTTGTAATAGATCACCGACTCGCATATGGCGATATTCATGCTGTGCAGCAGCACGATGGTGCTCAAGTTGAGATGACGTACTAAGAACTGAAGTGCGCGGAAAGAGCCCCTTCAAATGGCAAAATTATATATTTAGTGCAACGGGCGTAGCCTGGACCATAAGTCTAAAAGGTCTTGGTGATTGACCAATCTTTGTGAGTTGAGCTTCACACTTGCCACTGTTTTCAAGGAAGCTCAGAACGCGCCTTTCCTTGTGAGGTAATGTTTGAGGCGCAAGCTTCAGTTTAGTGTTCACAACCGCGTATAATAATAATTTCCATATTTAGTTACCTACTAGTTCCATATTTAGTTCTTTATATCGAGATGCAGCTATTAAAAAAAAAAAATTAATCTAAATTTATTAAAAAAAAATCAATCATATTTTTTTAGTTTAACAGTATGCAAAAATATACTTAGTTGGTTACTTATTATTTTCTAATAGTACTACCAAAAGCGAAATAAAAATATCACAAAATATCATAAAATCACAAAAAAAAACTGAGTTTGTCCGGGATCGAACCCTAAAACATAATCACACCAGAAGACCATTAAACCGTTAGGCTGTATCGACTGTCAGAAACTGCGTTGAAATTTCCGTTCTTATGAGTATTGTACATATTTCCTGCTTAGTTCCTTAAGTTAATATAGCGTGATAATTTTAATTACGGAGTTTAATCCATAAAAAATCTGGTATATTGTAACATTTATCTAGTCTTTTTATAATTTCGCGGCAAATTGTAGAAGAAAAGTACTTATTACAGTATTGCTCATTCCCAGTAACAAATAGCTTGATATTTGTTATTCTAAAGCCTGATAAGGTGTTTATCAAACATTTTCGTCAAATATCAGCTTAATCTGTTGAACATTATTGGTACTAATCTTCAAAACATAAGAGTTTCGCGGCAAATTTGAGATGTAAAAGTATATATTACATCACTGCTCATTCACCGTAACAAATAGCGAGATAATTTATATCCTATAATTTTTCTAGGTCTTCAGTTAATATTTTTGCCAAATAGCAACTAAATCTGTTCAGTGGTTTCGACGCCAAGTCAGCACAGAGTCACAGACATATAGACAGACAAAATTTCAAAAAAATATAGTTTCGGCATCAGTATCGTTCCTAGAACACATCGATATAATTTATAAACTAGATTTGGTGTCACGGTTCAAACAGTGGTAGCAAGAAATAGCGTCCTTGTGTCGCTATTTCTTTACAAGCCACATCCTGACAAATTTATTTTTGCCGATTGGAGTGTCGCTACTGTCTATATGAAACTGTCAAAATACACGTAATTAACATAATAGAAATGTTAGTTCACGTTTCCGCCACCAGCACAGATAAGTTTGCAACCTCCGCGACCACATTTTAGATGTCATTTTGTTCGTGAATGTTTATCTAGTTTATATATTATATCGATGCTAGAATACGTAACAATTACATTTTTCAAAAAATATTCTATGTATAGTTTTTACTTTTCTACTAT
Source organism: Furcula furcula (assembly GCA_911728495.1). Taxonomy (NCBI): domain Eukaryota; kingdom Metazoa; phylum Arthropoda; class Insecta; order Lepidoptera; family Notodontidae; genus Furcula; species Furcula furcula. The sequence goes on along the minus strand of OU452254.1, from coordinate 8,651,546 downwards.
TTTATTATATGTATAGATAGATTAGCCAGTTACGCAGGTGATAAACATTTAGGTGTACTCACGATTTATTTACTCTCATAATCCGATGCGACGTTAGACCGACACAACTAGGGAAAAATCAGATGTAGAATCAACATTATATGGACGCATTTATGGATAGATTATCTTTCATTTCAGACAATCAGTTGATCGGTCTTTATTTTCCTAACCAGCCCTGCTATTTTCTACGCAAAACAACCTCGAGTTCGATGCTCCGTACAGCGTTGCGTTTTCGTATTCACACTACTATTTGTATTTACTAAGTATGTGTATTCATCTACTTAAGGTCGAATAGTTTAACAATCAGTTCGACGTTGAGCCTGATAGTAAAATGGATCTTAACAGCCTTAAGCTCGCCATCATATTTAAGGCTAGCTCGACGTTGAGCTCGCTGTCGAGCACAGCCACGAACTACACGAAGTTGTTACTCCCCGCAGGGTATGAACCCGTGACCTTCACAGTTTGCAAATCAAGCGACTTTCTATTGTGCTACGAAGACTTGACTGATGTGGTTAAGTTTGACGATAATTATGTAATAATAAGAACTATAATGTCCTTGGGGCAATCCACACGCGAACATCTGATCCCACAGAACGTGTATTATGGTAACCGGACTGATACTAATACTTAACTTCTTTTTGTTAATACTTACTTAGATAGATAAACTACACCCAGACTCAAGGTGGGAATCGAACCCATGGTCATCACGAGCGGCCAGGGTGTCTAACTACTAGACCAACGCGCACGAGCTCGCTAGTCTAGTTAGATACCAAACTATGGTTCCAAAAGTTTAACTAAGGCAACAGTTTACCAAACAACAAAAACAGTTGTAACAAACAGGATTAAGTTTATGCAAATTTAAATAAGATCTACGTGTATTCCAGTCTGTTCTATTTGGACCTTTACAGCGGCAATGTTTGAGACAGGACTATTACCGTTGCAGTGCATATTTCTTGTGCAAATAGCCACAGTTAGCTTATCTCTAGCTTGCCAGTGTCGTCCGCAGTTGACTTTGTATTGTATGTTTGTAAGTACTGCAGTATTATTATGAAACTGTAAAGGTACATGAGTACTTTAGAAGGGGGTATTTTTAGGTGCCATATTGACTATAGATACATCGAAGTGTTGAAGTGTTTGTACAGCAAAGCCACCATGTCGATCCTACTACAGGACGAGAGCACGAAACCAATCCCATTGCAGCGAGGCGTGAGACAGGGAGACGTTATTTCTCCGAAACTGTTCACTAACGCATTGGAGGACGATTTTGGACTCTTGGACTGGTACGGATTCGGCATCAACATCAATGGCGAATACATCACTCACTTTCGTTTTGCCGATGATATAGTCATTATGGCAGAGTCGCTGGAGGACCTCAATACGATGCTCAGCGACCTCAGTAGCGTTTCCCAACAGGTGGGTCTTAAAATGAACATGTACAAGACGAAGATCATGTCTAATGTCCATGTTACACCCGTACCGGTAGTTGTTGGGAACGATACACTCGAAGTTGTTGACCACTACGTATACCTAGGAAACCAAACTATCCAGTTAGGTCGGTCCAACTTCGACAAAGAGGTCGCCCAAAGAATCCAACTCGGATGGGCAGCGTTCGGGAAACTACGTGACATCTTCTCATCAGAAATTCCGCAGTGCCTGAAGACAAAGGTTTTTAACCAGTGTTTGTTGCCAGTGATGAAATATGGTACTGAGACGTGGTCTTTAACAGCAGGCCTTTTGGAGAAGCTCAGAGTCACACAACGAGCTATGGAGAGAGCTATGCTTGGAGTACCTTTGCGCGACAGAATCCGGAATGAGAATGGAATGAGATTCGCTGAAGAACAGTTATATTACGCATATGCAAGTTGAAGTGGCAGTGGGCAGGCCACATCGCTCGAAGAACCGATAACCGTTGGGGAAGAAAGGTTCTCGAGTGGCGACCACGAACCGAAAGACGCAGCGTAGGTAGGCCTCCCACTAGGTGCATATAGCAAATTGTCGTTCATTGTGGCGGTCTAAGGGGGAGGCCTTTGTTCAGCCGTGGACGTCTTCCGGCTGGTGATGATGATGATTTTTATGTATGTTAGTGAGATGTCTATTTCTTTGGGACTCTCTGCTACCTGAGTTGTTAGTTTTGTCATAACTGTGGGATTAACGTTTATTTAATCCACCAGTATGTTTTCAGGATGATTACCTGATTTCCAGTCGTGTCAGTCTTCTATCCTACCGGATAGGGAAGAGAGAGAGTGTAAGCACTTATCTCCCACATCGATGGCTAATCTTCTAAAATATTGACCGCTGTGGCCATAATAAAAGATTTCTATTATTTTGTGCTTGTAACGACATACAAGTTAATATTCACCGACATGATTAAAAAAAAAATCCGTTGTGTTTTTCTCAAGCAGAATCTATTGGAATCCTATGGAAAGTATGAAGAAATGTCTCCCTTTTTGGTTATATAGATAGATTGAATACCCGTGGGGTGTCCGGGTAAGAATAGCATCCTCCCATATCCTCCCATTGGGTGTTCGTAAGAGGCGACTAAGGGAAGACAAGAAGACGGGCAGCAGCGTCTTTCTATTGGATTAACCTACCATCTATGCTGCGACCCCAAGCCGCCTGCCAAGCGTGGGGATTATGGCAACCACTCCCTTCTAAGGGACTCCCTTTGGGGACGTATATCGCTGAAGCCGTATAGCCGCTGATGATGATGAGATAGATTGAATAACATTGCATTGTCGGGCAGTGTAGTGTGTAGTGAGTTTAAGAGCGATGAACAACGTACGAGGGTACCTACCCATTTGGCAGCACTCTTAAACTAAATAACTCGATGACATTCATCCTCGTGCTTTTAGAATATTGCTTGGAAGAGGACCAGTAATCAACTGTTATTGAGCTATAATCATGCTTTGTTTGCTTTCTTGTATAAAATAATGATAATACATTGGTACATATGACGTGATGACATAATATGGTACTGAGACGTGGTCTCTAACGGCTGGCCTTTTAGAAAAGTTCAGAGTCATACAACGAGCCATGGAGAGAGCTATGCTCGGAGTTTCTTTGCGCGACAGAATCCGAAATGTGGAGATTCGCCGAAGAACTAAGGTCACCGACATAGCTCTCAGAATCTGCAAGTTGAAGTGGCAATGGGCAGGCCACATCGCTCGAAGAACCGATAACCGTTGGGGAAGAAAGGTTCTCGAGTGGCGACCACGAACCGGAAGACGCAGCGTTGGCAGGCCTCCCACTAGGTGGACAGACGACATTGTGCGCGTCGCAGGTAACCGGTGGATGCAAATAGCCAATTGTCGTTCATTGTGGCGTTCTAAGGGGGAGGCCTATGTTCAGCAGTGGACGTCTTCCGGCTGATGATGATGATGAATACATTGGTATTTGTATTAGTATTGACTAATGTCCTACTTGCCGCGAGCATTTAACACGTTATTTCCGCACTGGTGGAACGTGTTGGATCACTACAAAATTTCATACATTGCCTAGAGGCGTTGTGTCACATCGCAACAGTATAAAGCGCCGCCTGCCGAACACTACTCTATAAAAAGGTTTGAAATTACGAGTACGACTACCACGAGCGTAGTGTGAGAGCATAAAAAACTATCCATGTATGCATAGAACAAACTTTTGATAATTTTTTTTAGCCCCACGATATGCCAGTAAAAGGTTAAAATTATATCTGTGGTGACACGACACTACAGAATGCATGAGCAAGCATGAGCAAGGAAAGTAGAACGCCGCAAGGCGTACTGATTGTATAGAAGTCAAAACTTTGACGACGACAGGTGTGCTGTCGTATTATTTTATGCAGAGAACACGTTGAGAGGTGGTCTGTCGTCAGTGTGACTCCTTATCGTTTACTGGCAAACAACGCACAACGCCACTCCAAGATACATAATAATAATAATATCCTGGGACAATTCACACATGGTCATCTGATCTCAAACTAAGCAGAGCCTGTACTATGGAAACCAGACAACTGATACTAATACATATATACTTTTTTTTTTGTAAATAAATACTTATATAGATAAAACACCCAGACACCTGGTGGGAATCGAACCCACGACCTGTTGGGTAGCAGACAGGGTCACTAACCACTAGACCAACGGGCCCGTCAATATATATGAATAGATATGAATTTATGTACTTAGATATTTCTTTAAAACATTAATACACACTAATGCAGAATAAATATCTTAGTGAATTCGTTATAGTATGGAGATTATGCGAAAATACATTATATTTTAACAGACCAAAGTCACGTTAATGCAGCCCAAACACTGCGTGCAGATAAGCTTTATGGCCGTAATTTATGAATAGGTTTAGTGAGCGTCCATTGTTGCATCTGCTTTGGAAATTTGCATTTTTATTATCATCTCTTGGAGTTTGCATTGGCTTTATTAATATTTGTATTTCTTTGAACTTGTTACAAACATTAAATACTTTATAGTACAAATCTATACTTATAATAAAACTGTAACAGGTCCAATTCTGTACATTGAAGATATTTTGAAAATTATATTTGGAGGGCATTCTATAACCGATACTGAGGCCGAAAATGTAATTTTTTTAATTTTTGTCTGTCTGTCTGTCTGTCTGTCTGTCTGTATCACGGCTGAGCATCACGCCGAAACTACTGAATGGATTCAAATGAAACTTGGCATGATTTGAGATCTTACTACGAGGTAGGACATAGGATACTTTTTATCCCGTAATCTAGCACGGTTCTTTTGGGAGAGGGGATTAAAGTCAAAACGGGTACTTGGTTATACGCTTGGTCCGATTTTATCAATTTTTCATTATAATATAATAAATATTAGTAAGGGAACACTCATAGAGAGTTGTTATCAAGGTTTTGTAATCGATCTGGTTAAGCAACGTTAGGTAAGGTCATTAAAGAGATGGGTGACCGCTTAACGCCATTTGAACTAAACGGGTCCGTGGTTCGGAGAGCAAGTAATTAGTGGGTCCCAGTTTTTAACCGACTATAAAAAATGAGGTTATGTATTCGATGCGAATGTCTGTTATTCAAAGTTTAGTTAACGTAAAAATAGCGCAGGCGGAGCTGCGTGGGTCAGCTAGTTACGAATAAAAACAACAATTTCTAGACTGTTTCCCAAAACCCTGTGACAATTTTCTTGTTCATTTTCTAATATCGACATCAACGCTATTGTATTCATGTCGTAGTGACAAGATGTGTACGTGAGTTTACATTTCACTATATTTTTTGCTCTCGGAAACCATTAATCAAATTTGCAAATAAACGAAAATTATTAAAAATTATAAAAATTGATTTAGATAAGTATTAAAAATTTATAACATTAGTATAATAAATTAAAACAGCTACTGGGGCACAACATGCTACATGAGTGCTCCATGAATGGACAATCTGAGTCCATTCAGCTTGCTATAAGTTTCAGGACGGTGTTGGTTGGAGCTACCACGTATTCTACTCATCAAGGATCTTCGGATCTTTCGGAGTATGGCTCCAAAACCCATCAACTTTCATCAATAGGGTGGGCTTCTACGTTAGGTTTGGATCATGCCAGAGAATTGATTTACATCTTCCTGACTGTAATTAATGTGAATATGTTTATTTAGTCAATAAGATCGTTGTACCAAATTAATGCAAATAAAATGATCTTATCAGTTCATCTTATCTATATCGGCGATAGCTCGGTACATAGCGGTGTTACCACCGCCTCCAGGTGATTAACCTAAGCCCAGAACCCTTACATAGATATTATATACTTGACATCGGAACACAGCAATGTTTATATATTGCCGCTTGCATAATGATCCTACCTGTACCTACCTTTTTTTTTTGCTGTCGAGGAGGAAACCTTCCTAAGGATCTGGTCTCCGAGGGGGCAGAGGCTAGGTTATGTGGGATTTTTACCCACCAAAACCTCCCCGGTGTCCTTCATCGACGCTTATAGGGAGCTCTCCAGCGCCAGACGCTCGCTAGAGCACGCCCCGAGGGGGAGCTTTTATGCATGCTCCCCCCGGCACCTGTACCTACCTAGTAAAATCCAATATTTGACGTGGCCATTGCCTCTACCCTCTTATAAATACTGAAATAACAGCACCAGTATCCACGCATAAAATAAAAGCTTTCGTTAAAAATTCGTAATGGCTTGTCCGCCGATGACGACGTGCGCTACTCCTAGGGCAATCGGATCGGCAATAGGATTTCGTTGACAACTAATTAAGTTAATCTTTAAAGTCAATTTATTTAATTAAGTGCGGATTCGAGATGCCAGCAGCTCGCGAGTAACTAGCTCGCTCGTTTGACATGAACCTGGTATTTTCACAACTACAGTGAAGGCAAATTAATGATGAGATGTGAACTTTGGAAAAAAAAACCTTTTTTACTTAATTTTTATAATTGTGACCACTAGTGGTACACAGCGGTACACAGTTCACCAGTGGCCACTGGTGAACTATGGTTTCATTTAACATGGCCATGTCATGTCACTTTGTATATTGAAACCATTATCGTACAATAAAAAAAAACTCTTAAAAAACCTGGTACAGTCCCTTTAAAAGATTTCATTCTCTCTTCATTTTATTTCTTCCATGTTACGTTTTACATGTATATTTTGCGTTCGACAAGACAATAAATAAATATTTGCGATTATTTTTGTGTGCACGACGTCGATGTAAGCAAATGTTACCGAGAATTTGTTTTACAAATAGGTAGGTAAATAAAAAATGTGATTATGAAATCGATGTTTACACTTCCTATATAAGCCATTGGAAAGAATAATTATTATTTCAATATTTCATTTATTGGTTGTTTTAATTTAGCTGTTTTTAGGCACCAACGCAAAAGGAGATCTAACTTTTATAGATATCAAGGGTCGAATGTGTGTATCAAGGTGGTATTGGGTCTAGTCTACAAGCTTTCATATTTTGTAGGTAAATAAAGGCCAAAATAACTATTGGTCGACCCATATCTATTTCAACTTCCGTTATACGTGTAATGTTTTTGTAGTCCATGTATTCAGGATATTGGGTACTATTTATGTAAATATGTATAAAAAAATATAAGCATTTGTATTCTATTAGTTTTCTGGTTACCATAGTGAGGCTCTGCTTAGTTTGGGATCAGTACGAAATTCACATACCTTTATTGTACCTACCTAAGTACATACTTATCACTGGGGTTATTATCGCCGTGGGGTGCCCAGGTAAGAATAGCACCCACCCATCTCTTCCAGTTGGGTGAAGAAGACGGACAGCAGCGTCTTTTTATTGGATTACCTACCACCGATACTGCGTGGGGATTATGGCAACCCCTCCCTTCTAAGGGGGAGACCTTTGTTCAACAGTGGACGTTTCGGCTTCTGATGAATTATCATTAACAGACTCAGAACAAACGGATAGGTACGTGCATACAAACGATTGTCCTGGTTTTTTTTTCTCTTTATTTGGGTCAACAAACAATAACACAAGTAGAATAATGTACAGTACAGTTGTTAAAGTTAAATTTATGTGCTACCAGCATCATTAACTACGAGTTATATTAACGTATATGAAATAGTTATACCTACATGTTGGCGAGTTAGACGGATGAATTCAAAATATTAGTGATCATTTTTTTTTCATTGCAGATGTGGCAAATACATATGTCTATATCATTGAAGTACTTGTTATATGAACTTACAATACGATGTAGGGGTGAGCGTAAATCAGCGTTTGTGCGACATTAATCCACTGAAAAAAGTTCTGCTTTACCTGAAGTTCTAGTTTGTGATCGAACTGGTATCCTATAGCAAATTTGGTTCGTAAGTGCAACACAATCGTACTTATTATGAACTAGCTGACCCACGCAGCTCCGCATGCGCTATTTTTACGTTAACTAAACTTTTAATAACAGACATTCGCATCGAATACATAACCTCCTTTTTATAGTCGGTTAAAAACTGGGACCCACTTTTTACTTGCTCTCCGAAGCATGGACCCGTTTAGTTCAAATGGCGTTAAACGGTCACCCATCTATTTAATGACCTTACCTAACGTTGCTTAACCCGATCGATTACAAACCCTTGATAACAACTCTCTATGAGTGTAACCTTACTAATATTTATTATATTATAAAGAAAAATTGATAAAATAAAAAAAGCGTATAACCAAGTACCCATTTTGACTTTAATCCCCTCTCCCAAAAGAACCGTGCTAGATTACGGGATAAAAAGTATCCTATGTCCTACCTCGTAGTAAGATCTCAAATCATGCCAAGTTTCATTTGAATCCATTCAGTAGTTTCGGCGTGATGCTCAGCCGTGATACAGACAGACAGACAGACAGACAGACAGACAGACAGACAGACAGACAGACAGACAAAAATTAAAAAAAATACATTTTCGGCCTCAGTATCGGTTATAGAATGCCCTTCAAATATAATTTTCAAAATATCTTCAATGTACAGAATTGGACCTGTTACAGTTTTATTATAAGTATAGATAAGGTCGTATAAGAACTTCATCTTTAATAGTAAGCGTCTTGATTTTAAGTTTAACAACTTATACTTAAGTAGTAGATTACAATATTATAGATGACTTTTATAACATTTGTATTGAATACGGCGTAGGATATTTTTTTTGTACCATTTCTAAGAATCTGAGTATTTAGGGGAAGGTGAGGTAATACGATCCCTGGAGGTCAAATGATCCCCCGCTGTAAATCAGAGACAACTAGTCCCATCTATCCAAATGCGCATGAAACATGTTCCCCACACCTCTGCCAGTTGCCTCTCTAAGTGTCCTGGCAGTGCGAGCGCTTGGTGTGATTTTATTCAAAAACAATAAAAAAGTGTGGTTCCGATCTAAGGTAAGCCTGTTTTTGGATTTTCATTACTTTTTACATGTTCGTGTTTATTGAAATGTTGTTTTATTCGCGTGTATTAATAGCAGTTATCTAATATTTAAGCAATTTTCGATCACCGCACGCGGTATTTGAAGCTTATGTTTTGATCGATATATTGAAATTTGGTGTTTGGGGCGAAATGATCCCTTCCTGTGTGTTTAAAATGATCCCTGGAATCATTTTACCCCACTAGTATTTGTTGTTGTTACAGATCATGCCGAGAATTTATATACGCAAAACTAATCGCCAAAGTTGGCCTGAAGCATGCTGTTGAATTCTACTGAAGAGGAATGCCTCTTCTGTACTTAAAGCAACTCCAAAGACAATAAAGGCGAAGGGTGGATCAGGTGCGTTGTGTGTCTTAAATGGGGACATGAGGCTTGTGCGGGAGTAGATAGTGACGATGAAGGCGACTTTACTTGTGATATTTGCCTTTCTAGTAATCAATTTGATAGTGTGAAAAAAAATTAAGACTATAAGGTGTATTTCTAAGTTCCTGATAAGAAAATTATGATTTTTCTATTGCATTTTGACATTGATAAAAAAACCTTTGATAGGGATGAGTATTATTTGTGTTTTTTTATTTAGAAGAAGACTTTATTTATTTACCTATTGCTTGACTAGTTATGTTGTTAATTTTGCAAACATTTTAAAAGTTTGTTGCAATGTTTCATGTTTAGTTTGTCGTTTGAGTAGTAGATAATTACAAAAAAAAAAGATCTCGAATGAAACTAGAAGACTGCAAAAGTTTTGTGTAACTTGCTTACATACTTAATTGTTATAAACAATACATATGATTAAAATAAACAGCTGAGTGTTTTATTTCACTGATATTTATTAACTTATGGTATAAAATGATCCCTGGGATTATTTTACCCCTACCCCAGGGATCGTTTTAAACATAGGTGTGTATAAAATGATCCTTTACAAAACTTTAAGAAAAACCTCTAATACAAAAAAACTACATACATATAATGAAAAATAAGTATGCAGTTACAAAGTTAAGTAAATTCACTACCTCCAACAATGGAAATCTGGCGATTTTGCCTTCAACTTTAGCCACAGTTAAGTTTTTCCCTTAAGGGGATCATTATACCTCACCTTCCCCTACTATAGTATGGGTTCCATACAGATACAACGTATTGGAATTGATTACATTATTATGGGTATATATTTGGAATTTAACCAACGATCTATTGGGTAGCGGCCCATTGGTCTAGCCACTAGACTGACGGGCGTATCCACCAATGACCAACAATGTGCTGCTGTGTCGTTTACAAGAAGTTTTTCACCAGTTAGGTACTTTCCGAAAAAGCATTATGAAAAACAACAACACAAAATACCCCCAAATCAAACAATGAACAAATCTTTATACAAAAATAATAAAGATACGTTATAGTGTTGAAAGTTTGTATCGATGAAACATATTGCAAAAAGACTACAGACGGAGAAAGCATCGGGTATTGATCGTGGTAGTTGGTACCGACGACGTATTGGTCTAGACGGGAAATGATAAAGGAACGAAACACGAATCTGACACGAATCCCTTGTTGACGAGCACAGACACATATATTATTAGAAATGTTACTTTTTTACGAGTCCAAAAGGAAGTGTTATAAGTAGGGACCGGATTTATATGTAAATAGGGTAAATGTGGGATAGTTGCCCTAGAGACTGTAGAGTCTATAGTCTCTCGAAAGATAAATAAAATAACATGTGATCATCCGCCAAACTAGAGAAATTACAATCGAGGCAACTATACCCCTAGGGCAACTATCCCACATTTACCCTACATATTTTTAAATTAAATAGTTTTTGCTCAGTATGTTGTTTTTTACACGAATCATGATATTTGGAACGAGAAATTACCATTTTTAGTTTCCATAAATTTCCATATTTTGGCTAAATTCAAAGATAAGTCCATATTTTTAGAAAAATGAATATATTTCTGTAAAAAAGGTAGCAAATAGATGTATACGAAACAAAGTTTGTTTGACGGGCCCGTTGGTCTAGTGGTCGACTGACCACTACCCTGCCTGCTAACCGATGGGTCGTGGGTTCGATTCCCGCCAAGTGTCTGGGTGTTGTTTATCTATTTAAGTATGTATTTACAAAAAAAAAAAAGTATTTAAGTATTAGTATCAGTTGTCTGGTTTCCATAGTACAGGCTCTGCCTAGTTTGGATTGTCCCAAGATATTATTATTATTTTATTATTAAAGTACTTATGATACCGCGTAGGTAAATCACAAAAAAATGTTTATTTAGGGTAGGAACAATTTGCGAATGAGCAAAATATCTCTTTTTCTGTAATCGTATTACATCGCAGTTGCGGGTCGTCAGTAAACTATCGGTGTTTAATTTATTTTACATTCCCCGTATTCACCATATCAATACTTTAATCAAAAATCACTGTCGCTGATAACGGTCCGTCAGTTCAGTAAGTCGGTGTGCAAGTATATTTCAATCATATACTGTGATGTTAAAAGATGATTCAGTCACTACAAAGCCTTATTTTGACCAAACAGAACGACCTTGAATTTTGATCCATCCATTCGTTAGGAAGCTACGATGCCACAGACAGACAGACATAGACGTACAAATTTAAACATGTTTTTTTTTTTGCATTGAGAGGTTACAATACATGAGATCGGTGTACTGCAAAAATAGAAATACTGAAAAGAACTACCAGAGGTATATCTGAAACTTATGGTTATTTTTAACTCCATATTTTTTTCCATATTTTCGATTTTTTGTCCATATAATGTTATACATATTTTAGAATTTTAAATACATATAAATCCGGTCCCTAGTTAAATGCAATCTACTTCATTATCTTTGTTTATGTTTCGGAGCTTACGCCAGGTACTCACCCGATTGTGAAGAATTTTAAGATTTTAATATAGAATCCAAACCTCTACTATTATTATTATGAACCATAAATATTTAAAATTTAAGTGGATTACACTTTCTCATTTATTAAGTCGACTACTTCAACAAATGAAAAAGTTATCGAAAATGTTCGCCGAATTATTTTTCTTATAAAGCGCTTTTTGTTCGTTGTTAAACAGACAAAATAGGATTTAAAGTGGATTACATTGTCACCATAAATCTTATTACGAGAGCTGTAAGCCTATTTGCATGATTTAAATTGGTATAGTAAGTAGAGTGCACACCGAATAGGTACTTTAAATAAATTTGCTATGATTGAATGGGTGCATAAGCTGTTAATTCAACAATGTATTTTGAATTGTTATAAATAATTGAAGGCTAGGTGAAAAACCTCCATGTTCGTACCTTTTAAGCTCAAGGTTACCTTTTAAAGGAACTTACTGACTTTTAATTCGCTATATGCACTAAAAGTTTGTTCTAATTTTGGCCAGGTAGCTCAATGATATTCGATACATTTGGCCAGAAACGGATAGCTCTTGACTTCATTCATTTACAACATAATACTATACTGTTTATTTCCTCCGTTTATTTAGAAAAACAAGCATTTTTTAAACTGCTACTACTACTAGCTTACAAACTTTGAATGTAATTTATATTTAAAAATAAAACCGAAATACAGTCCATATACGAATATGCCAAACAAGAAATAGTAGCTATATTATATCCTAATTTTTAGAAGACAATATTTCAGCGTTTGTTCTGGTGAATTCGCGTAGTAAGCTGAACCGCTAAATTAATGTGAACGATTACGAGTATGGAGGAACATACATATTTTACCGCCTAGCTTCAAGGAAACATCACGACGTCCATACATATTGTATACCACGTACGTGTTTCTTAAGTCTGCTTTATCAAAAATATAAGCGTCTTCAATACGGTGAAATTTCAAACTGATAATATCATCATTATCATCATCACCAGCCAGAAGACGTCCACTGCTGAACATAGGCCTCCCCCTTCGTACACCACAATGAACGACAATTGGCTATTTGCATTCACCGGCTATCTGCGACGCGCACAATGTCGTCTGTCCACTAAATGGGAGGCGTACCTACGCTATGTCTTCCAGTTCGTGGTCGTTACTCGAGAACCTTTCTTCCCCAACGGTTAATATGTTTAAAGTAAATTTGGACCATGATAGGTGCAAATTGTGCTTACTCTGGCGAGTCCAACTGGAGTGTCCAGATTATCTCCACAACGCTGATGAAGGCCACCGGGGAGGTTTTAGTGTGTAAAAACCCTCCCTGGTAGGTGCCCTCCGTCCCTACGGAGACTGGGTATCTTTTGAAGATTTCCTCTCCGAGTAAAAAAAGGTGCAAATTGTGCATAGATACACGTTATGTGAACGTAGACATGTTTTATTTTATTAAACGTTTTGCCCTTGCGAGTTGCTATTTAGCCGGTAAAGTGTACTGTGTTTCGCACTGTGGGCGTACAAACATTTCAGTAAAACTAATTGAAAACAAACAATTATTTATTTTTCTATCACTAAACTCTCATACGGGTCTTATCGAGAGGTTCACCATTGTGTTTCACGTCGCAACAGTTCTTGCAGCATTTCATTTTTGAGGCTCCATCTCTGAAAAAATAACGATTTTTAACCGAGTTCAAAAAAGGAGGAGGTTCTCAATTCGTCTGTATATATATATATTTTTTTTATGTATGTTCGCGCATAACTCTGGCAATTATTAACCGATTTGAAAAAATCTTTCTTTCATCCATTCTTCAATCCATTGATTGGGTCCCATAAAAAAATTATTGCTTAGTAATAAGTAGTTCCTAAAAAAACAAGAATGGTGACTGCGCACTGAGAGCTGCAAGAAAGCCTATATAGATGACGTTTTAGTCGCTCGGACTCGCTCGGTCGGACAAAAATGGTCATAACTCTGGCAAATATTTACCAATTTCAATGATTCTTTTTTTATTCGAAAGAAGAAACCACTGTATTGAATCTGTATGAATTTTATTACAACCGGATAAGAACTTCCTGGAGGACCATGAACGATGTGGAGGAATTTATCTGGTAAAAACCATAAAACTGATGTTCTCCATTACATTGCTCTGACAATTATGAACCGATTTCGATGATTCTTTTTTTATTCGAGAGAGTAAACTACCATGATGTTTCCATGCAAATTTCATTACGACCGGATATTTTTTTCTGAAGAAACATGAATTATGTAAAACTATGTAGACGATAATGTGATCATAACCTACCTAGATAATTTTACGGTTTTCGATGGTTCAATCTTTATATATGAAAATATCACTAAAAAGTTTAAAATAAAATCTTTTAAAAAAAAAATTGAACCGACTTCAATATCACTGAAAAGTATAAAATAATTTAAATATTATTGAAGTTGGTGCCAAATATACACAGCAGGTACGCTAACACCAACTTCAATAATATTTAAATTATTTTATACTTTTCAGTGATATTGAAGTCGGTTCAATTTTTTTTTAAAAGATTTTATTAGAAAAAAATATAAGATCATTAAACATCACGTTGGTGGTTCGCGAATAGGAAAAAAGGTAAATAATCCTTCTAGATGCCTCAAAAAACTTCTTTGTCTTACTTCACATCCTCTCTATTATCCCTTACTAGCCGACCTTAAAATTAGGGATCCTTTCGGGCTCGCTTCATCATTGCCTATTGTTGTAGGTCTTCTACTAATGTGTACCGTCAGCACGACTCTAAAGATTTCTTTAGATTTGTGCTCCTTATATCGAAGTTATTTTATTTTCCATAATTTTTTTCTACTACATCAAACTGTCAATACCCTAAAAGAGATTAAGTGCTAGCTAGTGCTTCTTAAAAAATCTGTAGCTTTTAACTTATCGCTGCGAAATAGGGTAAGAGTGATCGACGCTAGACTGGGCGGGCGCTAAATCCAACCTTCAGCTAGTAACTGCCTTGTTGAAAAGTCCCGGAAAATAGAAAAAGATTTTTATAAATTAATACAGAAAAAATACATGATATTCGGCCGTTTTGTCGAGTGCTAATAATTTTAAATAAATTTGAGCACAAATATTGTTCATTATTTAACAAATTATCGTTTATGTAACTAGTCAGGTTTGTATTTACTTTCTTTTCTTACTTTACTTTGAAATGAAAAACAGAGTGTTTACCTTGGGGTGACCATATCGTACCTATTTCATCCCTTGTATAACAATCTACTATCCTAAACGAAACACAATTATTTTTGAAGATGATACGGATTTCTCTTACATTTAAATAATTTAGTTTCGGAAGGATAAAACGGAAGGAAGGAGGTTTCGAAGCAAGGCGAGGAGGAAGTTTATAATTATTGCAATGCAAATATGACACCTAAATAATTGGTCTATCGATGTCAATATTTGTTCAGATAGACTGTGATGAAGATAGAGAGTGATGGCTTTAAAGACAAATACATTAGTAATAAAAATCTCCAGACGATAAAAAAATAGTTTGCTTACCATAATATATCTAAACGCTTCATGTTATTTTACCATATAACAACCTAATTTAAACATTCGTCGTTTCAATATTTGTTAAGCTTAAAAGCTTTGCGCCTACAAAAGTTACAGGCAGCATATATGCAAAAACTTTTGAATCCCTGTAACGACTACCGGAAGGTTTGTGGAGGTTGCTGAAACAATTTCCTCTCCTATGTTACTAAAGATTTTCTTTTTGTTTACACTACAACAGAGTTTGCTGTACGTAGACTACAGTTATGTGAGGTCGTGCAATATTTCGACAGCGGAGCTCTAAAAATCATGGTATAAATTCTGCTGATGATGAAAATATACAATATTGTGTTTGTAGATGATAAAGCTAAAACAACAGAAATATGCGCGTAGATCAAGCTTTTAACCCGGGCTGTTTTAAAACCAGGGCAATAATATTTAGTTATATTGTGGGATTCATTTTAATATATTTAGAAACCATTGTAATAAAACTACTCCTACTACGGAATATAACGCAGTTTATTTTAAGTTTTACTCTCCCGACGTTTCGAATGCTTTGCAGCACCCATGGTCACGGGCGGACTGAGATCTACGCTCTATTTATGCTGTCATAATTTATCGGTGTACCCTCAATTCTTATTACTTATTATTAGGATATATTCTGTAAGAGTAGTTTTATTACAATGTTAGTATTCGCGTAAATAAAAGACAACATTAAATACAAACCATTTCATAATTCACCGGTAGATTCCGTATACAAAATAATAATAATTTGTTTCACTGTTGTCCATAATTTATATAATTTTTGGACTTGAAAATAAAAATATTATTCTTAATTGGTAAAATTTAATGATCTGGTAATTTGATTTCCTTTTTAATTATTAAAAGTGGTTAACATACCCATTAGAATCCATAATGATTGGACATACTTTTTCTTAGATTCTGTAGTAAAAAGTACCTACTAATTTACTTACGGTAAATTCTCGGCGATCCAAGAGCAGTAGCAGCTCATCTTCATGCCGACGGCTACATGGTCACCTTCACAATCCGATCCACCCACTGTCACAGCAACTAAATGCCCAAGACGTATAGCAGGAGCACC
This sequence comes from Furcula furcula, assembly GCA_911728495.1. Taxonomy (NCBI): domain Eukaryota; kingdom Metazoa; phylum Arthropoda; class Insecta; order Lepidoptera; family Notodontidae; genus Furcula; species Furcula furcula. Next base: position 8,635,122 of record OU452254.1, on the reverse strand, counting down.
AGAGTCCTCCTATTAAGAAGAGAGTGAGTTAAGAGAGAATGAGCGCCCTTTAGGGCTCCCACACATAACTGCGATGCGATGCGGCGTGAAACAAATGAATTTTCTATACAAGTTGCAGGAACTTGTATCGAAAATTCATGTGTTGTGGGAGCCCTTAGAAAGGTTGCCATAATCCTACGCTTCGCAGGCGTCTTGAGAATCGCAGTATAGATAGGATCCAATTGAAAGACGCTGCTGCCTGTCTTATTGTTTTCCCTTAGTTGCCTCTTACGACACCCAACGAGAGGAGATGGATGGGTGCTATTTTAATTACAAAAGATCGATTAAATATAAGTAACAGTGTGAAAATATTGCAGTATTCCCGTGTGGACGGCAGCAGATTTAGTACTATATTCTCTACGTTTATACAAAACTTGTAACTCACAGCTGTTACGTAGTGTTCTTCGCTGGCATAACATACATAATCGTTGCCGTCCCCTGTGAATTGAAAATGTTCAAATAGAATAGAATTAATTTAGTAAGCGCTGCTGGAGGCGTGCGCTTAGAAAACTAGTGCTTTTGAATAACATAAGGAACTAACTCAGTCAGAGTTAGAGTAGCAAAGGGAACGATGCTGGTTTCTCAGTTATTATCGGCATAGCCACTCTATAGACCTTTTTAGCCTAACTCACCACAAAACATGACACCGCAACAAATTGCGCGGTGCCGTTTGGGCCGTTTGGCGAATAATTGTTTTACATTAAATTTTTGTAAATCTTTAAAAAAAAAATAAAAGAACTCAACGCCATTTAACTTTGAAGGTGGTATTTGGCTTCAATTTCCTGTAATGTGGAGGGACTTCCCCAATCTGATTACATTCCAATTTTGAACCGGCTCTATAATAATGAGCGGTGGTTGAGAAAATTCCGACCTTAGCTCTTGTAGTTTTTTTTTTTCAAAATATATAAATATGGCTATATTCAGCAGTGAACGTCTTCCGACAATCCATACACGGTGATCTGATCCTAAATCTGTCTGCCAACCAGACAACTGATAAAAATACAACTAAAAGAGTGCTTCACATACGTATTTCTATGAAAAGTATCGTGAACAAACGTTTACCCATCTCGTAAATCGCGGGCATTGTCTTTTCCACCATTTTCTTGCACACTTGCATATTCACGAAGCCGAAAACTTCAACAGTTAACTTGTTTTTCTGCACAAAGTAAAACAATTTGCCATAACGTATCCGCTGCAGTACCCTCAGGCGAGATACTTTTCTGCCGTCATAAGCATAAAAGAGTGCTACTGACATCAGAAACGAAATAAAAAGGAGATTGGCTTGTTGAAGCTGGATTCCGAATATGTATTTAGAAAGGTTTAATCAGTACACAACAAATCTTGATAAATAATAGTTTTATGAAAAGATCTGTCAATATCATCATCATCAGCCGGAAGACGTCCACTGCTGCTGTAGCTGTGCAATTTTTAGACACTGCGTTTTACACTGCGGCAGAATATCTGACTCTGCGGTGGTACCTTTTTGTTTTGTTTTGGCAGGGGATACCTTCGATAGGTCCCCGGGACCTGTGGGGGTCACCCGGGGTATGTGAGATTCTAACCCACTAAAATTGACGCGTCAGCCGCGGGGGCTGACGCGTCGGTATATAAAAAAAGACCTGGGCTCTCCGGTGGGGTCTGCTCCAGGAGCCCCTCAGTGTCTTGACTTTGAGCCCGTCACTGCGGTAGTTATCTAAAGGAACTGGCTTTATTTCATCATATTCATCATTCCTCCCCTTGTTCCTTGTGCAAGGTACTATCTAGGTAGGTATCTGGTAGTATTTTTTAGCGAAATTTGAAACCTTTGCATCATAAATAGTCAACGAATATTGCAATCCTACATTGATTTGAATTGGTTGTGCTGCTATTTGGCACACCAGCTAATATTTTAATTCGTATTCTAGAAAAAATAAATGGTTTTAAGTGGCAGTGGGCTGGTCTTATTGCCGTTGACCGTTAGAGTAAATTGTTTCTGTATTGGAGAACGCGAATCGGGATGAGTGGCGTAGGACGCCCTGTGACCAGATGGAGCGACGATATTCGCTGTTGGCATAAACTGGCCCTCTAGACAATGTAACATTCTAAAAGAGCTAACGCGAATAGAATGTATAAAAATGTATGAGAACGACATAAGACATGGAAAAATCACGTGACCAATGATAAGGAGTTGACACCGTTAAAGAATGAAGAAATAGAATCGCTATGAAGCAATTGTATCTTGCCTAGGCCCTCTGGGTGAGGAGAGCTGAAAATCGGGCTCAGTGGCGTGACTTTTATGTTCAGTGGTGGACTGATGGGGGCGGATTATAACAATGATGACGATGATGTTTACTTACCTGTGACCCCATATTTCTGCGCCAGTTTTTGTACCTCGATTTTAAAGCAGACTTTTCGTGAAATGTCGTACTAAAATTTCTTCTTTGTGACTGTCTGTCTGTCTGGGGGGAAATAAATGCAAAATGTATTTGATCTATCATACCATTATGTACCGAGGGCTGAAGCTGATATTTTATGGCAAGTTAGTGTAGCAAAAAATACAAGATTTATATTTTAAACGTGCGAAATGTTGATGTGATAAACATATCACGATATGGTATCGATGAGCCGTTTTTTAGTGGTTAGACGCTCTAGCCGCTATTCAATAGGTCGTAGGTTCGATTCGCACTAAGTGTTTAGGTGTTATTTATCTATCCAAGTATGTATTGACAAAAAATATATAGGATTAGTACCAATTTTCTGGTTTTTTTTTTTTGGGAATGAGAGACGCTGTTGGCCGCAGATGGCCATTACAGCTTCACCGGACAATAGGAGGCGAGCGCTTAAAGCGCTCTAGCCTTTACGGCAGAAGTAGCGACGAGCTCAAGGGCACCTCAGGGAGGCACGGCCTCGGCTTGGGCTGTCGCTTAAGAGAGGGCTGAGTTTACCACCGGTTCACAACGCGCCCCCACTGAGAAGAACCGGCAAGAAACTCAGTGGGGTGATGCACGTCGTTGAGGTCGCATGCGTACGACCCTTCGGCCTCGCCGGCGAGACCGGTGTCTGATAGCTAGTGTAGCATACGGTTGTCGGGGAGGGTTCGGCGCATCCCAGTCCAATAGGACCGTCATGGGGTCAGGAGGGTCGAGCAGTACGTGCCGTGGTCTGCGGCGCGAGTCAGAAGGACTAGGGGCGTAATCGGCGGCGGCGCGGATTAAACTGTTCGCGTGACGGGACGCGGATTCAAAGTAGCGTTTCGACGCTTCTTTGAGGAACTTACGAAGGGGATCTAATTTGAAATCGGAATGCAGATCTACGTTCCGAATTTTCTGGTTTCCATACTACACCCTCTGTCTAGTTTGGGATCAGACGACTGTGTGTGGATTGTCCCAGAATATTATTTTTGTATTTATCTTCACGGGTTATACCCGGTCATTTTAGAGGCTTGCTTGGGGACGGATCCAACACGTAGAGATCCTTTTTAAGAAATAGATGGTGTGTAGAACACCTCCCGGGATCAATTGCTAAGGTGGTGAAAAAATGGCAGTTGACCTCGACAGGTATACTATTGTAAGTAATTGGAAAGATTATATTATTATTATTATTAGACGGGCCCGTTGGTCTAGTGGTTAGTGACCCTGTCTGCTAACCAACAGGTCGTGGGTTCGATTCCCACCAAGTGTCTGGGTGTTTTATCTATTTAAGTATGTATTTACAAAAAAAAAAAAAGTATATAAGTATTAGTATCAGTTATCTGGTTTCCATAGTACAGGCTCTGCCTAGTTTGGGATCAGATGGCCGTGTGTGAATTGTCCCAGGATATTATTATTATTATTATATTATTATTATTATATAAGTCTATGTTATTGAACTTTTGATGGGCTAGAAGCTAGGCTATTGCAAAGGCCGGGGTCGCTTGCTATAATTACATTCATAATTATTTTGTGGCAAGTGGTGGCTTGATACCCACTAGATGGGCTCCCCAAATGATCATCTGATGACGACAGAGAGCAACACCGGTGTGAGTGACTCAGGGGTATCGAGAGGTGTGCTGCGTTTTCTCCGAAGTTACTCGCGGCGTTATGCCCTTTAACACTTCCATCCCTGGTGCATATAGCTCTAACAACTGCTCTCTGGACGGCCGATTAAGACAAGCCAGAGCTGAGAGTCTTGCGCCCTTCGGTTTCTACTCGGCCAACGAAGACACGCCGAGGTGGGGGCCGGGCCGACTCTCTGGAGCACTCGGGTCCGTCGTGTCGTTACGCACCAACAGCTCGCCACAAGCTGCCCGGAGCAGGCCCTCGGTAGTTAATCGGCTTTTTCATTCCCCTCGAGACCTTCATGTCCAGGTACCCAGATAAGGCTAACGTTATTAGGTCTTCCCAGGCTGTTTAAGCCTGTAACACCCTCTTTGACTAATTTGGAGACTTCAGAGCTGCCTGACTGTCACTGAGAATGTAAATGGCTTTGAAATTTCTCCTTAGCATTTCTTCAATGCTAGCAAGTATAGCATATGTTGCTAGCAAGTGTACCATATGTTTCCGCTTGGAATATGCGAATTGCCCCATACTTTGGCTGACACTGCATTCCTTGGAATAAATTCCTGCCCCTGTACTCGACAGCATTTTAGCCATCAGTGTACCATATGAGGTGAATCCATCAGCCGATTTGAGTGCCCTCGTTCTCTTCCCTTGATAATATATGCACTCGGTACCTCTTGTTAAACATGTACGCTGGATTTATATCACGAGCATATCCACGATACAACACTTACGAAGATTGAGCACACTGAACTTTTTGATTCGGACTCATACATAGCATTATTTTCATACTAAGTCCAACAGCTCAAACGTCCAGCAACTCCAAAGGACTGTGGTGGTCTTAGACGGTAGCATATCGAACCTACAACCTAGTAAAAACAGCGCTTGCTAAATAGCGATGAATCAAATGGTATTTAATTTACACCAAAGCAGTCACTGCATTAATCTTTGATCTCTTTAACATGACGTTGGAACTCAGCCAAAACCCATTCCTTGCATTGGATGCCTTAGCTATAGCATCTAGCAAGTAAAATCTGAAAAAAATATGTCTATTTTTTTAGTTCAAGCCGACCCAAAGTAAGTAACGACATTTAAACTCATAATATTTTTTAGCAGGCTAAAGCCAATTTTGCTTCAATAAATGTGGGGAAAACTGGGGTACCAAAACTGTCACGTAGACCAGTCAATTGGAATTACATGAAAGTTTACAGTATCACCTCATAAGTGAGGCGCTCATAGCCACTTGTAATCACTGTTTGGTCAACGGTCAGTTGGTTAAGCATCGTCAGGCAAGGCCAATCCTTAGATCGGTGACCGCTTAGTGGCATTTGAACTGAACATCTCCATGTTTCGGGGGGCATGTAAAATGTCAGTTGTGGTTGTCATCAATCTAGACATATATCGTTAAGACAAGTCCGAGGCCTTAGTCTGAACAAGTCTGACACCAGGTTGGCTACTGACCAAATGACACATAAAATAACAATATCAGCAGTTTGTATGATACTGTGCTATTAAATTCCCATTCCCGCTGATTGCGCGCTTAATATTAGAAGAGCTCAAATGGGGAAACTTCAATGTTCTGCCTGCAAAATGCGGCCTGCAACCACAAAACGCCACTTCTTGACGTGTTCTTGTTATGAGAAAGGTTGCCTAGCCTGTATTTTTTTATGCAACCTAGAGACGAGACCAAGCAATACGCCTGCCAATGGTCTCCAATTCACTGCCGCTCGTCACCTGAGAGATTAGTTATTAAGTCTCTGGAACCCTGTAATTTCAACAGTTACACTGCCCTACATTTCGGAACACAGTAATGTTTACACATTGCTGATTGGCGGCACTGCAGTGGTACGTGGATGATCTTTTGTTTTTTATTATAATGAGGAGTCAGTATAGCGGCTTAGGGAGTATACCTTCCCTTTACTGCTATCGCAGCGCTTCCTCCGCTAATAAGCTAGAATAGTTTACCACCTACTACTGCAAACCGTTCATCTACAGGTAACAATGATATTAATTAGACAATGTATGGGTTTCACGAAAATAAATATTTACACTTTCGTCTATCTCGCTTGATGGTAAATAGCGGCTTAGGTATTTAGTCCTCATATTAATCGCAGCTTCAGTCGTCTTCGAATTCCTATTCTGAGTTCCAGGTACATTTTCTTGATTTTGAAGCTTATAACGTTGAAATCCTTTTACTGCCTTATGTCGTTGTCCGGGGTTTTTTTGCTGTAGGCAAAGAAAAAGAAAGTATTTTTTTTTATTTAATTTTAATAGTTTGATAAACGGCATGTTAAACGGAATGCCGTTCTTAACCCAATGGGTTTAGGAACGTCCTTGCTCTGAGTTAAAATACAAATCAAAACACTTTCTTTGAAATGACTAAATGAATGACATCTGTAGACTTTTTCAGATAGTATAGTTAGATACTATCTGTCTGATAGTACTAATTGTCCATGTGTCTACGCTAAGACTGTCTACTACATCATAATATTAATTATACCATAAAAACGAACGCCGATTTTCTTTAAGTTTTGTAAAAATCAATCCTTTACATATTTTTTGTTACGTTTTACTTTAGGCATATTTTGTATTGATTAATTAATACATTTTGTACAATCATCATCATCATCGTCAGCAGCCAAAATACGTCCAGTGCTGAACCAAGGTCTTAGAAGGGAGAGGTTGCCATAATCCCCAAGCTTAGCAGGCATATTGCAGATCGCAATATAGGTATCCAGAGGAGGATATACTCCAGTATAAATACGCTTCTGTCCATCTTCTTGCTTTCCCTTAGTCGCGAGTTACGGATGCCCAACAGGAGGAGATGGGTGGGTGCTATTCTTACCCAAACACCCCATGGCAATGGACAATTTGTACAATGGATCACATTGGAGATAGCATGATGTGCTAACCCTTCTGCCAAATTTTGTTCATATGGTCAGGTCATTCTTTATTTGTGTGCGTATTTTTGAATGTGTTGCGAGTTTATTATAGTGTGGGTATGCGTGAAATTGTATCTGTGTGTGTTTACTTCACCTCCCGCACCCCGCAAAAGTGCCACGAAAAATTTGTACGGCGAATCGACGCGATACTAGCTCCATTCTAATTACTCTGAGATCATATTAGATATTATGTACATATAATGTATATTTTGACACTTACCTTTTTATTACTGTCGTCACTTAACATAGCTCGACGGGTCACTTCGTCCGAATTACAATCATCTTCCTTTAATAATTAAACACAAACATTAGTTATTAAAGGCTTTTTGGAAGAATACTATTTTTCTGAGTAGGTAGATACAATAAAAATTTGCTTACTTGACTTGGATCAAGGTCCTCGTGTAGGTCTCTATCCATTTCAGTTGCTGGTTTTGGCTTTAAGTAAAATTAATGTCATTAGTGGTGAAATAGGACTATGGCTCAGTATGTTAGAAAGAGTATAGTCTAGCAGACATCAGCTCAAATAATATAGTTTCACTATAGTTTTTCTTTTAAAAGTTGTTATTTTTTCGCTTTCAAATATTTTAAGTATGCTCGTAGTAAAAAGATAAACATTTAAAGGATTCAGTTTGTGTTACATTACGCATATTTAACAGGTATTTAAACTCGTAAAAAGCTCGTCTGAAAACAAGAGAAAATTCTGCCACCTGTGGCTGTGATTTAGTTTTGTCTTCTTGGTTAGAACAACTTATGACTTAAAATAAGCATGTTAGGCCACTAGTAATCGCTGGTGACATTTCCCATACCTTTTCAAAGCTGCTTAGGTTCATTTACAACTAGCCAAATATAACAGGAAAGTGAGCCTTAATAGAAATAATAATAATAATAATAATATATTGGGACAATCCACACACGGTCATCCGATCCCAAACTAGGCAGAGCCTGTACTATGGAAACCAGACAACTGATACTAATACTTATATATATATTTTTTTTTGTAAATAAATACTTAAATAGATAAACAACACCCAGACACTTGGCGGGAATCGAACCCACGGCCCATCGGTTAGCAGGCAGGGTGTCTGACCACTAGACCAACGGGCCCGTCAAAAAAAAGTACTAAAGGAAAAGAAAGTACTAAAGGTTACCTCAATTAGTTCTTCCGTAAGTCGGCCCCAGCTCAACACGGTAACATTGGAGTCCACGGGGGTTGACGTCCTCTCTCCATCCAGAGGCACCGTGGTACCAGGTTTGTCTGACGTCATACCCGAGAATGTGTACACCAGAGCTATATCTGCGGTCCACCCCCTAAACTTAGGGTGTGTTACAACCCTTTCTATGGGCAGGTACTGTTCGTAATTTGAATCGAACATTTTCTTTGTACCGATCACGACGAAGGACGCTGTCAGCTCCGGTTGTACGTGTGGCTTTTTCTCTACGACACTAAAACGCAGTAATTGTAGAAATCAAAGTATATACCTATTTATAAGCTTAGCCCTCACGGAAGTGCACAAAATTAGTACAAATGCATACACTGATGGTGCTAAGTATTATAAAGGCTCATTTAAACGAAGCAAGTTTCTTGCCTGTTGCATATACCGAGGCAGTAATTGCCTTGCATCGTCTGAGCAACATGTCACATTCTTGTTCTACTGGGCAAGATTTGCATTCAATAATTACATTCAAATTTTCAACTAGTATCCGCGTGTAAACAGTTAATTACAATTCTTAAATGGCAATTATTGCGTTTCATTTATTGCATTCAATTATTGCTCTTGTATTACAAGAAAATGGCATCATGTAAATGAGACCTTATCTTACAATTATACCACTGGACTGGAATGTGGCCTGACTAACAAGATCCGGAAGAATATAATTATTGTAAGGATGTCAGGTACCCGTGGGGTGCCAGGTTAGAATTGTATCCCCCCATCTCCTCTCATTGGGTGTCGTAATAGTAATAGGCGACTAAGCGAGAACAGGAAGACGGGCAGCAGCGTCTTTCTTTTGGATTTATCTTCCATCTATACTGCGATCCCCAAGCCGCCTGCCAAGCGTGGGGGTTATGGCAACTCTTTTCTTCTAAGGGGGAGGCCTTTGTTTAGAAGTGGACATCTTTCGGCTGCTAATGATGAAGGTATCATGAGAGTAGTTATCACGCACGCCTTTCAATTAACGTCACTCAAAGTTCTGCAGCGATAGTATTCTCAAAGTCATACCTACTTACACTTTTTAGAGGTGCTTAATGAATTACCACACAGTGTGCTTGATGAACTCCTATGTAAACCGGATAGGTGTAGAACGTTCCTCAAGTCAGTATATTTATCACATGGGATCTTACAGACAACTGCAGACGAATAGCAGTAATTATTGTGCTAACATCTGAAGGTCTAATATGTACAGTTGTACACACAGGTTATTGCCAGCTGCTATCCGTGTGTGGTTGTCTGTGGGTACTACGTAATAAAGCTAAGTAAATTATTTCTTATCGCTTTAATTATCTGTTAATTTAAACATTCTAGCGAGTGAAGCAGCGATACATAAATCACCATGATTTTTCTCGCTGTTAATTTTTGTACCAACTTTTTGTAACCATTTCTTTTATTATGAATAAATGACTAAAAAAAAAAATTTGATTTTCTGTTCATGGGTAAAAAATAAATAAAACATTTTTGGTTTTGTTTATTACACTTAGCGAAGCAAATTTTACCTACACCCTACAATGTTAGAGAAACAATGCAACAACCTCTTGTGATTTAAGGGCACTCAGCTTATTTGCGTAATCTTTTATTCACAGAGCAACAAAGCTAGCCTAAAATCGTTCAACCAAACCTTAAGCGTCATTACGTCATTCGGCAGCTATAAATCGTTTACTTGCTTCACGTAAGTCCCTCGTTAAGTTATTGACGTGGGCAGCCGAGAGAACGGGCTTTTGGGTCTGTATTTTGTAAATCAATTGACTTGAATAATTCACTTAGCTTTCATGTATGCAAAATCAAAGTTACTCACATCCAAGTTGGTATTTTCTTTGATACAAATAATAAAGAATTCTGATTTAATAAATCCGATATTTTGTTGTGTGTTGTGTACTAATATACTATATTATTTATTTATAAGTTCGCTTGAAATAAGTCTGTGTACTTTAATCGCAAAATGGCAAAATATTGTTTTTACCTTTTTTTTACATAAGCATATATTATACCTACTATGTATATACCGGTGGATGCAAATAGCCAATTGTCGTTCATTGTAGCGTTCGAGGGGGGAGGCATATATTCAGCAGTGGACGTCTTCCGGCTGGTGATGATGATGATGATGATGTTGAGGAAGTATATATTTGTAACACCAATCGTTCCGAAAAATATAGAAGTACATAATATAGATGTTGTATAACGAACTATTCGTTCATCAAGAAGTCATTCTATTGTTACAGGCCTGCTAGTTACTTACTACAAGTTCATTTGTAAGTTAATAATTTGGTTGATAAATAAAGTTATTAAGATAAAGAACTACCGATGCCGATTTTCTTGGTACTACAGTGCCAATATGATCCTGAGGATGTTTATGGAGGGAATGGTTGTTCTCTGTTGGTTCCTTGATTTGCATGAGAACATACGAAAATACCTACTACAAGTTAATACAATATTAATAGAGGCTATGTTGTCTGACAATTAAATAATTAGTCGTGTTGACTGTTGGAAGTTTTGATTACAAATGTAACAACATTTTTGCCCGTCTGAGGTTCAGTAATTTTATTCTTTTTACCTAAATATACGGCAGCCGGTGTCGACCTACCAGTGCCAATCAGCGCCGATACGGCTGCACAATGGAAAGTGCGATACCACTGCACGGAACGTGTACAATGTCAACCTCAGAGTACGACCACTGCTAGACCGGAATTGATCAGAACTTATCGAAGTTTACTGTTGCTTATTGTGTACTTGATATTAATCTTGATCTTAAGCCTGATAATAAGTGGCATGCCTGCTTATGGATTGCATTGCTGCAGCTGCACTGAATTGCCCGTTGTCATCCTAAATATTAGTTATTAAGTCCCTTGAACCTGTTGCTGCAGTTATTGAACTCATGATATTTAATCACACTGTATTCCGTCTTTTTGTTGTTGTTTTCTGTTTGTTTTTAATTGTTTGATTTTGTAATACTGCAGCAATAAACGCTTTTTCTTTTCTTTCCTTTTTTCTTTCTTCCTTGAGCCGGGTAATTTCACCACTACCCTTCACACCAGAATATAGTAGCGAATGCACATTGATGCTTGGCGACACAATACCTGAAACTGCAATGGTATCTTGTCTTTCTGCCTGAACATGCCCTTACTTACAAGCAATGTGCGGCGGTGATCACGACGTTGTCATGTATAATTGTACCGGTGCACGTCCGTTTTGAATAGTCCGTGAAGACAATACTGGAATCAAGGAAAAGGCGACTAGATATTAGTTTATGAAAATAAGAAAATGTTATAATAGCCGCGAAATAACTAAGTGAAAAATAGCACGCTTTTCTACGTTGTCCGTCATCTAGGGTTATCCAATATAGATTACTAGCTGTAGCCCGCGGCTTCGCCCGCGTTGGTTTTTTTAGTAAATTGTGTTTTGAATTAGGGATCAAGGTTTTTAAAATATTGTTTACTCTGGACCTAATAAGTACCAATCTGTCAAGTAAACATAGTTAATGACATAGCCTGCATTTTTGTGTAAGGCATCGTAGCTCCTATTTTAGTGCCTCAATTGGTTTCTTAAATATTCGTTGCTATTTTTTTTTTAATACCGTCGATTGTGAGTTAGACTCTCACACCGAGGATTCCATTCCATGATTTGACCTATTAATATTATTTTCTTTCAAACACCTCAGATAGCAAAATAAAAATAATTTTTACAAAAAAAAAGAACCGCCTTCAAAATGCAACTAAAAAGCCTGAAATAATTTCTAAGAATTAGTGGTTTTTACATCTACATTGTTGGACTTGGACTACAACATATTATAAATACATATTACTATCAAAGACGGCGCCAAACTGGAAAACAGTTAGGTACCTACTGCCCTTGTCAGTATTTACTAGACGTTAGGCGCCGACTTCGATAGTAATATGTATTTATAATATGTTGTAGTCCAAGTCCAACAATGTAGATGTAAAAACCACTAATTCTTAGAAATTATTTCAGGCTTTTTAGTTGCATTTTGAAGGCGGTTCTTTTTTTTTTGTAAAAATTATTTTAATTTTATTATTTTTAGTGGTTCCCTTGGTGTATTATTAGGTTAAGTTTTAACAACTTATATTTTATTCTGACAAACAGCCAGTTTAATATTTATTTTAAAAACATCCACTAGATAACACAACTATGGACCATCACTAAAATATAAGCTTAAGCAAAAAAATTATAAAATTTACATGTGACAATATCTTAATAAAACTAACCAATTGCCATAAACCGAAGATATCTAGGTGTTATACTAGTAGTTCTCGAGAACCAAGGACTGCAAGCTCGGTGGGTCTACATTTATTTGTGCCGAGAACCCGTGTCTACCTTCTTGCTCCATCGTCAGACACTGATCACCATTTTTCTAGCAACTACTCATCGAGAGCTACCCAACGAGCCCAAACTCGACAGATCTACGTTTAATGGTGCAGTGATCCCATGACGACCTTCCTGCTCCATCATCAGACCCTGATCTCCATTTTTCTAGCAACTACTCGTCGAGACCTATCCAACGAGTCCAAATTCGGTAGGTCTACGTTTGTTGGTGCCGAGATACGGTGACGACCTTCCTGCTCCATCATCAGACGCTGATCACCATTTTTCTAGCAACTACTCATCGAGAGCTACCCAACGAGCCCAAACTCGGCGGATCTACGTTTATTGGTGCAGAGATCCCGTGACAACCTTCCTGCTCCACCATCAGACACTGATCTCCATTTTTCTAGCAACTACTCGTCGAGAACTATCCATCGAGTCCAAATTCGGTAGTTCTACGTTTAGTAGGCACGGCTAGGATAGGATGGATTGTTAATTTTATTACAGAGTTCCGGTGGCCATCTATGGCCTTCTTCATAAGATCCACTTCACCAAATGATAATTTCTGAATGAAAATGCTTGACTAGTTTCTAAAAATACCAAAAATGCTATATGTATGCCTATAATATTTAAGGAGTTCTCTCAGTTACTCATGGTTCCCATCATCAGAACAGGATTTTGAAAAAAATGGGACCAATCTGGAAGCATATCCATTCAATTAAAAAAATAATTTTCCAAATTGGTTCGTAAACGACAGAGTTCTGAGGTAACAAACATAAAAAAAAAGAAAAAAAAAAAACATACAACCGAATTGATAACCTCCTTTTTTTGAAGTCGGTTACAAAAACAAACCGCAAACCTGAGTTTGTTTGTCGAGTTTTTATTAGGATTACTAAAGAACTATACTACTTAGAAAGATCATTTTATTTTTGCTGTAAAATATAGATAAAACATGTATCACCTTTAATTATTTCAGATTTTTCCCTCCACAAACTTCAGTGATAAGAGGAGATAAACGGTATTTTTTTGACATTTTTGATTATCAGCCATAAACTATGTAACATATGCGATGCATATGCATTTGCAATCCTATTATTTACTTATGTGTCTGGGTGTTATATCTATATACGTGTTTATTTCCAAAAAAAATTAGTATATAAGTAGGGTAAAAGTGGGATAGTTGCCACACTTTTTGAAATTGCTTTATATCTCTGTTATAAAAGCAAAATTCTTTACTTTTAATACGGGTAGGTACTTTGGTTTATTATCTTCAATCTGATGAAAGGAAAAACAATTATCTTTGATATTTCCAGAGTATTGGCGATTTTTGTGGACCTCTAAATTTTGGGGCATCTATCCCATATAGGGGATAATTGCCTTATCTATGTAAATTACGTTTAGGATAGATGCCCCGCTGAAAAAAGAGGCCATCTATCCCGCAAAAACTTTGATTTCACCTTGCCTTTCCATGAAATTGCACAGAGACATGCAACCCGGTCAATTTAGTGGTAGTTGTAGAGTCTTTCGAAAGATAAATAAAATAACATGTAGTCATCCGCCAAACTAGAGAAATTACAATCGAGGCAACTATACCCCTGGGGCAACTATCCCGCTTTTCCCCTATTAATTAGTATCAGTTATCTGGTTACCATAGTACAGGCTCTGCCTAGTTTGGGATCAGATTGCCGTGTGTGGATTGTCCCAAGACATATTATACATATTATTTTTATTATATTATTATGGGGTTGATAAGTAGAACATTTTTCTCACAGTGCACTCTAGCTTTGAATATACACGTTCGGTTTAGTAGTTTAAGATATGTGACATTACAGAGTCCATTTCGTGCCATTGTAATTTTTTTTCTGTGCATGCCTCTTGGTAACCGCTGAGGGTTGAGGTCTGAGGGCTGAGTGGACGTAATCCTCAGCGGTTGATTTTCAAAAATTGCTGAAAATCTGTTTGCTCAATTGTTTTGTTTGGTTCATTCACTGAGTTTGATTACTGAACTTGCATTATAGCTTAAATGGAAATCCTTCTTCATGCAATCTTTGCAACCGCATTAAATGACCTTAGGGGTTGTTTTTCGAAAAATGACAGACATATGTTTCCTAGATTCTTGTGTGCAATATGTAAAGAAAGTCTTGTGACTATAGGGCAAAAAATTTTTTGAACACCAATTAAAACCATTTAGGGGCAGATTTTCAAAAAATCCTTATTTAGATATTATGCATTGCTTTTATTTGATGATCATGTGATGATTTTCTTTTTTTTCATACACACTTTGATACTCCATTTGACCTACCGAGGGGTTGATTTTAGAAAAATGCGGAAAATTAGTTTATTTAATTATTGTGTTGAGTTAATTCACCGAGTTTTACATAGGTCACACTAAAAGTATCCGGAACCGGTCACTTACATAAACAATATTTAAAAAGTAATTACAACATTTTAAAATGGAACTCTGGCTGTAGAATGCAGTTTGTTGCATCTGACTGTCAATTGTTTTTACATTGTGGCGCCATTTTAAAAATTGCGTGTCTACATTAACATGGATTTATCTCGGCAAAATTTTAGTAGTATGATTTTCTACGATTTTAAGTGTAATTTGACAGCTCAACAGAGCATCGCTCGGCTTCAATCTTCTTTTGGCAATAAAGCACCATGCAAGATGACTATTCATAGCTGGTTTGCAGAATTCAAGCGCGGTCGTGTCAATCTCAGTGACGAATCTCGCGATGGTCGCCCGTCCACCGCTGTGAAAAACAAAAACATCGATGCTGTGCGCCGTATGATTGAAACAGACAGGCATGTGACCTACCATGAGATTCGCGCATCCTTAGACATAGGAATGAGTCAAATACAATCAATCCTACACAAACATTTGGGTGTAAAAAAGCTGTGCTCACGGTAGAT
This sequence comes from Furcula furcula, assembly GCA_911728495.1. Taxonomy (NCBI): domain Eukaryota; kingdom Metazoa; phylum Arthropoda; class Insecta; order Lepidoptera; family Notodontidae; genus Furcula; species Furcula furcula. Next base: position 8,619,681 of record OU452254.1, on the reverse strand, counting down.
CCCACACAATTTGACCTAGGCTCAAACAACGAACCGCGTCACTTGGTGCAGTTCCATGCTTACCAGATTCAACGAAGGTGCGTCAAATTTCGTGTAGGACATAGTTACAGATGACGAAACATGGATTTATTGCTACGATCCCAAAACAAAGCAGCAATCGAGCTATGGGTCTTTCAAGATGAGCTAAAGCCAACCAAAGTGGCGCGCGTGAAAAGTGCATCTAAGCGGATGATTGCTTCTTTTTTTAATAAAATTGGACACGTGGCTACTGTTGCTTTAGAGAATCGTCATACCTTGAATAGTGACTGGTACAAGACCATTTGTTTACCGGAAATTATTGACGAACGCCGTAAAAATAACCGGAAACACCGTATCATCTTGCACCACGACAATGCTAGTTTCCACACGGCCAGACAAACAAACGAATTTTTGAAGGTGAAAAACGTAGAACTTATGAGCCATCCTGCATACATCCCCGACCTGGCACCTTGTAACTTTTTTCTGTTCCCAAAAATTAAGAACCAACTACGCGGTCCACGATTTTTGTTACCAGAAAAGGCTGTTGAAGAGTATGAAAAACACGTTTCTGAGGTCACCACGGAGGAGTGGCATAAAGTTTTCAAAATTGGTTTAATCGCATGAAAAAGTGCATTTACGTAAAGGGAATATCTATGAATATTTTGAGAAACAATAAATTCATTTTTGACCTTTAATAGTATTTTTTTCTTATTCATTCCGGAAACTTTTAATGCGCCCCACGTATATTTGCAAAGTTTTATCAATTCAGCATGATTTTTTTTCCACGTTTCATGCTAAAACCCTTTTAAAGGGCGATTTTCAAAAAATTCTGATACATGTGTTTCTTTAATTCTTTTGTTCTGTATACTGGCAAAGTTTCGTGTCCGTGTGACGAAAAAAATTTTTTTTTCCATACAAACTTTGGGAGCCCATTTGACACACTTAGGTGTGGAATTTTGAAAAATCCGTTCTTATTGTTCACCTAGACTATTTGAATAATGTTGGTTCCAAATTTCAAGACTGTACGTTAAATGGTTTTGGATGTATCGTGATTCCTAGAAAACACCCTGTTCTTTTATTAATATAGATTACTTCGTGGAAACTTTAGGGACTACGATCAGATTTGAATTCAAAATTACTCCTTCCAACAGTCCTGTTGAAAAGAATATTTTCAACAGGACTGTTGGAAGAAATAACTTTGACGATAGAAAATACTATTTTAAAATTACTAAATAGTTATTTGTGTAAAGATATATGTAGAACGGTTGACAAGCAATCTATTTTTAATGCTCCCACGGCCAAGGGCAAGATTCACTTCGTATCATAATTTTGTGGTAATACCTACGTAACTAGAATTTTATGTCATAAAGTCATAATAGTCGAATCCAAAATTCCAGGGCTAAAATACTTACTCAATTAATGCAATAAACGTATGAATGTCAACTGGTTCTTCATTTTTGTTATCATCTTCTTCGATTTCCGCCTGTCCTGTTCAAAGAATATTTGAAAGAAGTGTTAAAAGTAATAAATCATACATTTCTATAGACAAAATAATTCTCTGGTCTGTTTAATTTGTGTTGTCGTACCTGCGGGTACGAATCCTGTGCAGAGTTATTTCTGTGCAAGCAAACCTTTACTTTGTGTACCTAGTTGTTCCTTACTGGTAAGGACAATATGGGGTACCCGTGGGGCGTCCGGGTAAGAATAGCACCCTCCCATTTCCTCCCGTTGGAAGACCGTAAGAGGCGACTAAAGGAAAACAAGAAGACGGGCAGCAGCTTCTCTCTATTGGATTATCTACCACTTATACAGCGATCCCCAAGATGCGTGCAAAGTGCGGGGATTACGTTCCGTGCCCGTGGCACCCCTGGAAGATACCCCTGGGGGTGCCACGGGAACTTGAATTCGGACCCGTGGCACCCCCATGTCAATTAGTGCAGTGCTTTTATTGTTTTTAGGTACTTAGTATTAAAACGATGTATACCTACGATTTAATTTTGTTTTATAGATAGATAGATAGATAATACTGTATTGCACACCAAAATAACATAAAAATACAAAGAAGAATAATCAGGGTTGGTATACATTGGGCGGTCTTATCGCTAGCTGAGATCTCTTCCACACAACCTTAATAGGATTATGGTAACCTTTCCCTTCTAAGGGGGAGTCCTTTGTTTAGCAGTGGACGTATTTCAGCTGCCGATGATGATTATGACTGTATAATAATAATAATATCTTGGGACAATCCACAGACGGTCATCCGATCCCAAACTAGGCAGAGCCTGTACTATGGAAACCAGACAACTGATACTAATACTTATATACTTTTTTTTTGTAAATACATACTTAAATAGATAAACAACACCCAGACACTTGGCGGGAATCGAACCCACGACCCATCGGTTAGCAGGCAGGGTGTCTGACCACTAGACCAACGAGCCCGTCAAACATAGAAGGTGTATGAAACATAGAAGGGTAGTAGATAATAATCTTTGCTAGATTTATACATAAGTAACGGTTCAAGCCGTTTTACGCTTGTAACAATGATATTATATTATTATTTAAACAGAGATAGGCCATTAGCGCACGCAAAGTCGGGCACTGACGGGCCCGTTGGTCTAGTGGTCAGACACCCTGCCTACTAACCGATGGGTCGTGGGTTCGATTCCCGCCAAGTGTCTGGGTGTAGTTTATCTATTTAAGTATGTGTCTGGGTGTAGTTTATCTAGTTTGGGATCGGATGACCGTGTGTGGATTGTCCCAAGATATTATTATTATTATTAAAAAAAAAAAAAAAAAAGAAAAATGTGAAGACATTAAATTAACCCCGAAGCTTTCCTGGAAGATATTAATACTATGATTGTACTTATTGCAAACCTGTTCCTGCTTCCACCCCCTTTGTTATAATCATTAAATTTAGAAAATACTTTTTTTAATATGTATTTATTTAGGGGCTTTTGTATAGAATACATGCCAACCTCATTAGATATATGTAAATTAATTTAAAAAAAACGGTAAGAAATAGGATGTAAAAATAAAAGATATACAAGATGGACTATAAAAGCTGGGAACTCATGAGTACGAGCAGAGTTGTAGCCGCTTGGATTGCTTAAAATACTATGAAATATTCTTAAGTTCTGTCTGGTCAGGGTCATGCGTTCCATCAGCTCTCCAACAAAATACTTACGAAACCATATAAACCACAGTTCCATTTAGTTATTTTACCATAGCGTATGGGTGGGCGTTGAAACTTTTTGAGTCGTAAACGAATAAACTAGTTAACAGTCCACTGATTCACTAGTTTAATTATAGACTACTTTATCAATGTACTATGATCAAAGGCGACATTCAACGTCCAACTAAGCATCCAACGTCGACCACAAAATTTTTCGTCAACGGTATAAACTAGTCTAATTTTAGACTGTTTTTTAGACTGTTCTATCGTGGCCGATAAACGGTTTCGTTTCGTCGAAGGTAAATGCGTCGACGACCATCACACTATTATAGTGAGATTTGTAATAACGTTACACGAAATTAGGTATATTTCCTTCAACGACATAGTGCCTGCGCACGTATCCACAAAACTTATTACCACCAGTAACACTTTTTGGGGAGAAATACTCGCCTTGGCCAGATCGCGAAGCTGAGGGTTAATTTATAAAATAAGCAAAATTACTAACTCGCCTGACTTCGATATCTGGCAGCAAGAACATAATTGATTGCTGAACAAGTGCACACCACGAGCACTATATGTGCCAAGAACATTCCGATAGTAATTACATATCGATACAATGTATTATAATTGAATTGCACTTTTAATTAAATCGATAAGCCAACTGCACGGATTACTTGCGTGGGCTGATGTAAAATTGTAAATATGTACATTATGTACATGTTTACCAACCCCTAGCACCAAAGGTTGTTTTTGAAAATTCGCGAAACACGTATTGATTTATTTTATTTAGAGAATCTTTTCAGTAAATTTCAAGTCAATCGAACCATACAATAAAAAGTTTCATACAAAAGAAAACACCCTATTTAACCCCTTTAGGAGTCGAATTTTCAAAAATCCTTTCTTAGTGGAGGCTTACGTCATAAGAAGAACCTACTGTCTAAATTTCAGCTTTCTAGGTTCAGTGGCTTGGCCTGTGCGTTGATGAATCAGTCAGTCAGTCAATCAGTCAGGACAAGTAATTTTATATGTATAGATTAAAATTAGAGAAAATAAGCGATAACTTTACGATATTAGATATGAATGTTGAGATAGTAAGCCTAATAGGTAAAATGTCCACGTAGGTCCGCGATAGAATCATTGGTATTTTTTTTTGCAGCTAACACGGCGAAATGTTTTAAATAGAAATATGCTATCCCACGACCCGGAGAGAAGGCCAACATCTGGTAAAAAATAAAAATCCAAACGCAGTGAATTATTAGAGAGGGTCATAAGTGTTAACGAATACACAAAAACTAGGAAATTCTAAATACTGTATGGGCTAATAGCCATTTTAACTGACGGAATTTATTACGGTCGACATTACAAAAAAGAAAGGGGTCGCGTGGTTTTGTGTTTCAAGTTTTTCAGGTAATCGTACGCAGAGAGAGAGGGCGGCCGCGGGGTGTGGGCGGCGGGCCCGAGGTGACGCCACGCGGATATGGAAAAAGGCCAAGCATGGCTTGGGCGAGGACATTCAAGGACCAACGAGACGACGCACGAGACATCTCGTTTAGATAATTAAGATCTTGTAGTAAAAATTTAAATTATTTAGTTTGATATTTTTTTATATTAGAGTCAGTGTCGTCACAAGTACAGATCGGGGAAACCCGATCTCGTCAAGTAAGTTATAGTTAATAAAATATATTATTAAAATAGGTCATTTTTCAGATTATAGGAATAAACTAATCACACTGATTATAAAAGGTCAATATTGGCTCATGTTCAGCCACAGACAGGTTCATTATAAAACATTTACCTGTCATCACCAAAGTAATTATTTTATTGCTATTATGTTTGTAATACCAGTCACCGTGTATATTCACGTGCTCGTACGGTTACTCTAACGAGAAGACTGGGGCGGATGCCTAAATAAGGGACCTAGATCCACCAATACCATTGGAAATTATGTAATTATTGTAAAGTGGAATTTATAGTGGGATTCTCTATCTGTGTGTGTGGTTGGTTTATGAAACCTTAATTAAGTTATGTTACTTCAGGGATCTTGTAGAAAATGTACAATTTATCTTGTGTTTGCATGTCTGTTTTACATTTTGTGTCCATACTGTGTTTAGAGTAAGTTTGTTTGGCAAAGTAATGGGTTTTTCTGTTTCGATCTTTGGATTTTCCCGTTACTATTCAAGGCCCTAGGAACCCAAAGATCGGGTCAACCCCTCACTAGTGTTGAGAGGTTGAGCTAAATCACATAATCAGTTTCGAGATTTGGGGGAAGGAAACAAGTCTATTATAATTTTATCTTAAAATTAGAGTAAAAGATGTAAAAGATGTGAAGATACATGTTTAGACCCACGGTTTTATGTGTATGTGCAAAATAGCTCAGAGACTTTATATCATACTTTAATATACATAAATTAACGAGAGATCGCTCTGATCGTCTCAGGGTGTTGTAGATCAATATTCAACTTCTGATAGTCTTGTAAAACCTTCTCCCGAGTCAAATATCAAATATTTTAAATGAATAAATACTAATTAATTGAACTCTAAAATAATCTTTCCTTTCTTATTTTAGTATAAGTCCTTTATAAATAAGTCTTACTATATCATACTCTGGGCGATATAATAGGTACACTATTGCAACCCGTCTGACAGACAGTAACTTAACACTGAACACTGACTCATCTAATCCTAGGTAGGTTTGCCAGATTAACTCGACTATGGATTATAGAGATAGATCAAAACAAGATAGGCGTAGATATAGAACGACTGGCTCTTCAGGCTAGCTGTTCAGATCGCAGTATTATGTTCTGATTAGATTAGGGATATTAGCACACTACTACGAGCAGCGGAAGCCACGCCACGGAAGCGACCAACGGGAATCTTCGTGACTTCGGCGGATAAGTAACCATTAGATTAGGCGGACAGTAGGGCCATGATAGAGGACTCAGAGGTGCCATGTTGACAGGGATAATTTAATTGATTATACCTTCTAGTCTCGACCGATGCGAATATCACTTCACTAATTTCTACATATTGACAGAGCTTTGGGTGCAGCTTGGGTCGCATATACACGCTCTCCTCAGACCGACTCCCGATTTGCTGGGTGGCCACCCAATTAAACTCCGTAGCTATGAAACATATAACATATGACGATAAATTTATCTGGAGGTCAATGACTATAACGGTCAATAACAAATATCTAAGATATCTAATGATATCTATCGCTTCGCAGCGGGTTAGGGACAAGGGAAAGGTCTATTGCCTCCGCCTGGATTGGCAGTAGGGTTAGGGCGGCAACCGAGCTGGCCCAGAGAGTGCAGACACCTTTGGTATCTCCCCGTCGTAGAGTTCACCTGTGTTCCACTGATTAGATCACTCACCTTAGTTGTTGATAGGACGTAAGGAATCGAATTGCCGTCGGTGTTAGTTAAACTCAACGATTTTACCTCAGCTAAATTGAGCTGGACCAAATAACTATCGTTTTCTCTAAGTTAGTAGAGTTAAGCTACTGGCGTCTGTTTGGGCCGGTAGATTAGCTATTATCTAAGGTGAACCTAGTCAGAAAACCAGTGGCTTTACTTCGGCTGTCAAACTATGTATTAAAAACAGACTCAAGTCTGAACGACAGTGAAAACTAAAGAGGCATCAATCCGCTATCTGTTAACAATGGCATCTCTCAGTCGATTCAAATTATCTCAAGTGCACTATCATACATACATATATATATATAGACGATCACGATCACATACTTTACACACCTCGCCAGAGGCTGTGCCACCACAATGTCAATAATTTAGGAAGATACAATTTATACAATCATAGTTTGGTAATTTACAATTGCCATTCAAGAAAAGTTTTGCATCTTTTTCCCACTGCTGACTTTGTATTTCTGTAAGTTATGGCCATCAGTGCCCGTGGGGTGAGAATAGCACCCTCCCATCTCCTCCCCGTCGGGTGTTCGTAAGAGGCGACTAAGGGAAAGCAAGAAGGCGGGCAGCGTCTTTCTATTGGATTACATACCACCTATACTGCGATCCCCAAAACGCCTGCCAAACGTGGGGATTATGGCAACCCCTCCCTTCTAAGGGGGAGGCCTTTGTTCAGCAGTGACGATGGCCATCAGTGATGGCACTTGATAACAAGTTCCAAGGAAACAGTAAATTTCTCATCGATTTATTAACATCACTGAACAACAGCACAATAAGATGACATTGACACGGAGATGCCGCTCCACTCAAGGTACTGTGCCAAAGGCAAGCAGCAGCTATATCAGCAAATCTTCGTGCAGCAGGTGTAGATTGTGATTTTGTGACATTAAATGAACTCGCGACAAATTTAATTAGAAAGATGGATGGGAGTAGTTAAATACACAAATTCCAATTCTACTTTCAGTCAGCGATATTGTGTAATCACTATCACTACATAAAATAAAGTCGCTTCCCGCTGTCTGTCTGTCCCTGTGTATGCTTAGATCTTTAAAACTACGCAACGGTTTTGATGCTGGCTGCTGCACAAGTGAACTAATTGATGACATCTATATGTTAAAGTGCTTTGTGTCTTACCTGACGAGGCACTGCTTAACAGCAGAAGGTAAATGTTAGACGTGTGCCACTGTGATCTTAGATCGGTCATGCTCGCCATCGAAAAGTCTTTGCTTGTGGCGGCTTCGTGTGGCGGGTCACCCCCTTCCCTCCAATATGGTTGAGGGGAGTGATGGCTGCTGCTCGAGTCAAATCGTGTGCGGGTGCTGCTTGGGGGGACTGGTCCGACTACTATCCCTTTGGTTTTTTAGTACTTTCGTCGTATTTTATTGTTTTTTTCTGTCTTATTTGATCTTTTCAACGGCAAGACACACTGTCTGTCGCTCTGATCTAATTGTAACATGACACACTGTTTAGAAAAAAGTGAAAAAATGACAAGCCTGCTGAGTTTCTTGCCGGATCTTCTCAGTTGAGGCCGCGTTGTGATCCGATAGTAGCTTCTTTTTTGTTTTTAAATAAACATGACCTTTCAAAAGTGCCGTTAAGCCTATTTGAAATAAACTATTTTTGAGTTTTATGAGTTTTGAGATGCGGTTTTTCATAGGTAGTAGATAGAGGGATTCAAGAGGAAGGTTTATATAGTAGAGAAACACTGATAATTTTAGAGGTTTCTAAGGTGATGTTGTAAATAAACACATATTTTTGCGCTTACTTTGCAAACGCTGTCTGAACACTACGAGATAGATCAAAATAATGTACTACAGTATTGTATACCTTAACAAGGTCTACAAAAAAGTCTGTAATGGTACATGTTTATCTCTTAGGGATAACCCACAATAACCATTTTTATCCTTTATTTTTTACGAAAAATAATGGCTTAATTACGAAGCAATTTTAAGCAATACAGCATTAATCCTCATCCAATTATGCATGTATAAATAAATTTTTCACCACCCGTGTGAAGCCGGAGCGGCCGGCTAGTATCTAACCATCCAATGCTACAAATCATGTTTGCTTGTAAATAATATTACCATGACGTCATGAAATTTAATAACACATAGATTAGAAGGCCCCTCTAGAGCTTCTCAATGGATTCCTTATACCTCGGGTTACAATGCAACCCTATTTCTATTTCATATAAGCCCTCTTAAGAGGTCCATAGTGGCTGCAAAGCTAGGTCAAGTGCGGGTCGCGAATATTGCCAAGGTTGACTTGGTATATTGGCAGACACTTAAGCACGTGAATGCATTTGAGGGATAAGGTTCAAGTTGAAGTTTTTCTGACGTTGTATTTTTAAGGATTTCGAGATGACGATTCAATATTTGATTGGAACGTGAGAGGTTTTCTAATCCGATTGCAGTTTTGAGATTTTACATTTAATAAAAGGTGAAAGTTCTGACGCCGAGTGTATTAAACGTTGTGTTCTTAGCTATCGCGTAAGTTACACTTAAAATAGACTATATGAAGCAAGTGGATACATATTATTTAATAAAATACACTTTTACGACAGGGTTGGTAAAAAAAGAAAATTACCAAAACATCTAGAGTTCTTATGCTCTATAACATTTTTACTATGCCTTCTAAAATATTCACAAATTATCTGAAAGTACAGACACTTTATCCGTTTAAAAAACTAAATTTAAATATTTCAGATTAAAATGAAACTAATTTTACGGATTATATCGCGGTTTATTTTTGATTTTAATTAGAAGACCTGAGGGTACCCTAAGACAACTATGACATTTGAACTGCTACCACCTCAGTCCGCCCGTGACCATGAATGCTGTAAAGTATTCGAAACGTCGGGTAATTAAAATCAAAAATAAACCGCGATATAATCCGTAAAATTAGTTTCATTTCAATGTGTAATATTCTCGTAAATATCAGAAATCATTATTTCAGATTATTTCTAGAAAAATCATCCAAATGTGACATAGGGTTAGAAAAATCTCATTGTCTTGGTATATGGATAGCACACCACTCAAAATACGTTAGGGATTCTGTTAGTGACGTCACTAAAGCTTTGTTATTGTTTTTTTTTTATATTTCAATTGTTTATTTTTTATTTATTCTTGATCTATAGAATAACATAATTACAAGACAAAATTATTTAAAACAGCACATTATTTAAATACGTGTTCCTTCCATCCATTACCCTATGTCTCCCTATTAACTATGTCTGCCTATGTGTATGAATGTCTCCTCACTTGAGTTTTGTTATAAATTTAAAATATTATAAAAGGAAAATATGTTACAAAACCAGTGATTAATTATTTTTGTCTGAAATTAATGAAACAAAAAAAAAACCAAAACGACAGCGTTTCTCAAAATTTATTTAATGGAAATTTTTCAGTTCGCTAGAGATTGCGTGAACGCCATACGCCATACCTATCGCAGTCGCTAACGTTCCCAATGCCCGTTATTCTAGCTATTAACACGGTACCGTGAAAAGAATTGGCTATATAGACAACCATTACGCCGTGGTTGGAACTGCAGAGGAAGCGCACGTAATCCTATGTTCAGACGTGCTATTTTAAAACCACAATACAACGAAAAAGATGTCTGCAAACTACTAGTATTTTTTCTTTCCTAGCTGGTGAAATTACTTGGCTCAAAACATTTAATAATTTGTATGTCAAACGAAATGAACAAATGTATTGTTAACCACAGTAGGACATCGCACTAATACCCAGGCAGAAAACATTCGTGTATTCACATCAGTGACCTCATACGATGTACTCGCGTCAACACTGTAGGCGTGGCGACAGCGTTCAGAGACCTAAGCTAAACAAAATCGCAAATCGTTGGAATCCACTAGCTAGGTAGAGCTCTATTGCTGGGGTGATTCTGGCAAGGTCCAAATGGATCTCTCCACAGCGTCGCTGTAGGCCACCGAGGAGGCTCTCTGGCTCTGTCCCAAAAAAGGTGCAACTGCATCGCACTGAACTACGCGACACGGCCCGAATTGTCTTAAAGTTAATCAACTTTGCCGCGTAGTGTAGTGCGGCTTTTTACGATATTTGATCGCGTTTGCGTCGTCCCTCGCCGCTCCACTGCATCCGACTAGTACGGGTTTACGTTAAAAGTTGCCCGTCTGTGTAGACCCAGTGTCGTATCTCCTTAGTGTGTTAAACATGTATAATATTGACATTACTTTCTACTAAAGTTTGGTCGTTATGTTAATGTAGATGGCGATTCGGAGTGTGTGGAATTTATAGTTTGAGATTTCGTTGAGCGATAGATTCGGTTGACTAATGTTCGAGATTATCTGATCGCTATTGATAGCATTTGGAATTAGCAGTGATCTTCGCTTCGAAATTTCGCTTGCGTGATTCACGATCGGAGGTGGCGCCATCTATCATCTTGTATGTGGTGCCACTCGCTGTTCATCGTTATATTATATACCACATGTGGCGTAATCTGAATAGGTCGAGTCGCCACAGGTAATTGCTCTGCTACTAGGCTGAGTTTTCTGCAGTATTACAGCAAGGGTACTGTAGTACTTTTTCCCTTTGCTGCCAGCGCAATGATTCCTGTGATAAGAGTTGGCAACGAGCAAATGATGCTCCTGTCTTAGCCAGCAGCTACATGCAGGCCACTTTTGTTGTGAACCTTCTGACTTCATCGTCAGATCAGTTCTACCTACTACTATTTTTATTAAAATCTTTTAGTTTATTCGTAGTTGCTTAACTATTTTAATCGAGATAACTTAACTCCATCCGTAAAATACCTGTAGTTCCGGTGGCCATCTGTGGGATGGTGAACTGACAAAGGGCAGTTCCTCTTCTCCAGAGTGTACTTTCTGAATTTTTACTTAATTTGTTGTTGTACTCGTAATATCAAATATAACCAAAATTGCTATAGATAGATATACACTTTATTGTACACACAAACTTACACATAAAATAAAGCACATAAAAAACACTTAAAAATGAAATATGTACAATGGGCGGCCTTATCGCTATTCGCAATTTCTTCCAGGCAACCTTGGGTTGGAATAAAGAGAGAATGAAACATAAAAATGGGGTAGTTAGTTGGTGCAACAATTATGATACTTAAAAAACAAAAAAAAATAAAGAAATTAAAGAGGAGATAACAGAAAAAAACAAAGCTATATATGCTATATGTACGCCTATAATATTGGAGGAGTGCCATTAAATCAGGATCAAATTTTGATGAAAATGGGACCATTCTAGAAGTATAATATTTAATATACTTTCAAAAGGATTCTGAAAAAGAGATTCCCAAATCGGTTTATAAATAATGCAGTTCAGAGGTGACAAAGATATAAAAAGCATCTACAATTTGATAATTCTTAAAAGTAAGACCGTCGGGCTGGTAGCTATTGACATTTTTGGTGGTAGCATCAAAGTTCGGCCGTACAAAGAGAAAACGCCCCCAGTCTTATAGGTACTTTACACTAACAGAGGGGCGGCAGTTTCGTGGAAGTATTTTACTTTATGTAAATATTTTAGGCCACTGTTATGGCTTCAAACTTCTGGTAGTACATGAAATAAAGTGTTTTATTTCACAAAACAGGGATGCAAATGCTTGATTTGTTAGAATTTTGGTATATTTGGTAAATAAAACATTACCAAATATACCAAAATTCTATGTCTGCCTATAATATTTGAGTAGTTCCATTAATTCCCCTTAGATACCATAATCAGTATTAAGATTTTGATGAAAATTCCATTCCATTCTGGAAGTATCTTACTGTAAGTTTTTAAAAAATGGGTTTGTATTTCCATTTATTACAATTTAATTTACATATCTAAACTTCATTCACTTTATTAAAACATTTGCGCTAGCGTTTAATGAAATCCTTGCATACATCAAAACAGATTAACCGCAAATTGTAGTTGAAAGGGTTTTGCTAGTCTAGAAAGCAAACAATATTTTGATATTCAATTTTAAATAGCTTTATATGTACTACCATACCGTTATGCAGGCAATTCGTAACACAAACATTGCAGGATTTTCATGAAAACTGAGGTTTACTCGCTAGAAACACGTAAAATATGTATTTTGCACTTAAAGCTTAATTCTAGTCCCATGTTAGTGTATGAATGTCTATTTATTGTTGTTCTTTTATAGTTGACTTGTAGACAAAAACTCTACGACATAGGCATTTGTATTTCTACTCAACTACAGAAACATAAAAGTTCATCACAAACATAATTTTAATGGTACCAAAACGATGAGATGAATCATGATGTTCTAAGTTAGTCTTTCTTATATTGGATGATAACACCCCTTTGTGGATGCTGGAAGCTTTTAAAGAGGTAGTAGAAGGTCCAGAGAAAGATAGGCGGGTTAAGAAAGATAGGGGCCCACAGAGGCGAAAACTAACCAACGAAATTCGAAGAGGCTGCTCTGATGATTTTTTTATTTATTTTCAAAGAGGTTTGTGCGAAAAATAATTTGAGCTAAAATGTTTGTGTAAATTAATAACCAAAACAAAAAAAAATTTGTTCGTAAATGTCTGACCAGTGGGGTGTCCGGAATTGCACCCTCCCATCTCCTCCCGTGGGTGCCCATAAGAAGTGACTAAGGGAAAATAAGAAGACGGGCAGCAGTGTCTCTCTATTGGATTACCTGCCACCTATAGCTATACCTTCGATACACAAGACGCTTGCCAAGCGTGGGTATTACCCCTCCCTTCTAAGGGGGTCTGACCCGACGATGAAAAATATGTCGTAAATTGTACAATTACTGTAACAGTACTACTAAGTTGACTTCTTGTGATCTAAATATATGTTTATGACAAGGAACAGAATTGGTGTCCGAAAACTCTGTACCAGCTACAGAGCAAAACAGAAATAATTTGTACAAAACAAACGTGAAATTTACTACACTCTAGAGCTCGCTGAGTTGAATTTATTGTACGCAGCGCAATTCTAGAATTTTAAACAGCGATACCTGCACTGCAGTCTGGGGCTTAGGTGATATCACTTACGTTACGTCTAAACGTCGACCGATACGGTCATAGAAAACAGAACTATTTATTTATCTACCAATGGTATTGCTTCATGACGTAGAAAAAATGCTACTTTTTTATTTTTATTTATCTTAGTTTGGTTTTATTTATGTGTCTGTCTTATTATATCCACTTTACTTTTTGGTAATTTGCTTATACTTACTTTTCTTACTGCTACGAATAAACAAATTTGTCTTCTTTCTTCTACTATATTTTTATATTTATGTACTTCTACGTTAATTGAAATGTAAATACAAATATGGCTGGTGCTTTAGTCTAGTTGGAGCAGCTTTTCTTGTAATGTGTGTACTCTAACAAACTGTGGATAAGGTAGATTTTTGCGTATTAAGCGAATATAATTAATTTCACTGATTTTCCATTTGACCCAGGCAGGCAGGTTTGAAGCTCAACCTCGAATATAAATAAACCGTCTTGTTCTGTAAGGTCGAATTTTATTAGGCTTAACCTATATTCAGAACTGCTACTGAATTGTGACGCCATCCAGCAGTTTAATCGGTCATGTTTAGTGCTAGCACTATCAATGTAATGACGTTGGTTCAAGACAAATTTTCCGTCTTGTTATATAAAGTTTAGATAGTCCGTGTGCTGCAACTAAGTTAATAGCAACTATGCAAGATTATGTAACAGTTATACGTAACATTTGGTGTTAATGGTCTTCTTCTTCTTCTCCCTCGCTCTGTTCCGTTACACGGGGTCAGCTTTACCAATTTGGCGCTATTTTTGCCATTGTTGAGTGTCTTCCTCTGCCAACCCTAGCCTCATCATGTCTCTATGGACATCCGTTCACCAGGTGGATAGCGGTCTTCCTCTTCCTCTCCTACTAATTGAAGCCATGGAAAGGCACTTCTTCATGACGTGGGAATCTGGTCTCTGCATGAAGTGATCGTACCATCGTAGTCGTGACTCGACTATTTTATCAGGTATTGGAGCAACCTTAAAACTTCCCTTCGTTACGCATTTTATTCTTTAACTATCTGTACCCGCGGCTTCGCACGCAGCCAGTAGGTAAGTAATTTAAAAAGGTTCCCACATGCCCTGGTTGACCCCCACAGGTCCCGAGGACCTGGGATCCTTACCAATGCGGCGGATTTTACAGAGGTTTAGTTTGAGATTTCATGGAATCATTATATTTTTTAAAACTATGACGCCATCAATAAATTGAAACCACCACCTTGCGTAAAATTTAACTTCAAAAATCCTAAATAATATGTAAATTATTTAAAAATAACAATTTCAAAAATATTATTTAATAAAAAAAGATAAGTTAAAATGGTGGGATGCGAATCCGGGACCTACTACGTTTTCTAGAAGCGTCCGTAATCACTCGACCACGGAACACTTACACAACATGGCGAAATAAATACTAAGGTACATAAGGTAAGCTTTATGCAAACTAAATGTCTGCTCAGTCCCTATTGCATATAACGTAATAATACATATCTTATTAATTAACTGGTTAGTTTATAATTACCCTATTCACATACAATAGAATGTATGTGGTGATATGCGCAAGTAATATTCCACTGCTTAGCCCCTATGAAACATAGCGTGATGTTATATATATCATTTTATATCCGAACTTCTACACAACACATCAATGAAAATCCTATTCAAATCCATCCACGGGTTTTCAAATGATATCTGGACCCACAGACAGACAGACAATAATACCAATAAAAATTGTTTTGGCATCTATATCGATAGTATAGTATCCCTACATAGAAATTTTGGAAAAATATTAAATGTACAGGCAATGTGCTCTTTGAGTTTTAATATAGTTTAAAGAAGATTTTTCGTAACTAGTGACAATAAAATATATAAGTATCACTATCGCCCGGTTTCTGAAAGGCTATTCAAATGGATATTCAACTAACATGACTGTTAACTTGACAGCTTGTTCAAATCAATTCGGGTTTCTGAAACGTTAATTAGAGAAAAATTTACTAATCTATGATCATTTTAATTTGACATGAAGAATATTATTTAAGTATGGCTACATTTCCTATTTAGTTCAATATTTCATTCAATAGCTCATTCAATTCAAAGATATTATAATCTGTAACCATAGATGGAGGATCTACAGGAGGGATGGTCACTTTCTTTCTCATTCGCACAAGAAAAGAATGAATTTATATAGGTTACATGTGATAGAAAGAAACAGAGTATTTTTTGTCCTTCACCATGTGTCAAGATTCGAAGGAAAAGCACCAGTGGTACCCCATAGAGAAAATATTTTTGATTGTCAAGCGGCTCCACACTCTTATTTCGTGGGCCTTCATCCCGCGCGGATCTGGAGTGCGCATTTCACTATCGTAAATTTCAAAAGTAGCAATTGTTAATACAATCTTGGTATTTTTGTTGCAAAGGACTTTTTATACCTAATAATTACGTAATCTGTCATAAACTAGTAGATTATCCAAAACAAATAGTATAATTTAATACTTAATTGGTCGACCAACACCGATTAGTTGACATTGTATTTGACAAGAGAATAATCTATGATCATGGCTTAATTAGCCTTTCAGAAACCCAAATTGGCTTTGACATGAACTTTCTGAAGCAAAATTTAACAGCCATGTCACCTGACAGGATGTTCAAATTAAAATAGTTGATCAAGCTTTCTGCAACCCAAAATACGCTTGACAGGAGATTTGACATCTTGTTAGTTGATTTTTGCGTTGATCAGCCTTTCGGAAACCGGGTGTATGTCAACTATATCATAAATAAACAAAGCCTACGCAATGCAATAGGAAGTCACTTGAACAATAAAGTCATTTACTTAAATATAATTTAAGAAAACATCTAATGGAAGAACAAAAAAGTGACCTAACATACTCTAACTATTAAATACTAAAAGAAATTTAAATTATACTAAATCCTTAAATTTAATCAATTTTAATAGTTCTTATAATTTATTTACAAATTAATTTTATAATTGTCAATTTAAAATATTAGTTTCTTATTTTCTTTTTCACCACAACAATATTTTTTACTCATTTTTTTTTTCATATTATTTAATTTAACCCTAACTAAAATTAAATGGAAATAGACTTATGTGTACCTTATTATTATTATTAGCAGTATGGTCAAAAAATTAAAAGTATGCACTTATTGGCAGTGCAGTAGGACGAGTCCGGCATGCTAGATGACTGGTTGGCAGCCTTCCTCAGCCTCACCATGTATTTTTGGTATTTTTCTCGGTTGTCATTTATGTTTATTTTATTTTTAATTTTTGTTACTATTTTATATTTTATTTTTGTAGTGGAGATGTACTGAAGAGAATTTATTTTCACAGTACAATATTAATTAAGTGGAATTTAAGGTCGATATGGCATCAAAATGTTACAGGGGCTAATCCTGAAAAACAGCGCTGGACCGGGATATGAATTCCGGTGCAGCAATATGCTGAGTGGTTAGCCTCATTTGCCGGAAATGGACGTACTTACACGTTTTATTATTATTTTATGTTTTCTGTTTTTTCTAAGCTTTTCCGGCGAATAAATATTCTTTATTCTTCTTTACTTGCAAATAGATCGCGAGTTCGAATCTAGCTTAGAGCTTCTAATATTGTATTTTTTCTAAAGATTGGCTAAAATTTACTGATTACCTGATTATCAGCGAAATAAAATGATCCATGCGTCACATGGACCTGTAAAAGTTACACAGCTGATCTTCCCGTCTAAGTAAGCACGTATAGTCTATTTTAATTATATCCAATGTCATTACACTATTTTGTAAATTTGAGGGCCAAGAAAGAGTATTAAACAATAGTCACGTTAACATTTATTATATTAGTCAAATCTCGTTCAACAAACTAGCGGAAATACGAGCGTTGTAAAAAAGTTATTTGAATCAGATATAAACCCCAAACATAGTTCGCAATTGTTCGCAACAGAACTGAGATACCAGACTACTAAATGTTCAACATTTAGCATTTAAATTCGTATTGCACTAGTTTACTAGACACTGGCCAGTTGTAAAACCAGATGTGGTTAGTAAACTAATAAGGATTTGTCGCGAATGCTTTTTACATATGTTTTATCTACCGTTTAAGTTGGGGAATAACTTAACATTTTGACTTATTATTTTGTGTATTCTGTTTCACATGATGTACGGCTAGTGAGCGTTACTCCATACACTTTTATACAAAAACAATCCTTGCCACGCACGGTCATAGTATGGTCCAGTCAGCCATGTGGCCAGAGTCCATAATCCTTGCAAAGAGAGGTAGAGTATAACTAGAACGCCAGCAGTCAAAATAGGAGCAGAAAATATGCCAAAGAACTGATGTCACCGACATAGAGCTCAGAATCTGCAAGTTAAAACAGTAATAGGTAGGCTGATGATGGAATGTGGAAGTACTTGTCTCTTACAAAAGTTCCTAGCAAAATAACCAACTTTTCTTTTCATTGGCATTATGTTTTCGAACGATAAGTGGAGACGCTCCGTGGGCAGTTAATGACTTTTTGTGCCAGAATAGTGATGGAGGAGTCTGTGATGACACAGGGTCCTTCACCTTGTGTTATATTTAAACTACTATGATTCCTTCCACGGTAATATCATTATTTATTCCCATTGGGTGTCGTAAGAAGCGAATAAAAGAAAACAAGAAGACGGGCAACAGCGTATTTCTGTTGCATTACACTACCTGTACTGTGAACCCCAAGACGCCTGCCAAACGTGGGGGTTACGACATTCCCTCCCTTCCAAAGGTAAGGCCTTTCAACAGTGGACGTTTTTCGGCTAATGATGATGATGATGATAAACCCTTTACAACCCGGAGGGGGTTGTTAAGCGAGAGTTTTCCCGCTCCGCCACGGAGGTCTCTAGTACGCATTACCATGTTCCAAACTAAATCCTTTAAAGTGTATGTACCTACATAGTCTTCTACGTAGTTTCCCGTTTGTTATAACATTAGAGTTGATTAAACATTTCTGGAACATCCAATAAGGAACCGGAACAATGTTAAGGTTGTAAAACAGCACGTAACCACCACTCAGAATTACTTTGTCCATTCTGAAACATGAAATTATTAAAATTGATTAACGTACTCATTTAAAGGTATAGAGTAGACATATTGAATTAGGGGCTTGAAATAAAATACTCATTTTAATAATGTACTATTGTTATTTTATTTTTTCTTGTAACTAAACGCTGACAACGACGCTGAAGCCATGTATTTTCATTATTACACCTTTCAATTTAATCGGCCGTGGAACGTGGACCAACGACACTGTGCGCGTTGCAGGCAACCGATGCCTGCAAATGGCAAACTGTCATTCACTGTGACGGTCTAAGGCTGCCACGTCACAACAAAGACCTCATGCCTTTGTTCAGCCGTGGACATCTTCAAGCTGATGATGATGTTGATACGGATGACTCGTTAGTCTGTCAAATGGTAAGACAGTTGTATAATTAGGAGTTAGATTTAAAAATACTGCTAAATAAAAATAAAGTATTTTTTTTTCAGTATTCTGGTCTCCGTTCTACTAGATTTAAGCCCCATCTACATCACCCCCGGGATACACATTATTTAAATAGTGTGTCTGTAAGTCTAATTTTCAGGGCAAACAAAACGTTATCTAGATCTAGATATACTAAGCAAACGAAAATCTAACGGAGTGGCCAGTAAATAGCTATAGTTAATAGTACCCTCAGGGGCACTATTATAGCTCCCTCACTATTACAGCGCGCTGGGATTTTATTGCGTTAATTCGCAAGCAAGTAGTCTTGGTAATTCGTAGAATGTGAACGAGCTCGAGCAGTCTCCCGAGAGCTCCACCGATCATGGTTTTGCTTCGAGCAATGTGTCAGTAAACATTGTTGTAAATGTTTATCAACGTTAAAATAAAAAAACTCAAGTGACAGGCCACATTAGGAATGGTATGGAAAGTGCTATGCTCGGAGTTTCGTAGAAGGAAATTTTGGAAAGCAAAGGATTTAAAACTTGAAATGGCAATAGGCACAGGTCACATTACTCGTCATATTATAAACTGATTCTGATGGGATGGAGAAGAAAGGTTTTCGAGTGACGACAAAGTAACAGAAGACATAGCGTAAGTAGACCTCTCACTCTTCGGAGTCGCTGGACGTTCGGGATGTGGGCCCTTAGGACGTCCATTGAGTACGGCGGTGACTCCAAGGAGGACGGCGGCGGGGTTGCGACCCCCGTCCCCGTGAGCACCGTGACTGGTTCCCGGGGGGCTACAATGCGCTCTACGTTTCATATAGACAGTAGCGACACTCCTATCGGCAAGAATAACTTTCTCAACCTGTGGATTGAAAAGAAATAGCTACAGAAGGGCGCCACTTCTGTGTGCCACTTTTTGGACGGTACCACCTAATCTAGTCTCTAAGGTCATCAGAAAACCTTAAATTTAATATGCCTTCTCATTCTACAAATTTTTATGGAAAATCTTTCTTGTTTTTTTTTGTTTTTTTGGGAATGATAGACGCTGTTGGCCGCAGATGGCCATTACAGCTTCACCGGACAATAGGAGGCGAGCGCTTGAAGCGCTCTAGCCTTTACGGCAGAAGTAGCGACGAGCTCAAGGGCTCCTCAGGGAGGCACGGCCTCGGCTTGGGCTGTCGCTTAAGAGACGGCTGAGTTTACCACCGGTTCACAAGTTCCACTGAGAAGAACCGGCAAGAAACTCAGTGGGGTGATGCACGTCGTTGAGGTCGCATACGTACGACCCTTCGGCCTCGCCGGCGAGACCGGTGTCTGATAGCTAATGTAGCATACGGTTGTCGGGGAGGGTTCAGCGCATCCCGGTCCAATAGGACCGTCATGGGGTCAGGGTCGAGCAGTACGTGCCGTGGTCGGCGGCGCGAGTCAGAATGACTAGGGGCGTAATCGGCGGCGGCATGGATTAAACTGTTCGCGTGACGGGACGCGGATTCAAAGTAGCGTTTCGACGCTTCTTTGAGGAACTTACGAAGGGGATCTAACTTGAAATCGGAATGCAGATCTACGTTCCGCATGTACCACGGGGCACCGTCGGCACGTCGGAGGAAACGATTATATATGGATAACCTGGAGGCTATCGATATGGGTGCAGGCGGCGTGCGCGAAAACTACACTCGCGTAAGTCATGATAGGGGAAAATCTTTTTCTGTACAGGCTGTGCGCTTATGGAATGACTTACCAATCTCGATAAGGCAAGCCAAATCCTCACATATATTTAAAAATCTTTTGAAAACCTACTATCTTTCTTTGTATTCATTGTTTTTAACCGGCTTCAAAAAGAAGGTTCTCTATTCGACGCGTATGTATGTAATATTAATAAAAATGCGTAATATTAATATTTGTTAGTCTATGTGGGCTTCTAAACAAATTTCCCAAATTTTATGAGTGTATATATGTATGTGTGTATGTATGTAGGTTTGTCCATGGATTTCTCAGAAACTACAGGTCCGATTTCGAAAATTCTTTTTGCAATGGTTAGAGTATTTTTCAACTTAGGGTAGAGTACAAGTTTCATCAAAATGGGTCCAGTAATTTAAGAGATATAAACTTTTTATGTTTTCAGTAAGTTACAGCAACGTAGACATTCGAGTTGCGTGATAGTGCTGATACCTATATTGCTAAAATAAAAGTCACTAAAATTGAGTGAGTCGGTGCTAGCACATCATGTCAACTAAGACTAGCACGAGCTGACACCGACTTCAATATATTTTCGTTATTTTATGCTTTTTAGATAATTTACTTTGAAGTCGGTTTTAATTTTTTCAAAAATAGTTTATTTGCTTTTTATTAATTGCTGTCTTTATTGTTATTGTGTTTTTGAAGTGAAACTTCTTATGCGACTTCCAAAAATGTTATCATTTAACGCGTTAGACGTTATGCGTTAGATGTTAAGCATTAAATTATAGATGTTAAACGATAGGCGATAGGCGTTAAATGATAGGTGTTAAACGATAGGCGATAGGCGTTAAATGATAGGTGTTAAACGATAGGCGATAGGCGTTAAATTTGTTAAGGGTGAGTGGAAGAGTGGGTGAGTGGGTGAGTGGGTGAGTGGGTGAGTGGGTGAGTGGGTGAGTGGAAGAGTGGGTGAGTGGGTGAGTGGGTGAGTGAGTGGGTGAGTGAGTGGGTGAGCGAGTGGGTGAGTGGGTGAGTGAGTGGGTGAGTGAGTGGGTGAGTGACTCCGTTGACTCCGTTGACTCCGGAGACAGAGCGAGAATGAAGTTTCACTTCTTCCGCGCGGAGGGATTCCACGCACGCACATTTTTTTTATATTTTACTATAATTATATTGCTATTTATTGTCCTTATATATTTTGTAGTACATAGTATACGTATTATATATATAAATATGTATATATGAATTTATTGGTTTTATTATTGATATTTTATTATTATTTATAGCTATGTTTTTCTGTGATATTCTCTTTACTTTCTTTCTTTTTTTTAACCGGCTTCAAAAAGAAGATTCTCTATTCGACGCGTATGTATGTAATATTAATAAAAATGCGTAATATTAATATATGTTAGTCTATGTGGGCTTCTAAACAAATTTACCAAATTTTACGAGTGTATGTATGTATGTATGTATGTATATATGTATGTATGTATGTAGGTTTGTCCGCGGATTTCTCAGAAACTGCAAGTCCGATTTCAACAATTCTTTTTGCAATAGTTAGAGTATTTTTCAACTTAGGGTAGAGTACAAGTTTCATCAAAATCGGTCCAGTAGTTTAAGAGATATAAACTTTTATGTGTTCAGTAAGTTACTGTAACGTAGACGTTCGAGTTGCGTGATAGTGCTGATACCTATTATAATTATTGAAATCGGTGTCAGCTCGTGCTAGTCTTAGTTAACATGACGTGCTAGCACCGACTTCAATATATTTTCGTTATTTTATGCTTTTTAGATAATTTACTTTGAAGTCGCTTTTTTTTAAATAGTTTATTTGTTTTCTTAGTCTCATAATTGTTGCACTAGTTAACTACCCCACTTTTATGTTTCATTCTCTCTTTTTTCTATCCCAAGGTTGCCTGGAAGAAATTGCGAATAGCGATAAGGCCGCCCTTTGTACATATTTCCGTCTTAATTTTTTTTTATGTGCTTTATTTTATGTGTACGTAAGTTTGTGTACAATAAAGAGTATATCTATCTAGTTTAAATATTATATCGATGCATTGCCAGCATCTCGGCAGCAGAAGACCTAACACGGACCTATTTAACATATTGATGTTGTTTAATAAGGCACCCAGAAGTGTGGCAGAAGACAGCCCCGCTGGATAGAAATGTGCCAGCACTTTGGTCCCCTGTAAACTGTATTCTTCTCATCAAATCGCGAAAAATGTTTGCCCTACGGACCTAATGTCCTTCTAATTACAGAATGTCTCTCTGCCTGTTCGAATGTTTTGACTCTATAATTAATTCCATGCTTTTAAACTCCAATAACTACTTATTGTCACATTTTCAACAACAGTTATTACAATGGGATGATTCTGAATAAGCCACGACAGGACGATTAATTCAGATATGAAATTGACCTTTTTATTGAAAATTTCGAAAACGGATATGACTGTTCACTTTGTATTGAAAGTTATTATTGTTTTTACATGTGTTGGAGTTCCAGCTATATTTTATTGAAAATTCTTTACAATTCAGAAACCCGTTATTGGACTTCATCACAAAAGAGTTTTGCTGTAAACATACTGACGTTGCATAGTTCCATGTATCAATATCTGAAAAGTATAACACAAAGACATTTTCTGCTTTTCTCTAACTTGTAGTAATAATATTCCCGTTATACTGAAAATTTCTTCGGACCGATTTGTTGAAATTATGTATTACACATAGATTTAGCATTTTTCACTTTGGTATTACATAATCTTTATTCCTGTTTATGTACATTTTAAATTATGAATTTTAGGCTTAAAAGCCTTTTAGGCTTAAAACCTTAAAAAGGTCCATGGTAAATAAATAATGGGATTTGAAATGACATCGCTTCTATTTTTGAACCCCGATACAAAAGGGTATACCCAAATGAAAAAATTTAAATCTATGGGTATACCACTGTTTATTTATAGTAATGTAGGTAGCTTCTAAATGATTGGAAGAATTTGATTTGAATATTGTGTTTTATTTTTAACCTGGTTTAACTGCAATGCACACCATTGTAGTGTGTCTGGCTAAGAAATGCATCCCCCATCTCTTCCCCTAAAGTCAAAATATCTTTATTATGTATAGGAGGCCCTTACACAAAAATCATTTTTACAAATTACCACCGGATCGTAACGCGGCCGCTACTGAGAAGATCCGGCAAGAAACTCAGCGAGCTTTTCTTTTATTTATCATATTTTTTTTTTAAATTGTGTGAATGGTTTTACAAATTACATATACTTAAGTAGCATTAAAGGTAGCAATAAAAGCAAGGTGTCGTAGGAGGGGAAAAGCGTGGGGATTATTGCAACCTTTCCTTCTAAGGTAAGTTCAGTAGTAGACGTCTTTCGACAGATGATGATGATGATGAACTGCAATGATACTTAATCATGATACATCAAAATCAGTTTAGCTATTTATAAGGCTAACAGTTTTTTTTTTTGTAGTTTTTTTATTTATTTCTCTAACTTTTAATTTATACTTCAATTAATTTTGGATATTTCTTGGACATATTGCATGACTAGACTCTAACCCGTCTAATAACGAAAAGGAGTTTACGGACGAATCTAGGTTTAGACTCGGGAACTTCCTTAAACCTGAGTCTAAACCTAGGTTCGTCGTTAAACTGGTTTCGTTTTAGGATGGGATCAAGCCACAGAGCTCTATTTGTATGTACTAGGAAAAAAGAGATTAAGACAAAGGGCAGATTAGTTCGCTGAGCAAGTAGATATGCAAGTCCATACAGTGTGGCAGACGGCATTTGACCGAAAAGTCTAACGAAATTAAATTCCAACCGGACAAGGCGATGTGGATTCTCAGCATTTAGGTATCAAATGAGACGGTGGAAGTATTAATTTTGCAATATCAATATAAGATACAATACAAATAATAATCCTCCTGGTTGATACGATCACAGCGGCCAATCACTCACAAGATATATAGTTAGTTATAGTGCAGAAGTGCTTGCGTAGACAGCGGCTGTCGCATCGGCACATGAGAGGGGGGACCCCAGGGCTCTCCGGTGGGATCTGCACCAGGGGCCCCTCAGTGCCTTGCCTTTGAGCCCGCCGCCGGGGGGCGCATGGTAGCCCCCCGGGAACCAGTAGTCACGGTGCTCACGGGGACGGGGATGGCAACCCCGCCGCCGTCCTCCTCGGAGTCGATCAAGATGGTTGGGATCTTGTGATAAATATAATTAAATCCAATACCAAGCAAAACACTGCACGGCCTCAAGATACTGTAAGCTCTTACTGCGTAGAACGGAGCAACAATAGTAACTAAGCAGATCTTTTGTACAACGGCATAATTGTAACCATAGATTATACACTATATACATTGTGACATAAGGACGTTCAAGATATCAGTCCACCCGTGACCATGGGTGCTGCAAAACATTCGAAACGTCGGGATAGTAAAATCTAAAATAAACCGCAATAAAAGCCGTAAAAAAAGTAGTTTGATTTCAATGTGTAATATTCGCGTAAATACAAAGTGCCTGAAAAGCTTCTAAATATAGCCTAAAAACTATGTGGCTAACTGTAATTTGCTACAGTTTATTTAGTTAGGTTAATAGCAACACATAATTTATTTACCTAAATGAAAACGTAATTTGTTGGCACACGGCGGTGGTGCTGAAAATATGTTTTAATAGTTTTTTTTAATACACCTAGTGGCTAGGACATTTGCATGACGGTAAGAGACAAGCTATGTCAATAATAGAGAACACACTATCTTTATGGTCAGTGCAAGGGTACACTATCTCTATAAACCTAAGACCTTAGCCAATTTCTGCGGCTACGCGGTGCCCTCGATTTAGCAATGTTTTTGGTCTCTTCTTTCTTTCTCCTCGGGTCGGGTCTCCTCGTACGTTTGCGCCAGGACAATCTGTCGTGGGTTGTCGTGTCATCCACATTGATTTGTTTGAAGTCTTTAGCCACGTTTGACCACCAGGTAGATAAGGGGCGTCCTCTTGTGCGTTTTGGGTTAGCATGTTTTTGGTAAGAGACACAATATGGCAATGCAAGGGAATACTATGGTCAGCCATAGAGAGTACATATATATATAGCCATATTTCCACTGGTCACTTGAGACTCAACAATTTTTGCAGATACGGTGCCCTAAATACAACAATGTTTACAATTTTTTTTTTTACTGTCAGGAAGACAACCTGACCTCCCTCAAAAGACTTCAGACTCAGTAGGGTGGGGGCTATGTAAGATTTTTACCATAGATTTTTAACAACTAAAATCATGTCTGTACCTAGGAGGTCAAAAATTTGCAGCGGTGCGATTGTAACTGGCTGCGAGCGATTTAATTTAAATAACTATTTAAATACCTACTCATAATAATATGTATACTCTGTATATACTTAGCTACGTCTGTTACTGCTTGGGATCCAATAAGGAGTTCGTTTACAACAAAAATTGAATAGATCCATCACTGTTGATCCATCAAGGTGCTGTTGGATACTAGTAAATAACGCGAGCAAAACTATATGTTAATGAAGTGTACCCAAAGTGTACCTAATTCCAGTTTTCAAGTAAGTAGTTGATGGGACAGTTGGTGTAGTGTGTTGGGTTGGATTTCCATCTTGGTTTTGTCCAACTGATAGACAGGTTCTGCTTAGTTTATGATCAGATCGCCGTGTGTAGGATATCCTATGTCACACACTTTATTGTTTTTAACAAATATAAATTATAAAAACACAAAAAGCCCGACTGCCACAACAATCAAAATCGTCTTATATTAGGTACATTACACATACGTAAGATATAATACACATGACATGTATATATTATTTCAACTCCTCTCATTAAGGTCTTTCATTTGATACCCATATTGATGTTTATGAAAGTAAAAAAATATTTATTTTGAATATGTCGCTTAAATCAGTTCCACAACTAAGACGAATCTAACGACATATTAGAAACCAAAATTCATCCAGCCGTTCTGGCTGCAGGCCGTGCACCTCGCATCACCGCACATCGCCCGAGCCGCCTCACGTGGGCGATGAGTGCGTGAGCGGGGTGTTCCCTCATCGATTGCTATGTCGATCTGTCACGTACCTACTTGTACATGCTCTCGAAAAATCATAGCTCTTCTTCTGGGGCATTCGATTTAAAAAGTAATATTCAAAATAAAGATTTCTTTTTTATATCACAAAAATACAAATCAGAACCAGTAAAAATGAATATTTCTACCTGAGCACAGATAAAAAATTGCACATCCCAAAATAATTTATTTGTATTTGAGGTGGGTACAAATTAAGCCACATTTTACGTAACAAGACTGTAAAAAAAAAGCTAAAATACTGAACGAGGTTCACCTTTATTACGAGGGGAGCGTTTAAGCGCTGCGTTTTATTTTATTGGCGGTCAAATGCGGGCCTGTCGGACTGTGCAAACGATGATAAAAATCCGGCCTTATATCTACAATTAACTTAATTAGTTGCAATGTATTATTCATGAGTCTTTTTAGTTGACGAGTGTAAAAAGGTTCTTTATAACTTAATTTTATTTAGATTAAGGTAGAGATTAACTTCGTAATTCAGAGAGCAATCAGCTTAATTTTCAATTTTGTGTAGGTCAATATAATGAGGCCAAACGAGCGTTATTTTGCGAGTTTTGAGTGATATTTACACTACAATTGAATGTTTTTTATTCGAAAGCTGATTTAAACAAGATCATCTATCCTATATTTAATGAGCACCTGTTTAGTTTTATAGATACTTGCTGTTACAGCTAGCTGAACAAATGTGATAGTCACTCTTTGAACCGAAATTAAACATCCCGCGAACGCTACGTAATACCTATGGCAGGGTTACTTAAAACTCGAGTAATATAAATGCAAATAGGTTGAACCGCCGCGGAGTCACTAGACGGAACAAGACGTGGTTTCGTCTTCCATTAGGCTTCCTGCTGCGTTGTTAAGATGAGTTGTACAAATACAGTATTTGATCAGGTAACTATATAATACTTTTAACTAAACTATATAATTACTATACAGTACAGCTGATGTGTTGTGGTTGGCCCAAAACAGGGTTTTCGAACTGGTACACAAATGATAAATCGACACAAGCTTAGTGTTCCGCGTGGTAAGAAATATTAGAAGTATATAACGGTTATTAGGTCTGTATCATAGAGCTTATATACTCGTATTAAGAATAGAGTACGCGTTTATCCATGGTCTCATTAAACAAACGTAGGCAGGTTTATTTATTCCT
The DNA here is from genome assembly GCA_911728495.1 of Furcula furcula. Taxonomy (NCBI): domain Eukaryota; kingdom Metazoa; phylum Arthropoda; class Insecta; order Lepidoptera; family Notodontidae; genus Furcula; species Furcula furcula. The sequence goes on along the minus strand of OU452254.1, from coordinate 8,591,673 downwards.
TCCTCCCAAGAGGCAGGTGAACTACATATTTATAGATTATTCTTTTTATATTGATATGTAAGTGACAAGTAGTGATGGGTTTGATCTGTCACAAGCGCAAATGTCGATAAATACAGCTGACGGTAGAGTACCTATTGTTGTGTATATGATATTATGCTTTTCGATGTTCTTACTTGTACCTACTGTTGTTACTTGAAAATAAGCATTCTATAGTACTTGTACTTATACATATTATAAGTTTTTTTTTACCTATTAAATTTGCCGTTCTGTAGTACTAGCCATTTCAAAATAAAACTTAATTTTTTGTTTGGTTAAGAATTATAGTTTCAAATTATTTTATTTTGAAAACATGAAATTTCATTTCGTGGACCTAAGGAGTAAGTTATTATACTTATATATAATACTAGCTGACCCACGCAGCTCCGCCTGCGCTATTTTTACGTTAACTAAACTTTTAATAACAGACATTAGCATCGAATACATAACCGCCTTTTTTATAGTCGGTTAAAAACTGGGACCTACTTTTTACTTGCTCTCCGAAGCACGGACCCGTTTAGTTCAAATCGCGTTAAACGGTCACCCATCTATTTTTGACCTTACCTAACGTTGCTTAACCCGATCGATTACAAAACCTTGATAACAACTCTCTATGAGTGTTCCCTTACTAATATTTATTATATATGGATATAAAAAAACCTTTGGCTCCCGATTGTATTCCTTGTATTCCATCGATATTCGATATAATGTATAAACTAGATAAACATTCACTAACAAAATGACATCTAAAATATGGTCGCGGGGATCGCGAACTTACCTGTACTGGTGGCGGAAACGGGAACTAACAGTTTTATTACGCTAATGACGTGTAGTTTGACAGTTTCATATATACAGTAGCGACACCCAAAAAAAAAATTGCCAAAAATAATTTTGACAGCCTTTGCTTGCTTGAAATGAAATAGCGACAGTAGCAACACAAGGGCGCTATTTCCGTGTGACACTTTTCGGACCGTAACATCTGATCTAGTTTAAATATTATATCAATGTTGTATACATTAAATAAAATACATGATTAGGTGCCAGTTGGTGATAGTATGTAGGAGGGGAGGATATTCCTCTAATAGGGGAGGTTTTGTAGGCCCGTGCATAGTGAGTGCCTAATTTTTACTGGAGTTTCCTGACACTATAATGGAAATACGCGTAAATATCTCATTTTAAACGTATAAATTTTACTGTGTGGTTACACTTATTACATTGATCATCACGTGATAGATATTAAGATCTTGTTAGGTATGCGAAATCTATAGAGAGCTCAAAATCGATCAATGGTTTTATAGTATTGTATTGTACCACAAAAACCCAACCCCCGTGGGGTGTCCGGGTGAGAATAGTACCCTCCCATCTCCTCCCGTTGTGTATCCGTAAGAGGCGACTAAGGATAAACTATTTAAAAAAAAATAAAAACCGACTTCAAAGTAAATTATCTAAAAAACATAAAATAACGAAAATATATTGAAGTCGGTGCTAGCACATCATGTTAAACTAAGACTAGCACGAGCTGACACCGACTTCAATATATTTTCGTTATTTTATGCTTTTTAGATAATTTACTTTGAAGTCGGTTTTTATTTTTTTTTAAATAGTTTATTTAACACTTTTTAGTGACGTTTATTTTGGCAAAATAGGTATCAGCACTATCAAGCAACTCGAACGTCTACGTTATAGTAACTTACTGAAAACAAAAAAAAGTTTATATCTCTTAAACTACTCGACCGATTTTGATGAAATTTGTACTCTACCCTAAGTTGAAAAATACTCTAATTATTGCAAAAAGAATTTTCGAAATCGGACTTGTAGTTTCTGAGAAATCCGTGGACAAACCTACATACATACATACATATATACATACATACATACACCCATAAAATTTGGTAAATTTGTTTAGAAGCTCACATAGACTAATATTACGCATTTTTATTAATATTACATACATACGCGTCGAATAGAGAACCTTCTTTTTGAAGCCGGTTAACAAACAAGAAGATGGGCAGCAGCCTCGTTCTATTGGATTACCTACCATTTATCCTGCGATCCCCAATACTACTGCCCAGCGTGAGGTAATCCTCACGCTAGTGCTATGCTAGTGTATGCTATAATTAGCAAGCCCTACCTTCTCAGGGGGGAGGCCTTTGTTCAGCAGTGGACATCTTCCGGCTGCTGATGATGATAATCACAAAAATATAGCTAGATAGCACAAGAACTGGGTGAAATTAAAAATTTAACCCAGTAGGTACCTACAGAGTTCTAAGTCCACAAAGTAAAATTGTATAACATAAATGGTCCCAAACTAAAAAAATTACGAAATTAAATTCTTCATTGCTGAACTTTAACTTTCATTGAATCCTTAAAGTTATTAAAACACCAATATTCAAAACAAACTATGTTTATTACATAATTAATTAGCACAAAGCTATTTTAATTAATTAATTCTAAATTTCATGCAGTACCTATCTTAGATTACAGTTTTAGTACCTATTAATTTTAAAGATTTACTTAGTACCTACATCTTTATGTTATAAATGCCCTTATCAAAAGTTACGGCTTGAAACCCACACCAGCCTATTGTTGATCGAGGTTATCCGACAGCTTTAGAGAAGGTTAAGCTGTTTTGGTATACCTACTCTTATTTTTTTGACAGTATATAGGCGTGACTTAACACGGAATTAAATGCACTATATCTTCGTAATTTTTTGTTTAATTGACAAAAAAAATACGTGTCCAATGTTTTTTGATATTGTTAATGACGAACTAAATACAGCTTTTCAGTGATTTTGCATCAGAAACAAGCGACCACGCCGTGCTTAATTAAGTACAATCCGCAAGCCAGTTCTCCTACCTATTGTTTACTATAAGATCCAGCCAATAGTCAAAAAATAACCTAAACATAAACTAAATAATTTTTTCGTTTAATCAAACTCTCTACAGCTACCAACAGACGTAATAAAACGTCGTTTGAGTTGAGTCGTAACTTTGATCGTTTGAGTTCGTTTTTAATAAGGGACCCTGATGAATCTTTGGAGGCTGTAAATTTTATATAATTGCCGAAAAAAGAGTAATGTCTTAATATCTCGGGGGTCATTTACCAGCCCCGGCGGCACTAAACTTGCGCCCTTGTCACTCACTTGTGCGAGCCAGCCCGGTTCTGTATTTGCATGCAAATTGATGGCCACGATTTATAGCCTTTTGAGATGTAGTTTTTTTGAAGTTCGCTGTTGTGGTAATAATGTGACCTCTTTCATTAAAGAAAATTTATATTTTCGTTTTTCTGGACGCGTATTTGTAGATTAGGGGGTTTTTGGGAGGATAGTCGCTGTTGACCGCCTTTACAGCTTCACCGAACAAGAGAGCGAGCGCTTATATAGCGCACCGACCAAAAGGGCAGGGGGGAGGCGGGCAAAGTCAGTAGGGTAATGCCTTGCCTACGAGACCGGTTGTCGGGAGGTGCATGTCTTGGTCCAGCAGGGCTGAAAATCGGGCGTCTCTTACCAACGTAAAAGTAAGATTACTTTAACACTGCCCGCTACTGTAACATTAGGAAACAGGATGTGATGGGAAATATCAGCCTCGTGCTGGTACAAACATTATTTAGGTAGGTATTAGAAGTTTTTTCAACCTATTCCAATCACTGAAGCACGCCATTTCACAATTTTACTCCAATCATTAACTTCTACATTATTATTTTTATTTTCGTGGGCGACTTTTAAAAGGCTTGCGTGGGAAAGAATCCAACACGTATAGGCCAGTTGGAAGTAATAATAATATGAAACACACCAGTCAGGATTAACTGCTTGAAACACACCTGTCAGGATTAACTGCTGGAAACAAGATATAAACAGCAGTTGATTCTGGCAGTTGTAGGGACTATTCTAGACTAAGTATATGGAAAGATGTCTAGATTTTTGTGAGTGGGCATTTGTAGACTGAACACTGAACTATTGTAAAAGGTATATATTATAATTTGACTTTTTATTACAATAAACAATCCCCAATATACGGTCGCTTGGTAACAGGACAATGTCTCCCTTAAAATAATCCTGAAACAAAATTATACACAGGCATATAAAGCATTATCCGAAAGCTAAAATGCTTTTGGGATGACCACTTAAACCCTTTCAGAGAGAGAAAGGGTCGGGTGGCAGAACTTTACAATTTTGTCGCTTTATATTTCATCACGGCCTGAATTAGAGAGGTATATTACCTTCATTTGTCTGTTGCTAAACTTTTACTACAAATTATGTCTGTGTTCTGTGCGGCCAGGATCAGTTAAGCGTTGTCGCGTGTACCCAAATTACTAGCCAGTAGTTTGCTCGTGTTCTTCTATTAGAACGAATATATATTTAGGTACTTATATATATCGCTTTCAATTATATACCTATTTAAATCCTCATTGCCCGAATGCCCCAGGCGGAGGGTTATGTTTTTGAGAGTATGTATGTTTGTATGTATGTATGTCTATTTCTTTGGCACGACCTTCAACCTAAACGGCGTGATGGACAGTGACTTATAATATGTCGTTAGATCCGTCTTAGTTGTTTGAGTGGCACAGGGTATATATTTTTCTACAAAAAAAAATGGCGGTCGCCAGACGACATTTTTCATTTTATTTAGTTCCAAAAACATATATATGGGTATCAAATGAAAGGTCTTAACGAGACAAGTAAAATATATATACTAACATATGTATACGTATTAAGTATTTATAATGTAATTTAGGACCTTTTTGTTTCGGGCCTTTTATGCTTATATAACTTATACTTGTTTTTATTACGTAATGTCACACCGCGCAGGTTATAACTTCGCTGCAATTCGTGCAGAACAATCCTTTGCATTCAGTTTAATTAATTTCACGGGCCCTTGTGCAGAAGGTGGCGCTCGTTACGGCAGCGTCAGTGTGAATTACGCGCTCGTTACAATCTAATGTGTTAGGTACAGTCAGACACATTAACATAGAATTTCTTTTTTCTTGGGGGGAGGAAATATTACCGATCTCCGCAGGGGTCAAGTTATATGAGATTATCACGCACTAAAAACTTCCCAGGTAGCCTTTAACGACGCTTGTTTTGAGGTCTTCAAGAGTCTGTTGGGACCTCACCAAAGTCTCTCTAACGCGCTAGACCACGCCCGCGTCCCGTAGTGCAGCGAATGCCCGCTTCCCACGGCAACCTCGAGGTACTTGCGACAGGCACCCATAAACGTCAATTAATGTTAATTCTCATTTAGCCAGTTTTTAAATTAATTATGTCGACTCTCGGAGCCGTTTAAGCTTATTTTCCATTAAATTAAATCGATACACTGTCGGAGTATAAAGTATTAATTCGCTGCGAGTGTGGAAATAATATGATCTCAATCACAGTTTTTTTTTTCACGACCTTAAGTACCTTTCTTTATTAAATTTTAACCTTAATCACTGAATTAATGACCATTATTAATTTTTGTTAGTGCGGCGGTTAGACAGAAAGCAATAAAATATTTTGTTGCATAAAATAATGTTGAATTTTAATAATTTCAAATTAATACCTTTTTATATATAGGCTAGTGCTTCACTGCAGTTTCACCTGATGGAAAGCGGCGATGCAAACGAAGATGGTAAAGCACACTAGGTAGTGCTAATTTTTTTCACTCTAGTCTTGAAGACACCTCCATTATAATCGGGCGGGACGCTTTGAATATCTTGTATAAAATGACCATTATACAGTTCAATTGATGAAACAATTTCGATTGTACATACGTATACGAAAATTACGATGAAATAAATCGTACAAAAGCCCCGAGGTCAGTGATCACTCGTTCGGATGTAATTTTCATTCTTGTTGAACATGGACGACAATAAATTGCGATCGAAAAATCATTGTGGTGAGACAGAGTTTAAATGGAAATATACACATAATTAATTTTATTACTTTATATTGGGAGCTGTAATTGAGTAAAAGTTTTATCGATGCCATTACATTATTAAACTTACTTGTAATAATGTTTAATAACACTGGTAATACAAGTTATTCCCCTGATATTTATATTTGCCTTCACAATATTCTAGAAAATATTGTTTACATTACGCCTCCCTTTGTAAAATATTAACATAAAATAACTAACCAATAACTGGTTATTTAATACGTTAAATAAAACCAAAATTCGAGTTTACCTACTCATTTTAATTAACGCGACAGCTAAAAGACCTGCCGTATATTACGTAACTAATGTGATGATCACTATAGCAAGTGATCATAAAATAACTATCAAATGATTCATTCGGTATTGCCTAACTTGAGTGACCAATAGATTCCAATACTAAAACACATTCAGTTGACATCAAAGTTCGGTAGACAACTGAAGCTTGATAGTCACTTGGGTGGCTAAAGATACGCACCAATACGCGCTAAAGATGGCTAAAGATATGCTGGTTGGCACGCCGTAAGGCGCTAGTTCGAGTCCAGCCTTGGCTGTACTCCTTAGTTGTATGAATTTCATGTATTTCCCATACACTAAATTCATACCAAGGGGGAGGCCTATGTTCAGCAGTGGATGTCTTCCGGCTGATGATGATGCTGAAATCCATACCATAGCCTTGGAAAGTTGTGGGTAATGTCGGGATAAGTATACAGAATGTTACCGAAATATAAGATCAGATTTTTCTGGAACAAAGTAGGAAAAAATATGAGTTATTCAACAAATGAGTTATATACATGTATTTGATACTGAATGATACACTGCTTGATGGGACACATGTTTTTTGCAGCCCGTGCCCAGCAGTGGGACTTTTCCCACTGCTGGGCACGGGCCTCCCTTCAAGATGAAGGGGCCTTAGGCCATAGTCCACCACGCTGGCCAAGTGCGGGTTGGCGGACTTCTCACGTCATTCGAAAGCTAGTTAGGCTTTCTCAGACATGCAGGTGTCCTCACGATGTTTTCCTTCACTGAAAGCTAGTAAAAATCGCACAAAGACGATTCGCACATGATTAATTAAAGAAATCAGAGGTACGAGCCGGAGTTCGAACCTGCGCTCCTTGTTTCCAAGGCAAGCGCTCGCCCACTGACCTGTTACAGCTTCTGTTACATGTTTTTTAACATTCTGTGTAGTAAGTAGAGACAAAAATATGAATATAACGGAATCTTCTAACACGATAGAGTTTGTTCAAAAAATCTTTTATTTTTCTCAACGATTATTTAATATCCACCTTCACTGTACTCCGCTTCAGAGTCACGTACGTCGCGTTTTCTTTGCACGCTTTTGCAAGTCTCGACTCTTGTGAACGTTCTTAAAGCGGTGTCTTTTAAAAAATACTGTTTAAAGAAAGCCATGTCAGACACTTAAAAAAACATTTGTTTCAACCTAAGGTTACATTATATTTTACAGACTTGTTTACACATTTTCTAAAATAAAATAAGAAATTAAAAACAGTTCGTGCTAAAGCATTTTATTTCTTTACTCTTTCCACATGCCTATGCACACGTTCACGCCCAGCCATGCACACACACTCAACCGCTCGCATGCACGCACTCACACTAGCAGACACACACACACAATCTAAAATAGTTTATATAGGTACTTAGAATTAGTTATTATTGATTTACAAAAACCTTTAATCTATTTAATCGTACTGATAATTTTATGACTCGAAAATTTAATAATAATTTACCCGACCTGTGATAGGAATCTGGAACAACACAACTATGGTAACCGATTTTGCGACTTCTAGAATACCAAAGCAGTTACAGTAAATATCTATACTTATAATAAAACTGTAACAGGTCCAATTCTGTACATTGAAGATATTTTGAAAATTATATTTGGAGGGCATTCTATAACCGATACTGAGGCCGAAAATGTATTTTTTTAAATTTTTGTCTGTCTGTCTGTCTGTCTGTATCTCGGCTGAGCATCACGCCGAAACTACTGAATGGATTCAAATGAAACTTGGCATGATTTGAGATCTTACTACGAGGTAGGACATAGGATACTTTTTATCCCGTAATCTAGCACGGTTCTTTTGGGAGAGGGGATTAAAGTCAAAATGGGTACTTGGTTATACGCTTGGTCCGATTTTATCAATTTTTCTTTATAATATAATAAATATTAGTAAGGGAACCCTCATAGAGAGTTGTTATCAAGGTTTTGTAATCGATCGGGTTAAGCAACGTTAGGTAAGGTCATTAAATAGATGGGTGACCGTTTAACGCCATTTGAACTAAACGGGTCCGTGCTTCGGAGAGCAAGTAAAAAGTGGGTCCCAGTTTTTAACCGACTATAAAAAAGGAGGTTATGTATTCGATGCGAATGTCTGTTATTAAAAATTTAGTTAACGTAAAAATAGCGCAGGCGGAGCTGCGTGGGTCAGCTAGTTTTAAAATAATTTCTAAAAGCTTATTAATGTTATTCATGTTACCAAAATCCTTCCTCTGCGTATAACACATAATTATTCAAGAATTACAAAAAAAAACAAGTTTAAAATAACTATCCCACGAAGGTATTTAAAATAACAACCACAACCACATTAAAATAACTAAAGTAAATCCAGCTTCTATTTGATTTATATTTATGTGTTATTGTAGAAAAACCGCAAGCCTTGAAAGTAAATTAACGTTACATTATTATAATAATACTGAATTTCTGCGTATACAAATTAAACAAACTCAGTCTAGACTAATATCTACAAGTTATTATTCTTATATGTACTTATACCAGTTTAATTTTAGATCAAGGCATAGGGAATATAATTTAATATACTAATAGAGGTACTTTTATTAATATGAGTCATTCAAATATTCAGCTGGCCTTTTAGAGGAGCTCAGAGTCACACAACGAGCTATGGAGAGAGTTATGCTCGGACTTTCTTTGCGCGACAGAATCCGTAATGAGGAGATTCGCCGAAGAACCAAGGTCGCCAACATAGCTCTCAGAATCTGCAAGTTAAAGTGGCAGGCCAGATCGCTCGAAGAACCGATAACCGATGAGGTCGAAAGGTTCTCGAGTGGCGACCACGAACCGGAATACACAGCGTAGGTAGGCCTCCCACTAGGTGGACAGACGACATTGAGCGCGTCGCAGGTATCCGGTGGATGCAAATAGCCAATTGTTGTTCATTGTGGCGTTCAAAGGGGGGGGGGGGGGCTTTGTTCAGCAGCGGACGTCATACGGCTGGTGATGATGATTGAAATATTTGATTTTTTTTCACAGATTTTTGATAAACAAATTATAGTCTACACTAATATTATAAAGAGGAAAACTTTGTTTGTTTGGTTGTAATGAATAGGCTCAAAAACTACTGGACCGTTTTTAAAAATTCTTTCACCATTCGAAAGCTAAATTATCCACAAGTAACATAGGCAAAATTTTATTTTGGAAAAAAATAGGGTTCCGTAAGATATTTGGTTTTTTCGGACGCAAGGTGTAAAAAATCAACCAGAAAAGTTACTTATTTTGCGTACGCTGCCTAAACTATAAAAGATAGAACCATAAAATGTTCTAATTAATTGTAGATCTTATAAATATCTACAAAAATGTCCACGGCACACTATCTATGTCGAGGCCCAACAACCATTTTTTTATTTAAAAATCTTGAATTTTGTTTGGACTACATTTAAACGCATTTATTTTAATCATGCTATTAATCCTTATCAAAATAAATTAATTCATCATTAAGTACAGTTTATGTAGATAATATTTGGTCTTTGAATGATTAAAATTGGACATTTGGTTTTGAAGTTATGGCGAAATTAAAATATTACGATTTCTGCTGCACGGCCCGTTGCGAAGTGAGCGTCACCAAGGCGGGGGTGCGCATGCGGGAGGGGAGTTTAGATCTATGAGTAAGGTACCCGCGCGGCTCAGACGCGAGGTCGGCTCCCTCTCGATTTTTTTTAGATTTCTTTCACCTACGCAAAAGTTCTTCTCAGAGCTAAGCAACAGTTCTTTTCAGGGCTAAACAACAGTTCTTTTCAGGGCTAAACAACAGTTCTTTTCAGCGCTACAATATTACACGCTGTTAGCATTTTCTTAAACATTTGAAAATGCCTAAGAGAGCCAGGTCTCAACTTTCTAAACATAGTTCTCAAGCACGGGGAGCAAGAATACGTCGTATGGGAGAATCTTCACCTGAACGTTCACAACGCCTTGCTGAACAAAATCAGAGAAACTCTCAGATACGCGCACGAGAGTCGAGTGTCGAATATTCGCAACGCCTTGCACAACAAAATCTGAGAATCTCTGAGTTACGTGCACGAGAGTCGGGTGAACCGATATGTATGAAATTTTACGGGTAGGTCTGAGAATAGGTTATAAAGTATATTTTATGCCGCTGATACCATGATTGACGAGGATATATAGAACGAGAGGAGGGTGCAAGAGAGGGAGAGGGGAGGGTGATGGAGTGAGTGATCGGAGGAGTTAGGTGGAGCAAGGGGGGGGGGGGAGTGAGAGGGAGCAAGTTGGGAGAAGAGACAGGAGGGAGAGGGTTCAGAGAGGACAACGGGCAGAGGAAGAGAGGAAGTGTGACGGGGACCGAAGCGGGAGGGGAGAGAAATAGCATAGAATTCGATTCTTATTATAAAAGAGAGAGACGGAGAGAGATAAATCAAGGGAGTAGGGAGAAAAGGGGAGCAAAATGTAATTAAAGCGCGGGCGGAGCTGCGCGGGTCAGCTAGTGTTGTATAAAGAGATATGCTTTGTGATTTTTTTTAATTGCTTTACTTAGTAGTAGGTACACTTGTATTAAAATGACCACCAAATACCTACTAGGTGGTAGGTGCCTTGTGCAAGGATCCGTCCTGGTAGGTACCACTGTCTCAGGCGTTCTGCCGCCAAGCAGTGATGTGTAAGCACTGCTGTGTTCCGGCGTGAAGGGTACTGTAGCTGGTGAAATTACCGGACACAAGGACTTCATATTTAATGTAAAGGTCGGCAACGCGCTGGTGGATCTTCTGATGTTGCTAACGTATATAGGCTGCGGTGACTGCTTACCATCAGGCGGGCCGCACACTTCCTTGCCACCTTGGACTACCAAGCTTTAATAACTTTTTTTTTAACATTTATTATGCCGTTATGCCTACAATAGATTAAAACAGTCTATTATATATCTTATTATATAAAAGAGTAGGCAAAAACCCACTCATCACGAAATCTCAGAAACTACAAGTGCTAGGAATCTCAAACTTTGCATGGGGGTTCCTTTTAAGACGTAGGTGCTCACTAAGACGCGATTTTGCGAAATTCAACCACTAAGGGGGTCAAATAGGGGGGCAAAGTTTGTATAGGAGAACGCGATTCCTTGGTCCTATTGACTTGAAATTTTGCACAGACATTCGTTAAGAAAATTAATTGAATTAGTATTTCATATTTTTTATAATTTATCCATTTACAGGGTAAAAAAGAAGTATTATTACTCAACCGATGGCGGTACAAATATATTACAACAATAAGATACGATAATTCGAACGTTAAAACATAAGTTCCTTGGCCAAGTGGTTACGGAAGCGTCCTCTAAGCGCGGTCTGTCCGGGTTCGCTACCCGCGTGCGGATTTTGTTTTTGTATTTTTAAACTTTGGGTTCATCGATATACTATACCTATAGTATATCGATGTTTGGGTTTGATTTTTTTATTTAAATTAAGATTCAATGTTTTAAACAGTTTTAAATATTTAACTCATATTAACTCCAGCATTTTTATCTCTACTATATTTTTATATTTAATTATTATTTTTTTATTTAAAATCAGGCATACGTTTACGATTTAGTTATTAGTTAGGAAACTTAATTGATATATTAGTAATAAGTGGTATAATTTGTTTGTTTCCCAAATATATTTCCAAAATGTCTGTGTCGGTAGGAATACAATATGCATGTATTGTACGTATGATATAAAAGCCAAAACTTTATTGAAATTATTGTGTCTGTCAGTCAGGGTTTTTTCTACAGGGTGTTGTCCCTATCGAAGTCAAAGTATCGTTACATAGTGTGAAACAAAGTCACTATCCGAGTCTGTCTATATCCGATAGCACCTCCTAAACCACGCAGCGGTTTTCACCATCGGTTATATAATTTTTCATTGAAGGTTTACCTATGTACTTATATAGAAAACCTAATTCAGTTTTATGGGACTCAGCAGACATAATAACAATAATATGATCAAGTAATTCGATTAATTAAATAAGAGCAGCCGTGGTCTGGAGGTTACGGAAACGTCTTCTAAGCACAGCACAGGGTCCGGGTTCAAATCTCTCTTTGGGGTTGTTTTTGTGTACTTTTATACATTTTATTTTTGATCATTTTATTATTTTTTTATTGAAGTGAAACTTCTTATGCGACTTCCAAAAATGTTATCATTTAACGCGTTAGACGTTAAGCGTTAAATGATAGGTATTGAATGTTGAGTGTTAAACGTTATGCGTTGAATTTGTTAAGGTTATGAAAGCGCTCATGTGACGCCGTCACCGAGTGAGTGAGTAGGTGAGTGGGCGAGTGGGCGAGTGGGCGATTGGGCGAGTGGGCGAGTGGGTGAGTGGGTGAGTGGGTGAGTGGGTGAGTGGGTGAGTGGGTGAGTGGGTGAGTGAGTGAGTGAGTGAGTGTGTGTGTGTGTGTGTGTGTGTGTGTGTGTGTGTGTGTGTGTGTGATTGTGTGTGAGTGTGTGTGAGTGGTTCGGTGTGGTTCGGTGTGGTTCGGTGTGGTTCGGTGTGGTACGGTGTGGTACGGTGTGGTATTCGGACTGACCGGGACTGAGCGGGACTGAGCGGGACTGACCGGGTCTGAGCGGGACTGAGCGGGACTGACCGGGACTGCCCGGGACTGAGCGGGACTGACCGGGACAGACCGGGACTGAGCAGGACTGAGCGGGATTGGGCGGGACTGAGCGGGACTGAGCGGGACTGAGCGGCACTGACCGGGACTGACCGGGACTGACCTGGACAGACCGGGACTGACCGGGACTGAGCGGGACTGAGCGGGACTGACCGGGACTGACCGGGACTGACCGGTACTGACGGGACTGACCGGGACTGAGCGAGACAGACCGGGACTGAGCGGGACAGACCGGGATTGAGCGGGACTGGGCGGGACTGACCGGGACTGACCGGGACTGAGCGGAACTGACCGGGACTGAGCGGGACTGACCAGGACTTACCGGGACTGACCGGGACTGACCGGGACTGACCGGGACTGACTGGGACAGACCGGGACTGACCGGGACTGAGCGAGACAGACCGGGACTGAGCGGGACAGAGCGGGATTGAGCGGGACTGGGCGGGACTGACCGGGACTAACCGGGACTAAGCGGGACTGACCGGGACTGAGCGGGACTGAGCGGGTCGGACCGGGACTGACCGGGACAGACCGGGACTGACCGGGACTGAGCGGGACTGACCGGGACTGACCGGGACTGGCCGGGACTGACCGAGACTGACCGGGACTGACCGGGACTGACCGGGACTGACGGGACTGACCGGGACTGACCGGGACTGACTCGGACTGACTCGGATTCAGTCAGTCCGAGTCAGTCAGTCAGTCAGTTAGTCAATGAAGTGAAACTTCTTAAGCGACTTACGTTCAGCGCTCCTGGGAAGGGGGAATAGAATGAGACACAGCTAGAATGAAGTTTCACTTCTTTCGCGCGGAGGGACTCCACGCACGCACATTTTTTTTTCACTGAAGGTTTATATATTAACTGAATTTATTTAGAAGTTTTATCTAAGTAAGTAAATAAATTTAATTAGCTTACGTTGACTAAACCTAATGAGGTACATACATACTTAACAATCAAGTACTAGAGAACTTCATCTATATATCATTATATCATTCCATATAATATATGTAAGTTAAATCTGGGATATAATATGCTTGCCCCCCGGCGGCGGACTCAAAGGCCAGGCACTGAGGGACACCTGGTGCAGATCCCCCCCGAGAACCCAGGTTTCCCTCTCATGTGCCGATGTGACAGCCAGGGGAGTTTTAGTGGGTAAGAATGAGGTTGACTTCCCCACAGGATACCCACCTATTGAAGGTTTCCCCCGTGACCCCTGTAACCGTGAACACGGTGACAGATTCCCGGGTGGCTTTATTGTGCCCCCGGTGGGGCGGGGTCAAAGCCAAGCCACTGAGGGTATCATGGTGCTAATCCCACCGGATAGCCCAAGAAGGGGTTCTTATGTGCTGATTGCACGGCCGTTGGGGGTTTAGTGTATAAGAATCCTACATACCCGTTTGACCACCAACAGGGTCCCATAAATCCCATAAAAGGCTTCCCCCGTGACCCCTGTAACCGTGAGCACCGTGACAGATTCCCGGGGAACTATAATGTGCCTCTCCGGCGGCGGGTTCAAAGTCAAGGCACTGGGTGGTATCAGCTGGTGCAGATCCCGACAGATAGCCCAGGTCCGCCCTCTAATGTGACGATGTGATAGCCGCGGGGGTTTTAGTGGGTAAGAATTTCCGGTTGACCCCCGTTTACGTCTTAACGATGAAACCGAACAAGGAAGCCCGTATTGTTTCCATAAATTGGTTTTAAAGAAATGGTGTCCTGTTCCTGTCCTTAATCCACCCAAATTGTGCACCGGTACACGTCTGCAGTTTCTAATAAAATTATAAATACAATTAACAAATCACAAGCTCAGAGATTCAACGTTACAGGCTTAACCTAAGCGTTGAGTTCTTTGGACAGACAGCTATACGTAGCCCTCTTCTAAACAGAATTTGTTCATATTGCGTTACGAAAAGTCAGCTACAAACATTATTTATGAAGAAATTCTATAATCAAAGGCAGTAACTTTAAATTACCTATTCATTTTTTTTATTCTCAATTATACCCGTGCGAAGCCGGGGCGGATCGCTAGTTATATATATATTGTATAAACTTTAATAGAAACTTAAAATTCTTATATCCACTATTAAATGAGCAATATTGGTACACCACAAGAATACTTCCTTAAAATTTCAAAAAGAACAAAATGTCGTCTTTATAAATTCCAATACCATTATTTAGCTAAGTGACGATCTTATTCTGTAAAGTCGAGCCAAACCGTCATTTTGTCAGGAAAAATCGTCGTGGCTAAATCCAGTAGGCATTATCATGGGGCCGCCAGAGCCCCATCCATCTCTGAACAATGTCCCCACTGGACCTTACGAAAATGACTCTTTTTATAATAGGATTTTTTTTGTTGTTTTCATTTTATTTTCTACGGTCAGAATACGTTTGTAATTTACTATTACAGATTTTTAAATAATGGTTTGTGAGACAATGGCGAACAATAATAAAGAGCTGGTAATATATGAAATAAATTTTATGAGTCTTATTGTTTTTATCATAACTGCATTGAATGGCGATGAGAGGAATATAAAATACGTACCTACTCTTCATAAATATAAGGTCTCTAAACAACGTCGCAAATGCAGACAGCGATTGTCTGTCTGCTTGTACGATTTCCATCTTCTAAACTCCAGTTTTCATAATTTGAATATTTAGTAACATATTATTTATAAATAATATACCTAGGTTCATAGCTATAGTTAGGTATGTTCGAAGTAGAATGTAGAATAAACACTAATAAAGTTGGTTTAGATTAATATTGTCTACAAATAAAATAAATTATTAATTATATTTAAGATAATATAATGTATAAAAAAACATTTATTCCATCATAGACTTGTTGGTCTATCTGCCAAAAATATTTGATGCCAGTAACACTGCATTACCGGCCCTTAACGGTCCTCAAAACACAATATCCAATAACATTGTACTTATAACAGGTCTTTAGCGTCTTCAACGGATATTGTGAACACCAAGAGGTGAGACAGCGGACATTAGCTACTGCCAGGAAATTGCCAATGTCGCTCTTATGTACGTCCTGACGCCATAATATTTGCGAAAAAAACAACGCCTGCCAACGGTCCCTTTGCGGAAATTGTCCCAATTTGCAATGAATTAGACTGCGGTGGGTGGATTTAGATTTTTGGACGAAGGTGGTTTAAGTTGGTATCACGACTTAGTTATAGGACGCTCCATCGTCCTTATGCTAGAAACTTTTAAGTGAAACAGTGGTGATTTGTCGCACTGAGACTAAGGACTCGTAAAATTTCGATAAAATATTTCTTACCCATGGGGCATAACGGGTAATAATAGTGCCCACCTATCTCCTACCGTTGGGTGTCCGTTAGAGGTGACTAAGGTAAAACAAGAGAACGGATAGCAGCGTATTTCTATTGGATTACCCACCACATGATCGAAGCCCACCACTTACATATTATGTATACTACGATCCCCAAGACGCCTGCCCAGCGCTGGGATTATGCAACTCCTCCCTTCTAAGTTGTTTGCTCTGTTTATCAGTGGACATTTTTCGACTGCTGATGATGATGATTGTGTTTGGAAAACTTTTTAGAAATAAATGTAGTATTAGGTAAAACAGAAAAATAATTAAATTTAATGTAGGCAAAATATTTCCACACTCGCTACCGCGCGTGCACTTGCGGAATCTAAGTTAAGAAGCCCTATGGCTTATCTTTAAGTTTCAACTAAAATACGTATAAGGTTTTCGTATAAAATTACGCACGCGTGATAAATTCCCTTAGAAACAAGATACTAATTAAAATATAACGAAAGGTATATAAGGGCAGTCTATCATGCTAGTATCACGGTATCTCTCCCGGGTGAATACAGTTTGGGATTTCAGTTTATTTTGTGTAAAAAGAGCCTGCTATAACACAACTCCCTCCCTTTTATCGCCTTAAACGTATACGGTTAAGGCAGTGAGGTAGACCTATTATAGATGGGTGATATACCCAATAGTTCTTGTTAGCCGTTGGAGCTACAGACCGACAAACTTATGTATGCAGGTGGTGAAAAACGTAACTGAAATTATTCTTATGAAAACAAAACTTCGCTTGAGAGTTTTGTACAGACAGCAGCGACGCTGTATCTTCATATGATAAGTTGGTTTCAGTAGGTTCATTCTCCGATCCCACGGAGCTTGAGCCATCTTCAACATAAACAAAATGCTGTTATTGCTTGTATCAGGATAAAATATTAGCCGCTTGTTCGAAGGATCCATTTATCGCTATTACAGAAAGCAGATATTGGATATATGTACGCAGTCTTTTGGTTTTCTAAGTCAATATGTACGTATCTATATCTTTAAATTAAGACTTTCACGATACTTATAGCCAAAATAACAGCTATATTAGAGATATCAAAATCTATCCAATAAGTCTGTTAGTGGTAAGTAATTACAAACTATCCATTTCTAAAAGCCAATGTATCATTCAATGAAATCTCCTGAGTGGGTTTTCTTGTTTTCTGACAAAGTGATATATTATTTGCAGGAACTAGATCACGAAGTATTGTCCTACGTTCAGCTCCTGTCGCACCACAGAAACGGTTCGTCAAAAATAATAAGCTAAAATGCTTTTTTTTCCACGAAATCACTATCAAGTCACATTATATTTGGGGTGGTAGGTTCCTTAAGCATCATGGGTCGTGAAAGCATACAGGGTGGGCTCTCTCGTATACGTTCCTACTAATTGCGACCCCGAGGCAGACCCTGCGTTGTCGCGTGCACCGCAAGGGTGCCGCGCCGGGGTAGCGTGAGGTCTAAGTAGAGTGGTTTTCCACCGGTTTTAGTGGGTAAAAATCCCAAATAAACTTAGCCCTTAGGCTGCGTCTTAGTGGCGTACCGCTACGGAGACCGCAATTACCTTCTGAAAGTTTCCTCTCCGACAGCAAAATAAGCCCCTTGTGCGAGAGGTTGTATAGTTTGATGCTATCGTAGTGTCACACCTTGTCCAACATCAGTAAAAAAACGCGGTAACATTAACAAAGTAGGTATACCTACATGCGGCCAACCTTCGAAGCGTAAATTAAATTCTGTTGTAACAAGTCACATAGCGTCGCGTCGCTACTTGTCGCTTTCAATAGCTCAATTAGGAGATTGGATCAGATACTCTGTCGCCAAGTAGAAATACGGTGTTTCATGAGAAGGGTACTGTAGTTGGTGATAATACCGCGCTCAAGTAACGTAACGTAAGTACCAAAGTAACTTATGTAAGCCCATACGTGCCTTCCTCTTGAACCTCCTATCTGAACCCCCTAAGGGTTCCACGGATACTCGCAAATAATTGCAGATTTTATATTCCGCTTGAACCCCCTGAGTCAAAACCGAAATAAAATATATTGTATAATTAAAAGAAAATTGGAATATTTAACCAACAAGGAAATCTACTTCTTGTGCCAACCAGAATTACTATGATCATTATCATCATCATCAGCCAGAAGATGTCCACAGCTGAACATAGTCCTCACCCTTGGAAAGCCACAAGAAACGATTGGTACCGGTTGCCTGCAACTTCGTCGTCAGTCACCCTAGTGGGAGGTCCTACGCTGCGTCTTCCGTTTCGTTGTCGCCGTAAGTATAAATAAACATATCATACTTCAATATCAAATATCAATATCCCCAGTACTCAACCGTTTTACTAAATAAATAGGTACGTCTCAATAACTGCCAGTGTAGAAACGATATTGATATGAAACCGTTCGCTGTGTGATTTATTGACTAATTAATTAAGACCTGCGCTACGTTATTGAAACGGACGTGTGCAGTCAACATAAATGTATCAATTTATATTGGATATTAATTAATAACATGAAATTATAAGTTTATTTTTCAAATTACATGAAGTTTATACACCTAATAGTTAATATACAATCTATACAAAAGTTTAAACATTCTATTTACATATAATCAAATAAATCATGACCGCGCGGAATGGTGGCAAGAACGCTGGCTGCATTTCCTCGCTGAATTGCAATGCTGATTCTTTGAGCGAGAAAAGAGCCAGCCCTCTTGTCACCAGTGGAGGCGATCAATCGTGGAGAAATCTGTTGAAAGAAGTTTTTTTAATAATTAATAACTATATCGGGTTTCTCGGGAAATAGGTTAGATATCAAGCCGGTAATGTTAGATCATCATCATCATCATCACCAGCCAAAAGACGTCCACTGCTTAAAATAGGCCTATCCCTTCGAACGCCACAATGAATGACAATTGGGTATTTGCATCCATCGGTTACCTGCGACGCGCACAATGTCGTCAGTCCGCTTAGTGGGAGGCCTATCTATGCTGCGTGTTCCACTCGAGAACCTTTCTTCCCCATCGATATCTTCGACCGATGTGGCCTGCCCATTGCCACTTGAACTTACTTGATTCTGAGAGCTATGTCGGTGACTTTAGTTCTTCCGCGAATACCATCATGCCGGTGTTCATAGCACAAAAAAAATCCGGGAATAGCTCTCTTTATAGGTAATGTTACATAGTATTACAATGCAAACAATTTGAGAAGGAAAATGACACTGACATTTTCTTTAACATGATGAAAAAACATATCCATCTTTCTTTCTAGGGTTCCGTACAGGAACGCTTATAGTACTACTTCGTTTGTCTGTCTGTCACACCCATATATTTCAGTAACGAATTAGTTGAAGGCAGTGGATTGCACAGAAAGTAGGCAGAAATAACTGCGAGTTATCTGTACTTTAAGCTATTTGTTAGTG
Source organism: Furcula furcula (assembly GCA_911728495.1). NCBI lineage: Eukaryota > Metazoa > Arthropoda > Insecta > Lepidoptera > Notodontidae > Furcula > Furcula furcula. The sequence goes on along the minus strand of OU452254.1, from coordinate 8,572,089 downwards.
TGCCACCACAAACATCCTTAAATGAACTAACATTACATACGAATCCATAAATTTACATTTAAAAATCACATTAATACCATGTCAGTACAAAATATTTTTATATTAATCTTATTTAGAGAAATCGTAGGGTAGGCAAAGTCTTTTGTGTGTATGGACTCTCTGAATAATCTTATTACAGGTTTTAAATGCAGATTAATATGTCTATAGAATCTGCTAACTTATGGATATTTAAAATGGTGTACTAACATATAGTAGGTTAAAAGAGCCAGATACGTTTCTTTGCCTACACTCTGTGCACGCCACTGGTTGAAGAAACAGTTTTTAAAATTGCTTATCTAAATTCATCGCAAATGAAATCTGTTTTTTTTTTCTAATAGGTTATAAATTAATATACCATATTATGAAGCTCTTCAAGCAAGCCTCACATTTGTCGCATTAGTCTTATTATGGTACCCTGAGTACCCTCGTTATTCCTTATCAACCAATCTCACTCAACGTTACCAACCGGGACCAATTGTGACGACCCACTGACCCGTGACGACACCCGGGTGAAGTATGCCATGACCTCGAGTCTTTTCACACAAAATATATGTTAACTGGCATATTAAAATGTTCATAGTTATTATTTACTCGGAAAACTACGAACACGATCTGTATTAGAAATTATTCGATCTTAATTTTACGTAATTGAAGAAGTTCAATTAATTATTTTTACTGTATCAATTAACAAAACTTTGATAACCGTGGGGTGCCGGGTTAGAATTGAATCCCCCTATCTCCCCTCGTTGGGGTCGTAAGAGGCGACTGAGCGAGAACGGTAAGTCGGGTAGCGGCGTCTTTCTTTTGGTTTTATCTTCCACCTATACTGCGATCCCCAAGCCGCCTGCCAAACGTGGGGATTATGGCAACCCCTCCCTTCTAAGGGAGAGGCCTTTGTTCAGCAGTGGACGTCCTTTGGCTGCTAATGATGATGGTGATAACCGTGGGCTTGGGTCTACGGCGATTATCAAACACACTTAAAATAAAAATATTTGGTAAAGTAGATTTAAATGATCTATTTTTAATATCACGTTCATTATTTTGGACACATTTGATTAAAATATTAAACATGATGTTAATAGTTTAAAAGTAAATTGAACTTAAAAATCGTCAAGTGGTAGTATGTATCGGAAGGAAATAAATTCCACATTATTCCGTAGTAAATTACTACATATACACATACGTATACATACGTAATACGTATACTTATAAATATACGTATTATTCTGTAGTAAATTACTACGCGTAGTGTGCTACGCAGGAGCTACGATGTTCGACACTGTGTGCTACGTCGGAAGAGCTACGCAGCTACGAAACTGCTACAATAATAATAGCAGTTGATCCTGACAGGTGTGTTCCATGTCATTTATTCCTTCCAACAGGCCTCTACATTTTGGATTCGTCTCCACGCAAGCCTTTTACAAGTCCGGGTGTAAAAGCCCTGGAATATCAAATAAAACCAAAAATAATAATAATATCTTGGGACAATCCACAAACGGTCATTCGATCCCAAACTAGGCACAGCCTATGGAAACCAGACAACTGATACTAATACTTATATACATTTTTTGTTGTAAATACATATGTGGCGACTTGACATAACCAGATGGCGCCACATGTGGTATAACGCGATGAGAAGCGAGTAGTACCTCATAAAACGCGATAGATGGTGCCACCTCAGATCCTGAATCTCGCAAGCGAAGTTTCTCCAACTCGGAGAATATCAACATCCCGACAACAACTGTCAGGGGCTTCGGCCCTGGCCGAGCATCACACCTCGCTCGGTCGGAGGATCCTCCCTTTAGCACCGCCGCCGACTCATCGCTAAACATACTTAAATAGACAAATAACACCCAGACACTTGGTGGGAATCGAACCCACGACCCATCGAGTAGCAGCTAGTGTGTCTAACCACTAGACCAACGGGCCCGTCACAATCAATCATTACTCCACTAATGTACTATTCACTCTCACAAACCGTGAATTCAGCCTGATACGCAAATATTGTCGCCCAAAAATAACAAAAAAAATGTACTAAAAATTTATTAAAGCAACCCTCTATAGATGTTGGGTCAAATCTTAAAGAGCCCGAATAACGGAAATTTATTTTCACCGAACGACGGTCCCCACTTTGCGTGTGTACTGTATGTATCTCATTGGTATGTATAATAAGAAAGAGTAAATGACAATTTGAATTTCGAAAGTAGGTAGATAAGTTAAACGCCGCGTGACTTGCGCATTTCACACGGTTCTTCGCGAGCTCGCTGATGTGACGGCAGTCAATGGCAGTCAGTATCTTCCCGTATATTGTGGGGTAAGGTCGTGTCGCGTCTGAAAATTACGACCCGAGTTTACGCGACCATTCATTATATAACCTGTGCTGTTTGTTTTGTGAGTATTGTGTGCTACGGATGTATCGAAATTGATTGAGGTAAATATTTTTTACGATTGTATAAATTTCTAAAGATAAGTTTTAAGTAATTTTTTGGGAGTTTATTGTATACTGTTGGGGTTTTAGTGACTCGTAAATTATCCGGTAGGTAATTGAAACGTGTTTTATGATGCTCGGATATTTTATTTAAAGGATCTCGGACTGGTATTGCAATTAATTTCATAATATTTGAAATAGCGCGAGAGTTAGTAATATTTATAAGGTAGCGATAAAATAAACTATTAATATTTATACTAAAACTGCGTATATATAATAATAATATAATATATAATAAACCTCAATTATCGGTGTTAAAAAAATTGTATTAGATAATATCTATTAATTTTACTTTTAATTATGGTTACTATTAAGCAAGTCTAAATACGCTATTTTGATTAAGATTCGGTTACTAACTAGGCCTTATCTTCAACCAACAGTCATTTGGATCTTTATCATTCAGGCAGGATTGTGCGTTTTTGTTTTTCATTTAAGAAAAACAGTTAAAGAAATAATAAAATTAGGGACTACCCAGACTTTCCAGTTTAACAAAGAACGGAATACTACTCTATGTACATTTTATTTCCTCTAGTTGAATAGTACAATTTGTACATTACACCTTTCACATTATAAGTTAATGGTAATTAAATAATATAGAACATAACTTTCAAGTAAAGAGGCTAGACTGGTTACATGCTCTACCTAATTTTAATTTCATTTCATAATTATTATGAATAATAATAATAATATCTTGTGACAATCCACACAAGGTCATCTGATCCCGAACTAGGCAGAGCCTATACTATGGAAACCAGACAATTGATACTAATACTTATATACATTTTTTTTTGTAAATACATACTTAAATAGATAAATAACACCCAGACACTTGATGGGAATCGAACCCACGACCCATCGCTTAGCGGACAGGGTGTCTAACCACTAGACCAACGGGCCCGTCAAATTGAAGATTATTTTTTTTTATAAAATTAGTATTTACACATCACAGTGCGGATACGGAGAATTTGAAGCTTTGGCTTGCAGCAAAGGGAAAGAAAGAGTCCATCAGCAGTGGAAAGTTTCTGTAATATAGGTATTCCTAGCTAAATTATTGTGCGTAGTGAAAGTATGATTACCTAAAATGACTTAAACGGATAGTTCAACTAGAAAGTCAAAGTAAGAATAGATAGATAATGTAGTGTATTGATAGTTGATAGCCCTGCAAAGTAGTTTGTTGACAACGGATATAACATAAAAGAAGATTAATACAAAACATTAAAAAGTTGAAAATATGTACTTACAAAGAAATTAATAATTGTAGGCTAAAAAGGATCAAAAAGTCATTATGTAATAATAATAATATTCTGGGACAATCCACACACGACCATCTGATCCCAAACTAGGCAGAGCCTGTACTATGGAAACCAGACAACTGATACTAATACATATATACTTTTTTTGTAAAATATAAATAAAACACCCAGACACTTGGTGGGAATCGAACCCACGACCTATTGGTCAGCCAGGCCAGGGTGTCTAACCACTAGACCAACAGGCCCGCCAAACAATATACAATATTCCTTATACAATATTCGCCTATCACCAAAACGTTTATTTACCTAATAACAAAATATTTACATTGTATTTATCTATTACTTATTTATATGTTATTTTAGATTTTTAGACCTATTTTAGGGTTAGGGTTAGGGTTTTGACGCCTGTCTATCTATCAGTACGGCATTGCAGCTTCTAATGCCGATCTAACTGACAGCTTTGAAAAGTAAGTTTTATAAGATTGTTTCTTTTATCTGAGAGACAAACAAGACGTTGCCTTAGCGGCACACCTGCTTACAGATAGCTGTCAATTATTATCAGAGACATTAGTTATTAAGTCTTTTGAGCCCAGTAATTAAATCAGCTACAGTGTTCTCCAAACTGGAACATGTATTATTAACGGCTTATTCCACATTCATCTCCTACCGTTAGGTGTAAGAGGCTTCTAAGGAAATTCAAGAAGACGGGAAGCAGCGTCTTTCTATTGGATTGCCTACCATCTATACTGCGATCCCCAAACCGCCTGCAGAGATTATGGAAACTCTCTATGGGGGTGCCTTTGTACAGCAGTGGAGGTCTCGGCTGCTGATTATGATTCCAAATAATTCTATATTTTGTTCCACGTGTATGACTACTTGGACTTCCCCAATGCACCTGGACAGTCCCTTATACTAGGGACTTGCCACTTAGTAAATTTGAGACTAAAGTTTTTCAGAATTATTTTGGCTGATATGTCGTATCTAGTAAGTTAATACTAATACTCGTATCTCAACGGTCTAAACCAAATTATTTACCATGACGCGCCGTGCGACATCTGTCTTTCTGCCATCGGCGTTATGAAAACTGATTTCGAAGAAATCCGCCGATTCCGTGGAGCAGGGAAAACTCAATAATATTTACATTTCCCAAGGCGAAGGGCGGCCTAGTAGAGGAAAATAGAAAAACACGGAAGACGGCATTCGCTACTGACGTAATCTGAAAATTGGCGAAATAATTCACAAGATTGACTTTCTATTTCTTTTTATGCCTAGCGTGATTAATCCCAGCTGTTGCCTTGGGTCCGCATACCGACTTATTCCTCCACTTTGCGCATAGCTTTAACGTCCTTGACTGTGAGACTGTTGTTTCTCATATCGTTTTTATGGTTCCATACTTAAAACGTGAAAACGGAACTCTTATGGTGGAACTTTGTCTGTCTGTCATATATTTCAGGAAGCACTGATGCTAGCTATCCGTCTGTCTATCTAATTCGATAGCGATTTGAAACGTGGAATAGGTTTAGATCTTACTTACCCAAACTTATCGCAAACAAAAAATATATATTTTTCCTTTTAGTTTTTAGGGTTCCATACCAAAAGGTAAAAAAAGGATCCCTTATGGTCTGACTTCGTCTGTCTGTCACACCTATATATTTGAGAAACCACTAACGCTATCGATTTGAAACATGGAATAGTTTTAGATTTTACTTACCCAACCCCATTGCAAGTGAAAAAAATATATTTTTCCTTTTAGTTTTTTTTTAATGGGAGTCGAATTGTATCATCAAAATTTCAAAGTGAGACTACTATATAGACTACTATCATATAAAAGGGCTTCATTTATACATTTCAAAACATATTTTTATTTTGGCTTATGTAACGTAGTTTTTGGTTTATACTCAAAAATTTCAAAAAAATACACTAGTTACCACCACCTAGTAAAAAGTTAAGTGTAAGTTGGTAATTACCATTTTTGCGAAGCAGGGCAAAGTTTCAGGGTAGCCATTATGGCCACATCAGTGGCCATAATGGCTACCCTGAAACTTACAAAAAACTCTATATCAAAAGAGTTTTTTGTACATTGTTAACTAGATAACTTAAACTAACCAGGTCACTGCGTCTGCTATACCAGGCACCGCCAGGCAATAAATAATATGGCAGCAATTCAAAGTTTACGGCATTCGTGTATTATATCAATGACAAATTAACTAATAGCGAGGCGCATAGCGATTGGAAGTGACAGTCAAAACATTATTTCTTTTTTCATTCACCTTTGTCATTCACCTTTGGGATGATACGAAGAAGGCGAAAGGCCTATAATAATAATATTAATCTAGGACGATCTACACACTGCACCTGCCAATAGAAAGCTGCAGTGTACTGTCGCGCGTCACCCGAACCATTAGTTATATAAGTCTAAAGCTCGGTTCTTTCACCAATTACACACACATCGCGGTAGAATCTCTATATTGATATGGCACGTACCTGGATGGGTATCCCGAATATTGGATTTACTTTACTACTCACCTTACCTCCCTTAATTTACTTACCTTACTTAGCTTACTTTACTTCCCTTATTTTACTTGCCTTACCTAATTAAATTTCATTTGTTGTAACTCTTGGCGGAATGTCATGGTTGTGGCTGGCATATTTAGAGGAATCTTTAGATTCGTATGCACACGACTCAACACTATCGAAGTTAACATTAACATTATTATTATAAGAAAATATAACATTATATTTTATTTAAATTTTTACTACCCAAAACTTTAAGTTAAGTGGAAACGGAAGCACTACTGAGTGTAAACTAAATCTGATTGGACACAAACGCACACACGAAACATACATACCTACACACACATAGGTACATCCACTCAGACAAATAGAACACTTTTTTTTTCTCCTAATTGCACTTTATAATGCACATATTTAATTTAACATGATGCTATGGTAGAGCGGAGGTCTCTAATACAGGCATCTTTATATGCTTAAAAGAGGTTTCCAGAAACTATGTTCTAAATGCGATAATGTTAAAGTAATAAAGAAATTTTCATTTTTCATTTTCAATTTTACCCGATTCATCACAAAGGCCTCCCCCTTGGGGCGGCTTGGGGATCGCAGTAGAGATGGTAGGTTAATCCAATAGAAAGACGATGCTGCCGTCTTCTTGTTTTCCCTTAGTCGCCTCTTACGGACACCAACGGGAGGAGTTGGTTGGTTGCTATTCTTAACCGGACTCACGGATTATGCAGAAATGATGAGTATGTTTTCAATTTTCCCAATTATTTATAGTGCATTATTTTATTATATTCCATAAGATAGAGTTAGCGTCTGGCTATGATTCCTTGTAGGTAGTCTCGAAAATCATAGCCCTCCTTCTGGGGCATTGAAGCAAAAAAGAGAGAGACAGTATTTCATTTAAACAACAGAATTAAGAATTGTTCCAAACAATTTATTCCACACAAATTTTCTCCTCACTCTTTTCCACCGTAATGATAAACAGTGAAAATGGAATGATTCTCTCGTGAAATAGAATTATTTCTTCATTCGTTTGAGTGCCTCCCCTATACTGTTTTGCATCGTATGAATGTGTAATACACTCGTAAATGTAGAACTCGAATCGTTTCATTTTGTGCTTTAAATTTAGACTATTTATACTTTTTAAAGGTGATAACACCTTGTTGAAGAATTATAGACCCATCTCACTCCTGAGCCATGTATACAAGCTGTTTTCGAGAGTTATTACGAACCGTCTCGAACGCAGGTTTGATGACTTCCAGCCTCCCGAACAAGCCGGGTTCCGAAAAGGCTTTAGCACCGTAGACCACATACATACGCTCCGCCAGATTATACAGAAGACCGAGGAGTATAATCGGCCATTATGTCTAGCGTTTGTGGACTACGAAAAAGCCTTCGATTCAATCGAGACCTGGGCGGTATTGCAGTCCCTCCAGCGGTGCCACATTGACTATAGGTACATCAAAGTGTTGAAGTGTTTGTACAGCAACGCCACCATGTCGATCCGACTACAGGAAGAGAGCACGAAACCAATCCCATTGCAGCGAGGTGTGAGACAGGGAGACGTTATTTCTCCGAAACTGTTCTCAAACGCATTGGAGGACGTTTTCAAGCTCTTGGACTGGTACGGATTCGGCATCAACATCAATGGCGAATACATCACTCACCTTCGTTTTGCCGACGATATAGTCATTATGGCAGAGTCGCTGGAGGACCTCAATACGATGCTCAGCGACCTCAGTAGCGTTTCCCAACAGGTGGGTCTTAAAATGAACATGGACAAGACGAAGATCATGTCTAATGTCCATGTTGCACCCGTACCGGTAGTTGTTGGGAACGATACTCTCGAAGTTGTTGACCACTACGTATACCTAGGACAAACTGTCCAGTTAGGTCGGTCCAGCTTTGACAAAGAGGTCGCCCGAAGAATCCAACTCGGATGGGCAGCGTTCGGGAAACTACGCGATATACCGCAGTGCCTGAAGACAAAGGTTTTTAACCAGGGTGTGTTGCCAGTGATGACATATGGTACCGAGACGTGGTCTCTAACGGCTGGCCTTTTAGAAAAGTTCAGAGTCACACAACGAGCCATGGAGAGAGCTATGCTCGGAGTTTCTTTGCGCGACAGAATCCGAAATGTGGAGATTCGCCGAAGAACTAAGGTCACCGACATAGCTCTCAGAATCTGCAAGTTGAAGTGGCAATGGGCAGGCCACATCGCTCGAAGAACCGATAACCGTTGGGGAAGAAAGGTTCTCGAGTGGCGACCACGAACCGGAAGACGCAGCGTAGGCAGGCCTCCCACTAGGTGGACAGATGACATTGTGCGCGTCGCAGGTAACCGGTGGATGCAAATAGCCAATTGTCGTTCATTGTGGCGTTCTAAGGGGGAGGCCTATGTTCAGCAGTGGACGTCTTCCGGCTGATGATGATGATGATGATGATACTTTTTAAATGTAAAGTTGAAAATAAAAGGAGGTGAACAAAACACATGAAAACTTTTTTAATTAATTAGATAACGAGTTTTATTTTATCTGTGTCGTTCAAATGGTAATATAAGTTGGCATATTATTATAATAATACTAGTATAATTAAATTATATTGTTTGTGTTTTGATGTTAGAATTTATCCGTTAGTGAAATCGATATAGATTTCGTCTGTCTGTCTGTTCGTCTTTCTGTCTATCTACAATGATTTAACTCAAAAACATACAAACGACATTATATTAAAAATCACAAAATTAGGAATATTGTGTAGACTGTTGCTTTAGTTATATAACTTTATACCGCTATAAAATATTTTATTCCCACTGAAAAATGTTTGGTATTATATAAATGGTATAAAATATTATAAATTTCAGAGAAAACAAAAAAATATTTTAGATTTTTTACTTTGATCTGTTGGCAATACTTTACGTAGACTGATTAAAACAACCACCATTTTACTGGGAAAAAATATTTGTAATATCAATATAAAAGTTAGTAAAGGTATAAAACCCTTACCTACTTTACCATATTAAGTTACAGTGATCATACGCTTTGAATTTATTAAATACATATTTATATTAAGCCAATGGTACAAGATTCATTTTAGAATTCATTCAACGACATAAAATAATAGATACACATAAAATAAAAACAATTAGTCGTTAAAAAGGAGTCCACTCAGCATTTTGGCGTGCATGACACCTATTTGGCAACACGACGCTGGTCTTCCGTGAACCTTATTCCTTAGGCCTCATTTACGGAAACGCGGGGCGTCGCGCGTCGGGTGTGGCGTGGCGTCTCGCGGCGCGTCGGACGTTTTTATTGTTTACGTAGCGGCGGCGCGTGAAGCGGCGCGTATCATCGCACGCGTAAACACAAACGTATAGCAATATATGATGCTGTTTATAGAGACGCGGGGCGGGAAGAGTGGCGGTGCCCGCCGCTGCGCCCGCGGCGGACACCGCCGCGTGCAACGGCGGTGCAACTCAATTTTTAACATACAATTTTCAACTAAAAAAAAAATTGATCATATCATACTCCATAGCGATGGTGACTACGTCTGTGTTGCATGATTACCAAATAGACTGGCAGAAGGTTCCGCCACAGGCATCGCTTCATCGAGAATCGCCGCTGCGTGCGCCGCCGCGATGAACGCCGCGTGAGATGTGGCGATGCCATCCGCGGGCGCCGCCGTGAAACACGCTCCATTTCAAGCAAACGCGTGTAAAATCGCTTCTCCGTAAACACACTCATACAACGCCCTACATTTGAATTTAGTGCGGGCCGCGCCGCCACACGCGACGCGCGACGCCCCGCGTCTCCGTAAATGAGGCCTTAGTATTTTAGTATAAAATCAACTCGTCAGTGAATAATATGCGCTCTATAGAATTCCAATACACATAAATATGTTTAATATAAAGCTGCATTTGCATCGCCGAAAGCCCCACATGGTAATATTGTGATTAGCATATTTTAATATTAACACGAAGGCAGGGAACGCATTTCGGTCCTCCAAATTACGTATTTGGCTTTGAAATATTCAACGGGCCACACAGGACGCGATGAAACCACATTTCAAAAGTTAATTTTCATACGTCCGTTCCTATTTAAGCTTTTGTAATTAACTTTGAGTGCAGTGACTGCGTGGACAGTCTATTGGTCACTTGCTTTCCAAAGCAGAGGGTTAACTTTATGTAGTTCTTTCTTACTGTTTTGGAAGAGAAGATTACTTTTGTATAGTAGTTTCTTACTATATTTGAGGACATTTTACAGGCCGATCACCCTTCTGGATCATAGACTGATAAAAGTTGGCCCAAAACCTGATCTCTCCCCGGTCGTGTCGGCTCCTCCATCCCACTGCATTGTCAGAGTGAAAGGTAGAGATATTGTACCTATCTGAGTAAGCTATCGCACTATAATATCTCCTGCATAGTTTAACGCCACGGTTATTATATTTCATAGTTTTTGCATTAGATTATATCGCTCAGTTGAACGCTATTTGTTATTAGTTTATTCGAGGTTATTAAGTTCTGTGATATTTTTTGCCTTTAGTTGTTTTACTTGACCACACAAACATGTTACTCCTTTGTTAGTAAGCGATACACCTCCTGCCGCTTCTTATCTTCTGTGTCATAAGTTCTGAAGTCTGTCGTGTTCATTAATTTCTCTAGATACATTTTCTTTTGCATCAGAATACTGCAATGTTTTAACACGGCCGCTTTGCGGAAGATTATACAACACAAAGACTTGGACTGTGAACGTCTACACGTATGCTTATAAATACTATGTGACATTACCTACAACAATATAGGGTTTTCTGTAATACGCCCCTTACCAAGAGCGTACGTTCACATGTACTCTCGCGGTCACAAGCGGTGTATCACTTTTAGGACGATAATGGTGCCGATTCTGTTGTCACACACTAGACTAAACTAGACTAAATTTTAGTTTAGTCGTGTCTTTCCTATTCAGAGATCCATGAATTAAACTAAATTAGGTATAGTTTGATAGAATATAATGGTTTTAGTTACTCAACTTAGTTTTAAACGTATTTTGCTATTCTGTTGTGCACAGTTTACGTCATTTATGCCTAATATTAGAAACTTCAAACTAAAATTAGATCGAATTAGTCGGCATCTAAAAGATGTCGATTAAAATAAAATAGAATAGACTAAAATAGAATGAAATAAATATTAAAATTAATATTAATATAAATAATAAAATAAATATTAAAAAAGAATATTAAAAAATAAAATATTAATATAATATAAATATTATAATTATTAAAAAAATATTAATAATAAATTAAATATAAATAAAATAAATATAAATAAATAAATAAAAAATATATTGACATAAATATTAAAATAAAATAAATATTAATAAATATTAAAATAAATATTAATAATTATTTAAAAAATATTAATAAAAAAATAAATATTAATAAATAAATATAAATAATAAAAATAAAATATTAATATAAATTTATTAATAATAAATATTAAAATAAATATTAAAATAATATTAATAAATATTAAAATAAATATTCATAAATATTAGAATAAATATTAATATAAATACTAAAATAAATAAAATAAAAATATTTAAATAAATATTTAATAAATATTAAAACAAATATTAAAATAAATATCTAAACTAATATTAAAATAAATATTTAAACAAATATTAAAATAAATATTAAAATATTTAATATTTTTTATTAATAAATAAATATTAATATAAAAATATATTGAAATAAAATAAAATTAATATTAAAATTAATATAAGTATCGTAGCCGGAGAATTATTTTAGTTTAGTTTAGTGTAATCAGATGAACAAGAGAATTGTTTTCAACTAACATGATTTGACCAATGAAAACCTCACTATCAACTCAATTTAGTAGCTGTCGAAATCAAATTAAGCACTTAATCATCGTTTGACACCACTAAACTAAAATTTAGTCTAGTTTAGTGTAGTGGTGACAACAGAATCGGCACCAATAGCTTGCACGAGCAGGCCCAAAATAAATGCGGGCGGGGTAAGCTCATGTAATGTCGTTCAAACGATTTTAATTGAAATCTGGTACACCGTTCGTGTGCGCGATAGTACAATAATGTAGAAAATTATGGCACTAAGATGAGATTATTTTGAACAAACTTAGACTTTATGTGTTACTAACAACGAAGTTCTATATTACAGGTAAACAAAATGTGTTTGAAAAACGAACAGAAATTATTCTGACCCATATACAGAAAGAGCAGACTAGATTAAGGGTATAGCTATAACATTCAAGAGATAGTGTTTTAAGTTATGTTGCCTAAGTCCTCATTAAACTCGGTTAAAACTTTGTTATTCACCTTGGCTGCTGGAACACCAGAACAAATGGACGTTTACGTCGCAAACTCAGTTACTTGATCGTTGTAATTTGTTTAAACTTGGTTTATCTAAATTTCACAACCACTCGTAGTCAGACATTTATTATACCGAAGATTCACTTATTTTAGATACTACGTGTTACTCCCATTAACGCCCTCTGTACTCGCGCGGGTACAGCAACAAAATGCATGATTTAGTTATATTTATTTGTGGATTGTATAAAAGTAATTAGATATATAGTAACTAAATGGTATAATTAGTGTATGAAAAAATTACGATTGAGGCCCACGGTCTTTAGGTAAAATGCAACAAAATATTTTTACTATAAAATAAATAGTAATTTGATATTTTCTTTATTAAAAACTATTGTACATCTATATAGAAAGATATGATACCATTTTAATAACAATTACTTTCAGTAAGCCCATATCAGAGTCCATTTATGTCACTGTACCCGGATGGGTACAATGGGCACTTATGGGCTAATATTTTCAGACAATTTGATAATTTTACAAGGGCGTCTTTACAAGCCAAAATTGCTTTTCAGGATTAGAAAAAGCCCTCAATAATAATAATTATCATCATCTTCATCAGCTGTAAAACCACTGCTGAACATAGATCCCCCTCTTGCCAATTGGCGTACATCCACCGGTTACAACTCGCACAATATCATCGGTTCACCCAGTAAGAGATCTGCCTACGCTGCATCTTCCGGTTCGTGGTCGCCATTCGAGAATTCTTCTTCGCCATCGGTTATCGATTCTTTGAGCGCTAGGGCTTACCCACCCATTGCCATTACAAATTGCAGATTCGGAGAGCTATATTGATGACTGATTCTTTGGCGAATGTATTGATTTTATGGCGTAATGAAACTCTGAACATTGCTCTCTCTATAGCCCATCGTGAGACTTTAGACCTTCTCTGAAAGACTAGCAGTCGGGAACCACGTCTTATTGGCACTGGTGGCAACACACTTGATTTGAAGACCCTTATCTTTAGGCTTTACGGTATTTTGAGCGAGAAGATACCACGTAATTTGCCCATCCGAGTTGAATTCTTCGGAAGAATTCTTTATCGACGTTGGACTCAAATCCGAAACTGGACAGTCTCTCCAATTGGTGGACTTTAGACGCCTTTATCTTATTCATGTTTATTTGCTGAGCATAGTATTGAGGTCCTCCAGCGACTCTGCTAGTGTCTGTATCATTTTAGTCCAAGAGCTCACACGTCCAAAGCATTCGTGACCAATTTCGAAAAGATAACGTCAATCTGCCTCAATTATGATGGGGGGTGGGGGGAGGTAGGTATGGGGAATGTTGCCGAAGCATTGGGGATCGCAGTGTACGTGAAGATAAATATTTCAACAGAAGACACTGCTGTCCGTGTTCTGGTTCTACTTTTGTCGCCTCCTACGTCACCCAACGGAAGAACCTTGGAGGTTGCTATTTTTACCTATACTTGCTCAAAACCCAAGGGAGTATCTCATGCTGGTCACAATCCCGAGCGTATTAACAATTATTGGTTGCAATGTGTTATTCCTTACAATCGCGTTGGTTGGCGTTGTGAACTTTGCAGGAAAACTCTATGTGTTGAACTACTTTGCTTTAGGCAATTATATTCTTAATCCGCCCGTTGTACTCGTCCAGGTACACCCTTATAATTTCTGCGTTGGATAAATTTTTGAATTTTTTTGCTTATATACCTTTTATTTACTTTATAATGATACAATAAATATTATAAAAATATAATTTTTACAAGCAGTTTTATTTTGGGCGTTAATGGGTTAAATACATTTAGACAGAATTACGTGACGATGATAAAGAATATCGTAAATATTAAGGTCAAACGGTACATACATAGATATTTGAATAATATTGAGCAAAAAATCTATTACGCCTTTAATTTAACTTCTTTAAGAGTACCCATGAAACGATGACTCGCAGCGACCGTTTCTTTTATCGTGTTGGCGAGAGTCATTTTTTAAATTTTATATTGCACTAGCTGACCCGCGCAGCTCCACCCGCGCTTTAATTACATTTTACTCCCCTTTTCTCCATACTCTCTTGATTTATCTCTCTCCATCTCTCTCTTTTATAAGAAAAATCTAATTCTATGCTCTTTCTCTCCCCTCCCGCTTCAGTCCCCGTCACACTTCCCCTCTTCCTGTCCCCGTTGTTCTCTCTAAACCCTCTCCCTCCTCTCTCTTCTCCCAACTTGCTCCCTCTCACTCCCCCCCCCCCCTTGCTCCACCTAACTTCTCCGATCACTCACTCCATCACCCTCCCCTCTCCCTCACTTGCACCCTCCTCTCGTTCTATATATCCTCGTCAATCATGGTATCAGCGGCATAAAATATACTTTATAACCTATTCTCAGACCTACCCGCAAAATTTCATACAAATCGGTTCACCCAACTATTTAATGACCTTGCCTTATGTCGCTTAACCTTAACCTAGCGCTATGAAATATACTGTATGACCTATTCTCAGACCTACCTGATATGCACACTTTCATACAAATCGGTTCACCCATCTATTTAATGACCTTACCTAACGTTGCTTAACCTTAACCTACCGGGTTAAAAAGTATCTTATGTCCGTTTCCTGGTTCTTAGCTACCTCCCCACGAATTTTCAGCCAAATCGGTTAGGCCGTTCTTGAGTTATAGAAAGGTCTATAGTGATTATATGTTCAATTTCACCGATAGATGGCGCTGTTCATGATGTAAATCACGCTAACATCGTAAATTACGGTCTAATGATATTCGATAATGAAAGTTTTAAGTTTTTTGCATCTTTTATTTTTGCGACTGTAATACAATACCTATACACTACCTGGACTTGGGGAGTTTCATTAAAATTTCATGAACAAACAAAAATGTCCTGGTTGTACCGGACCGGCTTAACCCTTACAAAAATTGAGCCTTCGCCACTGCCATATCTTATTCAAACTAAATGTCTGCTCAGTCCCTATTGTATATAGCGTAATAATACATATCTTAATGATTAGCTGATCAGTCTATAATTACCCTATTCCCATACAAAGGAAATTACGTGGTAATATGTGCAAGTAATGTTTCACTGCTTAGCCCCTATGAAACGTAGCGTGATGTTTTATATACCAATTTATACCTAGACTTCTACACAACACATCAGTGAAAGTCCTATCAAAATCCATCCACGGGTTTTCAAATGATACCTGGACAAACAGAACGACAGACAGACAGACAGACAGACAGACAGACAGACAGACAGACAATAATTCCAAAAAAAATTGTTTTGGCCTCTATGTCGATAGTATAGTATCCCCACATAGAAATTTTGGAAAAATATTCAATGTACAGAAAAAGTGCCCTTTGAGTTTTATTATAGTATAGAAGATAGATAGATAAAATGAAGTAATAAAAACAAAAAAATATTAAAAAAAGCTATCTTGCTTGAGGCATAATCATTCGCTTTTGGCTTTACTTCTAGCTGATAAGCTATTAAGAATACATTTAAAAGTTTTCGTCTAAGCAAGTTTTTTATTAAGTACTTACTGACTGTGCCAATGATCAGTCATCACGGATGTGGTTCTTTTTTAGTTTTACTATTTAATTTTATACCTACGTTAAAAATTAACATATAGGTAATTCATAGTTCAATATGTTGGGGAAAATATAGCAGAGCAGTGAAATAAAAAGGCCCATTTTGTATTCACATAACTAGAAGTAGTTTATTTTCGTGTTACCATAGAGTACACAATAGACAATCTCAACACCGCCCCTCAATTTACATGATTTTAGACCCATATTTAAATCTTAAATTGAAAATTAATCACTATGTCTCATAACAAAAAAAAAACTTAACAGTATCTAAGTACCTTTCAAATTTCAAACATATACTATATTTACTATACTATACTTCCCTATTTTCTAATAAATATTTTTAATCTTACATATTGTTTTATTACTTTTACA
This sequence comes from Furcula furcula, assembly GCA_911728495.1. Lineage (NCBI taxonomy): Eukaryota > Metazoa > Arthropoda > Insecta > Lepidoptera > Notodontidae > Furcula > Furcula furcula. Next base: position 8,555,472 of record OU452254.1, on the reverse strand, counting down.
TGTATTTTTTTTTTTTTTTATATATATTCTTACTTTTACATTATACCACCACCATGTTATATAAATAAAATCTTACATTAAATTAAGTTTTGACAAGAAATAATTGTGTTTTATTTTTGGCAATGCCTTGGTAAATAAATCTGAAACATTTTCCTCTGTGGGAACATATTTTACTGAAACTAACTTTTTATGTACTATGTCTTTAATGTAATGAACTTTAATATCAATATGTTTGGATCTTTTTCCATTTTCAAAACTCTCAATTAATCTTATTGAACTTTGGTTATCAATCATTAAAAGAGTAGGTATATTTGTGTTAGAAGTTAAATCATAAATTATTCCTTTTAAATATATCAATTCACTTACTGCTTGAGCAGCTGCAACATATTCAGCTTCGGCAGTTGATAAAGCTACTGCTGTCTGCTTCTTTGATGTCCAATGTATTAGATTTTCACAGTAGAAAATTGCACAACCACTGGTACTTTTGCGGTCCGTTTTGTCTGCAGCCCAATCTGCATCTGAGTATGCTAATAGTTCCTTATATTTTGTTTCAGATTTCTTGTAAATTAATCCTTTTTCTTGTGTGCTATTTAAATACCGTAAGACCCTTTTTCCTGCTTTCCACAATGATACTGTTGGCTTATCTAAAAATCTGGATAAGTATGACACTGCATATGTGATATCAGGCCGAGTATTCATAGATATATAAAGCAAGCACCCTATTAATTCCTTATATGGTACATCAATTAGTTGTCCTGCTTCTGTGCTGTAATTTGTTTCCATTGGAGTATCTATCTTCTTACTATCTTGCATGTTAAACTTTTCTAAAATTCTTTTTATCATTTCAGTTTGTCTCAACAACATACTGTCACCTTTTCTTGTAATTTCTAAACCTAAATAATTTTTCACTTCACCTAAATCTTTTATTCTAAATTCCTTTACCAATTTCCTTAATATATCTTCATTTCCTAATAGTAGTATGTCATCAACAAATATTAATAACCATGTATTATCATTTTTATAAAGACAAAAATCATATTTTGATTGTATAAATCCATTCTTTATCATAAAATTGTGAAATTTTTCATTCCAGCATCTCGGGGCCTCTTTTAGTCCATACAGTGCTTTCTTTAGTTTTAGAACTTCAGTATTTTGATTTACTCCTTCAGGACATTTTATGTAGACATCATCTTTAAGTTCTCCATTTAAAAATGCAGTTGGTACATCTAACTGTTTAATTATTAATCCTTCTTGTACTGCATGACTTAACATGGTTCTTATTGTTGGCATTCTAGCTACTGGTGCATAATATCCTTTTCCTTGCCCTTCCTGCTGAAATCCTTTTGCAACGAGTCTTGCTTTCTTTGTTCCATCTTGTTTCTGTCTAAATATCCATTTGGTCTCTATTGCTTTTCTTCCTACTGGTAATGTTGCAGATTCCCATGTTCCTAGCTTGGTATGTGACTCTAACTCTTTGTTTATTGCTTCTTTCCATTTCTCATTTTGAATAGCATCTTCATAACTTACTGGCTCTCCAGCGCATAGACAATATGCTATATTTAGGTCATAATAATCTACTAGGTCTTTCGGTTTCCTTATTTCCCGTCCTGATTTTGTTCTGTATGTCTCTGGATCATTTCCTCTTTCTGTCTCTGTATAATCATCTAATTCCTCAATGGTCTCACTCTTGTCTTCTGTACTTCTTGTTTCTACCTCACCTTGTTCAGTGGGTGGTTTGTCATATCCGGTACTATCATCTTCTTCATGTCTATAAATAATTTCATCGTTACTTTTCTCCTTTTCATTTTCTTTATACCTTATGTCATTTTCATCAAATATGACATCCCTTGACACTATTATTTTGTTTTCCTCCGGATTCCAGAGTCTATAACCATTCATGCTGTAACCCACAAATCTCATTCCTTTAGCTCTTTTATCAAATTTCCCTTCTCTGGGCATGGTTACTGCCCATGCTTTTGAACCAAATACTCTTAATTTAGACAAGTCTAACTTGTTGAACATTATCTGTGCAGGTACTTTATTATTAATAGCTGATGATGGACATCGGTTTATTTGATATGTAGCACATCTCACCGCTTCGCCCCATAAATGTTTAGGTAGCTGTGTTTCAATCATTATTGTCCGAGCCTTATTATAGATAGTCCTATTCATCCGTTCGGCTATACCATTGGACTGAGGTGAATACGGTAATGTGTATTGGATTATTATTCCTTTCATTTTACTGTAAGATTGAATTTTTTCATTTTTAAACTCACCTCCGTTGTCACATCTTATTTTTCTAACTTTGTTTCCTGTTTGAGTCTCTAATTGCTGTATATATTCTATTAATTTATCTGTGGCTTCACTTTTCCTTTTTAATAAAAATAAAACACAAAAATGGGAATAATCATCAATGATAGTGTGATAGTAAACTTCTCCATCAGAGGTAGGAGTACTTACAGGTCCTGACAGGTCCGTATGTAATACCTCACCAATGTATTTGGATCTTGGTCTGGATGTGGATTGAAATGGACGCCTTGTCATTTTTCCTTCTATGCACGGTCCACATGGTGTCGCTGAGCTAGGTAAATTTAAAATATTTAAATGTTTATGGTTAGCATGTCCTAACCTTCTATGCCACAAATCTTTATCTTCAAATGTATAAGAGCAATCTACAAAATTTAGTTTCAGATTTATTTGATACAAATTATTAACCATTTTACCATGCAACATTATAGTATTCTTACTTATTAAAACAGAATCTTTATGAAACATTACAGAATTTCCCTTTTGTAATAACTGTTTGACTGATAATAAATTATGGGATAAGCCCTTGACAATTAAACCCTCAATAGTAATTTTAGTTTTGTCATTATAAGTAACAACCAATGTCCCTATTTTATTTGCGGTTAAATATTCCCCGTTGGCTACAAAAATTTTAATTTCTTTATTTAAATTTCTTATATTACACATAAACTTTTCATACATTTCCATTATCAAGTTTTGAGTTGCTCCAGAATCAATAATAAACTGAATGTCATTACCTTGTATATCCGAATTAAACATCATTACTTGATCACTAGTCACAAATGTTAACTGGTCCCCGTCTTGACTTGGTGTATATGCTACCTGCTGTCTGTGTGACCCGCTTCCTCGGTATGATCCCTGGGCTCTGTTTCTCATACTTCGATGACCTCTGCTTCGAAATGACACACCTTGACCTCTTGTACTATGGCTCCTGCATTTTACAGCTTTGTGACCATGCTGACCACATTTATAGCAGATCAGGAACGCAGATGGCTGTCCCTCCGTTTCACAACTATCACTTTCTTTAACTTCTGCATCCAAGAGTCTCGCCTTAACAAAATCAAGAGAGATTGATTTTTCAGTAGACATTGTTTCTATACTTGTTATGACATTTTCATATTGAGTATTCATGGCTGATAAGAGGTAACAAATTTTGTCCATTTCATCAATCTTGCACCCTGTTGCCGCCAAATCGTTTAATAAGCTGTCGTATTTTAGGAAGAAATCTTGCAACTTTTCTCCTTTGCTGCATTTTAGATTTATCAGTTTTCTTTTTAAATGGAGTTTATTATAGACGCTCTTACGTTCAAATCGTTCTTCAAGACATTTTATCATGTCTTTGGCAGTTTCACAATTTTTTACAATTTCTAAGTACTTGTCATCGAGACATTTTACTATAATCGATCTAGCTTTTATATCGTCTAACGTATCCTTTGTTTCGCCTTTTAATGCTTTCGAGACTTGTTTTTCTTCGAGAAGTAGCTTTAGTCTGAATTTCCAATTATTGAAATTCGTTGCGTTTAATTTTGGATATTCTTGTTGGATCGATGTGCTTGACGCCATTTTGGACGCTCAAACTTTTGACTATTTAATTTTATTGTAATAATATTTTCGATACCTTTTACAACTATTGTTCTCCTTTTCTTGATAATGCAGCAATCGATTTTTCTTTTGTTGTTGCGCAGTGGAAGCGTTTGTTGGGGAAAATATAGCAGAGCAGTGAAATAAAAAGGCCCATTTTGTATTCACATAACTAGAAGTAGTTTATTTTCGTGTTACCATAGAGTACACAATAGACAATCTCAACACAATAGTACCAAACAATTTATATTTGAAAACATGTTTATGAATTATTTTTCGAGTTTATTTCATAGTTTTAGGATTTTATTTTACATTTCTAGCCTTTATACCTCTTCGATTTAAAACAAATCCAATGTTCTTGAACACGTTGCGTCAAAATTATATTGTTTAGTTTAGGGGCGCTACACATTTAAGTATTTAAGCGGACAGGCATGTAAAAAAGCCGCCCGGCTCAGCCACCGCGCCCATTCGCTTAAGGTTTAACAAATTTTGCCGAAACCGATTGCCGACTCGTATATAGCCCGAACGGATTACCCGATCGGCAATAACTGAATAAAGTACAAAACATGTAATAATTACTTCAGGCCGGCCTTGCACTTTAACAAAAATTAAAGGTGCCCGTTAGGTGTTCCTATGGCCACCTTCTGATTTCACTGAGGTGGTATTTAGACTTGCACAGGTGCCTTTTTTAATGTATTAGTTTTTTATAATTACTTTTTGACAACACTGTTTATTACTTCAGTTCTTTTCTTAAAAAATCACTATAATGTATAATGTCTGCCGTCGGATCACATAACAATAGAAAAATCCATTGAGTGTCGGACACATGGAGTTTAACGTTATGGTGTCAAAAATATATCTGTTTTCAATATATATTACAGACTATATATATTAATCTGTCTTAATATATATTACAGACACGCCACTAATTGATTCAAGTACGTTATTAATCATTCAAACGGTCAAACCTATTGTTAGAACTGGGACTAGGAGCTTGATGAACCTTATAAATTCAATAAAAGGACGCTCTGGTATTTAATTTTGGAACAGTGAAAAAAATAGCCGTGTCCCGAACGCTAGAGCATCGCTGTACAGAGAATCCCAATCAGGCAGGCACCTCGTTCGATGAAAATTTAACGAACTCGAAATGTAATCTGATTTGTGTACGGGTTTATTTTTTATCAAGATGAGAAAAGGCGGCGCTATTCATCATGTTTTAATCAATATCATATGTTATTGGAATTAATTTTCACGCTTTATTAAAATAATAAACTAACCTTTTTTAGCATTACACCTGAACCTAAGTCTCTTGAGTCCAGTCAAAAGTCAAAAATAGTTTATTTCAAATAGGCTTAACGCTAGCACTTTTGAAAGGTAATGTTTTTTTTTTTAAATGCTACCACTCGATCACAACGCGGCCTCAACTGAGAAGATCCGGCAAGAAACTCAGCGGGCTTGTCATGTTTTCACTTTTTTTTTTAAACAGTGTGTCATGTTACAATTAGATCAGAGCGACAGTGTGTCTTGCCGTTCAAAAGATCAAATAAGATAGAAAAAAAAACCAGTACTGTCACCATCCTCATCAGCAGCCGAAACACGTCCACTGCTGAACAAAAGGCCTCCCCCTTAGAAGGGAGGGGTTGCCATAATCCCCACGCTTGGCAGGCGGCTTGGGGATCGCAATATAGGTGTAAGATAAATCCAAAAGAAAGACGCTGCTGCCCGTCTTCCCGTTCTCGCTTAGTCGACTCTTACGACACCCAACGAAAAGAGATGGGGAGATGCAATTCTAACCCGGCATCCGATATTTTTATTTATAAGAAATATAAAGGTTTCATTGAAATAGAAGTATTTACCTCCGCTCACTAGATTTTGAAGCAAAACTTTATTGATATTGAAAAAAGAAATGTTGAATCAGAATGATCTTTTAACGTCAATTGTCCAGGGTATGCCAGGTGAAGATCTATTAATTTTCCGTTAGAGGAGGCTCCCTGCCCATTGGGAATAAAAACGTGAGATGTATAATGTATCTCGCAAACCTTGAACTTTTCTAATTTGAAACCGATTTCACCTTATTTAAGGTTTTAAATTAGAAAAGTTTTAATTTAAGGCCAACAGAATACCGTTACCGGTAAACGTTATTTTATATAGAGACTAGCTGACCCACGCAGCTCCGCCCGCGCTGTGTTTACGTTAACTAAACTTTTAATAACAGACACTCGCATCGAATACATAACCTCCTTTTTTATAGTCGGTTAAAAACTGGGACCCACTTTTTACTTGCTCTCTGAAGCACGGACCCGTTTAGTTCAAATGGCGTTAAACGGTCACCCATCTATTTAATGACCTTACCTAACGTTGCATAACCCGATCGATTACAAAACCTTGATAACAACTTTCTATGAGTGTTCCCTTACTAATATTTATTATAATTATGAAGAAAAATTGATAAAATCGGACCAAGCGTATAACCAAGTACCCATTTTGACTTTAATCCCCTTTCCCAAGGGAACCGTGCCGAATGTGGGGATAAAAAGTATCCTATGTCCTACCTCGGAGTATTAACTCAAATCATGCCAAGTTTCGTTTCAATCCATCCAGTAGTTTCGGCGTGATGCTCAGCCGAGATACAGACAGACAGACAGACAGACAGACAGACAAAAATAAAAGAAAATACATTTTTGGCTTTAGTATCGGTTACAGAATGCCCTCCAAACATAATTTTCAAAATATCTTCAATGTACAGAATTGGACCTGTTACAGTGTTATTATAAGTATAGATTATGTAAGTAGATTATAATTTTAAACTGTTAGCAATAGTATCGATTAAACGGTATATCTAGCGGTAGTTGTGTTTTTGAAACCTATGTCTGTGTGTCGGATCTGAATGTAATTACATTGATTTACCTGCTTTGGTAGAAATGGTTTTTAGCTCTTTGATAAATTCTATTTTAAACTATGATTTTGTTTCGATGTATCGAGGTACTATCGCGGACACGAACGGTGTATCAGTTTTCAATCAAAATCGTTTGAACAGGGTTACGTGCGCTTCCGTCGCCCGCACGTACTTTGGGCCGGCTCGTGCAAGCGATTGTCGTCCTAAAGGTTGTACACCATTCGTGACCGCGAGAGTACGTTGTAACTGGGAGAGGATCATCTTAGTATTCAGATAATTGGGTGAATGTTATCTGAAGGTATTTTCCATACAAGCGTTGTTGCAATTTTTTCAACAGTGTCACCTAGCGAGAAGTAGACGAAACATGTACTATTAGGAATTAGTATTTTCTTATCCAATAAGCTAACTACACAAAGTTGCTGTTCCATGTTTGAATTCAAACCAATGACCTTCGGTTTGTAAAGCAAGTGGATTCTCGCTGTTCCACTGAGAGTACATAATACAATGTGTACACGGTATACATTCCAATTCTGCAATTACCCGGAGCTGTGTCAACAAAAAGGGTTGGGGTTGGGACGACCGCAAGGGGAAGTTTTTGCCATCTTGACATTTATGGAGACCTTTCCCGACTATTTTTCCCTTAATGGCTACTTGTGTAATCCTTTGAAATGTACGAGACTTATAATGTACGACCTTTTAGAGCAGCTTTGGCTTATTTATTATTATTTGTAAAATTACTCGGTATTGGTGCTGACTTGGTAACTCTGCGCTCGATTGGAGGTTTTTCTATTATTAGTAAAAGGTTTTTCTGTAGATCTTTTTAATATCCAGAGTACGCAAATGTCAAAAATAATTAGCTTATCTAGTTGCTGACGCTATATTTTTAACCGCAACTTGAGAAAAATGGATATTTTAAGCGTGTTGACACCCATGTTTGTTGGTTCGTCTGCATTCGTATGTCTCTCTACGGTATCCGTAGCTCTTGAAGGAATAAATGGAATTGGTTGTGTTTCGTAAAAGGTAAAAAAGGAAGACATTATGGTGAGACTTTATAGCGTAGACAGAATATAACAAGACGTCTAGCTAGTGTGCCGCCGATAAGGACAGAAAATCAGCATTCGTACACGAAACATACGTTAAGGATATTTATTCAATTGCGGCTATTATGTACTTTAGACAATATTTCTTAGTGAAATTCAATTTAAAAACACCAAAACTAGATCGTGACTGAAAAAACTTCAAAGTATACTGCACCGTCGGTACGGTTTTTCTTCGAGTTCGCGAAATCATAAGCTCTGTTTCTTTCCATCACATGTAATTTATGTACATGCATTCTTTTCTTGAGCGAATGAGGAAGAAAGTGCCAGCTGTCTAGGGATTCTTCCTCTAAGCTTTATAGTGACACAAATATACATTTATTTTAGCAACTACTAATGCTATGTATTTTGAATTGGGAATAGTTTTTAATATCGCATACCCAACCTCATTGCCGTTGAAAAAAAATCAATTTTATATTTTATTTTCTTTTAACAATAATAGGGTAACGAAATTTTAAAGTAAGATTTCTATACCAAGAGGGATATCTTATGCAAGGGCTTTATTTGCACATCACTTAGTTTTGGACTTATAATTAAAAATATCAAGAAAATAGGTACCATTCACCTTGCTTATCTCCTAAGGTTTTGCAGGTAAAAATCCGTAATATATACAGGTAATAAATGTTAATGTGAAATCTAATGTATCACACTGTTTTCTCTCCTCACCTTTTTGGTAGACAGTAGATACTGTACCTTAAGAAATGACGTTAACGTTGCCATCGTAACGACGCAAGCGATAACACAATAAACTGGCAACACAAATTACTTTACCAATTCACCAACACTGTTCCACTTGAACATAATATTAAGTACCTAATGGTATTTACGGGAAAACTCCCACGCGGAGCTCTAGCTTAGCGTAGTCTTAATAAGATTTTGAAGCGAACGCTCTGTATTCGACTACCGTCGACTAAACTTAGGGGCACATAATAGTATACCTTGTTTGGGGTGTGGGCAACGACTCCGAGGAGGACTGCGACGGGGTTGCGACCCCCGTCCACGTGAGCACCGTGTCTGGTTCTCGGGGGGCTATAATGCACCCCCCGACACTGAGGGGTTCCTGTTGCAAATCCCACCATAGAGCCCAGGACCCCTCTGCGGATACGACAGTTTTGTTCTCACAGGGGATACCTTCAATAGGTCCCCACTACTGTGTGGGTCAATTGGGGTATGTGGGATTCTTACCAATCAAACCCCCGTGGCTGTCGCATCGTCACATGAGGGCTCCTGAGGGTCCTGGGCTCTAGGGTGAGATCTGCACCAGCAACCTCTTAATGCCTTCATTTTCAACCCGCCACGGGAGCTCCTCCTCGGAGTCATCGCCGTACTTGATGCAAAACAAAATGTAATCAACGATCATACGAGCCGTTTAACTAAAAGCTTTACATTTTTTCAACTCAATAGATATCCATCGGCCTTAAATATTTGAGCTACGTGATATATCGACACTAATTTTATAGTCCGTCACGCTCAACGCGTCGTATCGGGGAAAACAATTTATGTTTGACGTCGAATATAGAGAGGAGCTGGAATATCCGCTCCTGCAACCCAGGTTATCGATTTTGATGACTACAGCCTTCGGAGCTTCGGAAGTACACGGAATATTCCAATTTAAGGTCCCGGTTGGAAGGACGGCAGTATTTGTCTTGCCTCCAACGGTATTAATATTCGTTTTTTTTAACGTGAATATTTTCATTTGTTTTTTGTTACGTTCGTTTTGAAGTCTCTTAAGTACAATTATTTGTTCATATTCAATTCCCTGGCGACAAAAACATAAGACATATGAAAGGTATGTAAATATATTTGTGCCTATAGTAAGCGTTTTTAGTTCTTTTTAAGTTAGTTTCTGAAATCTTACAGTGTTTTACTGTTTCAGTTACTTCTTCGACATGCGTACGAGGTAGCAAAACTATAAGACGCCATGTTAATAAAACAATTTTATTTTCTGGCCCTATATAAAAAGTTTATTGGGTGCTCAAATTCCCACGAAAGCAGTTACATACAAGTGGGGAAATAAAGGAAACGATGTCGCATCGTGGGCAATTAGGTTTTAAGCCATTTGAGTGGACCATCATATAGGTATTTTGTTTATTAAAACATTTTAAACCGGCTTCAAAAAGCAGGTTCTCTATTCAACGCGTATGTATGTAATATTGATAAAAATGCGTAATATTAATATATGTTAGTCTATGTGGGCTTCTAAACAAATTTACCAAATTTTATAAGTGTATGTATGTTTGTATGTATATATGTATGTAGGTTTGTCCACGGATTTCTCAGAAACTATAAGTACGATTTCGTAAATTCTTTTTGCAATAGTTAGAGTATTTTTCAACTTAGGGTAGAGTACAAGTTTCATCAAAATCGGTCCAGTAGTTTAAGAGATATAAACTTTTTATGTTTTCAGTAAGTTACTGTAACGTAGACGTTCGAGTTGCGTGATAGTGCTGGGGGGCGATTCTCGCTTGCTTCGAATCGACTTCGATTTCGAATCTGCTATTCGAAGCCTATCTCTACTAAGAAATCTCGAAACTCGAAGTGATTTTCTCGAATCTTGTATTCTGGGCAACAATCGAAGTAAACTTCGAAATAATCTCTATTCGAATGAGGAAAATGTTGCCATTATGAACGATAAATGTCCCGCGAGTCATTCTGTTCAAGTAGTTGATACGGTTTTTTAACCGGATGGGATGTTTTTAGTAGAAAAGCATATCTTTAAAGTGGTTCACGTCTATAAAGTGGTAGATCGAGATTTTGTACGATTTTTCACATAATTTATCACAAATTAATGAGTAATAAATACACAAAGCTGTGTGTTCTTACCATAGATTTTTATAAATCTATGGTTCTTACTTAGTAGTCTGTGGCTGTAGTACCTTTGCCTGTCTTTCGGCGAAGTAAAATTAAAACAAAAATACCATATGTTTATGTATTTATGTTTACGATTTTGTTTTAGTATGCCCGAAAGGTTATTTATAAAAAGATAAGTTTTATTATTGTTATCCGTATTCTTAAAGGCGTTTATGTGATGTTTAGGTGTATATACCTATATAATTGGCTGTCGATCGCAGTATCTCTTAATTAATAGTCTGTGTTGTTGATTGTTTGTTTGGTAATGAATTAAGTTTTAATCAAGTGCGAGGACTTCGTAAACTGTAGTTATACTTTAATAAACTATCCAATAATGTTATTTTGAATAAAATAATCTAGGAATACGGTACTCATCTTAAAATTATAATCATATTATACGGTAAGGTTTGACATTTGTTGTGATTCGAACTCGAGATGACGATTCGAATGGTCTTGACCAGTCGAAGCAGTTCGAGCGGCTAGCGTTCGAAATAGGTTGGGCTTGACATGTCGAGAATACAATTACGTGATTTTTAGTCGCCAATAGTTCGAATTCGAATATTTTTTCGAATTCGTGATTGATTCGAAAGTGCGAGAATCGCCTCCCTGATACCTATCTTGGTAAAATAACTCACTAAAAAGTGTTAAATAAACTATTTAAAAAAAACCGACTACAAAGTAAAAAGCATAAAATAACGAAAATATATTGAAAAAAAAAAATTATAAATTATAAATATTTAATTGAAAATTATAAATTATAATTATAAATTATTATCTAAAAAGCATAAAATAACGAAAATATATTGAAGTCGGTGTCAGCTGGTGAAAATGTTAGTTAACATGATTAGCTAGCACCGACTTCAATATATTTTCGTTATTTTATGATTTTTAGATAATTTACTTTGTAGTCGGTTTTTTTTATTTAAATATTCAATTATTAAAATTTAAAATTATAATAATCGAAGAAAATGTAAAAAAGTTTTTACGTGTTCCTATTATCAGTTAAAATGTTGAAAGTTACTAGGAAAGCGTATAGAATAAATATCATATAAAGTATAACATATTAGGGCTTATAAGCATTATATCATACCTTCGGTGTTAGCTTTGGGTTTTCTAGATGGTAGGTTTATGTTAGCTTTGGGTTTTCTAGGGGGTAGGTTTGTGTTAGCTTTGGGTTTTCTAGGTCGTAGGTTTGTGTTAGCTTTGGGTTTTCTAGGTGGTAGGTTTCTGTTAGCTTTGGGTTTTCTAGGGGGTAGGCTTGTGTTAGCTTTGGGTTTTCTAGGTCGTAGGTTTGTCTTAGCTTTGGGTTTTCTAGGGGGTAGACTTGTGTTAGCTTTGGGTTTTCTAGGTCGTAGGTTTGTGTTAGCTTTGGGTTTTCTAGGTGGTAGGTTTGTGTTAGCTTTGGGTATTCTAGGTGGTGGGTTTATGTTAGCTTTGGGTTTTCTAGGTGGTAGGTTTGTGTTAGATTTGTGTTTTCTCGGTAGTAGGTCCAGTAAGCAATGGACCAGCCTGGTAGGTACCACCGTAGAATCTGACATTCTACCGCTAAGCAGCAGTGTGTAAACATTACATAGTTCCGGTGTGCAGGGTGATGTAACTGATGAAATTACTGCGGTCCAGAAACCTAATAACTAATGTCTCGCGTGACAAGCGGATAGTGAATCGGGAGCTGACTATACGCAAGCGTCTTGCTTACCGCCAGAGGCCTTAGTGTATTCGTTTTACAAACATTACGTTATCACTTGCGTTAGCGTTTCTCCATATAGTTTATATGGACGTCTCACTTACGTGATTGGTACATATTCTTTATAAAACTAATACACCCAAGCCTCAGTGAGGGAATCCGTTTTTCTATTTAGTAGCTTGAATAAGGAAAACAAGTCAAAAGGAACATATATTATTCTACATGTTTAAGGTATTCCCTTCAACCAGAAACGAAACTCACAAGCTATTGTTACTAACGGTCTAACGATTAACTCTCTTGATTTATTATTAAGCAGCCCTTTGTAGACCTATGTGTTGAACGCACCAAATATTTGGGTTAGCTTTTAAGCGTGCGTGACCTTTAAGTAGGGGTAATAGAATTCATAGAGAAACTCGGGACAGAATTCCCAAAAATAATGACAAATGAATTGAAAAATATATTGATGAGCTTGTTGGTCCAGTGGTAGCACGCTAGCCACTGCCTAAAAAAAAGTTACGGAATATATCGCGATTTATTTTTGTTTTTACTTTCCCGACGTCACGAGCGGACAGTAATGTGTAGTATTCGCGTAAATAAAATACAACATTATATTATGTAAGTAATCCTATCAATTTTCTGGTTATCTACCAGATTACAGGCTCTGCTTAGTTTGGGATTTTTTGAACATATTCTTGTCTTTCTATTTTTTACTTCAGTAGCAGCAGAAATTAATATCTTTTTTTTTAAATTTAAAGCATCTATCTTTAAACCAACATTGGCTACTAACTGAACAAAGACGTACTTTTCATCTCGTTTAGTATTCTATTATATCACACGTTGTTATAAAAGAAAGTAGACCTGCATTCAGAATTAATAAAAATTAAGACAGCAGTATTTGAATATTGAAAGTCCATATAAAATGGAATCGCATTGTCACCCTTTCGTTAACCCAGTTTTATATGCCGCTGCCATCTATAACGTTAATAGTTAAGTTGCGTAATTGTTTTGGTTGTTTAGACATAGAAAGCTTTCAGAAATAAGCTTTTGTTAGCTCGCAACTTTCGATTAACTACCTACACTCAAAGAGGATTAGAACAATTGGACGTTTCCTATATTTCACTAAAGTATATTTTTTTTCTAATTAATTTTTATTCTTTCAACAGTAAAATTATTTTTATTTGACATAATTTTTTTTTTATTATTAAATAAATTAAGAATTAATTTCTTTATCAAACGTTATTAGATTATTATCACGTACATATAACTTGCGAAAACTTGGTGCCATTTACACACAATATCGGGATTAACACATTTCGGAAGCTTACGTCATCAAGTAAGCTCTAAACCAAGAGCTATTGTTACAATTGTAATTGAATGGTTAAAATAAGCATTTTATTAAGCCAGCCAAGGCTTATATACCTCATAATTAGGGACCGGATTTATATGTATTTAAAATTCCAAAATATGCACATATAATATACTATACTAAAAACGAAAAAAACGAAAATATGGACTAAAAAGCGAAAATATGGAAAAATATGGAGTTAAAAATAAGCATAAGTTTCAGGTATATGGCATTTCTTTTCAGTATTTGTGTTGTTGCAGTACACGGATCTCACGTTTTGTAACCCCCAATGCAAAAAAGGCATGTTTATGTTTGTGCATGTTTACGCTTATGTCTCTCTGATCTGTCAGAGGCATCGTAGCTTCCTAACGAATGGTTGGATGAAAATTCAAGGTCGTTCTGTTTGGTCAAAATAAGGCTTGGTACTGGCTGAATAATCTTTCAACATCGCAGTATGACTGGCCTCCTGTTGTAGCCTCAGTGTCACTGAGGCTACAACAGGAGGCGCCACTGAGTCAGTGGCGAAGTGGGAAACCGCTTGCTTTGCAAACCTGAGGTCGCGGGTTCGAATCTGACAGACCGCTATTCGCGACAGTGATTTTTTAAAGGTGGAAAGTACAATAAATTCAGCGCCGATAGCTTACTGTAACGACCCGTGACTGCGATGTGACACGTTAACAGAATAATAAATATGTTGCCTAACTCATTTTTTTTTTTTGTGATTTTGTTACGATTATCGTAAGTACTTTGTTTCGTATACATCTATTTGCTACCCTTTTTTACAGATATATATTCATTTTTGTAAAAATATGGACTTATTTTTGAAATATGCCAAAATATGGAAAATAAAAATTGCATTTTCTCATTCCAAATGTCATGATTCGTGAAGATACTGGGCGGGCAAATATTATTGAAATTAAAAATATGTATTTACATATAAATTCGGTCCCTACTCATAATATATCTACTGTACCCTAGTTTAGTAGCAGCATGGATGCAAACACTAAATGAAACTCGTGAGTCCAAAGCGCAGTGCCAAAACGCGATGCAGCATTGATACAGCCGCATCCTTCTAAATAAAAAAAGTGTGTAGCTTGAATCGTATGGGAATAGACTATCCTATTCCAAATGATATTGTGCCACTCCAAGCTGGCGCAATCGCGGCGTCCCTTAGGGATCTCTTCGACACGTAGAGCATCCACAAATTTATCCTGGGTTGACGTGCGTTCCGGTTGTTACCGGGCCCAATCTCTAGCCAACTAATAGATAGAAATAATGGAAAACAAGAAGACGGGACGCAGCGCCTTTCTACTGGATTCCCTACCACCTGTACTGCGATCACTAAGACGCTTGCCAAGCCTTCAAATGAACATATCTGTACCTTTTTTGTTTGTGTGTTAATTGTGTTTAAATACATTTTTTTTCATTGTCATGCAATTTAATTTTATCATCATCATTAGCAACCGAAACGTCCACTGCTGAACAAAGGCCTCCCCCTTTGAAGGGAGGAGTTGCCATAATCCCCACGCTTGGCAGGCGGCTTGGGGATTGCAGTATAGGTGGTAGGTAATCCAATAAAAAAGACGCTGCTGCCCGTCTTCTTGATTTCCATTAGTCGCCTTTTACGGACACCCAACGGGCTTATTTAATTTAATATCATAGTTAAATATAATCTCTCAACGCTCAACTCTGACCTTATAATTTTCCTTATTTTTATCCTTAATTGTATATCAACTAATTCAATTACGTCGTTTTCTCCTCAACGACGAGACATCTTTTCATTACAATTAGTTCCATGTCTAGTGTATAAGTGATACACGTTGACAGGATTAATCACTATCAGTGTACGCATGTTCCTTTTACGACACGAGTTATTAACGAGACAATTAATTGTTTATTAACGTGATGTACCTTGTGAAAACTGTGCACAAACAAGTTTGTCCTAATGGAAACCGAACCCACGAGCAGGCTTGCTACTACACCGGCTTGTTATACAACGCGTTAATGAAATAACGGAAAAATTAAAAACAATTTTATTTTAGTCCGTCGGCGCCGCACGCGATATCGTGAGTGCGCGCTTCGCGTGTTAGCATGATACGGATCGGAATCATCGGCCGTTGAGTGGAAGAAATAATTTAGTACAGTTTTTTTTTCTTGTGGAGTTAATCTTCAAAGATATTAGTATTTTTATTTTATTTTATTTATTAGGACAACCAGTAATTGTTACATTAGCACACTTAAATTACAAAATACATAGAAAATATAAATATAAATCTATACATATAAAATTACTTGTCCTCATTGACTGACTGACTGATTCATCAACGCACAGGCCAAACCGCTGGACCTAGATAGCTGAAATTTGGACAGCAGGTTCTACTTATGATGTAAGCATCCACATAAAAAGGGTTTTTGAAAATTTTACTCTTAAAGGGGTTAAATGGGGTGAAAAAAAATGCGGGCCTAGCCGCAGGGAATTGCTAGTTTTTAATATAATTACTATCTATTTGTTCTTAACTCATCTTTTTAGACTCGGCATAATACTTAGTCTTAATATCGTCGCGTCGGCAGTTCTTAAAATATTTTTTTTGTATTTGCTTTTATAAAGATTTGCACAATAAAATGCCAGAAGTTTCCTCCACATATCTAAATCTCCACTGATCTCATCTGTTCAAATATAAGCAGTAAATACTTTAGCAAAGTGTCTACTACTGTAAATTCATTTCAATATATTGCATGCAAACCTTAAAATGACGCCTGAAATATAATAATAGCAAAACAAATACAATTTCCAATGGTTTATAAACAAATTTTAAATACTGGCTACCTGAATTTGATTAATTCGAATTCAAAACTTCCCTTGTATTAATTCTATTCGAAACCCAAATACTTAATATTTAACTACTCTAACCATGAACCTTTCATTAATTTGAACAAAGCAAACATACTCATTTACATTTAACACCAAACGGGAGTTAATTATAAACCTCTTTGCCTCTTCCAAATTGGTTATCTTATCGTTAATGTACATAAGATATTTGGTAAAGAGGATCAAAGTGCTCAAATCTTTGCGGGTCTCACTTTACTGGGCGGCTTACGGTCCAAACTTGAATACTATATGATATTCAGGGCACTTATGAGCCTCTAAGGAGTCACTATAGCTGTCGTTAAAGATAATGACGGTCGAACAGCTTTGAAATAGCCGGGAGTAAGTTAGCACGGAGAGATAATGCAACGTTTAATTAACAAGGTAATCGTAAAGCCACCTATTAAAAAAACTTGTCTGTAGATGAAGAAAAACGCTTCACCGCTCACCTTGTAGCCTAGTCGGCGAGCAAGAGATAAATAAGACAAGACAAGAAGGGTCTACAGAAATTTATTTAAGATTAAAAACGAGAAAGATACGGTACAGGGGGGAAGGTTCGATTTACTAATTAGCTTGTTCGCACATATAACAAAATAGTTGTAAGTCAACTAAGGGGTCGGTAGGGAACGCAACGGCGATACCCGCGGTCTTCTGACGTCTTCCTTCTATTGGTAGTGGCCAGGAATGACACGGACGCAGAGCCTGGACTAGGCCCGGTCGGTCAGC
This sequence comes from Furcula furcula, assembly GCA_911728495.1. Classification (NCBI taxonomy): domain Eukaryota; kingdom Metazoa; phylum Arthropoda; class Insecta; order Lepidoptera; family Notodontidae; genus Furcula; species Furcula furcula. The sequence goes on along the minus strand of OU452254.1, from coordinate 8,538,120 downwards.
AGCTCAGGCGTATAAACCCGACGTCGAAGACAATCTTCAACGAGCCTTGTAACTTGTGAAGTTCGAATCCTCGAACCCGAAGTAGAACCTCGTACCCGAAGGTGGAACTTTTGAACCCGTAGGTAGAATTCTTGAATCCGTAGGTAGAATTCTTGAATCCGTAGGTAGAACCCTGGAACGCCACATAAGCGTTCCTGTAGTCGCCGTTCCCTAACGCGACACCCTCCAGACCAGCTTTCAGTTGGTGGAGGCTGCCGCATTATGGAGACGTCTACAGGAAATAGGATACACCCTAACAATAGGTAGGCCTAGTACACATACAGAGGGATTACAATAAAAATCCTACAGCAGTAATACAATATTTAAACAACTTACCAGTAATCACTGGGATTCACTATTTGAATTTATTAACAATTATTACTGTTAACTTTAAGTTGCACTATATGTCGAACACGTCGCCAGAAAAAAATACTAAGGTAAGAAACTAATTGAAGTGGTGCTCGGTGCTCAGCTCAGATGGTAATGGCTTGCCTAACCCAGTGGTTAGGCAAGCCATTACCATGTGGTTGGCTCAGTAGCCAAACACGAAACCGGTCCAAACTTGACCACGCTAAACCCCGCCTATTTAAACCCTCTGTTAAAAAGTGCCCCTTACATAGGTATCCAATATTACCTATGGTTCTAATAATGAAATTAATAAGAAAACATGATGCAGCTTTCATCGCCTATTACCATGAATAAATAAAATAAGAACAAAGTATTCCCCATTCAATATAGGAAGGCCGTAATATTAATACAAACGCCTAGTCAAAAAATTACTTGAATAAAATTACTTATGCGTTTGCTAGCTATTAAGCTTCCTGATAAAACAACTGTTTTTTACTTATTTATTTACTGTAATAATTTAAAACAATGTAGCTATGCTATAACCTATAATTTTAATTACAGATTTCTATTATGAACTCTTTGTACCCATGTCGACAGACAGCCAGTAATTTTCCGATTATATTCAAAAATTCAATTTTAAGTGACGGCATTCTGTGTCTAACAGTCCAGCTTGGAGCTTAGGGCCAGTCCCAAAAATTTAGAAGATTCTCTGACAAAACTTGAGTAGATAGGCGTTCTGTTACTTTCATCTTCTCCAAAGCCAAAATATTTGTTAGTCTTGCCATCCAGCTTTTGCACAGCATACAATGCCAGCACTTCATATCGAAGTCGTCGATGCGGTTGAGTCCTCTGGCTTCACAGTCCAGGTCCCTGATGATCTAAATTCATTTTTGTTTGGCCCAAGATGTTTATATTATTCCATATCTTGATTAGTTACGACTTACGTCATTGAACTTTTTGCCATTGCAGTTCTATGGACAATTTCGCGTTCACATGAGCCGTTATCCGTGATGGTCGATCCCAAATAGCAGAAATTACCTGTATTTATTCCAGGTTTTTTTCTCCATAAACTTCGGAAATAAGGTGAGTCCGTAGTTTTCGTGACATAAAATGTGCTTGTATATTGTGCCACTTAATATATTATTTCACTTTTAAATTTCAACGCCCTATCTCGGCCCTGTAAAATACTACTAAAAGAAAAAAATAGTTTATTTCTTTTAATTATTATGAACGAAGCAGATAGCATTAGTACCTAGTTGCTACAATATATCAGTGTGACAGATAGGCAAATTCTCACCATAAAGGTTATTTTTTCCTTTTAGGTACGGAACTCTTTTAAAAAGCATTCAAATGCAATTCCAAATGTCAAATCGAGAGCATTAATGCAAATTGCTTGAGCATAAGTAGTTGCTGAAATATTTCCAGTTAGGGCACTCGTTCGACGTCCATATGTCTGAGATTTCGTTTGCTCGAACTTGTGATGATCGCGTTCTATAAGGGCACTCCCTAAGGGTTTCTTTTATAACTTTTAGATACTATAAAAATTCTTGAATTTTTTTTCTGTATACTCAGTAACTTTCTTTCAAGTTAAAGGAACATCAATACAGCAAAGCATAAACATGCTAGTATTATTTATTAATATCAAACTAAATTTCCAAAGTGGCTAGAAACAAAGATTTAACAATACAAAATGTGATATAATATATACAAAATGTGATACAACTTTTTACGGTTTATAGAGCAATTTTGTGCGTGATTACACGGATTCGAGCCACTGAAGTGAGCCGTGCTTATGCCGTTATGATTATGACTTGAGATTTCCAAATGCGCATTACTTTGTACTAACTTGACGTGGTTTGCTGAATGATTTTCAAACGAATGAACATTTGCTTAATACCAACACAATATCATTAAACGCATCAAAACGTAATGGGCTAATTGGTTACTAGTGTAATAAGTTGCTGGTTTTAATTGTTATCCAGAAAACACTTTGTCAACCAGACCAGACATGTTTCTAAACACATTTGTGCTTAGAAACATGTCTGGTTGACTTGTATCTAGTAGTTTATCTATACGTTTAAGTAATATAATAGAACATTCTGAGACAATCTACACACGGTCATCTCAAACTAGGCACAGCCTGTACTATGGAAACCAGACAACTGATACTAATACTTATAATAATCTGTGTGTCCATGTCCTGTGTATGTCAAAATAAATGTTTTTCTTCTTCTTCTACTAATATACTTTTTTTTTGTTGGAAATACATACTTATATAGATAAAACACCCAGACACTTGATGGGAATCAAACTCACATAAGAAGTAACATAAGTATTCTTATGTTGAAAATAATTATACATGGTATGTATCTATCGTGGTAGGCCTAGACGGAGATTGCGGGATGAGCTAGACAATTATAGGAAGGACGGGCCACAAATTGCTATGGATCGGGAAAAGTGGAACGAGGAAAGGGAGGCCTTTGCCCTGCAGTGGGACAATTATGTATCTATTATTCAGGTGTCCAGTTGTGCACACGAAGAGTATAATGATTATTTCATGTAAATATTTAGACTTTTTGCACTTTTACGCTTCACTTCAGCGCTAAAATCTCAATGACTCTGTAAAGATGTTGTCTCAAGTGACCAAGAGGACACATAAAATTAGAAGGCAGCTCTCTAGTGCTACTTTGGGGTGCTTAGAATTTTTATTTTTGCTTTGTGTATGATGTTTGTCATATACTTATATTGTAAGCCCATCCCGTATATTGAATTTAAGCCCGTTTGGTTTTGGGTACGTATAATGTAAAGTAGATACAGTATGCGGTACATTAATTAAGTTTGGTAATTACCTTATGTTCTGAAAGGTTGACGCGCGTGTTAGCATCGGTGATATTTAATATAAATAAGTATAACAAATATTATTATAAAGTAATTTATTTGGTTCATTTATGTTTCGTCAGCGACGATTGAGGGTAGTAGATATGGATTATGCTTTGAAAATATGTTGTATTAATTAAATATCTTGTTAGTTGGTGATATTTAACTATTGATTAACAGCTATAAAATTATTATGTAACGCCCTATGCAATTCGAATAATTTATTATTGATATTGTATAAAATATTGTATAAAACGAGTAATGAAACTGACAGTGTCACCCCCACTACTTCAGTGGATTGAGATTGCTATAAATACGTTGTAACACTTGTAATCGTTTAGAACGGACAATCTTGAACAGTCTTTAACAGTCTTCAGTCGGCGACGGATCTCTAGAAAGCTAAGTATCTTTAGTATTGTTTAATTTACATTGTTATGATGATATTGTGTTATGATGTTATTATGTTGTATTTCTGATAAGTCATATAATATGATATATGACTTGGAGCTGGTGCTGGAAGTGGTTGTATGGGCTGGTGGAGACCACTAGGGGAGTCCCATATATTTTATATGGTTCTCTCGTCACTGATAGTGTAATGGAATAATTACTTTATGTTCTGTGATAGTAAATGTGTCGTAATCGACACTGTTATCTAATAAATATTATATACTGATATTTGAGACTTTTGTGTAAGATACCTACTTCCAAACAATTAATAAAATCCGATAAATTGATATAGGGTACTTTTGATAAAGTATTACCCTATAGTCGGCTATACATCCTGATATATTAATATAGTTATATATCTCATTAATTTAACACGCGCCTTCAAAGTTTGCCATTACGGTATACCTTTAGGCAATAACTGAAGCTTATCAAATAATTCAGTTCACAGTTTTGGTATTGGTATTAATTTTCTTGTATTTTTGAGCAGTCAATTAATAGTGAAAATATCTAAAACTTGGGCCACTTGGAAAACAAAACGTTGGTTAATCACAGTCTTACTTATGACTGCCTCTATTAAATTAACGGACCACGAAAATTTCATGATTCTGCAAGCGTTTCAATTAACATCTTTTGATTTTTCATTTTTAATACTAGCACCAGCTAAAAATAATTTAATTATGTTTCAAATTTTCATGGAAATTTACAATATTTAAAGTGCTACTGTCAAAGTGATACTGTCAGTGTGATGTTCCGTGATGTAAAATCGAGTTCGAGTTCAATTGGTATTTATCTATTCCTAATCTACGTACTAATCTTTTTACCACATCCAGCAGTTATAACGTCATCATGGCGCTTGTAACAGCGCCGAAATATCGGAAACCCAAAAATGATAACACTGGCATTAAACCCAGTCAATATAATAATGCTAAAATAACTATAGAATTAAGAAACCACGCTATTGGGTTAACGGATCTTTAGAAAAGTTCCATATTATTCTCTCGGAAGGATTAAGTGCTATTTCGTATATAATATTTACTACAATTAAAGCCCACAATATTTCGAGTCTGTTCATCAGCACTCTCAACTCAAACTGAATCACAAAGCAATTGTTAAGAAAGTCTCTTCATAGGTTGTTTAATGGAAAGCAATTCGAAACTGGCTGCAAACTGGTTTGGAACTCAAACAAAATACTCTGAGGCGGCGAGTAGGTACTGCCGAATTAATTTGAAGTTTACTGAAGAACACCACCAACTAAAGCGGTTGAACATATCACTTCACTCAAGATTTTTCTGTAATTTTTGCCTAAGTGTGTTGTTTTCATTCTTTATTACGGCTTTACACGGTCGTCGATTAAGCGTCAAGACACGAAAAATGGTCAAGTACCTATATGAGTACGCGCGTGCCGTTACTTCGAATTCTATTAAAATTTTCTGCAAATACTTTGACCCTTATTATATAGTATTTTTAAAAGCTTATGCAACTGTCAGTCGGTCATATTTTGGGTATCATTTTGTTCGTGATTATTAATCTAGTGTAAAATTATATATCAATTATTGCAGCCTCACTAGTAGTATTTGAACTATTCGAGAACAATGATAAATATATTCTTATTCTTTATTGCACACAATAATATTACACATTATTATAAAATACAGAAAATTAGAGGACAAAGTCGTGACATTGAGTTTTCTGACAGCTAACCTTTGAATGATTGAGAATATACTTAAGTAAACAAAATACATGGACAGATTTATAAGACCCGACCTCATAACTATGGTCATTTATCAACTCGTGCTAATATTAATCCAAATACCACAGAATTCATTTTAAATTTCATATAAATATAACTATACAGAAAAGGTATTTCTTTGCACCAACAGTTTTGAATTTCAATTCAAACTAACCTTATAATTCTCGAGAAACCACTCAAAGTACCTACTGTACCCGGCCTTAAATTAATTTCAACTAGACTATACAATTGGTACAATTAACTGAACGAAGCGTCTCGCGGTAGGCAGCTTTCTCGATACGGGAATAATAGCAATTATTCTTAATAAATCTCGAAAGATAAGATAACATCCCCCAGCATCCCATGACCTTTTCCTGTTATTCGACGGATTACATTCATCACAATAATATTGTACTCCGTCGAAGTAAATCTGGTGCCTAACCTTTTCAAGTTTTTTTGTGGACGAGATTCTGTGTAAGCCATTTTTGTTGTTAATATGTTTTTTTTTTACACAGCTTTAAACCCAATATGAGGTTCGCTGTGATTAACATGATTATGTACTTATGTTACATTCCATTAGGGTAAACTCGTTAGAGATGGCCATAGTTTTTTTTAGGTGAAATAAAATGTTATATAGGGTTTATATAGGGTTGTTACAATCAGCTCTTTATTCTTATCATAATTAACTGTCATTAGTCTTATAAAAAATCAACAAAATATAAAGTTTTATCGTTAAGAAACATAAGATAAATCAATTTAAAAAAAAAGGTCATTGGCCATCTCATCCGGTAAGTTGGTCGTAGTTGTACGGGATAGATGGCCAGTGCTTACTTTCCCCTTTACCTTGGGTTTATATTTATTTTGTTTTTTATATCTTCTTTTGTTCGCATTTGGAGCAAGTATCTTCAAACTTCGTACGATTTTCATGCACCATCTGTCAGAAATAAAGCACTGGACCCCACTGGACCCAACCTTCAACAAGACTAGTCTTTTATTAGTTTTCTCTGCATCCAGCGTAATTATCTGCATCGTCTTCGGTATCGCAATCGTTTGATGTATCACTTAGTATTGGTTCACCGAGATCTTATTTTTTTCATATCTTATTTCTATCAGACATGGTGTGGCCATCTCTCCATTTTGTATCGATGAGATGGTTACATCAATTTTAATTTTTTTTCAGCTCCATTTTGAGATTACAGTACACGTAAATGATTGCAAAACACAATAAACTTAATACAAACTAAGTATTAACAATATAAAATACTATTTTACGATAATATATGATCCCAATATAAAATTTTAGCAATACCCTGTAAGATTAATGGTTATTTACTTACTTTTAATTTAATTATGCGGAATAATTTTGTCGAAATGTGGTCACGAGCGTTGTTCGCAGCGTACAAGCTACATTGTAGCGTCATTTAGCGCATGTATGGCACAAATAATTCGTTTGGCCATCTCTCCCGTACGGCCATCTCTAACGAATTTACCCTATATATTTCCATATTCTATTCTATTGTTGGTGACTATGAATTGGGCCCGGTAGGCACCTGAACGAACTTCGATCTGGTTGGATATTTCCATACAATACCATAGGAATGAAACCTATTTACAGGCACAATTTCAAACTGTATTGTTTAATGAGTTAGCACCCGTTGCGTGAACATATTCAACTTTGTTTTTAAATCCATAAAAAATATTATCATGCAACCACAATTTATCATAATCTCAAACAAATACAGCACTAGGTAGGCAGTTAATAAATTGTTAATTTATTGCCATCCCCAAAATTCGATTTCGTAAATTTGCCGATTCACAAAGTCAAGTTAATACTTTAACAACATAATTAGATTAGGTATGAAAGTGACGAAACTTGTCACAGCTCCTTGGAAAATATTGCTTTTCTGTAACAATTAAGCTCCTGTCGTAACAGGGCGAAGTTATAAGCAGTTAACAAGTTTTATAAGAAACACTGTGTATTGATTACGAGAGTTTGTTTTAAGTGAACAATTGCATCGCAACAGCTGTGCAGAAAATGAAATAAACAAAAGGAATTGTATTATATTAGAAACATTTTCTTAAAGTAAAAGTTTATATTAGGATGGATGTATTATTTAAATTTGAGATCAAATTACGTAAACACAAATACTGTTGAGTTTACATGATGATGTATTTTTCTGATTACATAGAAATGAGGGTATGGATAATTTACTCGTAAATCAAGGACGATAACTTAAAATGAGGCGAATAATTTATAAAACAACTGCTATGTACCGAATGGGATTTCTGTTATGCTCATGGCCCGCATAGAAAAATAATTTTCAAAATTCCTTTTCAACCGGTTTAATCTGTACTTTAAATTAGTCATTGTTATATAGTTGTTTTACCTACGTAAATCATATAAAACAGATAATACTAATACAGATAATAATAGTAAAAATCATCTATTCCTAAATAAAAATTATAAGAATTTTGATTTAAAAATAGATGATTTTCAAAATACACATTACAAACAAAATCTATGTTGCAACTATTGTTCAAAAAAAGATCAAAAGATCGAAATGGTTTTCTTACCAGTTTCAGACTTCATTTTAAGCAAAAAAATAGATAGAACATTTCCTTGCGAGCCTTGTATAAATTACAAAAACGGGCCCTTTTTCCTAACGCAATATTTTACTAGAATGGCCTCCCTCCAATTTTGGCTGAAACTCTTCAACTCTTCTGTATCCTCAAGGCCAATTTTAAGGGATGAATAAGTTCATAGGTCGTCCCCTCGGCTCCGTAACAAATAGTGGTCATTTATTACGGAACAAGTTTGCCTATCAGCAATTTGCTAAAACCATTAAATGTATAATGTTCTCATTTTAATGTAAGTAAACAATATTGATGTGTCGATAAATTTTGTTTACAGAAGTTTCATCGCGTTGAATTTATTAACAAACGAGTTTAAACTTTTAATGCGTCGGCAGATTTAACGATAACAATGTTTTGGCTTACAAAGTTTTCTTATTAAGTTTAAGAATATAAAATATGAAGAAAATAAATGCACGATTAATAAAAAATAACGTTTAAGTTATTTCATATTAGGTTTTAAGAAGCTAATTATTTAAAACATGAAATACTAATTTAAAAAAACAGTCGCAGTAGGTAGTATTTAAGTACGACATTTAGAAAACGAAAAAATATTATTAACTCATCATTTTATTTATTATTAATTATCAACACAGTGCGTAGTGTTAGTAGCTTACTGTAACACTATTTCTTGAACATAAGTTATGTTTTGAATTAGGTTAGAGAGAAGTTCCTTTTTTATGACTTAAATTAATACAAGGCAAGCAAACGCTGAAAATTTGCTGAGTCATTAAAAGCTGTACCTAATAACAAGGAATCGGACACTCCAATTGACACTGTCCAAAATCAAATTCAAAAGTAGACTAATATCTCGAGTAACTTAAATTATTCAAAGGAGCCGTTACAATTTATGTAAATGTAATTACTTTAAATTAATACCGTTCCAAGAAGACGAACAGACAGCATACCTAGACAAGCTACTTGAAGGAAAAGCACTCGCTACAAATCAAGGCGATTTAAACTAGGCAAGAAACAGTAGGAATATTTCAGGCGTATTCTGCAAAAGTAATCTTTACGTTACTAGAAATAGAGATACAAGTAAATTCCGTTAGCAACCAACTGATGTCTAAAATTAAGGAGCTTTGAGTACTTCAAAGAGGTAGTGTATGAGATTATTTTGCTCTCGAATAAGTACATTTTCAAAATAACTTCATTTAATTTCATTCATTTGCGTTATATATGTAGGTATATAACACAAATGCTAAGTCTTATGCTAAGGATACAAGTCTATTAAAACTATATTAGTATCATAACTAGGTAGGGTGTCGCAAAAAGGAGGTACACTAATTATTAACTGACTAAAATGTACATTTATCGTTCGTAACTTCTTATAAATATAATAACATTTTTCTAATAATAAATATTTAAGCTTTAAAAGTCGCAACCTGCATTTTAATCCCTTATTTTGTTAGGTATCTTTATATAAATTTGAATTCTGCGGTATTGTGGAATAACTAGGTATTTTCCAACATTTCTAGTCTTGGCAGGTCTAATTTATTTTTACGTCGTTCATTCGTAATTGAATAAGCGTATGTGTTTCCTAACGAATAACGCTACTTCTAAAAGATACATGGAAGGCAAAGTGAGATGTTTTCCTTTTTTAAAATCAAACTTTATTTTAACTTGCTTTATAGCAGCGTCTAATGGACCATCATGTCGTATATACACATTAAAATTAATCAACTTAAGAGTAACGTTAATATTTTCAAACATAATCCATATATTTCTGTGTAGATAAATGTTCGTAGGAATAACGGCACTTCGAGTAAGTTTTCTGTTAATGGCCCTTAGTTACTGTGTCTCGAATGGCGGTAGCTCGTAATAAAGTGCTTATCACAGCTTTTATCTTATGGGAAGCCGTTTATTTGATAAACATACCATTCCTTGGTGTGTTATTTAGATTAATATTAATATATTAAGTAAGACTGCCTTGTTAATGCACGGTTGAAATGTTTATTGCTCAAGTTAATGTTTTATTTGTAAGTGTTTATTGAGATGTTCATAGCACCCTTAGGTCCCTGACTTGGCTTAACAACTGCTATCTAGATGACAGCAACCGGGACCAACTTTTTAGGAACCCTCCGAAGCATGAAAATACTCAATGGGCCTTGCATAATAAATATAATGATCAATTAAGAATATAATTTATTAAAAATAGTTTTAAAAAGAACAGTATTAATTAAAATATTTATTCTAAAATAATTATTTTTCTATGAAATATCTCAACTTTAAGTTACGTAAATTGAAACGTAATTTGAAACACCCATCAGAGAAGAGTGACGTCATAATTCTACTTGTGATTAATAATAATATCTTGAAACAATCCACACACGGTCATCCGATCCCAAACTAAGCAGAGCTTGTACTATGGAAACCAGACAACTGATACTAATACTTATATACTTTTTTTTTATTAAATACATACTTAAATAGATAAATTGGCGGGAATCGAACCCACGACCCATCGGTTAGCAGGCAGGGTGTCTGACCACTAGACCAATGGGCCCGTTGACTGACTAGTTAACAAATATCACAGCACAGCGGACACAGAGTGCTGGCCTTTCTATGTGTGATAATTAAAATCAATGTAATGGAATTATTAATATAACTAGCTGACCCACGCAGCTCCGCCTGCGCTATTGTTACGTTAACTAAACTTTTAATAACAGACATTCGCATCGAATACATAACCTCCTTTTTTATAGTCGGTTAAAAACTGGGACCCACTTTTTACTTGCTCTCCGAAGCACGGACCCGTTTAGTTCAAATGGCGTTAAACGGTCACCCATCTATTTAATGACCTTATCTAACGTTGCTTAACCCGATCGATTACAAAACCTTGATAACAGCTCTCTATGAGTGTTCCCTTACTAATATTTATTATATTATAAAGAAAAAATGATAAAATCGGACCAAGTACCCATTTTGACTTTAATCCCCTCTCCCAAAAGAACCGTGCTAGATTATGGGATAAAAAGTATCCTATGTCCTACCTCGTAGTAAGATCTCAAATCATGCCAAGTTTCATTTGAATCCATTCAGTAGTTTCGGCGTGATGCGCAGCCGTGATACAGACAGACAGACAGACAAAAATTAAAAAAATTACATTTTCAGCCTCAGTATCGGTTATAGAATGCCCTCCAAATATAATTTTCAAAATATCTTCAATGTACAGAATTGGACATGTTACAGTTTTATTATAAGTATAGATGCGGCATCTCAATAAAATAACTAAAAATTAGGTGTACCGTGTATGTATACCGGGGGGTATATATATAACTACGGTTAACGACAAACAAATTATTGTGTTAAGTATAAACTAGTAAAATACTTATCTATACATATTATAAAACAAAGTCGCTCTCGCTGTCTGGCTGTCCCTATGTATGCTTAAATCTTTTAAACTACGCAACGGATTTTGATGCGGTTTTTATTAATAGATAGAGTGTTTCTTAAGGAAGGTTTATATGTATAATACATGCATAATATAGTAGAGAAACACTGATAATTTTTGACGTTTCTAATGTGATGTCGTAAATAAGCACATTTTTTTGCGCTTACATTGCAAACGCTGACTGAACCCTACGAGATAGATCAAAATAATGTACTACAGTATTGTACATATTAACAAGGTCTACAAAAAAGTTCGCGATGGTATATGTTTATCTCTTAGAGATAACCCACAATAACCATTTTTATCCTTTACTTATTATGACAAATAATTAACTATTAATAAATTGTTGTTAGCATGAATTTGTCCCTTCTTCAATATAACATAAACTTCACTAATATAATTATACACCAATGACAAAAAAGCTGTGAATGTTGTTCATACCGCTAGGTTAAGGTTAAGCAACATAAGGCTAGGTCATTAAATAGATGGGTGAATAGATTTGTATGAAATTTTGTGTACATATCGGGTAGGTCTGAGAATAAAATCGTAAAGTATATTTCATGCCGCTAGGTTAAGCAACGTTAGCCAAGGTCATTACATAGATAGGTGACGGGCGGCGGCGACTCCGAGGAGGACGGTGACGGGGTTGCAAGCCCCGTCCCTGTGATCATGGTGCCAGGTTCCCGGGGGCTATAATGCGCACTGAGGGGTATTTGGTGCATATCCCACTGGAGGGCCCAGGTCTCCCCTCATATATGGCGATGCGACAGCCGCAGGGGTTTAAGTGGGTAAGAATCCCAGATACCATGATTAACGAGGATATTTAGAACGAGAGGAGGGTGCAAGAGAGGGAGAGGGGATTCGAGGAGAGAGTGATAGGGTGAGGGATAGGGGGATTAAGGTAGAACAAGGGGAGAGTGAGGGGGAGCAAGGTGGTAGAAGAGAGAGGGGGACGGGGTTCAGAGAGGGGACAACGGGGAGAGGAAGAGGGGGACTGTGACGGGGACCGAAGCGGGAAAGGGGAAAGAGAAAAGAGAGAATTAGAATTAGATTTTTCTTATAAGTGAGAGAGAGAGATGGAGAGAGAAATAAATCAAGGGAGGGGGGAGAAAAGGGGAGCAAATTGTAATAAAAGCGCGGGTGGAGCTGCGCGGGTCAGCTAGTTTATTTATAATATTCTTTACTCGCTGCTAGCTGATTGAAATTCTGCCCATTTTGCTGCTCCTCTAAAAAAATTGTTGGATACATAATCGCTTACGAACAGATGCGGTACACAGCGTAAAAAAAAAGAAAACGTGATTGAATACAAAAAATAGATAACATAAAATGCTTGTGTAAATAACACATCTATTACAAGCATCGGCGCCCTTCTCCAAATCTTATGATGCCAACATAAACAGATTTTGTGAGATCTAATTTAATAAAATGTTATTTATATGAATTTGTGAACGTTTATGTAAGGTGCGTGCGTGGGAATATTTGGGGGTAAATATACCTATTTTCAGTATCATATGTTTTCTTTAGTAAGCTTTACCTGTTACAATGTAACGTTAATTCTCTGTAGCATGTTACAGCAAAAAGCAGTTTGTTTTGCAAACTGGAAATCGTGGTTTATAAATTTTGCCGGGAGTAACAACTTGATGGAGCTGTTCCTTACTGGTTAAGATAGTTATATACTAGCCATAGAAATCTTAGTAACAACAGATATGGGCAGGTCACCTATTGAAAATATCTGTGTACATTACACATCCGACGCATGAGCTATGAGTATGTTATAGAAAAATAGATGGTACGATGCACCTTATAAATATTTCTTTATTTATGCTATAAAAGCTAGTGCTTGACTTTGCAGTAATTTTTCTCTTACTTGATGGAAAGTGGCAATGCAAGCGATGATGGTAAAGCACACTAGCTTGTTAAAAGCCTGTTCACTCTTGCCTTGAAGACACCTACATTATAATCGAAACTGAAAATCAACGCAGGCAAACTGTTCCAGTTCTTAGCTGTCCTTATTATAAATACCCATTAAAAATTAATGCCTCAAACGGCGCAAATATAGTAGCCTCGATCGCGGCTATATGTTTGAGCCTTTTGGGGTTATCCATGGGGTCCTAGCGCTTATCGCCTTTTTAGCGATTTGTCAAGAAGGCTAGTAGAGTCAACGTCCCCTGTGGACTCTACTAGCCTTCTTCCAAAGGGCTAGCACATACCTTGCACAGCATATACGCATTACCATCCAGAGGGGTAACGCTGTCAGCCTTCTGGGCACGCCATTACCACAACAACGGCAACACCGATGTGGCACGAACCTATTTATTATATGTTATTTATTTTTCTTTTTGTTTGTTGTGTAAATTATTATCTTAATTTTATTTTATTTGCCATTCATTATCACCGGTCACAGTATATGAAGATAAGTATATAATAATACACAAGCCTGACAACATGAGAAAATGTTGCTACAGTTTTAGCAATCTATGTATATATACGAACTAAACTACTTTTCTATCCAAACACACAATGGAATAATCAAATAATATTCTGTGGTAACCCACACATAGCCATATGATACGAAAATACGTCGAGAATTTAAACTACTGATACTAGGCTGATACGTACATATAGATATATAAACACCCAGACATAATCGAACGAATCGAGTGAAAATCGAACTCATATAAAGTTTGATTTGGGAACACAGGTAAGGATATACAAATATTACACTAACTGGCCTGATCATTGACCACAATCACTATTCAGCCTCTAATCTCCTTTGCATATTATTCAGCAAATTTGCAACCGTAATACGCTGTATGTTCAGAATTACGTTACCGGTCCAGCACCCTCGAGACAGAGCCTGTGATTGGCGGTCGATCGATGTAGCTCCTACATAACATAGACCCTTGCTATTAGACATTCAGCAGCACTAAGTTTAAATTTTAATCATAAAGCAGCATGCAATGTGGCCATCTGGGTACTGTTATTATACAGGTGACATTTAGCCTTCGTGAATCTTTCATTATAAAAGGGAAAATAACTTTTATTACAGCATTTTGGTCACGGAAAATGCGTGAAACGGTTGGTTACATATTGTGAGCACGAAAAGGATTAACGACAAAAATATCTGTTACAGATCTTCTCCATCCAAAGGTTGCCTGGAAGAGATCACTACTAGTGATAAGGCCGCCCATTGTACGAGTACATTTGCTGTAATTCTTGATCTGTTATGTTTTATGATGGTTGTATAATAACGAGTTATCTATCTATCTATCTTATGTTCCGAATTACGTGATAGTAAAAGTGTAAATAAATCTATAAAAAAAATTTCAGTGGTGTAAAAAAACTAAAATCTCAAAATAGCTTTCGTAGTACACTACGAAAGGTATTTTGAGATTTTAATTTTTCCAGCTACAGCTGGAAACCGCCTTTTATGGTTTTTACCAGATAAATTCCTCCATATAATTCATGGTCCTCCAGGAAGTTCTTATCTGGTTGTGATAAAATTCATACAGATTCATTACAGTGGTTTTTTCTTTCGAATAAAAAAAGAATCATTGAAATTGGTAAATATTTGCCAGAGTTATGACCATTTTTGTCCTTAAAAATCGACATAAAGTCTATATAGGGTTTCTTGCAGCTTTCCTGCGCAGTCAACATTTTTGTTTTTTCAGGAACTACTTATTACTAAGCAATAATTTTTTTATGAGACCCAATTAACGGATTAAAGAATGGATGGAAGAAAGATTTTTTCAAATCGGTTGTTAATTGCCGGAGTTATGCGCGAACATACATAGAAAAGAAAAATATATATATACAGACGAATTGAGAACCTCCTCCTTTTTTGAAGTCGGTTAAAAATCAGTCCTGCGCCTGATCTCTCCCCGGTCGTGTCGGTTTCCCAACCAATCGGATTGTGGAAGTAAAGGAAGAGACTGCACTTGTGTACTATATTATCTCACGTACAGATGGCTGATCTTGTGAGAAATTGGCCACTGTGTTCGGATCGGGAGGAAGATATAATAATAATAACATCTTGGGACATTCTACACACGGTCATCCGATCCCAAACTAAGCAGAACCTGTACTATGGAAACCAGACAACTGATAGTTATATACATTTTTTTTTGTAAATACATACTTAAATAGATAAATAACACCCAGCCACTTGGTGGGAATCGAACCCACGACCCATCGGGTAGCAGCCAGAGTGTCTAACCACTAGACCAACGGGCCCGTCATATTTTACAGATGTAATTGATACAGAAAATACTTAATAATAATAATAATAAAGGGCAGGGCAGCTTGTGGCGAGCTGTTGGTGCGTAACGACACCACGGACCCGAGTGCTCCTGAGAGTCGGTCAGGGCCCCCACCTCGGCGTGTCTTCGTCGGTCGAGTGGAAACCGAAGAGGGCCCGCAGGACTCTCAGCTCTGGCTTGCCTTTATTGGCCGTCCAGAGAGGAGCTGTTAGAGCTATATGCTCCAGGGGTGGAAGTGTTAAAGGGCATAACGCCGCGAGTAACTTCGGAGAAAGCGCAGCACACCTCTCGACACCCCTGAGTCACTCACACCGGTGTTGCTCTCTGTCGTCATCGGACGATCATTTGGGGAGCCCATCTAGTGGGTGGCAAGCCACCACTTGTCACAAAATAATTATGAACGTAATTATGGCAAGTGACCCCGGCCTTTGCAATAACCCAGTCGCCAGTCCACCGAATGCTCAACCCCATAAACCTAGAATTCTTTTCACATGCTTGCAATAGTGCCTACCACCTACCGAGGTCAACTGCTGTAATTTCATCATTGTGGCAGTTGACCCCGGGAGGTGTTTTACACACCATTTTCTTCTTCTAAAACAGGCCTCTACGTGTTGGATCCGTCCCCATGCAAGCCTCTAAAAGACCGGGCTAAAGCCCGAGAGTAAATAAAACATAAAAAAAAAAAAAATAATAATAAATACACTTTATTGTACACCAAAAGTTACATGTAAATTTAACAATACGTACTTATGTATTTACCTCGATTTTTTATGTCTGTATAATGTAACAAACTAACAATTTTATTCTTACTTCTTCAGAATTATATCAACGACCTCATTGGCCGATCAATGGTTCAATCCTTTTTCTGTAATCTGGCAGAGATGAATTGAATACGGCTATACTTGGGCCCCTTCGAACTGCATCGTTTTATTCTATTTTCCCTTGCTCAGCTGACCTACTTTTTGTGTGTGATTGTGTGAGTGCGAGTAGTGTTTGAAATTTATTTTCCTATTGAACTAGCGTTCATTCATATCTTTTTTTTTTTTGACGCGGGGGAAATCTTCCAAAGATCCCCGGGAGCTGTGGGGCTCGACCGGGGTATGTGGGATTCTTACCCACTAAAACCCCCGCGGCTGTCGCATCGGCACATGAGAAGGGACCCCAGGGCTCTCCGGTGGGCTCTCCTGCACCAGGGGCCCCTCAGTGCCTTGCCTTTGAGCCCGCCGCCGGGGGGCGCATTGTAGCCCCCCGGGAACCAGTCACGGTGCTCACGGGGACGGGGGTTGCAACCCCGCCGTCGTCCTCCTCGGAGTCGCCGCCGTACTCAATGGACGTTCAAAGGGCCCACACCCCGAACGTCCAGCGACTCCGAAGGAACGTTCATTCATGTCTATCCCAACTCAGACTTTTCATTATTTTTAAAGTGTGACAATTTATATGAGTCTATTCATTTATTAATCTCAGGTATAAGGACCAATACTCCAATGGGTCCGATTGCCAAACTCCAAAGAGACCAGCAAAAACTCCTCCAGACAGACTTATAACCACAGATTCCAAGTTTTAGCAGATATTGTCTGAGGCCTGCCCCGTAAACTTCCAACATCCTACATTTCCAGGCAAAAATAACATGTTGGATTACTGCGTATCAGCATGAGAGATTAAAATCAAGCACCAAAATTAAATTTAAAAAAGTGTGAGAGAAAAGGTTAAACCTAAGAAGAAAAATACCCAATAGTTAAATAATAGTTTTGGCTGTTATATTTATTGAAGATAACTTTACGATTTCAGATTAAGGGCATGATAAGGAAATTGTAGTTACGAGATTTCTAGTTACAGTAAATCCCAAGTTGAGAGCAAGCTCAACGCACCTGGGACGTCCCATTGCACATAATTTAGCGCATTTGCAAGCGTAATTCCAGTTGGGTTTGGTTGGTTCCATTTCCACGTATAGGTGGTTTCAGCTGGGGGAAGTCTCTTTATGTGAACGTTATAGTTGGAGTATAAATAACGTCTAACTATGTAATTTATCTTACAGAACCATCAACATTATCTTCTGAAAAACCATCCTTGGGAGTTTTACTTATGTTGGAAACATATCAATTATAGTTATTGGGTCCATATACGTGTTAGTTGAATAGCGTTCTAGTTGAATATCGTGATACAAAAAAAAACAATCATGTTGAGACTTTTCATTACGAGTTGAGAGGCTTGATTGATTGCAGATGACAGGCATTCATGTAGGCGGTTCTCATCTGAGAAATTAGGATTCTTATGGCTAGTAATTGCACCGAGTATAGTGCCCTTCACACTGGAACAGCAATGTTTTCTCACAGATGCTTCGCCATACAGCGACAATTTCATGGTTATTTAAGAATCTACTAACTAGTATAAAACACATGAAACACACACACATGACACACAGATGCAATTTATATTCTATTTTTTTATAAGTATTAGACGAAATCGTATGCAGTCCAATAGGTGGACAAGGCGTATAATGGAGAAGAGGCCCCGTGCGAACAAGAGATTGCGGGGCTGGCCACCTAAACGTTGATTGGACGATATCAGAGGACACGCGGGGCCAGACTGGATCAGAAGGGCACAAGATCGCCAGAACTGGAAGGAAATGGAGGACGCCTATGTCCAGAAATGGACGACCGACACAGGGTGAAGAAAAAGAAGGAGTTAGACGAAGTATAAAAAACTATATTGAATCACGTAAAGAGTACTGAGTCACTGTCTATCGTGATCTACTTTGGAATATTTCATTAAATCGATGTTTCTATAATATCAATTGGTCCGTTGGTCTAGTTGGCAGACACCCTGCCTGCTAACCGATGGGTCGTGGGTTCGATTCCCGCCAAGTGTCTGGGTGTTGTTTATCTATTTAAGTATGTATTTACAAAAAAAAAAAAGTATGTAAGTATTAGTATCAGTTGTCTGGTTTCCATAGTACAGGCTCTGCCTAGTTTGGGATCGGATGACCGTGTGTGGATTGTCCCAAGATATTATTATATTATTATTAATTATATTACAACTGTCTAAACATTCTAACAAAAATGTAATTTAAAACATAAAAGGTCTTTATTACATAAGCAACCGTTTTGGCAACATACAGTTTAGGCAATTTACATTTATTGCGAAGTCGTGAAGAAACCTTAAGAGCTTTAAACCATTTAGTGGTATACTGAATGTTTGTTTTATTTTAACTTGAAATAAATTTACATAAAATGCCTTGAAGCTGAGAGTCTCTATTACATCCAACCTTTGTCCCTTCTTTTATTATACTTGTATTATACGGTAACACTGATTTAAGAGCTTTGGAAATTAGAAGATCAATCTTAGTCTGTCTCAGGAACGTCGTTTCTACATTAGCAAATATATTGACCGAACCTACCACGGCATGATAGTTACATTCACTTTATGTGCCCCAAAATGCCCTGATTCTACTTCTTATTTTTGTGTACTAATGAAAACTACTAAGCTATTCATGTAGTGGAAAGATTTATCATACAGTAAGATTGTTTTGGACTAATTTATTGACCAGGGTATATACCACGCACCTTTGTTATTTTCCTGTTGGCTGGAGGCTCTCTACATACTTTATCCCACCAGCGCTTTCTATGAGTGAAGAATATAATACCTAATAAAAGTTATAGTTTCAGTTTAGATTTAGAAGAACCTGTAATAAACCAAAATAGTTTACAACTTACAAATATTTTACGTCACAGAAATAAATTATAATAGGAACAAGCTATGTAATATGCAAGTCAATCTAAGAACCAATATTAAAATTCACCGATATGTGTGACATTTCTTTATACAGAGCTAAGGCTTAGACCAATATTTTAGTGCTTGTTTACCTTTCTTTGAGGCTAAAGAAAATTTATCTGTATTTCTTACCAAAATGCGACATAAAACAATGGGAAATATTTTCTGTGTAGAGGTTTACTGGTATCCCAAAGATTAGTTAGGAGGACTAATAGGAAAACTAAAAAACTGTAGCCTAACGAAATATTTCATGGATATTGTTAAATGTAGCAACAATATCCATTGTAATTAATTTACTCTTACGGATTATGTCACGATTTATTTTAATTTTAAATTAAATTTCAATTTTAAATTAATATATATCGCGATATAATCCGTAAGAGTAAATTAAATACAATGTCTAGTATTCGCGTAAATAAACGACAACAACAATATCCATGTTAATAATAAAAAATCGGCAAACATTCTGTTTAAGTAGTAAGATATCAGTGGTCATTGTAAATGTACTTTGAGTATAGTATAATTATGCAAAAGCATGTGCAAAAGTAGTTGCACATTGACACTTATTTCACTCACTTCACGCGTATAGTCCTTCGTTGTATCTTTCCTCAAAAATAATAATTTTGGAGGACCTATTAAATCGGAATCCATATTTAAGAGGTTTTCGCACTTGGTTCTTGATTTTATAATGATCAATTCTATGCATTTCCGTTTAGAAATGTAATTTCGTCTAACATAGCTTAGGCTAGGAATGTATCAAATTTCCAAATAGTACAAAAATTATCTGAACGAACTTGCAAATAATGAGTGCTTGAAATCTACACTAACAAACCTTATCCTCTTATTAAAATATTGAGCAAGACAAAAATAAAAACATTATCCATTTTAGTAATTCGCTCTAATCAACATTATTAACTTGAAACATTATTTGTAGTTTTGATATAAATCTTCGAAACTTGAATAACTGAAATCAAATATATACGTCGATGGATTCCCATGGCAGCTGCTATAATATTGTTGACGAGTTTGTTATCTATTTCATTAGATACTTGGGTTGTAAGTTTCTCACGATTTCGGTTAACTTTTGATGAGGTAATTTGAGATTTACAATGCGAAAGTAGGTCGAAGTAGATAGGTATACCTGGGATGGAATATTAAGTCCTATTTCATAATCGAATGGTAATTTATTTCTAAGAGTTACGATATGAGTTATATTATAAGTAAAAAGCTCTAACGCTGAGATGTAAATGTTGTCTCTAGTAAGAGAAGCCATCAGAGCTAGATTACTTAAAAACAAGCTTTGAAGTTGCAGCGCACAAACTCTTTCAATACTAAATGTGACATAGTCTTCTATACAACTGAGTATATACAAATGTGCGAGACTTGAATAATCATTTAACCACATTCTTCTTTTGTTACAGAATGACATAATACCTCTAGAAGAAATCATCATCGAATCAAATGCACCACAATGAACTCAGGACATTATAACTCCGTAGTGGTGTATTCTGGTGTGATGTGATTTACATTATGCGCAACCGGAGCTGGGTGGCGATGGTGGCGGTGGTGGTGCTCGCTGGGGCGGTGCGGGGGTGGGACTGCGTCTGCAACCCCAGGGAGTGTGAGGTGCTGGAGCCGAGCGGGTGTCCAGGCCAGGGAATCGTCGTTTGGGATCCTTGCAGGTGAAAATGTAGAAAACTTTGGGCAAAATTTTTAGTGCAGAAGAAGCCATGCTATTCCATTTGGTCACCTGCTTTGCAGTCACGTTTCAGTTCCCTCTCAAGCATTTAAATATATACATATTTATAATTAGGACTTTAAAGCCCTCTAGGAGAGAAATACAACCCATACCTAAAACTCCGACGCTGTTTTGCTTTTGAATGTCCAAACTGCTGATCTCAATTACCTTTTATAAAATTTATATTACCAAAATGTTTGATTCATGATCTTAAGGCAGCCCCTTTGACTGCATATATGATTAAAAACAATGTAATTAAATGAATTTCAGTATTTTCCTGATTGCTTTAGTTACAGTTATGATATCTCAATTTTCCTATGCGATGAGTTTGATAAATCACCGTAATAATTCAATTCAATTTGTTTATTACTGCAGTAATATGGGTAGATACAGAGGGTCTTAGACATAAACATGCTTGATTCACCATAGCCATTGAGCCATGCAATTAAGTTAAAATATTAAATTGTGATTAGTCATTATTATTATACATTTAAAAATATTCACAATAAATTACTATTTTAAAACCTTAATATTAAATTTCACAATATGTCATTAATATAAATAGATTACACAAACAAATTAACATTATAATCGAAATTATCAAATTACTGTTTAGATGTTAAGCAAGTCATTTTGTCTTAATTGACTTGACTGGGAAGTATTTTGACCAACTGATATTATCATTTATTATTAGACCTACTAGTAATTTATATTTAAACAGTTTCATCAGATTGCTCTAAAACACATATTCTTAGTATATAATTTAAATATTTGTTTGCTTTTCTTTTGCTTTCTGAAATAGTATATAGTATATGTATAATATAGCCAAATCTACTCGCACTGAAACTTAATTTCGAAAGCTAAGAGACTGTGCCCACTTCATTGGCTGAGAAAATTAATTAAAACTTGATGGTTAGCAATAAATAATTTAAAATTGAGAGGGGCAGGTTGTTTTGAGTGCTTTGCTCTGGGTACTCGACCTTCAAACTCTTTTCGCTTAAATCATTGTTGACTTTTGAATTCATTAGCCATGAGTATACTTACTTACAATTTTAATTAAATGTAAACAGATCAAAGGATCGGTTTCAAAGAGGTTTTCGGGGCTTCTGGGTAAATGAATTAGTTGTAATGATGTAACAAATGCAAACAGCCAACTGTCGTTCATTGTAGCGTTCTAAGGGAGGGCCTATGGTCTTCCGGCTGATGATCTTGCAGGGATAATCGGATGAAATTTACACCTTTTGTGTTACTTGTAAAACATCATTTATACTCGTATCAACCAAGAGCGTACCTAATTATTATCATTTAGTTACTTTTTCTAATATTTATCATTTTAATAATATTTTTGGTAATGAACTTTACATAAAATATGATTTTGTGTGCTTTTATTATTGTTTTATGTCACAAATGTTCGTTCGTCGTTCATCGTAGAATCATCGTTAAAAAGGTCGAGGTTGACTTTTTTAACGATGATTCTACAAAATAGGCAAAAAATACAGAGTTCATGAATATTTAACCAATAAACTAAA
This sequence comes from Furcula furcula, assembly GCA_911728495.1. Lineage (NCBI taxonomy): Eukaryota > Metazoa > Arthropoda > Insecta > Lepidoptera > Notodontidae > Furcula > Furcula furcula. The sequence goes on along the minus strand of OU452254.1, from coordinate 8,515,358 downwards.
ACTATCGTTTTTATTGAGCTAGCAATCCGGATCAGAAAGTATCCCGGAGACAATAGAAAAGGGTTTTATTTGAACAATGGCCCACTTTTGGACCCGGGTAGCCCAACCATGTTGATTTTGACACTTACTTGGTCAGGTATTTTGGATGATACCCTAGTTTTGTAAATCACATTATAGCCCTCCCTCAGATTTAATATTAATAGTGAAGAGTATGTTATTTTATTTGAAAATCATATTACCTGAATTGTGATATTGGATAAGTCCTGGTATTTTAGGTTATGGTGTTTGATTGATGACTGTGGAGCTTTGATCTGCTGCTCCTAGAGACTTGAAATTTGTAAGTTATTCATTTATTAGGGTTACATATCTATAAGGTAAAAAAAGAACCATTATAGTGTGACTTCGTCTGTCTGTCACACTATTTCAGGAACCACTAATGAGTTCGATTTGAAACTTAGAATAGTTTTAGATCTTACTTACCCAACTCCATCTCAAATGAAAACATATATTTTTTTCTTTTATTTACTCCTCACTGAGGATGTGAAAATTTTAAAGTAAGACTAACTATATCGGGTGGAATATCATATGAAAGAGCTTCATATGCATATTTAAAAACAGATTCTTATTTTAGTTTTTGACACGTAGTTTTTGGCACTATGGCAGTACTATGGCAACCAGACAACTGATACTAATACTGAAATATATTTTTTGTTAATACATACTTAGATGAATAACACCCAGACACTTGGTGGGAAGCGAACCCACGATCTATTAAACTTTATTTTATTCGAAAATTTGCACCAACAGGCCATTTCTATCTATGTAATGGTGTATGAAGTCTAGGTGAGGTACTGCTAGTTTAATGTAGAACATTGCAAGTTAAATAAAAGCTTTTAATAACGTGGCTTTCTGTCAACTCCAGAAGTGACGTGTATTATATCTGTTGTCAACAATTCTTTTTTTTGTAACTACCTTTACAATTCGTTATCTATAGAATCCTTGTCTCTGTAGAAAATTAGCCGGAATCTTAAAATCTATAGGGGAAAAGTGGGATAGTTGCCCCAGGGGTATAGTTGCCTCGATTGTAATTTCTCTAGTTTGGCGCATGATCACATGTTATTTTATTTATCTTTCGAGAGACTCTACAACTACCACTAAGTTGACCGTGTTGCATGTCTCTGTGCGATTGCATGGAAGGGCAAGGTGAAATCAAAGTTTTTGCAGGATAGATGGCCTCTTTTTCAGCGGGGCATCTATCCTAAACGTAATTTACATAGATTAGGCAATTATCCCCTATATGGGATAGATGCCCCAAAATTTAGAGGTCCGCAAAAATCGCCAATACTCTGCAAATATCAAAGTTGATGGTTTTTCCTTTCATAAGCTTGAAGATACCAAAGTACCTACCCGTATTACAAATAAAGAATTTTGCTTTTTTCACTGAGAAATATAAAGTAATTTCAAAAAGTGTGGCAACTATCCTACTTTTACCCTATACAAGTAATTACCTGGCTTTCGGCGAAAAAACTTTCCTTCCAAGGGATCCACTTAGCGAGTTTGTCCATGAACTTCAAAATAAGGAAGTTGGCCGAACGACTAATGCAATTACTGGGGCTACATCGGAAAACTCGTTCCACCCAACTGGTTTATAAATATAAACAGAAAAAATCAAAAAGCAATTTTAAAGTTGCTCCCTTATTTGTAGTTAGAAGAGAAAATACAACTTTGACCGCTGTGAATGTTTAAAACTTACTTTATACTGATATTTTAGCAGTATCCTATATTTTAATAGTAATCCATAGAGATTTTTTATACTACCAAAGTGGCAAGCAGATAGGCGGTCCGCCCAATTTTAAGCAGTCATCGTAGCCTATAGACGCTAGCGACACCAGAAGAATTACTAGCACATTGCATTTGCCAACCCTTAAGACATTGGATATTGAGTCTTTTGTGTCCGGTAATTTCACCAGCCATAGTGCCCTTCACACTGGAATAAACCAATGTTTACACACTGTTGCTTGGCGGAAGAATATTTGATACTGCTGTGGTCCGAAATAGCGCAGTGCCTGAAGACGAAGGTTTTTAACAAGTGTGTGTTGCCAGTGATGACATATGGTACTGAGACGTGCTGGCTGGCCTTTTAGAGAAGTTCAGAGTCACACAACGAGCCATGGAGAGAGCTATGCTCGGAGTTTCTTTGCGCGACAGAATCTGAAATGTGGAGATTTGCCGAAGAACCAAGGTAACCGACATAGCTCTCAGAATCTGCAAGTTGAAGTGGCAATGGGCAGACCACATCGCTCGAAGAACCGATAACTGTTGGGGATGAAAGGTTCTCGAGTGGCGACCACGAACCGGAAGACGCAGCGTTGGCAGGCCTCCCACTAGGTGGACAGACGACATTGTGCGCGTCGCAGGTAACCGGTGGATGCAAATAGTCAGTTGTCGTTCATTGTGGCGTTCTAAGCGGGAGGCCTATGTTCAGCAGTGGACGTCTTCCAGCTGATGATGATGATGATGATGTGGTACCTACCTGGACTGTTCCTTGCACAAGGAAAGGAACCTACCACCTATAATGATTGCATTAATGCATTCATGTGATTTAATGTTGTTTACGCTTTATTTTTCTTTTACTATTGTTGATAAAGTTTTGTTTTCAACTTATTGTTTTATTATGAATTTCAAGCAAAGTATTAAATCCATTTTTCAATTCTTTTTCTGATTGACTAATTCATATTTTCTCTTGTCATAGATGCTGTAAAGTATGTGCAAGAACGTTAGGCGAAGACTGCGGCGGTTTCAGTGGGACATGTGAACCCGGACTTAAGTGTGTTGATGGGTCGTGTACGTCGATAACGTGAACAGAACGAACTGACCACACCCTGTAATATATGTGTATAGTGTTGATTAGAAAAGAATACATATCCCGGCAACGTAGCAAACGAGAGGACCAGAACGCCGTAGAATTTTCAATTGGATGACAATAATAAATTCCATGAAAATAATCCAAGATTTTTAAACTATTATTTATGTCCAACTAGATGTCGCTGTGTGTAATATAGCTCACGTTGTTAAAGTTTAATATAATCTGTAAGCAAAGCAGGTCGAATTTGTCTCAACGGAACAGGCATCGGTCGGATCATTATTTATAGTCATGTATGTGTGTAACAAATGTGTAAAATAATAAAAAAAAATAAGCGGCAAGCTTCCCTTTCTAGTTCCAATAAATTTCCATATGAAGAAAACGTTACAGTTGACTTTTATACTCTGCATATTTCAAAAAAGTCCTGTTTCTATGAATAATTGAATAATGAAGATTTTTTGCAGCCCACCTCTCAACACTCAAAAAGTTTTATTTCAGCCCATGTTGCGTTGTCTAGTAGTATATTGCATTATCTAGTAACTAGAAGTAATATTATATTATTATAAAAATTAGTTTGTTTTATTTAAAAAATAATATATCTTAATTTTGTTATAAAATTTCTTTGTAATAATCAGTCAGTTAATTAGATGTACGTGAACCTTTATGGAACGTTCACGTTACCTTTATTATTTTTGAGGCTTGTTAATACAACCAGTGTTGATGTGAATACGTTGTGAATATTAGGGTATCTCTTTGAAACGACAACAAATTTCAATTTAATGTTCACCCCTACTCGGTAGGGGCGATGAGATCGACATCTTTGTGCTATTTCGCTCGTTATACACCCATTCAACTGTATGAAAGGTTATACGTATAATGTTAGTAGGCAGGATTCAATCGGATGCGAAAAGGTATTGCATTTTATTGGAATCAGCATATTTACATGTTCTTTTTTTAAATTCAACTTCTGAGAACACCGTTCTAAAGAACATATTAAGCTTTTGTGCAAAAGTACATTTTTTATCGAGATTTGCTGATTCGATTTTTAAATTTTAAAATTATCTAGATTGAAGCCAGTCCCACAAAGTAAGGTAAAAAAATAGTGTTAATGAAACCTAACCACCTAACCTACTTTGGTTGTTGCTTAGAAACATCTAGACAAACTATAAATGCTTTGACAAAATATACTCTTTCTACTTCTTATTCCTGATTTTATCTTCATTTATTAATTTAGATCAGTAATAATGTAATTATTTATAAAACGAACGAAGTTGCTACATTGCGTAAGTCACCTTCTCATCGTTTTTATTGAACATTTTTATAGCTTTTATAAATAATGTGATGTTATTATGATTTTCTTTTAAAAGTCTTAAAGTTGAACACTAAGCGATGGCGGCTAATGGATTTTCATGCATATAACATGCAATCATGTATACTTTGAATAAAATTGTATATAATGAATTGAATATGTATTCTATTGAAAGTATATTCAATGTTTATATTTATTCATCTTTAAGCAAACTGTAAATAAGTAACGATGTAGTTTCTGTATTGTGTATAACAATACAGAAACTATAGCGGTATATCGTATATGGATTTAGACAATACCTATTGTGTGGTTACTCCATGGTAAATAGTAGACATTATATACATCGGTGAAGGAAAACATCGTGAGGAAACCTGCATGTCTGAGAAAGCCTAAATAACTTTCGAATGACGTGTGAAGTCCGCCAACCCGCACTTGGCCAGCGTGTTGGACTACGGCCTATGCCCCTCATCTTGATGGGAGGCCCGTGCCCAGCAGAGGGACATAAACCAGGGCTGGTATTATTATTATTTATATATATCGACTTTACAAAATGTACGTATTCAAACTGGAATATTTTTTTATTCACATAACTCACATAATCATGTCAATGTCTACATCATTGGGACTACAACCACCCCTAGTAGCAGTATCATTGTAACCTTACTTTCGCCATAGAAAATGTCAGGGCTATAAACTACGTATTTTGAAAACTCTACCTTGAGTAAGTTTATAATTATACTACAATTAGAGGCACTGGTAGGCCCCTGGCCAGTAATATAAAATTATTGAATTAATATTATAAAGCTATATTATTTTTAAAACTAAAAAAAATAAAAGTTTAAACATTATATTAGCAACAAGTATTAAATTTAGTACTAATAATTTATTTATTCCTAATTGATTTCTTTTTGAAGCCGGTTAATAAGTAAGGTTTATTTTAAAAAAATAAAAATTTGTATCTCATACGTTTATAAAAACTTTGTTCAGTGTATATAGTAAAAATAAAATAAATAACCACTATGTATGGTGTCCAGGTTTTAAAACTACTTAATTTTAATGTCATGTGTAATTAAAACTAACAGAAACTTACACGAATAAATTTAATTATTATTTTAAAACATACATACATTACATTATATTTATTTTATATTACATTTTGTATTTTAAAAACAAGTAAAGTCCGATCTTCGTTAAAATAACATTAACCATTATTTTATTTAGAAAGTTACTCATTTATTGAAACATTTATTGAAACATTTTAGTCAGCATATTATTTATTCAAAGGTATGTTTAGCGAAATACAATTACATAAATTAAAATAATTAATAGGTAATATTAAATTGATGTATTTAACTTGGGTAAATTGTAAATAATATTACTGATATAAAATACAAAATAACATTTCTACTAAATATAACACTACAAAAAACATGTTACCTACAACTGTTTTAAGGCTTATTGTATTTAAAATATACTTGTAATGCCAGCAATAAATTAACAATAAGTACCAGGTAATATAAATCACAGTCTAACCATTTATGAAATTCATTACTATTTCATGAAACTTCATCGTTATGATACATGGGGAACTGATTTCTTGTACAACTATCTATGTATTTTAAAAGAAAATATCGACTTTCTTACTAAGAATAATAGCACGAGGTCATAATGAATATCATGGTATCACTGCTTGAAGGGTACAATTACCAAATAGGTACACCCTAAGGCGATGTCCTAATAGAACGCGATCACGTGAACATCGCGCGACCAAACGACGCGACCATCGCGCGATGAAATCTCAAACATATGGACGTCGAACGAGTGTCCTAACTGGCCAGTTCATTCACCAGTTATCGCGCGGTGGTCGCGTCGTTCGGTCGCGCGATCGCGTTTTATTAGGACATCGCCTTATACACATAAATAACTTCCAGGTGTACAAAGTAATTTGCGCAAACAACCATATCCCATGGTGAAAGAGAAAAGTGTACAATGTTTAATACGTGTCATGGTACAATGGTTTGGATAATGGAATTTTATCGCAGTTTAACAAACGCTTATTTCTGCAAATGACTGCACAACTGGAGCATAAAAATACTGGTATACGATGTGGATATGACTTAACGACATTAAATTAAACACTAAATACCACATGCTATTCTGCGGCCTTTCTCCAAATATTAATGAAGTATGTGCAGTAATTTAACAACGTAACACTTTTTTATGCTGTGTTGCTTTGACACATGAACACTTTTACACTTAGTGTCCGAAAAACAACTTTTTTTTCTATTGTTGTTTGACCCGATGGCAGTCAAACAACAATAGAAAAAAAAGTTGTTTTTCGTGTGTCGTTAAAAGTTGTTTTAAAAAGTTGTTAAATGCCGCGATTGATTTTAAAAGTTAAATTTGAAACTACCCCGGCCGCCGTTAACGCTTTCAAGTGACCTAGACAGAGTGATTCTACTTATGATTCTTCTGAAATTAAGAAAATAAACTTAACAAATCTTGATTGATGGATAATATTTTTTTTATTGTCACTTAATTCTTATAAATGTGACCACTAGCACTATGTATTTAATATCGCTATGCCGTATCTACTTTTTATATACCTACACAAATATATGTATAAAAATGTATTATACGAAAAACATTGTAATTAAAGTTGTATCTTATCTATTCTATGTGCTTCCAGGTTGCAAGTGGATATAAGTGAAATATTTATTAAATGTATAACTGTCTAAAATTTCTGGATTTTGTAAATATAATCTGATTAGCATTTTTAACTGTAATTGTTATACTAAAATAAACCGTATTAGAATAATAATCTCATTTGTATATCTGCTTACGTACATCAGTGTATAGAAGTATGAAAATTGATATTGTACTGTTATAATTGTATAGTAACTTATAGAGATATTTTCAAATCCATATTTAAATATTATAATACGTTTACTACACACATTACACATGTATTAACATTTAATCATAAGTAATTTGATGTAATACCCATATATAATTTTATTAAATGAAAAAAAAACTCTATTTAAGTAATTTTATAGAAATTAACATCAAAAACTAATGCTTCCATTTTTTTAATCTTAAAAAGTTATCTGTCAAATGGGCCCACAAAAAGCGGTCTCATTATACCTACACAAGTAACATTATTACTTATAATGAATTGGGTTCTTAATAAATTGATATTTTAAATAATTTTATTTTTGATCTTTTTAAAGCTCAGACTTCGTACTGATATTCAATCAACCCGTCTAAGTAGATATTGATTCTTTAGAAGAATAACTTTCTTCAGGTTACTGAAACTATTTTCCCCTGTCGGGCGAAGAAATTTGAGCTCTTACCTTCATAAATTTCCCGGTAGATAACTTATGAAATGTAATTTAATTTTCACGATAACAGTTTATATTTTTAGCCTTACAGCAATGTTATTTATCACAATTATTTCTTAGTAAACAGAATGAGAACGATGAGAATTTGTTGTAGGTACGAGTACTTTTTTGTGAGCTGTTTCATATTTGACGGCTTACTGGATACAGATACTTATGTATAAACTGACATCTTATTTTTTTTAAAGATTATTGTTCAATAACTTAAATACAATATTGGTAGCCCTATATTACAATACAATATAGAAAAATAGTATAATAATTATTTAATAATATACTTCTTTGCTACCTTTCATGAATATTTGGTAGCTACGTATATTTATCCCGACCTTTCCATTTCCCATTTCACAGATTAAAAACCTTACCATTTTTACAGACCGAACCTTTCTATTTTTCTACAGATTAATATAACCGGCACCATTTAGAAGAAAAATCGATTATGTTTGTTCCAATTTTAAGCTAGCACTTAGACTAATCGAAATGTAACCTGAATATTAGATAGATTTATCGTAAGTTGTATAAATAATTCAGAGCTACTCGTTAATTGTGCACACTTTAATAAATAAGTTGAAAAATGGGATCTTTGTGTTTTTTTTTTATTTGCCTGTATTTAGTCTGGTAACAATGATTGAGGTCAGTAGTATTTGGTTTTTAGACTTGGAACACAAATCGTGTGATACTGCCCTACCTCTTTAAGTATACCTAAAAAGGTACTTAACTTATAAGTAGTTTATAAACTTAAATAAAAAGTTCAAAAGTCTTCATTAGATTGAAATGAAATTTTAATTTTTACTAACAGACGTTTCGAATACTTTACAGCATCATGGTCGGGTAATTAAAATAAAAAATAAACCGCGATATAATCCGTAAAATTAGTTTCATTTCAATGTGTAGTATTCGCGTAAATATCAGAAGTCATTAGTCTTCATTAGACATATTTTACGCTGCAAAACTACATAAGTAAGTAAATAAACGGAATAATTTATCTATGTACAGTATTACTGAAAAATGAAGATATCAAAATAAATCAAACGCATTGAATACCAAATTATTCATGTTTAATAAACGAAGCTGATTGCAATAACCAACCAATTTATTCGAATAATACGCAAACCAATCAATGCTCCCTAAAAATATAAATTATTTTAGGCTCCAAATGTGTGCGGTTCGACGATAAGCTGAAATCTAGACGGGGTTGGAATGTCACCTGACGTTGACCTTTCAGTTTTGTTTAGGTTCGAATCAATAACAGGCAAGTTCGATAAACCACACGAAACTAACAGAATAACAAATTTAGATACACTTTGAACTCAAACAGAGTCTAGGTATGACGGACTGCTAGTCCATCAGGTATTATACTAACCCTGCAATATAAAAGTTTCAGTCCGGGAACTACTGCTACTGAAAAGTTGCACTAGTCCGGTCAACCGGACTACTGCTACTAGAGGGTTATTTCCACGAAAATCAGTATTTTTAAGCCTTTGACTGCCGTCGGGCCACTTGCCAATAGAAAAATCCATTGTGTGGGATACTTGACATTTAACTTGTTCAGCACTGCTTCCAACATTATCATCATCACCGAAAAACGTCCACTACTGGACAAAGCATCCCTTAGAAGGGAGGGGTTGCCATAACTTAACTGGGAATAGTTTGCCTGCGTCGGTTTTCCCGCCCGATTATAATGTAGATGTCTTCAAGACCAGAGTGATTAGGCTTTTAATAAGCTAGTAAGCTTTACCATCATCAACTGCGTCACCGCTTTCCATCAGGTGGGGCTGTGGTCAAGCACTGGCTTATATTAAATAAAAAAACCCCTTCGCTTGGCAGGCGTCTTTGGGAACTCGGTACAGATGGTAAGGTATCCAATAGTCTTCTTATTTTTCCTTAGTCACCTATTACGACACTCAACGGGAGGAAAGGGGGGGGGGGGTGTAGTATTCTTACCCGGATACCCCACGGGCCTGCACTGCTTTGTTAGAGAGCTTACTAAGATCGATCGCGTTATATTTCAGTGCATTTTGCAAAGACTCAGTCGCGCTGGGTGGCGCCTGTTAGGCCTCTGCCTCGAATTTTGCGGGCAGCGGGGCGGCGACGGCGGCGGCGCGAGAGCGGCAGGATCTTATGCGTAAAATCAAATGGACCGGTTCTCGAAAACCGCCGACCGCCCCGCGCGCAAAATTCGAGGCAGAGGCCTTAAATACTTCTAAATATGAAGTTTGAAAGTCAAAATCCGATGTACCGATCAGTCCCCCTAGACAATGTAACATTCTACAAGCGCTATCGCTATTAGAAAGTTTAAAAATGTATGAGAATGACATAAGTCATCGAAAAATCACGTGACAAATTGTAGGGAATTGACACCATTAGCGAATGAAGAAATAGATTCGCTATGAAGCGATTGCATCTTGTCTAGGCCCTCAGATCCCTTTACGTAATCTCTATGTAAAAAAGTAAAAGTCTACAAGGTTATTGAGATTTTTTTATTTTTTTTTGTCCGTAGTAAACTTAACCTGCCACGTCTGATAGGATCACGTATGACATTTGTTGTAAAAAAAATAAGAAATAATTCAAAACAGACTAGTTGAGATTTATTTTACAATTATAACAGCCAGGCGAGCTTTGTAATCATTTTGCTTAAAAAAATTCTCAACTAAATACAGACTTTGATCTACACGATGTTGAAAGGTCAACTCTGTCGGTCTTAATTATGTGTGCTTTTATCTTCCATTATTATTTTAGTGAAAAAGATATTTTTAAAGGAAATAAAATTTTACACGTAAAAATGTCAAATGACGGTTCCCTCCGTCTCTACTATGGCGAAAAATAACATGGAATTATGATCATCATTAGCAGCCGAAAGACGTTCATTGCTGAATAGAGGCCTCCCCTTTAGAAGGGAGGGTGTTGCTATAAGTCCCACGCTTGGCAGGCGGCTTGGGGATCGCAGTATAGATGGAAGATACATCTAAAAGAAAGACGTTGCAAGACAGGAATTATGATAATTTGCTTTATATACAAATATCAAACCTAACTGCTGCAAAACACCGATTAGCGTTAATTTAACCTTTTTATCGTTCGTTTAGACATTTTTTTGAATTTGAAAATTCGACTCTCGTAGCCGTTTATTTTGTTGATTTTGAGGACGAGATAGAACTATCCGTAACTATTGTACGAACAGTTAATAGAGGCCAGTTAAGGATAAGCAGAACATTTGCCTCTTACGTAATTGACACAGATAGACAAGTTTGACGTCTATATCTGTCTGTCATATAGGGAAATATCAAAGTGTCTGTCAGTGTCTAGCACTCAGATCTCATCGTAGCTTCAAATCAAGAGAATGGATTTGAATGTTATGTGTTTTTCATTTTAAAACTAATGATGAGAATGGTTCATAGCTTATTTATGCTTGATTGTAATTCACTCATGTATTATTAATTTGATTTCGTTATTTTTTATCTTTTATATATATTTGTGATATAAATAAAATATTTAAAAAAATTGAACCGATCCGTAGGTGACAGTGAAAAGTATAAAATAATTTAAATATTATAGAAGTTGGTGTTAGCGTACCTGCTGTGTATATTTTGCACCAACTTCATTAATATTTAAATTATTTTATATCTCAGTGTTATTGAAGTCTGTTCAATTATTTTTGTAAAAATATTTTATTTTTTACTTACTTTTTAGTGATATTTTCAAACATAAAGATTGAGCCGTCGAAGAAAAATGATCTAGGTAGGTTATGGTCACATTATCGTCTCCATAGTTTTACATAATTCATGTATCTTTAAAAAAAAATATCCGGTCGTAATTAAATTTGCATGGAATCATCATAGTAGTTTACTCTCTCGAATAAAAAAAAGAATCATTGAAAACGGTGCATATTTGTCAGAGTAATGTAATGAGGAACATCAGTTTTATGTTTTTTCCAGATAAATTCCTCCACATCTTGCATGGTCCTCCAGGAAGTTCTTATCCGGTTGTGATAAAATGCATACAAATTCATAACAGTGGTTTCTTCTTTCGAATAAAAAAGAATCATTGAAATTGGTATATATTTGACAGAATTATGACTATTTTTGTCCTTAAAATGTGACAAAAATGTCATCTTTTAGGCTTTCCTGCCGTTTTTTCTGAGGCGCCATTCTTGTTTTTTCAGGAACTACTTATTCTTAAGCAATATTTTTTTATGGGACCTAATCAATGGATCGGCCTAACCGTACAAGAAATAATTTTTCAAATCGTTTCATATTTGCCAGAGATGCGCGCGAACATACATAAAAAAAGAAATATATATATAAACAGACGAATTGGGAACCTCCTCCTTTTTTAAATTTTGAATGTAACGATTTCCTTTAGCTACTGTTTCCTCCGTCTCTGCTATGCGCGAAATGTAACATGGAATTATGATCATTTGCTTCGTAATGGTATACAAATATATAAAAAAATATTTGTAATATAAAAAACTTGCAAATGTTTCCTCGTAAATCTAACATCCATCATCGGTACTGAAACGAAATCAAACTCTATACACGGAGGTCGTTCCTGCTTATAAGCATAATAAATAACATAATTTGATTTGAATCTCGTTTACGATTCCGCAGCTCGAGCTTCGGGCTCGGAACCATCAAAATATCTGTTATTTTTACTCATTTCAATACATTTCGTCGGATTCCGTAATGATATTTGAATTATTACCCTTGAGGGAATAAAAGCTCCTTTGATACTTAATCTCATCAAAATTGTAAGTTCATTTGGAATCTGTACTTATAATAAAACTGTAACAGGTCCAATTCTGTACATTGAAGATATTTTGAAAATTATATTTGGAGGGCATTCTATAATCGATACTGAGGACGAAAATGTATTTTTTTTAATTTTTGTCTGTCTGTCTGTCTGTCTGTCTGTCTGTCTGTCTGTCTGTCTGTCTGTCTGTCAGTCTGTCTGTCTGTCTGTCTGTCTGTATCACGGCTGAGCATCACGCCGAAACTACTGAATGGATTCAAGTGAAACTTGGCATGATTTGAGATCTTACTACGAGGTAGGACATAGGATACTTTTTATCCCGTAATCTAGCACGGTTCTTTTGGGAGAGGGGATTAAAGTCAAAATGGGTACTTGGTTATACGCTTGGTCCGATTTTGTCAATTTTTCTTTATAATATAATAAATATTAGTAAGGGAACACTCATAGAGAGTTGTTATCAAGGTTTTGTATTCGATCGGGTTAAGCAACGTTAGGTTATATCATTAAATAGATGGGTGACCGTTTAACACCATTTGAACTAAACGGGTCCGTGCTTCGGAGAGCAAGTAAAAAGTGGGTCCCAGTTTTTAACCGACTATAAAAAAGGAGGTTATGTATTCGATGCGAATGTCTGTTATTAAAAGTTTAGTTAACGTAAACATAGCGCAGGCGGAGCTGCGTGGGTCAGCTAGTTATAAATAAAACTACTTCACATGGTAAAAACCGTACAATCTACAACACTGTTATAGATACAGTATATATACGTGATATGTTTATAAGGTCAAGGTTTACTAATTATGCACCAGTAAGTAAACACTGCTTGCTTTACAAACCGAAGGTAGGAGGGTGCGTGAGTTTGAACCCAGGGCGTCAACCACAATCTTTTAGAGCAGTATTAATCTAATATTATTTTCGCGAGAGAAATTAACACAGCTATAAACTGCGTCACAGTAAGATTATTTTAACGCTGGCTGGGATAATGTTGGCTCATCACTTGATGGTCATCCATAAATCTGATATGATCTATAGATGATATGCATCAGCTATGGATTCTGATCCATAGGTGATGATGATGTATTGCGTCTGATCTCTTCCCAATCGTGCCGTTGCATCGGACTATAGTATTAAAATAAATTAATAGTTTAAAAAACTAAAAATACACGCTTTTATAAGGACTACTGCATTAATACCAGCCCTTGTTTATGTCCCACTGCTGGGCACGGGCCTCCCTTCAAGTTGAAGGGGCTTAGGCCATAGTCCACCACGCTGGCCAATTGCGGGTTGGCGGACTTCACACGTCTTTCGAATGCTAGTTAGGCTTTCTCAGACATGCAGGTTTCATCACGATGTTTTCCTTCACCGAAAGCTAGTAACAATCGCAAAAAGACGATTCGCACATGATTAATTAAATAAATCAGAGGTGCGAGCCAGGGTTCGAACCTGCGCACCTTGTTTCCAAGGCAAGCGCTCGCCCACTGAGCTGTTACTGCATTAAAAAGCTATAAATAAATTATCTAAACCGTGCTTTCTACCTCGTGTTTGTAATTTATGGATTATATATAAGTGTAAAAGCGTGGGGCGCTTTTTCTGAATAAATATTATTAAAATGGTTCCGTCAACCACCTTTCATTTCCATCATCAACCCTGATTACTGGGCAAAGTAAATAGAACTCTTTAATACGAATCAAATGAGCTTAAACTCGATGAGTTTACTAGTAGCCGTTCCAAGGTTCCGTCACCAACCTTCCTATTCTATCATCAGGCCCTCATTAATGGTCAAAGTGAAAAGAACTCTTTAAAACAAATCAAATGAGCCGAAACTCGATGTTTTTACTAGTAGCCTTTCCAGGTTTCCGTTACCCAACTTCCTGTTCCATCATCAGGTCCTCATAATTGGTCAAAGTGAAAAAAAAACTGTTTAAAACAAATCAAATGAGTCTAAACTCGATGTGTTTACTAGTAGCCATTCCAGGGTTCCGTCACCCACCTTCCTGTTCCATCATCAGGTTCTCATTATTGGTCGAAGTGAAAACAACTCTTTAAAACAAATCAAATGAGTCCAAACTCGATGTGTTTAATAGTAGCCATTCCAGGGTTCCGTCACCCACCTTCCTGTTCCATGATTAGGTCCTCATTAATGGTCAAAGTGAAAAGAACTCTTTAAAACAAATCAAATGAGTCCATACTCGATGTGTTTACTAGTAGCCATTCCAGGGTTCCGTTACCCACCTTCCAGTTCCATCATCAGGTCCTCATTAAAGGTCAAAGTGAAAAGAAATCTTTAAAACAAATCAAATGAGTCCAAACTCGATGTGTTTACTAGTAGCTCTTCCAGGGTTCCGTTACCCACCTTCCAGTTCCATCATCAGGTCCTCATTAATGGTCAATGAAAATAACTCTTTAATACAAATCAAATGAGCCCAAACTCGATGAGTTTACTAGTAGCCATCCAAGGGTTCCCTTATCCACCTTCGAGCCCCAGCATCAGATCAGCTCGAGGATACCATATTATTGTATTGTCACCGGTCCTTGATACATGTGCAAAATTTCAAATGTTTTGGACGTGTAGAAGTGGGTCAAAATTGCATCGCAAGATTCCATTACCATCATAGTTACATATGTATGTAACTGTGTATGTATGTACATACATACATACAGGTCAAGCTAATAAAAGCGTGTTAGTAAAATAGATTGTTACTAACACTATTGTTGTTGGCTGATCTTCTTAAAGAATGACCGATGTGACTGTAAAAGTAAGATGTTGATCTAAGTAAGAATTTTCATTGCTCATACCTCAGCTCAGGACAGTATTTTGCAAAAGTAATTGTGGTAAAACACACTAAGATAGTAAATTCACATAAGCCTGATGTTGAAAATTTATTGTAATTTTATTTCATGCAAGAGCTTAGTAAACTCCTATCGCGCGTTTCAATGTCATTGACTAATCCTTATACCTATCTATCGCTGACTCGTACACGCTTTGCAAATATGTGTTACCGAATTAAGGTTACCGATGAACGAAAAATAAATGAACTTATCGAATATAAACATTAGTGGTATATGTGGTTTATCCCTAATAAACTGTCAGCTCCGTTTACTCAGTGGCTTGGAAGAATCGTATCAGATATATTTTTCCTTGAAGAGAGCACTGATTTGTGTAATAGAATCAGACTGTTCATGATCGATCTACTTATTATCCTTCTTTATATTAATACCGACAGGGTAACGTGATCCATTATCGTTATTTCTTGATGATCTACTTTTGATTATGTACCTAAGCATACTAGTGCTAAGGTTTATTTTTTGGAAAGTATTTGCGACAGTCTCTTCATTAAAACAATTGTCACAGAAATAAATTAAGGTTATTTCATTTTTAGCTCTATGGAAATTGGGTTTCTTGTACATAGCACCAAATATTCAATATTTTTAGGTTTAAAATTAATCTTGTTTCAATTTGTATCAACACTGTAATGAAGTCAACAGGATCATAATAAACTCAAACTTCACGCACTATCTTCTACACTGTTGTCCAACATGAACTTCATAAAGTTAGGGACACGAGTGTGGTCTTGTAGTTATGATGTTTAGATAGGCTGAGATAATGTAGCAAGATAGGCACCTCATCTATCATGTTTGGCAAGATGAAGGCGAACTAGAGTTTATGTTGGAAAGTCTTTGTAGTTTGCGATAGTGTATAAGAGCTTGAATATATAATTTTAGGAGCTAAATCTACTACTGAGCTTGGTGCCGTAAAACATAGTACCAAGTAATACGGATTGCTTAAGCTTTAGTAAAAAAACATCAATGGTTAGAGCTATATTACAAACGCACTTTTGAATCATCATTATCATCAGAAGTCGAAAGACGTCCACTGCGGAACAAAGACCTCCCCTTAGAAGGAAGGGTTGACCATAACCCCCATGCTTGGCAAGCGTCTTGCGGGTCACAGTATAGGTGGCAGGCAATCCAATAGAAAGACGCTGATTGCTGTCTTCTTTTTTTCCCATAGTCGCCTCTTACGGACACCCATCGGGAAGAGATGGAAGGGTGCTATTCTTATCCGGACACCCCACGAGTCACCTCATCGCGCAATAGTTTTGAATACCCGATTTTAATATTGCCATTTTTGTACTATGATATTTTTTAGATTATTGATACAAGAAACACATGACAATCTGATCCTAAACTAGGCAAAGTCTGATTTATGGGAATCGGTCAAACCAGCCAAATATCTGTAAACAGCCAATTAAGGAATGAACAACTATAATAAAATTATAATAATCATGAAAGATGCTTGCTAACTAAATCTCACCCACTCATATTAATTAGCCACTCAGTTAAAATGAGTTACAAATGGTACAGCTCGCAGTATCTCCGCTATTAATTCATTATATTAATAAATCCTTGTATAAATCGGTCAACAATACATAATCCAGATAAGAAATGCTTAATTTATTTTACTCATAAGTACACATTTGCTAGATAACAGTGACAGTTGTGAAATAATCATGATCCCGTGATTTGCAATTCTAGAGATATCATTGAAACGTCGCTTTAGCAAATCTTAGACTAACATTATTATGATGGATGAAAATAAATGTACTACAAATATATGAACAGAGGCTTTTAGAAATAATATTTTTAAAGAAATGTCTCTGACACATTGAAAACTCTTAGATTCTACAACTTTTTGGCTTTCTTTTGTATGTGTTTTTTTTTACAGAGAAAGCTTCTATTCTATTGTTGAAGGCTATAAGCAAGGCCCGGTTACCACTGGAATGCCCTTGGACCCAGTGAAATATATTGCGCATGTCCTAGCTCTTAAACTGTTGCTGACACGTCAAAGGTAAGCTAGGATTGCACCAGCTTGGATCTGTATCCTATGATCTCATTGTGGCGTTGTTTTTCACTTAAACATATATGGATATATGTATGGAAAATAACTAGTCAGTGTTGAAAACTACGTCAAACTCCACACCCATCTGCGCATCGACTAACCGGCCGGCAGGCATATGTATCACGGCCCTTAATAGCCGAGTTCATCAATAATTGTACAAGTGTATTTTACAATTGTAAGTATATTTGAACGCTTAACATGAATATCACATCAGAATACGACATCGCTACTCTGCTTGGCTAATGTGGAGGCAAATTTCATTTTAATGACCCGGCGCGGTCCAACACGATACTATCTACGCTCGATTTGGCGCAAACAGGGTTGCCAGCCCGCCTTATGAACCTGCTAGTTTATGGGTTTTTGATTATGATATCAGTGACATTGTCGAGAAATGAATAAAGGGAAACTGTTTTTTAGATGTGTATAGTGAAATGTATACAGTAAATAGTTATCAGTTTTGTTCTGTGAGTGTGAGTGTGTGTGATTTTATGGTATGGTAGACGATTCACAGCAAAACTTTCCAGAATACTATACTTTTACTAGAAGGGAGATGCCTTGTGCAAGATACAATAAAGGTGTACGACAGTGTGTGAACAATGCTGTGTTCCGGTGTGAAAGGCATTGTAGCTGTTAAAATTACCGGACCCAAGATACTTAATAACTAATATATCGGGTGACGAGCGGCAGTGCAATGCAGCTGTATAAAGGCAGGCGTATCGTTTAGCATCAGGTGAAAGTCTTCCTTGTTTCGTCACTAATTAAAATAAAAAATATATAAAAAAAGTAAGTATTTAAAAAAATACTCCGATGTCAATATAGAACTCACTTTTCAAAACACATAAAAGTTTATTTCAAAGGAGACAGATACGGTTTCATACATTGTCGGGCCACACAGTTTCATGCATCGAAAAAGATGAAAATGATGTCAAACAATAGCTAACTTAATACCAAACAAACTCTAAAAATTCTGAAGAATTGGACAATCTGAGAGCAGAGTTATAAGCTACTAAGCAAAAGTGAGGTTATGATATGAAAAGCTTATACTTTATCATCTGATTTTTATATGCTGTGGATATTTTCGTGTATTTCATTTAGTATACAATAGTAGGATATTTCAGGCATCGGCCATAAAGGGATTTTTACTCGACTGCTCCAGAAGAAGGGTTACGTTTTTCTAGCGTACATACGCAATGTCTATTTCTTTGGAACTACCTCTAAGCTAAGCGTTTTAACCTATGCTAAGTCGTTAGATTGCTCTTAGTTGTGCAAGGGACATGGCTGTATAATAATATCCTGGGACAACTTATACATCATTCACACGGTCATCTGATTACTAACTAGACACAGCCTGTACTATGGTCACGTGATACAATACATGATGTGAAAAAATACATGCTTATATAGGTAAATAACACCCAGACACAATGTGGACAGCGAATCCACCACCTATTGGGTCTAAATGTCCAACTACTGGACCAACAAGTCCTCTCATACAGTAAAAAAATCTAATAAATCTAATAAGCCTCTAAATAGACTAGTTCAAATATATACATAC
This sequence comes from Furcula furcula, assembly GCA_911728495.1. Taxonomy (NCBI): domain Eukaryota; kingdom Metazoa; phylum Arthropoda; class Insecta; order Lepidoptera; family Notodontidae; genus Furcula; species Furcula furcula. The sequence continues at coordinate 8,496,590 of OU452254.1, read as the reverse complement.
ATACATTAAGTTTGAATCTATTTTGTTTGCAGTCTGGGTTTTTGTGCTTTTATATAAGTAGTTTTTATTTTTACTGGTTTTAAATAAAAGACACATGTTATATAACTTTTTTATTTATCTACAATAATTTCATGATTAATATATCATCCAGAACCTGATACCTGGCTCAACTAAAGTACCATAATTATTATAGACATTATATGGCCGCAGCAGCTTACAGTCCTGCTTGCTCAGGACAAAGTTTTTGGACTAGAGGCCATATGTATGTACATCAACTCTATCTGCTACTATCTGCAACAAAAATACATAATGACTGAAGTATTTTGCAATAAAAAGTAAAGTACAGTTACAGTTGAAAATAGTATAATAGTAATATGTAGTACTTTAACTCAGAGATGCAATTATATAGGCCAAATAAGCGGGTAGTTCATTGCTAGGTAGGTACCTACCTAGGTCTTTGGTTTGGTTTGGTTTCAGGTAATATATGACGGAGGTGTGTGTACTTACAGGTTGTGGTGCAAGCCATTGACGAATCACTGAAAGTTCCCTTTCATCATCCCAGACACATCGGCCTAATGTATTACAGCGACCAATATATATATATATATTGTTAAATCAATTTACACATCGATCTATATCCATAAATGATAACAACAATTCAAAGTTGTTAAGCCGGCCGGGCGGCCGGTTAACAATTCAGTCTCAATTCAGTCGGGTAAGCGAGCTTCGTCGTCGCGTGTCCGATATAAATGCTAGGGTCGATCAAGCTAAGCAAAACCGTCGTTAAAAAGCAGTGGACGAGGAATAACAAATCAATAAAACACTCAAAACAAACGCACAAAACGATACGACATGAACGAGCGATTTCATAGATTAATAGATTGGCCATCTGTCACGTGTTATAACAAAGGTAACAAACACAAACGGCCAGATTTCAACAGACTAAAAATACTCAATAAATCTAATTAATTAATCGATATGTAAACTACACATATAAATATTACACACATCAAAAGTGTCTAGGGATCAACATATATTTTTGCAATAACTTTTCTCCTGATTGATATTAATTAAAATTTTCTTTAAGGATTCATCAAATAAAGTGTTTTCGTTTGTCACAGTAACGATAAACCAAGTCACCTTTGCATTAATAAAGAAATTTGCCATTTTCCTAATAAAGGGATTTTTGACATTTGAACCACTAACACAAAAGTTCGAAAAAAAGACTGAAATAACAGTTTTCTTTAAAATTTTATTGGGTAACTTAAACAATTAATAATCCGTGTTTCTACCGCGAACACTAACAACACAAGAACATCGGTTTGGCATACTCAAAATGAGTTCATCCAAATCACGCTGTGGAATGGCCGCCCATGTTCGTTGCAACAACAAAAAAAGGTCTTCTTGCGACTGGATACCCTCCATATTCGGCAGAGCTCTTCTCTGTAGCATATCCCATGCATGCTCAATCGGGTTCAAGTCTGGCGACTGAGCAGGCCAGGGCAGGACATTGATGTTAGCTGCGGCGAGAGTCTGTCTTACAACTCTTGCGGTGTGCGGTCGTGCATTATCATGCATTAACTGAAATAAGGGACCGATTTGCACTTGTAGAGGAACGATGACGTCTGATACAATCGTCTCAGCATAAATTTGAGCGTTGAGGTTGCCTCTGATCCAAATCAACTCAGTTCTTCCGCCGATCCAAATACCCTCCCATACCATGATGGTTCCACCACTATAAGGATGGACTCCCTGGCAGGATTTTAATCGCTGTTGGCGTCCAGGGGTTCTCTAGTGTCGTATACGTCTTGTATCCGGTCTCATACCAAAACGAGACTCATCAGAAAAGCACACGAAACGCCATTGTTCTTCTGCCCAATTTCTGTGTTCAAGAGCCCATTGATATCGAATCCTACGATTGTGCATTGCTATAGGTGGTACCCGTAGCGGTCTTCGGGAATGAAGGTTCACTTCATGCAAGCGGTTTCTGACTGTTTGGTCGCTAATTAAGTTCCCTGAAGAGTGATGAAGCCTCACGGCTAACATCATGGCAGTTATTGTTGGAGCTCTTCGAGTTAAGATTTGAATATATCGGTCTTGTCTCCGTGTGGTGCAGCGATACCGTCCTCCATGGCGCTCAGCCACGGTACCAGTGCTTCGGTAACGTGTCCAAAGTCGACTGATAACACTCTGACTTGTATTCAGAGCTAAAGCCACAGTACGTTGCCGGGAACCAGCTTCTATCATTCCCACGGCTCTGAGCATTTCTTCCCTGCTTAAATGACGTCGCCGCTCCATAATAACGTTGGTTTTAATCAGTAGTAGGGAAACAGTAGCACTAATAATGTCTTCAATGCGTTGTATGTTTTTATAGGGAAAATATTGACAGCTGATTTTCATCTTTTACTCGAATTTGATTCACAGTTCCTGATTCAAATTATGAAATGCACCAAAAAGGATCCATATAAATTTATAAAATCATAAATTTATTACAAAGCCACATCTCAATCTCAAGAAATCCGCTTAAAAATGCTTGATCCCTAGACACTTTTGATGTGTGTATATTTCTCTTGATTATATTTCATAGATTTTATGTTGTATACTTACTTATTTTCATTGATTTCGATAGATTAATTTACTTTTATTTAATTAAAATGCTAACTGCATTCTTCAAAATTGAGATTTAATAGTTTTGCTTGAACACATCCACGATAATCTAGATTCGTTTCTATTGTATGTGTTACCTAAATATATTTCTATTTTCTTTCCCAAGATTGATTAGGAGGCTGATATTTATGCATATTGTTACATAAAAATATAACCATTTTTTAAACTATAACTCATCTTATTCGGCGGTTAGCCCAGAAATATCAGCCTCCTTTGGAATGTGTTCATATGGCATGGCTTGCTATCAGTGTTTTACGCTAAGCGACGACTGAATCCACCAGTAAATAGCCAATTAGTTTTACAGCGCGACGCCTGTGGCAGCCCTGCCGCCGCAGGGCCTCGCTTCGACGACGCTTTCAATAGCTTTTGTGTGGAACGCTTACCTATTGTTGTAACGAGAATCATGACAGAGGGCGCCACTTGTAGAGATTGTACAGATTTACGACGTAACCGTTGAAATTGGGCCTTTATCATAACCACTTATAACGCTAAATTACGGGGAAGTCTTTATCTGAAACATTAACATTGTTTCATGTTTCTCGCTGAGAAGTGACTCCAATTTTATGATGACAGAAACATGAAGATAACACAAAAGAGCACTCAGCATTGATTTAATCTTTGTCTTTTATTTAGGTGAAATACACATTGAAATCAAACTACTTTTACGGATTTTATCGCGGTTTATTTTAGATTTTACTATCCCGACGTTACAAATGCTTTGCAGCTCCCATGGTCACGGGAGGACTGAGATGTTGAACGTCCTTATGTCACAATTATGCCGGTGTACCCTCAGGTCTTCTTAGTTATTATTGCTGGTCCGATCTACGCAGTAAGAGCTTACAGTATCTTGAGGCCGTGGTTTTTGATTAACTATATTTATCACAGGACCCCAAGCCGATGGTAACACCAACCATCTTCCCTATTGAAATTAGGATGTTTTTTGATAAACCGCGTTAACCGGTTTTTATAAAATAAACCGCGATATAATCCGTAAAAGTAGTTTGATTTCAATCTTTTTTTAACCGACTTCAAAAAAAAGGAGGAGGTTCTCAATTCGTCTGTATATATATTTTTTTTTTTTTTTTCTATGTATGTTCGCGCATAACTCTGGCAATTATGAACCGATCTGAAAAAATCTTTCTTCCATCCATTCTTTAATCCGTTAATTGGGTCCCATAAAAAAATTATTGCTTAGTAATAAGTAGTTCCTGAAAAAACAAGAATGGTGACTGCGCACTGAGACTTGCAAGAAAGCCTATATAGATGACGTTTTAGTCGCTCGGACTCACTCGGTCGGACAAAAATAGTCATAACTCTGGCAAATATTTACCAATTTCAATGATTCTTTTTTTATTCGAAAGAAGAAACCACTGTATTGAATCTGTATGAATTTTATTACAACCGGATAAGAACTTCTTGGAGGACCATGAACGATGTGGAGGAATTTATCTGGTAAAAACCATAAAACTGATGTTCTCCATTACATTGCTCTGACAATTATGAACCGATTTCGATGATTCTTTTTTTATTCGAGAGAGTAAACTACTATGATGTTTTCATGCAAATTTCATTACGACCGGATATTTTTTTCTGAAGAAACATGAATTATGTAAAACTATGTAGACGATAATGTGATCATAACCTACCTAGATAATTTTACGGTTTTCGATGGTTCAATCTTTATATATGAAAATATCACTAAAAAGTTTAAAATAAAATCTTTTTAAAAAAAAATTGAACCGACTTCAATATCACTGAAAAGTATAAAATAATTTAAATATTATTGAAGTTGGTGCCAAATATACACAGCAGGTACGCTAACACCAACTTCAATAATATTTAAATTATTTTATACTTTTCAGTGATATTGAAGTCGGTTCAATTTTTTTTTAAAAAAATTTTTTATAACAAAAAGTTAAACAAAAGACAATGAATACGTATTCATTACACACACTACATACGAAATAAGTTTGCCTCGCAAAAGTCTCGTGAACTCTTAGATATGTATCACGTAATAAGATCAAAAGTTCATTTCTACAAGCTTTCCTTATCGACCTCCGGGGGCGTACGAATTGGAATTGAGCTTGATTCCAGTATAAAACTAAACGCTGAATTCGCCTTAAATAAGGGAGTTTAAAAAAAAATAGTCTAAGCCAGTATCTGTGTTCTTTTAGTCCTTTTTCCGAGTGTTTCGACATTTGAAATACTGCATTGCCAGGTCTCAAAGTTTCGTAATTCGAACGTTGCTGTGAAAATCCAATAACTGAAGGTCTTGTTAAATCCGACTAAAACGTGAAGGTCTTTGTTTTTGTACACGAAAGGGGAGGTTCGGGTAAAACGGCATACGTGAGCTCAGTAATTAATGCGAAACATAAAGAAATGAAACACATTCACACTGAAACGTGTCACTGTGGCGTAAAATTAAAACGTCGTTTGCGTTGAATTGCCAGATAACTTTATTTTAAGCACAGACAGTTTTATGACAACGTATGAATTAGTATTATTTTGTTATTAAAAAATTGAAATTTGTTTATAATATTACTGATTAAAACTTGATATCCAGGCTTTAGAAATGAAGTAGTAAGCTTCTTCGAAGTTTGTTATTGTTATTTTAGTCACCGCACTGCGATGAAAGGTTTAAAAGCTGGGAGCGTTTCGTATTTGGATGATCTAGTTTGGTTTTAGTTACAATTTAATAATAATACTACATGCGGTAACAGCTCAGTGGGCGAGCGCTTGCCTTGGAAACAAGGTGCGCAGGTTCAAACCCCGGCTCGCACCTCTGATTTCTTCAATGAATCATGTGCGAATCGTCTTTGTGCGATTGTTACTAGCTTTCGGTGAAGGAAAACATCGTGAGGAAACCTGCATGTCTGAGAAAGCCTAACTCAATAATTAGCTTAGGAACATAATACCAGACTATGAATGGAATAAAAAAACATATTTACACAAAAATAACTCTTTTTAGATACTTACGACTTTATACTTATTGCATATACGTCGTATCTTATTGTTACGACCCTATGCTTGTAATCAGGTTGATATTGACAACGCGCATAAAGTCGTATGTTTGAATTACGACTTTATGTTCCGTGTAAACTGGCAAGTAAACTGGCATATATCTAAAAATAAGGTTCGTATGTCGGTACTTGATAAACAAAAATCACAATAAATTTTAGCTCAAATCATGTTTATTAAAATAACTATAATCACAGAAGTACTTAATTCAGTTTTCTTAAATAACCATGATCATTAAAATAAACTGTTATTAAAAAAACTCAAGAATTAAACAAAGTTAAAACTGGTCACTGGCATTAGATATAATTTCAATTAACTTGAACTGAAATAAATCTTTGGCCGCATTTTGGATGCGTTTAAGATAGGATATTTTTGTTCACGATGAAAATATAAATAAATAAAAAAAAATCTACACTGTAACATACCGTCTACAAAACATAATACTGTAACTAATAGTATGTAACTTAAACGGAATAAAAATAATAACGCCTGCAAAATTTAATAAAAACAACTTACAAATTATTTTGTACGTAATATTTTGACAGTATAACGGATGTTAAAAACTTTTGAGGCATTTTACGTCCTGGACAAAAATTTAATAAATCATTAAATTTTGCTTAAAAGTAACTGGTAATTGATCAGTGTAACAGGAATCCAAAACGCCTGTATTTGTATTGAAATCAAAACGCGCCGTAACTATTATTTCCTTCATTTTTTTAGCTTTAGTCTTGTTTCTCATATGATATACGTGTTTTTGTTTGTCTTCTTCAGTAATTGTATTTTTATTAGTATTGTATAAGTTATATCAGTCGTTATGTATTTTTTTCCTATCCTAAAGTTCGAGTGGCATTCTTGGGGTAACAAACTCTCAGCCCGGCCCAGCATACTAAATCTGTACGCGTAGGGCCACATAATGTGATTACAATAAATACAAATATAATTACATAACTTTTGTAATGGATAAACTGTTTTCATTTCCACGGGCCTGTTAAAGATGTTATTTTTCGGTTTATAAAATTAAATATTCAAGTTTGGATTTATATGATCACGATACTGTATATCATCGTTGCTTTTTTAGCTATATTTTTAGTAGCACAGCACTAATTGTACAAAGAAAACATTTTTGTAAATGTAAGGTCACTATCTAGGTAAATTTTAGTAGAATCTGCGCACATAATGTGATTCAATCGGCTGAAAAGTTAGTGACATGCCTTAAAACTCCCTGTTTTACTTCATCATCTCTAACAATACTTCTGGTACAACCACGCTGGTCAGGACAAATAGACCCACCACCTAAGCGCTATTTTGCCAACACCGTCAGCAACAGTGTTGCCAAAAAGTGTTGTGTTGTTGTTGTGTGTGCTATTTTGCCAACAGTGTTGGCAAAATAGCGCCGTTTGCAGATAGACACCTTATTAGGGACATCAGAGTTGGGTTCAATCAGGGGTAAGTAATATTTAATCAATTTCTTACGTCTAGACACAGCATTTGACGTAGAAGGATACTTAGTGTCGCCTACTCCGTTATGATTTACGATGTTATCCCATTGTCCGCAGTAATCTCCATTTTTTCAAAAATATGAAAATATACGCTCCCGTTTCTGTGCATTAAACTTTTGACAGCATATTAGATGACAAGTAATTGGACATAGTTGTTTTGAAATCTTTGCATCTCTACAAACTTCTTTTCTACTCAAACACGTCTTGCCTAAACTTTTGCAACATTTTCTTTTACTACTAGAGCAGCCATACCCAACCTGCGGCCCACGGGCCGCATGCGGCCCGCGAGACTTTTCTATGCGGCCTGATGTCTAGTATTTAATATACTTAAGGTAGTTATAATTAAACATACAATTAAGGCTAGATTATTGCGGCCCACAGGGTAAAGCAGAAGCGACTATGCGGCCCGCAGGGTAAAGCAGAAGCGCCTATGTGGCCCAGAGAAAAAAAAGGTTGAGTATGGTTGTACTAGAGGAACAATTATCAACATCACAAATAAATGAATTCCTAATGGAGTCGAACTAGCCACACCATATTCAGAAAAATCGTTATGGGGGGAGGATATTGGTGCACAGCACATGGCTCTGAATTCGTAGGGTTTAGGGTAGAAGACGAAGTAGAGGGTAAAATTGCAGCTGAAGTAGGTGTTACCTCGTGAATAATTGCTATATAACTATGTCAATACTTCTGCGACTTATATTAGAAGGTTGGCCGAACATCGTCTTGTACAAATCCCACTGATATTCAGCTTCAAGTGGTAACGGTGATTCTGAAACCAAACACGTCCTATTATTAAAATAAATATTGCAAAATACAATTATAGTTATACATAGCTTATAAATCCAATTTTAATGATGTTTTTAGCTATTATTGAAAAAGAGAAAAGTTGTAACTTTATTTAGTAACAAAGCATAAAGTCTTATGTCTATGATACGACCTTGTTCGTTTATTAATATTGAAATTGAAACCACGCATATGGTCGTTAGTACAAGTTACGACTCCTAAAATAATATTGTGGCGCAGTATAAAGTCTTAACAAACCACTGCTGGTGATTAAAAACGGCGCATACAGTCTTAACGTACGTACCGACCCTATGCGCCGGAACCATATTATTTTTTGTCGAGGCCTATTAAACATTATCACATACTAATATTATTTATGTGTATGTTAATATAGTATAGATAAACAAGCACATTTATTAATAATAATACAAAAATGCAATAAAACTTACTATTTCCAAGATGTTCACCGGCCGTTAATACTTCGCTGTTTGGGTTGGGTTTATCTAATAGTAATTTAAAAAAAATTGAGGAATTTACGTTACTCGTTTCGATTTGGAACAATAGCAATTTGGAAACAAAACCAACACGCCATTATACTTGTGTCCAATAATATTTTTTGAACATTAAAAACGGAGACTTCGTTCATGACATACGACGTCGGAACTGTGCTCTGATTGGAACGATGCGGTCCAAAAGATCGGAGCAAATAGTCGGTACTAGCAGCACGACTGTATGCGCGGGAGCGTATACATGATAAGACTTTTATCAATTCAAAAACTCATAATTTATGGAAGATATTAATATTCTGAATTCAGGAATATTTAAAGTGGTATATTATGGTTCTAAAGTTACCAAAATACAATTTTACTCAAAATATGTGTTCCGACTTTATGCGTAGGAGCCGTCGATATCTATCATTTCTTTTAATTTTAGTAATCTTATAGGGTCCAAAGTACTTAGGTTTAACTTTAAGTACTGGGCCGAACTGAGTCCTCTTGATCGCCACCAACTCGTCCAGTTTATAAGTTGAACTAGGTTTTCTTTTTTCATTATATGTTTTCCTATTTTCATCTTGTACTTTTTGTATCTGCTGCTTGGCTTTCTGCCTTAAATTTTCTCTGCTCTCATCATAGCTATCAATAACCTCTTGTTGTAGGAGATTAATAACCTCAATATCTTCCTTGCACCTCATTTTTGTTCCTGTAAGTAGTTGGAATGGTGTGGTATTTATTGTTCTTTGGTATGTACTGTTTATGGCTCGCTGAACTCGACTCACATGTCTATACCACAATGATTTATCTTCTATACACAGCTTGGTTAACATTGGGAGTAAGATACGATGGACTCTCTCCACCTGTCCATTCCCACGAGGCACTCCAGTGGTAATTTTGATATGTTGTATATCTTCATCCTTGCAATACTTCTCAAAATCTCCACTAGTGAATGCTGTACCTCTGTCTGATATGATTCTTGTTGGATTGCCAAAAGTCTGCTGGTGGATTTGCAACTTACTCAATACTTCTGCACATGATGTGGACTTGGTAGGGAAAAGCCATGTAAATTTTGTAAAAGCATCTATCATCGTGAGAATATAGTTATATTGTTTTCTTGTCTCGGTAAATGGTCCGATGTGATCCAAATGTAAAGTATGCAATGGGATTCCTTCTTTGTCTATTGGGTTCAAGTAGCCCTCTTGTTTTCCTTCTTTCCTTGTTGCTAATAGGCATGGTATGCAGCTTAGGACTACCTCTTCAATTTTTTTATTGATATAGTAATCTCTGATATAGTAATCTCTTCCGATAGCTTCTTTCATTTTTCTTATTGAAAAGTGACCATTTCGATGCACTTTCTTTATTATTTCTTTCTCCATATGTCTTGGTACTACAAATTGTTTCTCCTCGCCTTCATACAGAATGCCATTGTCAATCCAGAAGTCATGATAATGCCCGTCTTTCAATATCAGCTGTCTGATAGCATTGAGTTCCTCATCGGTCTCCTGACCTCTTCTTATCTCTTCCTGTAGGCTCACTACTGCTGACACATATAGGTTTCTGCTAAGGGCATCCACATATTGCATTCTACTGCCTGCTCTGTGCTCGATCTCATAATCATACTCGCTCAGCATGAATACCCATCTGGCCACTTTTGGTGTTAAGTCCCTCTTCTTTAATGTCTGTTCAAAAGCTTTACAATCTGTCACAATTTTGAAATGTATTCCGTATAAATAATGCCTAAATTTTCTTACAGCCTCCACAATCGCAAGTGACTCCAGCTCATAACTTGAGTATCTGCTCTCAGTTTCCGTCGTTTTGTGACTAAAATAGTGCACAGGATGCAGCTCACCATCTGGATGTAATTGCAGCAATATTGCCGCGAGGGCATGACTGGATGCATCAGTGTGTAGCTCTGTTGGTAGATTAGGATTGTATATTTTCAAGACAGGATCACTCGTCAGCTTCTGCTTTAATGTTTGGAAAGCACATCTTTGCTCGTCTTCAAAGATAAATGGAACATCCTTCTTTAGCAGATCCGTCAATGGTCTAGCAATCCTTGCATAATCTCGAATGTATTTCCTGAAATAAGACGTCAAGCCGATAAAACTCATGACTTGTTTCACATTTTTAGGTTCTGGATACCTCACCACGGCTTCAACCTTCTCCGGGCTAGGCCTTACTTCACCGTCTTTAATTAAATGGCCCAAAAATTCTATTTCACGTCTAATAAGTTTCGCCTTCTTCCAATTTACCTCAAGTCCATACTGTGAAGCAACACTTAAGACTAGGGTAAGTCTTTCTAGAGCTTGGCTCTCTGAATCGGCTGGGATTACGATATCATCGATGAAAATAGACATGATACCTCTTGATATCAGATCTCTGAAAATGATTGTTACAAGTCTCATGAAATATTTAGGTGATATTGAAAGTCCAAAGGGTGCTCTTAAAAACTCAAACTGTCCGTGATGAGTTATGAAAGATGTATAGATATATAAAAACCATTTTTAAGATCTAGAACACTGAATATCTTCGAGTCTTTGAACTTGTCAATCAAGTCATCTATGACTGGCAATGGGAATTCATCTTTCACTATCTTTTTGTTTAATAGACGGAAATCTACACATATTCGCGTTGAGCCATCCTTTTTCTTAACCAGCAGTAATGGGCTAGAATACTCAGAGAAACTAACCTGTACTATTCCTTTTTGCAACCACTCGTCAACCTGTTCTTCCACTATCCGTTGCTCCATGTGTGATATTCGACGAGGTCGCTGAGCGATGGGCACATCATCCTTTAAAACTATCTTCATCTTGATTGGCGCTTCTTTCGTCTGATGCGGCTTGTACTCTTCCACCAGCCGCATCACTTCCCTCTTAATATCTGCATCGGTGATGTGACCTGTAACATCAACTACAGTCGCACAACAATTCACCCTCGACAACCATTCATCATCTTTCGTCAACATTTGCACAGCACCCTCACGAACAACCATAACAACATTTTGAAGAAATTCTTGTCCAATAATTAATCTATAGGGCATCGACCCTTTAGGTACTATATGAAATATGACATCGAAATAACTTTTTCCGTCAATATGTATACAAATATAATTTTTTCCGTTCGATCTTACTTTAGAAAGTCCAAGACCCGATAATATCATATTATCATCGACGCATGGTACATTTAATTCATCCCACAAGTCTTTAGATATTAAGTTTACATCGCTACCCGTATCTACTAACGCACTTATTATTTTATCGCCTAATTTTACACATGTGGCGTAGGCTCATACACGCGCGGCGCGTCGCGACTCAGATCTGACTGGTCGGTCAGCGGGGGCTACGGGCGCCGCGCGCGACGATCTCTCGACCGGTTTTGAGGCGGCCGGGCGGCCGCGAGCCGGCTGTTTTATCTATATAGAAAATAGGATCGCGTGTCCTACTCAACATACAAAATATTAATATTTATTTTAATATAGTTGTAGATTATTTATTTATACAATGCAATGTGTTTATAGTAGGTAAGTGGTTAATAAGTATATGTACGTTTTATATTTCCTATAACTAATATAAGAATATGTAAGTATGTATTTTACTTAATATTATTTATGTAAGTATTTATTAATAACAATATATAGTATTTATTTATATAGGGCTAACAAACGTAGGTGGACACGCTACACCACCCCCCTCCAGAGACCGTGTTACGGGCGATAATAGTCTGGAAATTTCACCCTTCGGCCTGAACGAGTCCTGATCCCAACGGTGTCATCATCAGCGGAAGGTAAGGTAAGGTCAATGTTTAACCTATCATTGTGAGATTGTGTGGGATGAGTGGTAGTTGTAGTGTTTTGTGTGTTTGAGAGGTGTGAATGAAGACGAGAGGAATGTGTGTTTGTGGATGTATCTAGATCACGCAGTATGTAGGCAGGTTTTATCCTGTCGATGGACACGGTGACCGGCTTACCATTCACTAACAGTTTGAAAACTTTATCTCCACGTTGGAGTACTTCATGGGGTCCGGAGTAGGCTGGTTTAAGTGATCCGACCATAGTGTCATCTCGTAGAAAAACGTGAGATGATGTGGCCAGGTCTTTGAAAATGAAAGGAGATCGACGGGAGCTGTGACGTGAAGCTGGGTATGGTAGCAAGTTGTTTGCAAACCTTTTCAGTCGTGATATATAGTCCGTCATGTCAATGTCTACCTGGTCTTCTGGGTTAAAGAAATCCCCTGGAAGATGTAGTGGTTCCCCATAAAGTAATTCTGCCGCAGAAGATTTTATATCTTCCTTGTATGTACTACGTATGCCTAAAAGTACAAGAGGCAAAGACTCAAACCAAGTGCTATCGGCGTGACAGGTTATGGCAGCCTTAAGTTGCCGATGGAACCTCTCCACGAGTCCGTTGCAGGCAGGATGGTAAGCCGTAGTCCTTTTATGTTGGAAGCCAGCGATATGTGACAAGTGTTTAAACAAGGCTGATTCGAATTGCCTACCTTGATCTGTAACTATGGTCGTCGGGCAACCAAACCGTGAAATCCATCCGCTCAGGAGTGCTTTTGCGACTGTTTCGGCAGTTATATCCTGTAAGGGTATTGCCTCAGGCCATCGCGTGAACCGATCGACTGCTGTGAGGCAATATCGAAAACCTGACGATATGGGTAGGGGACCAATAAGGTCAATATGTACGTGTCTAAACCTAGCGCTGGGGAGTTTATATGTGCCCAACGGTGAAGATGTGTGTCTGTGTATTTTTGACCGTTGGCATGCTAAACAGGTACGTACCCACTCCCTGCAATCACTTCTAATTCCGGGCCATACGTAGCGATCAGTAACCAATCTAACTGTGGCGTTGGTACCAGGATGACTTAGAGAATGTAAGCTCTCAAAAACTTGTAGCCGCAAATCTTTTGGCACATAAGGACGGGGTGTATTACCACTAGCATCGCACCATAGCTCTGTGTGAATACCGGGCAGTTTAACCTTGCTGAGACGCAGTGAAGTATTGCTACCGAGCAGTTGTTCCAACTCTGGGTCTGTGGATTGTGTGGTAGCTAATTTCTGTAGGTCGATGGGTTGCATAATCTCCTCGACGCGGGACAGAGTATCAGCTACCACATTATTCTTTCCCGAAATATGTCTAATGTCGGTGCAAAACTGCGAAATAAAATCCAAATGGCGAAACTGCCTCGGTGAGCAATTCTCCTTCCTAGAATGGAAAGCGAATGTAAGGGGCTTGTGATCTGTGTAGATCACAAAGTCACGAGCTTCGACCATGTGCCGAAAGTGTTTGACCGCCTCGTATATAGCCAAAAGTTCGCGATCGTAAGGAGAGTATTTGGTTTGTGATGGGCTTAACTTACGTGAATAAAATGCTAATGGCTGCCAACTATTCTCCTTAAATTGTTGCAGAACAGCGCCTACGGCAGTGTCAGACGCATCAGTCACTAAGGCAAGTTTAGAGTCACAGTCTGGATGCGCAAGCATGGTGGCCTGACACAGGCCCCTTTTACACGCCTCAAAGGCATCCAGTTCCTGGGCTGAAAGGTTGATGGGAGCTTTACCCTTTACAGAACCTACCAAAAGAGCATTTAAAGGTGCTTGATGCTGTGCTGCATCGGGGATAAATCTGCGATAAAAGTTGATCATCCCAAGAAACCTGCGTAATTCTCTTACCGTTTTGGGAGTTGGGAAATTCTTGATGGCCTCTACCTTCTCAGGCAGGGGCTTGGTGCCTTCCGCAGAGATACTATATCCCAAAAATGTGACCTTTTCAGCTCCGAATACACACTTTGCTGTGTTGATTATCATTCCGTGTTCTTGCAGCCTGGTGAAGACTTGATGTAGGTGATCTATATGGGATACTTGGTCTTTTGAGTAGACCAATATATCGTCCAAATATGGGTAAGCAAAATCTAGTCCCCGCAACATTTCGTCAGCAAACCTCTGGAACGTCTGTCCAGCATTACGAAGTCCAAAGGTCATGTATGGAAATTCGTATAGGCCGAACGGCGTTGTTATGGCTGTCTTCGGGATATCGCTAGGATTAACCGGAATCTGGTTGTAGGCTTTTACCATATCAAGAACACTGAACACTGTACACCCAGTAAGATTGTGTGCGAAGTCCTGAATATGTCGGATAGGGTACCTGTCTGGAATTGTCCTGGCGTTCAGCATCCGATAGTCACCGCAGGGCCGCCAAGAGTTATCTTTCTTGGGGGCGAGATGTAAAGGTGAAGCCCATGCTGATTCCGACGGACGGCAGGTCCCAATCTGTAACATAGCTTCAAATTCCGCTTTTGCAATGTTTAGCCTGTCCGGTGCTAAGCGACGTGGTGTGCAGGATACTAGTGGTCCAGGTGTGGTGCGTATGTGATGAAGCGTATTATGTTTAGGTGTGCGGTGGATACCTGACGGTCGAGTGATGTCGGGGTACCCTGCTAGTATAGCATGGTATTCCGTATCACCCGACATTACCTTCACCGAAGAGACATCGTCAGAAAATTTCAAAAGCGAAGCCGGGGCGGCAAGCGTAGTATTACCGTCGATTAGGCGTTGATTACGTACATCTACTATTAAATTAAAGAACGATAAAAAATCCACGCCTATTATCGCCCTTGTTACATCAGCAATAATAAATCTCCAGGCAAAGTCACGGCGCAAACCTATATTTAAAACTAAGTTAGCATACCCGTAAGTATTAATAATACTACCATTAGCCGCACATAAATCGTAATTCGTTTTCGAATAATGTCCTTTAATATGCTTACGAGGAAATACACATAAATCGCTACCGGTGTCGATTAAAAACTGCACTTTTGTCCGCTGGTCAGTCACAAATAAGCGACCGGTATTTGGGCAGGCGTCGGTCGCCATTACAGACTGCCCTACACTTTTCCCTTATAATCGCAAGGCTTAACGCACCTATTAGCCTTCTCGCCGAATTTGGTATGGTACCAACAGACCGGGAACCTCGCGTAGCTAGACTGCGAACGTGTTGAACGGGAGCTTTCACGACGATTCGATGCAGGTTTCCTGAATCTAGGTCTTGACAATCTATCCACTTTTGTAGTCAGTGCTTTTACTTGACGCGTGAGCTCGGCGACTTGGCAGTTCAGCTCGGTGCTGCTGGATGCTACCATGGCTGCGACGCGTGGAGCTGGTGTGGCGATGTCATGTATTTTATCCGCCAGTTCCGCGACTTCTTCCAAGGTAGCCTTGGCCTGCGATGCAATTATAGACTGCATATTTTGGGGCAATCTGCTGGCCCACATCGTCCGCAGGAAATTCTCCGGAACGCTCGGTCCAGCGAGGTGCTGGATATGGCGCAGAAATTGCGATGGACTCCGGTCCCCTAGTTCCTCTCTGTTTACCAGTTGTAATATTTTTTTCTCTTGGGATGCGGATAGCCTGCGGATCAATTCCGCCTTCAGCCGCTCATATTTATTAGGTGCTGGCGGGGCCGATAGAATGTCCTCTACTTCCGACGCGTAAATCGGATCTAGATGTCCTGTCGCGTAGTGGAACTTCGTGCTATCGACTGTTATGTTCGCCAGGTGGAACTGGCTTTCCAATTGTAGGAACCATAGCGCCGGTTTTTCTGGGTGGAAAGGTGGTACACGTACGCCTACTCGTTGGACCTCACTGCCACTGCCACTGCCGCTTGGTAATTTTTCCTTCTCTTCACTCATCATTAACTTCGTGTTCAGTCTAGGTTCACCAATGTGGCGTAGGCTCATACACGCGCGGCGCGTCGCGACTCAGATCTGACTGGTCGGTCAGCGGGGGCTACGGGCGCCGCGCGCGACGATCTCTCGACCGGTTTTGAGGCGGCCGGGCGGCCGCGAGCCGGCTGTTTTATCTATATAGAAAATAGGATCGCGTGTCCTACTCAACATACAAAATATTAATATTTATTTTAATATAGTTGTAGATTATTTATTTATACAATGCAATGTGTTTATAGTAGGTAAGTGGTTAATAAGTATATGTACGTTTTATATTTCCTATAACTAATATAAGAATATGTAAGTATGTATTTTACTTAATATTATTTATGTAAGTATTTATTAATAACAATATATAGTATTTATTTATATAGGGCTAACAAACGTAGGTGGACACGCTACACACACTTTATCGCTTTGTTACGATTTTGTAGCCGGTCGTTTTGTTTGTTTACGTCTACTTGCATGACATACCTGGCGATGACATCGCTGTCACTGTCAGTGTCATCCGCCATCTTGCCGTTTCCATCATGGAAGCCTGACGACCCGCTCTGGTTGGCTGCCAATGTCGCTCCAAACATGGCCGTGTGTTTCTTTGTTTCCGCCTCGAACTGTTTTATCGACGAACGCGCTTGCGCCTGCTGATTGGAGAATCCAACTGCTTTGGGTGCCTGCTTTACCGACGTCTTGCTGGCGATCGAACTTCCGCTGCTGGGATTGGTACATTTGTAGCTAAGATGGCCGAACTCGTTACATCGAAAGCACTTTATCCCGTTACGGCATGCATTCGCTCGATGATCTTTTTCTCCACAGTTGTAGCAGCACTGACTGAGATTCTCTGACCGTAGGCGTTGCTCGTTTCACAGGTCGCTCCACTCGCTCGGCATGCTGTTTCGCAGCTTTTTTCTTGATAGCTTCTTATACTGATAACTTTTCTTTAAGTACTGCGTAGGACGTCGCACCGTATAATATGGCCTTATTCGTTTCAAGGTCTGTTATACCATCTATAATGTATTGGATTGCGACGTAATCTGGAAATCTGGCTCTTTTACCCATCTCTTTCATGACCAGCATATACTGATACAATGATTCGTCTTTGCGTTTCTTGCGTGCCGCCATGAGCTCGTGCATTTCCTTGGAATTGGCGGTATCGGGAAACTCTTTCAGTATGGCAGCCTTCAGGTCTTCATATGTTCTGTGGACCTTTTCTGTTTTCAGCCACAGCTCCGCCGTTCCCGTCAAGGACCTGCGGGCTATAATGAGCCTTTGTTGAGGCGTCCATCCAAATATTTCAGAGTTATCATCTAGATCTTGAGCCCATTTTGAGGATGTGTAGGTATGGTCTTCACCGCTGAACTTTGTCATTTCAAACGCGTTGAAGAAGGCGTCTTTGTTTTCAGTCATTATGTATGTCGTCTTTCTCTTGTGCGTGCTTCGTCTTTCGTCTTCTAACCCAAGTGATCGTCGTTCGTCTTTGTCAATTTTTTTTTCCGGTGCACGCGGTTGGCCGTGTATTTTTTCAAGCACGTGTCCGCGATCCCGACGTGCCCCCAATTTGTAGTCCCCCCAATTTGTAGTCTTGCTGGGATCTCTTCTTTATAAATAAAATTCGATGAGTATATAATCACTGCGTTTTAATCACTTTTTAAAATTACTGCGTTACAAAATTATCTTTATAAAGTTTATAAGCACACACCGTCCGTCTCTTCCGTTCGTCTTGTACGCCATCTTCCAAAAAAGTCCTCTCTCTCTCTCGCACCTTGACATTCCGTTTCACACACCTTCCATACGTTCCGTTTCACTCTCATCCTACACTTATATATAAATAACAGCCAGATACTTGGTGAACAGAAACCACGACCTATCAGTCAGGGTATCTAACCACTAGACCAACAGGCCCGTCAAATATGATCAATCTCAGACCTAGCAGTGATAGTTACTATATGAAATTTATTAAAACTCAGCTCTCATTTATTGTACGAGATACATCACCAGCTATAGAATATTTATGAATAAAATAAAAGAAGGAATACGACAATAAACGAACAGGATAAAGGATATTGGATATAACACAGTTGATTTGACAGATTTTTTTCGTTAAAATAACCTGGTAATAGACTCGTAGGAGGTACAAGGTTATCTCAAAGGAGAATTTCTGCTGACTTTTGTAAGGGTATCCTACTGCGCTACTCCTGATAACGAGACCATTTTCTTTTTGTGGAAATCAAACTAATAGTTTCCCCGAGGGCTTACGGAACGTAATAAATTTTATTTCATCTTGGAGGATCTGCCTTTTTCTATTAGTTGCGCTCTATACAATTGGAAATGATTTTCCTTATAAAAGTAAATCAGAATTAAATAATTTCGGATTACTTCAATAAATAATTTGACGATTTACGTCAAAATATTTAAAAAAAATACTTAAGTCAAATCTTCTTTATTAATCAATCATCAATAAATCTTCTACGTTTGGTTTTCGGGTAAGAATAGCAGCCACCCATCTCCTCCCGTTGGGTGTCCGTAAAAGGCGACTAAGGGAAAACAAGAAGACGGGCAGCAGCGTCTTTTTATTAGATTACCTACCACCTATACTCTGATCCCCAAGCCGCCTTCCAAGCGTGGGGATTATGGCAATCCCTCCCTTCTAAGGGAGAGGCCTTTGTTCAGCAGTGGACGTTTCGGCTGCTGATAATGATGAATAAATCTTCTTATTAATTATTATCTTCTTCTTATTATTATTAATAAAATGCTTTCTATTTTCAAATTCAAATTTTATATCAATCTGCAATACCTACCTTCCAGCTAGCATACCTACATCTAAGTACCTAGCTACTCCATAATATCATAAACATGTGTATCACAATTTCTGAGAGAGGGTCCAGAAGTCCACAGAGGGCACAGGGTATCCTAGTTTGGGTTTCTGACTCCCACAAACTATTGTAACATCATTAGCAATAATATTTAACCGACTTCAAACAAGGAGAAGGTTCTCAATTCCTCTGTATATATATATATATATATGTATATTTTTTTTAAATGTAAGTTCTTACTACCCGTGTCCAGGTCCACCCATCTCCTTCCGTTGGGTGTCCGTAAGAGGCGCCTAAGGGAAAACAAGAAGACGGGCAGCAGCGTCTTTCTATTGGATTACCTACCATCTATACTGCGATTCCCAAGCCGCCTGCCAAGCGTGGGGATTATGGCAACACCTCCCTTCTGAGGGCCTCTGTTCAGCAGGGGACGACTTTGGGCTGATGATGATGATGACTATATCATCAACAGCCGGATGACGTCCACTGCTGAACAAAAGCTTCCCCCTTCCTCTGCCACAATATATATTGTTGGGGTAGAATAAACGTTCTTTCTTTAATTCTTTAATTATTTATTGTACACATACACACAAAACACAGATAAAATACAATACATGAAAAAAGTACAAAGGCGAGCTTAACTCATAATTGAGTTTTCTACCAGCAAACCCCAGAGTGGTAGAGGAAAAGATGATTAAAGTGTGAGAGCAAGTGAAATGTACAACAACTAAGAAGGATAGGTAGAATAGAAAGTTAAGTAAAGTTGGCACCTACATAGATTACCTATATAAACCTACATAAGAATACACATAGTAATTACATAAATAATATGATATAATAAATAAAATTATAAAATACTTAAACATACATTATATATTAACTATTAACAATAGAAAGGAAATGCTCTTTTGTTCTTCCTCTGAAGACATCCACAGAAGGACTTTCTCGTACGCTGAGAGGTAAAGAGTTCCACAACCTAACCGCTTCAACGGTAAAGGACACGACGACGACGAGGACGGTAAACGTTATTTATTATTATAAACAAATATGAACACGCACTATCCTTACAATGAAAAATATACATTCCGGAGACAACATAGTGAGCATAAAACATCTAAAATGTACCAGAGACAAAGACAAAGCGGCACTCGCTCAAGTACTTAAATAACCTACTATTTTATCCTTTATCCAGCCAGCATTTAATTTAAAACTTTGTATGTGGGACTAATCTTGCTCCGTCCCCGTCTGTCCCATTTCCAAGGTCATTGCATGGATAATGACCGCACTTTGGGTTACGCATACCGGCTACTTTTTGTCGCAAAGCTTTTTGTATTAAGGTTTTTTTTTTTTTTTATACCACCAAGGTGGCAAACAGGCATGCGGCCCGCCTGATGGGAAGCAGTTACCGCAGCCTATGGACGCTAGCAACACCAGTAGGATCACAAGCGCGTTGCCGACCCCGTAAAAATTTGTTAACTCCCTTTTTAAATAAACCCATGCTGTAATTATTCGGGAAAACCTCAGCAGGCAATTCATTCCACAACTTCAAAGTGCGGGGAAGAAAACTTCTTTGAAACCGCAAAGTGCGGGATGACATTGTTTTTAAGATGTGAGGATGAACTCCCTGCCGATGGCGAGAGGTGCGATGGTAAAAAGTGGCCGTGGGCATGATGTCAAACAATTCTTCAGAGCACTGACCGTTATACAATCGGTAGAAAACACACAGGGAAGCAAAATCTCTTCTCACCCGTAGTGATTCTAGACCGTTTGAGAGTTCAGGATCGTCGACAATCCTGATGGCTCGTCTCTGTACCGAGTCAAGTGGTCCAAGTTGGTATTCAGGCGCTCCCGCCCATAGGTGACAGCAGTACTCCAAATGCGGCCGAACTTGCGACTTATAAAGTAACAACCTATTGCGCGAGGTGAAGTACTTCTTCGCCCTATTAAGCACACCTAGCTTTCTAGACGCCAGCTTGACCTTGTCCTCAAGGTGCTCACGGAACTGCACATCAAATGATATATTGACACCTAAGATCCCGATGCTCTTTGACATGCTAAGGGCTGTGTTCTGGAATTGAGGTATTACAGCGAACGGGGTTTTCTTAGTGGTGAACGCACAGACTTGTGTCTTAGTAGGGTTAAACTGGACTAAATTAAGTCGTCCCCAATCAGAGATCTTGTCGAGAGTACTCTCGATTTCAGACACAAGGCGTCCACGGCTTTCCTCCACAACAGAACGAGGGATATTGGCACGGCCCGAGTAATTGGTATCAACGGTACTGTCATCTGCATAGCAATGAATGCCATCGATGGATAACATATCATTAATATGCAAAAGGAACAGCGTCGGAGACAGCACGGATCCTTGTGGGACGCCAGCGTTAATCTCCATGCTATCAGAGCAACTGCCATCGACTACGGCTCTAATGCATCTGTTGGACAAAAAGCTGGCAATCCATTTGCACAAACCCTCGGGAAGTCCGTAAGATGGTAACTTCGATAGAAGGCCACGGTGCCAGACCCTATCAAACGCCTTAGCCACATCCAGGTCGACGGCCAAGGCCTCGCCTTGACTCTCTACTGCAAGAGCCCATCGGTGAGTAAGGTACACAAGAAGGTCACCAGTCGAACGGCCGTGTCGAAAACCATATTGACGGTCACTCAACAAGTCGTGACTCTCTAGGTAACCAAGGAGCTGCGTGTTTATCACACGCTCCATCACCTTAGAGAGCAGGGAGGTAATAGCGATCGGCCTGTAGTTTGATGGGTCCGATCTATCGCCCTTTTTAGGCACAGGGTGAACATAGGCAGTCTTCCAAGAAGACGGAACTTGGCCTGCGGAATACGAAAGCGCAAATAAACGAGTCAATGCGGGACATAGCTCAGGAGCACACTGCTTTAACACCACTGCCGGTATGCCATCGGGCCCACTCGACTTATGGACGTCCAGAGAGAGTAATTGCCACCGGACTTCTCGCTGCGTTATACGAATTTCAGGCATGATTTTATGTTGTAACTATGCAACCAATTCACCATTTTTTTTTTCGCGGCGAAACCTTCAAATGGTCCCCGGGAGCTATGGGGCTCGACCGGGGTATGTGGGATTCTTACCCACTAAAACCCTCTCGACTCCAGGGCTCTCCGGTGGGATCTGCCCCTCAGTGCCTTGCCTTTGAGCCCGCCGCCGGGGCGCATTGTACCCCCCGGGAACCAGTCACGGTGCTGACAGGGACGGGGGTCGCAGCCTCGCCGGCGTCCTCCTCGGAGTTGCTCGGCCCCCACCCCGAACGTCCAGCGACTCCGAAGTACCAGAAATATAGTAACGTAACTGGGACAAAGTTCCAAGGGACCATCCATGGAGGTACCACTGCTGTGGAAAATTTTGTGCCGCTAAACAGGAATGTGTAAACATTGCTGTGACTGTGTTTCGTTGTGGAAGGCACTGTAGGGTTTATGTTGAGCCCGGGATCAAGAGACTCAGTAACTTAATGTCTTGGGTGACCAACGGCAATGCGGTACAGTGATATGTAGGCAGGTGGGTCGCTCAACATCAGGCGAACGTCTTGCCTGTCTCGTCACTACTTTGAACAATGATATTTTAATATAGATATGTTATAAATCTATTAATGCGCCAAAAGTAGTGTTTCATATAAAGTACAAATGTATATCTAAGTATAATAGAAAAAAAATATTGATAGTAACAGAAAGCGTAAAAACAACAACGAAAGAACGCGAAATTAATATATAAGTAGGTATAATATGTATTGTTCGTTGTCAACGTCGTTCTCTTAAACGTAACAGTGTCTCATTCTATTGACGATAATTTTGTAGGATATTATGAAAATATTACAGAATTAATATTTCTTTTCATAAACATATGGCAGGTCGCTGGCAAAATAAAAGTCCTCAGTGCGGCGATAATGAGTTTCTATTCAAAACACACAATTTTTCATCACTACAACAAGAGTAGCCGAAAAGGAAGAGGAAGCTAAAACCTTTTAAGGATTTTTTTAATGTTTACATAGAGCACATTGAAATGTTATGGGCTAGCCGCACACCTTCAATAAGATTGTCACTATTCCATAACCCGCCCGAATTAACTGTAAACCTCGCTGGAATACGACGTCACAGCTCCAGGTGCAGAGTTAAGTCGCTCGGGTTGTAGAATATTGTCAATATTATTGAAGGTGTGTGAAGGGCTACCATAAAGCATAGTATGCATACATAGTTTGGAAACTAAAATCTATGATCCATAATGATACATCGACTAGTTACCACATTATCGACTTTCAGTTACTTTTAAATAGAAATTATTGACATAATATCCATAGTTCTTTCTTATTATTTACTTTTGTTCACTAAGTAAGCACTTAGTGCATGTTCTAAATACACAACACGCCATTATACTAAATTGATTTTCAAGGGCACACGTCTGCTTCACCTTTGTTTTCTAAATTTTCCCTTTTTATATTTATGACTTCTCTACTTGGGTATTACTTTGTTTAAGAACGTAGATAGCATTGTATCAGCAAAATATTAGATATTATTTGTTGAAGACAGACATCATTAACGTAATTGGTTTAACGTGTATTATCCCTAATTAGTTATCTAATTAACGCAGGTTACAGCAAATCAATACTATCACTAAGCCCTGAAATAGTACTTACCTTTTCCACCTTTTTCTCCATTTTCCTAATTACATTTGTTGCGGGTTCTAAGTCCGCCCGGGATACAACGATGACTGGTGTCCTTGGTCGATACATGGTACATTATGTACAGCTATAGTAGTGACTAAGCCTTTATTTGTTATAACATATGACTAACACGTTCAATGTTCCGAAGATATGGACAGAAAAGGACTATAACGCTAATAATATTGAGATCTAAAGATCAAAGATTTAGGACTTTTTTCACCGGTGCGTGGCATAGAAAAACTTGTAATATACAGTAACTGACAATCAACTAAAGAACTTAAAAAAAACACAAGCGTCGGCTGCTGCTGATGCTGATACACTACTAATGTTGTTATTTTTATGACCTCAAAGGTTGGTCGATCATTTTATTATTTAAACAAGTAATAAGTTTTTAAAACTAAAACCCGACTACGGATAAAATCGCAGTCTAATAATGTCATATTATATAGCCTATAACCAGCGGACAATCAAGACGCTTCTAACGACACCCTACTTGTCAAATTATGTTAAGTACATTAGAAGATATGCGGGAACAGATGAACATACATACAGACATACATTCTTGTTACAAAAATCATAACCCTCCCTCCGTTCCGTAGTCGGGTAATTACTGCCTAAGTAAAAAAAATAAGAGCGCGATTACTGTTTTCATTCTAAGTCTTTCCACCTCAACCAAGAAGGAAAATGAAGGTCTACGGTAAGGTGATTTGAGTTTATTATATATTTTTTAATTAATTATTATTTAATTAAAAATTCACAGATTTCTGGGCAATTTACTTGCTTTCCTATATTTTCAACTGTCAGTTTACTATTGCATTAATCCGCGGGGAAGTGATTACGATCCCCAAACCACCTACTAAACGTGGGGATAATGACATCCCTCCCTTCTCAGGGGGACTTTGTTCATCGGTGGACGTCTGCTGATGGCGATGAAGTGATTACAATAAAACGATTACAACTTTACAATCCTGGTTAATCCGCTTAAAAATAAATCTAATCTGTTTTGAATACAATCAAACTTCCGTAGGTATTTCACGTATCTGCACCACTTTTAGTCGTTTCTGCCAAAGTGATGTTTTAATTACACGCTCCGTTGATTTCCGAAACACGCTTTTCGGCGCGAATGTGTTTTATTTCTGCTTGTTTCGCATTAATTACTGAATTCGCGTGTGCCTTTCCGCTTGAGCCTCCCCTTTCGTGTACAAAAAGCGAAAAGCTTCTCTCGGATTTTAGTCGGATGTGACAAGCCAGTAGATGTTTGATTTTTTTATTATAAAATTGTCAGCTTTACTTTAATTTTACTTCGAGGACTTTGTCGTGAATTTAATTATCTAAAGATTAAATTCTATCGACACGAGCAAAACCATTTTTATTAAAAAAAATGTTCTAAAGGAATCACTTTTCACCAATTTGTAAAAATGAATTTTACTATGTTAGCTACAGAAAAATGCTTGAATGAGACTTTTGGAACTAGAATGTGGTTACACTTCAAAATACGTATGAGCCCAAGTAGTTTAATAGAACCTCTAATACGATAATACGTCCATGAAAGAATGCATCACTTAGCACCATTGAGATATTATAATTATCTCAATGGTTAGAGACACAGATAATAAGTTTTATCTCTGTCTATCAAAACAATCTGCGATTTTTATAATAAAAACAAAATTACTGATAGTAGAAAGTTTGGAAGTACCTAAAGCAAAATCAAGAACTTTATACCTAGTTGTTCACCACCAGT
This sequence comes from Furcula furcula, assembly GCA_911728495.1. Taxonomy (NCBI): domain Eukaryota; kingdom Metazoa; phylum Arthropoda; class Insecta; order Lepidoptera; family Notodontidae; genus Furcula; species Furcula furcula. The sequence goes on along the minus strand of OU452254.1, from coordinate 8,471,159 downwards.
ATATACAGACAGTACACCACTGGAGTGCTGCCGCACAAAACCTCTTAAAAAGTTAGAAAAGCAACAAATTACCAATAAAATAAAATTGCGCAAACATCTTGCGTAAATCCATGTCGCCATACCTTATGTCCAGCCATGAAATATTTTTAATGTCTTGATATATAACACCGGTACTAACAATCGCAATTTTCGATCGTTACGATCGTTTAGGCGTTCGACTCCTTAAGTCGGTACGTGGGAATATAAAGCGCAAATTTTACGATGCAGTAAACTCTTGAAATTAAATCGAATAATTTTCGATATATCACTTACGTAGGCGCTATAACCCAACATCTATACGATGGGGGCTTCCTGAAGATAATCTAGTGGTGATTTATGCTGGTTTGGTACAGAATTGTGATATACTTAGAAGTTAAAATGTGTGCTAACTTTGAAATAATTTTAGTGCCGAAAATCAGCACCTATGTAACATCACATCACATCAGCAGCTAAAAGACGTCCACTGCTGAACAAAGGCCTCCCCCTTAGAAGGGAGGGGTCGCCAATTTGCCAAAATCCTCACGCTTGGCAGACGACTTGGGGAACGCAGTATAGGTGGTAGGTAATTCAATAGAAAGACACTGCTGCCCGTCTTCTTGTTTTCCCTTAGTCGCCTTTTACGGACACCCAACGGGAAGACATGGGTGGGTGCTATTCTTACCCGGACACCCTTCGGGTACCATGTGTAATATGTGTTCCAATGTAAAGAGCGACGTAATTGAAAAAAAATATTAGGTTCAAATTGAAATGAAACAAATTTTACGGATTATATCGCGGTTTATTTATGATTTTAATTACCCGACGTTTCGAATACTTTACAGCATTCATGGTCACGGGCGGACTGAGGTGGTAGCTGTCCATACGTCATAGTTGTCTTTGGGTCCTCAGATCTTTTAATTATTATTGTTAGTCCGATCTACGCAAAAAGAGCTTACAGTATCTTGAGGTCTTGCAGTGGAATGCTTCTCTTTGGATTTGATTATATTTATGACGGGATCCCAAGCTGGTGGTAGCACCCAGCCATCTTCTCTATTGAAATTTGGATGTTTTTTAATTTCAATAGCCTCACGAATCATCCTTGGCAGGAATCGCTGTTCTTTCACGAGGATTTGTGTTTTGTCAAATCTAATATAATGGCGGGAGCGATCCAGAACATGCTCACAGACTGCAGACTTTTTATTAGCATCGATGTTTAACGTCAGCTATATATTCTTTTACGCGGGTTTTTACTGCTCGCTTTGTTTGCCCGATGTATGAGAGCCCACAATCACAATCTAGCTTGTATACTCCTGCATCTTGTAGAGGTACATGGCACTTGACTGATGGTAAAAACTGACTAATCTTCTTTGGTGGCTTGAAAAATGTTTTAATTGAAGCTCGTTTTAAGATATAGCCAATCTTGTCCGTTACCCCTCTAACATATGGCAACACAGCAGGCATACGTTTGACTGTGGATGGCTTGACACGTTCACAGTGACGGCGGCGCGGAATTCGGAGCATGTTATCATGCAGGACCTGCTTGACATGTTGAAGCTCGGCACCAAGATGTTCCTCGTCACAGATCCCGTGTGCTCTCTGAAACAAAGATTTACCCACGGTAGCTAACTGTGTTGGGGGATGATGGGATTCACCGTTTAAATACCTATCTGTATGGGTCTTTTTCCTATACACAGTATGACTCAAGGTGTTATTGGGATTACGGATTACTAAAACATCTAAGAATGCTAGAGAGTTATTTGATTCTAACTCCATTGTAAATTGGATTTTAGTGTTTATGGAGTTAAGGTTATCTAGGAAAGCAGTTACTTTATCTGATGGTAATCAAAATCAAAATCAAAATGTTTTTTATTGTTACTCAAACATTGCATGCAAATACAAATTGAGATAGTCCCAGTAAGTTATAAAATACTTGTGTTGGGGCCACCTCGCTACTTCCCTTATACATAATTACAATGTTGAGACTTAAACCAGTTACATCTAGAACGTGCAAATTCAGTGTTTATACATTACATTACTAATCATTATTACAATACAGACAGCTCAGTACATAGTTGTCACATTAAATTACTAAACAATCCTTTCTAGGATGACTTCAGTTTCCTCATAAGTGAGAGTCTTTAACCACTGTGTTAGGGTTTTCTTACAATTGTACAGTAACATTGGATAAATATTTAGTTTACGATTTAGTTTGTTATAGATATAAGTTGACTGTGTTGTATACTGTCGTCTAGCAAAAATAGTACGAACCCTTGCAGAGTATGCAACAATATCTTTACGTCTTTTATTTAAATAAGTTGGATCAAACAAAAGTGTCTTGTGCAGTTGTAATGTTACATTTAGCAGATACAGTTGCCTCACCGTTAGTAAATTGCTAGTTTTGTAAAGTTCGCATGTGGGGTATCTATCTATAAGGTTTGAAGTACATAACCTTTATAAGCGACCTCTGTGCTCTTTCTAAATCAAGAAATTTACTTTTTGTGGCACCTCCCCATACAGGTATGCAGTAAATCGTGACAGACTGCGCAAGCGCAACATATACCTTGTTCAGTAACTGATCTGTCATTACATGACGTAGATTTTTAAAAATCCATATAAGTTTTCTAACCCTCTTCATGATAGTTTCAATGTGTGCGTGCCAAGACAGTCTTTGGTCTATTACAACTCCGAGATATTTTTTGGATTTCACTCTCGCAATACTCTGACAATTACAGCAATGACCAAACGGGCTACCACATCTATGAATCCTGATCTCAAAGTCAGCGCCAGGTTGTGATCTCTGACTCGGAGTAAAACAAATGAAGTCAGTCTTGGAAACATTGAGGGTTAACAAATTTGCGTTCAGCCAACTAGCTATTTCAGTCAGACCTCGTTCAGCAGCCGCCTGCACAGCAGTCCACGATGCCCCAGTATATACAACTGCGGTGTCATCCGCAAAGGAAAAGATCCGCCCGGCACTGTTCGGAATATTACAAAGGTCATTTATATATATCAAGAACAGCGTCGGGCCAAGCACACTACCCTGGGGGACACCGTAAACTACATTTTCCTCAGTGCTAACACTATCAATAACCCTAACTTGCTGTTTTCGACCCTGTAAGTAACTTTGAAAAAGGGAATGAGCTACACCTCTTATACCAATGGTTTCAAGCCTGTGCAGGAGTGCAAAAGCTTTCTTGAGGTCCAAAAACACTGTTAGGCACTTAACTCCTTTATCTACTTCAGACACAATCTTGGTTGTCAGTGCCGTAACAGCATCCTGCGTAGAAAGTCCCTTCCTAAACCCATACTGCGCTTTAGATAAGATTTTGTATTTATTTAAGTAATCAATGAGTCTCTTGTTTAATAGTTTTTCTATAATCTTTGAAATACAAGGTAGTACAGATATTGGTCTGTAATTATTTAGATCATTCATTCGTAATATTGTGAAAGTATCATCTACGTACCGCTTGTAGAATCTTGGCTTAATAGGTGAAGTATTAAGGGCAGTCTCCTCAAAGTCCTCCATAAATATATCGGCAACAATGGGAGATACAGGGGAGCCTATCGCCACACCATCTACTTGCTTGTAGAACTCCTCTTTCCACAATAGGTAGCCAGATGTAAGGCAGTGTTTTAATAGTTCTGCATATCCCCCTGGTAAGCTTTTCTCTGCTAGCTTTCTCGTTACAATTGAGATGCAGTCTTCTACCGGTAGGCATGTAAATAAGGACTGGACATCAAAACTGACCATTGTTTCATTATTAGTAAGACATAGATCTTTAATCTCACTAACAAAATGGTAAGAATCCCTAGTGTGACCCTCAGTTTGCCCTCTCAGTGGTGAAAGAACCTTTGCTACGTGTTGAGCCAGTATATATGTTGGTGAATGGTTTAGTTTCATTTCAATGTGTAGTATTCGCGTAAATTTCAGAAATCATTATTAGGCTCAAACTCAACAATGCTACTTATCATGGGCACGCGTGTCGATTTCCATCAAGCAAATTTCCTGCACTTATCGTCTAAAGATTAAAGACTGATACAACTAAAACGCCTTAGGATTCACTGGACGTTCGGGTTGTGGGCCCTAGGACGTTCATTGAGTACGGCGCGAGGATGGCGGTGGAGTTGCGAGCTCTCCGTACCCGAGAGCACCATGTCTGGTTCCTGGCGGCTATAATGTGCCCTCAGGCGGCTATAATGTGCCCCCAGGCGGCGGGCTTAAAAGCAAGACACTTATGCTGCTGCAGATCTCAATGGAGAACCCGGGTTTCCCCTCCCATGTGCCGATGTGACAGCCGCGGGGGTTTTAGTGGGTAAGAATCTCACATACCCTGGTCGAGCCCCACAGCTTCCGGGGACCTTTTGAAGGTTTCCCGCAAGAAAAAGAAACGAACAACTAAAACAAGAATCATAACGATCTTTTGGGTCACACGATATTGGTCAAATTTGATATTAGTCAAATCGGTAATTCGACAAATTTGATATTGGTCAAATTGTTAGTTCGTCAAATCGTCTTTTTGTCAAATTATGAAATTCGCCACATACGACATTGGTCAAGTCTATGTACAGCCGATAAAAAACTACACTTATAAAATATATAAAATAATTTTACACTGTGAGTACCTACCAACCAGCATTGGACACAGTAGTTTAAATTATAAACATTCTAAAACACATTTAGCTACCCTATAACGGTTTATCCCTAACACAGCTTACATTATCCCGACTCCCCTTTCCCTTTACCCGTAAGGGTTCGTCATTTGCCCCTCACTCGGATTACAAGCCGCTATTTAATTATTCGCAAACACAGTCTTGGGGGTACCTTGTACTAAAACAGTATGTTTCTAAGGTCTTACGTAGCTGCGGGAAATACTTGTGATGTAGGTAACAATAGTATTACAGTGTGGATTGTATACGATGATGATAGCAGTGGCGTGCACAGAAATCAGGTAAAATATCTGCGAGTTATCTGTCATCATCATGTCGGCCACAAGACATCCACTGCTGAACATTGGCCTCCCCCATATACTTCCATTGCGACCGATGTTGTGCCGCCTGTATCCAACGGCCTCCCTGCCTCCTTGACGAGGTCGTCTGTCCTTATAGTGAGGGGCCGACCCACACTGCGCTTCCCAGTCCTTGGTCGCCACTCGAGAACCTTTCTTCCCCACCGGTTGTCGGTTCTCCGGACTATATGATCTGCCCATTGCCACTTCAACTTACTAACTACTAGAGCTATGTCGGTTACTTTAGTTCTTCTATGGATTTCCTCGTTCCGGATTTTATCACGCAGAGACACTCCGAGCATAGCCCTTTCCATAGCACGTTGAGCTACTTTGAGCCTTTTTATGAGACCAATAGTCAGTGGCCAAGTCTCAGATCCATAGGTCATCACTGGCAGCACACACTGATTGAATACTTTAGTTTTTAAACATTGAGGTAATTCAGTTATCTGTACTCTAACATATTTGTAGTGTGCCACCACAAATATCCTTAAATGAACTAACATTACAGACGTATCCATTTATATTTAAAAACATCACGTTAATACCATGTCAGTACAAAATATTTTTAAATTAAGATTATTTAGAGAAATCGTAGGGTAGGCAGTCTTCTTGTGTGTATGGATCCCCTGAATAATCTTATTACAGTTTTTAAATGCAAATTAATATGTCTATAGAATCTGCTATCTTACCGATATTTAAAATGGTACATTTACTAATATAAGTACATATAATAGGTTAAACAAGCCGAATACGTTTCTTTGCCTACCATCTGTGCACGCCACTGATGATTAGTATTATGTACCTAGGTGTAGTCTCCATAGTCGTCCGGTGGTTACAGTTTCGAGTCCCACACGGAGCAATATCTTTGCAATATCTTGGTTTGCGTAGTCGACTTTTATACTATGGCCCGATAATCGTTCCGATGAATTCCGATATCGAGAAATCGTCGGAGTTTGAAATCTAGTACACTTAAACTTTACACCTAAAAGCAATGAACCATAATAAACCATAGATATGCTATATCCCTACTAATGCGCGACGAAAATTGTGACTCATGTAATTATAATATTTTCTCAAATATAGTTAAGGTATGATATTCTTTACTTATTATTTATTTTGTACAGTTACTGTACTTTGTGCATTTACTAAATACGCATGAAGGCATTTTACTTGATTTTCAAAGGCACACGTCGCGTTAGTTGCTTTTGAAAGGCCGGCCTATGTGGGATTCTTACCTACTAAAACCGCCGCGGCTGTCGTATCGGCACATGAGACCCCTCTCATGTGCCGATACCACCCCAGGGCTCTCCGGTGGGATCTGCACAAGGTCCCCTCAGTGCCTTGCCTTTGAGCCCACCGCCGGGCGGCGCATTCGCGAACAGTTCCTATGTTATGATCAGACAACCTCATGGCTTTGTTTTCCATGAGCTTTGTTGCCTTTTATTTCTCCCTCTTTGGCAAGGAGCTTGATTGAAGCGCTCTAATTCTCAATCAGAGTCCATTCCATTGTGTAATGGTATCGTTACAAGCTGTTTTGATGTTCACAGCCATCTTACACACACAGTTATTTTCTCGGATCAAAGCTTTGTGTGTGTTATCTAACAATTTAGTAATTGGTTCCTTTCTTTCATTACGTTTGTTTTATATGAGCATGGATTAATTAAACACGATGAAAACAAACACCCATACACCATGACTAGTCGGTAGTATTTATAGTCTAAGTAATAACATTTATAAAGGGGAATCTTTTGTATATTTATTTGTTTGTTTGTTGCTTTATTGAAACTTTACTTATACCTTGGTCATCCTTTCCATAGAAATTCCATAAATAATGTGGTTGTGAAAATACAGCTGTTTTACCAAACACTGACTACACCATAAGAGAGAATTATCGCAATTATAAAAACAACTCGCTACTAAAAAAATCGTCATTGCAAAGATGGCCTTAATTCTTTAACAATGAACTATATATTGACAAATTATCATATGGACAGTTACACTCGCTTTTAGATATACTTTACTAACTCCGGAAGGATCCAGGGCAGGTGACTAGTTTGAAATACTCGTACGTATATGTTTGTCTTTGATGTTTGATAGGATAGGGCTGTCAATAGTAAAAAATAGTGTGGAATCTTTTAGTGCAGAATCTATTATACCATTGTTGCGCATCAGTCCTATTTTTATATTTGCCTTGTACACATTAGATATGCTCTTTTATTTATTTTATCGCTTAGCTGTCCGTTATAATCACTAATATCTAGTTTATTGTTTTTAAACTAATCAACTTGAAATGAAAATTAAACAAATATTTGGTGAACCAATTCTGCAATAACTTTCTACTATTTTCAAAAATAATTTTCTATGAATGCCATCCCTACGGATATTGGCACAGAAACGAAACAGATCATTATCGTTAAACGGAATAGGGCTGATATCACATACGACTCGTTTAGTTAACGTCTTTCTTCATTAGTCACTGCTATTATATATCCTACTCTTTTGGCCATTATTACACATATTCTCTTATCATTCTTGGAAAAAGGGCCATTCTTATCAACACAGGAGGTGTTTATATCATCAACAGTTCTTTATTTATCAACCACGACGGAACAGAAATGTTCATCTACATATGTTTATATCGTAAGATCATTATCGTCACCATAATCAGCCTACCCAATCGCCCAAAGCCCAATCTTCAGCTCTGCTCTTCCAGCCATTGCAAAGTGCTTTGTAATTCGTAGCTCCACTTGGTCACAGGACGTCCCTCGCTACCTTTTCCCGTAAATAGACTTCACTCTACAACCAAATCTAACCCAACAAGCCAATGCTGGTCGCTTTACTTCTTTGACGTATATTTTGTTTTGTACTCGATCCCTTAGAGAAACGCCGGGCATAGCTATCGCTTTAGCTCGCTGAGCAAGTAAGATCGGCGACTACTCATACTGTGGGTGTCCACGTCTCAGCACGCTATGCTATCGTGATAGCATAGCGTCCCAAAACCTAAAGTCCCTAATCAGTGCGTCCTGCCCACGGGTAGGACCACAGGTGCCACTGATTAGGGACTTTAGGTTTTAGATTTGACCACTGTATGGGCGATGAGAAGACTCAAGTTTTCCGAATGCAGCCCAGCTGTACTCCGACTTACAGTCTGAACCTATCATGTTAGCATTCTAATATCCTCATCAGCAGCCGAAACGTCCACTGCTGAGCAAAGGCCTCCCCCTTAGAAGGGAGGGGTTGCCATAATCCCCACGCTTGGCAGGCGGCTTGGGCATTCTAATATACTTCTTAGCTATTCTTGATCATTTAAGGTAAAACATGTTTGTTACATAGGGCAAACATTGAAACAATGTTTTTTTATGTTAAATTTTGCAACTAATCTTGTAAAACAAAATTATAATAGGTAGCTTAAGTAAGCTCCTCTCTTAATCGCAACCATCTTATTTATTAATTTGATCTCTATTTTCCTTAACTAATTTAGTCTCAGAGGTAAAAGCGGTCGGCTTTAGGAGAAAATTAATAGCATTATTTTTCTTTAAGAATATACGGTTTTAAAAAAATATTTGGTTTGGGGCTCTCGTGCCCACTCTCAGACTATTATGGGTATATAGATAGCGGTGAACTAGTTGCCAAATCGCTTTTTAGGGTTCCATACCTAAAAGGTAAAAAAGGAACCCTTATGGTCTGACTTCGTCTGTCTGTCTGTCTGTCACAAACCTATATATTTCAGGAACCACTGATGCTATCAATTTGAAACTTGGAATAGTTTTAGATCTTAATTACCCAACTCCATTGCAAATGGAAAAAATATATTTTTTCTTTTACTTTTTTTATAATGGGGGTCGAAATGGGTCATCAAAATTTCAAAGTGAGACTACTATATTGAGTGAGGTATCATATGAAAAGGCTTCATTTGCACATCTCAAAACAGATTTTTATTTTGATTTATGTCACGCAGTTTTTGGCTGATAATCAAAAATGTCAAAAAAAATACCGTTCCCCCCCCCTTATCTCCGAAGTTTGTGGAGGGAAAAATCTGAAATAATTATGGGTAATACATGTCTGTCTATATTTTACAGGAAAAATAAAATGATCTTTCTAAATAGTACAGTTTTTTAGTAATCCTAAAAAAAACCTCGACAAACAAACTTAGTTTTGCGGTTTGGTTTTTTGCTGTCTGAGGCGTTAGACGAATAGTAAAATAACTTTAATACGTCCAAAGATGATATGAAATCCTTGTTGCGGGAGCCCGACTAGCACTTGACTGGTTTTTAAAGTATAATACACTTTACGAAGTCCTCGCACTTTAACTTCATTAACACACAAACAATCAATAACAACCGAACTAAGAGATACTACGATCAACAACCAATTGGGATAAAATCACTATGCCGACAAGATAGTATATCTCAACATCACATAAACAACTTTAAAAATACGGACAACAATAAAATTTTACTTTTATAACCTTTCGCGCATACTACAAACTTTGCTGCAAACAAAATCGTAAATATTACGTAATCCTATATTCTGTGAACATATGGTATTTTTATTTCACCTCGCCGAAAGACAGGCAAAGGTACTCATACCATACAGCCTTGTTTATTTTTGCCACATTTACATCGCAATTCGCCAATGAGTCGAGGTAGGGATATTTTGTATACAATAGACATTTTTCATTACTTCTATTAGTCTGAATGATCTGAAATTTAGAACATATGTAAATCCGATGATACTAAATATAATGGTAACCTTCGCCAGGGTCTGATGATGATCAAGAAGAAGGTGGTAACAGGATCTCGGCCCAAATAAACGTAGACCCATCGAGTTTAGACTCGTTGGATAGGTCTCGACGAGTAGTTGCTAGAAAAATGGTGATCAGGGTCTGATGGTGGAGCAGGATGGTGATCACGGGATCTCTGCACCAATAAACGTAGACCCACCGAGTTTGGGCTCGTTAGGTAGGTCTCGACGAGTAGTCGCTAAAAAAATGGTTATCAGTATGATGATAGACCAGGAAGGTGGTCATGGGATCTCTGCACTAATAAACGTAGACCCACCGAATTTGGATTCGTTGGATAGGTTGCTGCGAGAAGTAGGTAGAAAACTTTGATCAGAGTCTGGTGATAGGAGCAAGCAGGAAGGTGGCAACAGGAATTCGGCTCCATTAAATATAGGACCCACCGAATTATAAATCTATGGTTAAATCTTGACGAGTAGTCACATAGGACAGATACTGATCAGGGTCTGATAATAGCACAGGAAAGTTATTTTAAGAGTTCGTTTACCTATTAAATTTATACTTTTAGTACAGTTACTAAAGTACAAATAAAAGTAAAGCATACCGTAATAATTGTGTTCTATATTGAGTCAAATTACAAGAACCATCTTCCAAACACCTTTATGGTTGCCTAGCAACCTTAACAAATATTTATTTTGAAAAACATGCCATGGTTATTTTTTAATAGGGGCTGAAATGTGGTCTCAAAATATCAAAGTGAGGCTACTATATCGAGTGGGGTATCATGAAAGGGCTTTATTTGCACATTTTAAATTTTATTTTGGTATTTTGGTAAGTATGTAGTTATTGTTTTTTTTTATACGACCAAAAGCGACCAAGCTAGTTATTTTTTTTGGAAATCTAACAAAATTCAGTAGATACGCATATTCTATATAATTATTTTAATTAGTAATAACAAGTTAGGATAGACACGTCTCTTTATTTTTAACAATGACAAAATGTACTGACAAGACCTTCTAGATATAAATACAAATCTTACGCTATGCTCTATAAAAAGTTCGAACATGTAAAGTTATAATAAAATTATCAAATCTTAATACTTTTGCTATCTGGGGTATTAGATTAATTGTAAAATAACTTTAATACGTCCAAGGATGGTATGGAACCCTCGGTGCGCGAGTCCGACTCGCACTTGACCGGTTTTTTTCTTAGAACTTGGCTTCTCTTTTTGCCCGACTGCCCCAAAAGGAGGGTTATGTTTTTCGATAGTATGTATGTAAGTATGCATGTATGTCTATTTCTTAGGCACGGCCTACAGCCTAATCGACTTAGTGGATTTTGACTTATAATGTCTTTAGATTCGTCTCAGTTGTAGGCTATAAATATTTTTTCAAAAAAGTTGATATAGCCCTAGAACTAGGTACAACCCCCAACTCTTCTGGCTGGAGCGCTTTAAGTGCTTGCCCTCTTGTCCGGTGAAGCTGTCATGGCCATCTGCGGCCAACAGGTACTACTTATACAAAAAAAACCTCACAAATTTAGGATTCTTTTCACCATACCTACCTCTCCTAAACTATACAATTTTTCAATATCAGAAATTTTTAACATGACGATTTAAGCAACATGCCTACCGATGGTACGAGTATGTATGATAAATTACATTTTCACACCTCCTGTTCGATAATGTTGCACTATGTGTCTTAAAACGACAACATAAATAAAGTACTTCATTATATCCCTATAGTCTAGCCGGGTAATAATGTTGTACTAAACTCCCTTGGGTAATAATGTGTTTGAATTTCGAACGTCAAACGAAAATTCCTCAACACTTTTACCACAAGTGTAATATTACTCTAAGCAGAGACAAAACATTTGAAAATAGAACCGGGCGCGACCAGCAGAACCCAGTGTTCTAGAAAAGAAAATGAAATAGATGTTGTTACGTAGACAGTACGTTGGACGTTACTGTTACGTTCGCCTGACGGCTAGGTACAAGAATAAAAACAACAAGTAAAATTACAAGTTGTTTATTGAATCGAAAATAAAAAAACATATACGTTAACCCGGCAGGAATTAAATTTCCACTAATAAAATTAAAACTCTACGGTCTCTAAAAATTGCACTGGAACCAAAATCTAAAGTCTCTAAAATAAAGTTAAAACACACGGGTGTGGATTCGCGGCACAGGGAAGTTATCTGGTCGGAACAAAAAAATGCACAGGCTTAACTTTTGGCTGTCCGAGTCCTCGACGCTTGGGGGTCTTCGGTAGTGCCTTCAGCTGACACTCGGTAACTTGAAGGACACCGGTGGCTCGGGTGTTACAGTGCAGCCTGAAGCGTCGCCGCTTGTACAGTCAATCTGTACGGTGAATGGTGGAGTTCCAATGGTGAATGGTACAACGGGAACTCCAAGCGGGCACGGTGCAGTCCCAACAATGATCTCCAAGCGGGGAATGATGAACACCTAGCGGTGCAACCCTAGCGGTGCACCCCCAATCCTGGAACGCGTCGAAACATCTTCTGTAGCGCGAAAGATCCGATGCCCTGGCACTAGTGTGACCAGATATGGGCGTCGGTATCTTTCGCAAAACAATTAAATATTATGCGGAATGGAGTGGTGTAATGCATTTCTGGTTGAAATGTAATTTAAAGAAAATTAAATATTTAAATGAAATATTTTTACCCAACCCAGAATCAAATCCCCAATGTTTTATATGCCGGATAATCACCATTCCACAACGCCATGCAGAACAAAGAAAATATTACATATTACATTAACAATTATAATAAAACATATTGAAGGAACAAAGACTTTTAATATTTGTTTCCCCGGTACTTTCCCTTATAATAACCAAAACTAAATATATCTCTCAGCTATGTGATGAACTAATAGAATAAAGAATAATTTATGTAAGCAACTACATTACAGTTGGCTTTAACACTTAAAGGAAATTAAGACATTCTTATACAACAATGTACTCATACAAGACTATAAGTTTAATTTACAATGACAAACTTGTAAACAATTTTTACTCTGGAAAATTCTATTAGACTACTAATTATGAAAAACACAATGCTTGTTACTTGCAAGTATGAACTGATATTATGGAGTTTAATCTATCTGGACATTCTAAAATAACAATTACTCATTAGAATATAGGTTAAAATTACTGGCATAGACTTCACAATGGAATTAGTTATTGAGCCTATATTTCACCTGATTCTTGTGATGGCTAAAACTGATTGGGCTTTAATATTAAGATATAGGAATTTTATAAGGAAAATACCGTGTCAAAACATATATAAGAGTTATTGGAATGAATAGATAAATGAGGTTATAATTGATTGACATTAAAACATCCTGTCACATTCACTACCTAGAAGAAATGAAATTAAGAAATAAAATAGCCATAGCAACATTAATATACTATAAAAAGGTTGAGATATTACTTGCTAGACTGTAATTGGATTACCTAACATGAAAATTAATTAATTTGGATAATTGTATGAACTTACCAGGGGGTTAAAATCCGGTTTTTTAAAAAAGAACTACTCTAAACACTGGGAACAGCTATTTTGTACGTAGCACAGAACTCTTGCTCACAAATCACACGCGTGTCACTTCACAAACAGTCAAAATGATCCGATCCCCTCGCCCATACTTAAATATATACCGACGATGACCTACGCTCGCGACGCGACTGGAATGAAGTTCCGAATTCATTCCTTCTTTCCGCCAACAAAACAAGTGCGACAGAGATACTAAATAAAAAACACTAATGCTTCCGAGCGAGAAGGAGCATACATAGAAGAATCTCGACGGTGAAGGTGTGAGAATTGTAGACATGATTTCTAGACTGTTCCCGATGTTGACACTGAATAGCGCTGTGAGCGCTAATACTAGTTGCGTCGCGCGGGTTCCGTACGATAATAAAAATATTTATTGTAGTTATTTGTTCGTAAATTTTTTATTTTACAATTTTAATGATTTTACGTTGTTACAACGTAACAATACCCCATCTCCCAGAGAAAGGATTTTACGTAGTAAAATCCGCTGCGGTAAGCGCTTAAGAAGAACAGAACCGCCCAGTAACTGTCTTCACTTTCATACCTCCACATCCAAATACCTACCATGCGACCTAACATACGACCTGTCATAGTTGTCTGAGGAAAATTATAATCCACAGACTACCATACAACTAGAGTACAACTCTATTAAAAGATTGGACTCAAGAACAGCACTGCGTGACAAGGAGCGTCTAAGGGAAAGAATATTGACACGTGAACAATAGACGAATCGGCACTGTGAAATACACTGGTCTTTGATGAATTTGTTACAGTCACGACCCGCTGTAACAAGAAGATTAGTGAAGGCTTATTTAAAGAGTCACAACCCGCTCTAAACGCGCAAAACGCAAAACAAAATACAAAACAGACCCAAACCAAAGGTCACAACGCGCCATAAATGCGCAAAAAACAAAACAATAAACGAATTAGGCCTATATAAGGCTACTAACCCGCTATAACGCGAAAAACGCAAAAAAAAAAAAACAACAAACTCCCAACTAAACATCAATATCCGTGTAGGCTTAAATGAATTCATCAAAGACAATGTAGACAGAGACCGGAACGCAATAACAGCCAATTATAATTTATTAAAAAAATTAAACCAAATTCCGAAAGCTATGTGACAATGAGAACAAGAGTCGGACTGATAGCGGTGATGACTATAAAAATATACGAATAAACAAAATTAAATAAAAACAGCAGCAGACGAGTAGACCTATACCAAGAAACTGTCATACTCCGCTAAAACGCAAATAAAACAAAACATGTGTAGACCTATAACGAAGTCATACAACACAAAAAAAACAAAACTCTTAAACAAAACAACAAAATTCGTGTAGGTTTATTTTAACCTTGCTAAAGTCAAATAGAATTAATAAAGATATAAGTAAAACAAAAACATGAGTCGAACCCACGAAACAAAAGGAAAATAAATAACAACAATAACTTGTATAACCTAAGTAAATATACAAAGTAACTTTATACGAGGAAAAAAAAAAACACTATAAAAGTGTAACCACATACTACCATAAAAAAAATGAACAAAGATTTACGAAGAAGAGGAGTGAAGCTTAAAATCCTTGATGTGCCAGTTTCCTAAATTATTACCAGACATGTCTTTGACGGTGTAGACTAACGGGGAGCGCTTAGCTATTATTTTGCACTTCATGAATTTCGGAGCTAGTTTTTTCGCGAAGCGAGCATCCTTATCACTTTGGAAATAGCACCGTTTCCATACTATGTCTCCTACGTTAAAATCTACGGGTTTTCTGCGTAAGTTATAACGACGCGTGCTTTTGACATGGCTGTTATATAGAGACAGTTGCACTTTATCAAATATTTTAGCCAAGCAACCGAGGTTTTCCGCGTATTCATCGCGTGGTGAGAGCACCAGATCACTTGGGTCTACATCTGTAGAATAATGTGACCCGCATGGTACAAGTTCCCTACCGTACACTAGAAACGCCGGTGTAAATTTGGTTACCTCGTTAACGGCACTATTCATCGCAAACTGTATCTTTGGTAAATTTACATCCCAAGTTCTGTGGTCATCTTCTACAAAAGTTGATATGGAGGTGATTAATGTTCTATTATAACGTTCCACGGAGTTTACTTGTGGCGTATATTTAGGCGTGAATTGTACATTTGGAATTTTATAATATTCGTATAGTTTAGTTAATTCGCGACTAATAAATTGCACTCCATTATCCTGCAAAACCACCTGTGGGATGCCATGCACAAGGAAAACACCTTCCTCTAAACATTTGGCGACATTTACTGCCGTAGCCCTCCGCAGAGGAAATAGTAAACAATATTTAGAAAAGCAACAACAAACTACTAATATGTAAGCGTTCTGTTTACGGGAAACTGGTAAAGGACCTACAAGATCTATGGAGATCATTTGAAATGGTCTGCTACACTCCTTAGACCTACCTAATGGACCAAGGGTAGTATGGGTAGGAGATTTATATGCAGTACACGTATCACAAGCGGTCACAAATTTAGCAGTATCGGTGTACATACCGGGCCAATAATATCGTAACTTAAGTCTTTGGTAAGTTTTAAAAATTCCCATGTGTCCTGCAGTGGGGTCGGAATGGTTGTTTTTAAGTATCGTTTCCCGATGTTCTTTAGGGACAACCTCCTTCCACTCGAATTCGGATGTAAGGGGGCTGTTACCCTTCGAAAAACGATACAATTTCCCATTCGTTACCATGTAGTTCGGGAAACTAGTAGGCGAACTTACGCAACCGTTGAGGATGTTAAGATACCAGTCGTCCTTGGTAATGTAACTGTGATCGCTTGTGGCACTAATTTCTGCTACTGGTACTGCTCTAGATAATGCATCTGGAATAATATTATCTTTACCTTTACGGTGTTTAATAACAAAATTAAAGGCAGAAAGCCTAAGACCCCAGCGGGCGAGACGACCCGTAGGATTGGACAAAGTTAAAAACCATTTTAATGCTGAATGGTCAGTGTAAACCGTAAAACACTTGCCATTCTCTAAATAACAGCGCCAGTGTTCGAGAGCGTCTAGCACAGCCAGAGTCTCTCTCTCTGTAACGCTATAGTTACGTTCAGGACCCGTTAAAGATCGGCTCCTGAAAGCTATAGGGCGGTCAACACCATCAATATTTTGGGTGAGCATAGCGCCTAACCCGAAATTACTGGCGTCTGTGTGAACTTCGAAGGGAAGGTCGAAATTAGGGCAGCATAAGACCGGTGCTGAAACCAAACAAGACTTAAGTGTCGTGAAGGCCGTTTCTGCTTCCGCTGACCAACTGAAGGGAGGAGCACACTTCTTGGTTGATGTGAGAGAATTCAGAGGACCCGCAATGGTACTGAAATTGGGTATGAAACGTCTGTACCAAGACGCGGTTCCTAGGAATCTCTTCACATCTTTTTTCGAGGTTGGTGTTGGGAAATTGAGAATGGCTTCCACCTTCAGCGGATCTGTGCGGAGACCCTCAGCGTCAGCCCCACGTTGGGCGCCACTGTTACGTAGACAGTACGTTGGACATTACTGTTACGTTCGCCTGACGGCTAGGTACAAGAATAAAAACAACAAGTAAAATTACAAGTTGTTTATTGAATCGAAAATAAAAAAACATATACGTTAACCCGGCAGGAATTAAATTTCCACTAATAAAATTAAAACTCTACGGTCTCTAAAAATTGCACTGGAACCAAAATCTAAAGTCTCTAAAATAAAGTTAAAACACACGGGTGTGGATTCGCGGCACAGGGAAGTTATCTGGTCGGAACAAAAAAATGCACAGGCTTAACTTTTGGCTGTCCGAGTCCTCGACGCTTGGGGGTCTTCGGTAGTGCCTTCAGCTGACACTCGGTAACTTGAAGGACACCGGTGGCTCGGGTGTTACAGTGCAGCCTGAAGCGTCGCCGCTTGTACAGTCAATCTGTACGGTGAATGGTGGAGTTCCAATGGTGAATGGTACAACGGGAACTCCAAGCGGGCACGGTGCAGTCCCAACAATGATCTCCAAGCGGGGAATGATGAACACCTAGCGGTGCAACCCTAGCGGTGCACCCCCAATCCTGGAACGCGTCGAAACATCTTCTGTAGCGCGAAAGATCCGATGCCCTGGCACTAGTGTGACCAGATATGGGCGTCGGTATCTTTCGCAAAACAATTAAATATTATGCGGAATGGAGTGGTGTAATGCATTTCTGGTTGAAATGTAATTTAAAGAAAATTAAATATTTAAATGAAATATTTTTACCCAACCCAGAATCAAATCCCCAATGTTTTATATGCCGGATAATCACCATTCCACAACGCCATGCAGAACAAAGAAAATATTACATATTACATTAACAATTATAATAAAACATATTGAAGGAACAAAGACTTTTAATATTTGTTTCCCCGGTACTTTCCCTTATAATAACCAAAACTAAATATATCTCTCAGCTATGTGATGAACTAATAGAATAAAGAATAATTTATGTAAGCAACTACATTACAGTTGGCTTTAACACTTAAAGGAAATTAAGACATTCTTATACAACAATGTACTCATACAAGACTATAAGTTTAATTTACAATGACAAACTTGTAAACAATTTTTACTCTGGAAAATTCTATTAGACTACTAATTATGAAAAACACAATGCTTGTTACTTGCAAGTATGAACTGATATTATGGAGTTTAATCTATCTGGACATTCTAAAATAACAATTACTCATTAGAATATAGGTTAAAATTACTGGCATAGACTTCACAATGGAATTAGTTATTGAGACTATATTTCACCTGATTCTTGTGATGGCTAAAACTGATTGGGCTTTAATATTAAGATATAGGAATTTTATAAGGAAAATACCGTGTCAAAACATATATAAGAGTTATTGGAATGAATAGATAAATGAGGTTATAATTGATTGACATTAAAACATCCTGTCACATTCACTACCTAGAAGAAATGAAATTAAGAAATAAAATAGCCATAGCAACATTAATATACTATAAAAAGGTTGAGATATTACTTGCTAGACTGTAATTGGATTACCTAACATGAAAATTAATTAATTTGGATAATTGTATGAACTTACCAGGGGGTTAAAATCCGGTTATTTAAAAAAGAACTACTCTAAACACTGGGAACAGCTATTTTGTACGTAGCACAGAACTCTTGCTCACAAATCACACGCGTGTCACTTCACAAACAATCAAAATGATCCGATCCCCTCGCCCATACTTAAATATATACCGACGATGACCTACGCTCGCGACGCGACTGGAATGAAGTTCCGAATTCATTCCTTCTTTCCGCCAACAAAACAAGTGCGACAGAGATACTAAATAAAAAACACTAATGCTTCCGAGCGAGAAGGAGCATACATAGAAGAATCTCGACGGTGAAGGTGTGAGAATTGTAGACATGATTTCTAGACTGTTCCCGATGTTGACACTGAATAGCGCTGTGAGCGCTAATACTAGTTGCGTCGCGCGGGTTCCGTACGATAATAAAAATATTTATTGTAGTTATTTGTTCGTAAATTTTTTATTTTACAATTTTAATGATTTTACGTTGTTACAACGTAACAATGTTATTAACGCTGCAAATCACTGTTGATATTATTGACAGTCTCGTTGGTCTAGTGGTTAGAGATCCTGGCCGCTATCCAATGGGTCGTGGGTTCAATTCCCACCAAGTGTCTGGATGTTATTTAACTATTTAATTAATATCAGTTGTATGACCTTGTCTGGTTTCCATAGTACAGGCTCCGCCTAGTTTGGGATCAGATGACCGTGTGTGGATTGTCCCAAGATTATTATTTTAATTCTAGCAATATTTGTATTTTATTTACTCGCAGTAGGTGTGAAAAGTAGTGTATTCACCTCGAGGATAAAGGTGTCTTTGTCTTGGGCGAGCTTAAATGCCTCGCAGTACTCAGGATTCTAGTATTAACATCCTCGCTACGCTCGGGAGTTAACTTTATACTCCCTCGCTGCGCTCGGGAGTTGCTAGAATCCTTCGTTATGCTCGCGATTTAATCTAACGCCCGCGACATAAGACACTACTTTATCCCCTTGGTGTATAAACTACTATTTCGTTCTTACTATGAGATATTATTGAGTTCGTTGTTTGCACACGGCTATGTTTACTCATCGTTGACCACAGCATAATGTCCATTACTGCAGTAGTACCTACCTTAACTGGGTAGATCCTTACCAGCCCAAGAGATCTACTACCTAATATTTCCATTGACTTCTCACGAAAGATCTACGTCTAGATTACAATATCAAGATTATATAAGGTATTTATGGATACAAATTATTCAACACTATAAAAAACGATGTGATTACTTGCCATAAAATCCAACCCTAAAGGAGTTGTTGCAAAATGGGCTAGGAATATGTACACCACCTCAAAAAATCGAGAAAAATCCATAGAATCCGGGAAAAATATAAATATTTCGTTTAAATTACTATTATTGTTGTAATTTTAATTATAATTATCATTTATTTTATATCTATATTCAACATGGCGTCCTAAGATGGCGTCTCACTGATGTCGAATTGAACTATCAGCCAGCCAGCTGTCAATAGCTACTGCTGCTGTCACACTTGTCACAGTTGGTTGTGTGCGTGTATTGTATGTAGTAGAATTGTTTATCGTTGATATTTTAATTATTAAAGTGATGTATGGGAAAACAGAAACAAAAATACAAAGAGTACTGTAATAAAAATACTTATAACGCCATTGATAATAAAAATGACACGTGACAGTGACACGTTTCCGCCATGCCAGTTTTATGTTATGTGTTGCAATTTTAAGTAAAAATTCTTAAGTTTTACAAGCAAATAAAGCCAAATTAAAGTAAATGGATAGTTAAAATCTGTTTTGTGTGTGTTTCCCTATTTTAGAGTATAGTGTACAAAGTCCTAGCCCAGGCTCCATACATTTTGGAACATCTCTTTTACTGTTGGATTGTTATAATAATAAAATAGAATTGATATCGCAGTCAACTCATTTAGCTAACGACTTCCTTCATTATTCATCGTTAGGCTGTGTATGGGTACAATGCCTCGTCACTCCGAACCGGTCACTAATGTTATACACAGGGTGGAAGGGACGAAAGGGTTCTGAACGAAATGTACTATTAACATTGATGTTAAAAAATACACAAAAGTGCCCATACTCGATACATAAAACTGCATCTAAAGACTTTTTTAAAGTGTTCTTTTAGCCCTTCAACCCACCAACAGTCATCATCAGCCGGAAGACGTCCACTGCTGAACAAAGGCCTCTCCCTTAGACCGCCACAATGAACGACAATTTGCTATTTGCATCCACCAGTTGCCTGCGACGCGAACAATGTCGTCGGTCCAGCAACCAACAGTAGAGCAAAATAATGTGTATTTTATATTCCATCTCGAGTTTAAGAAAACCTATAAGAATTTACAAGCACTTGGGCTGATTGACTTTGGGAAAGTATTAAGTCAAATATTAAGATTTTGATTCAGGAAAATCAGACCACGCAAAAAAGCAGAAAAGTAGAATAAAAGATTAAATAAAATCTAAGAACAGGTGAATGAGATGAAACTAAAGCTTAGAAACATTTCAAAAACACATTGCTGCAGACTACATATAGGTACACCATACTATTACACATAGAAACTCCGCCTTTTTTGAAGTCGGTATAAATGGATCTTATTTTAATTGTTACAGAGTAGCTAAAAAAAAATAAAAAAAAAAATATTCTCACCTAAAACTGTATTAACTTAGCTAAAGGGCATGAACTTAATTCACATTTTATTTTAAGAGAGGTATTGAATAATTCTGTAAAAAGATTAAAAACTAATTTCATAAATGTCAGGACTAATAAATTAAGTCCAATGCTTGTTTGCTTTTGAGACGTCTAGACATTATTCACAAAAGCGCTACAAATAAAATTGTTTGTTATACTTATTCATTTTTCAATAGGGTCAACTATGTTTTTGAAATTTTCATCTTTTAATTTTATAATATTTAAAGATTTATTCGTGTTTGTATTTACAATATAAGTTTGTAAAATCACTCCTAGCAGTTGACGGTCAATTTATTCTTAAGTGATTCATATTTGCGCTATTTTATAACAGACTGCCACAAAAAGAGGTTTGCTTTCGATGTTTGTAGCTAATAACAATAGTTTTATTGACTCATGCTATTTCAGAGCAAAAGATAAATAAACTTAATATTAATATGTGGAGTTAAAATTTATATTAAAAAAAAGACAACAATACCAGACAAGGCACGTTTCGACCGTATCAACCACATTGGCTCGAAGCTCTCAGCCCAGCCATCAGGCAGCAGAGCTTTCTGGTCTCTAGCCAAATCGGTCGAAACGAACTTCTGTCGGCGTTCACTGCCTCCGCTAGTTAAACCAGATGGGACTCTGGCTTACACGGCAGAGCAGAAAGCAGGTTTATTTGCATCTCTCTTTGCCCACAATTCACGTCTAGACACTGGCAGTGCTGTTCCACCACACTTGCCTCATTGCGGGTCATCGATGACCGAAGTCCGCATTACAAATAAGGAGGTAAAGAGAGCACTGTGTCGTCTAGATGTGAATAAAGCTAGTGGACCAGACGGTATTCCTTCGATTTTACTAAAGGCATGTGCACCCGAGTTGGCTCCAGTATTGACACGATTATACCGCCTCTCATTTAGGACTGGAATAGTGCCCAAATCCTGGAAGCTTGGTAATGTGCAACTCGTGCCCAAAAAGGCGCTTATTGGTAAATCTGGGTTAGTAGAGACTAATTTACAAAGCCTGGAGTACAGGCGCAGAAAGCCAGCCTCTCGGTATTCTACAGGATACATTTTGGAGTGTGCGCAAGAATTACATGACTTGATTTCACCATTCCCTTTCTGTCATCGGACAACGAGACGCACGGCGCGCACACACCCTTATGTGGTAAACGTGCCTTCAGTCCGAACTAAGCGATTTGCATCGTCATTCATAATAAGGACAGCTAAGGACTGGAACAGTTTGCCTGCGTCAGATTATAATGTGGGTTTCTTCAAAGCTAGAGTGAATAGGCTTTTAATAAGCCAGTTTGCTTTACCATCCTAGATTGCGGACTGCAGTGAAGCACTGGCTTATAGTGAGTAAAAAAAAACATTAGGTAAAAACAAAAAAGACGTAAGTACATATATTTTTTAATTAACTTTTATATGAACATTTTTGATTTATATATTTATTTGAATGCCATGCAGCTTAAAGCCAACTCTTTCATAGATAGTAGGTGTAAACGATCAAAGGTCACGGCACGCCAAATGCGTGCAATCGTATACGTGCACGTACCTACTATACGACGTTAAAATGTATGAAACATTATGAAACATGGCTTGGCATTGGCTTGCGTGACGTAATGACGTATGCGTATGCGTAACCGGTGTGCTGTGTCTTACTCAGGTGTCTTATAATGTTCCATATATTACAACGTAATGGTACGTCTACGTGCACGTCTATACCCTGTTTTTCTTTACAAGATCAAAAAAAAAAAAATATACAGACGAATTGAGAACCTCCTCCTTTTTTGAAGTCGGTTAAAAATAGAACAATAAATTCATTAAGTATACGCATCCGGTGTGCCCTGGTCTTTATCATAATGAAGTACCTGTTACGTGACATGTAAAATGGGCGTATCTATGTCAGATTATAGGATTAATACAGTCTAGAATAAAATAAAACAGTATACCAACTAACAAGCCATATATTACTGTGCATACAATGTTCGTAGTACAAATAAAAGAATACTTCAATCCATTGGTTGTATTCCATTTTTATTTTCCTCTGCACAAGCAATAAGCGCGCTTCTGTTTAAATATAGAGGGAAAAATAAAGTTTATTTACCATACACTCGTTTCTAACACACTATCTCTTTAATCAGTTGAGTATAAATAAAATCTTTTTAAAAAAAAATTGAACCGACTTCAATATCACTGAAAAGTATAAAATAATTTAAATATTATTGAAGTTGGTGTTAGCGTACCTGCTGTGTATATTTGGCACCAACTTCAATAATATTTAAATTATTTTATACTTTTCAGTGATATTGAAGTCGGTTCAATTTTTTTTTAAAAAGATTTTATTTTAACCTTTTTAGTGATATTTTCATATATAAAGATTGAACCATCGAAAACCGTAAAATTATCTAGGTAGGTTATGATCACATTATCGTCTACATAGTTTTACATAATTCATGTTTCTTCAGAAAATAATATCCGGTCGTAATGAAATTTGCATGGAAACATCATAGTAGTTTACTCTCTCGAATAAAAAAAGAATCATCGAAATCGGTTCATAATTGTCAGAGCAATGTAATGGAGAACATCAGTTTTATGGTTTTTACCAGATAAATTCCTCCACATCGTTCATGGTCCTCCAGGAAGTTCTTATCCGGTTGTAATAAAATTCATACAGATTCAATACAGTGGTTTCTTCTTTCGAATAAAAAAAGAATCATTGAAATTGGTAAATATTTGCCAGAGTTATGACCATTTTTGTCCGAGCGAGCGAGTCCGAGCGAATAAAACGTCATCTATATAGGCTTTCTTGCAACTCTCAGTGCGCAGTCACCATTCTTGTTTTTCAGGAACTACTTATTACTAAGCAATAATTTTTTTATGGGACCCAATCAATGGATTGAAGAATGGATGGAAGAAAGATTTTTTCAAATCGGTTAATAATTGCCAGAGTTATGCGCGAACATACATAAAAAAAAAAAAAAAAAAAAAAATATATACAGACGAATTGAGAACCTCCTCCTTTTTTGAAGTCGGTTAATAAGCTCCCGGCGGGTCCCGCGGGATTCTTGAAAATCCGCACGCCATAGTGGACTAAGCTTTAGTGTGTGGTTTAAGCTTTATTTTGTTATTTTTATTTTGCTCGTATTTTGTAATGGCCCAAATTTATAGGTTCTCTATTTAAAAACGTTTAAACATAAACGCGCGTTCGGGAAACTACGCGATATCTTCTCGTCCAAAATACCGCAGTGCCTGAAGACGAAGGTTTTTAACCAGTGTGTGTTGCCAGTGATGACATATGGTACTGAGACGTGGTCTCTAACGGCTGGCCTTTTAGAAAAGTTCAGAGTCACACAACAAGCCATGGAGAGAGCTATGCTCGGAGTTTCTTTGCGCGACAGAATCCGAAATGTGGAGATTCACCGAAAAACTAAGGTCACCGACATAGCTCTCAGAATCTGCAAGTTGAAGTGGCAATGGGCAGGCCACATCGCTCGAAGAACCGATAACCATTGGGGAAGAAAGGTTCTCGAGTGGCGACCACGAACCGGAAGACGCAGCGTAGGCAGGCTTCCCACTAGGTGGACAGACGACATTGTGCGCGTCGCAGGTAACCGGTGGATGCAAATAGCCAATTGTCGTTCATTGTGGCGTTCTAAGGGGGAGGCCTATGTTCAGCAGTGGACGTCTTCCTGCTGATGATGATGATGATGAAACATAAACGTAAAGAGAAATGAAATCCGAAAATGCTTTTCACTGATAGTTGTATTTCCTTTTTGTGTATAAGCATTGGTGAATCAACTAAGCCGTTCAAAACATTACTTTGTTTTTGTGCACCGTGTTACCGAGTCGTGTTTAGTAGCTAATAAAATATAAAACTATTTTATGATTGTTTTATTAAGAATAAAACAACCAAAAGAAAAACAAATCACTTGAAGAGTGTGGTTTAAAATGTAATACCTACCTTTTATATGAACTATATGCAATATTGAAGAAAAATCTTGAGTTTACAAAGTAAAAACGTTTTGACTTTGGAAACAGGCCTCCTGTATACTATATTATTATTGTCGGACTGTTAAAAATAAATAAACCTACCTATATTTAGCAGATTCCAACAAAAAACAGCCAACCTAACTTTTACAGAGTTCAACTTACAAAGACCTGAAAAAAATCCTAAGCAAATAATAGCTTTTAGGGGTGATTCACTTTGAGGCAAGCCAACGTCGTATATCCGGGCCAATAAACACTTGACGGAGGTGGTTATCTGTCAAGAGTGGAGAGAATTCAACACCCGTAAGAGCTTTTTAACATTATCCGATACGATAACGAACATGCAGATATGTTGGATCCGATATTGGAACAGCTATTGTGTAAGGCAAAAGCAAATAACGATATTTGCCCTATAAAGGAATTTCTATCTCTGCCCTTTTCTCTCTTTATAGGATTTTTTCGTCTTTAAAAATGAAGGGCTTACGCGGAAACTGGCGTAAAGAAAAAACCTCCTCGTATGGCGTAATAGTACCTATGTAAAAGTTCCTGGAGCAGCCCTAGAAGGTAATTTGATTGAATAATTTTTCCAATATTTAATGAATTGATAAAAAATGCTTAGGTACCTACTACATGTTATATATATATATATAACATGTAGTATATATATATATATATATATTATTTTGCTGTCACGTATTTTATTGTATGTAGTTGTGTTTTTTTTTCTTTCTTTTTACGATAATGGTTTATATAAACAACCCCGCCTTGCAGTTCATAGTTCCTCTCCATCCAAAGGTTGCCTGGTAGAGATCACTTTTAGTGATAAGGCCGCCCATTGTTTCATTCTATTTACTGTTTTTCTTTTGTATTTTTGTGTTTTTCTATAATGGTGGAACAATAAAGTATTATCTATCTATCTATCTATCTACATGTTCTATAGTATTCTTACATAGTCATCATCATCATTAGCAGCAGTGCAGCAGCCGAAACACGTCTACTGCTGAATAAAGGCCTCCCGTTAGAAGGGAGGGGTTGCCATAATCCCCACGCTTGGCAGGCGTCTTGGAGATCGCAGTATTATAAGTGGTTGGTAATTCAATAGAAAGTTTCTGCTTCCCATCTTCTTGTTTTCTCTTAGCCGCCTCTTACAGACACCCAACGGGAGGAGATGCAAGGGTGCTATTCAGCGAAACATAGCACCAACATATATATACATACATACATATAATCACGCCTCTTTCCCGTAGGGGTAGGCCACTTGCTACGATCCTTACATACCTACTTGTTTCGCTTCGTCCACTTTCATTATTCCCTTCATACATGCTCTTCAGGGAACTCTTGACCTGGCATTTTTTCAAGACGTCCCTGATTTGGTCTTGAAACCACCGCCTAGGTCAACACCAACTAACACTTTCAATCACCAACATTAAACGAATCTAAATTATGAAAGCACAAAAATCCCGACTCAGAAGAAACAAAATGATCTTAATTTAAATTATACATAAGTAAAGAAAATATTACTCCCACAACCATGACGAATCTAACGCCATATCATCATCGAAATCCATGTTTAGGCTGTAGGCCATGCCAAAGAGATAGACATACATGCTTACATACTTAAATACATAGCCCTCATTCTAGGTCAGTCAGGCAAAAACGCCAATTTCACACCTACGTCACAGCACACAAGGGACTATCGGCTATTATTGGACGCGGTTACTTCACCAGCCGTACACACGAGTATATAGCGGGCGGTACATCAAAGCGAGCAGTGGATCCTCGTCTTATCGCGTCCCTACCCTGGAGACACTAACTCACGCTACAGCAAGTTGATTGCCATTATTCTTCGTACCACTGACGTATTTAGTACGTGAGTGACGTAATGGAGTCGATAAAATACAGAGTGTGAAATATGTGCTGTGAACGATCATAGTAAATTGTCGAGGGAAAAAGCGAAATGAAGCTTAAGAAAATTGGACAATGGATAAGATATTGAGGGTTTTAACGTGAAACGCGGCTTGTGAATGGGGTTGCTCTATACAGGGTGTCCCGGAAATGGGTGTAGCCTAGTCGGCGAGCATGAGCTATTAAATAAAAACACTAAATAGGACTACACAAATTTATTTACATAAAATTAATTAATTACAGAGAAGAATACAGGGAGATTCGTTATTTGGTTTATAGCTTGTTCGATTCTACAAATGGTTGGTAACTCAACTAAACAGTTGGAGGGCGCGAGAACGGCGAGCCCTCGGACGATGTCTTCGGCTGGCTGAAGCCTGGAATCCTCGCAGGGAGGAACCGGACTATCGTCCCGGTCGCAGTAGCCGGGCGTAGACCCGGAAACGGAGGAACTGATCAACCTTGATCAGCTCGGCGAGACCTCAACTCGGAGGTGGCAACCCTCTAACCAGAGGAAGATTCTTGCCGTAGCAGTAAAACCCTGGAACGCCAGATATGCGTCCCTGTAGTCGCCGCTCCCTTACCGCGACCCTCTCCCGACCAACCTCAGTTGGTGGAAGTTGGCGCAAAAGAGCGACGATTACAAGAAGGTAAAACACACATAAAAGGCCAGGAGAATATAGATTCTCCTGGTATAAAAAGACTAAAACCTAACAGGTAGGAGATGCCTATTTAAAACAAAAAGAATTTACACAGTTATTAACCTACATCCTTACAACTAAGTAAAACTTACCAGTTAATACTGGGTATGTTCACTGAATTTATTTATTAATACAGATTCTGATAAAAATAACTTATATGGAATAAACTATTCTTCACGATTCCAACTCAACTGTGGAACGTGTGTTCCAGGCAAAGACTATTTGATGTGTGTGAGACCTATGCGCTGCATTAAAAATATCGAGTTACAAAAGAAGGGATGGAAAGGTCTAGAAGACTCCGCCCACATTCTGCCTAGCAACTCGATTTCCTTTGTCTCTCGTTGAGACACTATTTTATTTGCAGGTATTAAAAGAAATGATGGCACAAGCGAGCGGCTATACCACGCCCCTTAATAACTAAATACCTTCCTACGTGAAAATTGTAAAAGAACAAAGAAATATATAAATTTTATTCTTTTGGTGAAAAGAATAGCAGAGAAGCTTGCTGCAGCTTCCATCAACCCCAAGCTACCATATTATATAAACTATATAAACAATATATAGCGAATCTAAAAGATATGGAAACTACTCCACTAAGCGCCTGACAAAATTATCTGAGCACAATGTCTTGTACCCTTGTTTTATTAAAACGAAATAGGAACTATATACATCTTAATAAGTCTGTTTTTCGTAATTATTTATTATAATATAGTGAAAAACAATGTAGCTATGCTACATATCCCCCTCGCTTAGTAAGAGTTTTGTCCTCTACTACCTAAAGAACAAAACTCCCGAAGGAAATTACCCTGATAGCTTACAACAATCATACATCACTTTCATTCAACCAATCATTCAAGGTAGCGGCAGCAATCTTTATAGAAGCGATTCCTGTCGCCTGCATGCGAAATAGAGATCACAATCGTATCAGATTATGCGCTCATACTATCAGTGCAAGATGTTAAATGTTTTGGAGATAAGCAGCTGACTAAACCTACACAATGAATATTGACTATATATTTTTCTCAACGTAAATGGTACAACAGTATAATGCCTTAAAAAGAACTGCGTCGACACAGCGCGACACAGCAAACGGTGTATACAAGACACCAACACGGTGTATAAAAGACACCAACACGGTGTATAAAAGACACCAAAACGCTGTATAAAAGACAGCAAAACGAGTTTAGATACACAGCGATCTACTCTCATCAACTAAGACACCAATAAAACTGTTGACCGATTCAAAAGAATTGAAAAGAAAAAAAAAAATGTAGTCAATATAGGTAATTTATGATAGCTTCTTCATTAATATAAGTAAACCCCAAGAAAAAAACCCTAATAAAAATAAACATAACCTACGGCCTAAGGCTTATTTAAGAAGTGGCCTAACCCCGCTTCCGTACTTTTCTTGTGGCACGAACACACTGAAAAAATAAATATATATAAGTATGTCCCCATAGTATAAGTACAGATGAAAAGAAAAGTTAATATTGGCTTGTTTATACAGTTATTAAAATCCGCTGTTTAGAAAAGACGTTACGACGGCTTATTTTTGGTTGGAGTCCGTAACCCCCGCTCCAGAAAATACAAAGGACAGTATCAAGAGGAAGAAGAAAATCATAAAAACCTCGTTGATTTATTGTAAAAAAAAAACTAATAAAAAATTTGTTTATAAGTAATGACTCGCATACAAACATACAACTTACTATAGTATTAATCACCCATGGATATAAAATATAGAAAAAAAATTTTTGTTTCTGAGAAACAACTAACAGACATACTAACATACTACAGAATATCGTATCATTTTCTGCTAAAAGGATACTAGTTAAAAAAAAATATTTAGTAAAAACAAACTAACAGACGGACATACATACTGCCGTAGTAACTATCTTAATCTACTACTTAGCAAAACAAAAGTTTAAAAAAATAATAAAGCAAAAATTTGTTTATAGGAATTAACTACAAGACGAACATACATACTGTATAGTTTCGCAATTCACCGCAGTACCGAATGAATTTTAAAAAAAATTGAGTGAAAAAAAAAATATTTTATGAGATATGACAAGAAGACATACATACGGAATGGTGTAGTATTAACACCCCGTTATGTGTTCTGAATACTAAAAAAAATAATTTAAGAAAAGTTTATGAGCTGAACTAAACAGACATACATACCAAAATAGGTACATACCTACTTATCCATACTGCTGTAAAACAAACAGCACGAACACTGTTAAAAAAATGTTTTATAAAAAAATCTAAAGTATCAACCCTATTTGTAAATCACTATGAGTGTTTATACACTACATAAACCACTAAAAACCTCACTACATTTCACTAGTAGCAAGTAACCATAATATCTACTAAGTTCACTAACGTAACGTACCGGTTGACCTAGTTATTTACTGAATGTCAACAAAGTTAATGATCGACTATGTGTGATTCGTACTGCGGCTAGCGTTAAACATTACTGATAATCGATATCAAAAATATCAACTATATTGGAGGTAGTTCTGTGACAAACCACATTCCGCAATGACCGAGACGTACGGACCGATCGGCGCGACAATGTTGCTAGCCACCTAAAAAAAATACGTAGGTTTTTGATGTAAGTAATATGCGAAAAAAAAAATGTAAGGATTAATTATTTTGATTTGTAATTTTTAGGTCTTTAAGGTGCCATACACCCAAGTATTTACCTGTCATATCTGCAAGTTCATATACTAAGGGTGATTTCTTAGTGATTATCTTACATTTAATATATTTGGGCGCTAACTTTTTACTAAATCGTTTGTCTTTGTCGCTCAAAAAATATGCTTTTTTCATTACTATGTCACCAACATTAAATTCTGCCGTCTTGCGTCGCAGATTATATTGTGATGTATTTTTAGCGTGAGCTTGAAATAACCTAAATTGTACCTTATCGAAAATTGAAGACATGCAACCCAAATTCTCGGCGTAAACATCGCGAGGTGAAAATATTAAATCACCGACCTGGTCATTATCTAAGTAATGAGAACCGCATGGTATTAATTCACGGCCGTAAACTAAAAGGGAGGGTGTAAAACCTGTGACTTCGTTGACCGAGGTGTTTATCGCGAATTGAACCTTAGGTACGAATGTATCCCACGATCGGTGGTCGTCTTCAACAAAAGTGGAAATGCAAGTCATTATTGTTCGGTTATAACGCTCGACTGTGTTTACTTGCGGCGTGTACCTAGGGGTAAAGTGGACGTTCGGGACATTGTACCTTTTGAAAAATGCATCGGTCGCTCCGCTTATAAATTGTGACCCATTATCCATAATTACGGTTTGCGGAATTCCGTGTACCAAGAAAACAGAGTCCTCTAAAATTTTTAATATAATTTCGGAAGTAGCCCGTTTAATCGGAAAAATTAAACAGTACTTCGAGAAACAACATGTAATTACTAGAATATAATTATTTTGCTTTCTAGTTACTGGTAATGGACCCATAATGTCTATAGATAAGACCTGGAAAGGGCGTGAGCAGTCTTTCGGCCGTCCCATTTCCCCTAGTACCTTATGGTTTTGTATTTTATACTGTAAGCATTTAGAACATTGGCCAACATACTTAACTACGTCCTGATACATATTAGGCCAGAAAAAACGTAGGGATAAACGTCTGTACGTTTTATAAATACCAAGATGACCTGCGACTGGTTGATCGTGGTTTAGTTTTATTGTGTCACTGCGGAATTCCTTAGGGATTACCTCTTTCCAAGAAAACTCCGAAGTGAGTGTGCTTTTATTTTTAGTAATTCGAAATAATTTATTATTTTTCACAATATAATTTGGAAAGGACGATGGGTTAGCAATACAAGCGTTGTATATTTTTAGAAACCATTGATCAGTGGTTGTAACTGGTGAGATTACAGTGTCTATTGCGTCGACTGGGACCCCTGGGACCGCGCGCGAGAGTGCGTCCGGAATGACATTGTCCACACCGCGACGATGCTTTAAAGTAAAATTAAATTCAGACAATCTAATACCCCATCGAGCCAGTCTACCTGTTGGATTACTAAGGGAAAGGAACCACTTTAGCGCACTATGGTCTGTGTATACTGTGAACTGTTTTCCGTTTTCTAAGTAACATCGCCAGTGCTCCAATGCTAATAGGACAGCTAGAGTTTCGCGTTCAGTTATACTGTAATTCCTCTCTGACTTAGATAATGATTTACTCATATAAGCCACTGGGTGTTCCTTTCCATCGAAAGTCTGTGTGAGCATGGCGCCGATGCCATGATTACTAGCGTCTGTATGAACTTCGAACGGTTCATCATAATTAGGACATCTAAGTACGGGAGCTGATACTAAGCAATGTTTTAATTTATTAAATGCAGAATCAGCTTCTTCCGTCCATTTGAATGGGGGGGTACCTTTTTTAGTAGAAGTTAATTTATTTAATGGGCCCGCTATAGTACTAAAATTAGGTACAAAACGTCGGTACCAAGTTGCCGTGCCTAAGAAACGCTTCAAACTTTTCCTACAAGAGGGAGTGGGGAAATTTAAAATTGCCGATACCTTATCGGGATCGGTACGAAGACCATTACTGTCAACTACGTAACCTAAATATTTTAGTTGACTACGGAAAAAGTTGCATTTTTCTAAGTTAATTGTTAGATTCGCCTCCTTCAGCTTTTTCAAGACGCGAAGTAGCAAGGATACATGCTCCTTAAAGCTGGATGTAGCCAAAACTATGTCATCGACGAACGCGAAAACCTTAAGATCTAAGTCACCAAACAAAATATCGACTAGCCGCTGTTGTGTGGCGGGCGCGTTGGTTAAACCGAACGCGGTGCGCTTGAATCGAAACGTTCCACGGCCTGGAATGTAAAATGCAGTCTTGTCTCTGTCTTGTGGATCGATCTCAATTTGCCAAAATGATTTTGACAGGTCAAGCGTCGTTATGTAACGGGCGTCACGTAAATTATCTAATATTTCAGATATATATGGCAAATTATATGCATCCTTTTTAGTTACTGAATTTAATTTCCTACTATCTAAACAAAATCTCCACTCGTTATTTTTCTTAGGAACCAAAAGTACGGGCGAAGACCAAGCACTCATGCAAGGTTCGATAACGTCCATTGACAGCATGTCATCGACCTGTTCTACTAAAACGCGTTGCTTTTCGGGGGACATCCTATAATACCGCTGACGGACAGGCTGTGCATCTCCGGTATCGATTTTATGCGTTATTAATGTAGTTAAACCTAATCCGTTACGCTCAAAAGAAACCTCCTTAAACTGTTCCATTAAATTATCAGCAATACGTTTTTCTGAGTCACTTAGATGTTCGTAACTATTGATAATGGGTGCAATATTCTGATTTTGATCTTGGTCTTTGTTAATATTCAGCAAGTGTAAATATTTGGGACATATACTAAATGTACGCCAGAAATCTATGCCTAAAATGAGCTCTGTATTAATTTGTGGAATTACGTATATTTTAAGTAAATGAACCTGGTCCTCAAAAGTAATAGGCAAGTTAAAATAACCCATTGTACTTAACGACTGGCCACCGGCTGCTATGACGGACAGTTTGCAGTCATCCATTAAAGGAAAACCCATTTTGATTATTCCTAAGTGGGAATTATTCCCCAAAACCGTAATTCCAGAACCAGAGTCTAATAACCCCCGAAATTTCAAATTATTTATTTTCACCTCGGCGTAAGGCCGATTATCGCCTATTTTTTCATTATTCAGAATTGCATTTAATTTATATGTTTTAAAAAATATACTGACTGTTTCCAACCAGGAATTCCAGTCAACTAAGTCTGTTTTATAAGGCGACGGAACGCAATTCTGAACATTTAGTTTTTTTGCTTATTAATATGCCTCGACTGACTGCAATTAGGACACTGTGGCCGAATGACATCCTTCTTTCCGCATCCGAAGCAAAATATTTGCCGTTTATCGGCTGGGCAATTGTAAAATGTGTGACTGTCCGAACGACACCGTAAACAAAATGGCGGCCGCTGAACCGTGTGTAATGCGTGAACATAATTGTTCCTGTTAAATGTTTTAGTTTTATTATTATTATTACCGTACGTGTTGTTGTTGTAACTTCTATTTAAGCCATACCTATTATTATTATTATTTGTAGTATTGTTTTGCGCTGTAGATTCCGATTTTGTTTTGCTTGAATAAGCGAATTCGGGTGCTAATGTTTCCGATGTGATTCTAGGTGGTTCATGATACAATTTTAATCTGGATTGCACGTCTTCGTAGTTCCGACAAATTGCTTTTAATTGTGCAATTGTAATAATTGGGGATACTAACGATGCTAATATATTCGCGTAACAGGGACGAATATTATGTAACAGTATCTCTAACATTTGTGTTTCCTCTAATTTACATGTTAGCCTAGAGAACATACCGGACATTATAGATAAATATATTGTTATGTTCTCTGACTCGCCTTGAGTTCTAGAACGTATTTCGGCTAGCAACCTATAATCGTAATTAGGCCGGTCGAAATCCTGGCGTAGTAAATCTAAGACCTCCTTCCAGCTGTTAATGGTGCTTCTTATACTGCGGTACCAGTGTAAGGCATCCCCGGTAAATAATTCAGTGGCATGAGATAATAATTGTGCCTCTGTAATACCCCTAGCAAGTGATACCTCGGAAATCCTTTGAATAAAAGCACGAACGCAAGATTTCCCATCGTACTTTATCCTATTTAAATCATTAAAAGTACCCCTGTCGCACTGTACGGTAATATTCAATGGAGAAGCGGTGCCAGGATTAGATAGTGGCGATGAGAACTGCAGCAAGTTATCCTCGCTGTGTTCCTTTAACTGATTTAATTGCGTCATTAAATCTTTAAATAGCGATACACACTCATTATAGGTACTTAAATGAGGCTCACTATCTGGCCTTCCAATTCTATGTAATCTGTGGTACACATGTGCTAAATTATTTTCGGCCCTTAATAACGTATTAGCATCCGACTGTGGATCTAGTTGAGAATTAACCTTTTTTAAGGTTTCCGATACCCCTATCAAATCCTCCTGAAGGGAGAATGGAGATTCTAATATGTCCCCAGAAGGAATGCAAGTAGCTAATTTAGTAATTTGCTTGCGCAACTCCAATACAGTTGTCGCGGGTGTTTCACCCCTTATAGCCACTTCATATTCAAGCTCTGCCTTTTGCAGTGATAAAAATTTAATAACAAATGACATTTTAGTGGTATTTAAATAAACCTTTAAAATTAATTAGTACTTGTTATTAAAAAAAAAAATTGGAAGGTAGAAAAATAGTTGCGTTGGAAACGTGAAAGAATAGTCCCTATTATAAAAAATACAATGATAATACCTATACAGGATTACACAAAACACACAATATACACAACAGAATTATCGGTCGTGGCTGAAAATACACATAAAATACAAAAAATAAATTAAAATTAGGCCAGGAATAATTGCGTAAAAAAAATATATTTTGGAAGAAAGAAAAATACACAAAACACAGCGTTGGTGGTATGCTGTGGTGTCACTAGGCCCCCTATCTAGTGACCCTAGATCTGCGGCTGAAGGCCTACAGACCTAGTTTACGAAAAACCTGCCACGGAATTCGCTCCGTGGTTCCTATAATCGCCTCTTACGATACCCTAGGATGAGTAGGGGTGGACCGATTCTTCAAAGTAGGCCGGGTACCACACGGCGGAGGGGCAGCGAGAATGAAAAAATCTTCCAACCACGACACGAAATAAAAAAAAAACACGCCAACCACCACCAAAAGAAAAAAAAAACGAACAAGCTATAAAAACCACGTTGGCGCCAGTGTAGCCTAGTCGGCGAGCATGAGCTATTAAATAAAAACACTAAATAGGACTACACAAATTTATTTACATAAAATTAATTAATTACAGAGAAGAATACAGGGAGATTCGTTATTTGGTTTATAGCTTGTTCGATTCTACAAATGGTTGGTAACTCAACTAAACAGTTGGAGGGCGCGAGAACGGCGAGCCCTCGGACGATGTCTTCGGCTGGCTGAAGCCTGGAATCCTCGCAGGGAGGAACCGGACTATCGTCCCGGTCGCAGTAGCCGGGCGTAGACCCGGAAACGGAGGAACTGATCAACCTTGATCAGCTCGGCGAGACCTCAACTCGGAGGTGGCAACCCTCTAACCAGAGGAAGATTCTTGCCGTAGCAGTAAAACCCTGGAACGCCAGATATGCGTCCCTGTAGTCGCCGCTCCCTTACCGCGACCCTCTCCCGACCAACCTCAGTTGGTGGAAGTTGGCGCAAAAGAGCGACGATTACAAGAAGGTAAAACACACATAAAAGGCCAGGAGAATATAGATTCTCCTGGTATAAAAAGACTAAAACCTAACAGGTAGGAGATGCCTATTTAAAACAAAAAGAATTTACACAGTTATTAACCTACATCCTTACAACTAAGTAAAACTTACCAGTTAATACTGGGTATGTTCACTGAATTTATTTATTAATACAGATTCTGATAAAAATAACTTATATGGAATAAACTATTCTTCACGATTCCAACTCAACTGTGGAACGTGTGTTCCAGGCAAAGACTATTTGATGTGTGTGAGACCTATGCGCTGCATTAAAAATATCGAGTTACAAAAGAAGGGATGGAAAGGTCTAGAAGACTCCGCCCACATTCTGCCTAGCAACTCGATTTCCTTTGTCTCTCGTTGAGACACTATTTTATTTGCAGGTATTAAAAGAAATGATGGCACAAGCGAGCGGCTATACCACGCCCCTTAATAACTAAATACCTTCCTACGTGAAAATTGTAAAAGAACAAAGAAATATATAAATTTTATTCTTTTGGTGAAAAGAATAGCAGAGAAGCTTGCTGCAGCTTCCATCAACCCCAAGCTACCATATTATATAAACTATATAAACAATATATAGCGAATCTAAAAGATATGGAAACTACTCCACTAAGCGCCTGACAAAATTATCTGAGCACAATGTCTTGTACCCTTGTTTTATTAAAACGAAATAGGAACTATATACATCTTAATAAGTCTGTTTTTCGTAATTATTTATTATAATATAGTGAAAAAAAATGTAGCTATGCTACATGGGGTATCAAGCTGGTAATGACGCAATGTGTAACATACAAGCAATTAATTTGTTAAAGAAATAAAGAAAATAGTCAACAGTTTCAGTGCAGTGAGCCCGAAAATGAATGAATTTCTTATTAAACGAGGCAGGCGCGCAATCAATACAAAACAGTAGCTCCATAGAAGTAGGCACATTGACATAGGGCTGCTTAGGAACAGTTTTAAGACGATATAAATATTTTTTTTTATGTAATATAAAATATTATTTTTTGCCGCATTTGGAATCTTTAGTATCAATACTATACATATCCTTCGTCTTGATATACCCTTTCCGGGACACCCAGTATAACTTTACTTTGTTTTTGATAAAACTCTAATTGAACATAAATAGATAGATAGACAATTCTTTATTGCGCACAAACAAACAAATACAAAAAGAATAAGACACAAATTAATAAAACATGCAACAATGGGCGGCCTTATCGCTAAAAGCGATCTCTTCCAGGCAACCTTTGGATGGAGAGGAAAATAAAGAAGTAAATACTTGGATGGTATGATATATACCACCCTGATTAAATTAGTGGCTTATTGGAAGAGCAGGAAAGTAAAATAAATAAGTAAGCGCTGGTCGTATGTCGCACCATGCCACCCTTAATGATATTATTCGCAGGGTCTTGTCACTGCCGGTGTTGCCACGGCCGACAGGAACCGTCTCGTGTAATACCGACTGGTTCCAGTACGACTATTGGAACCAGTCGGTATTACACGAGATGATGGCAAGAGGCCGGATGGTATCACTTTAATACCATGGCAACATGGAAAGCCGTTGGTGTGTGATGCGACATGTGTCGATACACTTGCTGCGTCCCACACCCCGGCAACTCGTAGGGCGGCTGGAAGGGCTGCGGCATCCGCTAGTGATCCAAAGCGGCGCAGGTATGCAGCCCTAGGTTTCAGCTTTATATTCGTGCCCTTTGTGGTGGAGGCCATGTAGCCTTGTTCTAATGAGACGATTTGGTGAAAGAAATTTCATCCAAACGTATCGAAGTCTCAAGAGACCGTCGACCTGGTAGCTTTTTCTGCCAACGTAAATGCTTGGCCATACAAAGAGGTAATGCCGCCAGACTTTTAGGTACCCTTCCCGCCCAGTGCGGTGACAACTTGGAGGAAGCGTTTTACCAAGTTTAATCCGTCGGCGATCGACGCGTGATCGCGCCTATGCGGTTCGCGTGTTAAACATGGTGCAGATCGGAATCACCGGCCGTTGAGAGCTTAGTAGGTATATTTGTAAATAAATTTAAAATATTAAATAAATAAATATTAAATACCTACATTAATAAAAATGTATATAGATTATGTAGGTATTTCACATACATAGGACTAACGTTAATATCCCAATAGCATTTTTGGTGTAGTGAAAAAATGCATTTTTTATTGTATGTTTTAGTTAAAGATGTAAATGATATGTCCATAACCAATTAATTACTATTCTACGACATATACTAGTTTTGGTTTTTTTTACTACTTATAAGCTAGTGCTTGACTGCAGTCCCACCTGATGGAAAGCAGCGACGCAATAGAGGATGGTAAAGCACACTAGCTTATTAAAAGCCTATTCACTCTAGTCTTGAAGACACCCACATTATAATCGATAGAAGTATTGTTCACATCCTTACAAAATATTTTAGAAATTGCGTCCGCTCGACTAGTTTTGAGACTGGGTTAATACTCAGTGTTATCTTAATCTTGACAGCAAATAAGACCGAAAAATAAGATTATATGAAATGATAACAGAAATATAATGAACAGATATCCCTTATTGGCTTATTTTGTTTACTTTGGAAGAACGTAATTGATTTTTGGGTCAACGTAAATAGAATATTCGTTGCAGCTGCCTTTTATTTGTTATTTCCTAAAGAATAATGTTGTAGAGTTTAATATTACAAGAAGCGTGATACCATTGTGACATGTTATGCCTTTTATTTTGCACGGAAGTTACACCAGTCTCGCCAGCGAGGACGATGGGTCGTTCGCATGCGATCTCAACGACGAGCATCACCCAACTGAGCTGAGTGGTGCATTGTGAATTTGGGAACCGGTGGTAAATCAGCCCGCTCTCTTAAGCGACAGCCCAAGCCGAGGCCGTGCCTCCCTGAGGTGCCTTTGAGCTCGTCGCTCCCCAGGTTGGAGTGCTATAAGCGCTCGCCTCCACTTAACTTTTGATGCTATATAGGCCATTTGTGGCCAACAGCGTCTATTTTTCCCAAAAAAAGTCTGTTCTCCAAATATCCGCATTTGAGTCGGGTCAGTAATTACTGAAGCTTTTGAAGATATTAAAGGAGAAGGAATTGAATTGTAATAAATAAAATTCAATTTTCAGATCTTTTTGACATTTTGGATCAATCAGTCAAAAGCTATGTGACCTAAGGGTAGTTCTTAGAAATTTCATTCTTTGACTAATTCATATGGCCAAAATTTAATTTTACTTTAAGCTCTGTAACACATGTTTATTTATAAATAGGTATACCAAATAACATAAATTTGAATGAGGGACTCGTTTTTATAAAGTAGTTTTCAATATATCGAGGTTCAAATGTTTTGTGCCCATATGAATCAGAATTTTTACAGATGAATCAGAAACAGAAATAAAATTGAAAAACTTTATGAAGATGGGCTCTGTTTTAAGAAATTAATCATAATATAACAACAACAATAATCTATTTTTATGAAGTCAAATGAAAAAAAAACATATCACGGGAGGTGAATTCAACAAAAAATAAATAATTATAATACTAGCCCTTGTTTCTATTCCACTTTTGGGCACGTGACTCCCCTCAAGATGAAGGGGCTTAGACCATAGTCCACCAAACTGGCCAAGTGCAGGTTGGCGGACATCACTTCTTTTTGCTTCCTCAGACATACAGGTTTCGTCACGATGTTTCTCCCAACACCGAAAGCTAGTAACAATCGCACAAAGACGATTCGCACTTGATTAATTAAAGAAATCAGAGGTGAAAGCCGAGATTCGAACCTGCACATCTTGTTTCCAATGCAAGCGCTCGCCTACTTCAAATAAATTCAAAACAAAACATTTTTGAAACTCCAGTATATAATAATTCTTGTGTTTTAGGGGAAAGAAAAAGAATATTGTAATACGACAGAAATTTCAACTACCTACTGCTAATAATTGCCTACAACTCATCAATCCTGTTTATTTTACTTATTCATTTACTTAGCTATAAGTAATGTTTCATAATTCAAAAATCACAGATGTACAAACTTATTTTGATAATGTCTTAATTATTGATTAGAATAAACAATCACATTGGTATATTTATCATACTAAATTATTATATAAGTACAGATTTTGTCTTATGAACAAATGGATTTTTGTGATTGTTAATATGGAAGAATAATGTGTGGATTTTTATTTTTACTATTATATATAATAATTATTAATTCTTAACTAAGTGTATGGGGAGACCTTTTCCCAGCAGTGTGACACTACAAGTTAAAAAAAATGTTCTCTACTAAGACTAAGTGGTCGGCCACACTGCAGGCCTAGCGCGGCGGCGGCGGCGGGCGCGAAATATCAAACATATGAAACCGCCGCTTGCGGCCACACTGAAGTGACTTAGGCGGGAGCCTAGCGCGACCGGCTTGAGCGAGTTAGCGGGCGTACTTTTCAAACGTTCCTATCCGCTCGTTCTGGCCACACTGCGGGCCTAGTCAACAAGCGACCGATCGCGCGGCTGGCGGGGTATCAAACCATTTCGGTTTTGTCGCTCGTTTTAATTATTTTTTTATTATTAAATAACTTTAAATACATGTATAAAAAAGGTTTTTTTGGACATTTGAAATTGTAAGTGTATATGTATATTGTTGATGTTCCTTAATAAATAAAATAAACTTTTTTGACTACAATTTCAATTCTT
The DNA here is from genome assembly GCA_911728495.1 of Furcula furcula. Lineage (NCBI taxonomy): Eukaryota > Metazoa > Arthropoda > Insecta > Lepidoptera > Notodontidae > Furcula > Furcula furcula. The sequence continues at coordinate 8,430,464 of OU452254.1, read as the reverse complement.
AACATATATTTTTTTTATCTCCATTCATTTAACTGTTTTTAGTTATTTCGTGCGCATCCAGCACACCATCTCTTATGATCAACGCCTACAATCTCAGGATTGGCCTATCCAGTAAAAAAATACAGAATCCTCATAAAAGGTTTGCGACACCTGCAATAAGTGTTATCGCCACAACAGCCCGCGCGTCACTGTGGCCACCCTCAGCGCCCGCCGCCGCGCCCGCGCTTGGCTCAAGTCACCGCGCGTTCACTGTGGCCAACCACTAAGACGTATAAAAAGTATCATTATGTAGAATAAGTTTATACTATTGTGATTTTTGAATAATTCCAAAGTTCATGGGTAAATGAATTTATATATATACTTAATAAATAAGACTAGAATTACTGATTTGTCCACGATCAAAAATTGGACAAGGAGAATTAGGCAATAAAAGCGCTCCTTTCGTGCTGGTGGGCAAAAACTAATTTATTTTATAAAAAATAAAATAAAAATAATATCTTGGGACAATCCACACACGGTCATCCGATCCCAAACTAGGCAGAGCCTGTACTATGGAAACCAGACAACTGATACTAATACTTATACACTTTTTTTGTAAATACATACTTAAATAGATAAACAACACCCAGGCACTTGGTGGGAATCGAACCCACGACCCATCGGATAGCAGGCAAGGTGTCTGACCACTAGACCAACGGGCCCGTCAAATCGTCGTTATGATTTAAATGGGGTATTATCCATATGAATCGGCACAGATGAGTCACGATTATGCCTAAAATCATGCATTACTCATCTTAAATACAGAATTGAGTAATTGCTTTTTTCTACACGAATACATAACCCAAAAGCATTACTCGAAACTCAGATTAAAGTTTTAAAACAATAAAATAAATTTTATAAAGTAGGCATTGTAATCACAATGACACCTGAACCAAGCACAGATAAATCAGATGTTAAGCTTCGTAACACCGGAATTTAAGCCAACCAGCTGCAAATTCGCCTTCTAGCTCATCCTTTGCACGACTGGCTTCTCCCCGCGCGGGAAGCCAGGCCCTCATTATTATTACCTGACCAGGTACGACCAAGGGAAGCATAAGCCATATTAATAAGTATTATACGCCGGACACTTCTTATTTATTTTTTTATAAACAAAATAACGTAGTTATAGCCAATACACATTTTTTTGTAAAAGGACAATTCATTACCTTTCGATTAAATTATAATTAATATTGATGTATCAAAGGGAAAATGCGACATCGACCATTTTGTTCCGGAAAATGGCAAACGGACACTATATCTGAATCAGAAGAACAGACTTCAAATATTTTTATTTTATACATAGATAGCAATTATTTCAAAAATATAATTTGTCCCAGTTAGGTATAAAGCGAATCTGTACAAATAAAAAATTACATGCTGTTTTGTTCGTTGGTTACAGAAATATACCCACAGACATCAAAAATTTAGTCTCTGAAGAACTACCCATAAACCAAAATAAAAATGTGAAAATAATACCGTTTCATGTGATACTCTACTTAAATAGTAGTCTCACTTTGAAATTTTGATGACCTATTTCGACCCCCATTGAATAGAAATTAAAAGAAAAAAAAATATATTTATATTTACGATGAGGTTGGGTAATTGAGATCTATAATAGATCCAACCGTTTATTATATTTTTTTTTCTTTTTTGTTTATATATATATATTTTCTTTTTTTGAACTTTTAAAAGTGAACTTTTGCGTAACATGACGCAGTTACGTTCTATTGGTGCTGTCAAAAAGAAAATAAACGGTTGGACGCTCTATAATAACTACTAAATATAACAGACAGGCAGGCGAAGTGGCACCATAAAGGCTCCTGTTTTTCCTTTTAGGAACTCTAAAAACAAATATCTACAAAAATACAAAATAAAATTTGTGCAGTACCTACAGTACAAGAATTAATTACTAAGAGCAGCGGTATATATTAAACAAAATAAACCTTTTTGGGGGTCAATACATTTTACACCGTAGTTGATAACATACTGCGTGCCTTTAGTACTTTATTGGGCCCAGTATAATCCACCGGTATATCAGTGTAAATTGTGTGTAAACGTCCCTTAAATCCGACACGTTAAGCCGACAATAAACGCTTAATTGAATTGCTGACAATGCAATTAACGTGATGTAATTGAAACAGTCGTTACAACATATTTCAGAGCGAAGTTACGCTTCGTGTATAAAAAGCTGTCATAAAGATAATAGGGTTGAACGCTCTTGATTACTGCGGGCTTGATTTTAACAGTGTGTGTGTGTGTGTGTGTGTGTTTTATTTTATTAATTTTATTTATTTCTAATGTATAGTATATAAAAATATTATCTTTCTCCATACAAACTATAATTGTGCCAAATTTATCACCGTCCACGTTATTTTCATTTGTACCTCACAAAGCTTTTGCTTCACGTATTAATATAATAATAATAAATGACGGGTCCGTTGGTCTAGTGGTCAGACACCCTGCCTGCTAACCGATCGGTCGTGGGTTCGATTCCCGCCAAGTGTCTGGGTGTAGTTTATCTATTTAAGTATGTATTTACAAAAAAAAAGTATATAAGTATTAGTATCAGTTGTCTGGTTTCCATAGTACAGGCTCTGCCTAGTTTGGGATCGGATGACCGTGTGTGGAATGTCCCAAGATATTATTTATTATTATTAAATTGCTTACTGGACCCCGTGGGGTGTCCGGGTAAGAATAGCACCCTCCCATCTCCTCCCGTTGGGTATCCGTAAGAGGTGACTAGGGGAACACGAAGACGGGCAGCAGCGTCTTTTTATTATTTACCTTCCATCGACACTGCGATCCCCAAGCCGCCTTGCCAAGCGTGGGGGATTATGACAATTAGACGGCCCGTTGGTCTAGTGGTTAGACACCCTGGCTGCTAACCGATGGGTCGTGGGTTCGATTCCCACCAAGTGTCTGGGTGTTATTTATCTATATAAGTATGTATAAAAAGTATTAGTATCTGTTGTCTGGTTTCCATAGTACAGGCTCTGCCTAGTTTGGGATCGGATGACCGTGTGTGGAATATCCCAAGATATTATTATTAAGGTATTATTATAATCCCTCTCTTCTAAGGGGGAGGCCTGTTTTCAGCAGTGGATGTTATTCGGCTGCTGATGATATTGCTTACACAGAGAGGTACACTCTCTGATCCTTTTCACACAATTAGTTCTACATTCTCTCATGTTTCTCCTTTCTCTCCATGTTCATCACAGCCTAGGAACAAAACGCTAACCGATGGTAGTGTCATTGAACTCCGATCTTCTGCAAGTAACATAACTTCACTATGAGCATTAGGAAAATATACAAAAGACATACTTGTCCTGTCATCATCATCACCATCAGCCAAAATATGTCCACTGCTAAGCAAAAGTCCAATGGGGCGTAGTAGCCATAAACGCCACACATACCAGGTGCCTTGGAAATCACAGTATAGGTGGTAGTTAATCCAATAGGAAGACGCTGTTGCTCGTCTTCTTGTTTTCTTTTAGTCGCCTGTTACGGCACCTAACTGGAAGAGATAGGTGGATGCTTTTCTTAGCCGGATGGAAACTCCACGGGCAACGTATTTTGTATATTTTCCAAAAAGTCATATTAATTTACCGCAGCAACGTGCACTAAACCTTAATTACGGTTGTCAACAGTATCAAATTCTCCATTTAAAATTTATTAAACAAGCATATTAACGTTAAGCACATTATAATCAAATTACAAAACACAATTAATTCAGTCGTGCTTTTGTGTATAAACAAACAGTTTAGCTTTCGTCGTTTTTAATTAATCGCTCCCGAGGGCCAGTGGAGCTTAGTGGAGATTCGCCAAGGGGTCAAGGTGAAACGCTAAAGCGACTGGAGATAAATTACGTGTAAGTACCTGGCTGCATTAACTTAATTTTGAATATTCACTGAATAACAAATTGAAATTACACAACTACATCAGAAGTGGGATAGTATTTTTGAGTGTACGTATGGTTAACTCAGAAGTGAAATAAGATTTAGATTGTTTATAAGGCTATATTGTTGTCATGCTCTGTGATCTAAGCGAAATGGATTTCATTAAATTATGAGGTGTCATTAGATTGGTATTAATACTAGTGGAAGTGACAGAATATCCAAATTTTGCCTTGTATACCTACCGATCCTATTACCCTGGGGCCTTACCATGAACTCTTATAGTAGGGTAGTTTGACAAGTAAACTGACCTGCCTAACAAATTAGTACCATGGGTACACTAATTAGCGTGGCAATAATATTGCCACGCTACGTGACCTGGGTGACGTGATGGTAGCCTGCTAGTTAGTGCGCTCATGGCAAGTACACAGTTCACTTTTCGTGTTAAACTGCCCTGTTATAAGAGTTCTTGATAAGGCCCCTAATGCGTGGCATGGTAATGGTGGCGATGCGACAGCCGCGTTTAGTAGGTAAAAATCTCATATCCCCGGTCGAGCCCCACAGCTCCCGGGGACATTTTGAAGGTTTCACCAGCGAAAAAAAAATGTCTGACCTGACTTTTACTCTCCTAAATCAAGACCGCATGGATATTGCACGTACCATTAAAAGGATCAGATGGAACATACCAACGGACCCTTTTTTTGTTGACTTGGGGAAACCTTTAAACGGTCGCCGGGACCATGTGGAGAGGTCAACCTAGGTATGTTGGAAGCTTAACCTTCGGAGTCGCTGGACGTTCGGGGTGTGGGCCCTTTGAACGTCCATTGAGTACGGCGGCGACTCCGAGGAGGACGGCGGCGGGGTTGCGACCCCCGTCCCCGTGAGCACCGTGACAAGTTCCCGGGGGGCTGCAATGCGCCCCCCGGCGGCAGGCTCAATGGCAAGGCACTGAGGGGCCCCTGGTGCAGATCCCACCGGAGAGCCCTGGGGACCCTTCTCATGTGCCGATGCAACAGCCGCGGGGGTTTTAGTGGGTAAGAATCCCACATACCCCGGTCGAGCCCCACAGCTCCCGGGGATCTTTGGAAGATCTCCCCCGCGTCAAAAAAAAAAAGGTATGTTGGAAGCTTACCCACTGCAACCAACGCGCCTAGGTGCCTGTCGTATAGTAACATGAGTGGGGTGATCTGCGCTCTCCGGTGGGATCTGCACCAGGTACCCCTCAGTGCCTTGCCTTTGAGCTCGCCGCCGGGGAGCGCATTATAGCTTTGCGGGTACGGGATTTATACAGTAAAATGTTACTATATATTATCGTCAAGTTCCCAGCATAATCTATACATATAATAAAATCGTAGAAAAGTAAAAACTGTACATTGAATATTTTTTGAAAATTTTTATTGCTACGTGTTCTAGGAACGATACTGATTCCGAATATATGATTTTTAGAATTTTTGTCTGTCTGTATGCCTGTGGCTTTGTGTAGACTTGACGTCAAAACCGCTGAACAGATTTAGTTGCTATTTGGCAAAAATATTTATTGATAACCTAGAAAAATTATAGGATATAAATTATCTCGCTATTTGTTACGGGGAATGAGCAGTGTCGAAATATGTACTTTTTCTACTAAAATTTGCCGTGAAATTATTTTGTGTTGAAGATTTGTGCACATACTGTTCAACAGACTTAGTTGATATTTAACGGACATGTTTACTATAGACCTGATCAGACTTAAATATAAGTAATATCAAGCTATTTGTTACAGGGAATGAGCAATATTGTAATAAGCACTTCTTCATCTTAATTTTTCCGCGAAATTGTAAAAAAACTAGAGTAACAATAAGAATAAGAATAGAGTTACAATATAACAGAATAATTGTGGATTTAAACTCCAAAATTAAAATCATTACGCTATATTAACATAAGGAGCTAACCAGTAACTATCTATAATGCTACATAAGCAAGGGAATTTCGAGATGTATCCTAACGGCTGATACAGCGTAGCGGTTGAACGGTCTTCCGACATTTTTGTGTTTCCGGGTTCGATCCCGGATGAACTCTTCTTTTTTTTCCTTTTTATTTTACTTTTCATAGTACTATTACGACATATCGGTACATTACGAGGTACTTCTACAACTTAAATCGATAGGTATTGCTTTCAATTTTTAATAAAATAAATTAAAATGTTCATTTTTTGAATAGTCTCAGTTAGATTATAAAATATGAGTTCCCACTGCTGCATCTCGATTTAAAGAAAGTAAGTAACCAAGTAAGGAAATTGTAAGTTATAAGCGATTGGGAACGCTACAATGAAGCTTGCGCCTGTAACATTTCCTCACAAGGACAAGCACCTTCTGTTTTGCTAAGCGGTACACACTGTTTACCTATTTATCGATTCCTTGGTAACAGTGGCGAGTGTGAAGCTTAACTCAGTTATGATCGAAAGCGCCACGGTCAATTGCATGTCTTAGTGAAAGGAATGGTCAATCACCAAAATATCTTAGATTGTTGGCCAGGTTGCGCCCGTTAAACTGAATATAATATTTTGCCATTTGAAGAGGCTCTTTCCGCGCACTTCAGTTCATAGTTTTCCCTGTCAACGTGAGCACCATAGTGCCGCAGCACAGCATTATTATCGCCATACGCGTGTCAGTCGACGCTACTGGGGTTCTATCTGTTACAAGAACGTGACAATGACGTGTCCAGTTCAAATGGTCTAAGGCCCTCTGCGTTATACTCAGTCTAAACAGAATACGTTGCAGATTATATACCTACTGCCAATGTCTATAGTATAGACATAGGCAGTAGTCATCTGATGTGCACAGTATTAGACTCTTTACCGTGGACATCATATGATGAATCCAAGTATCGTCGTTCAGATGGCTAACCTTAGTGAAAGTTGAAGAAGAGAAGTGGTCGAGAAAGTTAGGAGTGGGTTTATATCTACATACATAGGTATGTTACTTATTAACTTCACTGACCATGAAAAAAGAGAGAGGAGCTCAAAAGCATGAGTTATACGTTTCGCTAACGTATACAAGAACATTTGGAAATTTCAAAAGTCTGTAGTGTTTTAAGAGGTCAGCATCCCAATTTATTAATTCACCTTTCAAATGACACACACGCAAAGTTTAATTAAAAGTTCAAGCTACCCTTAGGCATCTGACCTGGCTTATCGACTGCTGTCTAGCTGACAACTTGGACTGACTTTTTACTTAGGTACCCGCCGAACCATGAAAATGCTCAGTTCAAATGATACCGTAACGGTCACCCATCTAAGGAATGACGTTTCTTAACCAACTGATCGTTTGCGAACAGTGATAATAACTGGCTACGAACATGCCAATTTTTCTGTAAGCGTATGGTTCTCAAATCAAAAAGTTGCAGGGACAGACACTGAAGGCTGCATATCGGTCGAACTGGGTCGAATGGCTCCAGTTACTCTTAGTGGTCGCTAGATGTTTGGGATGTGGACCTTAGACGTTCATCGAGTACGGCGGCGGTGACTCGGAGGACGGCGGCGAGGTTGCGAATCCCGTCCCCGTCAACACTTTGACAGGTACCCGGGGGTAATATGCTCCCCGGTAGCAAGCTCAAAGGCAAGGTACTGAGGGGCACCTTGTACAAATCTCATCGATTGATCCCCCACAGTATCTCAGGGACCTTTAAGATGTTTGAGGGTTTGAGGTTTTGAAGGAAAAAAGGCAGCTCGAACTTCATGTAACAGAGCGGATTCGGAACATAGCAAGAGGCCCGGGCGCAGAAGGCGGACCATTTTATTTTTTGACGCGGGTAAACTTTCAAAAGGTTCGCGGGAGCTGTAGGGCTCGACCGGTGTATATGGGATTCTTACCCACTAAAACCCCCGCTGTAGTCGCATCGGCACATGAGAGGGGCCCCAGGGCTCTCCGGTGTGATCTGCTCCAGGGTAACCCCTCAGTGCCTTGCCTTGCACCAGCCCGCCGCCGGGGTCGCATTGTAGCCCCCGAGAACCTGTCACGGTGCTCAGGAGGACGAGGGACGCAACCCCGCCGCCTTCCGCCTCGGAGTCGCCGCCGTACTCAATGGACGTCCTGGGGCCCACACCCCGAACGTTCCGCGACTCTGAAGGGCAAAAGGCGGACCAAAGCCAACCTTATGCCCCCGTATCGAGAATGTGCAGAAAGCAGGAACGAGGGGGAACTGCTGCCTGTGCACCACTATATTACACTTTCGCTAATATGGCGTGCTAAAGTATTCCGGCATGCCACCTGATGAGATTCTGCGGGCCTTTTATAGCAACAGGCAGGTCCGTGGGCTTTACTTACACCCACGGAAGATGATGGGCTGGCCAGCCGCTGGTGGGACTCGAAATTGTATACAGATAGACACGTTTCCGGTGCCCATCAACATAGCGGAATTTGGACACGAAGGGTTTGAGTCAGTAGGAGTCATACTGAACCCACACTGTCACTCCCGTGATGGTATGGGCAACCCTTGGGATTTCTCCACGTTAAAAAAAGGAATGGCTTAAGTTGAATCAAGCCAAGGCCTTGGCTCACCCCAAGGTGAGGTTTAAACGAGCGCCTTACGGTGTACCACTTGCTTGCTTGGCAATGACGTTAACATTGCTTGAGTTCATCAAAAATACAGGCTGCGGGCAAAGCCGCGGGTACTGCTAGTAGGTCTTAAAATTGCACAAAATGATTATTCAATGAACACAATGAACATTAACATTGGAACAGTTTGGTTTAATACACGAACAAACACACAAAAGCCAACAGAATTTCGTTTGAAATTCCTACAATCTGTAGCTTTAGCGTGAAAAAGCTCAGCTATCTCTGCAATTAGGCGCTCGACGCTTCCACTTGGGGAGCCATACACATGTTAGAGATATCAACCTATTGAACATTCCCCATTCGTCGGGAGAAATCGGTGGGTATTCTAAAAATGTGTGTGCAAGTTAAACCTCGCGATCAGTAAGGCGTGTATACACGCTATAGATTATTTAAGTCTGTTTTTTTTTTATAAATGGAGTACACACCGCACGTTATGCCAAGCTGGTCTTGCACTAGCGAAAACATTGTAGGATAGCTACCAAAAGCTTTTTAGCTACCATGTATTGTGTGTGTCAAAATAAATATTTTTCTTCTTCTTCTTCATCATCTTTTTTTTTGTTCTGACGCTTCCTTTTTGTAGATCTTCTTTAAAAGTATAGAACACTTGTTATATAAATAATAATAATATTCTGGGACAATACACACACGCTCATCTGGTCCAGAAACCAGACAATTTATAATAATAAACATATACTATTTTTACGTTTACCAAAAAATGGTATAGTAAGTATTTATACTTACTTATATGGGTAAAAACACCCAGACACTTGGTGGGAATCGAACCAACATAGTTTTAATATTAGTTATAAATGAATACATTACAGTATTCTGACATAATAGAGCACATTTAAGTGAATGAGTAACACCCAACTCTCTAATAATAGACTCTCTACGTACTCTCTCGTAATAGTTAATCGGGAAGAAAGTTATCCGCAGTTTGCTGTGGGGCTATCGGCAGTTTGAACATGGCTACTTGCCAAATATACTAAAAAAAATTGATATTAATAGGGTCAGATAAGAAAACAAGTCGTAAATCGACTTCTAGTGTGAAAAATCGTAAACAATTGCCGATAAATCGAGAACTATATCAGCCAGCCAAGCTATCGGAGCTGTTTTGGAAATTCGCCCCAGGCAGAATATTCTCCTTTATTTCCCAAAAAGCGAGATATATTTTTATACATCGGCGGTCACTTTGATTTATAGTGCTGGCCATAAAAAATGACCCCGATACAGAGGTTTACATCGGAATTTAGTGAGATACAGATAAGTTAATACGACGCAATATTTTGCAGCCGCTTTGGATGGGTTTTTCGACATGTCAGGGTATCTTTACAGGAGAGATTATTAAGTGAGACGAGTAGTGACCTTTTGCGGGCTTGAAGAGGGTGCCTTGAAAAGTGACGGACGTTAAACTGGGGACTTATTGTGTTGGGACGAAACTCGATCTATCTAAAGCACCATCTTAGTTCTATTGAGTCGCAGATGGATGTTGATGCCGACCTCGGTTAAGATATAATGAGTTTTTTTTTTAATTTCTAATTAATTTACTAGGTGGCAGGTGGGAACCTGCAACCATAGGGATATGCAAGGAACCGCCGCAGTGTCAGATAATATTCGGCTGCCAAGCAGCAATGTGTAAACATTATTGTGTTCCGGTGTGAATCCGATGAAAAATTATAAGGGCATTAATATTAATAATACCAGCGCTTGTTTATCTCCTACTGTTGAGCACGGGCCTCCCCTCAAGATGAGGGGACTAGTTGGCAGACTTCACACGTCATTCGAAAGCTAGTTAGGCTTTCTCAGACATGCAGGTTGCCTCACGATGTTTTCCTTCACCAAGTAACAATCGCACAAAGACGATTCGCACATGATTAATTAAAGAAATCAGTTGCACCACCCGGGGTTCGAACCTGCGCACCTTGTATCTAAGACAAGCCCACTGAGCTGTTACCGCTTAAGGCATTCATCATTCATCCTTAGCATCTGATAGACCTCCACTGCTGAACAAAGGCCTTGGCGCTTGGCAGGCGGCTTGGGGCAGTTGGTGAAATTACAGGAAACAAGATTTAATATTTAATGTATTTAGGATCATCAATACGCTAGTGATTCTTCTGGTATTGCTAGCTACGTGCGGTGACTGCTTTCCATCCGGCGGGCCGCAAGTTGATTTCATAAAAAACCTTTTCTCGTTATGCAAAATATTATCACAGTCAGTAGTTGCTATCAAAACCGTAAATAAATTACTTATGCATATTTTCCTATCATAATCCAGTAATCACTAATTTCCGAAATAAAAATACGTCACCATCACATATCAGCCACGAGTCGTCCACTGCTGAACCTATGTTCAGCCATATGCTATGCTAGGCCTATCCCATATTCTTCCATTGCGGCCGATGTTGTGCTGCCTGTATCCAACGGCTCAATGCTACCTTAAAGAGTCGTCTGTCTATCTAGTAGGAGGCCGTCCGAGACTGCGTTTTCTAGTCCTTGATCGCCACTCGAGAACCTTTCTTCGGTTGGTAGGTCTCCGGACTATATGACCTGCCCATTGCCACTTCAACTTACTAACTACTAGAGCTATGTCGGTTACTTTAGTTCTTCTACGGATTTCCTCGTTCCGGATTTTATCACGCAGAGAGAAAATAACAATACGTACCTTATTAAAAAGCACTACAGCAAAACGCCAAAATTCCCCGTGAGGTGTCTGAGTAAGAATAGCACCCTCCCATCTCCTCCCGTTGGGTGGCCGTAAAGACTAATGGAAAACAAGAGAACGGGCAGCAGCGTCCTTCTATTGGATTACCTACCACCGCGATCACCAAGATGCCTGCCAAGCGTGGGGATTATGGCAACCCCTCCCTTCTAACGTGTTTTTCGGATGCTGGTGATAATGATGACAACAAATCGTCACAAAAAGAAGCAATTTTAAAAAAAAAAAAACATTGTGTTCATAAAAAGATGGAAAAAAATACACATCTCAACCAATTACTCATGACAAAACATGTTACGCTAATTATAACAGAAGAAAACAACATCATCTCTGCGCAGTGTTTTGTGTCTGTTTTGTTTCTTTTTGTGCCGTAATATGAACCAACAGTTACCTACAATGTTTTGTACAAAATTCCTTTTGCAAGCGTAGCAACGTTGAATGTATAAGGATTTTTGAATTTTTAGAATTTTTCTATTGGTACATGCGAAAACAGAAGTAATTTTTTTGTACTTCTTTATTCTCTTAACCTTCAGTGGTTGCCTGGTATGCTGGTATGATTATAAGGTCGCCCATTTTGACACTTACTGAACTTGCTTAGGTATCCGGACCTAGTGATTGTGACATTCATTGTACTTATCTGTAAAATTCTTGCTTTTATGTATTTTCATATGCTAGAATAATAAAAAAATATTAATCTATCTCAAAAAGAACAAAGCAGTTTATAAAAATTGCTGTTAGATAAGGATACAGGATAAGTTTATATTATGTAATTATAGAGTTTATCAAGTTGTCTACCATTATTTTTAAAGTTTTTCTATTCTATGTCGTACGTATCAGTCATCCCATCGATTTTAGTTTTGATTTAGACGATTCGATTCTAAGTTTAAAGGAAGAATACAGTGCACTTATGTCTGCGTTAGCACTTATGCAAGTGCGCGTGTGTCTGCGTATATAAGTACCTACTTACGCAGATAAATAAGTACTTATGCAGACACACGTACGGTTCAGTAAGTACTTGCAAAATAATATCGGCCGTTTGTGACCTTATCGGTCAGGCCCCTAATTATCTATAACCACTTGCTTCCGCGCTTAAGTTTTGCCATGCAAAAACCAGGTCGATATCGCATATACAGGGAATGTCCCAGAACTGGGGTAACAAGCCGGTAATGAGGCAATATGTAACCCACAAGCAATCAAATTGTGAAATAAAATTATGAAAAAAGTCAACAGTCTTGGTGCAGTGAACTCGATAAATTTGTTCGTAATTTAACCGAAAATTGATGAATTTCTTATTGATTAAGGCAGGTACGCAATCAATAAAAAACAGTGGCTCATTAGGAGTAGGCATGATGACACAGGGTTGCGTAGAAACAGTTTCAAGACGATTTATATAATTATTTTCCGTAATTCAAAAATTGATTTTTGCCGTTTTTATATTTTTGCGGGATCTATACCATCAACATTATACATAACTTTTGGCTTGATATACCCTTTCCGGGACACCCAGTAGAATAATATTTAATGTTTTGTATGTTATTCCGGTAATTGTACACGCCATTAATAAATTCAGAACAAAGTAAGTTTAATCTATACTTATAATAAAACTGTAACAGGTCCAATTCTGTACATTGAAGATATTTTGAAAATTATATTTGGAGGGCATTCTATAACCGATACTGAGGCCGAAAATGTATTTTTTTTATTTTTGTCTGTCTGTCTGTCTGTCTGTCTGTCTGTCTGTACCACGGCTGAGCATCACGTCGAAACTACTGAATGGATTCAAATGAAACTTGGCATGATTTGAGATCTTACTACGAGGTAGGACATAGGATACTTTTTATCCCGTAATCTAGCACGGTTCTTTCGGGAGAGGGGATTAAAGTCAAAATGGGTACTTGGTTATACGCTTGGTCAGATTTTATCAATTTTTCTTTTTAATATAATAAATATTAGTAAGGGAACACTCATAGAGAGTTGTTATCAAGGTTTTGTAATCGATCGGGTTAAGCAACGTTAGGTAAGGTCATTAAATAGATGGGTGACCGTTTAACGCCATTTGAACTAAACGGGTCCGTGCTTCGGAGAGCAAGTAAAAAGTAGGTCCCAGTTTATAACCGTCTATAAAAAAGGAGGTTATGTATTCGATGCTAATGTCTGTTATTAAAAGTTTAGTTAACGTAAAAATAGCGCAGGCAGAGCTGCGTGGGTCAGCTAGTGTAATGATATAAACGTAGTATGCGCGTAAATAAAAGACAAAATTATTATTTCTATTATTGTAAAATGCACATAGAATCCTTCACAAAATTATATTTAAATACTAAACATGCCGCTTTGTATAAATAATTACGCAGCTCAAGCCGTTATGCTTTAAAATGTTAAATCGCCATTTCTTTCCCGCTTTTGGTAAAACAATTATCTTAAGTAGACTAAAAAACGTTTTAATTACAGCCAGCAAGATGTGTTTATGCGGTGGTTATGGTATTTAAGCAGCACCATTTGAAGGGAATTACACAGAATCCCCACTTAAGTCACAGCTCCGTGTTTCGCTTTATAATGGAAATGCAGGATAATGCTTGGATGAGAATGGCTTACTTGACAACTGCTGAGCGCGAAAAATAACGAAGGACCACAAAAGAATATTATTTCAATTAGATTTGCAAGTTATAAAATTTAAAAATAGACTCGTCATAATCCCTTAACGATGTCCATTAAGAAATTTAATGTAATACGAAGATTTAAAAGTGAAATATACCTTATAAAAGTTACCATAAAATTCTATTTCACAACCGTATAAACGATCAAACTTATCTAGCGGCAAGATGTTCAATTTCAAAAATAATAGAGACGCCCAGTAACAATGGTGAACTAAAATTACCATAACGAAATTATCTAATTAAGAAAAGCACGAAGGGTGGAGGAAAAAGATATCAGACCCGACGCGAATGTAGTCCGGCAAAACAAAAGCTAACCGCCTCTAATGAGTGCTCGTTAAGATAATAATTTCCTCGTTGAAGGAAGTTCTGGTCCAATAAATCATTTCGAGTTTTTTACTACCAAGTAATTTCTGGTGAAGAAAAAATATTATGTACTAGGGTTTATAAAACGAGATAGACCTTTATCTTACACTTAATTATAGAAGAGAGTGTATTGATGTGTGATACAGGAAATTGTAATAAAGAGGCCAGAAACTAGTTGACAGCTTACAAATCAACCTCTTACTAGAAAGACTACTTGGGCAAAAGACTGTCCAGATCATCAGACACATCAGTGTGAAATTTTGTGCCGCAAAGTTTTGCAAAGCAAGCGGTTTCCCTCTGCACCATGGAGGCTACGAGACATAACATATGTCTGATGTCAACTTTTTTTAAATAGTTATATGTATGTGTCACTTATCAGGTATCCAAGTTTGGCTTCCCCATGCTGTATCCGAACAAGAGTAGCACCCTCCCATCTCAAGACGGGCAGCAGCGTCTTTTGTTTAATATCTATCTCCACGTATACTTTCATCCCCAAGATGCTGTCTCTGCTCTCACTAAGGTATCTGATGATATTCGCTTAGGGATGTCAAATCAACAGTTGACTGTACTTGTTCTCCTTGATTTTAGTAGCGCCTTTAACACTGTTGACTTTGACATCCTTCTGGCAATGCTTCGTTCTCTTTCCGTTTCGGACACTGTAGTTGAGTGGCTTCGCAGTTACTTGTTCGGGCGTCGGCAATGTATCCGCGCTGATGATAAATGCTCACGCTTCTGCGACGTTCCTGCCGGCGTTCCTCAAGGTGGCGTCCTTTCTCCACTCCTCTTATCCATATTCATCAATTTTCTTACTCCTCTCCTCTCTTCCCGGTTTCACTTATACGCTGATGATTTGCAAATATACGCCCAAGCTCCTGTGGATGATATTAATACTGCGGTTGCTAAACTTAATGTTGATCTTGCGACTATCCATCACTGGAGTCATTCTCATGGTCTTTCTGTCAACCCTAATAAGTCGCAAGTGATCGTCATTGGTGGTTCTAGGCAGATGTCCAAAGTAAAGTATGCCAATCTCCCTCCAGTTATTTATAATGGTATCACTTTTACTTACAGCAAGGTTGTCAAAAACCTTGGTGTACTCTTTGACAGCACTCTTTCCTGGTCTGATCATATCTCTGAGACTAGTCGTAAAATTTTTGCAGCTTATGCGTCGCTTGAAAGGTGGAAAAATCTGCTCCCCGTGAGGACAAAGGTTGAACTTGCGCAATCCTTGCTTCTTCCTATTTTAGATTATGGTGATGTTTGTCTCATTGACCTTAACGAGGATTTATTGAACAAACTCCAGCGCCTTCAGAACCTGTGTATTAGATTTATTTATGGGCTGCGCAAGTTTGACCACGTATCTGAGTACAGGAGTAAATTGAAATGGTTGCCCATTCGTTTGCGGCATGATGAACATGTTCTGATCCTATTGTATAAAGTTCTGTATAACCCGCTTTCCCCTTCCTACCTTAAGGAACGTTTCCAATTTCTCGGAGCTAGTCATAATGTTAATTTTCGTTCCAAAACGGATAATGTGCTAAAGGCTCCTTTTACTCAATCTGGCTATTACGGGGACTCTTTTACTATTAGAGCTACGCATTTGTGGAATGATCTTCCTCCTTATGTCCGGCATTCCAAGTCTCTGCCTATCTTTCGGAACAACCTGCATAAGCATCTTCTTGCTAAATCCCTAGTGAGCAACTAACATCTTACCTGTACATTGTGAACTATTAGGTACATGTTTATTTATATATATATATATTATATGTACCATAAATAATACCAGTCCTTGTTGTATATAATGTAAATAAAGGTATTTTTTTGTGAAATAGGTATTTTATAATTATAGTATCTTATATAATATATATATTCATTTAAATATGTATTAGTATATAATAATATTTTTATAGATGCATAATGTGTTGTTAATATATTATTTATGGTTTGTCTACTTTGTATTATTACTGTGCACTATACTGCAGTTTTATTTTAGTACTAGCTGACCCGCGCAGCTCCACCCGCGTTTTAATTACATTTTGCTCCCCTTTTCTCCCTACTTCCTTGATTTATCTCTCTCCATCTCTCTCTCTTATAAGAAAAATCTAATTCTATGCTCTTTCTCTCCCCTCCCGCTTTGGTCCCCGTCACACTTCCCCACTTCCTCTCCCCGTCGTCCTCTCTGAACGCTCTCCCTCCTCTCTCTTCTCCCAACTTGCTCCCTCTCACCCCCCCCCCCCCTTGCTCCACCTAACTCCTCCGATTACTCACTCCATTACCCTCCCCTCTCCCTCTCTTGCACCCTCCTCGCG
Organism: Furcula furcula; assembly: GCA_911728495.1. NCBI lineage: Eukaryota > Metazoa > Arthropoda > Insecta > Lepidoptera > Notodontidae > Furcula > Furcula furcula. Next base: position 8,413,895 of record OU452254.1, on the reverse strand, counting down.
TTCTATATATCCTCGTCAATCATGGTATCAGCGGCACAAAATATACTTAATAACCTATTCTCATACCTACCCGCAAAATTTCATACATATCGGTTCACCCATCTATTTAAAGACCTTGCCTTATGTTGCTTAACCTTAACCTAGCGGCATGAAATATAGTTTACGACCTATTCTCAGACCTACCCGATATGCACACAAAATTTCATACAAATCGGTTCACCCATCTATTTAATGACCTTGCCTTATGTTGCTTAACCTTAACCTAGCGGTATGAAATATACTGTATGACCTATTCTCAGACCTACCCGATATGCACACTTTCATACAAATCGGTTCACCCATCTATTTAATGACCTTACCTAACGTTGCTTAACCTTAACCTACCGGGATAAAAAGTATCCTATGTCCGTTTCCTGGTTCTTAGCTACCTCCCCACCAATTTTCAGCCGCATCGGTTAGGCCGTTCCTGAGTGATAAATAGTGTAACTAACACGACTTTCTTTTATTTAGCTAGATTATAGTTCTATAGTGATTGTATGTTCAATTTCACCGATAGATGGCGCTGTTCATAATTGTAAATCACGCAAACATCGTAAATTACTGTCTAAATATTCGATAATGAAAGTTTCCACTGTTTCGCATCTTTTATTGTTGCGAGTGTGCTACAATACCTATACACTACCTGGACTTGGGGAGTTTCATTAAAATTTCATGAACGACAGATTTTACAGATTTTAACTTTTCAAAGATATAATGTCATATTGCTATCAGCAAAGTACTTAGAACAATACAGAAATCGAATGAAAATTTCCTGGGTGTACCGGACCGGCTTACCGCTTACAAAAATTGACCCTTCGCCACTGCCATATCTTATGCAAACTAAATGTCTGCTCAGTCCCTATTGTATATAGCGTAATAATACATATCTTAATGATTAACTGATCAGTCTATAATTACCCTATTCACATACAAAGGAAATTACGTGGTAATATCGATGGCTCCTACGTTAAGTATCGTATGTGCAAAACCCGCACTTTACAGGAGAGCGAATTTAAGATATTTTTCTACGCTTGTTCTTTAAATTTGAAGCTATTTGGCTGAAATTTGTACCAAACATAGAAAATGCCTTATTTTACCGAATAGTATGAAAACAAACGTTTAATAATTATTCGTTTTAGAGATATTGTTGTTACGCTTTTATACGATGGAAATCTGCAGTATAAAAATATCGTAAGTATTACTTACGATTACATACGCTGCAATTCAGTAAGCAGAAAATATCGTATATTTTACTTACGATGTTTTACATCGACATTAATTTGGCATTAAGAGACATACTATATTTTACTTTCTCCATATTAAATGAAATAGGTGATTAGGTCAACAAAATATTTAAATAATAAATAAAACAACTGAACTGAATCTAAATTACTTTTTTAAAATATTTTATTTAGAGGTCTGACAACAAAGTAGGTAACTCACTAGCTCTAATTCTCGCAGAAAAAATCAACACAATTAAAACAATAATAAAACTTACAAGCGTAATTACGATTGCCTGAAAATAATAATGCTCTTAATATTTCTTTGGTAAAATAAAATTTCTTACAAATACCTAAACAAACACTTTATTAGAGCGTATGATAAGCTTTATTATTGGACATAGAAAAACTTTTAAAATAGCTTTGACTATCATAAAATAATTACTTATAGTTAAAAAAAAACAGATACACATTATACCTTTAATAACAGTTAGACAACAAAAGTAAGAAATAAAAATGCGTACCGAAAAAAATAATAATAAAAAATTAACAGAATTAGTACAAACAAATCAACAGAACGGAACGAATTCTTTTTATAATATATAAATTCTTTTTAAGTAAGTTAAAACCTTATAATATAAATTCTAAAACAAAATCCTTAATCTGAATCATTCCGAGTCAATGTGTGCAGTTTGACTCCACTGGGAGGTTGGCGTAAAAATTGTGATGAATAGCTGGAATTACACCTCTTGTAACTCATTAAATCATCGTTTATTATTGAAATGAGTTGAACTAATTTTACGGATTATATCAACCTCAAGATACTGTTAGCTCTTTCTGTGTAGATCGACTAAGAATAATAATGATAAAACCTGAGGGTACCCTAAGACAATTATGACGTATAAGCAACTACTACCTCACTCCACCCGCGACCATGAATGCTGTAAAGTGTTCAAAACGTCGGGATATTAAAATAAAAAATAAACTGGGATATAATACATAAAATTATGTTCTTTTCAACGTTTGTTTCAATTTAGATATATGCAGCTTATTGTAAAGTAGGCCCACAACAACATCGCTTTCATTTCGTTGTCATTCGTCTGGTATTAGCTTTCTGAGATCTGTTAGATCATACTATATTACATGAAGTCTATTTGGATCTACAGAAAGTACGTTTAATTTCTTTATTTTTGTCCTCTGAACAGTGAACACCATCACCATGTTACGAGTATGTTGAATAGTTTGGAAATAACATGCGGAGTTGTATACTCGGACCTTGTAGCGACTATGGAACATTTTCGTGCTTTGAAGCCTTTCCGCCATACTTATTATTGGAAACAAGTTTAATAGTAGAAAGCTTAATATAGATCTCTTCAAATCTCATAACTTTCGTGGTGCCTTACAGGTGGACTAACAAGGGTTCGTGCACCTGTAAGAATCTTTCGTTCTGAGGTTATATCAATCCGTGTGATTGTTATTTGTCTCCCGCTTTGCAAAGGAGGGAAATAGAATTTATATTTCTTTTACTCCTCCTATATACTTTTATAATTATATTTGTTGCGGTTTCCAAGACGATTTTGCGTTTCCCCGGGACTCGCCGAGGGTCAAACCTCGGCGTCTTCACTGGTGACCACTGTAGATCCTGGCTGACATTCACAGTCGTGGGAATGAGTGGTGGGAGTAACCCCAAATTAAAATAAGTCCCACAACCGTCCTACATCTGTAGCAACTACTCCCACACTTTTCGACATAACATCTGAGAAACATTACATTATATAATATATAATACAGAAAATTACATTACCAACAAAAACATTCTCACAATCTGTGTCCAAAGGACTAACATTCACAGCCTGGATAAGGGATGAGGTGTTTGTATGATTCCCGGGTTATTTTTCTTAATAGAGTGGTCCTGAAATATATTTTCTGCACCATTGTCATTTTTTTCTGAATGAGGAGTGTTACTGTTTACGGTGGGTGGCGTGATAACTAGTACGGAACTATTAAAATCCAAGGTATAGGTCAAACTAGCTTCAAGTGTGGTTTTATTTAAATGTGGCATAAGCTGTGACTAAACTTGCATGGCACTTACTTCATCTTCTTCGAACTTCGATGGTTAAAAACTTCTAAATGTTATAAAATCTTCATCTGAAAAAAAAAACTTTATAAAGATGTTTATGTAAATCATACAGCAGTCATAGATCCTAGAAACTTAACACAAAGTATTTTAATAAGTAAATGTTTACCTACCAGAATTGTTATTTGTCAGTATTGGTAGTTTTTGAGAAATATCTTCTTCCGGCATCTAAGAAAGTGCTTCTATTTCCATTAAATGAGTCCCAGATGGCAATAGAGACTCAAAAATTTAAAAAAAAGTAACAAAAGACAGTACTTTTTTTGCAATTACCACGTAATTTATTGTATGTTAACCTTACCATATCCAATTCTGCAACGTAAATCAGCGTAAATAACACATACGATAAAAGTCAGATTTAAAAATACCACGTAAATAGTCGTACGTAGTACATACGATAAAATAATTGATTCGATTGGCAGCGTACAAAATCGTAAGTACTACATACGATATAATTTGATGACCAAAAAGCAACGTACTAAATTGTATTTGTTATATACGATATTTTTGACATAGTTTCGTAAAAAACTTAAACACTTAACAACAACGATACAATTCAACCCCAAAAGGAACATCACAGAGTCTTTGAGTTCTTGAATTATGTCTCAAATACGAACATGATTTATTTTGACTCATTATCAATCTTATATAGTGATTTAAATTAAGTAAATGGTAAAACGAATTCGTGCCGTGCGAGCGGAGCGTAATTCCCACGTACAAGCCGGTAAGTGATAGATACGATTCGCCGATCATCCGTACTCCCGTGCACCTTTACCCCGTATAATATAGCTAGAGTAAATACAATTATTTACGGCGCCCACAAAAATAACATACGCCTTTATACGGGAAAAAACTTTTTCATTTTTCACGTTTTGAAAATTCTGTTAATGGGATTAAAAAGTAAATAACACCTTAATTACGAATCAATGAAAACATGAAAATCATGTTTTTAGACATACGATACTTAACGTAGGAGCCATCGATATGTGCAAGTAATGTTTCACTGCTTAGCCCCTATGAAACATAGCGTGATGTTTTATATACCAATTTATACCTAGACTTCTACACAACACATCAATGAAAGTCCTATCAAAATCCATCCACGGGTTTTCAAATGATACCTGGACAAACAGAACGACAGACAGACAGACAGACAATAATTCCAAAAAAAATTGTTTTGGCCTCTATGTCGAAAGTATAGTATCCCCACATAGAAATTTTGGAAAAATATTCAATGTACAGAAAAAGTGCTCTTTGAGTTTTATTATAGTATAGATAGCTCCTTTTACAAAGGTTGTCTGGAAGAGATCGCTTTGAGCGATAAGACCGCCTTTGCTCACATTAAGTTATGTAACTGTTTCATGTATTGTTCAACAAAATGTGTGCAATAAAGTATTAATCTATCTATCTATGCTTTCATGACCAAGCGTGGGGATTATGATACTTCCTCCCCTCCCTTAAGTGAGAAGTCTATGTTTAGCAGTAGACGTATGCTAGCTGATTAATTAAACCCAACCTTTGTAAAAAGTTATTAATTTTTTTAATTTTATTGAACCAATACTTCACTAAGCATGGCGAGTCTTGAGATTGGGCTTTCTATAAATCGATCAAAGACACAGCTGATGACCAACAGCAGAAAATATAGAGTGGAAGTGGATGGGCAAGTAATACAGTATGTCGACGAGTATACGTATTTGGGCCAGATAGTCTCGTTTAATAACCGACAGGAGAAAGAAGTCGAAAGACGCATTGAAAACGCCTGGAAGAGCTATTGGTCCGTGGGGAATCTTATGAAGGGAAACCTTCCGATATCCCTATAACGTAGACTCCTCGACATGTGTATTCTGCCTATTCTAACTTATGGTGCCCAGATTTGGTCTCTAACAAAGCTGCAAATGTCCAAGCTCAAGATTTGCCAAAGAGCAATGGAGCGCAGTATACTTGGTGTAAAGTTGATAGACCGGGTTAGAAATACCACACTGCGCTCCATTACTCGTGTAGTTGACGTAGGTGTGAAATCTGCTCCGAAAACCAGAGCCTGCAGAAGGAGATGGCCGAGATGCGCAAGCAACTCGGCGAACTGCAGGCGACGGTGGAGAGGCTGCAGTCCCAGGCGGCCTCGTCGGTGGTCTGTCCGCAGTCGACTGCGCAGGCGGCATCGGACTCCTTCAGCCGTGATCAGAGGACCCTCGCGGAGGAAATATCGCGCTCCGTCTTGCTCCAGGTGGGGAGCATGATGGATGCGTGAGTCGCGGGCATCCAGGACCGGCTCCTGCCCGAGAAGCGCCTCAGGCCTCCTCTCGCGGCGGACGCGCGCAATGCGGTGGCACCCGCTGTCGATGTGGACGCCCGGCCACCTGCGCAGCCGCAAACTGTGCCTGCCGCGAGAGCGCCCAGAGCGCGGCCGGCCCAGCCTGTGCAGCCTTCCCAGGCAGCAACAGCAGCAGTGCCGGAGTCGGAGTCCCGGCTGCCTCCGCCGCCCCAGCAGGTAGCGGCGGCGCCGGCTGCCTCGACCAAAAAGCCGAAGAGGAGGCGTAGAGGAGGGCGCCAAATAGCTCCTTCAGTAGCCGATCTGCCGGCGGTTCCCGCGCCTGCTGCGACTGCCGCTCCAGTTGAGCGGCCGACTGCGCAGTCGGCGGAACAATCCTGGGCCACGGTGGCGAGGAGACAAAAGCCTCCGCGGGCGGCGGCTCAGGCCCGCCCACAGCCGGCGGTTGCTCGTCCGTCGAAAGGAAGGCGTAAAAACAAGAAGGCTGCGCTTCCTCGGGCCCCTAACTCTGCTGCCATAACCATCACGGTGGCGGAGGGTCCGACACGACCTATGCGACGGTCACGGCGGCGGCGAAGTCTCGGGTACGCCTGAGCGACCTGGGCATCGCCAACGTCCGCCTGAAGCGAGCGGTCACCGGCGGTCTCCTCATGGAGTTGGAGGGGCCCGATAGTGAGACCCAGGTGGACGCGCTGGCCGCGAAACTACAGGAAGTCCTGGTGGACTATCCTGTAAAGATCGCCCGCCCGACCAAATCGGGGGAGATCCGGGTCACCGACCTGGACGACGCTATAACCCCCGAGGAGGTCACAAAATCGTTGGCGGAGGCGGGTGGATGCCCGGCGGAGAAGATCTCCGTCGGACAGATCCGCCGTGGCGAGACCGCCATGGGCACGGCCTGGGCCCGGGTCCCCGTCGCCGCTATGCGCAAGCTGGTGGCGACAAAGGAGGTGACCGTTGGCTGGGGCCTGTCGCACGTGCGGGCACTGGAAGCCAGGCCGCTGAGGTGCTTCCGGTGCCTGGAGAGGGGGCATGTCGGGAGGCGGTGCCCTAACGGTGGAGAAAACTGGAGTGCGCGGTGCTTCACTTGTGGTGAGCAGGGCCACAAGGCAAGCACATGCACCGCGCGCACACCGAAGTGCCCCTTGTGTACAGACAAGGTGTGCCGTGCGGACCACCGGCTGGGTACAAAAAAGTGTACCCCGCCAAAGGGCAAGGGTAAGAAAGGACCCTCTGCCCCCTCCAACGAAGCGACAACCGCGGCCCCGGCCAGCGCAGCGGGCTCCAGCCCGCCGGAGGACATGGAGGCCTAACGTTCACTCCCCACGTTAGGTTTCTACAGGGCAACCTGAACCACTGCCGCAACGCTCAGCACCTGCTCATGCAGACCGTTGTGGAGCGTCAGGTTGCCATCGTGGCGGTCGCGGAGCCCCACAGCGTCCCAGACCACCCTCGGTGGTTCGGAGACGACCTGGGCTCCGTGGCGGTCTACTGGGGAGGAGGAGAGGGTGTCCCACCCTGCACCCTACTTGAGAGGGGGCAGGGCTTCGTCGCCGTCGAATGGGGCACCATGGCCATAGTGGGCTGCTACGTCTCTCCCAACAGGTCCCTCGCCGATTACGAGGTGTACCTGGATCGGGTGGGGAACTGCATTCGCCGTTGCCTACCCCGTCCGCTGATCGTCCTGGGGGACTTCAACGCCCACGCTACCGCGTGGGGCTCCCCCAGAGACAACATTAGTGGAGAGACGTTGCTCGATTGGGCGGCTGGGCTCGACCTCCGGTTAGTCAACCGGGGGTCAGTGAGCACGTGTGTACGGTGGCAGGGGGAGTCGATCGTCGACCTGACGTGGGCGACTCCCTCAGCCATCGGCAAACTGTCGGGATGGCGGGTAGCGGAAGAGGTAGTCACATTGTCCGACCACCGCCACATCTTCTTCGATGTGGCCATCCGCCGCCGTCCCCGCGGTTCCAGCCGCCGAGAAGGCAGCCCCCTGCGACGTTGGTCCCTGAAGCGCCTCGACGTAGACATGCTCGAGGCGGCGGCCGACGTCGTGGCATGGCCGGAAAGCGCCGATGAGGTCCGATCCGATCCGAATGTGGAAGCAGACCGGTTCCGGGGCACGATGACGCAAATCTGCGACGCGTCGATGCCCCGAGCCGGCCGCCCCAAGCGTAGCCCGGTGTACTGGTGGACGCCGCAGATCGCGCAACTTCGCGAGATCTGCTGGCGAAGCCGCCGAGAGTTCACCAGGGCGAGATGGCGAAGGCGAGCTCAAGCCGACGAGGTAGCCAGGCTCTACAGGGCATACCGAGTGCCCACCAAGGCGCTCCAAAATGCCATCAAGAGCGCCAGGGACCAGTCCTGGGACGAACTCCTCGAGGGACTCAACGAGGATCCGTGAGTGCGCCGGTACCATATGGTGCTGGGCAAACTACGCCCATGGATGCCCCCGGTGACGGAGAATCTTGATCCGGCTTTGCTGGGACGCGTGGTAGACACCTTGTTCCCGGCGGGTCGGTCAAGTTCCTCATTCCACCCCCTTCAGTTGCCCGAATGGCGCGACGATCTGGGGGTGACCATAGAGGAGATGGACTGGGCCGTTGGCCGCTTGAGAGCCCGAGACACCGCGCCCGGACCCGATGGTATTCCGGGTAGGGTGCTGGTGTTGAGCCTGGCTGCACTGGGGGACGTGCTGAGGCAGCTATTCACTAGTTGCCTCCGTGAAGCTACGTTCCCCAGGGCCTGGAAGGAGGCTAGTTTGGTCCTCATAAAGAAGGAAGGCAGAGCCGCGGATTCTCCCTCCGCGTACCGTCCCATATGTCTGCTGGACGAGGTTGACAAACTGTTCGAGAGAATAGTTGCCTCTCGTCTCAGCGGGCATCTGTCGCGCGTCGGTCCCGATCTGGCCGACAGCCAGTTCGGCTTCCGACAGGGCCGTTCGACCGTGGATGCGATAACTCGCGTTTGCACCCTGTCGGATCAGGCGGTCTCCCGGGGTGGCGTGGCGTTGGCGGTGTCACTCGACATTGTCAACGCCTTCAATTCCCTACCCTGGGATGCGATCTGGGAGGCACTGGTCTACCATGGAGTGCCTCCCTACCTGCAGGCCCTGATCAGGGACTACTTGCGCGACAGGTACATCCTGTACGTAGATCGAGACGGTACGAGGATCCGGAGGGAAGTGGAGCGAGGGGTTCCGCAGGTGTTAGGTCCCCTGCTATGGAACCTCGCCTACGACGCGGTTCTGCGTGTCGAACTCCCCGCTGGCGTAAGTGTCGTCTGTTACGCGGACGACACGCTAATCGTGGCCGGTGGGGACACCTTCGAGAGGACCAAAGAGCTCGCCGAGCTTGGGGCGGAAATCGTCGTCGCGAAAATAAGCGAGTTGGGCATGGAGATAGCGCCTTAGAAAACTGTGGCGCTGTGGTTCCACGGCCTACCTAGAAGCCGGGAACCACCGCCCAACTTGCGCGTCCGTGTGGGTGAGTCGGAAGTCAGGGTGGGGCCATACATGAAATATAAAGAAAAAAAAAGAAAAGAAAAGAATTTATTTATTCAACGACACAACAAAAATAAAAAATAAAAGTCTTAAATAATAAAAACCTTAAATGCTATCTGTCGTTGAAAGGGTGCCCACTCAGCATATGTCATTGCTCCTATAAGGTGCAACAACGCTGGTCTTCCGTGGACACCCGTGCGCGTGCCGCTGCGACAAACGTGAGCGCGTCTGCAAAGAGGATATTATATACTTACTACCGTAAGACGCATCTGTCGCAACTGCACGCACACATAATTACCTACATCTAAACATACAAAAATAAATAAAACAGACAAGACATAGTGCCGGGACGCCCGAGTGCCGCACGCCGCGTACTCGCGCGTCTCGCCACGTCACCAAAATGACGTTCAAACTGGACCTTGTCCCATTTGGTGGATATTGTCAGTAAAATTTACCATTACATTAACTGTAAGTAATGACTTACAGTTAATGTAATGCCTTACTTTGTATGACGCTATATATATTAGAATACTACCTATTTCTATAAGTGCTGCAAATACATTGCGTGACTCAATTTCATAATACAATAATAATATGCTATGTAACGTATAATAATAAGAAGAAAAAAAAAATATATATAGAAATAATAAGGACATCGAGATCGAGAGGCCAGGCACAGGACAGATTTTTACATGTCCATTCGACGCATGGATCATCTTACTTTACAGACAATCTAGTGATCGGTCTGTATTGACCTAACCAGTAACGAACAGCTACAAAGTACCTATCAAATACCTTGTTCGTAATTATTAAACTAGTATAATTAAAGGATCAATGCTCATTACACCTCAAATGTGCGATATATTCTGAATGTTAATATCACCCAGCTCCTGCTGCGCGTCCAATAGGTATTGTCGAAGCCGCGACTTAAAGGTATTTACAGTTTGCAAAAGTCTCAGAGGCGGTCAAATATCTTGGTCTCACCCTTGACAGTCGCTGGGGTTTCGAGGAGCATTTCGAGCGCCTGGTCCCCCGAGTCGACAGGGTTGCAGCGGCCTTGCACAGGCTGCTCCCCAATCTCGGGGGGCCGAGCGAGGAAGTTCGCCGCCTCTACGCCGGAGTCGTGCAGCCCGTAGTCCACTACGGGGCGCCCATCTGGGCGCCGAGGCTGGCCATAAGACGCTGTAGAACTAAATCTACAGCGTCCAGCGGAGGATGGCACTGCGGATTGCACGAGGATACCGAACGGTGTCCTTTGAGGCGGCGACCATACTGGCACGCTTTCCGCCCTTAGACATCCTGGTGGGCATGTATGCGAGGGTCTATGACCGGATCCGCATCGCCCGCCAGAGTGGCGGAGGCGAGCCGGTGGCGCTCGAATCCATCAAGCGGCAGGAACGACACATCCCTCTCACGACGTGGCGCGAGCGGCTCCAGCCGGAGCACATAGCGCGCAAACGCGTCGTTGAGGCATTCCTGCCGCATCTCGAAGCCTGGATACAGCGACGGAGCGGACGACTCACCTATAGGCTTACGCAGATAATCACCGGTCACGGTTGTTTCGGTGATTATCTGCATAAGATCGGACGTGAAGCGACGACGAGATGCTTCCACTGCGACCAGTCTAACTCCGTCCAACACACGCTGGAGGCTTGCCCGGCGTGGTCGTTGGAGCGTCGAGACCTGGTCGCAGTCATCGGATCGGCCCTCTCCCTGGGCAGCGTAGTGTCGGCTATGCTGTCCGGGGATGCGGCGTGGGGAGCGATGGCCGTCTTCCGCTGATCCCGCTCGGCGACGAAGGCGCAGGCCGCGTCAAGCAGCCGCCCAACGTCTCGCTCCCCAGCCCTGAGCTCGGGGCTATAAACAATGGGCAACCTTCGGAGTCGCTGGACGCTCGGGGTGTGGGCCCTTTGAGCGTCCATTGAGTACGGCGGCGACTCCGAGGAGGACGGCGGCGGAGTTGCGACCCCCGTCCCCGTGAGTACCGTGTCAGGTTCCCGGGGGGCTACAATGCGCCCCCCGGCGGCGGGCTCAAAGGCAAGGCACTGAGGGGCCCCTGGTGCAGATCCCACCGGAGAGCCCTGGGGTCCCCCCTCTCATGTGCCGATGCGACAGCCGCGCGGGTTTTAGTGGGTAAGAATCCCACATACCCTGGTCGAGCCCCACAGCTCCCGGGAATCTTTGGAAGATTTCCTACGCGTCAAAAAAAAAAGGTGTTAAGTCTGCAAAGTGTGGTGCATGGTGAAGTGGAAATGGGCAGGGCACGTGATACGCATGGGGACACACCTATGGCCAAGTACCGTCATGAAATGGACACCACCTGATGGCCGCAGAAGTAGGGCAGACCAAAGAGAAGATGGCGGGATGAGTGAGACCAATTCTCGAACAGTACTTGGACAGAGGTGGCAGTCAGTAGATCGGGATCTTGGAAGAGTGAGGGAGAGGCCTTTGCCCAGCAGTGGGACATACTTTTAGGCAAATTAAAAAAAAGAACTTCACAAAATATACATTGGCCAATACACACAACATTCATTTATCAACTCGGGCCTGCCGCTACAAGATATGGCTTTTCCCTGTCAGTTATGTCCACGAATGCGGTGAAAGATAAATCTATCTCAAGTTTAATGCAAAAATGGTGTACTCCGGAGGTGAAATAAAGTTGGTCCTAATTTTTATACCCGTTTATTCAACGAAGCATAAACCTATCTACCTAGCACCTAATATAAAAGAATGCGGAATAAAAGTTTTACACGAAGGAAAATCATAAAAATAAATTATTATGTTGAACGCTGGTGGACCTCAATAACAAGACGTTTACCAAAATAAATAGGAGAGTAAAGTGAGGAGTAAGCGTATTTATTAATATAATATTATTAGAAATCCTAAATAAGATTATTTAAAAAAAAAGAGAATCTGTCCAGAAACCATTGTCTCTGGACCACCTTAGTAAAATAAAAACTGAACATACCACTAAAGAATTATTACCACACTCCTGCAGCAGGGATACATTGTAATTACCATGACGCAGCAACTTCACTGAGACTTCCGCACTGTACGAGATCTGAGAAACTAATGACTACGGTACCTCTAGAGCAGTGACTTATATACGCGTTCGCTGAGCGCGTTCGGCTATCCTACCTACAATTTATTTGATATCGGTTTTTGAAGTCTAACACGGCCTCTCCTGACATGAGACCGTCCTCGGGCTCGCTAAATTTTGATGATTTCTAATCCCGCTAGGCTGCGACGAACATAGCGCAGTTGCGTTGACTTGTCCTGCACAAAACACAATACCCAAACAAAGTATGCACATAACATAAAATGTTAAGGTGTACCTCGCTGCAGTTCGACGCAAGACGTACGCTACCATTATTCTGCATTGAACGTGAAATGATAAGATCTACATCGATGCAGTTCAACGCAAGACGTATGGTACACTACTCTGCATTGATCATAAGAGTAGTCTTGCATTACATCGGTAAACTATAAGGGAGTCTTGTATTAACTGATAGCTATAAGGGTCGTCTCACACGTACAATGGTTGGCTCGCTTTGCAACGGTTAAAACATTGAGACCTTCTCGAACATCATCGACTTGAGAAAATCAAAACAAATTTAAGGAAGTCAAAATAAGAATCAAAAAATATTTATGAAAGTCAAAATAAGAATAAAAAGTAAAAGTAAAAAGGTATTGTTACTCATATCCCTGTGCTTCTTTGACTGCGATTACTGCATGGTTTTCGGTAGTACCGCTTCCGCTACGCAGAACTTCGCTGTTGGTGACCAGGTCACGCCAGGGCACGCCCCAAGCCTCGCAATGTGTCTGCTTCTGCCTGCAGTCTGCACGTCAGTCAATCTCAGGACTCAGGTGTACGTAGCTAAGAAAAACAGAATAAACCGCGAGCACTACGCTCACAAACACACGCATACACAAGACATAGCAATAATCAGTGTACATTTTAAATCATACAAGGGCAGTGAGAAAACATACACAGTCATAGGCTTTAATCAGGTATCTTCCTGCGCAACCGATACCTTGTGCGCAACCAGGCTTTACATCGGTCTCTAACAGGTTACCCTGAAACCTACGAATCGTACAGGCTTTACACAGGTCTCTAGTCAGCTTGGGCCCCGCTGACGCAACCCGTCACCCTCACACATTGTGGTCACCTCAAAACCACGTGCACATGGCTTTACACGAGTCTCTCCCACAACGGTGAATACAAACACATCGTGGTCACCCCAAAACCACGTGAATGGCTTTACATGGGTCTCTCCCAACGACTGTTTATACAAGATCCCGATGTACACGACGACTTGGCGACAGACGCCGACGTCCTCCACCGCACGCTTCGGGACACCGTGCACCTCGCAGACTACGGCGTTAAACGCCATCATCCTTCTGCACGCACGCCTCGCAAGCCAGGCCTCAGCACGCCACAGCTAGCACCGACGTGCCTGGATTTTCCTCTGCGAACAGAACAATAGAACGCAAGCACTTTTCTTTTGGATTTAGGGTCCACAGCACCTTATAGGCGCAGCCCCAACCGAAAATATCAGTGACACACTAAACAAGGCAAAGATGTCTTGACATCTACGTATATCGCATTTATAGCCTGTTAGTCAGAATTTACCAACAGTAAAGTACAACAGCACTGTCAGACCCAGAAATTGAATAAACCTTGGAAACTAACTGCCTGATCTGGGTGTCGAACCCAAGGCTCAGCGACAGCAAAATCATAGACTACCAGACCTGGGAGTCGAATCCTAGACTTAGCTACCATAATACCACTTCTGGGAATCGAACCCAAGACTTAGCGATCACAATACCATAGACTGCCAGATAAGGGAATCGAACCCAAGGCTTAGCGACCACAGTACCATAGGGGTATGTCAAATAAAGATCCAGTCCTCCACAACGGTAGGTATGCTATAAACGCATCAAGTATCACTTCGGTGGGCATGTGTTGTTCTGCTCACCTCATCGATCATAAATTCCACGCTACTTGTAAATTATTAGCGTATTGCTCCCTTAGTCTACCCCTGACCAATAAATAGTTTCAAAAGAACATAACCTCTACGTGCTTGCCTTTACCAAATAACAGTGTGCAACTTACGCCAGTGTAGCTGTCATTACTACACATTCAAAACTGCAGCTGCTTTTCTTACTTCGGTGTCTGGCCATCATGGCCACGGCGTAGCGTCAAACACCAGTGTGCTGCGCGGCGACCGACGATGTAAGCGGTAGCCACCAACGCCACCATGTGGGCGGCAACGGCGCAGCGCGACCGTAGTGGGGCTGCACAGCGCCTCGCCACCATGGTGTGGTGGTCACACCACCGTTAGGGCGGCCATGCCACTGTTGGGGCGGCAGCGCTGCGTTTAGCGCCCAACGCCACTCGTGCAGCGGCAGCAACGCCACAATGCAGCCACTAACGCCACAAACGCTCTGGCGACTCGCACTTACACATTCTGTGAACATAACTGCAGAAAACTAATTAAAAATTTGACAGGTAGGTAGTCAAATCAACAAGTACATAGACACAATTAGCACTTGTCAATATATTAGGCCCTTACAACCCACAGCACTACAATCGCTCGGCCTTCCTTAACAAAACATCCAGATCGAACCAGATTTCCAATACGATTATTAGTCATCGACCGAGAAAATAAACACTATCCCAAAACAATGCTTTACAAAACATCTTTTAACAAAATACAACTTTACTTCCAGATTTATTAGTAATCGCACTTTATTATTATAACTAGCAGTCAAAACTCAAATCAACCCACTGCTTAAAACAATACAAAGTAACAAAATAAATCCATCTAGTTCATTTGTACTAATCTAGCCGTAGCAATAGACTTTGCCGGTCATTAGGTACTTCCACGAACGAACTCACTATAGACCTAAATAGATTAACTGGCTCGATCGTTCAACCATCCATCATGTGTCTACTGGACCAACAACAGTACTATTAGAACTATAAGCTGAACTATTACATTTTGATAGATTGATCTAGCGATAGATCGTAATAATCCTTATCGTATTCGTCTTCCATTACCAACATGAATCGTACAACCCGTGGGCATCATTAATATTTTTTTTTTTCATAACACGAACTACCCGCATATGTACTTTTTTTTTTCGATAATAACAAAACATGAAAATAATGGAAACGAATATAACAAAATGCATCAGAAAGCGAAGCGGATAGGCTAGAATCCAATCCCACTTCTGATATTAGAAATCCTAAATAAGATTATTTAAAAAAAAGAGAATCTGTCCAGAAACCATTGTCTCTGGACCACCTTAGTAAAATAAAAACTGAACATACCACTAAAGAATTATTACCACACTCCTGCAGCAGGGATACATTGTAATTACCATGACGCAGCAACTTCACTGAGACTTCCGCACTGTACGAGATCTGAGAAACTAATGACTACGGTACCTCTAGAGCAGTGACTTATATACGCGTTCGCTGAGCGCGTTCGGCTATCCTACCTACAATTTATTTGATATCGGTTTTTGAAGTCTAACAATATACCAATTAAACAACGATACCTTTAAAATAATCTGAGTGTATTGTCGAGTTATATAAACTTCCTCGGGTTCTGGCTGCAGGATAAAACTGAATACTTTCAAATTCACATAATTATGCCCGTCATTAATCTGATTTGATTGAACTCAGTCTTCACACTCATGAAGTAGAATCATGCATTTTTATTGACGCGCTAGAAACGTAATTTGACTATGCGTGTCCAGCGGTTACGCATTTCCAACAAAATAAAAACAACTTTATACCGATTTTATAGCCTTATTATTAATATTAGTTCCTATACCAAAATAAAAAACGTTTCACATTAATGCTTTCCTTAACCGAAGACATAATTTTCAGAACTTGTTCAGGAAATAAGGCTTATGATACCATAATCTGAAATTTAATTAGCATCAGCATTAATAATGGTAAAAGCATTTTAATATTTCATATTTCCAATAATAACATAGATCGGATACTCTGATAACCCGAAAGTAAGCGATAAATTATTCAAGTGCCTGGTAATAATTATTTGTTTTATATCGATCAGTATGAGTAAAACGTTTTATCATCATCAGTGCTATTGTACTGAGGGTTTATATTACGTAAACGATAGCCACTCTATATCAGGATTTTATAGGGAACAGTTGTATTTAAAGTTTGAGATGTGGCATACCGGTGCGAAGGAAAGAAATATGGGTATATTTAGATCATCCAAAGTTACGCCTGTTACAATACCACCACCGAAACGAGAGAATTTCGTGAAATCAGAATCAAGCATAATCAAAAATTTGAAATATATAATCTACTTAGAAACGTTATTGGGTATTAACAGAATTTATATATTTCGCTACAGCAAATTTATTATGTTTTTCATGTACGCTTATTGTATTACAATATCTTTTGGAATAACGTACTTCGCCTTTCAAACAGAGACATTCACTCTCGCGCATTTTGTCTTCAAATACACATTGTGTATTGAATATTTTCTTCTCGTGATCGTTTCTATAATCGCAAACAAAAGTAAACTCATCAGCTTCTTTCGCAACTTGAACAAATTCGATGACACTCTGAATATTAGCAAGGATAGTAACATCATAGACTCGGCTTACAGAAGCATCATTTGGCTGTTAGGGTGTATATTTTACCATTTCGTCGAGTATGTTTTACTCAAAATCTACTTGTCCTTCTTTCTAGACTATTCACTGTACATTATTTATGTAATGACAGCAGCCCATGACTGTGAGCAAATATTTTTCTTTACCCTATTGAGGAATATTTATTTGAGAATGCGAATTTTGAAATGTCACGTTGCTAGGGTGTTCTGTTTTGGTGAAAGTATGACCAGTTGTATGGGTAAATTAGATAAATTTGAAGTACTATCGAACAATGCCCATCTCGATGTTACTTCTCTGCATCGAGTCTACGATTTACTTCACAAGTGTTCCGAGCAACTTAACTCGCTGATGAATTTGCCGGTAAGCCTTACAAAGTTTTTAATTAACTTGTCTGATTGTTTCATAAATTTCATAAATTCCAATTTTTAGATTTCAAATCCCAATTCAAAGAGAAAATGCAGCGATCGTTCTTGCTTTTTCCTAAAACTTCCCGCATTTTATCATAGAAAAAAAAACAAAATAAAAACTGTAAAAGCACCCCTTGGTTTTAGTCTGTGGTAAATAAAACTGTAATAGTACCACTTGTTTTCAAAACATGCAGACTTACGATCAAACAATTAATCAAACATATTTTGAGTGCAGATGATCTTAGTATTACTAACATCGGGGCTGTCAACAATAATGCTTATGAAAATGGCAGTGTCAGCCTTTCAATTGATGACTACAAATGCTTTGGTAAGTACATATACAAGGTGGAACCTTTCAGCGGGCAGTAAGGGGAAGTAGCTTATCGGATAGTAGCTTGGTTGCACTACACGAAAATGGTTTTAGGTCACTACCCATAATTTTTCATGAAATAAAAGCTATAGTCGATTTGTGGTTTATCCAATCCAGTGTAATGGCAGGTGCGATTCTGAACCCGATTGTAAACCACGCTATAATCCGTGAAGTTTGTTTCATTTCTATGTATTAATTATTTCAGTTGGCGAAGTCTACTGTGGTCTATTTGTTGGCACGCTGTTGTAAATACACTGCCCTAGTTGTAGTACCTTGCTACTATTCGAGCATCACTACCATACAAGTGGCTGATATCCGAACCATCCTACATGATGCTATACAATCTGAACGGTTAGGTAAATATACATTTCACTACTGTCATAATTAGAATGGTAAAATTATATTATTCTGGAAATTACTGGACACAAAGGACTTTATATGTATATAATGTTTTAAGGGTCAGCAACGCGCTAGTGATTCTTCTGGTATTGCTAGCGTCTATAGGCTGCGATGACTGCTTACATCAGGCGGGTCGCATGCTTGCTTGTCACCTTGGTTGTATTAAAAAAAAATATACTCGGATGAGCAAAAAAATTACTTAAACCTAAAGGCTCATATTTCTTAATGACATCGATTATAAGCAATACATATACAACTACTAAAGTACGATCGCCGAGCAGGAAGAATTTGGTACGTAGACCTGCCATTACCTGTCTCTGTCGCTCATGTGTGAGATGTGTTTGCACATACGCGGTCATTGCATCTGTGCTAGAGTGACGCAATTTATTTTGCCCGAGAACAACAGAGACAGGTAATAGCAAGTTGACGTACCAAATTCTTCCTGCTCTGCGATCGTACTTTAGATTATAATGATAAAAAACTGGATGAAGCCGCGTTGTGTACTTACTAACTAGTTAATTATGATTTCGAGAGCTACCTCTGGTTAATAAACGACTATTATTTTTGTTATTATCTTTCATTCTATCAGTGTGTGTTGGTCAAATAAATATATTTCTTCTTAATTATTACTACCCAAATACATTAAAATGCGATCATCTATACTTATAATAAAACTGTAACAGGTCCAATTCTGTACATTGAAGATATTTTGAAAATTATATTTGGAGGGCATTCTATAACCGATACTGAGGCCGAAAATGTAATTTTTTAAATTTTTGTCTGTCTGTCTGTCTGTCTGTCTGTCTGTCTGTCTGTATCACGGCTGAGCATCACGCCGAAACTACTAAATGGATTCAAATGAAACTTGGCATGATTTGAGATCTTACTACGAGGTAGGACATAGGATACTTTTTATCCCGTAATCTAGCACGGTTATTTTGGGAGAGGGGATTAAAGTCAAAATGGGTACTTGGTTATACGCTTTTATAATATAATAAATATTAGTAAGGGAACACTCATAGAGAGTTGTTATCAAGGTTTTGTAATCGATCGGGTTAAGCAACGTTAGGTAAGGTAATTACATAGATGGGTGACCGTTTAACGCCATTTGAACTATACGGGTCCGTGATAATAAAAAAATAATTTCTTAACAGTATTAAAAATATTGTTTAGAGACAAGTTCCTTCGGCAATTGTTATTCCCCTTTAAATTTCTTTTCAGATAAAATTGAACGGCGCAAAGTCAAAGCGTTTTTTCAGCTGACTCAAGAAAAAGAATTTAGTTACGCTCTCGGCGGGGTGATTAGGCTCAATATGTCTCTACCTCTCAGCTATTTGAGCCTTTGCACTACTTACTTAGTAATATCTATACAATTCTCAAAGTTTTTAGACTAAGAGTAAGTATTAATAAATTTAAAATATTCCTTTGATCATGGAGGCATATTAATCGCAATGAAATTGCTTTGTAATTTAATTGTAAAAGTAATACCGTACACTGTTCTCATATTTAAAATATAATTTATATTTAAAAAAAACAGCTCTATTATTTGTTTATTTAACGAACGATTGCTGATGCTAAGGAAACTTTCGAAAGGTCTCAGGGTGTCAACCGGGATATGTGGGATTCTTACTTACTAAAACCTCCACGGTTGTCACATCGGCGCATAAGAGGAGGACCTGGATTCTACGGAGGTATCTGCACCAAGCACCTTTGAGCCCACCACCAGGGGGTGCAATAGTTCCCCGGGAACCTGTCACGGTACTCACGGACGTGGGTCGTAAACCCGTGTGGCGACTCGACACAAGATGACGCCACATGTGGTAGCGTTGCGATGAAGCGAAGTACCACATACTACAAAACAGATGGCGCCACCGATTTCTGAATCGTGCAAGCGAAGTTTCAAAGTAGGTTCACCATATATACAACATCCCGTCAACAACTGTCGGGGGCTTCGGCCCTGACCGAGCAAGACCGGCAGTGGCAAATCAATCACAAGATTAGCCAACTTAAGCGGGACACATTATGGTGCAATATTATTAGTAGGAGACAATGTAGTGCACCTCGTCCTCTCTTTCCTTCCGTAGTTCTATGACTCCGTAGTTAATAAGCCAATGCCCATAATAGCAATTACAGCATCACCGATAACAATGGTAGCATCACCAATTTCAGGTATAAGTATGATTATTTTACAAAATTTAACTAGATATGGCGACAGAATCTGGAATGTGTTAATTCTTCGAAGTACCAGACTTACTGACCTAGCTCTCAGGATTTGCAATTTGAAGTGGAAATGGACAGCCACATTTCACATGGAGAACTGATAACCGACGGGGAAGAAAGATTCTCGGGTAGCGACTACGAACTTGACGACGCAGCGTAGGCCTCCCACTAGGTGGACCTTGTAAAAGTCAAGAGAAACCGATGAATGCAAATGGCTAACTTGTCGTTCTTTATCGTTCTAAAGCCCAAGTGCATCGACTAAAAAACGTCCGTTTATTTTAGCAAGTAATCAATTATCTATTTAACTACTTAACAGTCCTTAACGGTGACCGGGAGTGCTGAGCTAGGTTAAGATAATGGACTGTTAAGGGTCCATAACCAGGGTTCTGGTGGTGGTAAACAAGAAATAATCGATTCTTTGCTAAAATAAACAGACGTTTTTTTGTCGATGCACTTGGGCCGAGGTATTTGATCAGCAGTGGATGCCTTCCGACTATTAAGACTACGTTCGCCGTGACCCGTAAAAGTATATAAAAAAATAACACATTGTACATAATATCTTTATTTATTAAATAGGTACACATGTCTCATGTTTGTAGTGAAGGAACGCTACGTAGCTGTTGTTTTTTAAACGAACTGTCACTAAAGACCCCATTGACTGTTATATAGGGTCAAATAGGTCTACAAATTGCCCGAAACACGAACCCTCTTGATTAACTTTCACGAGAGCCGGTGCTTGGAATTCTAATAAAATAAAATTGGATTCCATCGACACTGCGCGTATCTGTATTTTAGGCTAAAAAAATGACAGTAGCGAGACAGGCGTAGAGAATATAATTTACAAACTGTCTGCTTAATATTGTGATAATGTGTAGTTACAAATTCAGCCCTCTTAAAGTACCATGTATTTTTAAGTTTTTTTTTTAATTACAATATTATAGTCATATTACATGAATGACCCCCGTGGGGTGTCCGGGTAAGAATAGCACCCCCTAAGGGAAAACAAGAAGACGGGCAGCAGCGTCTTTCTATTGAATTAACTACCATCTATACTGCGATCCCCATGACGCCTGACAAGCGCGGGGACTATGGTAAACCCTCCCTTTTAGGGGGGAGGCCTTTGTTCAGCACTGCAGTGGACGTCTTAAGGCTGCTGATGGTGATGATGATGATGACAAGAACAAATCACGTGGTCACGAGTAAATGATATATAAGTACGTATAATAATACAACGTGTTACAAAATACCCCGTAAAAATCAATAAAAAAATATTATTATTTTCACTGATGTGCAAACCCTATTTCAGTAAAATTAAAAAGTAAACTACGCAGAATGTACCTATATTTCTACCGGATCCGCGAAACGACACAAAAAATTTAAAGTCCTAACCGTACTAGGATTGATAACATTTTTGGCTTGGATAATTAATTATTTTTTTTATTTTGTAACACGTTGTATATGTATACTCGTAAGTATAATTTAATGACTAGTCACAATAACTTTTCATTAAAAATAATACCGTGAAAATAAAAGGTTAATTGTAAAGAAAAAGGAATCGGGTTTTGCTTCAGTCACAGGTGTTAATATTAATATTACGTACTTCATCCATAAGAAACATCTGAAAAACTTAAAAATCAAAAGCTTAAAAATATTGCTGGAGTTATTTAAATAGATAGGGAAAAAATGCAAAGTAATCTACACTATAATATTATAAAGAGGAAAACTTTGTTTGTTTGGTTGTAATGAATAGGATCAAAAACTACTGAACCGTTTTTAAAAATTCTTTCACCATTCGAAAGCTACATTATCTACGAGTAACATAGGCTAAATTTTATTTTGGAAAAAAATAGGGTTCCGTAAGATATTTGGGTTTTAGGTGTAAAAATTCAACCAGAAAAGTTACTTATTTTGCGTACGCTGCCTAAACTATAAAAGATAGAACCATAAAATGTTCTAATTAATTGTAGATCTTATAAATATCTACAAAAAAGTCCGCAGCACACGCGCGTATCTATGTCGAGTGAGGCCCAACAACCATTTTTTTATTTAAAAATTTTGAATTTTGTTTGGACTACATTTAAATGCATTTATTTTACTCATGCTATTAATCCTTATCAAAATAAATTATTTCATCATTAAGTACAGTTTATGTAGATAATATTTGGTCTTTGAATGATTAAAATTGGACATTTGGTTTTGAAGTTATGGCGAAATTAAAATATTACTGCTTATAAATTAAAAGATTTCTGCTGCACGGCCCGTTGCGAAGTGAGCGTCACCAAGGCGGGGGTGCGCATGCGGGAGGGGAGTTTAGATCTATGAGTAAGGGGTCGTCCATTAATCACGTGAGGCTTGAAAGGGGGGGGGGGGAGGCGTTCCGAAAAAATCACGAAATATCACCAGGACGGGGGAGGGGTATAATGAGACATCACGTGTATTTATTTTTCGTTGAATGCACGATTTCTAAACCAAACAGCGGCACGTGGCCTTGACTCACCGTTGCCAGCACCGACTTCCCCTTCAACATTTAATCAGTTACCAGTATTTAAAGATAATATTCCGAAAATTTCGATATAATTTGTACAAAGAAATAGATTTTGTTGGGGGGGGGGGTTTAGTTTAAAACCTCACCACATATCACCAGGAGGGGGGAGGGGTTAAAAAGTTGCTAAAAAACATCACGTGATTAATGGACGACCCCTAAGGTACCCGCGCGGCCAGGCCTCATTTACGGAGACGCGGGGCGTCGCGCGTCGCGTGTGGCGGCGCGGCCCGCACTAAATTCAAATGTAGGGCGTTGTATGAGTGTGTTTACGGAGAAGCGATTTTACACGCGGTTGCTTGAAATGGAGCGTGTTTTACGGCGGCGACCGCGGATGGCATCGCGGCGTCTCACGCGGCGTTCATCGCGGCGGCGCACGCAGCGGCGATTCTCGATGAAGCGATGCCTGTGGCGGAACCTTCTGCCAGTCTATTTGGTAATCATGCAACACAGACGTAGTCACCATCGCAATGGAGTATGATATGATCGATTTTTTTTATAAGAAAATTGTATGTTAAAAAGTGAGTTGCACCGCCGTTGCACGCGGCGGTGCCCGCCGCGGGCGCAGCGGCGGGCACCGCCACTCTTCCCGCCCCGCGTCTCTATAAACAGCATCATATATTGCTATAAGTTTGTGTTTACGCGTGCGATGATACGCGCCGCCGCTACGTAAACAATAAAAACGTCCGACGCGCCGCGAGACGCCACGCCACACGCGACGCGCGACTCCCCGCGTTTCCGTAAACGAGGCCTCAGACGCGAGGTCGGCTCCCTACGCAGCGGTCGTGCGCGAATTCTAATAATTTTCGTGCGATTTTTTTTAGATTTCTTTCTTAAAACTACACCTACGCAAAAGTTCTTCTCAGGGCTAACCAACAGTTCTTTTCAGGGCTAAACAACAGTTTTATTTCAGGGCTAAACAACAATTCTTTTCAGAGCTAGAATATTACACGCTATTAGCATTTTCTTAAACATTTGAAAATGCCTAAGAGAGCCAGGTTTCAACTTTCTAAACATAGTTCTCAAGCACGGGCAGCAAGAACACGTCGTATGGGAGAATCTTCACCTGAACGTTCACAACGCCTTGCTGAACAAAATCAAAGAAACTCTCAGGTACGAGAGTCGAGTGTCGAACGTTCGCAACGCCTTGCGCAACAAAATCTGAGAACCTCTGAGTTACGTGCACGAGAGTCGGGTGAACCGATATGTATGAAATTTTGCGGGTAGGTCTGTGATGGAGTGAGTGATCGGAGGAGTCGGAGGAGTTAGGTGGAGCAAGGGGGGGGGGGGGGACTGAGAGGGAGCAAGTTGGGAGAAGAGAGAGGAGGGAGAGGGTTCAGAGAGGACAACGGGGAGAGGAAGAGGGAAAGTGTGACGGGGAACGAAGCGGGAGGTACAGAAATAGCATAGAATTACATTTTTATTATAAGAGAGAGAGATGGAGAGACATAAATCAAGGGAGTAGGGAGAAAAGTCGCCATGGTTTTCTCAAGTGTGTACAACCCCTCAACGGAAGCCCTATAAATGTAAGGCAAAAAATCTGGATGGAAAAGTACCCGCAACAGCTTTATGTTCCCCCTTTAGAAGATCTGCCACCAGGTTTCAAGGAGCCATGGCCTACTTGGAAAAGTTTAAATAGGTTGCGATCCCAGGTTGGTCGATGCAAGTACAATCTAAATGTATGGGGGTACACAAGTAGCACCAATATCAGCTGCAAGTGTGGTGTAGCCCAACAGACCATGGCGCATCTTTCCGTCTGCCCCGCGTGTCCAACTACCTGCACTGGGGAAGATTTGCTCCAGGCAAACCAAAGAGCGGTGGATTAGCTTCTTATTGGGCCGATGAAATTTGATGTTATCATGTCGACACGAAAAGAAGAAGAAGGGAGAAAAGGGGAGCAAAATGTAATTAAAGCGCGGGCGGAGCTGCGCGGGTCAGCTAGTGTTCTATATTGGACTGCGATGGTATCAGCGGGTCCAGAGTCATGCCCTTTTTATCTCATGGGATAATAGTGCAAATTGGGGTTTTAGTATAAAAGCTCACTTTACAGATAACCAGTTTGGGTGCATCCGGGTTGCTGCTTCAATTTATTAAAGAAAAATAAATCTTAAAAAATTTAAAAACATGTGATATATGCAAATAAAGCCCTTTGATAGAGTAGATTTAGATTGAAATTTAAAAGAGTAGATTTAGATTGAAATTTTGACGCCCGATTTAGGTCCCTATCTTAGATCACATAAAGATTATGGTAAGCAATATTTAAAAGTATTTCATATTTGAAATCATATTAGAATTAGTGGTGATTGTCTAGTTACTCGTAGAGTATGTGACAGACAGGCGAAGTCGCACTTTAAGCGTTATTTTTATACCTACTTTTTAGATATTGAAATCTAAAATGAAGCATCCTGACTGTGTTTACATAATTTTCTTACTCTTCTTTTTCGAGTAGCTGTTATTTGCGTTTGTTTTGTGCCTTACTTTTTAGACAAACTAAAAATAAGAATGTTATTGGTAAAAGTAACATTATTTGTAAAAGTAATTGGCTTCATTGATATTTAGGGAAAATGTTTACTTGGAATAGAATTTAGATAAAGCTACTTTCATTCTTTGTTTGCGTATTGAATTTAGGGAAAAGAAAATAGTTTTATTACTCTTTATTTTCTTGTTTATCATTTCTTAGTGAAATAGGCCTTTTTCGGAATTGAAAATAAGTATTGATTTTAGTCTGTTGTTAAGAGCTGTTAAAAACCTATATACTTCTGATATTAGGCCATATCCACACCAGAAAACTGGCAGGAATTCATCTAGCTATCTTCTATGTAAGTATGTATATAAAAATGAATAGCTGGTAGTTAATCCTCGTTCAGCAGCAGCCCAAAGACGTCCACTGCTGAACAAAGGCCTCCCCCTTAAAAGGGAGGGGTTGTCATAATCCCCACGCTTGGCAGGCGGCTTGGGGATCGCAGTATAGGTGGTAGGTAATCCAATAGAAAGACGCTGCTGCCCGTCCTCTTGTGTTCCCTTAGTCGCCTCTTACGGACACCGAACGGCAGGATCCAGGGGTGGTTTAGAAGAAAAAATAATTTGGAACATCCACAAAAAAAGTCGAAAAATAAAATTATGGGCGGAGCTGTTCGGGTCAGCTAGTGAGAATATAAATATAGAAATAAATCATTAAGTACTAAACTCTGCGTTGATCGGTCAAATAAAGGTTTTAGAGTTAGACCTTTATTGCCCCGCAACCACTCTAGGGAGTAGGTATCCACAAAAACCGTTACTAGAGATTCTCTGCTAAGTATTACAAACAAGCCTGCTAGGCTTTAGCTTTGCGAGGAAATGCTGCCAGCATCTTAACACATGGGCCAAATACACCTAATGAGTTCAATTTATTTTTGTGAAACTTGCAAACAAGCCTGCTAAATTTCAAGAGCGTGATTGTTCCGAAATTTTGCAATCACTGCCAATGAATCGATTATTATAAAGTCCCCGCGACCTACCTTAGGAGTTGATTTTCGCAAACCTCATAGTGGATGTCAGAACCCGACAAAAGATGCGTGCTAAGTTTTAAGTCTACAGGTATATGCTTTACAAAGATCTCGTCATTAATAAGTTAGTGAAATATAAATATATAAAGTACTAGCTGACCCGCGCAGCTTCGCTCGCACTCTTTCACTTTGCTGAAGATCAAGACATGATCAAATCCCTATTTACGATTCTATAAAGGACAGACAAACATTCATTTTTATATATATAGATAGGTAATATGGTGAGAAGAATAAGAAAGATGCGCAGGCGCAGAGTAGCCACCCCTCTCGGTATTCTACAGGATGCACTTTGGAGAGTGTGCACAGGAATTGCATGACTTGATTCCACCATCTCCCTTTCATCATCGGACGACGAGACGCACGGCACGTACAGGGTGTGTATGTGGTGAAAGTGCCTTCAGTCCGGACTAAGCGGTTTGCTTCTTCATTTATAATAAGGACAGCTAAGGACTGGAACAGTTTGCCTGCGTCGGTTTTCCCGCCCGATTATAATGTGGGTGTATTTAAGACTAGAGTGAATAGGCTTTTAATAAGCTAGTGTGTTTTGCCATCCTCGATTGCGTCGCCGCTTTCCATCAGGTGGGACTGTAGTCAAGCACTAGCTTATAAGTGTTAAAAAAAAAAAGATACTGCAAGGCTGGTTTGATTAGTAGGCCAGTAGACTTAATAACTAACCTTATAGGAGATACCACTGGAGAGAGCATGATGCGCTAACCCCTCTGTCAAATTTTTGTTCATATGTTCAGGTCATTCTTTATTTGTGTGCGTATCTTTTTGAATGTGTTGCGAGTTTATTATAGTGTGGGTATGCGTGAAATTGTATCTGTGTGTGTTTACTTTGCCTCCCGCACCCCGCAAAAGTGCCACGAAAAATTTGTTCGGGGAATCGACGCGATACTAGCTCCATTCTAATTACTCTGAGTAACTAAAAAACAGCTCCGATGAATATTGAACGTCCTGCATATAAGTATCCCTTATTATCTTAAAAGTAGGTACTGATTTTCGTATCCAATAGTAGCTGGTCAGCAGAGTGAAAAAGAAAAGCTCACGATTCACCAACACTAGATAATTTGTTATCGTCAAATCGTCCCCAATGTCTCTGTGGTCCCTCCTGTTTTCGGCACGTATCCCGCCTTTGTCGGGAATTATGTGAGTCATTATCATTAGAGGCAGATGGCAATCCCGTCTCGCGTCTTATCTTTCACTAACTTTTGCTGCGCAGTTTTACTTTTGACCTTATAACAAAATCTTATTACCTATTCGTAATTTATGTTTTTGTATTGGATCAATGTTAAAAAGTTATAAGCGAAATAATACGAATCATTTTTTCAATAAATTTAAAAATTATAAAAACAAGGAACAATCTAATATGCATGAAATAACCACTATAACTATAATATTGAAGTCAGTACCGGCTAGTTGGTGATGTTTATAGCATGCTATGATCAGATAATTTTCTAGAAGTCGTTTTTTTTTTCTAATACTTACTTACTCTGTTATGTAGCTTTATGAAATTACTGGACTAGTGGTAGGTATAGGTCGCTTATGGCAAGGACCGGTTAGGTAGGTACCAAAACAGTATAAGATATTCCGGCACCAAGCAGCAATGTGTATACATTGCAAATAGACTGGCAGAAGGTTTCGCCACAAGCATCGCTTCATCGAGAATCGCCGCTGCGTGCGCCGCCGCGATTAACGCCGCGTGGGACTTGATGATGCCATCCGCAGGCTCCGTCGTAAAACACGCTCCATTTCAAGTAAACGCGTCTGTGTTCCGGTTTAAAGGCTACAGTGCATAGCTGGTGAAATTACCAGACACAAGACTTTACAAGAGACCTAATAATAACTAATGTCTCGGGTGGCGAGCGCTAGCGCGGCGGCCTATAGACAGGCGAGTCGCTTACAATCCAGCAAACTTCTTGCTTGTCTCGTCACCGGATTTAATATAAAAATATGCGGTTAAAGTTTATTTTGAGAAAATAAAATCAAGTTTCCAGGTACGAAGAAATTGTCAAAAAATATAAGAAAAAAACCTTTTTAAAAAAAAATTGAACCGACTTCAATATCACTGAAAAGTATAAAATAATTTAAATATTATTGAAGTTGGTGTTAGCGTACCTGCTGTGTATATTTGGCACCAACTTCAATAATATTTAAATTATTTTATACTTTTCAGTGATATTGAAGTCGGTTCAATTTTTTTTTAAAAAGGTTTTATTTTAACCTTTTTAGTGATATTTTCATATATAAAGATTGAACCATCGAAAACCGTAAAATTATCTAGGTAGGTTATGATCACATTATCGTCTACATAGTTTTACATAATTCATGTTTCTTCAGAAAATAATATCCGGTCGTAATTAAATTTGCATGGAAACATCATAGTAGTTTACTCTCTCGAATAAAAAAAGAATCATCGAAATCGGTTCATAATTGTCAGAGCAATGTAATGGAGAACATCAGTTTTATGGTTTTTACCAGATAAATTCCTCCACATCGTTCATGGTCCTCCAGGAAGTTCTTATCCGGTTGTAATAAAATTCATACAGATTCAATACAGTGGTTTCTTCTTTCGAATAAAAAAAGAATCATTGAAATTGGTAAATATTTGCCAGAGTTATGACCATTTTTGTCCGACCGAGCGAGTCCGAGCGACTAAAACGTCATCTATATAGGCTTTCTTGCAACTCTCAGTGCGCAGTCACCATTCTTGTTTTTTTAGGAACTACTTATTACTAAGCAATAGTTTTTTTATGGGACCCAATCAATGGATTGAAGAATGGATGGAAGAAAGATTTTTTCAAATCGGTTAATAATTGCCAGAGTAATGCGCGAACATACATAAAAAAAAAAAAATATATACAGACGAATTGAGAACCTCCTCCTTTTTTGAAGTCGGTTAACAAATAAGTAGGTACCTTATGTTACGGAGTCAGTGAGATTATGTTTTGCGATTTAATTAACGGTTCTCCATTAATGAACAGATTTCTCTGCAGATAACTAATGTACATGCGGAATTGCGTCTGACACTTCCAAGAAAGATAGATAAGAATCTAATATCGTAAAAGCTCTTTTAGGAAAGCAGGACACATTTTCTTATTAAACCCGGTGGATATTAAAATAGTTCATTTTGAGTCTTATCTCCTGTGCACCATGCACGTATGTTGCAAATTAATACAATAAACTACTGCTTTTGTTTAAATTAAAAATAAAAACCGGTCAAGTGTGAGTCGGAGTCCCGCACTGATGGTTTCCATATCTTCTTTGGACCTATTAAAGTTCATTTACAATTTAAATAAAAAACCTATGTAAAAAAACCTCGACAAACAAAATTATCTTTGCGGATTGATTTTTTTTTTGCTATCAAATAAAATTACTTTAATACGTTCAAAGAAGGTATGGAACCCTCGGTGCGCGCGTCCGACTGACTTGACTGCTTATTTTACATGATTCTTTCACTAATTAAAGGTATACCTTTGCCAAGGTAATTGGCAATTAGTGCGGTATGATTCTGTTAACGATATCGATGCACAAATTGATAGCAAGGGAACTTAATTGATTGCTGCCCATGCAATTATACCTGAAGTACCTAAAGTTCGGTTATTGATGCACCTCTTCTTGATTGGCTTTTACAGATTGAAGATACATCACTTTAAATACCCGTTGGTCGTTGGTGTAGTGTTTAGATAATCTGCTAACCAAACATACGGTCGTGAGTTCGATTACCACTCAAGAGATTGACAGGCCTTGGTCTTGTCACTGTACTACCACTAGACTCTAGTAACCACTAGAGCCTAACCAGACACCCTGGCTGCTAACCAATAGGTCGTGGGCTCGATTCCCGCCATGTCTGGGTGTTATTTATCTATTTATAGATAGATAGATATACTCTTTATTGTACACAAACTTACCTACATATAAAATAAAGCACATAAAAACACTTAAAACTGAAACATGTACAAAGGGCGGCCACATTATCGTCTACATAGTTTTACATAATTCATGTTTCTTCAGAAAAAAATATCCGGTCGTAATGAAATTTGCATGGAATCATCACAGTAGTTTACTCTCTCGAATAAAAAAAGATACATCGAAATCGGTTCATAATTGTCAGAGCAATGTAATGGAGAACATCAGTTTTATGGTTTTTACCAGATAAATTCCTCCTCATCGTTCATGGTCCTCCAGGAAGTTCTTATCCGGTTGTAATAAATTTCACACAGATTCATTACAGTGGTTTTTTTTTTCGAATAAAAAAAGAATCATTGAAATTAGTAAATATTTGCCTTAAAAAACGACATAAAGTCATCTATATAGGCTTTCCTGCAGCTTTCCTGCGCAGTCACCATTCTTGTTTTTTCAAGAACTACTTATTACTAAGCAATATTTTTTTTATGGGACCCAATCAATTGATTGAAGAATGGATGGAAGAAAGATTTTTTCAAATCGGTTCATAATTGCCAGGGTTATGCGCGAACATACATAAAAAATATATATATATGTATACAGACGAATTAAGAACCTCCTCCTTTTTTGAAGTCGGTTAAACACAATAACAATAAAGACAGCAATTCAAAAACAAAAAACAATGACTACAAAGAAAGATAGTTTATGTATGTATTTACAGAAAAAAAAGTATAGTGTAAGTATTAGTTGTCTGGTTTTCATAGTAGGTACGGGCTCTGCCTAGTCTGGTATCTGGCCGTGTGTGGATTGTCCCAGAATATTATTAATTATTATTTTTATAATATTATCGCCAAGTTCTCATTATAACGAAAAGCGAACCATGGTCAAATATATGCTAAAAATATTCATAAACAAACATAGAACAGAATAAGCCGACACAGCTTAAAGACCGAAATATAACGGAATAAAAATAATACCTCATTCTCTTAATCCTGTACCCATATTTCTGTGAACAAAACTCCGCTAAACATATCTAAATAATACCTCGCGAATTCTGTTTAAATATGAGAGTGAAATATAAACGGGCAGCGCGTGGCGACATGCCCTAAAGCCTGGACTTGTGCAATGAAATATGCAGAAGGGTACATATAAATCCATGCAGATGAAGCTACGGGACCCGGCGGCTAGTCACCGTGTAACATGCTAAGTGCATACGTTTTGTACGGTTACTTGCTTTGCGGCAATACCGGTTGACAATGCCTGACCAAGTAAACTTTAGGATGCGGTTTGCGGTTAACTGGATTGCGGGCAGGCATATCGCAGTTTTAGGAGTGTCCCTTTATCTTCATCTCTCGTTTACTAGGTTGTAGGTCTCTTGTGTAAGGGATAGGTAAGGTAGGTATCACCGCAGTGTCACTTTATTAGACTGAGCTATAATTTTGCTTTTTCTTTATTTTAACACATAACTAAATTTGATATTAAAATTTTATTTTATTAAAAACAATGCAGCACTCTTTAATGAATAACAATTTATTCCAGAGTAACTTACTCTGAAACAATGAATAGGTATTCTAAGGTGTGTAAGTTAATTCACGATTTTACCCTCAAGTAGGTATAAACGCCGCTTTATTCCCACATAAGCTGTACCGCGCAAACGTGTTGAGATTACATTATTATGCCCTATTTTTATTCAAATGGCATAGAAACTATGAATTCGATTGAGCTTGATGCTAGTGGTATTAACATAGAAGACGTTGTGACATCTCTTTTTGTCTATTCACTTAATTAATTACGTGCGTCAGTGCGTTACGTTGCTGTAGTAACTAAAATACTCTGAACAAGTGCTTGACACAAGTGCACTGTCTATTAATTTCCTCTCACAATCCGATTGAACCGAAGACCGACACTACCGGTAAGAGGTCAGGCAGAGGTGGTCTTGAGGACTCTTCCTTATGTCCTATGCTTCCCTGGTACTTCTACTGTTAGCATGTTAGTTCTAAACCACATTCATATGCTCACACAAGACAAGGCACAAGATAAGGCACAATATATGAATCTCCTGTTTTATGCTACCCTAGTACTTCCAGTAATAATATTTCGATTTTATTACTCAATACTCCCCAGTATATTCTGGATGTATAATAATAATATTCTGGGACAATCCGCACACGGTCATCTGATCCCAAACTAGGCAGAGCCTGTACTATGGAAACCAGACAACTGATACTAATACTTAGATACTATCTATGTATGTAATAAAAATCACATTTTTGAAATTGCATGTTGTGCAATGCAAACAGTTCAACCAAGATACCAAGAAAACGATTACAAAATGAACGAAAATAATGAAATATTATTAAATCTAATTAATTTATCTCTGGTGGTCGTCGTCGTGTCGTCGTTGTAGGTGGTACTACTGGTAGTACTATGGACAACAAACGGACATTTTACATCGACCAATCGGTCATCCTAATTTCCAGAAAATGAGGTGTACGGCCTGCATTGTCCTAACCAGTAAGGAATTTCACAAAGTTGTTTACTCCCCGCGACATTTGAGCCCGTGAACTCTGGTTCGCAAAGCAAGCGGTTTCCCACTGCACCACGGACGACAGGCTACAAGATCGAAATCTAATACTAATCTGTTATTGGCTAAAACCATCAACTACTTGTGTAATACGGTATAGTCACAATGTTATAGCCACAGAATCAATATTTATGTTCTATGTATTAGAGACCAATACGTTTGCAAATTGAACACAATCGTCGACAGCCCCGTTTCGACGTCGCGTCGGTCGTACAAAGGATTCTGTGAACAGTAGAAAGGAATTTCCACGAGCCAATATCTACACTAATGAACAAATATTCCCTAACTCTAGTTCGTAGGTGTCTGCTCGGGGTGTATTCGTGGTTTATTTTTACAAATTTTTTTTTTCACTCCATGTGTACGTCTTAAGTTTAACTCTTTTTTGTTTTGCTGGGGAACTCTCAAAAGGTCCGCGGGACCTGTGGGGATCAAACGGGGTATGTGGGATTCTTACCCACTAAAACCCCCGCGGCTGTCGCATCAGAACATGAGACCCCAGGACTCTCCGGTGGAATCTGCACCAGGAGCCCCTCAGTGCCTTGCCGTTGAGCCCAGCGCCGGGGGGCACATTATAGCCCTCGGGGAATCAGACATAGTGCTCATGGGGATAGGGGTTGCAATACTTGCAACCCCGCCACCGTTCTCCTCAGCCACGCTCATTATTTGGATTCTTGCCATGTCATGAAATTAATTCATATTTGAGTGAGATGTGACGTATTATCAGACGTCTTAGAAATGATATTAAAAAAAGATCAGATAAAACCATAAATTTAGTTTTTTTTTTAGTTTTTACTGAAAAAGGTGAAAATAGTTAAAAGTTTTATGCTCCACGTATAAGTAGGTATTACATTTTTAAACCAAACAATTGTTATAATGTTTTCTTCAAATTTCACACACACACAACACATTTAACAACATGTTTTATAAAATATTTTGATATGAATAGAAAATCTCACTGCTGATTGTAAAAATATATATTATAGCTAAGAGTTCATTATCTACGCAGAAACTCTTTGTAGAGTTATTACATGGAATCAGTCAGGCTATGTTCCCATAATTCAATGAACCCTTTTTATTGAAATTCAAAGAGTCTAGCCTTTTCAACCCTACCATCTCTCCCGTCCTCTATTCAACACAGCCTGTTTGATCTACAATCGGTTTTTCCTTGTAAAAGGTATTGAATTTCAAATCATATTTCATAAATTCCAAGAATATTATGACTGATTTATTTTAATAGTTTTTATTTTAACTATTATCGTCTGGTTAGATCCCCGCCTCGCCTTGAGAGGATGCCATTGCATGAGTGGTATAAATTTTAATGACGAAAGAATCGTCATCGTCATCCGGAAGAAGTCCACTGTTGAACAAAATCCCATGAGGTGTCCGGGTAAGAATAGCACCCTACCATCTCCTCCCGTTGAGGTGACTAAGGGAAAACAAGAAGACGGACAGCAGCGACTTTCTTTTGGATTACCAACCACATATACTGCGATCCCGAAGAAGCATGGGAATTATGGAAATCTATTCTAAGGTGGAGGCCTTTGTTCAGCAGTGGACATCTTACTGGTGGCTGACGGTTATGAACAAAGGCGGGGTTTTAGAACTCGACAATGAACGATAATTAGCCATTATCACCACCGTTTGTCCGCGGCTACGATGTCGTCAGGCTACCTAGTAGGAAGCATGCCTACGTTGCATATTCCGGTTTGTGGTTATCGCTTCTTCAAGCGATGGAGTCCCGTTGCCACTTCAACTTGTAAATCCTGAGGTCTACGTCGCGTCGGTAGGTCAAGAATCAGATTTTTCGGAGAATTTCCGCAATCCGTATTTTATTGTTGTTTACTTAGCGCTTTGAATCGGTCGAAGGCAGAGCAAAGACACGATGGAAAGATGTAGTACTGAGGGACATAAGGGAATGCAAGGTATCAGAGAATGAGGTGCAGGACAGAGCGAAGTGGGGAGAAAAGAAACGGAAGGCTGACCCCATCACCATGTGGGATAAATAGTCAGGATGAGTGAGAGAGACTTAGCGCTTTGAATGTAGCACAGAAATTTTCAATAGGAGTTGGTCGTGCGTCTGATTCTAATTTGATTACAAGGAACTCGAAACTCTACAATAACTTTTATGCATCGATGCACTTGTTCCTTGTGCAAGGAACCATCCAGATAGGTACCACCACAATGGGTAGGTACCCTGATAGGTTACCTGGATGGTCCCTTACAGAAGAGAACCAGTAAAGGGTATTCTGAACGGTGGGAGTACTTCTCAAGTCGGAATTCTCTTGCTTATTTAACGTGTGTTTTCCAAGAGAACCTTTCTTGCGTAAGAGTCTTCTTGTATCTCTTCCATAGTAAAAGAAGAAGAGTCACATACGGGTTATATTTGACTGCTGCTCGTTGTAAACAGCTTAGCCACACGTCATCCTGATTAAACTTTCTATTTTTTTAATAGAATATTTAAACAAGTTTTGGTAGCTCGCGTTTTCACGATGTTGGCCTGAAATTCAGGCAAACAAATGCTCGAAACACACTCAAGGCCTCTCATGAAATCTGATATGAAATATGCAAAAAGCGTTCCAGGCTACTGTTGTGTTAAAACCCTGGTACCCACCCACCTGTATTTATGTAACGAGCGACTACACCGAGGGGACTTTATCGAATAACTTGCTTGAGTTGCTTTAATTAAAACTACAATATTAAACACTGCTACAATTTTAGCATCCATCGCCGTATTTATTAAACATTAGTTTTTAGTATGTCCATGCACATACCTTTAGGACTTCATGTAAATATTATAGATTCACGTAAAGGCTAAAATTTATTTATGATATTTGCGCGAATAAATAATACTTATAATATTCTGGGACAATCTACAGACGGTCATCCCAAACTAGGCAGACCCAGGACAACTGATACTACTTCTTAGGGTTCCATACCTAAAAGGCAAAAAAGGAACCCTTATGGTCTGACTTCATCTGTCTGTCTGTCACATCTAGGTATAAATTTCAGGAACCACTGATGCTATCGATTTGAAACTTGGAATAGTTTTAGATCTTACTTACCCAACCTCAACGCAAATTTAAAAAATATATTTGATCTTTACAGTATAAAAAAATATTTATTGAAACTAAATATTTACAGTTTATTTACGAATTTGTACACTTAAACTAGGTAAAAAACTTCCTCGAAGTTGTCGCCGCACTGGGAGGGAAGGGTACCTAAAAGACTGGCGGCATTACCCCTTTGTATGGCCAAGCTTATACGTTTGTTCTTTTACTTTTTTATTTTGGGGGTCGAAATAGGTGGTAAATTTTTTAAAGTGAGACTACTTTTGAGTGGGGTATCTATCAAATGAAAGGGCTTCATTTGCACATCTCAGATTTATGTTACGTAGTTTTTGGCTGATAATCAAAGATGTCAAAAAATACCGTTATCTCCGAAGTTTGTGTAGGAAAAAATCTGAATTAAAAATATCCATGTCTATATATATATTTTACAGAAAAAATAGAATGACCTTTCCAAGTAGCAAGTTTTTTAGTAATCCTAAAAAAAACCTCGACAAACCATCTTAGTTTTGCGGTTTGGTTTTTGTTGCTATTTGAGGTATTACATGAATAGTAAAATTACTTTAAGACGTCCAAAGATGGTATGGAACCCTCGGTGTGGTAATTATTTTTTAAATACATATTGTACATAAGTAACACCCAGACACTTATACTACACGTTTTGTACACGATTTGAAGAGTGCAACATAGACGACCGATCAGACAAAATATCATTTCCTGTATTATACATAACGCATGTTACAGCATCAGTTTATTCAAGTAGGCAATGATAGCGAAATAAGAAATAAATATACCTAATCTATACATATAATAAAATCGTAGAAAAGTAAAAACTGTACATTGAATATTTTTTGAAAATTTTAATTGCTACGTGTTCTAGGAACGATACTGATTCCGAATATATGATTTTTAGAATTTTTGTCTGTTTGTATGTCTGTGACTTTGTGATGACTTGACGTCAAAACCGCTGAACAGATTTAGTTGCTATTTGGCAAAAATATTTATTGATAACCTAGAAAAGTTATAGGATATAAATTATCTCGCTATTTGTTACGGGGAAAGAGCAGTGTCGAAATATGTACTTTTTCTACTACAATTTGCCGCGAATTTATTTTGTGTTGAAGATTTGTGCACATACTGTTCAACAGATTTAGTTGATATTTAACGGACATGTTTACTATAGACCTGGTCAGACTTTAATATAAGTTATATCAAGCTATTTGTTACAGGGAATGAGCAATATTGTAATAAGCACTTCTTCTTTTTAATTTTTCCGCGAAATTGTAAAAAAAACTAGAGTACTGTTACAATATAACAGAGTAATTGTGGATTTAAACTCCAAAATTAAAATCATTACGCAATACTAACATAAGGAGCTAAGCAGTAACTTTCTATAATGCTACATAAGGAAGAGAATTTCGAGGTGTTTCCTAACGGCTGATATAGCGTAGCGGTTGAACGGTCTTCCGGTATTTTTGTGTTTCCGGGTTCGATCCCGGATGAACTCAGTTTTTTTTTCATTTTTATTTCATTTTTTATAGTACTATTACGACATACCGGTATATTACGAGGTACTTCTAGAACTTAAATCGATAGGTATTGCTTTCAATTTTTAATAAAATAAATTAAAATGTTCATTTTTTGAATAGATCCAGGCTCAGTTAGATTATAAAATATGAGATCCCACTGCTGCATCTCGATTTAAAGAAAGTAAGTAACCAAGTAAGGAAATTGTAAGTTATAAGCGATTGGGAACGCTACAGTGAAGCTTGCGTCTGTAACATATCCTGTACACACTGTGTACCTACTTATCGGTTCCTTGGTAACAGTGGTGAGTGTGAAGCTTAACTCAGTTATGATCGAAAGCACCACGGTCAATTGCATGTCTTAGTGAAAGGAATGGTCAATCACCAAAATATTTTAGATTGTTGGCCAGGCTGCGCCCGTTGAACTGTAGGTATATATTATTTTGCCATTTGAAGAGGCTCCTTCCGCGCACTTCAGTTCATAGTACTCCCTGTCAACGTGAGAACCATCGTGCTGCAGCACAGCATTATTATCGCCATACGCGTGTCAGTCGACGCTACTGGGGTTCTGTCTGTTACAAGAACGTGACAATGACGTGTCCAGTTCAAATGGTCTAAGGCCCTCTGCGTTATACTCAGTCTAAACAGAATACGTTGCAGATTATATACCTACTGCCAATGTCTATAGTATAGACATAGGCAGTAGTCATCTGATGTGCACAGTATTAGACTCTTTACCGTGGACAAGTTATATGATGAATCCAAGTATCGTCGTTCGGATGGCTAACCTTAGTGAAAGTTGAAGAAGAGAAGTGGTCGAGAAAGTTAGGAGTGGGTTTTTATCTACAAACATAGGTACGTTACTTATTAACTTCACTGACCATGAAAATATTGGCGATATGGTAGAGTTGTTTGCTTACTGACAAATTCATAAAAAAAGAGAGGGGAACCCAAAAGCATGAATTATACGTTTCGCTAACGTAATATACAAAAACATTAGGAAATTTCAAAAGTCTGTAGTGTTTTATGAGGTCAGCATCCCAATTTATTAATTCACCTTTCAAATGACACACACGAGTCAAGCTCAAAGTTTAATTAAAAGTTCAAGCTACCCTTAGGCATCTGACCTGGCTTATCGACTGCTATCTTGCTGTCGACTTGGACTGACTTTTTACGTACCTTCCGAACCACGAAAATGCTCAGTTCAAATGATACCTTAACGGTCACCCATCTAAGGAATGACGTTTCTTAACCAACCGATGGTTTGCGAACAGTGATAATAACTGGCTACGAACATGCCAATTTTTCTGTAAGCGTATGGTTCTCAAATCAAAAAGTTGCAGGGACAGACACTGAAGGCGACACCGATACATGTCGGTCGAACTGGGTCGAATGGCTCCAGTTACTCTTAGGGGTCGTTGGATGTTTGGGATGTGGACCTTAGACGTTCATTGAGTACGGCGGCGGTGACTCGGAGGACGGCGGCGAGGTTGCGAATCCCGTCCCCGTGAACACTTTGACAGGTACCCGGGGGGCTATAATGCGCTCCCCGGTAGCAAGCTCAAAGACAAGGTACTGAGGGGCATCCCCCACAGTATCTCAGGGAACTTTAAAGGATTGAGGTTTCGAAGGAAAAACGGCAGCTCAAGCTTCATGTAACAGCGCGGATAAAGGGGAGTGATCTCCGAGATTCGCAACGCAGCAAGACTCCCGGGCGCAGAAGGCGGACCATTTTATTTTTTGACGCGGGTAAACTTTCAAGAGGTTCGCGGCAGTTGCAGGGCTCGACCGGGGTATATGGGATTCTTACCCACTAAAACCCCCGCTGCTGTCGCTTCGGCACATGAGAGGGGACCCCAGGGCTCTCCAGTGTGGTCTGCTCCAGGGTAACCCCTCAGTGCCTTGCCTTGCACCAGCCCGCCACCGGGGTCGCATTGTAGCTCCCGGGAGCCTGTCACGGCGCTCACGAGGACGAGGGACGCAACCCCGCAGCCTTCCGCCTCAAAGTCGCCGCCGTACTCAATGGACGTCCTGGGGCCCACACCCCGAACGTCCCGCGACTCTGAAGGGCAGAAGGCGGACCAACGCCAACCTTATGCCCCCGTACCGAGAATGTGCAGACAGCAGAAACGAGGAACGAGGAACTGCTGCCTGTGCACCACTATATTTCACTCTCGCTAATATGGCGTTCTAAAGTATTCCGGCATGCCACCTGATAAGATTCTGCGGGCCTTTTATAGCAACAGGCAGGTGCGTGGGCTTTACTTACACCCACGGAAGATGATGGGCTGGCTAGCCGCTGGTGGGACTTGAAATTGTATACAGATAGATACGTTTCCGGTGCCCATCAACATAGCGGAATTTGGACACGAAGAGTTTGAATTTGGACACGAAGAGTAGGAGTCATACTG
The DNA here is from genome assembly GCA_911728495.1 of Furcula furcula. Classification (NCBI taxonomy): domain Eukaryota; kingdom Metazoa; phylum Arthropoda; class Insecta; order Lepidoptera; family Notodontidae; genus Furcula; species Furcula furcula. The sequence continues at coordinate 8,374,097 of OU452254.1, read as the reverse complement.
AACCCACAGTGTCACTACCGTGATGGTATGGGCAACCCTTGGGATTTCTCCACGTTAAAAAAAGGAATGGCTTAAGTTGAATCAAGTCAAGGCCTTGGCTCACCCCAGGGTGAGGTTTAAACGAGCGCCTTCCGGTGTACCACTTACTTGCTTGGCAATGACGTTAACATTGCTTGAGTTCATCAAAAATACTGGCTGCGGGCAAAGCCGCGGGTACTGCTAGTACCTATATAAAATAATAACTAGACTATTTTCATATAATTTTTTTTTAACTTAGATTTCACGCCTATATGTTTTTTGACTCTAATTATTCACGAAAAGATTCTAATCACTTATTTGCCACTGTTCAAAGGAGTCCACAAAAATATATACAGCGAAAATCTCCACAAATAACAACACATTTTGAACAAAGAACATACAGAAGTCATTATTCTTGCATGAAAATATTAAAATGTACGCTTTTACAAAGGCTGTCTAGTTTATTTTACCGCAATGAGTCCCTGTTAGGTATTAATAGTGGCCCCTCTGTAAGTTTATTATGCACTCCATGTCTTCAACAGCGGGTTTTGTCTCCACGAGCTCCCGGGCGCTTCGTGCCCAATTAGTCGCATTTATTTAATATTTACAAGTAAACAAGAACTAATTATGTTTAAAAAAACTCGTAAACATTAAAATACCCTGCGGACTGCTCATTATAATTAGCCAACTGTCTAGGACTGTCTGTCAAATTTTCGAGACTTTTCAAGAATAATAGCCCAGTGTTATTATATGCCCGCAGGGTGTCCAGGCAAGACTGGCGGGTGCCAGTGATGGATAGGTATCCATCGCCTCCCGTTGGGTGTCCGTAAGAGTCTACTAAGATTAAACAAGAAGACGGGCAGCAGCGTCTTGCCACCTATACTGCGATCCCCAAGACACCTGCCAAGCGCAGGGATTTAGGCCTCCCTTCTAAAAAGTAGGCCTTTATTTAGCAGTGGACCTCTTACCAATTGGTGAACATCTTGTTTGTCTTAGTATTACTAATCTGAATTAAAAAAACTTTTGTGACAAACAGTATAAATATACGTAGCCACCCTACAGATACGTATGCTAAGAATAGAAATGATAACATCTTTATATAATTCTCCGTTAAGAAATTACACTGACAATGCACAAGTAGAAAAACTAACCTGAAATTGAATTTAAAAAATCCAAAATAAATTCCAACCTTGTCTTGGCACCCGTTCATGTTAACCCATTTACAAAGTGGCTTAAGAAGCTTATTGCAAAAGAGGTTAAGTGTTCTACCACACCCAGCCACTGGAGAGCGCTTCCCGCGTCACAAAGGCCAGCTTTTGAGCACGGACGTCTATGAGAGTTCATGACTGGAATACAAGCTAATTAAATAGCTCAACGAATGCTCGTTTAAATATTGTTATAGAAAGACTTGTCTGTTGCATTAATTCTGGGGAATAAATTACTGGCTATAAAATCAGTGGTTCGGAAATGCTGTGTTGGAAAGGACAGCCGTTTAGATAAAAAAGAAACATGAGTCTATAGGGGGAAAATATCTGAAACAATATTCTAATATTGCTACCCCGTTCTCTATGGTTCGAAGTCTCTTTTTGATTTCGGCAAGTTCACCCTATTAGAAAAAGAGTTCGGAACACAAAGAACGGGTTAGCGATATTCACAGATATAGATTTACATAGATAACGCAAGTACGTACTATTTGTATTGAAACCAAGCGTGCCGACTTTTGTATCAAGTTTTTAACACCTTCTGTGACGTCACGGCCGAATTTAGTGACGGGAAGTCCAAACCGATTCAAACACACCGATGCCGCCGATGCCCCGCCGCTGCCCTGCCGATTTTCTTTAGTTTTTGCGGCCGATTAGCTGCAAGGCTACAACAACAGAAGCAAGCGGACTGTAAGACTCAATTCACATCAAAATGGCAGCGGCCGGCAGCGCACTTTCAGTGTGAAAGAATTTTAAATTTTATCTATAATGCGTAAACGACCAGTATCGCTAGAAAAAAGCGGCGCGCGGGCGGCCGCCGGCTGTTGCGAGCGGCCTCGAGCGGCGTCGCGTTTTTCAAAAACAAGATCAAGTTTAAAATTCTTTCACACTGCCATCTTGATGTGAATTGAGCCTCAGTTAGCGGCGACCAACCCCGACGTTTCGTCGGGGTTCGGACACGCGACGGACATACATTTGCGTTATCTATGTAAATCTATATCTGTGGCGATATTAGTGGTTTGTAAGTCATATGCAAATTCTTTGATTAGTCCTTTTACTTAGGTAATTATTCAGAGGGGTTTCTCCCATAAAAAGGAGTTTCTTTAGTTCATGTGATCCTAATTAAAACTTTTTTGGGTCGGTTTCAAGACGTAATTAAAAGTGCTCGGTACTAATTTGTTCGTGTACGTAGTTACTTCTGTTAGCATGGCTTTGCACTAATTAGATACACTAGAACATTATGCTAACACTAGAACCAACTGACTGCCACTAATTTTAATAATACATAATTATTATTATTACTTACAATTTTTAATGTTCACTAAAAGTATTTTACAAGTATAGTTAACATCCAAATTCAAGAAAAGCATATATTTTCATGCATACAAATTTTAGTACTTGGTGGAAATCAAATCCACGTCCTTAGCAGCCAGAGTGTTTAATGGTATTCTTAATTATTTAAATGATAGTATAATACTCGTCGAAGCTTTATTTATGCTTGTGATCATCATCATCTTCACCAGCCGGAAGACGTCCACTGCTAAACCTCGCACTTGGAACGCCACAATGAACTACAATTGGCTATTTGCATCCACCGGTTATCTGCAACTGGCACAATGTCGTCACTTTACATAATAGATGGACTGCCTACGCTGCGGCTTCCGTTGCGTTGCCACTTGAGAACCTTTCTACACCATCGATATAGGTTCTTCGAGCGAGCCCACTTCAAGTTCTTCGATGAATTTTTCATACCGGATTCTATTGCGCAAAGAAACTCCGAGCATACCTATCTTCCATAGCTCGTTGTTTAACTCTGAGCTTCTACAGAAAGCCAGCAGTTAAAGACCAAATCTCAGTGTCACAAGTCATCACTGGCCACACACTGGTTAAGACTTTTGTGATGATATTTAGCAGAAATAAACTTTATCACATAGCATACATAACAACTAAGTTCAACCCATACCCAACCAACCCACAACACTGAAATGCAAATTTATAGAGCAGTAAAAAAACCACGAAACATCATAAAATGTAGTCATTACTCACGATGCAGCGTATAGTCGGAAAATATGCAAAATTATGAACCTATGTAGATAACATAAATTTGAATGTTATGCAGGATCATTAAACTGCAAATGCTTTGTTGAACATTACTACTACAACTGCAGTTGTACCTAATCGTGCTTGAATCAGTAAGAAAGTTTCCTTCAATCGTGCAAGATACACTGACCCCTATTGAACAAGTAGCTTGAAGGGTTAAAATGACAACTACAAATATGTATGTGGTACCGATTTGAAGTGACTCTTCAAAGCGAGTTGCAGATATAAGCTATCTATCTTAGTTTAGCTCAGTTCACATAGGATATTTTTTACACGGCGACGAGGCTGCTACTCCCGTCCCTGTGAACATCGTAACGGTACTCAAAAAACAACAATGCGCTACCCCTGGCGGCGAGGTCAAAGGCCACCGGAGAGCCCAGGGTTATGAGAGGGTCCTCCCTCTGCTGCCGATGCAAAAGCCACATTAGTTGCAGTGGGAAGAAATCCCACATACCCTAAGTTCTAGGGCTCTTTTGAACCTTCAACGACAAAAAAAGTGCGTGCGTGGAGTCCCTCCGCGCGGAAGAAGTGAAACTTCATTCTCGCTCTGTCTCTTTCTATTCCACCTCCCCGCGCAACGAAGTCAACGAAGTCAACAAAGTCAACAAAGTCAACGGAATCAACGGAGTCAACGGAGTCGGCGGAGTCGGCGGTCACTCACTCACTCACTCACTATCCACTCACTATCCACTCACTATCCACTCACTATCCACTCACTATCCACTCACTATCCACTCACTATCCACTCACTATCCACTCACTATCCACTCACCATCCACTCACCATCCACTCACCATCCACTCACCATCCACTCACCATCCACTCACCATCCACTCACCATCCACTCACCATCCACTCACCATCCACTCACCATCCACTCACCATCCACTCACCATCCACTCACCATCCACTCACCATCCACTCACCATCCACTCACCATCCACTCACCATCCACTCACCATCCACTCACCATCCACTCACCATCCACTCACCATCCACTCACTATCCACTCACTATCCACTCACTATCCACTCACTATCCACTCACTATCCACTCACTATCCACTCACTATCCACTCACTATCCACTCACTATCCACTCACTATCCACTCACTATCCACTCACTATCCACTCACTATCCACTCACTATCCACTCACTATCCACTCACTATCCACTCACTATCCACTCACTATCCACTCACTATCCACTCACTATCCACTCACTATCCACTCACTATCCACTCACTATTCACTCACTATCCACTCACTATCCACTCACTATCACTACCAATAAAATATAAATTTTACCCGAGGTTATATTTTATATTTTATTGGTTTAGTACCTACTGCTCAATGTATTCATCCTTCTTCTGATGAATTCTGACATTGATGCTAATCTGAATTATGAAACTGAAGCTAGCTAGTTAGTAAAATTAGTTTTATTCCAACCACTCTTATAATAAAACAAATACCCAATTACTGTAGCAATTCTAGCCAGAAAGAAAAAAAAACATCGTTAGCCTAATACGACTACGAAATCAGACAAAAAAATCATCTTAAAAAAATGTCTTAAGTCAACATTTTAAGATTTTTTATATTTTTAAGAGGGCATCTGCGTAACGTCTGGTGGGCGCAATTCTCTAAAAGTATTTGACTATCCATCAAGTCTGACCTGGATTCATTAAAAGTAACGATAACTGTTAGAGGGGAGATAGAGTTAAAACTGTCAATAAGTATTAACGTTGATTACTCAGCTATATAAAATAGCACAAACTTTAACAAACTATTTAATAATTGTTGATTACAATACACGTAATAGTGTTCTAGACTCATCAACTCTCCAACCATTCTGTGGGGTATCCGGGTATGAAAAGCACCCCCCCGTCCTGTTGTGTTTATACCTACTCCAAATTCCAAGACTTCTGGAGTACTATTACACTAGTTACCAACTACACTCTCACCAAACCAAATACTTATGTATTTAGTTTGATATGACGATTGTATTTCTATCAATGATATTAAATACTATAGATATGCTATTAGTCCACGCCAGGTGTTCAGCGAGTATCCCCCAACTGGGTTTTGTAGCAGTTAGTCCCACGCCGTCCCGCGTAGTCAATGCAGCATCGCGACGTCTATCATTAAAAATTGAAAATGCCGTCCTGCGTATTTAATATGTGCACAAATTACCAGGCAAAATTAAATAAACAGTCAGGGATAATATAGCACATGTAACTTAGAAAAAATAATTTGATTTTGTAAAGTATTTCAATTTTTTCATAATAATATTGTAAGAAATAATTGTAAAATTGAATGTGTCAGTTGACAAGATGACGCTGACAAGCGTTTAATTAACCAACGCTGACAACGGAACGCACAAAATATAGCCATCTCGTATTCTCTTACTTTTCTCGTTATGCATCTGTCCTTGTCAGACTATAGGTAGGAAAATGTATAGCTAGGTATAGCTAACTACAAGTGAGACAACTTTTATCGAGCGTTAGTAGGGATATAACATATCTTTAGTAAAATATCATTGATTTCTATCATTTATCTGGTTACCATAGAATACGTTCTGTCCAGTTTGAGCTCAGGTAGCAGTGCGTGGATTGTCCACAGATATTATTATATCCCCCATGATGGCGTCCGGGTAAGAATAGCACCCTCCCATCTCCTCCCTTTGGGTGCCCGTAAGAGGCGACTAAGGGAAAACAAGAAGACGGGCAGCAGCGTCTTTCTATTGGATTACCTACGACTTATACTGCGATCTCCAAGACGCCTGCCAAACGTGGGAATTATGGTAACCCCTACCTTCTGCCTTTTGTTCAGCAGTGGAAGTATTTCGACTGCTAAAGGTGGTGGTGAGTGTAACATACTTACATGTTTTTTTCACAAATAAGTTTTGACTTGAATTCTTTAAGAAATCGTCAAGATAACAGTTCAAACGATGTACAAGTGTACACTTAGAACCCACGCGTAACCATGCTTTGATGCTACAAGAAATAATACGTCAATATTAGCATCGATGACGTGCAATATAGCTCTTGTGATGATTATTTATACGACTAAACACATCATGTTTTTTTTTAAATTATACAGCCTATGTAACTCCCACAACTAAAATGAATCTAACGTAATATTCTATAGTCTAAGATCTAACGACGTAATATCAAATTCAAAATCTATGACGCCACCGTTTAGTTTGCAATAGGCAAACTTCAGGGGCAGTCGGGCAAAAATAAAGTATAACCGAGAGACCTCGCAGACCAAGTCCAGTCCTATTCATGGAAGCTTATATTTTACCAACTTAAACGTTGCCATCATAATAAATAACAATATACTTCCACTATAAGTCTGCATATATCTAATGACACAATGTCAAAGTCAAAATCTATCACGTCGTTTAGATTGTAGACCGAGCCAAAGAAATAGATACATAAGTAATCTCGAAATATGTAGGGGCAGGCGGGCAAATATAAAGACTCACCGAGAGACCTCGCTGATCAAGTCCTGTCCTATTCATAGAAGCTCATATTTTACCAACTTAAACGTTGCCATCAAAATATATATACCTCCACTGCAGTAACTTATAAGTCTCCATATATCAAACAGCTCTAGACAAAGCTATTACTGAGCCCATCATTTACACAACCAGACATTACGTTTTTCATGCGGAGTTAGGCTGTCGCAAACCATTACTTATTGCAAGAATGTTTTACAAATGTAAAAAGAAAACTTATGAATAATTATGGTACATCCGTAATACATTCACAAGAAAGTTGAGTGATAGTGGCGAGAAAAATACCAGTTCTTTTAATACTAGTGAAATAACAGCTTGAGAAATAATAGAACGTTATTCATTATGAATATAGCAAACTATTGCAGACGTATGATTTTTTGGCTGGACTAACGATTCTATAAAAAGAGGTTTGGTTTTATTTCTTTTTAACTTTCTTGGAATATATTTTTTTTTATAAATCGAATTAGAATTTCAGATGAAACTTTGGTAAAATGGTAATTTTTAAAGTATTTTTAGTATGACTTGCTTAGTATGACTGTGTTGTTGACTTGTATTATTTAGCTGTTTTGTTCGTTATTTATTTATTTATTTCATTCTTCATGCACATTAGTACATAGGCGGACTTAATGCCTTAGCCATTTCCTGCCAGTCTACCTTACGGTGGTTCAGAGAAGGTTCGAGGTAGGTGCAAATTAAAACAAACTAAAGAAACAAAGCATACAAAAATACAAATTATTAACTAAGTTATATACAAATTATTATTACAAACATATTATATACATTCATAATTATAAATACTATATAGACTAAATATAAATATTGAATATCAATAAAACCGTTACTTCGCATCTCAGAGCATACCTACCTATACCTACTTAATTTGCATTTTTAATAAAATAATACTTATAGCTTTGCTTTAAATATCAGCTCCTGCTAGTACCTAGTAATAATATATCACATCTGTGATTTATATTTCGCTTCACTATTTCCACGCGTATCAAGACGGTATACATCATAACATACGGCTGCTTATCATTCTCGGATTTAACGTAATATACGAACATTTGCCTAACGTCATGGTGCTTTTTACGCTGCCTTAAATGTATTGCGAGATATCATTTCTTGACGAGATGAAAAAATATATCTATCTTCATTCATAGTGCTGAGAAAGGAAATCATTTAAGTGACAAAATCTGAATAAAACCATTTAGTTAGTGGCCGGAAAAGGGGCATACTTAGTGAGGTCCAGGGTACATTTCCAAGATATGAGGGAGCTATGATCGTATTAAGCACAGAAATAAGATGTTAGGTACACGTACACAACAATATTTAGCCCAGTACCGTGCCGGTGTAAAGGGCACTGTAGCTAAAGAAATTAGCGAGTCTGTAAACCTTCGAGACATAAGTAAAACCAATTTAATACATTACATTTGACACCATCAAAATTTAACAACGAAACATTGTAATGCTAGCCGCACACTGTCAATATTTTACAACCCGCCCGACTTAACTGTGCACCTCGCTGGAATGCGACGTCATAGCGCCAGGTGCACACTTAAGTCGCACGGGTTGTAGAATATTGTCAATATTATTGAAGGTGTGCGGGCTACCTAACGGCGGGCATAAAATATTATGATTTTTTTTCCAATTTAGAACTGCACGCTTCCTTGACTATTTATTGTAATAATGACAAAAAAAAACATACAGAACAAAGAAACTGACAGATGTCAAATGTGAGGCCTTACTTTAATTGGTCCATCACAACAGACGTGTCGCTTAACGTCAGACGTCGTCGGCATCGTCTAGCTCGTCTATTTACTATATACTGTGATGATTAATATAAATTTTATGAAACTCGACGTGAAATTTAATTTTAATAATAAACCCGAAACATGTCCCAGTCCCTACGCCAAAAAGTCCAGTATAGGCATTCACGCATGACCTAATTTCGGGTGCTTTTAATAAAAGTGTTTATAGTCCGCCCGCTTCCTATATTTAAAATATGCATAACATACTTATATTTTCATGTGTCTATTATAAAACGAAAAGGGCTTTTTGGCACAGTTTACATAATATCTAGTAATATATGTTACCTTAAGGACGTCGGTGCGGTGGTAGGTCTCTTATGCAGTGTAAGATATTTTGTAAAGTTTTTTGTTAGGTAGGTATAGGGCACTGTAGCTGATGAAATTACCAGGCCGAGAGACTTAATAACTAATGCATTTGAGGTTCTAATAATAAGTTGATTAAACACAGTTACAACTCGTCCCACACAAGGAAGATATAAAAAATTACTTCAATGAAAACAGTCCATTCATCTGGTAGCTACCTAGGTACTACGCCACAAACACTTATAAAACCACCCCATTAGAAATTAAAAAAAATAGACAAAAATTAAAAACTTACTCGATTTTAACCATTTTTCAGAAATAATTATAGCGATTATTTTACTTTGATATCATAATCAATGCTTCAGTAGTTTTATTTAAATAGGTTTAATTATTTATTAATCACGTACCTACTAGGTATATGCCTACGTATGTAATACACTTCCAAATTAAAAATACAGCAAAAGAAGCAGACGTCTTTTTTACCTAACTATAGATTTTCATAGAAGTCCGTAACAAAGAAAAAATATATGGCGTTATAAAAGCAATTTACCTATTAACTTTTGACATTTCAAGTGACAACGATGGCTTAGAATTTAGAGCTGTTACAAATAAAAAAATATATGGCTTTATAAAAGAAATTTAAATAGGTTAATTAAATACTAATAAATCAAAGTAAATTATGTAGCTCGCAATTGCTGTGCTATGGTCGTTATTAATGGACTCTAACCTGATTGATGATATCAATCAAAACTCTTAGTCCAAGCTAGCCTCGCCTAAATTACTTGTCGATAATCACTAGTCTCAGCTACTATCTGGTGTAATAATCACAGTGTCTGTGCATTAGAAGACTGAAGATAGATGGATGGTTACTTAAATAAGTGTAATATAAAATGGACGTTGTTTTTTATTTGAGTTCAATAAGTCAATGGGATATTTACATTATAAATTTTTGAATTTATTGTACACCAAAAGATGTTCAAAATATGTACTTTATTTTTCTTACTTTACCTAAATAGACTAAACCTTTTCTGCTTCTTTAAATAAAAAACTTATTTATATGAGCTGTTTATATCACAGCAAAATGTGGTAATCGTTAATCAAGCTACACACATTTCTCCAAAGATTAATAAAATCTTAATTTAACTGCTTGCCCTCATAATTTAAACTCAATGTTGAGCTTATTCGATTATGTGAAAAATCCCAAAGGTGCTATAAACATACAAGAACGTTGCTATAAGTATAACAGAATTAATACTTGACTGAGTCTGCTTTCATTCGTGATATTTCTAAAGGCCATAGCGAGCAACATTTTTATGACCAAACTTGTTACACGTGTAATGTCAGTAGAGTCGTGCAAATAATATTTTTGAAGGAAATATGCCTAATTTTAATAGGTGGTAGTTCCCCTGGGGTCGCTGAATGTTCTGAGTGTCCCATTGAGTACGGCGGCGACTCCGAGGAGGACGGTGGCGGGGTTGCAATCCCAGTTCCCGTGATCAACGTGACAGGTTCAACCCCCCCCGGGTGCTAGGGCAAGGCTGGTGCAGATCCCACCGGAGAGCCTTAGGGTCCCCTCTCAAGTGCCGAAGCGACAGTCGCAGGGGTTTTAGTGAGTAAGAATCTCACATGCCCCGGCCGAGCCTCACAGCTCCCGGGGTCCTTTTGAAGGTTTCCGCTGCGAAAGAAAATGGTGGTAGTTCCCTTGTGCTAGGGACCGTCCAGGTAGGTACCACCACAATGCCAGATAATCTACCGCCAAGCAGCAGTGTGTAATAACATTATTTGTTCCAGTGTGAAGGGTAACTGGTAAAAATACTGGACACTAGAGAGAAAAATTAATTACAGTGCTCCTATTTAAGGCGGTCTTATCGCTAAAGCGATCTCTTCCAGGCAACCTTAGGGTGATGATTTCCTTTTTTGAAAAACATGTAAGTTTAGAAAAACCATTCATACTAATGGTTGGTGTGTGGTCAGGACTCGCAATCCTCTTATTTCCCAGCCGTCGTTCGCAGTGGACCGCACTTGCGCGGTACAAAGTGGACCTGATGCACTCGAGTGCACCCTTAGGGCTGTGCCAACTAAAGGATATTTCTTCTAGCTCTCTCAATAAATAACACCAGCGTGCTCGTGCTTCCCAGAGTACGTAATAAGTCAGTGCCAGTGCGGTGGACGTGTTTTACGCTAGCAGTCGTTACCAAGTGCGGCTACCACTATATATACCAAAGGGCAGCTTAAACAACTCTGATACCTACCAGGTTGGCCAATTAACAAACGATAAGTAAAGATTTCTATCGAAATCTACACGTAACTATATAAAATTGGTACCAAACTTTAAGTGCAGTTATTACTATCCTAAGAGGATAGGAGGATATTACACCTCCTTTATTATGAATACCTAATACTATACTTACTATCTAAAACTTTAGCCAAGTAAATAGGAAACAAATACTTATAGGCGCCAGCCCTAGCGGCAACGACGACTCTTTCCCGTGACCGCATGAAATCGAGCGAGACGCATTAGTATCGATAAAATCCGCATCACTAGTGTAGGTACCTATAAAACTGGCTATAGAAAATCTCGGCTTTCACTGCGGGTTGTGTAAGCATAAGGTTTTCCAGTTAAAGTTCTATTTAAGAAGTATGTACCTATTGATTGTAATATGTATTACTTGATGACATCCATAATTATATTTATGAATACTATCACTTTATGGGACTAATCTCACCAGTCATTCCCACCACTGTAACTTCTGTAAGCCAGGATCTACAGTGGTCGCCACTAAAGACACCGAGGTTTGACCCTCGGCGAGTCCCAGGCGAACGCGAAATTGTCTTGGAACCCGCAACAAATTTAGTTAAAAAGGTAGATAGGAGAAGTTAGAAATACATAAATTCCACTTCCCTCCTTTGCAAAGCGGAAGACAAACAATGAATTAGCACAAGATTGATACAAAGTCAAAAAGGAAGACTCTTACAGTACACGCGGACCAATGAAGGCTAGTCAACCCGTAAGGCACCACGGATACTGTCACTTGCCGTAACTATCTTGAGATCGTAGACGAAATTGGGGAACCAACTGCTCTTAGTTGCAAATTTTTTTTTCCCTGAATATAATTAAACTGTTAGTACTTTTTCTAGATATTAAAGTATGGAGAATATGCGCAAAAATTGCATGACTTGATTGCACACTTGAGGTTATAAAGCACACTAAATTTTCGCAAGCTCTCACCTCTCGCCTTAAAAACACCCACATTGTACTCTGTTTTTTAAGGCTAGAGTTGAGAGTGTTCATTAAGCTAGTTTTCTTTATAACTCAGACTGGATCACTCCTTTCCATCAGATGGAATCAAGATTTCAGCTAGTATTACAGACAAACATTAGCCTTTGTTTTATTTTAATGGGGCTAATCCCACCACTCATGCCCACGACTGTGACTCCTGTTAGCCAGGATCTACAGTGGTCACCAGTGAAGACACCAAGATTACACACAAGCATTAGCTTATTAAAATCAAATAAAAAAGTAATTGTTTATTAGTTCTCCTTTGGCAACCCTGTCTATAGTAGTTACTGCTCTTCGCGCCGTGACCACGAGAAATCGAGCGAAACGCATTACAACGATAAGCCACGTACGTTCTATTCAATTCCATACCCTTCACTACTTTACTTACTATTATTGTGTTCGTACCAACTGGATTCAAATACTAGGTAGGATTTAAGTACTTTGAATATTTGATACCCAAAAACATTACGCTTTGCGATGGGACAATTTTTTTAGTATTTAAGATTTTGAAAAAAAAAAACTACTTTCACGGATTAAATCGCGGTTTATTTTATGTTTTACTATCCCGACGTTTCGAATGCTTTGCGTCAACTATGGTCATGGGAGGACTGAGATGTTGAACGTCCTTATGTAACAATTATACCGGTGTACCTTCAGTGCCTGCTTAGTTATTATTTTTGGTCCGGTCTACGCAGTAAGAGCTTACAGTATCTTGAGGCCGTGTAGTGTTTATCTTGGTTTTGGATTTATTTATATTTATTAAAGGACCCCAAGTCGGTGGATGTATGTTTTGTTACCAAATATAGTAATATAATATATTGAAATTACTAAACAGAATTCTACTGTACGTTGTAGGTCTGTTTTACTCAGAGTTTCTACATATTTATAATGGTTGCTAAGGATACATACATACATACATACACACTTACATACATACTTACATACTTACTTAGCATACTTGTAGCATATTTGTTTTGGAGATGCTTATGATAGGTACGTACTTAAAGATTTACTAAGTAAAGATCAACTAAATACTAGGTATTATTTATAATCTAATATTTGGAAAGACGAAATCGTATTTCTAACAGATAATGACCAAGGGACGGGCTTGTTGGTCTAGCTGTTAGACATCCTGGCTACTACACGATGAGTCCTGGGTTTGATTCCCATCGTGTCTGGATGTTACTTATCTAATTAAGTATGTATTTACAAAAAAAGTATATAGATAAGTATTACTATCAGTTGTCTGGTTTCCATAGTACAGGCTCTGCCTAGTTTAGGATCTGATGGCCGTGTGTGGATTGTGGCCGTAGGTATATTATTATGTTATTATTATTATAATATTAGCGATTTTTTTCTGAAACATAAGTACCTAATTCAATTTTAAAATATGCATTTCAAAAATAATTTCAATACTTATACATTTTTCCGTGTCGAAAAAAGGACTTAGATTAGCAAGCATTAATCCGCTTCAATAAGAGGTCTACTATGTAATGTCATAGGAACACCTGTATATTTTTGTTTTGTTAAACTTTAGTAAATACTTATTAAAGTACTAATAAAAGGCAGAGGTTTAAATTAAAGATATAACATTTTTATAGTTAAACTACGAGTGCTTTCGCCTGAAACATCAATCAACCAATTTTTACAGCATTTATGGGTCAAACGAATTCGTTTGCAGTCGCGTTTTTGTGCATTTTAATAATTATTCATCTACTAGAATACAACGAAACATCAATAGTTATCCGCTTACGCAATAAGATTTGCATTGGAAATGGCGAGGCTGTTAATATTTCCTCACGTATCAAATTATGAATTTCCTTTAAGTTTACTTTCGTATGATGAACTCAAAAGAACTCGAAAATGTAAAGGAGCAAACGATATAAAATCGTTTCGTTGCACAGTTAGTAGACTCCCATGTTGTTTCAAGCACCCCATATAGGAGGTTTTAACTAAGATTAGTATAAAGCCAGGTTTCAGCACGCTCTCCTCACACAGTTTTTCTCGGGCTTTAAAGATTAGCCTGCGTCCCTCGCTGCCTCTGATTAAGATTTATGCTCATGACACATCTAATACCTTAGTTCATTTATCTTGATAAACTATTAATTTGTTATACTGTATCATTCAATAGGTTTATTGCTACAGAAATCGTTGTATTAGTATTTGTAGATTGTTTGTATTTTGAGGCTCTATGAGTGACTGAAAAAAAGTACAAAGGGTCAAAGTACAAGATATAAATTAGGACACGAGTTAATATGATCACTTGTACTAAGGTCACGTTAGGAAAATTGATTGTACGTGTATTTCAAAGACGGGGTACTTTCGAATCAGAAAACGAAACGTTAATGCAATATGCATATTCCACGAATAAAGTGTCACTACCATACCATCCATCCTGTTAACATCGACGAATCGAGTCGATCGAATTAGATAAAAAATTTCATTTGTTTCCAGGGTAACCCTACAGGTTGAAGTTGGTTGACTCCTTGTGCATGCAGCTACCATAGGTACCACTGCAGGATCAGATTCTGCCGCAAAACGGCAGTGTATATTGGTGGTATCAGTTAATGAATTATAGTAGGTACTGAAATGTGGTCCTTATCTACTGGCCTTTTGGAGAAGCTGAAAGTCACACAAAGAGCTTTGGAGAGAGCTATGCTCAGAGTTTCTTTGCACAACAAAATCCGGAATGAGGATATTCGCCGAAAAACCAGAGTTACCGAAATAGTTCTCAGAGCAATTTGGTGTGACAATAGGCAATCCACATCGCTCGAATAACCGATAACCGCTGGGTTAGAAAAGTTCTCGAGTGACGATCACGAACCGGAAGACGCAGAACAGGTAGGCCACTCACTATGTGGACTGTTGAAATTTTGCGAAGAATCTGATCCGGCTCGAAGGACCATGTATAGAATCCTAGGTCCGGTGGTGAGGGATGTGCAATATAGTGCTGCGTTCCTCACTCATGAGTCGCCTCATTCGAGCTACTCGTGAGGACAAATTGAAAGAGTTCCTCATTTTTCAACGATGAACCACCTCATTTTGTCTTTCATTCCTCGTTCTCGCTCGCGAGATTGAGGTTTGAGGCCGCACGCGTTTACCTCGTCGTGCGAGCGAAAGGCGAGCGAGTGAGGATTACTGAATGAGTGAGCGAACAAATCGACCAAATGAGTGAGGAATAGTGAGGACGATCTGTGTGAGCGTGGTGACTGGTGAGGCGTGAGTTACAATTTTGCGAGTTAGGTTTGTATTTAGACAATCGTATCCTACTAATATTATAAATGTAAAAATTTGTGAGGATATATGGATGATTGACGATGACCTCAGTAGTTTAAACTTTATTCAAATCACGAATTGAAATATCAATATTAATTTTGTGTACTAATTCTCTTAAATTATTATCTATTTATTTAGTGATAAGGCTGGTAATTGAGTGTTTTTTGTTTATTTTGGACTAAAACACTGAGCGATAGAAAATGATGTGTGTGAGAGAAATAGCAACAGAGAAGCACGCTGCAGCTGCAACGGTCCGGCGTCCTCCTCGCTTCCTCGTTTGTGGCGCGTGACTCGCGTGAGTGAGGCCATGAATTGATATCTAAAACCGTCCCTCGTCAAGATATCCTCACCTCAAATGAGGTGTACCTCGCGAGTACCTCACGAACGAAAATGATGTACTCCCTCATCCTCATTTTAAATTTACGAGTTACCCATTACTAGTGCAATAAAAGCCAACGTATAGCTATACTGTAAATTTCGGTTTGCAGTGCAGAGACAACAAATCCATAAAAACCTTAGCAATGTATGTAATCCGCGATTACAACCCATACCGCGATGTAATTCGGACGTAGCGACATCTATTTACGTTTCCGTGAAACCAATGTAATTGTACATACCGCCCACCAAGGACATATTGCATAATGTCCTTCAATTAACAACTTGAACCGCCCACCATGGAGGGTCGGACTTTGTAAAAATGATATATCCTTGGTGGTTAACATTGTCGCTTACTATCATTACATATTATGAACCAACTTATAAGAAATCAATTTGAATTTATGTAAATATAAATCAAACAAAGTTATGTTTCTTAACGAAAAACAATAAACTAACACTAAAATAATTATTTGGTCACAGGCAGTAGACATATCTTAGACACTGGTCTCTTTATCAGAGAATGCTCGGTACGAAGACTGACTACTCTCGTAATTTCATCAGGACCCGGATGCTTTTGTTCAATCCTACCTAACAGCCAATTGTCGTTCATTCCAAGACGGAATCCAATGCTATGTACGTCTTCCAGCTGATGGTATTGATGATTAGTAAATTAGAATACAAAAACTCCCAAATGTGCTACCCGGGTATCGATCACATAACTTACGCTAAGACCAGTTAGTTACTCGGACGACGGCAACCCAAACAATGAAAATATTTTATTTTCTCAGATGTATAAAGCGTAAACAACAACGCCCAAAAAAAAACATAAAAAATTATGGCTCCGAGACAAGCTCTTGCCTCCGACGGGAACAGTCAACCGTGAAATTCAGCCGATATTTTTCCACCCACCCTCCCTATTTGACAAAGTATTATAAAATACAAGGCTGGATTTAATTACGCGCGTGAAATATTCCGGCTTCGTATTTTAAGGCGTTTTTGTTTATGTCTCTCGTTAATTCGATGAGTGGTATAAGTTTGGAGCGTAACTCTATGTATGTAACTATATGTATGTTTGTGTTAAATAAAAATCCTATGTAACATTATGTTCTGTCAGTTATTATGAGTTGCTGTCCATTGTTACAATGCGCTGGCGGGCTGGTTATGACTGCATGCAGTCAAGTAATCCCCCTTTGCCTGGCTTGGGCTGGGTGCTATGGTCATCTTACTTTAAGTATCATATCCCAGCCTTGTAACTAACTGTGTTAACTTTAAAATTGTACTAACCACTTTATGGATCTTTGTTATCGAATACAAATAGGTTATTTATTTATGGTGATGGACACTTTACTCGTTTGTAATATGGGCTAAAGAAATCACTAATATTTTAGCTGTCTATACGGTGCGACTAAAACAAGTGTGGTGTGTCCCCTCAAAATTAATATGTCTCACCTTATCAGTCGCCCCGCCTATCCGACATGCTCCAGATAAATCAGAACGCTATTGATGTGGCCTCTTTCTGGGAAAAGACCATATAGTATTTATTAGCTACTACTTGCTATTATCATAATTATCATAAACACCCGGGAGACGTCCACAGCTAAACAAATGCCACTTAATTTTTTTTTTGACGCGGGGGAAGTTTTCTAAAGATCCCCGGGAGCTGTAGGGCTCGACCGGGGTATGTGGGATGCTTACCCACTAAAACCCCCGCGGCTGTCGCATCGGCACATGAGAGGAGCGACCCCAGGGCTCTCCAGTGGGATCTGCACCAGGGGCCCCTCAGTGCCTTGCCTTTGAGCCCGCCGCCGGGGGGCGCATTGTAGCCCCCCGGGAACCTGTCACGGTGCTCACGGGGACGGGGGTCGCAACCCCGCCGCCGTCCTCCTCGGAGTCGCCGCCGTACTCAATGGACGTTCAAAGGGCCCACACCCCGAACGTCCAGCTACTCCGAAGGTCACACAATCTCCTCGTCTATGCAAGGCCCACGCCGCGTCTTAGTACCTGATCGTCATTTTAGAACCTTTTTACTTCTTTTTAATGAAAACATCGTGAAGGCATGCCATATAAATTATTCTAATATTTTATCTGATCCGCACATTTGCATACTATTGTGACCACTGTGACCTACGGCCTAAGTAAGGACTTATGACCTAAGACCTCTCATGACTAGAAGTATAGGAGCCCAAGATCGGGACATTAGGAGTTCTAATAATTATAAGTAAATATAAATATAAACGTGTATATTCTAGCCACGAATTTCCAATACTATTTTATCTCTATCATGATTACGCTTGACAATACAGAGTGTCGTACCGTACCTACAACTCAATAACAATTACGTCAACGGAGACGTGCTTGTATTAACCTGAATACGCACTACCTAATATCGTTGTATCTATTACATAATATTAGGTATACTGCTATTATTGAGTATGCACATCGACAAACAATTAGCTGGCATTGTTGAACATAATCTGTTGCATGCTCGATCACGCATGAGTGGTTATTGAATATCTAATAATATAGGTCATGGATTAATATCTGACTTGATAAAATGATTGCCCTAACAAATGAAGAGACGAAGTGAAAAACTCCGGTAGCCTGATGGCGGACCGTACCTACACTAGCTAGTTATAATTACTTTTCGGTAAACGATGAGTTGGTTAAGCAACGCCAGGCAAGGTTATTCCTAAGATTGGTGTCCATTTAGTGGCATTTAAATTGAGCGTCTTTGTGCTTCGAAGGGCATGTAAAAAGCGGGGCGCGGTTGTTGATATCTAGACAGTCGTTAAGGCAAGTCAAAGGCCTAGGGTAGGGCAACTTGAAAAACAGCTCTGACAAGAGGTTAACCATTAACATTACGACAAAATCTGGTTTAATTGTTGCATTCCATGGGTTTTCTGATGCTCTATAAGAAGTCACTGTGCTGGCAGCTGAGTGACCTCAGCCTTATTTTTATTAACACAACAATAATATCCTAAAATAATCGACTGTACAAGAACGGCAAATTAATAGGTAATTATAATTTATGAGTAGAACATTTTCTACTCGTAAATTCTATAAATAATACGACGTGCGTTCTCTAAGGTGACTTTTTTTATTTTTTTTATTCTGAGGTGACTTTTAATGAAATAAAAATAATTCGGAAACGGAAATACGTACAAAACATAGATAACTAAAGTAATGTTTGGATACGTTCTGAACATCGACCTACGATCATCCGATCCCAAGCCTGTACTGTGGATCCTGATAATTAAATACAAATATAATATACGTTTTTTTGTAAATACATAGGTACAATAGATAAATAACACCTTGACACAAGGTGGGATTCGAACCCTTGGTTAACGGTCAGAGAGTCTAATTACTAGACAAACGGGCCTGTCAAAATATCAACGATAAATATCTCGTAAACGAATTCGTTGATTAATTAAAAGTTTCTTTATAAATCCCCATTCATTCGGAGTCCAATTTGTAATGTTATTTAACTGAGATCAACAGAACGGAGGACAGAAAAGAAGAAAATATCTGAAAAGAAAGTGGGATGTAAATTCGCAACAATTTTTAGTAAGGTAAATAAATGTTTCTTTATACAGCTATCTCGTCCTTAAATACATAATTAAGGTATTTAAGATTTTGAAATGAAGCGAAATGAAATAGTTTGTTTCAAATAGGACAAAATTAGCACTTTCGATATCATCATCAACAGCTAATGCTGATGATGCAGCCGATAGAGGTCCACTGCTGAACAAAGGCCTCCCCCTTAGAAGGGAGGGGTTGCCATAATCCCCTCGCTTGGCAGGCGGCTTGGGGATCACAGAATAGGTGGAAGATGAATCTAAAAGAAAGACGCTGCTGCCCGTCTTCCTGTTCTCGCTTAGTCGTCTCTTACGACATCCAACACGAGGAGATGGGGGGGATGCAATTCTAACCCGGCACACCACAGGTAACCACTTTCGATACATAATTAATGTAAAACTGCCACCGGATTAAAACGCGGCCTCAACTGAGAAGATCCGGCAAGAAACTCAGTGGACTGTCATTTGATGGTCTATTTTTTATTTATGTATATATTTCCTTCTTTTCAAGATACCTAGTAGATATGTACCTTTTGTTCTCACAATTAATATTTTATCAGTGCCAATGTTTTGCTATCGGAATAAACAATAATGTAAAAAAAAGACGTTACAGGAATCGCCATTTTAGTAACAAAAGAGACGAAATTAGGTTCCTTTTTTTTCTCGCAGGAAAAATCTTCAATAGGTACGGTCGGCCAAGAAAGTCGTTTACCAGTTTTGACAAAACTTCCTATGCATTCAAAATAACACTAAGGTTGAACATTTCTATCAGATACGACAATTTAAACTAGGAACACAAGTCAGAGTTGACGTTAACGATAAAGAGAGCATTAGTAACTGTATGAATAATTGCAAGGGAAAATCAACCTTGTTGTTTTATTATGTGCTTAAGAACTTCAACCGTAGGGTGGTAAACCCAAAGATATTATGTATAGAAGATCGACATAGTCCGATAAAAAATGAAACCAAAAAAGAATAACCTATGTGTAAGTGAATTGTTTATGTGTAAAGGAAAAAAAGTGTTGTTAAAAAGTACTACGTACGTAATCGATATCGATGATATTTTGTGTGGAGATATACACGATTATCTGTATAATTTAAAATTGATGTTGATTTATAACAAGTTACTAATAACCTTTAGTATTGCAAAGCTCTTGATGATAAATTGTCAAAAGTTGTAAAACAGTCGTTCTAAACAAAAAAAATAGTTTCTTTTTGCTTGAAACATTGTAAATTAGATCATGAAAATAAGTTATCATTACGCATGATAAAATTACTCATATCAGCATGCATTATAAACAATAATTATTAACGTTGTTCAATATGGGTGAAGGAGTATCCCCTATGAGATCCTTGAGAAGTATGCAATATTTCTAAATAGTATAAAACCAAAACATTTGGTGGACGTGTTGGTCTAACAGTTCAACATCCTGGCTGGCTTATTGGGTAGCCAGCTGGTGGTTCGATTTCCACCAGGTGTCTGGGTTTTATTTATCTATTAAGTATGTATTTACAAATAAAAGTATATGAGTATGTATTAGTAAAAGTTGTCTGGTTTCCATAGTAAAGGCTCTGAACGAATTACCAGACTGGAGTGGCTGGTCATATTGGCTGTAGAACCGATGATCATTGGGAAACAATGGTTTTGGAGTAAAGACACCACTAACCGGAAAACGCAGTGTAGGAGGCTCTATGTTTCGAGGTTCTGATTTTATTTTCTGACTAACGACTTGACTTAAATACCTGGTATTGGCGTATGGGTAAATTAAAGTAAGTAAATTTTAATCAGTAATAGGTTTACAACCCTGTAATTGATAGCGGTAAAATAACTTTATTTACTTAAGAATAAGATCATCTGTTTTTCAATTTGAACTGGTAACAAACATAATTTATTTAGTGTTATCGTCTCCCAAAGGAACTGGTATTGATTGACTAATATTTTTTTCAGTGTCATACATAAGTACGAGTAAAATAAATAAGGTACAGCCTCTCATTAGGCAACGTTGATGTTGTGACACACTATAAAACATTTTGCCTCAAAATGGATATCACATACAGAAATCAAAATCTTTATCACAGATACTGGAATATTGTAGGGATTCCATCCATCCTCGTCTTTAATCCGCATCTATTTTTGTCATAACAAAGAATTATTTTGATAATCTGAAAGAATACATTTGAATTATTAATATTATCATATCAATTTACAGAAAGAATATAGAGAAGGCAAAATATTTTTAGACCGAATAAATATAAACTCCTTGAAAATAAAACAAAAAGACGTAGAATTTATATTTGTTCTATTAAAACTATTTGCTTTATTATCGATATCGATACTCATGACGTCAGGACATTTTCAAGTCCTATCGTAAACAAACCGTTTTACATTTTACAGAAAATATCCCGCTATTCTTCATATAGAATTAATAAATTATGATCAGTTTGAAGAAAAACATGTATTCTACTATATTATTACGATTTTCAACCAATGCTTCAACCAAAACCATAAAAATATAGCAAGCAAAAATGCAGTCAGGAATAGTAATCAATTACCTGTGAAATGTTTACTTATTCGTTTTATTATGATTTGTAACATCACATGCACTTATTGCACAAGCCACCCTAATGGAACAATGATATTTCATATTATAAATTTGAGATCATGCTAAATTAATAAAATTTACTTTGACAGCAAACAGACCGTGAGGCAGCGTAGCAGTGGCTAATGTCAAAAGTGATGCGGAATAAAAAAAAAGAATTTTATCTCTGCTTCTGTTGCACTCGTGCAGTTTGTATTTGATTAGAACTTCTCCTTCCCACGCTATGTTCATCTTTTTGAACGTAGTGAAAAATTCTATATCTATGGGTAAACCATATTTGGGGCTGACCGTACCCGACACCTTATGGTATTCCACCCCAAAACGCACGCAGCAGCCACATTTTTACTTAAGAGCTGGCCTTGGACTCACCGGTGGTAACTACTAAAGCATCACGGTCACGGTGCCCAAGAGGACTGGGGTAGCAACCCCGCAGCCGTCCTCCTTAGAATCACCACTGTACTTAATGTACGTCCAATGACTCCGAAGGAAAGCAAGTTTGCCTAGGTTAAAGCTTTGGGTAACCAAGTAAGTTTACCGTACAAATAATGCAAGGAAGTATGCACAACGAGGAGAACAGCGGGTAGCGGAATCTGCAGCGGGGAATCTGCAGCGGTTTGAACAGAAAGCATAAACCACATTGTTTGGCTCCCTCATCGAATTCTTTACGAGATTCGCTGAAATACCTAACTGCCTTAATATTTACGGTAATATTACGTAAAGTTAGAACAGAGAGCTTTCGCAGGTCATCCAGGTAGATCCTTTGCAGTGTCAGGTATTGTGCCGTGAAAACCGGTTTGTAAACATTTCTGTATTCCTATATGAATAGCACTATAACTAGAGAAATTACGGGGCTCGAAAGACATATTAAACTCTCAGGTAACAAACGGTAGTGTAATGCGACTGTCCATAGGCAGGCGTATCGCTTTCCATCAGGGGAATTAATAAACGTGTAGATCACATTCTCATACTTTCAAATCTGGTGAAAGGATTTATTTCAAAATCATCGTGACAGGAACAAGGTTAACTTTAAATAACAAGACACGGTAACTTGAAAAAAAAAACAGAAAAAAATATTTTCTTTCCACATTTTTTCCTGTTCCGGGAATTTTCAATTAACATTCATTGTACGTAATCGCGACATCCCTACAGTGGTACTGCTGATTAGGGTTGCCAGATGAGACATTAAGGATAATACAGTGCTTATTTCTTTAATAACTGAAAATGGAATATTGTGTGTAAATGAGATGTGATAATAATGCGCCGCTATTTCCGGTTGTACTGAAAAAACGGTTACCGAAAAAATTACTTAGTATTCAGTTTGCAGTCGTATATTTTAAAGACTATAGTTTGCTCTAGCACGAACTGAAAAAGCACGAAGGGATATGTTATTCCTTTTACACTAATCTCAGTATGAATATTATATGTTCAAACGAGGTGAAACCTCGTTTAGTCCTCGTTTAGTTACTAATAGTTTTATTTCCTAAAAAATATGGGTATCAGTGTGTAATGTACTTTATAATAACGTGGGCTTCGTGTCTTCTGCTCTCGTTTATCTCGTTAAAAAGACGAAATCTTGAAATATACGTTTTTAATATGTGGTCTGGTTGAGAGCGTATATAATCGAATGTAATTCTTCTTATTTCACAAAATTATGGCATCCATCAATTATTATTGATAATAATTAATATTATTACTTAACCCTATATACAAGACAAAGAGACACCTTCAAGCACACAAATATTTTGTTTTAGATGGGCATCGAACACACTACCTTTGCGTAGCGGGGTATCGAAACGCTAACCTTTATACCTATGAGTATATTAATAATTTATTACAATGAAGTAGTGCTGTATTGGAATAAATATAACCAAAATCAAGCAAAAACTCAGAAAATATGCACCTTCGAAATGTTTACCATCCCTGGCCTTGATACTACGTCATGCTCATACCGGCCGAGTCCTCGTTACCTGCGTACCTGCACCCACAGCAAAAGAAACTCATTAAAACTTTTCACAGAGGTACGTCCGCGGTTGGGGACCGCCAGGTCTTCCCACATAAATAAGTTGGCTCATTTCGAAGCTAAATGTAATTTATATGATGAACATTCGAGAGAGAACTCGAGTACAGTCTGCCTCGGAATTGTAAAGGTAATGCTACAATGGAAGTTTTATTTTTAGGCACACTGTTGTCACCTGCATAATATACTCTGTTTTTCAAAATTGTAACAATAAATGTATGAACACAGGTCCAAATCCGATTTTGATCTAGTAAACTATCATCATCATCATCATCATCACCAGCCGGAAGACGTCCACTGCTGAACAAAGGCCTCCCCCTTAGACCGCCACAATGAACGACAATTTGCTATTTGCATCCACCGGTTTCCTGCGACGCGAATAATGTCGTCGGTCTACCTAGTGGGAGGCCTGCCTACGCTGCGTCTTCCGGTTCGTGGTCGCCACTCGAGAACCTTTCTTCCCCAACGGTTATCGGTTCTTCGAGCGATGTGGCCTGCCCACTGCCACTTGAACTTGCATATTCTACGAGCTATGTCGGTGACCTTGGTTCTCCGGCAAATCTCCTCATTCCGGATTCTGTCGCGCAAAGAAACTCCGAGCATAGCTCTCTCCATAGCTCGTTGTGTGCCTCTGAGCTTCTCTAAAAGGCCAGCTGTTAAAGACCACGTCTCAGTACCATATGTCATCACTGGCAACACACACTGGTTAAAAACCTTTGTGTTCAGGCACTGCGGAATTTCTGATGAGAAGATGTCACATAGTTTCTCGAACGCTGCCCATCCGAGTTGGATTCTTCGGGCGACCTCTTTGTCGAAGTTGGACCGACCTAACTGGATAGTTTGTCCTAGGTATACCTACGTAGTGGTCAACAACTTCGAGTGTATCGTTCCCAACAACTACCGGTACGGGTGCAACATTGACATTAGACATGATCTTCGCCTTGTCCATGTTCATTTTAAGACCCACCTGTTGGGAAACGCTACTGAGGTCGCTGAGCATTGTATTGAGGTCCTCCAGCGACTCTGCCATAATGACTATATCATCGGCAAAACGAAGGTGAGTGATGTATTCGCCATTGATATTGATGCCGAATCCGTACCAGTCCTCTTGGACTGGTACGGAAACGGTTGCTTGAAAACGTCCTCCAATGCGTTAGTGAACAGTTTCGGAGAAATAACGTCTCCCTGTCTCACGCCTCGCTGCAATGGGATTGGTTTCGTGCTCTCGTCCTGTAGTCGGATCGACATGGTGGCGTTGCTAAGTATAAACTATAAAAGCACTAAAAGCCCGACTGCGAACTAACAAAATGGGCTTAAATTATATTATAAATACATGAAACGTATACACATCTATATATATAATTGAACTCGTCTCGTTAAGACCTTTCATTTGATATCAAACTTACTTCTTACTTACTTACTTACAACGTCAAGCCAAAATATAAGGTAAATCGCGTTAATTCCCGATTAGAATAAAGTTTCATTTGATACCCATATTTATGTTTTAATAAGTAAAAAAAAACAAAATAGTGGCTAATGGCTGCCATATTAACTTTTGTAAAAAAAAATAGCCTATGTCGCTCCCACAACTAAGTCGAATCCAACTGCATATTATAACTCGAAGTCCATCAAGCCGTTTAGGCTGTAGGCCGTGCCAAAGAAATAGACATACATACATACATACTTACATACATACATACTTACATACATACATACATACTTACATACATACATACTTACATACATACTCTCGAAAAATATAACCCTCTTCCTGGGGCATACGGGCAAAAAGAGGGTATATGCACGAAGTTATAGCCCTTTGGAGCTTTGCGAACTGGAGGTCACGGGTTTAAATCCTGCAGAAAGCAATAATTTTGTGTACATAGTTGTTGTTTACTAATTAGGACAATGCAGGCCAATTAAGTGATCGGCCTGCATTGTTTTAATCAGATAGTCCTTATCATTGATTGTCCTTGATTAATTGGATTGGTTGAAAGACGGCCACTGCTAAACAAAGGCCTCTCCCTTAGAAGGGCGGAGTTGTCATAAACTCCACGCTCAACAGGCGTCTTGGAGATCGCAGTACAGGGCCTGTACCATCACCTCTAATAGCAATATTATTCTCACCTTACTATCTCAATAGAAAGTGACTGAGCTATACTCGTAAACTACGTATAGTGACGTCTCTACCTCATGTCAAGTGATATAATAATAACATTGCTAATAGAGGTGTTGGTATAGAAGAAGAAGAAGAAGAAGAAGAAGAAGAAGAAGAAGAAGAAGAAGAAGAAACATTTAATGTGACAAAAAAACTTAAGTAATACATAAAACAGTAATTTGAAAGACAACAAAAAATAGTGGATATAAAAAAAACACAAACAATACAGTCTTAATGTTGTCACATAAGGCCCCACCTCAGCGATGTGCTGGTTGACACAACCAGCGCTGGTATTATGGTGAAGCCTTTAGTGCTATCACGGACATTATAAGAAGACGATCAGCAAACAAATATGTTAAAATAAAATAAAAAATTTAAACAAACGCGAGATCTAGAACAGTGGATAAAACAAAAATAGCAGATAAACTAATGTCTAAAAAATTTAAACTACACATTAACTCTTGACACTTGTAGATAGTACTAATTGTATTTTGATAGGATGAAACAAATATCATCATAATGCTGCCATGAGGCACCGTGAATAACAAAAATGTTCAAAATGGCGATTAACGAAAGGCCCCTGGTGATATGTAATCCAATAGAAAATCGCTGCTGCCCGTCTTCTTGTTATCCCCTAGTCGCCTCTTGCGACGCCCAGTAGGGAGACACCCGTCTCCCCACTGGGCGAGTTGTGAGACCAAAATACAAAAAATTACAATTTTTGGCTTTAGTATCGGTTATAGAATGCCCTCCAAACATAATTTTCAAAATATCTTCAATGGTCAGAATTGGACCTGTTACAGTTTTATTATAAGTATAGATGTTCACTTTGAATACGGACTTCCTGCTCATCTTGAGTCTGTTTTGTCACTGGGTGGAAATAAAAAGTATTTTCAATATTGTTTTTTTTTTAAAAGTATTTTTTTATAGAAAACTCGTGGACATGTTGATAAATAATTCACATTGAAACCCTCACCAATGAGTCCGGTAGTCCAAATTCCCGAAAGGGTAGGCCGTGGTATACTGTGTGTACATTTATAATGTATACTGTGACTATGCATACACACAGAATATTGTAACAAAGATTTTATTGTGATCGAAGCATACATCATTAATACTAACAATAACCTGAGACAATCCATAAACGCTCAGCGGTACCCAAACTAGGCAGAGCCTATCTATACTATATTATAAAGAGGTAGGCCTTTTTTGCGTGACTGACTCAACACCGCAGAGCCGAAACTACAAAATTTGGACAGGAGGTTCATTTTATGGCTTAACCAATCAATAAGAAAGGATTTTTGAACTATTTTTGACTTTGAATAGAAATTGAGGAACATAAAGTCTCAAAGTTCAGGAGCTCGTGCGTAACGTCACGCCTCAGTAAAAGTTGTATACAGGCGTGTGTGTCGTCACGCAAAATTTCAACGCACTATATCTTAATTTTATATTTAATTGACAAAAGAAAAAAACATGTCCAATATATTTTGATAACCTAAATGACGGACTAAATATATTTTTTCAGTCATCTAGCCTGTCACTACATAGTATAAAACAAAGTCGCTTTCCGCTGTCTGTCTGTCCCTACCTATGTATGCTTAGATCTTTAAACCTACGCAACAGATTTTGATGCGGTTTTTCTTAATAGATAGAGTGATTCAAGAGGAAGGTTTATATGAATAATACATGCTTATGCATGTATGTATTATACATATAAACTGTATTTTATAGTAGAGAAACACTTATAATTTTAGAGGTTTCTAATGTGATGTCGTAAATAAACACATTTTTTTTTGCGCTTACATTGCAAACGCTGGCTGAACCCTACGAGATACATCAAAATAATGTATTGTACTACATTATTGTACACCTTAAGAGAGATAGATCTACAAAAAAATCTGCAATAATAATAATATTTTTATTCACAAAAAAAGGGTATATGTTTATCTCTTAGCGCCTTAACCTTTTTTTATTCTTTACTGTTTATGAGAAATAATGGCCTATTTACGTAGCGATTTTAAGCAATACAGCATTAATCCTAATCCAATCAAGTATAAATACATTTTTTACCACCCGTGTGAAGCCGGGGCGCGCCGCTAGTAACTGATAAGAAACGAAAAACGTGTGGATATTCAATCCACACTTTTCTATCTATTATTATCTATTTATTATGTACAATGAAACGCGAAAATACGTTAAAACTTGGATATAATATTTTTATTTTCTTTACGCAAACTTAATGCGAAAGCAGTTTGTGAAAGAATAAGCACTTGCTCAATAAACTCTTTTACTATAGGAAATGTATTTATTTGGTCTTTTATTTATTTCTGGAATATTTTATGGAGTGGTCGGTCGGAGTGCTCTCTCTTTGACAGTAACGAGAAAAAGTGCAGATTTCAGCTAAGAAACGCTACCGTGTAGGATATTTTGCTTTATAACCGACTTCTAGAAATAAGATTCTCAATACGACTGTTGGTATATTATATAAGCTATTTGTCTATATTTAACTCGTAATATTAGACCAAATTCTTAGTAACAAACCTAGAGCATTCACGGATGTAAACGTTATTAAGAAATTTAATTTCTACACTAACCATCGAATGGTTAGAGCCACCTTATACTCAAATGAGCCAAAAATATCAAGACAGCGTTAAAGACAGCATAAACCCCGAGGCCAAGATACTATTAATAATGTTATCCCACT
Organism: Furcula furcula; assembly: GCA_911728495.1. NCBI lineage: Eukaryota > Metazoa > Arthropoda > Insecta > Lepidoptera > Notodontidae > Furcula > Furcula furcula. The sequence continues at coordinate 8,345,156 of OU452254.1, read as the reverse complement.
GTCAACATTGAAGAACAAAAATCAACCAGAGGAAATACCAATCCCTGTACAAGAACTCTATGACAAGGAAATACATGGCATGTATGGAATGAAACCAAATCTAAAAGAAAAGAAAGAACTTCTAAGCGAAGAAACAAAACAAATAATATCAAAAAGGAAAGAACTGAAAATAAAAAAGATAAAGAAACATTGAAACATATCACAAAATTAAGCAAAGCTATCAGCAAGAGCATGAAAATAGACAAGAGTAGAAGAAAGTTACACTGTATTAATGAACATATAACCAAGACAGGCGGAATCAAGAAAGCTTTAAGAGAATTGGAAGATCATAAAACATGGATTCCTCAAATGAAAAATAAACATAAGGAAGTAATAACCAAAAGAGACTTAATCCTCAATATAGCAACAGCTTATTACATACATCTCTACTCAAGTTAGAATAGGGAAGAGGAATTGGTTCAAGATGAGGCTGATGACAAGAAAGAAACAATTCCACCTATTTTACAAAGTGAAGTTGAAAATGCAATAAAGACACAGAAAAATTAAAAAGCACCTGGACCTGACAATATTATTATTATTATTATTAATATAAAAAATTAAATTATGAAACTAAGACTACAGGAAAATCTATCAAAATTAACGGACCTATATAATATCATCTTGGACACAGAATATATTCCGCACAGTGGACAAGAAGCACCATCACGTTAATACATAAAAAGTGTGACAAAGATGATATTTTAGCAACTATCGACCCATAAGCCTTATGTCAAACATATATAAAATCTTTGCAAAGATAAATCTGAACCGGATTACAAAAAAGCTTGATGAACAGCAACCTAAAGAACAAGCTGGATTCGGATCAGGATTTTCGACACTAGATCACATGCAAGCATTAAAACAATTAATGGAAACATGTCAAGAGTATGGGTACCCTATGTACTTAGGTTTTCTGGATTACAGTAAAGCATTTGATTCCTTAGAACATAACCATATATGGAAATCACTGCAAAACCAAAGAATCGAGGAAAAATATATACGTATAATAAGGAATGTCTACTCCAAAAGCTCAGCCCAAGTAAAAATAGAATCTTTAGGAGAAGCATTTAGTCTCAGCAGAAGAGTTAGACAAGGAGATCCGCTTTCTCCAAAACTATTCATATCTGCTTTGGAAGAAGTCTTTAGAAGCCTGGAATGGGATGAATATGGTATCAACATTGATGGCATAAAAATAAACAACTTACGGTTCGCTGACGATATAGTTCTCATAACTGATGACCCAGAAATCCTATAAACAATGATGCAAGACCTCGCATACGAAAGCAGAAAAGTTGGCCTAACAATGAACAAAACTATAACAAAAGTGATGACAAATAGATCGGAAGTCGATATCATCGTGGAAAAAGATAAAATCGAATATGTCAAAAGCTACATTTATCTCGGCCAACTAATATCATTTGATAACCAAATGCAGAAAGAGATGGAAAGACGAGTTACAAACTCCTGGAGACGATTCTGGTCACTAAACAGCATAATGAAAAGTAATCAATCTACACTAATATTATAAAGAGGAAAGATTTGTTTGTTTGTAATGAATAGGCTCCAAAACTACTGAACGGATTTCCAAAATTCTTTCACCATTAGAAAGCTACATCTTCACTGAGTAACATAGGCTATTTCATATTAAAAAAAATAGGGATCCCTACTAAAATTAAAATAATGTAACCCAAGGTGTGAAAAACTCAGTCATAAAATGTCTGTCATTGCACGCGCTGCGGAAACTATTGATGATACAACAAAAAAATGTTCTACAATATTATAGAACGTATCAATATCTACAAAAAAGTCCGCGATACCATATGTCTAACTAAGTTATGTCACAAGTACTTTTTTATATTTTAAATGTTGATAAAAGTTCCGTCTTCATTCAGATGATGTTATTGATACCTTTATAATAATCCTTATCCAATTAAATCATGTTGTATTCAAGTCTGCTTCAATATCTATACATTACTATTTATATTATTGAAATCGGACATTCCGTTCAAAAGATACTTCGAATTTAAAATGTCAATCTTTAACAATTTATGCAGCGCACGCGAAGAAAGAACTCTTCGCGTGCGCTGCATAAATTGTTAAAGATAAGACGAAATAATCTTAGATCATATAGTCTAAGGAAATAATCTACTAAAACATGACTAAAACAGTAAAGGTTGAAAGTCTGTAAATTGTAAGTTTAGAAATAAATAAGCAAGCAAGAACACAATATTGGCTACTTTTAACATTTCTGTCTGTCTGATCACGGAAAAACGGCTGTATGCAAATCAATACAATTTATAATAGTGAAGGAGGTACTTTTTTGCTCTCGCGGAAACAACCTTCAACAAGTTTTTGGAACCCGTGTCCCCACCGATTTCAACCGGGAAATGTGGAATTCTTACTCACTAAAACAACCGCGGCTGGCGCAGCAGTACATGAGAGAGGGGACTGGGCCCTCCGGTGGGATCTGCACCAGGAATCCCTAAGTGCCTTGCCTATGAGCCCGCCGCCGGGGGACTCAATATAGCCCCCCGAGAACCAGACACGGTGCTCACGGGGACATGGGTCGCAACCCCGCCGCCGTACACCTGTGAGTCGCCGCCGTACTCCTGTGAGTCGCCGCCGTACCTACTCGATCGACGTCTAGAGCTCATACCCCAAAACGTCCAATGACTCCAAACAGTGAAGTAGGTATTTTTTTGACGCGGGGGAAATCTTCAAAAGAATCCCAGGAGCTGTGGGGCTCGACCAGGGTATGTGGGATTCTTATCCACTAAAACCCCCGCGACTGTCGCATCGGCACATGAGAGGGGACCCAGGTCTCTCCGGTGGGATCTGCACCAGTGAGTTGCTTTTGAGCCCACCGCTGGGGTTCGCATTATAGCCCCCCGGTGGCCCCAGTCACGGTGATCGAGGGGACGGGGGTCGAAACCCTGCCTCCGTCCGCGCAAGAAAAGAATGCATTTATAGGGGACCCCCAGGCTCTCCGGTGTGAACTGCGCCAGGAGGCCCCTGCCCCTCAGTGCCTTGCCTTTGAGCCCACCGCCGGGGGACGCATTATAGCCTCCCGGGAACCAGACACGGTGCTCACGGGAACGGGGGTCGCAATCCCGCCGCCGTCCTACTCGGAGTCACCGCCGTACTCAATGGACGTCCTAGGGCGACTCCGAAGGTAACGACTACTGTCGCTGTACTGTACTGTACTGGCTGTCTACAACATGCGGAACCGTCTTTTTTCGCGCGCTCCGAAGCACAGGGAAGCTTAGTTCAAACGTACAAAGAAATCCGGACGTCGACGGCATATATCCATGGATTGGCCTTGCTTGACATTGCATAATGCCATATACAAAATATTTAGCAAACTGTTCTCCTGGAACTCTTTTTGGCCGTTAAAATTTTAGGCCAGAGGGTTTAAAATATAAATATCGGGAAAATCCATGAAAACAGTTAAGAAAAATAATATTAAGCGCTGGCGGAGCTGCGCGGGTCAGCTAGTATTCAATAAAAGCAAAGAGAAAACTATATAATACGAGTACCTGTATTCTGCCAATTATGACTTATGGTTGCCAGACATGGGCAAACACCCAGAAAAACTTAGATAAGTTAGGAGTTTGCCAAAGTAGCATGGAAAGTAGCTCATTTAGATTTTTAGATTTAAATTTATTTTCTCATCACAATGTACTACTTATACTAACTATATGCTAAAATTACAGAATTTGTGAGAGACTGGTGCCTGAGATAGGTATATTAATACCTGTATTACAGGTCACCAGGGCCCCACTCATTTATTGGACCGAGCTTCATAAGTCAGTAAAACAGCTGTAAACATAATCACTGGCTAAGAGAAAATATTCTTAAAAATTATATGTGTATATATTTACTGCAAGTTTGCGTGTGCGTTCATATGTGTGTGTGTGTGTGTGTGTGTGTGTGTGTGAGAGAGAGAGAGAGAGAGAGAGAGAGAGAGAGAGAGAGAGAGAGAGAGAGAGAGAGTGTTCACGCTTTCGTATCTTATTTCAATGGGTGCAATAATTGTTCAGTTGCGTCATAGTTTAGCGTTTTCAACCAAGTCGTTACTCTATCTCGACAGTTAATTTTAAGTAAGGGGTAAATGGAGAGAAGGGTATTGACCTTATTGTAAAGATAATTGCATTAGGTTACACAAGGTTGGATAAGAAACGAGCCGTAGACATAAGAGAAGTAACGAAGTGGGAAGATGTTAAAACCAAAGTTAAAACACTGAAATGGAGGTGGGCTGGTCATATGATCAGAGAACGAATACAGAAATGGACAAAATTGGTAACTACTTGGACTCCCCGATACAACGTCAAAAGGAAAAGGGGGAGACAGCTCCAAAGATGGTCAAACGATCTTAAAAAAATCTCAGGCTCTCTGTGGACAAGATTAGCAGGAAATAAAAAACAATGGAAAACGCTGGAGGAGGCCTTTGTGCGTAATGCACGCTAATAATAAAAATAAAAATATATGTTAAATTGAATTGTAAACTTGTTATTGGCATTAAAAGACTTTAAAAACTCGTAATATGTCCGGTTTTTATTGACATTTTCTGTTTAATTGGGTCTATATCGCGCAGTAAGCCCATTTTTTTTCGGACCCTAAACGACAGTAAATAGATAAGATGTTAGGTGGCTACACTATCCCAATAGGATGTAACCCTGAAATGATAGTAGTAAGAAAAGATAAAATTTATACTATAGTATGTTTATCTTTAGCTTTAGTAACTCAATTAATGTTCACAACCGTACAATATTGAATGTTTTTTTTTTAAATAAAAAGTTGTCAATCATAAACCAGTTTAAAGAAAAAACAGTCTAAAGTGTAGACTAGTTTATGCCGTTGACGAAAAGTTTTTAAGTTGACGTTGGATGCTTGCATAGAGTCTACCCCTATAGTTTAATAAACAGTCTAGAAAAAGTAGTCAATGGTAGACCAGTTTATAAAATATTCTAAAGTTAAGACTAGTTTATACCGTTGTCGAAAAGTTTAGTAGTTGATGTTGGATGCTTGCATAGAGTCTACCTCTATAGTTTAATAATTAGTCTAGTAGCGATGAATTATTAACTAGTTTTTTGTCGACGACAAAAAACCGTCGAAAAAAACAGTTTATTCGTTTAACGCCCACTCCTATTGCATACCGATTGGCGCTACAAACCTCAGGTATATCCGTACTTAAATCTAAAGAAGACTCCTTTCGAGAAAAAGCTTATACCTACTGGATACGCTGTCTACCCCCCTTTATAGCGGAAACTTTTCGAAACATTGAACGTATACTTGACTTAATACCTCCGCAACAGATTAGTAGAATTCCGCGCATTATCAGAAAGGTCGCTGATCTTAAATTAAAAATATTTAAGGAGTGAGTTAAACTATAACTATCCATTTCGATGTCACGAATACTAATCCTTACTGAGCAAGTACTGAAACGTTCTTCTTTATAAAATTACATCACTATATAAGTGAGTACGTGAAATTAAATACCCACTTATTTCACCTTTGTGTTTCATGAAAATATTCGCGAGGCAAAACAATTGAATGAACAAAAAGAATAATTAAAGAACGAATTTACTGCCGAGTCTTTGAGTCTTTTGTAGAAATTTATCAATTCTAAACTTTTATTAAGATCGTAATGAAAAATAAAGTAGAATAGATAATTAATAAAAGTAGACACAATTACACGTTTCGAGAAGTTATATAAAATTCAAAATACTAATGAAACAGACAATTAGGTATGGAAAAAATAAGCACTAACAGTAGACGAAAATTAGAATAATAATATTTAAGCTCACCTCTCGCCTGTCTCGACACTTCTGAAAACTCACGCCGGTGTTACTCCCTGACGTCCGACGAAAATTTATAGAACCAATCTAGTAGACTAGGGGAGCAGGACTATGTACTTTGTTAGGTAATTGACTACCAAACATGTATAAAATGAAACATCGTAATAATTAACTAGCTATCAAATAACATAGATAGCATTTGTAAATAAACTGTAAATATTTAGTTTCAATAAGCTATTTATAAAGTTTTTAAATGTAAATATATTTTTAGTAGTACAATATAATTTGATATTTTATTACTTATTTGTTTTTATGACTCTGTCTGTGTTACTTAGCAATATACACAACAGTGTTGCTTAAAGAATAATGATACCCAGAATTTTCTACCAATTGGATAAATTACGAGTATATTTTTTGTTCTTGTAATAATATTGATACTTTGTATCTGTCTCAAACTTATTTATTAAGGTTTATCAAAGCAAAGATACATTCTCTATATTGTCTTCACAAGAGTTGCAAAAATCACGGGCACGGTATCATATACCGAAAAAAAATAGTGTATTAATTAAGCGATACAATAGAAATCAAATTACCAATTAAAGCTAATGGTAATTAATCTCAACCCTTTTCCTATTTTAGTTTCAGTTTGCTTAAAGATACAGAGTAAAAACCTTACAAGTTCACAACATAATAGTCTTAAGTTGCATTACGTAAATGAAATTACTGTCAAACAATGTTCCGTCCAATATCTTAGCGGAAGTTGTATCTAAAACTCTGAAAACGGTCCAAAAGTAACAGCTGCATTGCAATATTTTCTTTTCCAAACTTAATGCCGGCTAATCAAACCACAAACTAAAAGCTCTCGAGAACTTCACCGCGATCTCTTTCGCTGTAATAAAATAAATTAAAGAGTTCACAAAAAAAAGGCAAAATGTAGTGGTGCAGTCCTCATTTATTCAACGGGGGAATTGGAGTAATTTCCAGACGGAAAATTAAAAAGAAACGAGCTTATCTGTACCCCAGCGCAATTACGTTGCGACTAAACAAGTTAGGGTTTTTGCTGCCCCGGAGACAGGTTTTTTGGACGAGCATAGCGAGATAATCCTTCAGGTGACGTCCCTGGAAGTATAATGGCAGTGGCTTTAATTAAGGAAGTAATGCAGCTTGTTATACTTAGATATTAGTTACTATGAAACATGACATACTATGAAACAGAAAAGTTGTTTTTATGGGCTCTTTTAGGAATTATAAAAGTATATCGAATCAACCTTGCGTTTAGTATAAAAAACAATTGCGCCGTTTGCATTTAAAAGATTTGTTGGTCCTCAATTCATTTTTGTATAAAAAGGCTCTCAATTAAATATGTTTCATTTCTCAGCAGGGATAATGCAAGCTTTATAAAATAAACTACCTAAAATATAACATGTATCAATCAGCAAACACGTCATCAGTCCTTAATATTTTTGAATGAAAACCTAGCGGCCATCAGTATTACATTATACTGAAAACCTATGGGCATTGTGAGAAGTAAGTTGTGTTATGAGTATAATGTTAACAGAACAATTTAAATAGGTTACCTTTATTTATGTGATATATGTTTATAGCATTATTAGACTTTGAGTCCAAATATTGTTGTAATGGTATTTTGTAAACGGTACAAAGAGTATGGCATTTTCCAGTAAAATACCCTTGACAGGCTTTTAGTGCAAGTTTGCGAGAATTGTGGAACGTTCTTCGTTCGTCTAGAATTTTAACAACGCCTGGTTTCATTTCTTCTACTTTAAGCATTTATACATTTTTACTAATAGCCCAGTGGTTTAAATTTGAACATCATTTCATATGTTTGTGTGTCAAACGCATGGTCGTGTGCAATATTTTTTTTATTAATTTACTTACATGAAATACCTATAAGCTTTCTGCATTCCTTCTACAGAAAGACTAACTGTACCCAATTTCATTCTCCTCCATCCGCGTAATTTTCGTAAAAAGAAGCAGTTTTTGATTTTGCGTATTAATTAGGTAATATATACATAGCTTTTCCCGAATTGTTTCAAGATATACTTACTTGAGTATCAGGTCAAAGTGCAGAAAGTTTACGAGAATTATGTCTCAAGCCTGAACCGGTTAAGTTTAGCAAAAATCACAAGCACAATGCAATTTTATTAAACACGTAAATCACTTTTAAACATTAAGACAATGAATTTAACCAGAAAAAAAGGCGCCTAAGTGCCTCTCAGCAGTGATTACAAAACTCAAGCACATACAAAAAAAAACCTTTATATTTTCTCGACGCACTCAAGAATACTTCGCGAATTGCTCGCGCAAGCATTTTGTGATTTCAAATTGTAGGCATTATGTTCACGAAAACGTCGCTTTCGCTCTTATTGCGTTCCATCTTGAGCCCACGAATATACTGTAAGAGCATGCTACGCAGACATATTGCATTATTTGTGAATCAGCAAAATATGGTACACTTACTCGTAGGTACATACTTACTACAATTGACAAGACATTTTTTAATCAAAATAGAATTTAATCAGACTTGATATTATAGTATATTAAAAGAGTCTGCATTATATTTCGTATAAATAAATTCAAGACACCCAAATCAAAATCGAATAAACAAGAGTCGAGCCAGCACCGCCTTCAAAATTCTCCATTAAACATCCCGAGCGATGTTTAGGCAAGTTAATGAGAATCACTTCCATTAAAATGGCTGGGAAATATCTTACGACAACGATCGTTGAACTTGGCTAAATATGGAAATTTAAATTACATTTTGTTTGTTTGTGAAGTGTTCTGTTTTTGCAAATATGTACATCTATTAACGCAGATACCGATGTGTGAAGAAATAAATGTATTTTCAACACACTTGCTCGTAAAGTGAGCCTTATTACATCGCTTTTTGAGCTATAAACCGAGCTATTACAAACGCGTGCTTAATAATGATATTACGCACTAGTGCGTAATAGAATTATCCCTTCAAAGTTGTCGCTGTGGGGAGTACGTAGATAAATATGGTCACCACGGGCTGTCTTGCTCGCGTAGCGCTGGCCGTATGTCACGCCATGCCGCCGCATGATATTATTCGCAGGGGGCTTGTCACTGCCGGTGTCCCTGCCGTACTGGAACCAGTCGGCATTACACGAGATGACGGCAAGAGGCCTGATGGTGTCACTTTAATACCATGGCAACATGGTAAGCCGCTGGTGTGGGATGCGACATGTGTCGACACACTTGCTGCGTCCCACACCCCGGCAACTTGCAGGGCGGCTGGAGGGGCTGCGGCGGCCGCTGGTGATGCAAAGCGACGCAAGTATGCAGCTCTAGGTTCGAGCTATATATTTGCGCCCTTTGCGGTGGAGACCATGGGGCCTTGGTCTCATGAGACGCACGCTTTGGTAAAAGAAATTTCATCCAAACTTATCAAAGTCTCAGGAGACCGCCGGGCTGGTAGCTTTTTCTGCCAACGTATAAGCTTGGCCATACAAAGGGGTAATGCCGCCAGTCTTTTGGGTACCTTTCCCTCCCAGTGCGGCGACAACTTCGAGGAAGTTTTTTACCTAGTTTAAGTGTACATATTTGTAAATAAACTGTAAATATTTTGCTTCAAAGTTAAATTAGTACCTTACTTTAAGTTATATGCGAGTAAACAGAGCATTTTTAATTTAACTGGGCAATACGGTTTTTTTTTTAGTAACAATAACCAAGTTATGCGGTTGGAGTGCCACTGAAAATCCATATATTTTTTTGGAATAAATAAAAGTGTAGTAACGTCCTTAATTAAGGCAAACAAACATTAATCATTATCATATTATTCATAATTGACAATAATTAGTTATAAAATATAGGCTGTATGTTCACTCACCTTAAATAGAGCACGTGAAAAGAAATGCGCGCGCAATTTCCCATAAGTACATAATTTTCATATTTTGTTATCGTATTTGTCGCTGTGTGGTAAGTTATTTAGTTTTTCCTCGCAAATGTGTTGAAAAACGTCGTATAAAAATCGTGAGCTCAGCTCATTAGACTCTCGGCTGAATTATGCTTCTTACACACAGCCTCGTGTATAATGAGCAACTTAGCTCACTTGTATCATAGTATACTATTATAAAAATAATATGTTATATGCATAATTGGTGTACATTGTATTTACTATTACTACCAAAAACAACATTTTTGGACTAGATCTTAATTTTTTAAGGTACTTAATTTAACAAAAATAACAAAATATTATTATACCCTGGAAAAATCTTCCTAAACAACCCTCTGATCACAAGCTAGGCAAAGTCTGAGGTAGGTCTCATAACAAATATGGTAACCAGACACAAACTGATACAAATACTCGTACCTGACTATTTTATATCATAAATCATATACAACTAAACTGTCTATGAGTGTTCCCTTATGAATATTTATTATAATTATAATGAAAAATTGTTAAAATCGGAGCAAGCGTATAACCAAGTACCCATTTTGATTTTAATCCCCTCTAATGATTTCTGATACTTACGCGAATATTACACATTGAAATGAAACTAATTTTAACATCGACGCTATACGAAGTCTGCAGTCTGTGAACATGTTCAGGATCGCACCCGTCATTATATTAGATTTGACAAACCACAAATCCTCGCAAAAGAACAGCGCTACCTACCAAGGATGATTTCGTGAGGCTATTGAAATTAAAAAACATCCAAATTTCAATAGAGAAGATGGCTGGGTGCTACCACCAGCTTGGGATCCCGTGATAAACATAGTCAAATCCAAAGACAAGCATTCCACTGCAAGACCTCAAGATACTGTAAGCTCTTTCTGCGTAGATCGGACTAACAATAATAATTAGAAGACCTGAGGGTACCCTAAGACAACTATGACATATGGACAGCTACCACCTCAGTCCGCCCGTGACCATGAATGCTGTAAAGTATTCGAAACGTCGGGAAATTAAAATCAAAAATAAACCGCGATATAATCCGTAAAATTAGTTTCATTTCAATGTTTAATCCCCTCTCCCAAAAGAACCGTGCTAGATTACGGGATCAAAAGTATCCTATGTCCTACCTCGTAGTAAGATCTCAAATCATGCCTAGTTTCGTTTCAATCCATTCAGTAGTTTTGGCGTGATGCTCAGCCGAGATACAGACAGACAGACAGACATACAGACAGACAGACAGACAAAAATAAAAATAAAATACATTTTCGACCTCAGTATCGGTTATAGAATGCCCTCCAAATATAATTTTCAAAATATCTTCAATGTACAGAATTGGACCTGTTACAGTTTTATTATAAGTAATAGATTATGTACCTCATAAAATATTAAAAAAAATTGAACCGACTTCAATAACAATAAAAAGTATAAAATAATTTAAATATTAAAGAAGTTGGTGTTAGCGTACCTGCTGTGTATATTTGGCACCAACTTCAATAATATTTAAATTATTTTATACTTTTTAGTGTTATTGAAGTCGGTACAATTTTTCAACAACAGTTCTTATCCGGTTGTGATAAAATTCATACAGTGGTTTCTTCTTCCAAATAAAAAAAGAATCATTGAAATTGGTAAATATTTGCCAGAGTTATGACCATTTTTGTCCTTAAAAAGCGACATAAAGTCATCTATATAGGCTTTCTTGCAGCTTTCCTGCGCAGTCAACATTCTTTTTTTTTTCAGGAACTACTTATTACTAAGCAATATTTTTTTTATGGGACCCAATTAACGGATTAAAGAATGGATTGAAGAAAGATTTTTTCAAATCGGTTCATAATTGCCAGAGTAATGCGCGAACATACATAGAAAAAAAAAAAATATACAGACGAATTGAGAACCTCCTTCTTTTTTGAAGTCCGTTAATAATAAAAATAAAGGTCAAATAAAGAAAACCGCTTATTTTCTGAATAAACAATTTGGCTATTATACAGAAAAGGATCTATTTAAGATGAAAATTGAACCACCTATTAAACAAGCCCAAATTTTAATCAAAATTATTTGTAAGCAAGACGAAAATTAAGTGAAGAAATAATTGGCATTGAAATGGGCTCTTAGATTTTCTTATTTGAAATTCATAACAGCGTCTGAGAGATAGAAAATAAGACATTTTTATTGAGTTAAACGTTAACTAGCATAGGCTGAACGTCATCTTCAGTGATAGACATTCCCGGTTAGCTTGAGGTAAATAAATGAATGCTTACAATTTACATGTTAATCGCCTCAATTGCATCGCAATTTAATTTAATAGATTTTGAATGTTAACCCGTAAGGCACCGAGAAACCTAATTGTTAATGGGTAGTTTAGCTGACGAATAGCACCCTCCCGTCTCCTCCCGCTGGGTGTCCGTAAGGGAAAATAAGTAAACGGGCAGCAGCGTCTTTCTATTGGATTACCTACCATCTATACTGCGATCCCGAAGACGGTTGCCAAGCGTGGGGATTATGGCCTTTGTTCAGCAGTGACGTTCTTTCGGCTGCTGATGATGATTTTAGCTGAACTGTTAGTGGACGGGTCATATAATAATAAACTCTCAATATCGACTTTATTTTGATCGTGCCATATTAACAGATAGAACTACTCATTATAATAGACCAGACATTACTATACATGACAAGAAGAACCACACGGCAATCATTATCGATATAGCTATACCGAACACACAAAACATACAAAGCACAATAGCTGAAAAACTTGCAAAATATACACACCTCAAAGATGAAATAAAACGAATGTGGCGACTAAACCACGTCACTATAGTTCCTATAGTACTTTCAACCACGGGTGTCATTCCAATACAATTCCATCACTCATTAAAATCTCTGAACCTTCCACCCTACACATACATTACCTTACAGAAAGCAGTCATACTTAATACATGTAGAATAGTCCGTAAATTCTTACAAACAGATAAAGACGTACATATCAATACAGAAAATTTCGCATTATCCATTACACGATCTTCGCACAGCCATCTATCACACAACCATTAAATTCACAACTAGCCCCAGGACATCCGTATGATCATATTTCTGACTAGTACTTGGCTTAGGCCCGTACTAGCACAGTAACCGTAATCGCCGAGAAAAAAAAAAAAACAATAAATAATAATAATATCTTGGACAATCCACACACGGTCATCCGATCCCAAACTAGGCAGAGTCTGTACTATGGAAACCAGACAACTGATACTAATACTTATATACTTTTTTTTTTGTATATTTACCGCATAACCGATTATCGTTAAAATAAACGGGTTCTGGAGTGTATACTACGAATTGGAAAACGTTGTATAGTGGTTCTGAAGTGTAGACCATGAATCGAAAAGCATAGCGTAGGACACTTGGTGACTAGCCCTAGTCACAAAGACTAGCCAAGTTGCCATTCTCTAATATGAAACGCTGAAGAAGATAGAAAACAAATGTTTGGGAATGTAGGATCTCTTCACGTGACTTAACGAAGTCTAATCTTCGTCGAAGTCAAATGTGCTACTAGTCACAGTATTGGTAGGTTCATTGTCATATTTTATTTATCATTTTGATTTCTTTTTCGGTTCAAAAACTGATTTATGAATCCTTAAGTAATCCATCATATTCATAAGTTATTCCCATTTCAAAGGAATCAAAGACAACTGATTTGACTTTTAAATCTATAAGACAGGTTTTTCTTGCATTTTCATAAAGTTGGCCATTCAAGTGCACTTGGGCGTTTGCTAGCTTGGCGCACAGCCAGATGTTATACCTCCTTCATTCTAGCTTATTATGCTTTTGTAACACGTCTTGGTCTTATTATACTTTATCCATCTGAATTATTTGAAAGAAAACTATCATCATTTTATTTTTTATAAATAGGGTACAATACAATTTAATATTATTATAATGATTTCCTGATTGATACGGCGACAGCGGTCAATCTTTCAGAAGATCAGCAACGTAAGTATGCAGGAGATATGTAATGTGCACAAGTGCTCGAGTTGGTATAGATGCACTTCCTCTTCCTTTACCCTCACACACCGATGGGACGGATACTCGTATGCGCGTAATATCGACACAACCAGACCGACTTTTTACATGTGTATCTGAAGCAGGGGTATGTTACGGTATTCTGACCAGCAAGGAATAACTACACAAAGTTATTCCTTCCCACCCACGGTCCCCGTTTGCAAATCAAGCGGTGTTCTGCTGCAGTATGGAAGCTAGATTATCGAGTATACTAAAACGAGTAAGAATACTAAAGAACAAGAAGTGGATATCAAATTTCTCACCCTCTATCCTTAGCATTTATTAATCCCATCCGATGGTGGGGTCTGCTCTTCTCGTCTTTGCTTTCCACTTTGCTCTATCCGACGTGTCACTTCCAGAAACATTGATTGTATTGCAAAAGATCTACAGTACTCGTCTATCTCAGCCAAAGTGAAAAAGCCTAAATCTATGATCTCAGCTTTGGTCTTTTCTTTTGGAACCAGGGCGATTCAGATCTCACAGAGCATTTTCGATGTAACTAGGCGGACTCCTCCCGTGCCCAAACCATCTCATCCTACTCTCCTGGAGCAAATATCAAATTCCATCAAATGAATGGTAAAAATGTGAGTGAGAATTTTTTTTAAATATTAAAAAGTATAAGTACTATATTTTCGTAGAGGTAGAGATATTACGGCTATGTATTTAAGTGTAGATACTTGGAGCATCGGTGTTCGCAATTTGGCCCCCAGCCAGCTGTTATATTTCGCTGCCCATTGGAGGGAGGGCCTTTATTTTAAATTATTACATTTTTAATCGCAACCTGAGGTGCTCTTTAAGATTAGTTGTTTTTAGATGTAAAATTAATGGATATTAAATGGTATTTCGAGAATTATTATCTATAATAGTACCTATTAAACGATTTTGTTCTTTTTACCCGAATACGGAACGGAGGGAGGGTTATGATTTTAACAAGAATGTATGTATGTATGTTCATCTGTTCCCGCATATCTTCTTATCTACTTAACATAATTTGACAAGTAGAGTGTCGTTAGAAGCGTCTTGATTGTCCGCTGGTTATAGTATTTTTTTATGTCTACGTATTTCTTTGGCACGGCCTACAATCTAAACAACTTGATGATTTTTTACTTATATTATATCGTTAGATACGTCTTAGTTGTGGGAGTGACACAAGCTATTTTTTTTTTCATAAAAAAAGTAATATGGCGTCTGCAAGGGGTTGTTATATATTTTTGTACTTCCAAAAACATCAATATGGGTATCAAATGAAAGGTCTTAACGAGAGGAGTTTGAATATATGTATATATATGTGTACATGTTTTATGTAATTTTAGACCATTTTTGTTAGTTTGCAGTCGGGCTTTCTGTGCTTTTATATAATATATACTTGTTAGACTAGCACATCACAGCTATCCGAAATTATGAACTTGAGCAGTATCCCGTCCTGGCAAGAGCTGGCAAGTTGGAGGGGCGATTAAAAGTTGTTGCAGTAAGGATATAGTTCATGCAGCACTCGCGGAACTTGCTAGAGGATACCTGAAAGGAAAAATTAGCACATTTGAGGATCAAATCTTGGATAACAGCTTTTGAGTTAAGAATTAATTTCAGTGCACATGGATTTTTATTTTTTTTGCATATTGTTACAAGTCTAGGCTTACTATACAGGGTGTAAGGGACTACGTACCGGAAACTTTTTTATAAGATTTCTCATATTGTCCGTTACCACATTACAGAAACCATTTATATGGAAAATGACAAATGGCTAACTTGTTAATTTTTGAGCATGTAATGAATACGTGCAGAATAATAATATTTTTTAAAATTACATTGTTTATTTCAATAAAGCCGCCTGCCAAACGTGGAGATTATGGAAACCCCTTCCTTCTAAGGGAGAGACCTTTGTTCAGCAGTCTACTTTTCGGCTGCTGACGATTGCTAATTTTGCACAAATAAGTAATTTATTGTTTTTGGATTGAAATTAGGCTTTATTATTATACCAATAATGATGTTATCTTAATTTTATTATAAAAAGCGGCTTTTTTTTTGGTAATTCGTGAAAAAGCCGATGAAAAATTTCAACACTAGAAAGTTCAGAATCATGTACTGGATCCCTGGTATCGGTTTTCGGTACGATGTCCCTTACACCCCGTATATCGACCATAGATTAATATTATCAATGTATCACACCCTTAGAAGGATAGACAATTCAAACTGCTCAAATTGTTCATAATTATATTTTTATGTAAATTTATGATTCAAATGTAATTAATATAATAAAATAAAACTTATATGGAAAACTTAAATAAGTAAGACTTTTATATATTTTAGCAATAGCATTACCACTGTTTATGACCAATTCTTTGGAGATTAGATTTTTATGCTGACAACATTAAGAGAAATGTCAATAAGATTAATAATGACGGGTGCGCCGGAAGATCATGGAGAATAAAACCACATCAACCAACACTTATCCTGTTTTTTTTTTCGCCATAAATCTACGGGTAACTTCCAGCAAGACATGCTACTTGGGACGGAGTCGCTGCTACAATATACCTAATGATAGTGCTCAAGTATAAAGTCGAGTTATACCCAGCTGGAATCATAAATCGGTAAACGATCAGTTGGTTAAACAACGTCAGGCAAAGTCGGTCCTTAGATGGATGAACAGTTTAGTGGAATTTGCACTGAACGTATCCGTGCTTCGGAAGTCACGTATAAAGACGGTCCCGGTTGTTGTGTCATCTAGACAGCTGTCGTTGACCTGCGCTGGCAACTTGACCAACTCTGACACCTAACAACTAAGGCCTCATTTACGGAGACGCGGGGCGTCGCGCGTCACGTGTGGCGGCGCGGCCCACACTAAATTCAAATGTAGGGCGTTGTATGAGTGCGTTTACGGAGAAGCGATTTTACACGCGTTTTCTTGAAATGGAGCGTGTTTTGCGCGGATGGCATCGTCACGTCCCACGCGGCGTTCATCGCAGCGGCGATTCTCGATGAAGCGATGCCTGTGGCGGAACCTTCTGCCAGTCTATTTGGTAATCGTGCAACACAGACGTAGTCACCATCGCAATGGAGTACGATATGATCGATGTTTTTTTAGAAGAAAATTGTATGTTAAAAAGTGAGTTGCACCACCGTTGCCCGCGGCGGGCGGCGGGCACCGCCACTCTTCCCGCCCCCCGTTTCTATAAACATCATATATTGCTATAAGTCTGTGTTTACGCGTGCGATGATACGTGCCGCTTCACGCGCCGCCGCCGCTACGTAAACAATAAAAACGTCCGACGCGCCGCGAGACACCACGCCACACGCGACGCGCGACACCCCGCGTCTCCGTAAATGAGGCCTAAGGCACTCTTGCGTGCTATTACTATGGGTGCTGCAAAGCATTCGAAACGCCGGGAAAATTAAAATCAAAAATATATAGCGATAAATTCCGTAAGAGTAGTTTAATTACAATACATACATACAAACTTGGCACATTTGTTTAGATGCCTATGTAGACATCCAAGATGTAGACTACAACAAGATGACAACGTAACGTAATATAAATATTCGCGTCAAATTAATAGAGAACCTCATTTTTTGAAGTCGGTTAATAACACCCAGACGCCAGGTGGGAATCGACGCCACAACCTATTGGTTAGCTACCTGCGTTTCACTAGATGTATATGCATAACGTTAATAGTATTAATTATTTATTAAGCATAAATAATTAAAACTTAGATAAAATTTTGTAAATATATTTTTTTAATTTAATTTGAAAAAAATACTAATAACAAATTACTGCAGGTGATAGTAGGTAAATAATTAGTTGCTTAAGCTTATTATAATATTAAAGCTTGTGAGTCTTGAACATAATATTGAAATATAATCCGCTTATACAAACCAATTCAAATTGTTATTATTTCGCCTCGTAATTACATTTCAAAGATGCTACTCCACATGTTTCATTCAAACCAATACAAATTTGAATACTTACCTGATATCTTATAAAGTAATCTCAGATATTAAATGCATTATTTATAAAAGTCATAAAGACAAATAAAATTAAATCGTCTGTTTGTAATTTTAGTGTGTTTATTGATGTCTTTTCGTTACCAAATTCGATATCTCAAAACATTGTTTTGTTTCCGTCTCCGTTCGAAATTATTACAAACAAAAAGTACAAATACCAACTTGAATCTTAAGATTAGTTTAGACTTTCGATTGTTTTTTTTAGATTGGGTATAATAGTTATTCTATATTGAATTTTAGGGGATATGTTGGACATCGGCAACCATTTATAATACGAAAATATCCCATTTATATTGGGAAATTTTATAAAAAGGGTAATCTCAGACAAAAAATATGAGTAAGTATAGTAAGTATATAATTTAATACAAATTATAGATGGGATCATGATGATGCCGATGAGCGAAGAGTCTACCAGCCCTGACGTCGCCGGCGTCGTGACATTGACAAGCCTACTTACAACGCTGCAGCAGTCGCATAATGATTTTAGTCCACCGCTGCTCAGCGAGTGCAGTGCACCTCGTCCTGCTGCCGAGCTCTCGACGAGCGTCATCGCCGCAGGCGGCAACTTCGCTCAGTCCACGGCTCGCCATACGGGAGCTGCAGATGAGTCCATGGATAGCTTCCTGCACGCCGTGCTCACTTACAAGGAATGTCAGCGTCAGTATCTCAGATGAAAATCCTCGACGCTCGTTTATGATTGCTGCGAGCAACGGCAAAACTTATTCTCTACAAGACTTCCGTTCCACATGACGAATAATTAGTTATCCTTTTTTATGTAACTATGTAGAGTAAGTATTTCTGATGCCACAAATTAATATTAGGTCATTAGATGTTTGTAATGCCAATACCTTGACCAGGGAGACATTTTTGGGCCTTTTATTTAGGTCAACATTTACGACATTCCCGTGACGAAATGATTCTCCATCGCTTGCTGATCTCTGTGGAAAACAGATTATATTGAAATGAACAAAAAAAATCTACGCAAAAAGTGAATCGAATTTATAAGAAGACTCGATTAAGTCGTAATTCGAGCGCTTTCCATTTCTTTCTTTATAATAAATCATCTTATATCACTCAAAGAATGACTAATGAAGGCGGAAAGAACGTCTGAAAGCTGGAAATTAAAGATTAAAGTAACAGTCTGTTTGATGGGAATTGATGCTTCGTAAAAAGCGCTCATCGCATTCAACATAATTTACTTGCCGTGTCCGGCAATTAACTTAACAAAGATCTTTTTAATTAACTTGCGTTCAGACATTAAAAGAATAAGAGAAAGATAATTAATACATCCATGCCTACCAAGCTATGTAATGGTTAATTTAGAATTATACTTTACAATATCGTTGGTACAATAGTAACCTCATCATCAGCTGGAAGACGTCCACTGCTGAACATAGGCCTCCCCCTTAGAACGCCACAATGAACGACAATTGGCTATTTGCATCCACCGGTTACCTGCGACGCGCACAATGTCGTCTGTCCACCTAGTGGGAGCCTGCCTACGCTGCGTCTTCCGGTTCGTGGTCGCCACTCGAGAACCTTTCTTCCCCAACGGTTATCGGTTCTTCGAGCGATGTGGCCTGCCCATTGCCACTTCAACTTGCAGATTCCAAGCGCTATGTCGGTAACCTTAGTTCTTCGGTGAATCTCCAATTTCGGATTCTGTCGCGCAAAGAAACTCCGAGCATAGCTCTCTCCATGGCTCGTTGTGTGACTCTGAACTTTTCTAAGAGGCCAGCCGTTAGAGACCACGCCTCAGTACCATAATTATGTCATCACTGGCATCACAATAGTAACCTGACCAACCTGAAATTCATGACCTAATTTTACCAGCAATATCATGTTATTTTAAGTACACTGTGGTAAAATATTGTATCTGTAGGTGACATTTACTTTAAACCAGTAAATTCATAAAAGTCGACAAGCTAGGTGAAAACGCCAAAGACGCCGATTAACCGTTACCAATTATAAGTTTTAATTTGACCTCCTCGACAATTTGACACTTGCTGATTGGCTAGCTGACTTCCAACAGACTGCTTCTAAATACGCTCGTATTCAAGTACCTAATATATTTTTTTCTTGATAAAGCGTCTGTATTAAAAATAACTAGGTACCAAAACGTCTAAATCATTTTCCACTGTACGCACTGTTAATTGCTTTACTAAACAAGGATTATAGGTTAAATATGAATTATAGATGGTTGCTAATAATCTTATAGCTAGGACCCTTTTATAACCAAAAGTTATTGTCTTTAATTGCTACATTAAATACGCAATCCTAATTACTATGTGCCCATTTATATCAGGAACGTGATTCGATCACAAGATTTAGTCACGTACTGTAGCAATCCGAACAATCCAATAGACAATAATCTTGATTTATGTTAGTAATTGCGCAATTATACTTAATTTTAATGATTGTAACTACAAGCCATTTTCTCGACGTAACAGCTATGCCGCCGTGGTCTAAGTATTACCATCAATTGTAGATACACTTCGTATATTTCTTACAAACTTTATTATTAACCTCTTACGTAACACAGGTATGTCGCTTTTACAATCGTATGGTTCCTAACATCAGTAAAATTGTCTCAAGCCATATATTGTTACTTATGTCCCTTTAACTCAAAAACCTTTAGGTAAATACCAGATATTTTGATACTACATTATAGCTGAATACCTTCTTAAAGAAAATCATGCCAAGATTTTCCCAGTTTCCGATAATTTTCCAAGAAAAGCGTTACGAAAGAACAACAACCCCTATGTTATGGTTTGAGCTAGTCTCTATTCGTCCCTATTAAGCGGTATAAAAGGAGTAGAAATCTGGAATTTCTTATTAGTCTTCTATTACACCTCAAGCACTACACATTTTCAATATTTATCGCTCAAAAAATACCCAAGAAATGGATACCTCAGCCGAAGAAGCAGCTCAAATGGTGGCTTTGATTCAACAAGGAAAGAACTAGCGAGAAGTTGCTCGTGAGCTGAATATGAGCCAGTCTGCTGTTTTAAGAGTTTACCGGAGGTTCCAGGAGACTGGTGCCTTCCGGAAAAGGAGTAAATCGGGCAGGCGGCGGTGCACTCGGAAACAGTCGATCGCTATATCGTTAGCACCTCTCACCGAAATTAACGTCTTAATGGCGTTAAGGTCCAACAGCAGATCAGACGAACAATAGGAGTAGCTGTTATTGACTGGACAGTCAGAAGATGACTCTAGGCTAGGTCGTCTTATCACAAAAAGACCAGCCACAGGTCCGAAATTGACCGTAGGGCATAGCCAAGCCCGTCTTCAATTTGCTCGGGAACACGTGAATCGGAGCATTGGCCTGTATTGTTCTCGGATGAAAGCAGAGCCTGTCTGTATAACAGCGATAGAAGAGGACGAGTGTACAGGAGGCCAGGAGAGTAACATGCACAATGATGTATCGAAGAGACAGTCAGTTATGGGGGAGGTTCCTGCATGTAGGGGTAGCCATCTGGTTCGATGCTAAAATCGACCTTTTTATATCGAAACTGGTGGTCGGGGAAACGGTTTAACGGCTGACCGGTATATGGATGAGATTTTAGAAGTACTTGTTGGTCCCTGTGTCGAGTCCGTTGGGGAAAATTTCGTGCTGATGCACGACAATGCTCAACCACATGCCGCAGCCTGTGTTCCCCAATATCTGCAAGAGGCTGGCATACGCACCCTGAACTGGCCAGCGCGAACTGGCCCGACCTGAATCCTATTGAGCACATCTGGGATGAGCTAAAAAAAAGGTTCTAGCCAGAGATCCCGATCCTGCGAGTGCCACCGAGCTACCCAAGGCGTTGAGGAAATAATGGCAAGCTATCACTCAACCTACGGTGAAAAAGCTCATCAGATCGATGAAGGATCGATTACAAGCTGTCATCAGGGCAAGAGGGGGTAAAACCAAATACTGTTTATGAAATAAACTTTATTTCAAAAAGATTTTGGTTTTAATTTGTCTTTGTCTATTTGACAATAAACACTTGAAATTCCCCGATTACCAACAGTTTCCCTTAAACACTGAAAATCTTGAAGAAATCTGGACTAATACGAAAATATCTGATATCACTGCAAAGCTAGGGCGCCTTTACAATAGTGTAAAAAGAGTACATCTTTTTTGGGTATACTTTTAGCTATGGGTGCCTAAGTAGCCGTGAAGGCCTTGAGTCGATTTTTTTGCTCGCCAGTGTAGTAATTACGTCTTGGTAAGAAAAATAAAATAATCCATGAATCAGAAGGACATAATTTTCTATCGTATTTATACTCTACAATAAAGAGTATAAATAAATATATTTATACTCTTTATTGTACATACATAAAAATAAAATAAAAAGCAATACAACTCATACGCAAGACATCTTCCCGATCGTGTCAATTTTCCATCAAATCGGATTCTAAGATAAATTATAGGAGTTCACTATCTCCTGTGTACAAGTGCTGGCCAAATAACTGGTGATAGGCCATCCAGCTGTTCTTTAAACAATGGCCGCTGTGTCTGGAGAATATTATCATTTTTTAATTTTTTCATCATTATCAGCCTACATCAGTCCACTGCTGGACATAGGCCTCCCCCAATACACGCCATTGAGCCCGGTCTTCGGCTCTCCTCATCCAGTCACTGCCAACTGCTTTGCGTAAATCGTCACTCCACCGGGTCACAGGGCGTCCTACGCTACGTTTTCCAGTTCGTGGCCTCCACTCCAGAACCAGTCTTCCCCACCGATCAACGGTTCTGCGGCAAATATGACCAGCCCACTGCCACTTCAGCTTGCTAATCCGTTGAGCTATGTCAGTAAGTTTTGTTCTCTGGCGAATTACTTCGTTTCTTAATCGATCCCTCAGAGAAACGCCGAGCATAGCTCTCTCCATAGCTCGCTGAGCGACCTTAAATTGGTGGACTAGTCGTACCGTAAGTGGCCACGTCTCAGCACCGTACGTCATTACGGGTAGGACGCACTGATTAAAGACCTTAGTCTTCACACATTGCGGTATCGGTGACGAGAAATTGTCATATCCCCGAATTTTTTTTCTAACGTCTTAGAAGATATGTTCAGGACGCTGGACTGGGAAAAGTGCGGCATCAATATTAACGGCAAGTACATCTCTCACTTGCGATTCGCGGATGATATCGTCATTATGGCCGAAACGCTGGAAGAGAATATTCTAATTCAGCGTAAATTTTACCCCGAATTGCCCTAACTAAGCTAAAACTTTCGACGTTTATTGTACGTAGAAAGTATAATACGAGTACAGAATTGTATAATGTCCAAAAAGCTCTTAGGTCACGTGGAAGCTATTAATTTGGCGACAGATGCAATCGCCTCCATTACAGCCCGCACCCTAGGCAAACGGTACATAGCTTAGGAAGTTCTGTATTTTAGTATCCATAATTCTACGTAAAGATTATCGAGAAATGATATTGATACGTGAGTCAAATCAGGCCTTTTGAAGGTATACAAAAATCACCATTTCCTCTGGCGATAAATGTATTGCTTAACCGGCTTAAATGGTACTGGTACAATATGTAGATTAGACAGGAAATTCATTTGTAAACCACAAAACAATGAGTTACAAATTAAAAAAGGCATAACTAAAAGTTTGTGAAAGTACACAAGTAGGTAACATACTTACATTTCACAGTGGTTACGCTTGGCCGACAACAAATATGGCATCCAAAAAATATTTTAATTGGTATGTATTTTCAAACATAATTATAGCGTTTTAATTATTAATTCACCCTATAGTTTTTACTTAGTACGCGCAACCTACTAATGATATTATAAACTGGTGCCATCCAGGGAATACTTGGAGTACTTTACATACCTACATAATTTTCTTTTCAACCTTGTACTTTGTACACAACTAATCAGCATCCATACCGTTCATTTTAAATGTTGATTGCTATACATCTCGGTAGACACAATAGTAATACTAGTAGTGGTGGTACGATACATTTTTATCTGTGTAAATAAACAAAAAACGCCTATCATGCAATTTTATTAAAACAAAGAAAAAAGAGTTACCCCCGGTTGTGTAGTCCTCAATTTGTATGAGCCCGGTATCTAACTCCTCAGGCTAACGTTAATAAATCATTTCGCACCATAAAGAGGAATATTAAATCGAAGGCGCTTGCCAGGGGATGAATGAAGGCACGCGGCCGATGTGAAAAATTACCTCGTAAAGACCCCCGATGCGCTGGCGATGAAAAGCGAGCTGTTTTCAATTACAAACGGCTTGGTATTGTTGCTGATAATTAATCACAAACAGATGAGCGGTTTTAAGACCGCTGTTGAATTGTACAACATTGGGTAGTTTAATTGCGGCCCAGTAGTGATAATAATACTTATAGTGTAAACACTTTTTCGTTAACTTAGTTTTTATGGTTATCAGTCGGCTACGATCATCAATCTATTATTCATAACAAAATGACATCCAAAATTTGGTAGCAGTTGCATGTATAAGCAGTTAAATACGAAACTTAAATGCATTTAAAAATAATCCTATTTCGAATACATACCTACACTTAAGTATACATCTATATTTTTATGATTATATATATATATATAAATCACTATCAAAAGTATTTATATGAAATACAAATACAAATAATTTATTATCATCAACATACATTGTAGGTACAGCAGATTGTAAATGAAGTCTCCTTTTAAGCAAATAATGCCTGTATTAGGAGACTCCGCTCTTCCATAACTTAAATATTATAGTTATGCATGTTGAGACAAAGCAATTTACAAAATATAAATTAGGCTTGAGTATCTAACTTAACCAAAAATTATGTGTGTAATTGTGTGTACCTACCAAACGTGCGTGTGTAGTGTGTACGTGTTTGTGTGCGTGTGTATGATGTATGTGTATGTGTGTGTATGTATGTTTTGGTGTGTACCTAGAGAATGTGTGAGAGATCATGAAAAATGCTGCAGGAGAGCTTCCGTGTCCGCATAGGTAAGTGATTTTATCCAAGTAGTTAAAAGTTTTTTACATTCATAGTAGTGTTACGTGCGGGTGGGTAATCAAATGCCGATTAACGTAAAAGAAGATTTTATTACACGTACACTCACACTGTATACACACAAGGCACAGTATACACACAAGGCACAGTAGTCCGAGTCGCACAGTATTTCACAGTAGTCCAAAGTCTTCGCAAGGGTCGCTGGTACAATTCTCTTCGATCGCTTCCTTAAGATGTTTTCGCTGTCGCTTGTAAACACAAACTGTCCGGACGCCACTATGCGTCGGCTTATATACCTAAATTAACAGAGGGGTGGAACTCTCTCGAATGAACTCGTATGTACTTACCTATTCTATCGTTTTCGCGAGATACAATAGCGGCGCGACCTTCGAGAATAAACTAACAATAGGCGGGAGCAGTGACCCGTGAGCGAGCGAGCGGTAGGTACTTACACAAGTACATGCGAATTGGAGGGACCTATTTTCTATTGAGAATTCGAGATCTTTCGGTACGAATCGATAGTAGACCTATAGACTAACAATGCGTTTTGAGATCATTGCAATTAAGTAATAATTAACGGAGTAATTAACACTTTTATCTCCCGGTCGTAACACTACCCCCCTCTTAGTTATGCTCGTCCCGAGCATCATTATCACCATGATAACGTGCCAATCTGTCCAGGTGAACTATCTTAGGTTTGCCTCCGGGTCCCTTCTTGATGCGGTAGGTGACGTCGTTGATCCTCGTAATAACAGTAAAGGGTCCCTCCCAGCGGGCTTGAAGTTTCGGAGACTTCCCTTTTCTGCGAAGCGGATTGTGAAACCACACCAGCGTTCCTTCATCGAAACCGTTGGTATTCGCATTTCGATCGTAGCGGGTCTTCATCATCTCGCTGGTCTTCAGACTGTTCTCCCGCACTCTCTTGTGCACTTCGTCCAACTGATTTTGAAGATCGCACACATAGTCCGTAACGGGCTTAGGACTGTCAGGTGGGGTACCCGTTATTGCGTCCACCGGAAGTCTCATCTCTCGCCCGAAGTTCACCTTGGCTGGTGTGTTCCCCGTACTATCATGTACTGCAGAACGATAGGACATCAGGAACAAAGGGATGTACTGATCCCAGTCCTTTTGATGATCATCCACTACTTTGGCCAAGTGATTCTCTAGAGTTTTGTTAAATCTCTCGACCATTCCGTCTGATTGCGGATGTGCTGGTGTCGTACGGGTCTTGTGGATCCCAAGAAGTTTGCACATTTCTTGAAATACGGCAGATTCGAAGTTACGTCCTTGGTCCGAATGAATTTCCATGGGTACACCAAATCGGCATATCACCTCCTGGACCAGTTTCTTGGCTACCGTTATTGCTTCTTGGTTGGGTGTTGCGAACACCTCAGGCCACTTACTGAAGTAATCCTGCACTACTATTATGTACTTGTTCCCATCGTCAGTCTGTGGAAACGGCCCAGCTACATCAATCGCGATGCGCTCCCATGGTGCCCCAACGTTATACAGCTTCAGCTGTCCCTTACTTCTGGTTTGCGGGCCTTTTACCGAGGCACAAGCAGTACATTTACGGCACCAATCTTCGACATCTTCACGGCATCGTAGCCAGTAGAACCGCTGTCTGACTTTAACGAGGGTTTTCTTGACTCCAAGATGACCACCAGAGACACCATCGTGGACGTGCCGTAGAAGAGGGACCACCATGATTCGTGGTATTACCACTTGCAGAGTGATTTCCCTTCCGTCGTTGGACTCCCATTTCCTGTACAACAGATTGCCTTCCAGAACTAAGCTGTCCCACTGAGCCCAATAACTTTTAGTAGTCGCGCTGCAAGCAGACACATCCTTCCATTGGGGTTTGTTTCCACTTTGCTTCCAGTGCAGTATAGGTCCAAGGTCATCATCTTCTTCTTGGGCCTTCCTCATATTGGGTCCAGTCCACTCATCGTCTAAGCCATGCGTCCTTATAAGGTTTACTTCTTCTCGGGCTTCATTTTTACCACAGTGCTTGCAGTCGTCAGCGCACGGTCTTCGTGACAGAGCGTCCGCGTTATTGTGTCCTTTTCCACTGCGATGCTCGGTTACAAAGTTGTACTCCTGCAATTGCTCTATCCATCTTGCTACTTGACCTTCCGGATTTTTAAACTGTAACAACCACTTTAATGCGGCATGATCGGTTCTAAGAGTGAACTGTCTTCCTATAAGGTATTTCTGAAAATGTTGTAAAGTCTTTACTACAGCAAGTAATTCACGGCGTGTAACACAGTAATTTCTTTCTGGTTTGGAAAGTGCTTTGCTGAAGTAGCCAATTACCAACTGGCGGTCCCCTTGTACTTGTGACAAAACTCCACCGATTCCCGTGTTACTAGCGTCGGTGTCCTCAATAAATCTTCCTTCTCTATTTGGGTAACCCAATATAGGAGCTTCACAAAGCCGTTGCTTAAGTTCACTAAAAGCATTCTCGCAATTCGAGTCCCAGATAAAATCACGTTTATCCTCTGTTAATCGATGTATGATGTCTGTGTGTATGATGTTGAGGTTTTGCCACGTCCGAAAAATTCTTAATGAAGCGCCTGTAGTAAGTGCAAAGCCCAAGGAACGCTCGCACTTCCGTTTTATTTTTCGGGACAGGCCATTCCTGAACAGCTTTTATCTTTCCAGGATCGGTTTTAACTCCATCCGCCGAGATGACATGTCCTAGGTAACTGACCTCCTTCTGAAACAGAGCACACTTCTTTGGACTCAGTTTCAGATTTGCTTCTCGGATCCGGGTGAACACTTTTTCCAGGTTCTTCAAGTTCTCCTTGAAGCTGCGTCCCATTACAATCACGTCGTCGAGATAGACCAGGCATACGTCCCCAAGGAGGCCTACCATCACCCTCTCCATAAGGCGTTCGAAAGTTGCTGGAGCATTACATAAACCGAAGGGCATGACATTGAAATGCCATAGTCCGTTCCCAATTCCAGTGCTAAATGCCGTCTTCTCTTTATCTTCTGGACTCAATTCCACCTGCCAGTAGCCACTCTTCAAATCAATGGTTGAGAACCACTTCATGCCACTGAGCATGTCCAGCGTATCATCAATTCTCGGCAGGGGATAGCTGTCCTTTTTCGTGACATTATTTAACATTCGGTAGTCAACACAAAACCTCGTACTTCCGTCCTTCTTCTTTACGAGCACCACAGGTGATGACCATGGGCTTGTAGAGGGTTCGATGATCTTGTTTTCAGCCATGTCTTTAATCATTTCGGCTACCTCTGTTTCTTTTGCCCATGGTATACGTCGAGGTCTTTGTTTAATAGGCCTGGCATCGCCTGTGTCAATCCGGTGCTTCACAAGGCCTGTTCTACCACAGTCATTTCCGGTTGCAAAAATGTCTCTGAATGTTACCAAAAGCTTTTTGGCTTGCTGCAGTTCCAGTGGCGATAAATTTTCCTTGCAATTTTCCAAAAACTGTCGAATGTGATCGTCTTTGGTCGAACTTTCATTTTGCTGAACTGCGGAAGTGTTTAAGCGTTTCAGGTACTTAACTTCTTCGCACCTTCCAATCAGGCTATTCTTCTTCAGACGAACTTCTTCATTACTCAAGTTTAGAATTCTTACTTTTGCTACTCCTTTTGTCATAAGTAATGTCCTGGCAGTGATTAACTGTGGATGATTGCCGGAGTCTTCTACTATAACACATTTGTTTGATTTGATCTTCTTAGGAAATTTCACTGATACTAAATTTTCAGATCTTGGAGCCAGTATGAAATCCTTTAAACAATAAAGACTGCATGAGTGTGATCCTTGCAGACAAACTTCTTGATCAGGGAATCTTAACACTCCTTTATCAATATCCAAAACACATCGCTGATCCTTCAAGAAGTCTAGGCCCAGAATGCAATCATCCGTGATATTCGCGATAAGAACTGAGTGGATGTATGTTCGGTCACCAATATTAATCTCTACGTCTGTATCACCGAGGACGGAGACTGGCTGGCCGGTAGCTGTCTG
This sequence comes from Furcula furcula, assembly GCA_911728495.1. NCBI lineage: Eukaryota > Metazoa > Arthropoda > Insecta > Lepidoptera > Notodontidae > Furcula > Furcula furcula. The sequence goes on along the minus strand of OU452254.1, from coordinate 8,316,351 downwards.
GAGGCGACATGGTGGAGATTGCCTTTTCCACATAACAGTGCGTTTCAGTAGCTCTGGTCTGACTATAGTCCGCGAAGCTCCAGTGTCTACTGTCAACCTGCATGTTTGATTATTTAATGTTCCCTCGATGGTCAGACTATTTCCGTTGCGAACTTGAGTAATGGTGATGGTGGGGGCCTTATTGTTACCAGCCAGCACCCGCCCCGCGGTCCTGGCGACACTTAGTTTAACGACAGGTCTTGGTCCACTTGGGTCCCGGAGCTCGTGACCCTCCTTCTCTTTTTACGACATTCCAGTCGAATATGCCCCTTTTCTCCACAGCCATAGCAGGTGGGGACATACTGAGGCTTCCTCTCATCAGATGCTATCTCTCGGATTTTATGTACCCGAGTGTCTTGACGTACAGCTTCCACTTCGAGAGCATGAGCCAATGCGCTCTTTAGCGTCGAATGATGGCTCAGACGAACGGCAGCTCTGACTTCCACGTCCCGTATGCCATCCACGAATGCTTGTAGAAGATTCACCTCCACAGTCGCCGGCGCCGACGAGTATGCACGACGAACCAACCTTTCCACCTCAAGCGCCCACTGCTGGAGGCTTTCACCGGCCTTTTGAGTACGCTCGCGGAGTTGTGCTCGATAGACATGTTCTAGGTGTTTTTCACCATAACGCGTCTCTAATGCCTCTAAGAGAGCATCCAACGTCCGTCCTTCAAGTGGCAGGTTTTCCAATATCATCAGAGCGTCTCCTCGCAGGGCAAGAGTGAGGGCCATAAAAGATTGGCCATCAGTCCAACCGTTTCCGTTGGCCAGTGTTTCGAACTGGTAGCGGAAGGCTGTCCACGACGAAGACCCATCGAAGTGCGGAAGGTCGAGTTTCGCTGCTGATGGTGATGGTGAAGCCACAGTTAGCGGTTGGCGAGTTTCTAGTTTAGCTAACTTATTGGTTATCGCATGAAAACGGTTATCATGTTCATCAATGCGGCCTTCCAGGTTTTCCGTCTTAAGAGTAACCTCTTTGACATCCACTTCCAGTTTTGTGACTTTCTCGCCGAGTATAGAAATGCCGGCGTCAATCTTGCACAGAACGGCCTCTTGGTTTGCCTGAATCTCGCGGCGGGTTGCCTCTTGGTTGAGCTGGATAGCTTCCTGGTTAGCCTGGATTTCGCGACGGGTAGCCTCCTGGGTAGCCTGGATAACCTCCTGGATCTCACGACGGGAAGCCTCCTGGTTTGCCTGGATAACCTCCTGGATCTCACGACGTGAAGCCTCCTGGTTTGCCTGGATAGCCTGAATAGCAGCCAAGAGGGTTGTCAGGTTCAGCTCTGTTGAGTTTCCCCCCGATGCAGTACCAGACGAGGTAGCATTCTCAGGCTGGACCTCCTCCTCTTGACCACGGCGACGTGCAGCATCCATCTCCACCTGTCTCCTTGTTCGCGGAGTACGCGCTTCTTCTTCTCGCGGCAGAATCGGCATTCCGCTTCTGACACCAATTGTTACGTGCGGGTGGGTAATCAAATGCCGATTAACGTAAAAGAAGATTTTATTACACGTACACTCACACTGTATACACACAAGGCACAGTATACACACAAGGCACAGTAGTCCGAGTCGCACAGTATTTCACAGTAGTCCAAAGTCTTCGCAAGGGTCGCTGGTACAATTCTCTTCGATCGCTTCCTTAAGATGTTTTCGCTGTCGCTTGTAAACACAAACTGTCCGGACGCCACTATGCGTCGGCTTATATACCTAAATTAACAGAGGGGTGGAACTCTCTCGAATGAACTCGTATGTACTTACCTATTCTATCGTTTTCGCGAGATACAATAGCGGCGCGACCTTCGAGAATAAACTAACAATAGGCGGGAGCAGTGACCCGTGAGCGAGCGAGCGGTAGGTACTTACACAAGTACATGCGAATTGGAGGGACCTATTTTCTATTGAGAATTCGAGATCTTTCGGTACGAATCGATAGTAGACCTATAGACTAACAATGCGTTTTGAGATCATTGCAATTAAGTAATAATTAACGGAGTAATTAACACTTTTATCTCCCGGTCGTAACAGTAGGGTTTAGTGTAAATATAAATTTCTTTATTTATTTTATTATACAATTGAGAAGATCGTTTACTGTACTGCATGCTACCAAACTTAGTTTTAGTTTTAGGAATTAGTGCTATTAAATCTTTTCTTCTCTTCGAGAGGATACTAGCATTATATGGCAAGGTTTTATGCTTTTTTAAAACTATTTGCAATATATAAATCTTTCTCACTGTCAGCAAATCACTGATCTGATAAAGATTCTCAGTTGGGTACCGTTTTTGTTTAAAGTACATGATTTTTATAAGCGCTCGTTGTGCTCGTTCGATCTCTATAAATCTGGATTTAGCTGCACCACCCCAGATAGGAATACAATACGCCAAGACAGACTGCACCAAGGCAATGTAAATCAAAAGGAACACATCAATCAATGAAAGTTTATAACTCATACACATAAAAACTTAATTTAACTCCACAAAATATTCTTGAATACCCACTATTGAACAAATATTCTTTCATAGTGTTCATGAATCTGTAAGATACTGTTAATGCTGACTATAGAAGCAAAAAGGAAATGACACACACACACAGACGGTCCCCGTCCAGTCCACTTGGATAATCAGCTTATCAGCTTTGCGGGGACATATGCCATCGGGTCGGGAAAGGTCTGCACGCTGACTACGTACAACGCTTTGTGGACTGAGATTCTAAACGGTTCATAGTTTTTTTTTTATTATTACTGAGAGATGTTTTTGTGAATTACTGATAGTTTGTTGATTGCTGGGCAAAGAAAATCGTTTATATTAATTAAGATGTCAAAAATCTATATTTGAATAAGTAATAGGAACAATATAATAACAATTCTTCTAGGGTAAATGGGAGAACACGAAAAGCGAGTTAACACAAAGTCGCCTAAAACGCCCTGGCGTTGATTAAAAACGCGTTTTGTTAAATAATGAAGTTAACTTAATAAATAATTTAAGTAAAATAATACCAGCCCTTGTTTATGTCCCACTGCTGGGCATAGCCTCCCCTCAAGATGAGGGGGCTTAGGCCATAGTCCACCACGCTGGCCAAGTGCGGGTTGGTAGACTTCACACGTCATTCGAGAACTAGTTAGACTTTCTCAGACATGCAGGTTTCCTCACGACGTTTTCCTTCACCGAAAGCTAGTAACAATCGCACAAAGACGATTCGCACATGATTCATTGAAGAAATCAGAGGTGCGAGCCGGGGTTGGAACCTGCGCACCTTGTTTCCAAGGCAAGAGCTCGCCCACTGATATCTATACTTATAATAAAACTGTAACCGGTCCAATTCTGTACATTGAAGATATTTTGAAAATTATATTTGGAGGGCATTCTATAACCGATACTGAGGCCGAAAATGTATTTTTTTTAATTTTTGTCTGTCTGTCTGTCTGTCTGTCTTTCTGTCTGTCTGTCTGTCTGTCTGTATCACGGCTGCGCATCACGCCGAAACTACTGAATGGATTCAAATGAAACTTGGCATGATTTGAGATCTTACTACGAGGTAGGACATAGAATACTTTTTATCCCGTAATCTAGCACGGTTCTTTTGGGAGAGGGGATTAAAGTCAAAATGGGTACTTGGTTATACGCTTGGTCTGATTTTATCAATTTTTCTTTATAATATAATAAATATTAGTAAGGGAACACTCATAGAGAGTTGTTATCAAGGTTTTGTAATCGATCGGGTTAAGCAACGTTAGGTAAGGTCATTAAATAGATGGGTGACCGTTTAACGCCATTTGAACTAAACGGGTCCGTGTTTTGGAGAGCAAGTAAAAAGTGGGTCCCAGTTTATAACCGACTATAAAAAAGGAGGTTATGTATTCGATGCAAATGTCTGTTAATAAAAGTTTAGCTAACGTAAAAATAGCGCATGCGGAGCAGCGTGGGTCAGCTAGTATTATATATAATTTATTTAGGTCATTAAAATTTTCACTTTATTATAAGTGTCATAGTCATAGTGGTTACACTTCAATCCACCAATCCACTTATAATATAAACTAGTTATATACCTACTTAAGTAGCCATACAATGAAAGTCGTGTTAAGTGTATATTATCGAAAATATAGATATCTATACTTATAATAAAACTGTAACAGGTTCAATTCTGTACATTGAAGATATTTTGAAAATTATGTTTGGAGGGCATTCTATAATCGATACTAAAGCCAAAAATGTATTTTTTTTTATTTTTGTCTGTCTGTCTGTCTGTCTGTCTGTCTGTATCTCGGCTGCGCATCACGCCGAAACTACTGGATGGATTGAAACGAAACTTGGCATAATTTGAGTTAATACTCCGAGGTAGGACATAGAATACTTTTTATCCCGACATTCGGCACGGTTCCCTTGGGAGAGGGGACTAAAGTCAAAATGTGTACTTGGTTATACGCTTGCTCCGATTTTAACAATTTTTCATTATAATTATAATAAATATTTGTAAGGGAACACTCATAGACAGTTGTTAACAATGTTTGGAAATCGATGAGGTTAAGCAACGTTAGGTAGGGTCATTAAATAGATGGGTGACCGTTTAACGCCATTTGAACTAAACGTCTCCGTGCTTCGGAGGGCAAGTACAAAGTGGGTCCAAGTTTTTAACCGACTTTAAAAAAGGAGGTTTTGTATTCTATGCTAAAGTATATTATTGAAAGTTTAGTTAACGTAAACACAGCGCGGGCGGAGCTGCGTGGGTCAGCTAGTATATATATATATATATAATGAACCCTTCACGGTAAATGTTGCTCCAGTGAGAAGTTGGAACATTTGTTGATCCACCTATTTTACGTGTATACTCAGCTCTGCATCGCGCAAACTGATATACTTTGATCCGTCCTTGATGCGCGTGTGACGTCAGTGGATCTGCACTGACAGGATTTCAACATACTCGTCAGTGATTCGACCGCAATTTGTTGATCCATTAACGGTCGAAAAAATCATACTGAATATGATTTCTTAGATCCAGAGTATATTCAACTTATATGCGACATTTACTTAGAGTAAGTTGATCCGGAGCCAAAATTGACGGATAGGTACTCGAACACAAAGCGGCAACGTCGCGTTCTGCGTGTGAAAGAGAACCCAGTAGACTACTTTGTTAGAGTAGTAAGAAAGATGCGTTAGCCGCTGCGTTTGAGGATCAAACTTTGGGTATTACCTTCACTCACTTGTTTGACAGATTTTATTGCGGAAAAACGTTTGCGCGGGATTTTAACCGACTACAAAAAAGGAGGAGGTTATCAATTCATCGTGTTTTTTTTATAATGTATGTAACGTTACGCGTGTGTACGCGCCTTAAAATATTAAACCGTTATAGTACTATATAGCTATAACCATACTATATGCGCCACGGCGAGCCATTTCGCCGCGAGCTCGCCAGTGCTTGTCTCACGATTGTGGAGTGCGCACGTATGTTACTATTTCAATAAGTAAAACCTTGTAAATTCAATTTGTGCTCTAAAACTACTTACGGGGTCCTACCTACGAGGTCCTACCTACGAGGTCCTACCTACGAGGTCCTACCTACGAGGTCCTACTTACGAGGTCCTACCTACGAGGTCCTACCGACGAGGTCCTACCTACGAGGTCCTATCTACGAGGTCCTATCTACGAGGTCCTACCTACGAGTTCCACTACGAACTCCCTTGCACGAGGCGTCGGACGCAAGCTGCTGTCGACCCCTACCGGTCGAGCTTGAGGACGGCTGCTGAGCCTGTCCACTGCCGGACCAGCTGCTAAGCTGGTCGACCTTGGAACTGCTGCGCCGTGCTGCGCCTGGTGCTGTCGCGCCGTGCCGTCACCGTGCTGCTTCTGCTACGACGACTCTGATAAGTTCACCTCACTTAGAAGGGGAACCTGACCGATTCTCAGTGCGCGTACCTCGGAAAAACCGTTAGCCTACTCACGACCCTTGCTCTCTAGCCTGTGCCTTCTTTGTAAATATAATTCTTTATTCTTAGTTCTTGTTTTCTTTATTTCGTAGGGCCACTATCCCCGCTACGCGACAGTGGCGCCTTAACGCGGTTATAACGGTTTTTCCTTCACATTTCTTTCTTTCCTTCTTTCTGTATTACTTCTGCTATCACTGAGTTCGCGGTCAGGTTTCGTCGCGGGTTTTTGGTGACGGTTCTTTTTGTACTTTCTTTTGTGTATTGTAACGGTCGCGGACAATTTTTTTCTTTTACACCTTGTACGGCTAGCACAACCACCCCGTAGTAGTTTCTTTTGTAGCAGTATCTCTATAATCTGGTTCCCCGTATGGTTCCCGGGTTAGAATAGGACCATCCCATCACATCCAGTGGGTCCCGTAAGAGGCGGTTGATGGAAAAAGTAGTACCACCATACCAACTTATTATCATCTCGTGTGCTACACTTACTACACATACATCTTACACTTATTACTACACAGTGTAATAGATTTGTAGTAAATCTACGTGCGTACTTGCGCTGGCAAGCGTACATATTTTTTTTATTTTTTTTATTATTTTTCTGTTACACTAAACTACCTTCAACTAAATTATAACTTAGTCACTTTTAAATAAACTTTAGCGTCCTATATCTATATATCCTATTCAAGTATCTATCAATTTTAAACTATAAAAACTAACTAGAGGAACTATCTTGTACTTATCTTGCATTTTAAACACTAAAATGGAATCTTTTCCAACAAAATACTTTCTACTAAACAAACGTAAACTATCGTTTGTAAATAACAGACGTAGAACCTACTTCTACAATCTTTAAACTACGAAATATCTATAAACTTTAATATTTTCTTGGATAACATGTAAATTCTATACAACATCTAACTAAAATTTATTTTTATTTTTTAACTTGCTTTACCTAAAGCCTTTACTGACTCTTTCTTCTTGGGTACTATTCTTTTTATTCTTCTGGAGCGGGCGTTATGAACTCCAACTACAAAAATAAGCCTAACATAACACACTTTTCTTGAACAGCGGGTCACGACTGAGAAAGCCTACGTGGAAAACTTCTCTTTCCTCTTTTACATTCTTTGGGGTTATTTATCTTACTAACAGTGTGTTCGTACCACTTAAAAAGTACGGTAGCGGCGGTCACTACTCAAATAAGCCATTGGCCATTGGATTTATTTATATATATTTTGGGTTTTCTCTGGGGATACTATCTTATACCAATGAAGAAGGTTTCATTAAATATTTCTATAAAAAAAAATAAAAATATATACTTAGCTACTAAACAAAATTAAATTTAACTTTTCTAAAATTATTACTATCTTTTGTTCAAAATAAATAACGTAACATTTAATTTACTTGACATTAAAATATAACTTACCACTGAATTTAACTAAACACTTAACACTAAACAAATAAACTACCAAACATAACCTTATATTTACTATATTATTTAACTAAACTTGGCACTATAATTAACTTATATACACGTAATCATCATAATCTTTCATCATTAGCAACCGATAGATGTCGCTGCTGAGCGGAGGCCTCCCCCTTAGAAGGGAGGGGTTGCCATACATGTAATAAAACAACCTAAACGTTTTATTAATTTTATTCCACTACATAATTATACTACACTATATTAAGCTACTTAGCTACATAACTTTATACTTACCCTAGCTATATGATTTGAACCGTTGAGCCTAAGTCCAACGCGGGTTCGATTCCTATGCAATGCACACTTACATATTTTTCTTTAATTTTTTTTTTTTTATTTAAAAATATACTACATCATTACACTAATCTCTATTACATTATCTAACTATAACTACTATTTACATACAACACTAGTAATGACACCCTGCGTTGTCTATCATAATTTTAATTTATTTACAATCTTATTGCTCTTATAACACCTATAGCTAGTCTAGACTCCTACCCTATTCATGGACACTGATTCCATGATGGCGCCCATTTCTATCCCTTAATCCTACCCTAGCGTGTATCCTTGCTGCCCGGGAATGCTTCACATTCACCGGATGGACACAACGCTATCCTTAAGGTCCTACCGGACAGACGGTGCCCTACACACCGCTCTTCGGTAGTCACTTATCCTTTCCTTGTTAAGCTGTTGGCAGATGGTGCCCTACACACTATCCCAGCAGTCATTAATATATAGTTTGGCTGACGTCGCCTACTCGTCGCCTGGTCGAATTTCAGGCTAAACCTGAGTCCTTGATGTATGTCCTTGCTGCCCAGGAACGCTACTACGTGACTGGATGGGCATACATCCTTGTATTGTCCTGCAACGGTGTCTACCCACCGCTATGCCGGTCAACTTCCCTACATACCTAAACTAGACTAGTCTATAACTACACAACATTACATTACATTACCCTGCTACCATAACCAAAACCCCTCTCAGAGTATTGTAATCACTACATTACAATATTCCTTACTTCCTGTCTTGAGTCTACATTGCTCTTATAAATGTGCACTCTGTCTGTTAGGGTCTAAGGTCATGTAAGGACCGAAGACTGAATGAATGGTTGATGAACGATGAGTGAGTGAATGGGTTGGAATAAATGCTAAGTGAGTTAGTAGAGAGGTAGACGGATTTTGCTTCATCTAGGCAAAATCCTACACTATTTCCCGGGGTACTGTAACGTTACGCGTGTGTACGCGCCTTAAAATATTAAACCGTTATAGTACTATATAGCTATAACCATACTATATGCGCCACGGCGAGCCATTTCGCCGCGAGCTCGCCAGTGCTTGTCTCACGATTGTGGAGTGCGCACGTATGTTACTATTTCAATAAGTAAAACCTTGTAAATTCAATTTGTGCTCTAAAACTACTTACGGGGTCCTACCTACGAGGTCCTACCTACGAGGTCCTACCTACGAGGTCCTACCTACGAGGTCCTACTTACGAGGTCCTACCTACGAGGTCCTACCGACGAGGTCCTACCTACGAGGTCCTATCTACGAGGTCCTATCTACGAGGTCCTACCTACGAGTTCCACTACGAACTCCCTTGCACGAGGCGTCGGACGCAAGCTGCTGTCGACCCCTACCGGTCGAGCTTGAGGACGGCTGCTGAGCCTGTCCACTGCCGGACCAGCTGCTAAGCTGGTCGACCTTGGAACTGCTGCGCCGTGCTGCGCCTGGTGCTGTCGCGCCGTGCCGTCACCGTGCTGCTTCTGCTACGACGACTCTGATAAGTTCACCTCACTTAGAAGGGGAACCTGACCGATTCTCAGTGCGCGTACCTCGGAAAAACCGTTAGCCTACTCACGACCCTTGCTCTCTAGCCTGTGCCTTCTTTGTAAATATAATTCTTTATTCTTAGTTCTTGTTTTCTTTATTTCGTAGGGCCACTATCCCCGCTACGCGACATGTACGTTCGCTTATAATTCCGCCAAATATGAACCGATTTGGATGATTCTTTTTTGTACCTAATGGACGTTCTATTAAGTTGGCCCCATACAATTTTTATTCCTTATGAACCACTAGTTTCTGAAAGAACAGGAATGGAATGTTAGAATTATTCGGTAAAATGCCTGAAAGATGATATTATAAGCAACAAAATGATTATAACTCCTACAAATATTTACGTATTTCAATAATTTATTATTCGAAAGAATAAACCATTACGATGGTTCGGTATGAATTTCATCATGATCGGATAAGAACTTTTTCAAAGAACATGCGTGATGGGGAGGTGATTGAACTGCTAGAAACCATAAAATAGATGATATCTTGGTCTACAAAATCGTCATAGTCCATTCAGATAATCCTACCGGATTCGATGGTTTCTTTTCAACCCTCGACCAAAAACGAGTGGTGTTATAAGTTTGACGCCTATGCCGGGCGGTAATTGTCTGTCTGTCTGTATAACTGTCTGTGGCATCGCAGGGCTCAAACGAGTAGACAGATTTGTATGCGGTTTTTTTTATTTGAAAGCTGGTTTAATGGAGATGGTTTTTAGCGATGTTTCTTAAAAATCAGTTTAGCTGTTTGGACCTCCACCATGCACCGCCCCCGCTCTAAAGCCTTCGTTCTCCTCCTCCACCACAAACTCAGCTTGGTCCACCTCCGACCCCGCTCTCCCCGCTTCCGCTACTGTCTCCGTTCTCTTCGCGAAGAGAACGGAGACAGTGGTGGAGGCGGAGGTGGAGGCAGCGTAGTTTGTGGTGAAGGCGGCGGCAGCGAAGGTGGTAGTGCAGGCGGAGGCGGCCGGAGCGGAATTCGTGGTGAAGTTGGAGATAGCGGAAGCGGGGAGAGCGGGGTCGGAGGTGAACCAAGCTGAGGCTTTGTGGTGGAGGCGGAGGGAGCGGAGGAGGAGAACGAAGCCTTTAGAGCGGGGGCGGTGCATGGTGGAGGTGGAGGCAGAGGCAACGGAGGTGGTGGTGGATGCATTGGAGTGCAGTACAGTGGGGACCGCGTGAGGGCAAGTGGGGCTCACATTAAGGACAGGTGTTTACATACGATACTGCTCCATCATCAGACCCTGATCACCATTTTTCTAGCAACTGCTCGTAGAGATCTACCCAACGAGCCCAAACTCAGTGGGTCTACGTATATTGGTGCAGAAATCCTGTGATCACCTTCCTGCCCCATCATCAGAACATGAATACCATTTTCCTAGCAACTACTCTTCGAGACCTACCCAACGAGCCCAAATTCAGTGGGTCTACGTTTATTGGTGCAGAAATCCTGTGACCACCTTCCTGCTCCATCATCAGACCCTGATCACCATTTTTCTAACAACTACTAGTCGAGACCTACGTAACGAGCCTAAACTCAGTGGGTCTACGATTATTGGTGCATAATTCCTGTGACCACCTTCCTGCTCCATCATCAAACCCTGATCACCATTTTTCTAGCAACAACTCGTTGAGGCATACCCAACGAGCCCAAATTCTGTAGTTCTACGTTTATTGGTGCAGAGATCCTGTGACCACCTTCCTGCTCTATCATCAGACTCTGGTGAAAGGTTACCATTTTTAGTACCAGTTTTTTAGTATCATCCGATTTACAAATGTTCTAAATTTCAGATTATTCGGAGTAATAGAAGTACCTAATGAAAAATGTCCATTGTATACAGATTGTATACGAAATATTCCTATCTCGACTTGAAAAAGAGCTGATGGTCTTCAAACAGCTAAACTGATTTTTAAGAAACATCGCTAAAAACCATCTCCATTAAACCAGCTTTCAAATAAAAAAAACCGCATACAAATCTGTCTACTCGTTTGAGCCCTGCGATGCCACAGACAGTTATACAGACAGACAGACAATTACCGCCCGGCATAGGCGTCAAACTTATAACACCACTCGTTTTTGGTCGAGGGTTGAAAAGAAACCATCGAATTCGGTAGGATTATCTGAATGGACTATGACGATTTTGTAGACGAAGATATCATCTATTTTATGGTTTCTAGCAGTTAAAGAACATGCGTGATGGGGAACGCATGTTCTTTGAAAAAGTTTTTATCCGATCATGATGAAATTCATACCGAACCATCGTAATGGTTTATTCTTTCGAATAATAAATTATTGAAATACGTAAATATTTGTAGGAGTTATAATCATTTTGTTGCTTATAATATCATCTTTCAGACATTTTACCGAATAATTCTAACATTCCATTCCTGTTCTTTCAGAAACTAGTGGTTCATAAGGAATAAAAGTTTTATGGGGCCAACTTGATAGAACGTCCATTAGGTACAAAAAAGAATCATCCAATTCGGTTCATAATTGACAGAGTTATGCGCGAACATACATAGAATATATATATATATAATCAAGCTTTCACGGTAAATGTTGCTCCAGTGAGAAGTTGGAACAATTGTTGATCCGCCTATTTTACGTGTATAATCTGCTCTGAGTCGCACAAACTGATATACTTTGATCCGTCCTTGATGCGCGTGTGACGTCGGTGGATCTGCACTAACAGGATTTCAACACCGCTCTCCCCGCTTCCGCTATCTCCAACTTCACCACGAATTCCGCTCCGGCCGCCTCCGCCTGCACTACCACCTTCGCTGCCGCCGCCTTCATCACAAACTACGCTGCCTCCACCTCCACCTCCACTACTGTCTCCGTTCTCTTCGCCTGGAGAGAACGGAGACAGTGGTGGAGGCGGGGTGTAGAGCGAGGGCAGTGTATGGTGGAGGTGGAGGGGGATGCAGCGGAGGTAGTGGTGGTATCGTAGCAAATTTGACCTTATTTCAACAACGTAATGCATATATTCCGACTGAGAAAAAAAAAGTGCGTGCGTAGAGTCCCTTCGCGCGGAAGAAGTGAAACTTCAGTTCTTCCGCGCGGAGGGACGTCAGTCAGCCACTCAGTCTATCAGTCAGTCTATCAGTCAGTCTATCAAACAGTCTATCAGTCAGTCAGTCTATCAGTCAGTCTATCAGTCAGTCTATCAGTCAGTCTATCAGTCAGTCTATCAGTCAGTCTATCAAACAGTCTATCAGTCAGTCAGTCTATCAGTCAGTCTATCAGTCAGTCTATCAGTCAGTCTATCAAACAGTCTATCAGTCAGTCAGTCTATCAGTCAGTCTATCAGTCAGTCTATCAGTCAGTCTATCAGTCAGTCTATCAGTCAGTCTATCAAACAGTCTATCAGTCAGTCAGTCTATCAGTCAGTCTATCAGTCAGTCTATCAGTCAGTCTATCAAACAGTCTATCAGTCTATCAGTCAGTCAGTCAGTCCATCAGTCAGACCATCAGTCAGTCTATCAGTCAGTTTATCAGTCAGTCTATCAGTCAGTTTATCAGTCAGTCTATCAGTCAGTCTATCAAACAGTCTATCAGTCAGTCAGTCTATCAGTCAGTCAGTCTATCAGTCAGTTTATCAGTCAGTCTATCAGTCAGTCTATCAGTCAGTCTATCAGTCAGTCTATCAGTCAGTCTATCAGTCAGTCTATCAGTCAGTCTATCAAACAGTCTATCAGTCAGTCAGTCTATCAGTCAGTTTATCAGTCAGTCTATCAGTCAGTCTATCAAACTGTCTATCAGTCAGTCAGTCTATCAGTCTATCAGCCAGTCTATCAGTCTGTCTATGATTCAGTCTATCAGTCAGTCTATCAGTCAGTCTATCAGTCAGTCAATCAGTCAGTCAGTCTATCAGTCAGTCTATCAAACAGTCTATCAGTCAGTCAGTCAGTCTATCAGTCAGTCTATCAGTCAAGTGGAATATATGTATTTCCGACTCCTCCTATCTACCTTTTTAATTAAATTTGTTGCGGGTTCCAAGACAATTTAGCGTTCCCCTGGGACTCGCCGAGGGTCAAACCTCGGTGTCTTCAGTGGTGACCACTGTAGATCCTGGCTTACAGGAGTAACAGTGGTGGGAATGAGTGGTGGGATTAGTCCCAATAAAAAAAAAAGTATATCAGTCAGTTTATCAGTCAGTCTATCAGTCAGTCTATCAAACAGTCTATCAGTCAGTCAGTGTATCAGTCAGTCAGTCTATCAGTCTATCAGTCAGTCTATCAGTCAGTCTATCAGTCAGTCTATCAGTCAGTCTATCAGTCAGTCTATCAGTCAGTCTATCAGTCAGTCTATCAAACAGTCTATCAGTCAGTCAGTCTATCAGTCAGTCTATCAGTCAGTCTATCAGTCAGTCTATCAGTCAGTCTATCAGTCAGTCTATCAGTCAGTCTATCAGTCAGTCTATCAGTCAGTCTATCAGTCAGTCTATCAAACAGTCAGTCAGTCTATCATTCAGTCAGTCACACTGAATGACAGCGTCACGTGAGCGCTTTCATAACCTTAAGAGCGCTTTTATAACCTTAACAAATTTAACGCTTAACGTTTAACGCATTATTGCATAGGCATTCGTTTTTCCTACAGGATGTTATGTCAGGATGTGGATGTCCTCATAGACATATTGATATGACAAATTAGTATGACTACCAGAAATCCGCTACAAGTAGTGGTGTTGTCGAGTTATCCGTTAAATCTGTAGCTTGTACGGCCAAAGATACGGAACGGCAACGTCGCGGCTACTTTCAGCCAATCCGATCGTTTGCTGTGCTTTGATTGGCTCATTTAAATCGGATCAACATTTTCCGTAACCATCGCAAGGTGGATTTGTATATCGGATCAACTTAGGCCAACGCTAGTAAACAGTCCCATGAGTGTAGATGTTGATCCGGTCGGAGCCACATTAGTTACCAGAGATGCATATTGGATCAACAAAAGGCGCCGGATCAACATGTGTTTTTGGATCAACAAAGTGCTCGCGTGAAGTCGCGTCTGATCAACATTTACCGTAAAGGGATCTCTATATATATATATATATATATATATTCATTTCAATGTAGGTATATATAATATTTATCTTATATATTATTATCTAAATTACATGTAGATTTATAACTTTTCCTCATTTTATTTTATTTTGTTTTCTGTACACCATTGGCTACCTTCTTTTGCTAACTGATCGTTCCTTTCCATCCTAAGGTTGTCTGGAAGAAATCGCAACTTGCGATAAGACCGCCCAATGTACACAATTGTATATTTTCTTTGTACTTCTTTGTTTTCTGTAATTTTTGGTGTGCAATAAAGAGTTCTCTATCTATCTATCTATGTTATTTAAAGCATTTATTCAACCAGAATTAAAGGTAATTTTATTTTTAACAAAAATAACGGAATAAAATTACAATGGAAAGAAAACAAAAAATATTTGATAAGTATATAACATTTTCAATGTCTATAAGGCGACCCACACGTTCATTAAAACCCATAACTATTTTAACTAACACAAAAAACAAAGTATGGAACAAACATACAATTTTGATATTACTTTCATTGACTAACTTGTAATAATCTATATACTTTTTAAGAGTTTTGTACATAGACATTCACCTTTACTGATTATTACATGTGTGTTTTATAACAAGAGTTACAATAGAAAAGCATACAATATTATTAACGAAATATAGTAGCAGTGACTGAAGCTAAGCGCCGATCTTGGTAAAAAAGTATATAAGTATTAGTATCAGTTGTCTGGTTTCCATAGTACAGGCTCTGCCTAGTTTGGGATCAGATGACCGTGTGTGGATTGTCCCAAGATATTATATTATTATTATATTAACAGGCGATATAATCCTTAGTCTTATTTTATTAGACCCAACACGATACTTCCAATTTCAATGTAGTAAGCTGACACGCGTGCAATTGATCGGGCTAAAAATAAATGTGTAATATATGTCATTCTATTTCTTTTTATGAAAATATTGGGTTTTAATTCCATCTAGAGCTAATATTATCATGAATAATTTATCCACTAGAAATAAGTTTAACATCGCCTTTGTCTTAAATATAAAATTATCAAGAAGCGTAGATACCTAAAGCATAATAAAACTCGATTATTTAATATTTGAACACGTTAAAATATCACGGGAACTCTAAGAATTTAAAATAAATGTCAGTGCAGAAAATTAGAGTTTCTTCCTAGCCTAAGTTATTACGTTTATAAATAATACAGTACCTTCGAGATAATAGCGATCGCAAGCGACCTAGGACGAGGATTGAGGACGATGTTTTTAAAGCTAATCCACTTATCAAGAATGCGAATTTCGCTGTTATTTTTTTAGATAACGCTTAGTAATGTGTACAGTAGATATGATATTTTCTTTAAGAAAATTGTAATATACGTTTCTGGGATTTCTAAATATCTTCATATATTTTTACTAGGTTATTACGAGTATTAGCCATGTTTACACAAATATGTATCAAAGCGACTTGACTGGTTATGTTTAATTAGACCCCATTTAAAATGATATTTATGAGCACGGCTACGACAAAGTTTTGATGAAGAAAACGCTCTCGGGTAGGTATGTGACGGGAAATAATGGCACTGCTTTATATATGAGCACAAGCTACAGTAATTACAAATTTCCCAGGAATATCCACACATTTCCTGTTTCAACTTCAGAAAATCTTCTGAAATGGAATAATATAACTTTTTTTTGTATTTTTGTATACCAGAACACGCGTAATCCCAAATTGTGTACGCTGTTGGGCTGGGTACAAGTTTTCATGAGGCAATTTATTCTCGGGACTGTCTGTATCCTTATTTATTGGTAAATCGCATAAGGGCAAGCGATCGCTCCATTTATTTATAAAGGTTCGTATCCTCGATGTAGGCACAGGTTCTGTTATCATGCCGAGCTTTCTAACCTTTTCAAGACGGGAGGAAGGCCGTTAAATGATTTTTCCCAGCCTGTAATTTGAGCTCGACCCGGGTCGAAATTAATTTTAGAACGTCCCAAAGAAATATTGTTTTAAGATTCTGTTAAAATATGGTTAAAAGAAATGGAAAATTGATGTGCCAAAAGCTGTTTTTCTTTGCCTAAAGACAAATATAACAAAATATATAGAGGTTTGAATGTAAATAGCGTCTCCTTATAAAAAATGAATTCTTTTTGCTGTATATTTTCACTCAAAGTCCATTAATGAATACTGTATAATAGATTTAGTTCTATACACTTGATTGACAAAATAACGATCGTTAACTGACACTGAGTTAGATTCTTGGAATGGCATCTAGGTGCCTAATAAAGTGGTAACTAATAGCTTTGATTTCTCCCTTATAAAATATTACCAGCAATAACTCTAGAATATTGAATAACAAAAGTAGTATTATTCGAGCAAAAAGTTCCCTACCAGATTTCTATAGCAAGAAGTTGTAGAAATTCTACAGAACCAGTTTACTGGGCAGAATTAATGAATAGCGCTAAGGAGTGCTGCGAATGAGGCAGGAATTTTACTTAATTCTGGAGACGATTTAAGCGAATTCAGTAATTATGCTGTCTTGTGAGGTATTTCCATTAGGAGCGTCGCGTGCTATAATTGTGTGTTTTATTATGTCTGACAATTGAATACTTTATTCATAAAATTAATAACCATTCCATTTTCTATAAGGAACTGTTCCATAACGCAACTTGACTGACCCATAATTCATCTCAAATGTGTTACAAAATTATAACAAAAACCGAGTCTAAAAGAAAAATAGTATCCAAAAGTAAATTTAACAAAAGATGGATATCGGAACACTATCATGTAAAAATAAATGAACCAAATAAATCGTTTTATCCTCACCTATCAAAGCAAGCAATACTCCCAAATTGACTAAGCAATCTGGGTAAACTAAATAACACTTTAAACAAACTCGTTTACCCCAAGATAAGGCAAGATCCGCATTTAAACGCTTTTTGTCAGAATACAATGCTCGTTCCGTTAAAAAGATCCCACTTCAGCTGAAATGAAAAAGTTAAATGCTCGCCAGTCATTGTTTTTCTTTTCGTCTCCTCGACTAAAGATCGTGTCTTTGTTTTTATTTTCTGATTACTTTTAACTGTAACATTATTTCTGGAAATTGTATCACAGTGCTATCGTGGAATAGGTACAGAGAATTGAGTGCCCTGAAGCCTATTTCTAATTATTTTGCTCATTCATTCATTTTCGCTCATAGCCAGTTGTAACCACTGTTCGGTAAACGATCAGTTGGGTAAGCAACGTCAGGCAAGGTCAGTCCTTAGATGGGTGACCGTTTAGTGGCATTTGAACTGAGCGTCTCCATGCTTCGGAGGGCACGTTAAAAGTCGGTCCCGGCTATTGTCATCTAGACAGCAGTCGTTAAGCTAAGTCAGAGGCCTAAGGGCAGATTGAACAACTCTGACACCTGGTCGGCCACTAACCATACGCCAAAAAAAAATTGCTGTATTAACTTGACTTGACTAAATTTGTTCTCATTGACTATCTAAACTAGCGTGGTAAAATAACAATTAAATTAGTAAGTAATACCGACATGATATGAATGTAGGTAGAAACGGGATTATTCATATTATTTTTATAGGAATTTGTAAAACATAACCAAGACAAATTAAACTTGTCTGTATATTTAGACTATTATTTAGTTTCACTTATATATTAAGATTATTTTTCACTACATACAAGAGAACATAATGCCTTAAATAGTCTGTTTTATGTAGATATACATACAAATAACTACGCGCATGATAAAGCTACTGAAATCTGCAGTACACACACACAATTCCCCACCCAGGGAACATTATTGGCGGGAATCTATTAGATGTATGATGTGTTAGTATGATAAAGGGAATAACATGACATAAAACTTTTTAAATATCCTCGAGTGTAGCTTAGATTTCACCACATTTCTTATCTTCGAAAGTAAATATTATACTTATAGAGCGTCCAACCGTTTATTTTCTTTTTGACAGCACCAATAGAACGTAACTGCGTCATGTTACGCAAAAGTTCACTTAAAGTGAACTTTTAAAAGTGAACTTTTGCGTAACATGACGCAGTTACGTTCTATTGGTGCTGTCAATAGTCAATGCTTATGATTCACAAAAAGAGCACATTATGATAATAACATTGGTACTGCATTTATTTATTACGATTGAATTATTTTACTTAGTGTTAGTATTTTAAATTCTGCAGTAATCTTATATTACAGTATAATAACAATACCTACCTACTTTTATATTGCGCATTATAAAACCATTGCCCCGTTCGATCCACATCTAGCCATGGTTCCCTTCATTTTGTCGCCATGGGACGTCGCTAGTGTAAATAACACTGATATTACCCACGCCGTTAGGATGAAATCAGATTGGATGGTTTTCCGTATAACGCTATATTGGGAATTAGATGGGTATACATCGAGTGTGTTATCGAGATTGTTACAATTGCTTTTTTTAGTATAGGGGTGTAAGCGATTTTGGGCTATTATGTAATCATCAGCATCATCATCAGCCGGAAGACGTCCACTGCTGAACATAGGCCTCCCCCTTAGAACGCCATAATGAACGACAATTGGCTATTTGCTGCCACCGGTTACCTGCGACGCGCACAATGTCGTCTGTCCCTGGGAGGCCTGCCAACGCTGCGTCTTCCGGTTCGTGGTCGCCACTCGAGAACCTTTCTTCCCCAACGGTTATCGGTATTATGTAATAGTATAGTCAAATTTGTTCCAAAACGCATTGTTTCTTTTGGGACCGCAAAATATGGATAATGTTAGTTATTGAACCGTACCTACGTAATTCGTATCGTAATCGTTTTTCATAGGAAAAAAGATTACGATACGAATTATGTAGGCATACTTGCATAGACAAGTCTCCAGACGTTGGCTATAACCAAAATAAATCGTAAGCCTTATATTATGATAATATTAGTGATGGGAATTAAACTTAAGAAACCACTGGTTATTGGGCTGTCAAGTTAGGTTTATTTTTAAATTCATTTTATTCATCAGCTACGATTATTGTCAATTTCCATCTTCCGCAACCTTTCCTGCAACTCGCGTTATTTTTAAATGAAGTAAATTTATTTTAATATTCTTAAACTGGCCAGATGCACGAATTTTCATCAGAACTAAAAAAAACTCCCAAAATAGCTCAACAATTCAATTCACCAAACCTTACGAATATAACCATTAATATGATCTTCCATTTCTTTTTACGCCATCAATCTCTGTCGTACGAACGAGTGCTCTTGACGATACCATCAAAGAGCGTTTGATTCGTGGCTTTTCGCTCAAACGACCAATATACTGCGACTACTGCTGTGGGGGTTTCGCCGAGCCCCTTTCTGTGTTTACTGGACACTTGATTTTTAAATGATTGATCAATTAATGGCAGGTGCAACCACACAGAATACACGGTAAAAAAATATAGGAGATCTAAGGAAGAGAAAAGCAGAAGATCGGTTTCAGCAGCGTATGTATGTACCTTGCGGGAGGCCTATGTAAACTGATGTGGGCTGATTATGATGATGATGATAGTAGAAAATCGCTTATTATCATTGAAACTCTTTAGTCGTGATTGTAAAATTACCCTTCAAGAGTAGTTTTAGAGTAACCATAACTTGAGATCATTCAAACATCTTCTAAATTTTATGCTAATATAACAATATTATTTAATGTAATTAACAATGAAATTTTTTTACTTACGCGAATAATAATAATATCTTGGGACAATCCACACACGGCCATCCGATCCCAAACTAGGCAGAGCCTGTACTATGGAAACCGGACAACTGATACTAATACTTATATACTTTTTTTTTGTAAATACACACACACAATGAATGCGAATGTTACACACTGAAATTAAATGTAACTGAAATTGAATATGTTCAAAACGTTTGGATAGTATTATAAAAATAAACCGTAAAATTAATTTTATTTTAGCAATGGAAGTATTCAAATAACTTTAGATTAATTTGACTGTATTATAAGTATTTTGCATAATGCCAATGATATCTGCGGCCACAGCTTGTACAGAAGCTTTACTTACGTTTCTAACCACCGCGCTGCACAAATATGCTTAGATTAAATTATATTCACACTCCCACACCATAATAAATCTTATCATCCTGTTTAGAATTGGTCACTTCATTTTAATAAATCACAGAACAATATATAAATTCAGTAAATATTTCATAGTTCTGTAGGTATTCATTTTGAGAAGTTTATAAACTACTGCTATTTAATTTTAGTCCACCGAATATACGGTAGAAGTTTCCTTGTAAAGGTTAAGTTTTAAGCCTTAGCGGAACAACTAAGAACAAGTTTCAGAGTGGGGTAAGGTAAACAGGATGATTGCGAGGATATCCGATGTCGAGTTGTTTACGGAAAGCCACGTTTGTTTCATTTTGTTGGCTGCTGCTATTTGTTTGATTAGTAATAAATTGCTGGATAATTTATTCTCTGTTTATTGGTTGCTTTTTCAAAATGTAAGGCGTTTTATTTTCAATACCGATTGATAGAGACATTTCCATCTGATTGTTTTTTTTTTTATGTTTTTGGCATGGAGATGTGTTTCTTAGAGGCTTTACTGTTTTACTGAAAAGTATAAAATAATTTAAATATTATTGAAGTTGGTGTTAGCTTACCGGCTGTGTATATTTGGCACCAACTTCAATAATATTTAAATTATTTTATACTTTTCAGTGATATTGAAGTCGGTTCAATTTTTTTTTAAAAAGAGTTTATTTTTTAGAGTTTATTTTAAAAGAGTTTATTACGAAAACCGTAAAATTATCTAGATAGGTTATGATCACATTATCGTCTACATAGTTTTACATAATTCATGTTTCTTCAGAAAAAAATATCCGGTCGTAATGAAATTTGCATGGAATCATCGTAGCAGTTTACTCTCTCGAATAAAAAAAGAATCATCGCAATCGGTTTATAATTGTCAGAGCAATGTAATGGAGAACATCAGTTTTATGGTTTTTACCAGATAAATTCCTCCACATCGTTCATGGTCCTCCAGGAAGTTCTTATCCGGTTGTAATAAAATTCATACAGATTTAATACAGTGGTTTCTTCTTTCGAATAAAAAAGAATCATTGAAATTGGTAAATATTTGCCAGAGTTATGACCATTTTTGTCCTTAAAAAGCGACATAAAGTCATCGATATAGGCTTTCCTGCAGCTCTCAGTGCGCAGTCACCATTCTTGTTTTTTCAGGAACTACTTATTACTACGAAATATTTTTTTTATGGGACCCAATCAATGGATTGAAGAATGGATGGAAGAAAGATTTTTTCAAATCGGTTCATAATTGACAGTTATGCGTGAACATACATAAAAAAAAGATATATATATATATATACAGACGAATTGAGAACCTCCTCCTTTTTTGAAGTCGGTTAAAAACAGACTGCTAGGATTGATGATTTTGTAGATGATGATGATAGTTTCAAATGTTTTGCAAGATATGCAAGGAGAAAACACAATGAAAGACCTACAGAACCTATAGGTTCCAAAGACCAGGCTCACACGATGGCAGAATAGCTACCAACCCGACAGACTCTTGACACTTCAATCAGTTTGAATGAACGTAGTTTAGCCTAGTACAAGATCGCATTGTCTCTGTCCGCAAAGTGGATCAAATAGATAGTAAGTTAGAATCACATACTTATAGTGGTTTGGAACTACAAAGCACATTTTAAGAGCACAAAAGTTCACTTTCATATCTTGTCTGCACTTTTTGATAGCAACACAACATCACACTGCACTATCAACATTGAGCCGTTTCAAAATTTTTAATAACAGATCACTCTATACGAGGCAAAGAATTTAATGAAAAACGACGTAGGTATCTGCCAATCTATAAATCAGGACGTCGACTATGATTTACTTCCAGCCCACCAGTTTTGCAACCCTATATTACTACAGTTCATACGAATGTAGACTCTATAGCTAATGCTTTAAAACCACAACTGCATGAATTTGAGCTGAAAATGAAGTGGTCCCAGGAGATGATTTGTAAATCGCTGTATATGATGGCTACGCTCATAAAGATAGTTTACTGGTCCAATATATGATAAATATACAACACCGTAGTTAAATTGATGTATAGGTTTAGGAATAGCTATTGAACCTCTACTTAGTCCAGTATACATTGTATAAATGTGGGTATGTTTAAAGGGCTTTAAAAAATCACTTATAAGTCCGTATGACTTAGACGTCGTCAATAAAAACAAGAGCTCTGTTTTATGCTGAAAAATTCCATAACAAGAATTTAAAAATAAAACAATACTGAATGCATAAAACCAATATTTCTTCAGTGTCTGGATTACGTAACAAACAGAAGGCATGGCACGTACAATATAATAGAACTCGCGAATGCAATATCTCAGAAACGCAGTCAATATAAATTGAAATAGAGGAATGGAAATATTTTCAATGTAAATATGGTCCAAAGTGTAACATTCATAAACATTTAACATTTTCATTCTTATAGCGATCTTCACATAGTCCGATTTTAGTTAATCAGTTACTAAATTACATACGATTTCATTAGAGAAAAGACACTTTCAACCAATTTGGTAGGTTGTATAAAGGATACAACCTACCAAATCGGTTAAAAGAACCTGGAAGGTCCTTTATGCAAGAGGTTTTTTCAAACGAGGTATAACTGTATTGTCAGACATTCTGCCACCAAGCAGTATTGTGTACGTGTTCTAATGTGAAGGGCACTGTGTAGCTGGTGAAATTACCGGGCTCCAAAACCTGATGTCTCGGTTGTAGCAGTGTTTTGCAGTGCAGCTGTCTATAGACAGGCATTATGTTTACGATAAGCTAAACGTCTCGCTGGACTCGCAGGAATTAAAAAGGATGTTCATTCAGCTCCCACTGCAGTTTTGCAGCTTTATACTCAAATAAAGTTAGTTAAGTTTAATCAACCAAAACAATTTTCACATTTGCCAGTTGCATAACTACTGTAGGTACTATCGGACAAAACTCAGCCAATTTCAGCCACGAACTGGAACAATGTTTTCCACCCGTTTAATTACGTAGCTAACTGCCAGTTAAATTCCTGGTTACATCGATTTAAGTCGAACGGGAATTGTTGAAGCCGACAGTTAAAAATAGATTCAACTGTAGTTCGTGTTAATTGCTGATTACGTGGTACGTTTCTTTTACCTGCAATAGATGTGTGACGTAATAGTTGTTTACATCTTGCGTCATAATCGGGATAGGCATATGCATTTAAATTATACCATTTATTCATTATGAAATCAATTTTCTTACATTTTTAAATTTAAATAATATAAAATACATTATTTAAAATATTATTTATATAGTGCAACTTAATTTATCTCATGACATCAAAATATTAAAGTTTTGTGAGTTTTTGTAATTATGAAATGTACCAATTTAATATAATAACTGATATAATATTATTTACTTTATGTTATAACAATACTAGGAAAGATACCTAGACTGAATCTAATCGATTGGAATTTAATTTATTTGTAGTTTAATTGTAATTTAAATGAAATGAGACACTATTGTATTAGGGTAACCGATAAAGATAGTGTACATAAGGCAATACATGCATAGAAATAAATAGAAATAATCCAATATAAGTATTATTTAAGATACTTTATTCACATAATAACTAAATATTTACATAATGATTTCTGATACTTACGCGAATATTACACATTGAAATGAAACTAATTACTAGCTTGGGATCCCGTGATAAACATAGTCAAATCCAAAGACAAGCATTCCACTGCAAGACCTCAAGATACTGTAAGCTCTTTCTGCGTAGATCGGACTAACAATAATAATTAGAAGACCTGAGGGTACCCTAAGACAACTATGACATATGGACAGCTACCACCCCAGTCCGCCCGTGACCATGAATGCTGTAAAGTATTCGAAACGTCGGAAAATTAAAATCAAAAATAAACCGCGATATAATCCGTAAAATTAGTTTCATTTCAATAAATATTTACAGTTTAAACTTGAGTCTGCTGAGACTTCGATAAGTTTGGATGAAATTTATTTTGCCAAACCGTGCGCCTCATGCAACCAAGGCCCCATAGTATTAGTAGCAGTTGCCGCTTTAGTAAGAAAGGGATCAAAATTAAACTTGTTACAAATGGTGTTAAAATTATTGCTCGTACGCACTAAATATGAGTTCTGTCTATAATTTGAGGAACATCGAGGTAGGGAAATTGGAAAGAAGAAGCGAGTGGGAACATTAAAGGAAAGTTTATGCAATAGGTCAGGACAGTCTATTTCATTAGAAAGGATTTTGAGCATAAAAGTACAGTCTGCTATTTCACGTCTAATAACTAAGGGAAGTAAGTGGAATTTACCACAATAATTGAAATAGTTCTCAGAATGATACGGTATTTTGGCTATATAGCACAGGTGCTTAATGAATCTCTTTTGAATGCTTTCGATTCTATCAATATACTTATTATATCGTGGGTTCCAGATTTGGGATGCATATTCAAGGTGGCTTCTGACGAACGAACAGTAGAGAATTTTTAAAGTCTTAACTTTGGTTTAAGCAATGAGACAGTCTTATAATAAAGCCCAATGCTTTGATAGCTTTAGTTACAATCACCTCAACATGAGCGTCAAACACCAATTTGCTATCATGATGTACTCCAGGATCCCGAACTAAGTTACTTTTAGGTAAAAGCTGGCCTTTTAAATAATAAGATGTGGGTAAATTAAACTTTTTTCGACTAAACGTGACTACAGTGCATTTAGTTGGATTAAGATCAAGGCTGTTAGAGGAACAATATTCATCAAGGCGTCGCAGATCTGCATTATTCTGTATCTGCAATTAAACTAACGGCAGAGTATATTTTCATGTCATCAGCGAAGCATAGCAAGTGCGATGAATGAAAACACTGGTTGATGTCATTTATATATATTATAAATAGCAAAGGAGCTATTATGGACCCTTTTGGGATACCACTAGGCACAGTAGTCCAGCTAGAGATATAATTATTTAGTACAACAGCTTGAGACCGATTGCTAATGTAAGAAGTAAACCATCTAAGAAGATCACCTTTAATGCCTAAATAATTCATTTTGGTTATAAGAATGTTATGGTCCACTCGATCAAACACTTTGTCACGTAACGGTTGGTTTAAAGTAGGGTAGAGAGAACCCGGAGACCGCTACTAAGATAGGTAAGTAACTAAGGGGAAGTAGCAATAAAGAATGAGAACTCAGGACATACAATATAACTATAATTACAGATAAAAAACGTTACAGTTCTCTAACGACAGTTACGCAGTTCGTTTCACCGGGTCGGGAACGCGGACACTTATTAGCGTAAGATCACGTAACTTGCTTGCAAAGATTCCTGGGCGCAGGGAAGCCTGGCGGCGTGCCAGATGGCACGACCGCAGCCAGGCCGTTGGACGCCGGCAGGTTTAGCACCGGCCACGACACTCAACCAGCAGGCTGGCCGATGGAAAAGGGGTGCGGGCGTCAGCACGCCACAGCAGCAGCACCCGTAGATATGTGGCCTCTGGCGTAGATAATGGCCGATTCCGGCTCAAGACCTGGTTAAGCTCGGCCTCCGGTCTTGCGACTCTAGGTTGTAGACCTTAGGCTTTCCACTCGTCTCCAGGCTCCAGACTAAGCCTTCCGATCCAAGACTTCAGACCCTCGACTTCCAACTCCGTTTTCAGACTGACGTTTAATTTTCCTCTCTCCACTTGACAGCTCCTTGTCTAAATTTAAATTTTTAATTTGAATTAAAAGTAAATACAAATATTTATAAAAAAGATGAGGTATGACAATGGAGGTTGATATGTGAGGAATGAAATGAGGTGATACACTACATTACCCCAAAAACCCAGAAAAAAATTTTTACATATGAAAAATTTTGAGGTTTGTAATATCCTTGGCCCTTACATACATCAACTTTCAAAGTTCAACATACACTAGCACTTCCAGAGGGAGGGGATATGGTTCACGGCTATATAAGTCCAATGACGCATACTCCACAAGGTATATTACTGGACCACGTCCTTAATGACCTAAGGCTTGTTTAGAGTGTAGTCAGCCGCACCATGCGATTAAGACCCTGTAAACAAGAACAATTTTATACAATAGACTCATAAGGCTTATTTAACGAGTTTGAGTACCGCTCGATTAGATTGTCTGAAAAGACTTCAGAATACAGACCTATCAGACACCATTCTTATTTCTGACTAAGAAGTAAGATAATTATAATACAGCAAACACATATGGCTTATTTACCGAGTTGTGTGCACCGCTCGGTGAAGGGAATGATGATAGGGGAGTGAATAAGAAAAATAAGCCAAAAGAAGTTAAGAAACAAGGAAATGGAAGGTGCAGAATGAGGCGGGTGATTGAACAATAGGATAACAGAACAGAACAAAGAAACATAAAAGAAAACATAAAGAAAAGAAAAAGTTAAAATAAAAATTAAACTAGTAAAATAATAAATATAAAAAAAAACAATCAGAAAAACAATATATATAGAGTCTAGAGCCGAGGAGGATACAGAATTGTTAGTTAAATCTTTAATGTGCCACTTCCCATCAGGTACATTTGTATATTTTTTTTGAGTCGTAGCCTTTATAGATAAAAATAATTTAGAAGGGAATAATTTAGAAAAATAATAGTGAGAAAATAGATAAAGGGAATTTGTAAACCTATGATCGTAGCTAAATAGCTAGGCCATAAGACCTAAAAGAAATGAGAGAGAATGAAGAATGATTAAGATAAATAAGTTAAGATTAAGAATAGAGTAGGTTAAGATTAAAGATAGAGATAAGAGGTTAAGATAAAAGATTAAAGATAAAAGATGATACTAAGGAGAAAAAAAAAATATTCTTTTGTTTTAAGAAACAAAATAAAATTTTCTAAAAATAATGAAATAATAATGAAAATAATATTAGAGAAACTACGCTACGCTACGATGCATAGGTTTAGATTAGAGGAAAGATAAAGAAGAAGAACATATGCCCTGGGATGCCTTGTCCAGTTGTAGGTTTGTTCAGCAACGGGTTCAGGGAGTTCAGGAATTTCAGGATGTTCAGGAGTTCAAGGAGTCTGGAAAACAAAAAATATATTAATAACAGAACGTACAGGACAGGCTACGACGTCAGCAGAATTATTATATTAGATTTATATTAAAAGATAAATATTCTATATAATTAGGCCAAAATATAAAGAGAACTACGGTGTTCTTTTAGAATTTTGAGAAAGCACTAAAGAATAATATTCCATATAAGCAGGCCAAATTATAAACGGAACGACGGTGTTCTTTTAGAATTTTGAGAAAGCACTAAAGGATAATATTCCATATAAGCACGCCAAATTATAAACGGAACGACGGTGTTCTTTTAGAATTTTGAGAAAGGGGGGGGGGGGGGGGGGTTCTTAATAGTCGGGCGCCAAATGTCACGTAACGGTTGGTTTAAAGTAGGGTAGAGAGAACCCGGAGACCGCTACTAAGATAGGTAAGTAACTAAGGGGAAGTAGCAATAAAGAATGAGAACTCAGGACTTACAATATAACTATAATTACAGATAAAAAACGTTACAGTTCTCTAACGACAGTTACGCAGTTCGTTTCACCGGGTCGGGAACGCGGACACTTATTAGCGTAAGATCACGTAACTTGCTTGCAAAGATTCCTGGGCGCAGGGAAGCCTGGCGGCGTGCCAGATGGCACGACCGCAGCCAGGCCGTTGGTCGCCGGCAGGTTTAGCACCGGCCACGACACTCAACCAGCAGGCTGGCCGATGGAAAAGGGGTGCGGGCGTCAGCACGCCACAGCAGCAGCACCCGTAGATATGTGGCCTCTGGCGTAGATAATGGCCGATTCCGGCTCAAGACCTGGTTAAGCTCGGCCTCCGGTCTTGCGACTCTAGGCTGTAGACCTTAGGCTTTCCACTCGTCTCCAGGCTCCAGACTAAGCCTTCCGATCCAAGACTTCAGACCCTCGACTTCCAACTCCGTTTTCAGACTGACGTTTAATTTTCCTCTCTCCACTTGACAGCTCCTTGTCTAAATTTAAATTTTTAATTTGAATTAAAAGTAAATACAAATATTTATAAAAAAGATGAGGTATGACAATGGAGGTTGATATGTGAGGAATGAAATGAGGTGATACACTACAACTTTACTATAGTCGGTATATATGACATCAACCTGTGCACCTTTGTCCATCGTAGTGGTTAGAAATTCATTTAGAAGTACGAGATTTGAAACTGTAGAACGACCTGGAAGGAAGCCATGTTGGGATGAGCAAATTGAGATTTTAAGTGTTGCGTAAACTTGATCATACACGATACGTTCAAACAATTTTGCAATAACGCATAGTTTAGAGATAGGCCTATAATTGGTAATGTCACTTTTTGACCCTTTTTTGTGGACTGGACTAACAAAAGCTGATTTCCATATATTGGGCATAGTGCCACTAGAGCAAGACTTCTTAAATAATATAGCTAATGGGGAGGCAAGTGACACGGCGCACCGCTGAAGAAATATAGGTGACAGGTGATCAGGTCCTGCTGACTTAGATGTGTCTAAATCTAGCAGTAATTTCTCGACCATAGCAGTATCTATTTCAATATTAGAAATATGCGAAAGATTAGGAGTAGACGTTGATGTGAGTGTATGGGGACTTACATGATTTGTACGGTTAAGAAAATTGGAGAAATAGAAAGAAGAAAAGGCATCACAAATAGATTCTCCAGAATTGAGGCGTCTGTCACCATAGGTCATATTACTTGGAATACTTTTAGTCTGGGATCGTTGCTTAACAAAAGACCAAAAATGATTTGGATTGTTTTCAATAGACGTTTCAGTAGATGAGATATACGAGTTATAGCATGTCGCTTCCATTTCCTTAGCCCTATCGCGAAGCAGTTTGTATGTAACTTCATCAGATAGCCTGCCATATATTTTAAATTACCGGCGAAATATTTTCAATATGGTGATATGACATAAATAATGTTTGCCTACTAACTCATGTGACCCATAAATTACGCAAATAAATAAATTTGAATTTCAAAAAGACTACTGAACCAATTTGGGATTGCGCCAGAACAATAATAATATAGGTACCCTAAACATTTGACGGGCCTGTAGGTGTAGTGGTAACAATTTCTGTCTTATCTATTTAACTATGTATAGACATAACAAACTATTAAGTATTTTTATCAGTTATTTCACTAGCATAGTACAGGCTCGCCTAGTTTGAGACCAGATAACCGTGTGTGGATTGTCCCAGTATATTATTATTGTTTCACACAACTTTATTGATATTACACACATCAAAAGTGTCTAGGGATCAAGCATTTTTGGGCAAAAAAATGGGCAGAAGAACAATGGCGTTTCGTGTGCTTTTCTGATGAGTCTCGTTTTGGTATGAGACCGGATACAAGACGTATACGACACTGGAGAACCCCTGGACGCCAACAGCGATTAAAATCCTGCCAGGAAGTCCATCCTTATAGTGGTGGAACCATCATGGTATGGGCGGGTATTTGGATCGGCGGAAGAACCGAGTTGATTTGGATCAGAGGCAACCTCAACGCTCAAATTTATGCTGAGACGATTGTATCAGACGTCATCGTTCCTCTACAAGTGCAAATCGGTCCCTTATTTCAGTTAATGCATGATAATGCACGACCGCACACCGCAAGAGTTGTAAGACAGACTCTCGCCGCAGCTAACATCAATGTCCTGCCCTGGCCTGCTCAGTCGCCAGACTTGAACCCGATTGAGCATGCATGGGATATGCTACAGAGAAGAGCTCTGCCGAATATGGAGGGTATCCAGTCGCAAGAAGACCATTTTTTGTTGTTGCAACGAACATGGGCGGCCATTCCACAGCGTGATTTGGATGAACTCATTTTGAGTATGCCAAACCGATGTTCTTGTGTTGTTAGTGTTCGCGGTAGAAACACGGATTATTAATTGTTTAAGTTACCCAATAAAATTTTAAAGAAAACTGTTATTTCAGTCTTTTTTTCGAACTTTTGTGTTAGTGGTTCAAATATCAAAAATCCCTTTATTAGGAAAATGGTAAATTTCTTTATTAATGCAAAGGTGACTTGGTTTATCGTTACTGTGACAAACGAAAACACTTTATTTGATGAATCCTTAAAGAAAATTTTAATTAATATCAATCAGGAGAAAAGTTATTGCAAAAATATATGTTGATCCCTAGACACTTTTGATGTGTGTACTTTACAGTGTACTGTGTTAGGTATAGGCGTGTGTATGAACTATTTCTACAGATATATAGATGTTGACATGACATGACACCGATAGGCACTTACCCTAATTACAAATGGATGTGTAAAGCCGCCATAACATTTGAAACACAAACTGCTAACAACACACGGTATACCTACAACACAATCAAGAGTAGCTTTCAACGTATCAAACATACTGATGAACTGATCAAACAATTGCCACTCAATTATTCCATCAAAATTTGATTATTGTTACTAATTGTACAAATTCCAACGGAATTGTTACATCCATCGATATAATATTTAAACTAGATTAGCTGTTTGGGTTCGAAAAGTAGCACACAGGAATAGCGCCCTTGTGTCGCTATTTCTTTACAAGCCACAGGCCGACAAAATTATTTTTGCCGATAGTGAATCACTACTGTCTACATGAAACTGTCAAAATACACGTCATTATCACAATAAAACGGTTAGTTCACGTTTCCGCCACCAGCACAGATAAGTCTGCGACCCCCGTGACCACATTTTAGATGTCATTTTGTTAGTGAATGTATATCTAGTTCATATATTATATCGATGGTTACATCAGAATATGCCGACTCATCCGTAACAATTACCCACAACTTTGATCATAAGGCTTTGATTTGAACTGTCGGGTTCTTACGCAAATGTCCATACACGTGTTTAGTAAATAGGATGGATTAAAATTCGGAAGCCGAGGTATAAACCCAATATCTGCAGTTTAATTAATGAAAAGCCTACCCTACCTTTATTTCCCTAAGGTGAGCACTTTATATAACTTTCCCAAATTTATCCATTTGATCATGTAAGATAATTCTGTCATATACTGCCAAAAGTTCATATACAATCTAAAATTCGACTTTGCCACATATGTAGCCGCGTAGAAAAATAGTGGATATATTAAATAACATTAAATACAAAGCTTTTATAACAACCTTTTATATAACCGAAAATTCGGGGAAGAGTTGACAAAATATTGGGTTTTGCATTTTGATGTCATGATTAGATGGGCCTGTTAGCATCGGTGATATTTAATATAAATAAGTATAACAAATATTATTATAAAGTAATTTATTTGGTTCATTTATGTTTCGTCAGCGACTATTGAGGGTAGTAGAATTTGACTATCCTTCGAAAAAGTGTTGTATTAATAGATGGTCAAACGAACTTACCTGTAAGTGACGTTCGACGATTATTAAACGAAGTGATTCGCCCGAGAGATTACATTATTTATACTCGCAGCAGCACGCGTATGTGCTGCCATCGTACACAATTTTAAAGCAACTATGAAACAAAAAATAATTTATTTTTCTGTTGAAGGTACCCTCCGTATTTTCTTTATACACGTTGAGACACTGTAGTAGGCCTATCGTTATCCATTTCGTGTAAATTACGGGGAAAAAACAATTAGAAAAACAAATTGTTTCACAAGCAGGCGGCAGGGAGGGTATGTAATCTCTCGGGCGAATCACTTCGTTTAATAATCGTCGAACGTCACTTACAGGTAAGTTCGTTTGACCATTTATTAAACTGCGTGATTCGCCCTTCGAGATTACATTATTTATACTCGCAGATGTTTAGAGAATCGCGAAATGGACCTCATTAACTTACGAAAAAATCTAATGGCCAGAAATTAGAAAATAAGACATTTGATCTTGATATTCATAATTTAATCAAACCACAATCATAGCCTAGACTAGATATTTGAATTATATACACTGCTAGAGGTCACTGAGGCATCAAAGTCGCCCTGCACAGAGATGTAGCGAAAGAATCAGCGGAGTCAGCGGCCACTTCTCTGTTATAAAACTTAGCGAATGTCTCAGAATTGCCCGTCCAGCCTGCGGTTCGCCTTATAACATCGATGCTTACACCAAGTCTCCTAGCAGCAGAAGTAGCCGCGTGTCTCGTGCTATGAGCGCTAAAAACCGATACGTCGATACCGCTCTCACCTAGGGTGGACTTCACCCAGCGACTCAATGTTTGAGAGCTTACATATTTATAAGGTTTCCTAAAACTAATAAATAAAAAATCACAATCAGGTGGTCTTATTTGAGCTGATGATAACATATAATGTTCTAATGTCCTGGCAGGACATATGGATGGTCTTTCATTAAAAAATGGAATAATCAACATTGGTTGTGTCCTATTTAGGCCCGAAGTTTTTATTTGATCAGGGATGTGGATAATAAATTTATTGTCAGCACTTTTCTTAATATTTGACAACCTGATTAATGATAATGTCTGCACTCGGTGTGCGGTAATTAAAGCTAGTAACGTACAAAGCTTTTTTGATAAATTTTCAAAATTTAAACATTCATTAGGGTAAAATCCAGCTAAATGATTTAAAACTATGGCCGGATCCCACATATAGTTATATCTGGGTAAAGAAGGCCGTAACTTGTATACACCTCTCATAAATCTTTTGATTTTGAAATCATTTACAATATCCGTACCTAGAACAAGACCTAGTGCAGATTTAACTGAATTTAATGTACCATATTTACTCCCTTGATTGAAAATATTAGTTAAAAAAACAAGAACTTCATTTACAGAAGCTGAATAAAAATTAACATTGTTATCCATACAAAATAAGTGCCATTGCTTTAGGCAAGGATTGTACTGCTTTAAGGTACTATCAGAAAGCGATGCTATCATTATATCTGAAGCTTCTGGTAATATTCCTTGATTTAAGTGCGCCGCCCTGATAAAACTCCTGCTATTAGAGTAAGGTTCTGGTGCAACTTGTGTTCCACCCTGTAAGGGGAAGACAATAATTTTGAATTAGGTGAGAATGTGATAAGCTCTGAAACGAATAGTTTTTTGAATAATGGATACCAAGGCTGCGTGGGCCATGAAGGTACCACCACTATACCAGTAGCCTGGTCGGTAATAATTTTCTGCAAAACCTTTAAAATTAAACAAAACGGTGGAAATGCATAGAAATAATATACACGCCATGACAATGTAAACGCATCTACCACAAACGCGTCCGGATCTTTGTGCCATGATACAAATTTTTCGCATTTCCTGTTTAAACGACTAGCGAACAAGTCGATTTGTGGTGTATCAAAGGTTTTACAAATAGTTGTATAAGCATAATCGGCAAGCTCCCATTCGACATCGGCGTGTACACGTCGAGACTCAACGTCCGCAACACAATTGTCTTTGGAACTCACATAGGAAGCAAATACAAAAATATCTCTCTGCTCACACCACTTCCAAATTTGACGACTTACAGAAGTAAGATGCGGGTATTTTATTCCCCCCATTCTATTAATGTATGCAATTGCGGTTGAATTATCAATCCGCAAAAGAATCTCACAACGTCTATGATGACTCGCGAAAATTCGTAATCCGAAAAAAGCGGCTGTTAGCTCCAAATAATTTATGTGTTCTTTAAGTTCTTCACTTGACCACTGGCCGCTGGCTCTTTGACTAGCGCAACAAACCCCCCAACCAGTGCGTGATGCGTCGGAGAAAATTTCCAATTGATAATTACCTGTTCGTATAGGGCTGAAACATTGATCTATATTCTTAAGCCACCAATGGAAATCTTCTTCTAGATATTTCGGTAGATTAATAAGTTGATCATAATTATCATTCTGCTTTAGACTAAGATATTTCACTCTTTCGAATTTTTTAGTATGTAACCAGCCATATTGTAAAGCGGGACATACTGAAACTAATAGTCCTATTAAGTGAGCAAAGTTACGCAGTCTACATTTTTTCAGATCACTGAAAATTAAAAGTTTGCTTTTAATTTTAACTTTTTTATCTTCAGGTATACTAATTGTAAACTTTTTTGAATCAAGAACAAAACCTAAGAAAGTAGCGCTCCTGCTAGGAGTTGATACGCTCTTCTCATAATTTATTGTAAACCCTAAGGATTCTAAAAAAATCTTAGAGTTCACATAATTTTGTTTGCAAGTCTTCCTCGTCATTGTACTCCTCCCGTGACACATATGATTGTTCCGATAGTGTGGATTCATCCGAAGATGCATACCGATATCGCTTACGGCGAACCTTGGCCATTTTTCTTTCTAGTTTTTTTATTTTTCTTGATATATACTCCTCTTCGTCACGATTTTTACGTTTTCCCATTATAACACAATACCTATACTTAACAATCACACAAAGTTATATTTTTATAAGGAAAATATTAATTTATGTGCACGATGGCCGCGACACAAAACGTGTATGAAGAAAATACGGAGGGTACCTTCAACAGAAAAATAAATTATTTTTTGTTTCATAGTTGCTTTAAAATTGTGTACGATGGCAGCACATACGCGTGCTGCTGCGAGTATAAATAATGTAATCTCGAAGGGCGAATCACGCAGTTTAATGAAATAACTTGTTATTGATCGTATTTAACTATTGAGTAACAAATGTAAAATTGTTATGGAAAGCCCTATGCGATTAGAAGGATTTATTATTGATATTGCTTAAAATATTGTTTAAAATGAGTAATGAAACTGACAGTGTCGCCCCACCACTTCGGTGAATTGGCGTTGTTGCTATAAATACGTTGTAACCGTTTAGAACGGACAGTCCCGGCAGGTTGAAGCGGTGGACCCTTATGTCCAACGCTTCAAACTGCCGGCCGACGTCAAAGAATTGGTCCGAGCCAAAAACGCGGCTATCCGCGCTCACGACTCCTACCCCACCGAAGCCAACCGGATCCATACCCATACTCTCTAAGCGGCAGCCCAAGCCGAGGCCGTGCCTCCCTGAGGTGCCTTTGTGCTAGTCCCTACCCAACTGGCTGGAGCGCTTAAAGTGCTCGCCCTCTTGTCCGGTGAAACTGTAATGGCCATCTGCGGCCAACAGTACTACTCCTACACAAAAAAAAAGAACGGACAGTCTTTAACAGTTTTTCATAGTCGACAGTCGTGTACAATCTTCAGTCGGCGACGGATCTCTAGAAAGCTAAGTAGTATCTTTAGTACTGTTTCATTTACATTGTTATGATGATATTGTGTTATAATGTTATGTTGTATTTATGATAAGTCATCAGGGACTGGTGGAGACCACTTGGGGAGCCCATATACACACATCAAAAGTGTCTAGGGATCAACATATATTTTTGCAATAACTTTTCTCCTGATTGATATTAATTAAAATTTTCTTTAAGGATTCATCAAATAAAGTGTTTTCGTTTGTCACAGTAACGATAAACCAAGTCACCTTTGCATTAATAAAGAAATTTGCCATTTTCCTAATAAAGGGATTTTTGACATTTGAACCACTAACACAAAAGTTCGAAAAAAAGACTGAAATAACAGTTTTCTTTAAAATTTTATTGGATAACTTAAACAATTAATAATCCGTGTTTCTACCGCGAACACTAACAACACAAGAACATCGGTTTGGCATACTCAAAATGAGTTCATCCAAATCACGCTGTGGAATGGCCGCCCATGTTCGTTGCAACAACAAAAAAAGGTCTTCTTGCGACTGGATACCCTCCATATTCGGCAGAGCTCTTCTCTGTAGCATATCCCATGCATGCTCAATCGGGTTCAAGTCTGGCGACTGAGCAGGCCAGGGCAGGACATTGATGTTAGCTGCGGCGAGAGTCTGTCTTACAACTCTTGCGGTGTGCGGTCGTGCATTATCATGCATTAACTGAAATAAGGGACCGATTTGCACTTGTAGAGGAACGATGACGTCTGATACAATCGTCTCAGCATAAATTTGAGCGTTGAGGTTGCCTCTGATCCAAATCAACTCAGTTCTTCCGCCGATCCAAATACCCGCCCATACCATGATGGTTCCACCACTATAAGGATGGACTTCCTGGCAGGATTTTAATCGCTGTTGGCGTCCAGGGGTTCTCCAGTGTCGTATACGTCTTGTATCCGGTCTCATACCAAAACGAGACTCATCAGAAAAGCACACGAAACGCCATTGTTCTTCTGCCCATTTTTTTGCCCAAAAATGCTTGATCCCTAGACACTTTTGATGTGTGTATTTTTATACGATTCTCTCGTCACTGACAGTGTAATGGAATAATTACTTTGTTCTGTTATAGCAAATGTGTCGTAATCGACACGGTTGTCTAATAAAATAAAAATAAATAAATATTACATACTGATATTTGAGACTTGTGTTAAGGTACCTACCTCCAAACCATTAATAAATATCCGATAATTTGATAAAGGATACTTTTCATAAAGTATTACCCTACATTATTCAGAACTAAGGTTATAAATGATCTGGGCTACTAAATAGTCGGCTATACATCCTGATATATTAATATAGTTATATTCTATTAATGTAACATTTCCGTAAAATTTTTGTAAATTGTCCCACTTTAAACAAGTTCGCGCCACTTCTAGTCATACACATTATTCCGGATATTATCATCATTTTCCTATCCGTAAAAGGTGAAAATGGTGTAATCTTTATAAATTTTTATATAAGTAAGTCATTTCTTCCGTGACCATGGTGCTTGCAACAGCACCGGAATATAAATGATAAATCATGCTGTTACGTTTAAAACAGTGTTTAAATTTAATAGCCTCGAAATTTAACTACGAAGGTTCGAAAGCAACTACATTGTTACGGATTCCCCGTTTAGTATTCACGTAAATATAGATTGTCTGATGACCTGGAAATCGGGTCTATTGGGATTAATTATTACATGTTCAGACACACATCAAAAGTGTCTAGGGATCAAGCATTTTTAAGCGGATTTCTTGAGATTGAGATGTGGCTTTGTAATAAATTTATGATTTTATAAATTTATATGGATCCTTTTTGGTGCATTTCATAATTTGAATCAGGAACTGTGAATCAAATTCGAGTAAAAGATGAAAATCAGCTGTCAATATTTTCCCTATAAAAACATACAACGCATTGAAGACATTATTAGTGCTACTGTTTCCCTACTACTGATTAAAACCAACGTTATTATGGAGCGGCGACGTCATTTAAGCAGGGAAGAAATGCTCAGAGCCGTGGGAATGATAGAAGCTGGTTCCCGGCAACGTACTGTGGCTTTAGCTCTGAATACAAGTCAGAGTGTTATCAGTCGACTTTGGACACGTTACCGAAGCACTGGTACCGTGGCTGAGCGCCATGGAGGACGGTATCGCTGCACCACACGGAGATAAGACCGATATATTCAAATCTTAACTCGAAGAGCTCCAACAATAACTGCCATGATGTTAGCCGTGAGGCTTCATCACTCTTCAGGGAACTTAATTAGCGACCAAACAGTCAGAAACCGCTTGCATGAAGTGAACCTTCATTCCCGAAGACCGCTACGGGTACCACCTATAGCAATGCACAATCGTAGGATTCGATATCAATGGGCTCTTGAACACAGAAATTGGGCAGAAGAACAATGGCGTTTCGTGTGCTTTTCTGATGAGTCTCGTTTTGGTATGAGACCGGATACAAGACGTATACGACACTGGAGAACCCCTAGACGCCAACAGCGATTAAAATCCTGCCAGGAAGTCCATCCTTATAGTGGTGGAACCATCATGGTATGGGCGGGTATTTGGATCGGCGGAAGAACTGAGTTGATTTGGATCAGAGGCAACCTCAACGCTCAAATTTATGCTGAGACGATTGTATCAGATGTCATCGTTCCTCTACAAGTGCAAATCGGTCCCTTCAGTTAATGCATGATAATGCACGACCGCACACCGCAAGAGTTGTAAGACAGACTCTCGCCGCAGCTAACATCAATGTCCTGCCCTGGCCTGCTCAGTCGCCAGACTTGAACCCGATTGAGCATGCATGGGATATGCTACAGAGAAGAGCTCTGCCGAATATGGAGGGTATCCAGTCGCAAGAAGACCTTTTTTTGTTGTTGCAACGAACATGGGCGGCCATTCCACAGCGTGATTTGGATGAACTCATTTTGAGTATGCCAAACCGATGTTCTTGTGTTGTTAGTGTTCGCGGTAGAAACACGGATTATTAATTGTTTAAGTTACCCAATAAAATTTTAAAGAAAACTGTTATTTCAGTCTTTTTTTCGAACTTTTGTGTTAGTGGTTCAAATGTCAAAAATCCCTTTATTAGGAAAATGGCAAATTTCTTTATTAATGCAAAGGTGACTTGGTTTATCGTTACTGTGACAAACGAAAACACTTTATTTGATGAATCCTTAAAGAAAATTTTAATTAATATCAATCAGGAGAAAAGTTATTGCAAAAATATATGTTGATCCCTAGACACTTTTGATGTGTGTAGTTTGCTGAAAGTAAGAAAATGGCAACGTTATCTACAGTGCACTCAAGATTTAGTTCCTTCATATTGTTAGTTAGTATAAGTTATTGTTTTTGGTTACCTAGGGTTGCGTTCGTGGGGGTCACCTATGGCTTGCCCCTTAAAATCAGCGCTGTGTTGTGGCTTGTTCCTCAACACAGCATTAAGCTGAGTGGGAGCCCTGTTTCACACAGACGACGTGCATTCAATACTATAATATGCTTTAATGCTGCAATATGCTTTTGTTGTGTAATTTGTATTCTGTGTGAAATAAAATTCATTCTATTCTATTCTATATTTCAATGGTACTTAATAATTATCGTCCTTAGACAAAAGTATTTCAAATGCACCCAAATTTTGCTTCCCACGAACTCAGCAAATCGCTCAACAATAGATACAATCGCTAAAATATGCGATAACTAAATCCCAAATTCTTTCCAAACTATAAAG
Organism: Furcula furcula; assembly: GCA_911728495.1. Lineage (NCBI taxonomy): Eukaryota > Metazoa > Arthropoda > Insecta > Lepidoptera > Notodontidae > Furcula > Furcula furcula. The sequence continues at coordinate 8,277,088 of OU452254.1, read as the reverse complement.
CTAGCAACATTCTGTTCACAAATCAAAATATTCATGTACTTACATTTCATAGCCACAGACAACTTGTACGGGAAATAAAACTAGGTCATTAAACAGGACGCGGTATGGCAGATTTTATGTGTAGCGCAGATGTTCCCAGCTACTGTATGGCACACCCACTTCAAGCCGGTTTTATGGCAATTCTGATTTCTGACATTTATGTTTCATTCAACCGGACTTTATTGGAGGTAGTTTTTGGTCGACAAATACCATATTGCTTATTGCCATTATTAAGATGTCGGCGGTCGATGCGAGATCGCGGACGCACGCTTCGCGTGTTCACATGGTTTAAATCGGAATCATCCGTCGTTGAGCGGTTAAACAAAGTGGTAGGACTGGTAGAAGACTCTGGCGAGGTCCAAATGGAGTGTCTTGTTTCTCCATAGTGTCGGTGAAGGCCGCTGGGGAGGTTTTCGTGGGGAAAAATCCTGGAGACCGACAGACGCGGACGGAGACTGGGTACCTTTTGAAGGTTTCCTCCTCAACAGTAAAAAGGTCCTACTCCTTTGTCCTATTCCTACCCGTGGGGTGTCCGGGTAAGTATAGCACCCACCCATCTCCTCCCGTTGGGTGTCGGTGAGAGGCGAGTAAGGGAAAACAAGAAGACAGCAGCGTCTTAGTGGTGGTTTACTTACCACCTATACTGCGATCTCCACGCCGCCTGGCAAGCGTGGGGATTATGGCAACCCCTCCCTTCTGAAGGTAGAGGTCTTTGTTTAGCAGTGGAAGTCTTTCGGCGGCGGATGATGATGATGATGACTCCTTTGTCCAAAGAACCGTCCAGTTAGATACCAAGGTAGTATCAGTTAATCTGCCGCTGAGCAAGGTGAAAACGTTGCCGTGTTCCAGTGTAAAGCGCACTGTAACTATATAGGGTGTAAGGGACATCGTACCGAAAAAAATGTATAAGACGTCAAATAATGTCCGTTACAACATTACAGTAGCCATTTATATGGTAAATGACAAATGACTAACATATTAATTTTCGAGCATGTAATGAATATATGCGAAATAATATTTATTTTTCAAATTACATTGCTAATTTTCAAAAATAATATTAGTGAATTGCCTATTAATTAATTGCCTATGCACTGTTTTTGTGAATAAAGAATAAATAAATAAATAAAAATAAAATAAAAACACAAATGATTAATTAATTGTTTTTAAATTAAAATTAGGCTTTATTATTATACCAATATTGATGTTATACCAATTTTATTTAAAAAAAGTGAATATTTTTTTTGGAAATTCATGAATAAACCGATGAAAAATTTCAACACTAGGATGTTCAGAATCGTGTTCGGGATCCCTGGTATCGGTTTTCGGTACGATGTCCCTTACACCCGTTATAGGATATTACGGCTGGCTATTGGCTGGCGTGCCACTTACCATTAGGTCGTCGATCGTCACTCGGCCCCCGGTCCTCCGGAACCATCGTCAGGGACCCAATAAAAACGTGGCGACCTTTAATACAGGGGTTAAAGGGGGTTCGTGGGTCGCGGACGCAAAGGTTTTGGAGCTATAGATGTGTGCCTAGTAAATGCGCCCTGAGAAGGGTGTCAATGCGGCGTAGGCCTTCGTCACGAGTACTGCTAGGGTGCCGTGGGACCGTGCGTTTCTGCCGAGGTTTCTACACGTCAACAAAGCAAAAGAGAAAGTCACAGTCAGTCATTGAAGTAAAAACAATCATAAAATTTTAAAAGCAAATTCAAATTCAAAAATATTTATTTCAAATAGGCTTAACTAGCACTTTTAATTGGTCAATTTTTTTAAGAATCTACCACCGGATCACAACGCGGCCTCAACTGAGAAGATCCGCCAAGAAACTCAACGGGCTTGTAATTGTTTCACTTTTTTTAACCGACTTCAAAAAAGGAGGTTCTGTATTCGACGCGTATGTATGTAATATTAATAAAAATGCGTAATATTCATATATGTTAGTCTATGTGGGCTTCTAAACGAATTTACCAAATTTCACGAGTGTATGTACATATGTATGTATGTATGTAGGTTTGTCCACGGATTTCTCAGAAACTACAAGTCCGATTTCTAAAATTCTTTTTGCAATTTTTGTTAGAGTATCTTTCATCTTAGGGTAGAGTACAAATTTCATCAAAATTGGTCCAGTAGTTTACGAGATATAAACTTTTTATGTTTTCAGTAAGTTACTGTAATGTAGACGTTCGAGTTGCGTGATAGTGCTGATACCTATCTTGGTAAAATAAGTCGCTAAAAAGTGTTAAATAAACTATTTAAAAAAAAAACCGACTTCAAAGTAAATTATCTAAAAAGCATAAAATAACGAAAATATTATTGAAGTTGGTGCAAAATATACACAGCAGGTACGCTAACACCAACTTCAATAATATTTTCGTTATTTTATGCTTTTTAGATAATTTACTTTGAAGTCGGTCTTTATTTTTTTTTAAATAGTTTATTTTAAACAGTGTTTGTCTTGTTACAGCTTGATCAGCATCAGCGATAGTATGTCCTGCCGTTCGAAAGATAAAACAAAAGAGAGAAAAAATACGACGAAATTACAACAAACTAGAAGGCCAAAGGGATAGTAATCCTAGTCGGTCCAGTCTCCAGGTCCCCAAGCCGCATCCGCCCACGAGTTGACTCGAGCAACAGCCATCACCCCTCGAGTGAGGAAAAAGGGGTGAGTGTGACCCACCACACGAAGCCGCCACAAGCAAACAAATAATTGGTGAAAACAAATACTGTAAAAGTAAGTATTTGAGGTGATGCCTCAAGAAACACGATTCGACCGACCTAATTATAACTCACCTTTATAAAATATCCAATGAAGCCTTACTTTCACGGACAATGGGAGAACAAAATTTAATATCTCTTCATCAATCCCAAAACAACCGTATCTATGACTTACTTCAATTAATTAGAACTTTAGAACCATGGAGTTATAAAACACAAGCAGAATAATAAAATAAAATATTAGTACTTATATTTTATTAGATTTACGAGATCATCATATCATCAGCAGCAGCCGAAACACGTCCACTACTGAACAAATGCCTCCCCCTTAGAAGGGAGGGGTTGCCATAATCCCCACGCTTGGCACCTGCCAAGCCACCTGGCTTGGGGATCGCAGTATAGGTGGTAGGTAATACAATAGAAAGACGCTGCTGGCTTTTTAGTTTGTTGTACCTACTTTCGTCGTATTTTTTTTTCTGTCTTATTTGATCTTTTGAAAGGCAAGACACACTGTCGCTCTGATCTAATTGTAACATGACACACTGTTTAAAAAAAAAAGTGATAAAATGACAAGCCCGCTGAGTTTCTTGCCGGATCTTCTCAGTTGAGGCCGCGTTGGGATCCGGTGGTAGCTTTTTAAATAAAATACATGACCTTTCAAAAGTGCTAGCGTTAAGCCTATTTGAAATAAACTATTTTTGAGTTTGAGTTTGCTGCTGCCCGTCTTCGTGTTTCGCTTTCTCTTAGTCGCCTCTTACGGCCACAGAACGGGAGGAGATGGGTGGGTGCTATTCTTACCCGGACAACCCCGCGTGAGCTGATAGTAAGCGTTGTGAACTCGGCACAGGTGGATCCTGGATACTACATCTTTGTATCTCCATCAGGTGCCTCTCAATACTCTCATTGAGCTCACCGCAGGGGGTGCATTATAGCTTTCCGGGAATCAGACACGGTACTCACGGGGCGGAGGTCGCAACTCCGACACCGTCCTCCTGAGTCGCCGCCACAATGGACATCTTAGGGCCCACACCCCGAACGTCCAGCGACTCCGAGAATACCTGTGTCAACTGACCGTTACTACAGTCCGGTACCGATGGTCCGGTGTTCATAAGTGAGGTTGGTCACTATAACTTTGTAGACTTTCTCTTCTTCTCTACCAGGTCCTTCTGGGCTAGGGCGTGGTGCTTTATTAGAATAAATGTTTTTTTTTATACTACCAAGGCGGTCAGCAAGCATGCGTCCTGCCTGATGGTAAGCAGTCACGGCAGCCTATAGACGCTAGCAACACCAGAAGAATCACTAGCGCGTTGCCGACCCTTAAGACATTAGATATTAAGTCTTTTGTCCTGTAATTTCACCAGCTACAGTGCTCTTCGCGCCGGAACACAACAATGCTTACACACTGCTGCTTGGCGGCAGAATATCTGACACTGCGGTGGTACCTACTTGGACAGTTCCTTGCACAACGAACCTATCACCTAGTAAAATGTACAGTCAGCAACACATCAACGTATACAGTTACACTACAAAAATGGCAGTTACTGCGCCGAAATAAGAGCTGTCCCAAAGTCATAGTATATACGTTGACGTGTGGCAGACTGTACTATAATAAAAAATAAAAAAGTTCATTGTATTAAGAACGCTCTCCTTATTTTTATTCATCTGGTTTAGAATAGAACCCCGTCAATAGAAGCCACGGTTTTATGCCATTGTTTGTTCAACACAAAAGAGATCAATCGCCTTTATAGAGCTGCGTGCGTTTCTAAAGATGGGAAAAAAAGAGTTGCTGCCCACGAAAAAAATGAGTATTTTCTTTCAATTGCGAAAAGAATAAAACACTTTAGAGGCTTTAAAATAAATTATTTAAAATAATTTAGAATACTATGCTGTACATTTGAGGCTTGACTCTCGAGTTTGGCGAAAATAAAAAAACAAAACCAAAATAGGTAGGTACATCTCGTATAATGTACTTTATTGTTCTTCATTAATTTCCCATTTTAATTCTTTTTTAATTTGTTTAAACTAATACGGTTATGTGTTCTAGTAGTAGTTCGTGTAGTGATAGTTATTCTTGAGCTAGGTGTACACGAACGTAGGTAGGCTATGACATGAACGATGTACCAGTTTTCATGGCAACTTTAAAAGCAAATTATTCTGTTTTAAATTGGTGTCTTCACCTTTCTGTCAATCTTCTACGGTGAATAATGAGTTCGAACAAACTGCGCATCATATATGTTGGGAGTGCGATCTCTGGCACAATGAACGCAATGTTATGTTGATTAGTTTGGAAATAACATCCGGAGTTCTATATTACTCGGACCTTGTGGCGACTGCGGAGAATTTCCATGCTTTCAAGCGTTTCTGCCATACCTATTAATGGAAACAAGTTTAATAGTAGAAATCTAAATATAGGTCCCTTCAACCTAGTAACTTCCGTGGTGCCTTACAGGGGGGCTAACTCTAGGTGCACACCTGTAAGAATCTTTCGTTGTGAGGTTATATAGACCTGTGTGATTTTTACTTGTCTTCCGCTTTGCAAAGGAGGGAAGTGGAATTAATATTTTTCTAACTCCTTCTATATACTTTTCTAATTAAATCTGTTGCGGGTTCCAAGACAATTTAGCGTTTCCCCGGGACTCGCCGAGGGTCAAACCTTGGTGTCTTCACTGGTGACCACTGTATATCCTGGCTAACAGGAGTCGCAGTGGTGGGCATGAGTGGTGGGATTAGTCCAACATACCCTGCCCACACATATTTTGGGCCGGCACGTGCAAGCGATGGTCTTATAGTATACACCGCTTGTAACCGCGAGAGTGCATTTTTCTAACTTTCAAACGGTTTATGTTTAAATGTTAATTTCACAAAAAATGGTCTAACTGCCGCACTCACAAACCCCAATTAACTTTAATTCTAATTAAGACACTTTTTAATATCTATTTATTTCGACTGTCGGAGCCATTTATGAATAATTTCGATTATTGAATACGAGATAATTGTTATCTCCACTCACTATCAGCGTATTAAGTATTAATTGGCTTCGAGTGTCGAAACAGTCCGATTTCTAAAAATGGATTAATCATCATTTACTTTAATTGACGTTTGTAGGTTCGGCAGTAAATCTTTTTTTCATACCTATTAATTTTTTATCACACTATAATTAAAGGGAATTTATTACTATGTCTTATATGTGTAATATAAGAGTTAATAAAATCCTTAGAATATACACACATAGACACCACGCACCGAACATAACCATTAATCTTATAAAGTAACTATACTACTTACCTACTGATATATATGTAGGTAGGTACTATAGATATGTATACATGTAAAGATGCCGGCGGTTCGAGAGTTTTAATTAGCGCCCTCTGTCTATCTTTCAGTTTGGGTTATTTTAATTAAAATTACAAGGTAAGAGATAAAACTGTAATTAGTTACGTCTGCTCCGGGGACTGTCGTTTAGTATTTAGGTTAGGTTTACAAATGAGGCACTTTTATCTACACAAATAATATTATTCGACTACTGTGTATGTTTATCACGTATACACAATATAAATGTACCGATATTACGTGGATTTCGGTCAAATTTTAGATAATAGACGACTTAGATAACGCAGGAGTCTTGTTCATGTTTCATCATCATCAGCCCACATCAGTCCACTGCTGGACATGGGCCTCCCTCAAGGCACGCGACTGTTCATGTTTATAACAATATATTAACAACTCACAACTCGTGCGCGGGTGCTGCTTGGGGGGACTGGTCCGACTACTATCCCTTTGGCCTTTTAGTTTGTTGTAATTTTGTCGTAATTTATTTTTTTCTTCTTTTCTCCCATGTTTTATGTTACGAACGGCAGGACACATTATCGCTAATGTTGATCCAATTGTAATAAGACAAACAATGCAAAAGTGAAAAAATTACAAGCCCGCCGCAAGTTTCTTGCCGAAGCTTCACAGTTGAGACCGCGTTGTGATTCGGTGGTAGCTTTTATAAAAATGACTATTCCAAAGTGTTAAGCCTATTTAAAATATAAATAATGTTATAGTGGTTGGTCGATAATTATATTTTACGAAATGTGTGAGAGGATTGCATCCTGTTACAAGCTTAGAAAGGGGTATGTATCACTATAGTCTATATACTATGTAAAGTATATTGGCACGCACTGCCGCCGTGAGTCACCCTCACCTCGACACGCGAACTAGAAGACAATCGCCTGCCGCCCGGCGCTTGGTGGGTCCAGCATGCAACTTCTTTTATGTTGTATTTGAAATAATATTTTAGTAAGATGGTTCTTACACCAAAACAAGCAGGATATTAAGTGTTTTAATCGTGC